>CM070017.1:12552296-14039796 GCA_036247105.1 Cirrhinus mrigala | reverse complement strand
CAGAGCAGGACTTCTGGCCCTCATGCTCCACCAAACCATCCAGCACGACCCCCTGACCACTGACCTCCGCAGCAACAAAGACAGATAGCCATGCCAACAATCAGTGTTCACTTGAAAAAATTGTTTATATTTGTATACTTTTCATACTGTATATTTGTCACTATTTGGATGAAGTCAGTCATATTAAAATACATTCTTCATGTGTCTCCTTAAGTCTGCATTGATTCATTTTGTGTCCAAATTGTGTAATTTTAACACGCTTTTTGTGATCCTCAGATGTCTTGCTCTGTTTAGTTATTTTTAACTGTATTGGTATATAAACATGTCTGCTTATACAGAGTTCCTGTAGGTAACAAAAGCTTTCAGTACACCGACCCTTGCTGAAACAGCTAAAACCAGCCTAAGCTGCCAGCCTGGCCAAGCTGCTCTTCGCTAGTTTAAGCTGGATGTAGCTGGTTTTAGCTGGTCTTAGCTGGTTTAAGCTGGCCGTCCAGCCTGGTTGTAGCTGGTCACAGCTGGCCAGCAGGGTGGTTTTAGAGGGCTTTTGGATTTTTTTTAATTCCAGCTTAAACCAGCTAAGACCAGCTTGGCCTGGCTGGCTAAGAAGCCAGCTAAAACCAGCTACTTCCATCTTAAACCAGCTAAGACCAGCTTGGCCAGGCTGGATGGGAAACCAGCTAAATCCAGCTACTTCCATCTTAAACCAGCTAAGACCAGCTTGGCCAGGCTCACTGGATGGGAGACCAGCTAAAACCAGCTACTTCCAGCTTAAACCAGCTAAGACCAGCTTGGCCAGGCTGGGAGATCAGCTAAAACCAGCTACTTCCAGCTTAAACCAGCTAAGACCAGCTTGATCAGGCTGGCTGGGAGACCAGCTAAAACCAACTACATCCACCTTAAATTAGGAAAGACTAGCTAAAACCATTTTAGACCAGCCAACCAGTTTAGGCTGGCTTTAGCTGTTTTTTTTTTGTTTTGTTTTTTTTTTTCTCAGCAGGGACACAATAAGACTTATGATATAAAAATATAAAATAAAAACTTTATATAAAAGTTTAATGATGGAAAGTATTTTGGCCATATCTAGTTAACATGGCTATTTTTATAAATGTTTTTTTTTTTTTATTATTACCAGGTATCTATAGCAGTTTTTAAATATATAAAACATACAGTGAGATCTATAAGTCCTAAAAATGAAATAATGATAATTAAATTTTATTTTTGGTATTGATGAAAAGAAAAATATACAAAACGACGAAATTCAAAGACGCTACTTTTCAACGTTTTACTTTAAGGTTTACGCTTATAAAGCAATCGGAATTTTTTTCAATTCTAAAAAATGTTTACATAACTAAGATATGTCGTGTAGCCACGAACAAAAACGTAAATGTTACATAAATCTACGCAACATCTAGCTTTGTGTGACGTGAGAAGGGAGCTTTAATTTATTCCGAACGCATGAGTCACGTGTTTCCGGGTTACAACAGCACTTCCGGTCCCTCTCCTGTTTCAGTATTTAAAATATATCAATGTGAGGTTTGTTACGGGGTTTACAGGTAGGTTTTTTAAAATGGCGGCGTCGTATTTATGACTTTCCTTTAAAAAAACAGGGCCGTTAAAAACTGCTAACTATCCCGGTAATGTTAAATCTCAATAACTGTGTTATTTACTATCATTTCACGCTTGCTAATACTTTAGCTACCACGCTAAGTATTGGCGCTAATATGTGTTAGGCTGTGTCTCAAAACCTAGTGTGCTGACTACCTAGACAGCATTTTCTGCATCAAAAGTCGTGGTTTAATATATAAAGCGTTTGATCATTTTAGGGAGAGCAACAATAGGCAGTCAGCTGACTGTTGGATTCAGTTGCAGGTGTCTGAACTGAATGCATAACATGTTGCAAAAGAGAGTATTCATATATTTCAACTTTATTAAGAGGAAAGATAGACAAAAAGTAGATGATTCACATTGCTGAAAGGCAAAAGAGCTAAAGAAGGATTGTTTGCTGCTTGAAACACTGTATCTGAGTGTAGCTCCACTGATGCTTATTTCCTTATTGCAGCTGAAGTAGAAAAAACAGGAAGGTTTTACTAACATGGAAACAGAGGAAGTTGCAGCTGAGTTACCTGCAGAACCAACAACTGAAGTCAAAGATGCAGTGAATACAGAAGAAAGCAAAGAGCCCACGGAAAGCACAGACATTCAGCATCAGGTCACGGATGAAAACAAAGAGGAACCTGTGACCGAAAAGGAGGGTGAGCCTTCCAAAGATGACGACAAACCACCTGGTGACTGGTTGGAGCCACTCGAAGAAGACTGCGATGATGTCGATTCCCAGAGTGTTGATGGAGAAGCAGAGAGCGTTGCGGGGAGCGAATGGAGTGGGAGTGTGGTTAGCGTTAGGAAAAGCATTGGAGAAAGGAGCGGCAGAGGTGTTGGGTACACGATTTGGATTCTACTAATTAAACTCCTAACATTTAAACTTTTATTTATGAGGTGTAGAAAACGAATGCATTTTTCTTTAATGCACTTCACTACTTCAACAGGAGACCTAGAAGGAGACCGCAATTCGAGGTAGATGAAGACTGGGAAGATTGGCCATCGTTAGGAGAAGGATGGAAGCGCAAACAGGTTTTTCGTCGATCAGGCACCAGTGAAGGACGCAGTGATACCTACTATATGAGGTATATTTAAAACAGCTCAGATATGAAAATGTGTTTGTTTTTTCATCTGAACAGAATTGGGCAAATTTTCCAGTACATCACTTGCTCACTAACAGACCCTTTGCAGTGAATGGGTGCTGTCAGAATGAGATTCCAAACAGCTGATAAAAACATCACAATAATTCATACACCTGCAGTTCTTTAGTTAATGTCTTGTGAAGTTAAAAGTCCATCGGTTTTTGTCCTGTCACATCAAAATCTGACATTTGTTTAGAATTGTGTTACTTGTGAAAGGTGTTTGATCTGTGCATATTTCTCTCCTGATTCAGATGAGATGTTTTTTTTTTTTTTTTTTTTTTTTTTTTTTTTTTACTGGAAAAAGTAATATTGTGGATAGAAAACTCATATTTTACCTAGAAGCAATGGTTTGAAATTAAAAATATTTTTATGGATTCATTACAAACATGCAGCTTTTCACTTGATTACTTGTGATGTTTTTATCAGCTGTTTGAATTCACTGCAGAGGATCCATTGGTGAGTGAATTATGTAACACTTATGTAATTCATTTTGCATAATCCATTAATTTTTTTATTTTTTTTTTTTCCCCCTTTCAGTCCAAGAGGTCATAAAGTAAGAAGTAGGGTTGAGCTTTTGAAATATATAAGCAATACTGTGGACCTCACAAATTTTGATTTCAAAACTGGGCAGTTTCTTGGTGAAGGGCCACGAAGAAGAAAGGTGAGGAGACATTCAGCATGCTCTTTAAATTCGTTTTCTTTCTTTACATGCACTACCAGTCAAAAGTTTTTGAATAGTAAGATTTGAATTATTTTTTTATTTAAAGAAGTCTCTTCTGCTCACCAAGCCTGTACTTATTTGATCCAAAGCACAGCAAAAAAAGTAAAATTCTGAAATATTTGTACTATTTAAATTGTGTTTTCTATTTAAATATATTTTAAAATGTAATTTATTCCTGTGATCAAAGCTACATTTTCAGCATCGGCATTTATCTGAAATAAAAAAAAAAAAAAATTGTTACATCATACATTATACTATTCAAAAGCTTGGAGTCAGTATAATTTTTTTGTGTTTGTTTTGATAAAGAAATTGTAGATACGAATTAGCAAGGATGCTTTAAATTGATCAAAAGTGATGATAAAGACATTTATAGTGTTACTAAAGATTTCTATTTCAGATAAATGCTGTTCTTCTAAACTTTCTTTTCATCCGAGAAACCTAAAAAAAAATCTGCTCAGCTGTTTTCAACATAAAAATAATAAATGTTTTTTTAAACAGGTAATCAGAATATTAGAATGATTTCCAAAGGGTCAAGTGACTGGAGTAATGATGCTAAAAATTCAGCTTTGAAATCACAGGAATAAATTACATTTTAAAACGTATTCAAATAGAAAACAGTTTTAAATATGAAAAATAATTCAAAATTGTACTGTTTTTGTTGTACTTTAAGTCAAATAAATGCAGGCTTGGTGAGCAGAAGAGACTTCTTTAAAAAACATAAAAAAAATCTTACTGTTCTAAAACTTTTGACTGGTAGTGTATTTTCACTAATACCTACATTCTGCTATCCATAGAGAAGGAAAGTGGATTCACCCCTGGCCTACGCTTCTGTACCGAGTTTTCCACATGAATTAACAGATGCGGGCGGTGCGGCCGCGAGTCCAGGATCTTCAGCTAATCTCAGCTACGTTACAGCTCCGAAGCTGAGCTCATATTCAATCCAAAAGGGTGCCAATACAGTGTCCACGCCAAAATGCAGTACAGATACCTCTTTACCAAGTGCCGCAACTCACTCTACCGTTGATCTGACTAAAGATTCTGCAAATCCAGCTCCTCCTCCTCCTCCTCCTCCTTTGGGCAGTTCAGTCTCTGCGACCCCAAATAGGCCCGTCAATGGCGCCAGTGGAACTCCACTAAAAATGTTTGGGTAGGTAGTGCCTTTTCTTTTTCTTACACTATAGCCTAAATGTCAAAAACGTTGAGTGTCTTTCTTCTTTTTGTTTGTACTCAGTGTCTGCCATAAGTGTAAAAAGACCTATTCTTTTGAAGAGGGACAAACTCTGTGCCCGAATTGCAGGCTAGAGGTTAACACGTGTAAGTCAAAAAGTACTTGTTTGTTTTCCAATTTGTGAGTGCAAGCAATTGACCCTTCGCTGAGAGCTCGATTGATGAGCGATCTGACCAATCATGTCGCTGAATCTGCTATTTTGTCCGACAAACAAATCAGACAGGAGAGTAGATTAACTTTGGTGGGCTTAAACTTGAAAAATGCTGTGTATTGATGTGTTTTCATGGTTGAAATAAAACACCTTGTCATTTGTTTTTGTGCTTTAAGTAGTAAACATGAAAAGATGATTGGTTCACGTGCTGCTTGAATTGAGGCGATACGTTAAAGAGCCACAAAACGGTATTTATTGTTTGAATTTCTTTAAAAAATTACTAAATTTGAAACGTAAGTTTTATGCAAGAAATTATCTGCTCTTTGTCAGCACGTTGTCAGTTTCTTCTTCGCTTCGTGATGTATTTTTCACTGCATTAAATAGAACATGATGTGTTGCGGTGAGAGCGGATGCTTGTTAAACATAGCAACATTAACGAAGGGGGGCGGGTCTTTGCGAAGGGTCAATTAAGCAGCTTTATTGTAATAACAGAAATGTTTTTTTTGGCTTTTGCTGTTCCTATTAAATAGTGTATTTCAGATAACAGTTTTTTTCTGTTGGTTTAGCAGTAGTAAGACGCAGAAAACCCTACAAAAAGGTATGTTGTTTTCCCCTTTTTTGCTTTATGTAGTGTGTTGCCTCACAAAAAAAAACCAACAACAACAAAAAAAACATTTATTTTTTATTTTTTTTTATTAGTGGGTTCCGTGTGGTCGATGCCGGGCTTGCCAAACTACAGCGGACTGTGGAAAATGTGTTAGTTGTAGAAATGGCCGGCTACGCCTTCGACTTAATATCCACTCTCGTAAAGTCATTAAATGTCGCAAACGGAAGTGTATGCGCCCCACCCGTAAGGACAGGGCTGGAAAGGTAATTTTTATTTGTTTTCAGTCAATAGATGATGTTCTATGTTATGTAAGCAAATTTGTGTAAGAATATAATATAGAGAAAATACACTACCAGTCAAAACACTTGAAAATTTGTAATGTTTTTAAAGAAGTCTCTTCTGCTCACCAAGCCTGCATTTATTTGATTCATTGAAAGTACAGCAAAAACAGTACAATTGTGTAAAATTTTTACTATTTGAAAAAAACTGCTTTCTATTTGAATATATTGTAAAATGTAATTTATTCCTGTGATGAAAGCTAAATTTTCAGCATCATTACTCCAGTCTTCAGTGTCACATGACTCTTCAGAAATCATTCTAACATGCGATTGCTGTTCAAGAAACATTATTATTATTATTATTATTATTATTATTATTATTATTATTATTATGGTCAATATTTAAAACAGTTGAGTACTTTTTTTTTTTTTTTTCAGAATTCTTTGAATAGAAAGATCCAACGATCCGTGTTTATTTGAAATAAAAAGCTTTTGTAACATTATACACTATACCATTCAAAACATTGAAGTCAGTATAATTTTTTTATTTTTGTTTTTTTGAGTTTTTTTTTTTTTTTTTGCGAAAGAAATTATAAAAATTAATAATTTTATTTAGCAAGAATGCTTTAAATTGAGCAAAAGTGATGATAAAAACATTTATAATGTTACAAAACACTTCTTTTTCAGATAAATGCTGTTATTCTAAACTTTCTTTTCATCAAAGAAACCTGAAACAATTTTACTGTATGTAGTAATGATGCTAAAAAGCTTTGAAATCACAAGAATTTATTTTAAATAGTTAAAAAAATCACAATTTTACTGTTTTTGCTGTACTTCGGATCAAATAAATGCAGGCTTGGTGAGCAGAAGAGACCTATTTCAAAAACATTAAAAATCTTACTGTTCAAAAACTTTTGGCTGTAGTGTATTTTAAGGTGTAATTTATTACAGTGATGGCAAAGCAATCTCTTTACTGTCACTTTTGATCAATTTAATAGATCTTTGCTGAATGAAAATATGAATTTCTTTAAAAAAAAAAAGAAAAATCTTACTCCCTTCAAACTTTTGAACTGTAACTGTTTGTCTAATGATCAAATAAGTCACTTTTTACTCATCTTGGCATCCACAGGCATCAGAATGGCAGTTTTCAAATATGGCTGGATCGCTAAGCACCGCTTCAAATTTTTCACAAGTGAGAATAATATTCTTTAAACTACACCGTTCTTTTCTCACAGTGCTTTATGCTTGTAAAAAATTGTTATAAATGATCTCCCCTCACTTTTATTTTTCAGCCCTCAGTTTCAGACGATTTTGAGGAATCACAGGTAACTTCTAAATAATCTCTCAAAGTAATCCGAGGGATTGCTGTGCAACAACTATATCTAAATGTTGTTTTCCTGTAAGCAGAGCTCCTATCTGCAGTACAGTGACTCAGAGGATCTGTCTATGTTCTTTGGGGGTAATGATGGTGACAATGGCCTGGATGAGGTAGAGTTCGAGCTAGCCAGTTAAATACACTGCATCATTACACTGCAGTAGCATAATCCAAGTGCCTTGATCACAAATACGCACATTGATTCACAAAGCATTTGTTCGCTTCTTAGTTGGGCTGTATTGCATGAAATTGTCATGCTTCAGGCTTAAGCTGCAAATATTTAATACAGGCTGCTTAAATCAGAGGCTTAGAATAGTGTCCTTAATACTCTTCACATAGTGATTTTTGTTCACTTGGTTTGCAGATGGGTGTGCCAAAAGTACGTCGCCGTTCATGTGGAAAGTGTAAAGGCTGCGTTCGCCGCACAGACTGCGGCCGCTGTGATTTTTGCATGGACAAACCCAAGTTCGGAGGGAGAAATAAAAAAAGACAGAAATGCCGTCTACGACAGTGCCAAAGAGAGGCAATGGTGGGCTTTCAAATTATATTTTTGATTATTATTTGTGCTTTTTTTATGAATTACAATGTTGTTGTATGGTGCATTATTTTGAAACCTTTAGTTGTCTTTTTCTTTGGTTCCTATTTAAAAAAAACTTTTTTTTTTTTTTTTTAAGAAGTCTCTTACGCTCATCAAAGCTCCATTTATTTAATCAAAAAAACAGAATAAAAACATAAATGTTGCAAAAATGTCATTACAATATAAAGTAATTGTTTCTATTTTAATATGCTTTAAAATATAATTTATTCCCGTGATGCAAAGCTGAATTTTTATTAGACATTACTCCAGTCTTCAGTCACGTGATCCTTCAGAAATCATTCTAATATGCTAATTTATTAGTAGAATTGTTTATGTTGGCAACAGTTGTACTGCAAAATATGAATTTGGAACCTGTGATACTTTTTTCAGTCTTCTTTGATAAATAAAAAGTTAAAAAGAACAGCATTTATTAAAAATATAAATCTTTTCTAAGAGTATAATTCTTTGCTATCACTTTTTTTTTATCAATTTAACACACCCTTCCTGAATAAAAGTAATAATTTCTTTCAAAAAAGAAATAACAGAAAAATACTGACCCCAAACTTTTAAAAGGTAGTGTATATTGTTAGAAAAGTTTTGTTTTAATAAATTCTGTTCTTTTGAAGTTTTCATTAATCAAAGAATCCTGAAAAAAAAAAAAAAAAAATCACAGGTTCCAAAAATAAATAAATAATATATTAAGCAGCACAGTTTCCAACACTGATAATAATGCAGCATATTAGAATGATTTCTGAAGGATCATGTGACTAGAAAAACATTATTTTACATCGTAATAAAATTTCACAATGTTACTTTTTTAATCTCAATTTTTATTTATTTATTTTTTAAATCAAATAAACGCAACCTTGATGAGCTTAAGAAATTTCTTTTAAAAACATTAAAAATCTTATTGATCCTATTTACTTATTAAAATGTTTCTTTTTCCTGATTCAGAGACAATGACTTTTATAAGCTTGTTCTTTTTACTTGAATCTATCAAAAATATAAATTAACTGAAACAAGTACTGTTATTTGTGTATTTTGGTAATGTGTATGACAAAGTGAGTCTTCAGTGTTATTATATGTCTGTTATCAGTGTTGGGGAAAGTTACATTTAAAAGTAATGCATTACAATATTGAGTTACTCCCTAAAAAGTAACTAATTACGCTACTTAGTTACTTTTTATGGAAAGTAATGTATTACATTACTCTTGTGTTACGTTTTAAATCTGGGCAGGGCTTGCTTGTTTGTTTTTAATATAAAAACTTATATTTTTGGCAAATGTAAAAGCCTTTTCACACCAAAGGCCTCAAGCTTTGACAAAAGTAAATTCACATCTGTACAGTAGACTGCAGAAGAAAAAAAGTCAACCCTTCAGCAATAAAAAAAAAAAAAATAAATAAATAAAAAAAAAAAAGGAAAACTAATGTTAGATTATCTTAAGTAATTTTTGCTTATTACTATCATTGAATTGGATCATCGAAGGTCAGGAGCAAAGACATCGGTTAATAAAATGGGCTTAAATGCATAATGGATATTTGTATTATTTAACGTATATTCTAAATTGAATTTCACTGTTTTTATTCATTTTGAGGAATACTGAATCTGTTTTTTGTGAGTGAGATGAATTAATGCATGTTCACATTTGTTCTAGAACTAACATCTTAATTCCCGATTTCTCTCAACATGGGGACAGGAGAGCTTTTAATCAATAAATGGGGGGGAAAAGTAACTGGCGTTACTTATTTGAAAAAAGTAACTCAGATATTTTCTTGTTTTTTTTTTTTATACAAAAAGAAATGTTAATCTTATGTCAATGTTTGTGTTTGACAGAAGCATTTGCTACCCATGGATGAGGCGGAGATGTTGTTTTCTCAGGGCTGGGTTACACGCGGAAGGCCACGTTACACATATGGACGTGGAAGACCCAGGTCCAAAAAGTTGTGGGATTTCGAGGTTTCAGATAATGAGGCTGAAGTGATTGTGCCAAAGGCTTCCTCAGGTGTTGCCCAGGCATTGAATCGGGACAGGTTCCTTCATCCCAATTACAATGGAAAGGTATTCCAGTGGAGTTCTTAAAGGAGAAGTTCACTTCCAGAATAAAATTTTTCTGATAATTTAATCACCCCCATGTCATCCAAGATGTTCATGTCTTTCTTTCTTCAGTCAAAAAGAAATTAAGGATTTGAGGAAAACATTCCAGAATTTTTCTCCATATAGTGGACTTAAATGGGAGCCAACGGGTTGAAGGTCCAGATTACAGTTTTAATGCAGCTTCAAAGGGCTCTACACAATCCCAGCCAAAGAATAAGGATCTAGTGAAACGATCGGTCATTTTCTAAAAAAAAATAAAAAAAAAAAAAGTGTACATTTTAACCACAAATTCTCATCTAGCACTAGCTTGACTTCACGCATTGTAATCACACGTGTGATGTAGAAGGAAGTACCGCCCCAGTGTTTACGAAGCGGACATGCAAAGAAAGTTAAAACACCTACCCTACCCTTTTGAACACGAAGAACTTTCCAACGTGATTACGCAATGCGCGAAGATGTGCATACGCATCACAGAGCTAGTGCAAGACAAGTATTTGTGGTTAAAAAGTATATCAATTAAAAAAAAAAAAAAATTTTCTCCAAGAAAATGACCAATTGTTTCACTAGATAAGACCCTTATTCCTTGGCTAGGATTGTATGGAGCCCTTTGAAGCTGCACTGAAACTACAATTTAGACCTGTAACACTGCCACCATTGAAGTCCATTATATGGAGAAAATATTTTCCTTGAAAACCTTAATTTCTTTTCAACTGAAGAAAGACATGAACATCTCAGAAGACATAGGGGTGAGAAAATAATCAGGAAATTTTAATTTTGGAAGTGAAATAATTCTTTAAAGGAGAAGTCCACTTCCAGAACAACACTTTACAGATAATTCACTCACCCCCTTGTCATCCAAGATGTTCATGTCTCTCTGTCTTCAGTCGTGAAGAAATTATGGTTTTTGAGGAAAACATTTCAGGATTCTTCTCCAGACAATAGACTTCATTGGTGCCCTGATTTTGAACTTCCAAAATGTAGTTTAAAAGCAGCTTCAAAGGGCTCTAAACAATCCCAGCCGAGGAAGAAGGGTTTTATCTAATGAAACGATCTGTAATTTTTTCCGAAAAACAAAAATTTGTATACTTTTTAAGCACAAAAGCTCATGTAGCACAGGCTCTGGGATGCGTGCCCACGACGCTACATACTACAGAGTCACGTCGAAAGGTCACGCGGAACTACAGACCCAGTGTTTACAAAGCGAACACGCAAAGATTAAGGAAGTACAAGTAAGTCAAACGCTGTTTACAAACAAAAAGGTACAACGATGTTGGGCAATTCTGAAGTTGTAGGAGAAAATAAGATGCTTAAAAAGTATACAAATTTTTATTTTTCTTAAAAAAAAAAAAAAAAAAAAAAAAAGAAAAATGACCGATCGTTTCACTAGATAAGAGCCTTCTTCCTCGGCTGGGATCATTTAGAGCCCTTTAAAGCTGCATTTAAACTGCATTTTGGAAGTTCAAAATCGGGGCACTGAAAATGAAGTCTGTTATATGGAGAAAAATCCTGAAATGCTTTCCTCAAAAACCATAATTTCTTCATGACTAAAGACAGAAAGACATGATGATGATGACAAGGGGGTGAGTAAATGATTTGTAAATTCAGTGTTTCCCATAGAATTCCAGTTTTGGGGGGGAGGGGGGTGGATACCAACGGTACAGTACTTTTTTTTTCAGTACATTGCTCTCTGTGTAATAACAAAAACATTTATTTCAGTGAAAAAATAAGTCGAAAAATCTCAATTTCAACATTTTGAACAATAGGGCCCTACAATCTTTTTTTTTTTTTTTTTTTTTTTTTTCTGGAAATTGTTTTTTTTTTTTTTTTTTTCAGAGATTTTTTCTGTTATTTCTGTTATTATTATAATTTCTGCATTTAATTGTTTTATTTAAATTTGCCAGAAATTGGAATATTTAAACACCTACATTATACTGTACAAAAGTAATACAAGACCAATACATTTCTGTTACATGTTAAACCTTACTTTTATTTTGACAGGTTGCAGGTTAGTTTTTGTGTGTATACACTACGGTATGATGCTAATTTTCTCAAATGAAACGGTAAAAATTTACATGAAGTGACTCTCACAGCAGTTATGGAGATTAAGTTCATGCGTTTATGTCATCGTATAATGAGACGCAGAGGCCGAAAATAACCGCGATCGTCACGTGGGCTTCAGTATTTGTGTAGTAAACAAAGCCGCGTCTCCGCCATTCATGCATACAGAGCCACGCGGAACATGGAGGATTCATATTTAAACCGTCCTTTTGCGTTTTAATATTCACAGACACTAGTCCATATCGCGATTCGAATTAAGTAAGAGACCTACTTTTGATTAATTAATCCAAAAATGGACGAATTCTGTGGCATCCCGTGCTATAGAGTAAATCCGTTTTTATGAACGGACTCCGCAATCCCATCCGCATCTTAGCGGAGGAGAAATTGTAGACGCGTGGCCATGTAACGTTAGAGACAGAAATGACATGCTGTTGTGTAAATAAGATGAATAACATAAGTCTATTTCGTTTGTTTAATAAAAGAACAAGGTATAGACCTGTTCTATCCACCTTATTTTTTGCCGTAAGAGTGGGAGCGGCAGTTTGTAAATTTAATGTGTCTGGCTTCCGGTCTCATCCGCGTCCAGCTATGTTTATCTGTACAAAACAGCTCGTTTTGCTGCTTGATATTGCAAATTGGTGTCTTACCATATTATTTTAATGTATTATCTTAATTATGAACACAATAGTTTGTAGTGCAAACTGTTTTACCGTTTACGGCACTTCAATATTATTCTCATTATTTCTCTATGGCAGGTTATGAACAGGAAGTCTAACACATTACCAGAAAACAGTTTACATCCGCATTGAAAAATAAGGTGGATAGGAAAGGTAACCTTAAATGATGTCTGTTGTGATCTGGCGCTATATAGAAAATAAAGTTTACTTGACCTTCAAGGGGGGCGGGGGCTGCCGTTGGGGGGGCATGCCGCCCCCCTAATATAATGGAAAGGGAAACACTGAAATTGTTGTTCTGGAAGTGGAGTTCTCCTTTTAAAGCATTTGTACTTTTTTCATGGTAGTCTTCAATAACTTTTTTTCCGTGGTTTTATTCTTGTTGGTTTAGGCTTATGGTTACACTGTTGCTAACAGTCATTTGATGAACAACATTCCACTCTACAATCCACAAAAAGTTGTGGTATGTTCTCACCATTAAAATTAATATAATACCCATATAATAATAGTCATGATGATTGCAAAAATGAATCCCAAAGCAGTTTTCTCTAGACATAAATAAGCTTATTTGGTTGCCAGAATGTGTTTGTGTTGCATTTTATCATTGTTTGAACAGGCCTATCTAAATATGTTCATATCTCGTTTGTGTCTCTATCTTTTGAGAAGATGAGCCCCCAGCTGCACATAGGACGGGTGGGGATGATCAAAGAAAATGGGTTTCAAGGCAGTGGCATCAGCAGCAGAGCCCTTCTGTCTGCGGTAAGCTCCTTATACTTGTCTGTCTTAAGCTTTAACAAATAAAAACAAACGAAAAACAAAGATTAGCAAGTGGGAAATAAACAGTAAGACAGTAAGTTCATCTGAGGAGCTGTCTTGCCTTCGGTTGGGTGGTGAAAGAATCAGAAATAAATTCAGGATTGTACCAACCAGTGTTTTTTTCTAAATGGTGTGCTTTCATAGCTGTACGCTTTTGATATTATTCCCACGCAGAGAGTCAGACTGTCGTCTTCAAAGCTGAATGAGTAGGCAGTGTTTCAGTAATTACATTGATTTTTGGTTGTCTTGACAATAAAATCCTAAGTTTTCTTTCACATTATCTTGAGAAAACAAGTCTGAAATAACAGTAGATAATGTACTAAATTTAAAAGTATTTAACAAAAGTCCTTTATATGATGTATTAAATATAACGTATAGAAAAATAAATCACTTTTTGAAAGAAATTAATACTTTTATTCAGCAAGGATGCAAATATTTGATTGAAAGTAACAGTAAGTAAATTTCTAATGTTACAAATGTTTTCTTTCAAATTAATGTTTTTTTGAACTTTCTATTCAAAGATACAAAAATTGTATAACAATTTTCACCAAAATATTAGGTAGCACAACTGTTTTTAACATTAATAATAATAACAAAGGTGACTTGGGCATCAAATCAGAATGATTCTGAAGACTGAAAATTCAGTTTTTTTTAGTTTTCAATTATTTTAAATTCACAAGATTACACGTTTTAACTGTATATAAACAATATATAATTTATAAACAATCTTGTGGATTTAAAATAACAGTTTATTTTAAATTCACGATTACATTTTTACTATATAAACAATATATAATTTATAAATATAAACAATCTTGTGGATTTAAAATAACAATTTATTTTAAAATCACAAGATTACATTTTTGTAACTATATACAAACAATATATTTATAAAAATAAGCAATCTTGTGGATTTAAGATAATTTAAAATTCAAAGATTACATTTTTACTATATAAACAATATATAATTTATAAATATAAACAATCTTGTGCATTTTAAAATAACTTTTAAATTCACAAGATTACATTTTTGTAACTATATACAAACAATATAATTTATAAAAATAAGCAAACTTGTGGATTTAAAATAATTTCTTTTACATTAAAAAAAATTAAATCTTTTACTATATTTAAACAATATATAATAAAACAATCTTGTGGATTTAAAATAATTTCAAATTCACAGGTCTTTTGGATTTAAAATTATTTTATTTTGAATACAAAGATTACTTTTTACTATATATAAACAATATATAATTTATAAATATAAACAATCTTGTGGAATTAAAATTTATTTAGTTTTAAATCCTCAAGATTACATGTTTTTGTAAAATTATTAGTGCTGTCAAAAGATTAATCCTTAAAAATTACATTTTATTTCTCTCTCTCTCTCTCTCTCTCTCTCTCTATATATATATATATATATATATATATATATATATTATATATATATATATATATATACACACACACAACCGTTCAAAAGTTTGGGGTCAGTACATTTTTGTTTTTAAGAAATTAATACTTTTATTCACTAAGGATGTATTAAGTTAATAATTAAAAGTTTATTAAAAGTTAATAATAAATAATTTACATTGTTATAAAATATTTATATTTTGAATAAACACTGTACTTTTTAAACTTGTTATTCATGAAAGAATCCTGAAAAAAAAAAAATTACAGGTTCCAAAAAATATTTGGCAGCACAACTGTTGATATTATCCAACACTGATCATTCTAATAATAAATCCGCATATTAGAATGATTTCTGAAGGATCATGTGACACTTAAGACTGGAGTAACAGCTGATAAAAATTCAACTTTTCATCACAGGAATAAATTCTATTTTAAAGTATGTTAAAATAAAAAACATTATTTTATATTGTAAAAACATTTTGCAATATTACTGTTTTTTTTTTTTTTCTATATTTTTAATCAAATAAATGCAGCCTTGATGAGCATAAGAGACTACTTTAAAGACTATTACAAGTCTTACTGACCCCAAACTTTTGAACGGTAGTGTGTGTGTGTGATAACACATTATATATATATAGTGTATATATATATATATATAGTAGGGCTGTCAACGATTAATCGTGATTAATCGCATACAAAATAAAAGTTTGAGTTTGCCTAATATATGTGTGTGTACTGTGTGTAATTATTATGTGTATATATAAATACACACAAATTAATGTATATATTTAAGAGAAATATGTTATCTATGTAAAAAATATTTGTATTTATATATAATATAAATTATATAAAAATTATAATAAATACATATACTTGTAAATATTTCTTATGTGTACCTGAATGTGTTTGTATTTATATATACATAATAATTGCACACAGTACACACACGTTTATTAGGCCAACTCAAACTTTTTTGTATGCGATTAATCGCTGACAGCCCTAATAAATATATATATATATATATATATATATATATATATATATATATATATATATAAAAACCTTTTCCAGAACACTTAAAGTATTACAATTTTTGTTACTTTAAGTAAATATTACATACTGTATGTATCTGCTCAGGTAGCTGAAGGGTCTGCCTAGTAAAAATACATTTTGTTAAACATTGATTCCAGTACATATTATCAGTCTATGAACTATTTCCTTTGTTTGCTTGGTCTAATTAACCTGCTTTATTTCCACTTCCCGTTTATTTATAGAGATCAGAGGGTCTTCCGATGGCAATTCCACCAAACTGTGCTTTGGAGAGTTTGAGGGAAGTGAATCGATCACAAGGTTCGGTAGGTCAGGTACCATATCAGGAAGAGCAACAGGACGACGAGTCTTGTCCGGCGGTAAGAAGCCGTTTTAGGAATATGGTGTATGATATGGAAGTTTTAAAGATTGGAGTACCAATGATTACATACTTCCTGCCTTTTGCAGATCACCCAGATATTCAGCATGGCTGACAGTGACCCCACAATCCAAGGCATCGACGTCAATCATGAACTGATGCCTCTCCTGAGATCTCTTCGAAGCACGGTACTTCCCGTCCTCTGGTTCTGTGTCGTGGTGGAAGGCCCTCGGTTACAGCTGATGCAGTGCTCCAAGCGCTCCACTATGGCAGACACTACTGTTCACATCGAGCCCAGCTTCCACTACCATATCAGCGTCCAGGGACAGCCTCTCCTGCCCACTCACAAACTCTACGACAGCCACCCGTCCTGTCTCACCGCAACAAAAGAGATTATTGACCTCCTCGAGGACTTAGAAAGGTACTCGGTCTGCCAGGGCTCGGCACACAAGAATTCAACAAATGGGCCAGAGCCTGTGTTTCCAGAGCGGGCGGCTACCTGCGACTTCCTCGTTTTGCCAGAAACAGAACGCTGTGAAAACTGCAAAACTCTACAAAGGGTATAGAGAGAGACTATTCAGCACAAAGGAGTTGGTCTTAAAGTAATACAATCTCCTATTTTCTGATTTTGAACTATTCTAGAATATCTTTATACTCTAATATTAAAATATTAGAGCACCGTTTATGATTGTTTTGGGTTTTTTTTTAGAAGGATGCTATCATTACATTGACTGCTGAATCAAGTTTTGGTTACTTTAAACCACAAATAGGGACTAGCATTACTTCCCACATTAACGGGACAGTTCACCCAAAAATTAAATAATGTCATCATTTACTCAACCTAGTGATGATGGAAAAAAAAAAAAGAACAGAAGCAGGGTAAATAGTAATGACTTAATTTTCGTTTTTAGGTGAGCTGTGCCTTTAATGAGTGACCACTAAACATAAAGATGTTTTTTGACCCTTGAGTATGTGACACATTTTGGTACCTACTATGGCTGAGGATGCATATTGAATCCTGGTCATATAAATGGAGGTAGTGAATGGGCATGTTTTACACAATGAAACATTCAGCAGTTTAACTGTACATCTTGCCTTGCACTAAAGTTGTAATAGTGCTTCACATCCATTGTGGTTTTAATTCCTCACACCAATGATATCCGTACATGTGTTAATGCTTATGTACTTCTCAGGGGGGATTTTTCAGAATGCATTAATCAGATGGAAGATCCATGTTTGTTTAAAGATTTAACATTTGCTGTATTGATATGGGATGAGGCTGCTTTCGTTTTGGATAGACAATTTTGTACATAATGCAAGTGGTGCGGCAGAGGAATTAGATAAAATCTAGTGAGAATGTGTTGGTTTTTTTTTTTTTTTTATAAACATGTCTCTTGCTTTCTGGAATTTCTGTTTCCTTCATTACAGAACACTTTGTTTTTTTGTTTTTTTTTGTATGTGCTTTCATATAAATAATCTGAATTCTGTTTATTTAATAAATCATATTATCTGTTGGATGACTGCCATTATGTGCTCAAGGCAATAGATATTGCCGTACTTTGCCAGTTAATCACAGTACGTTAAATTTTGTATAACATGTTTTCTCAAGTTTTTTTTAATATTCACAATGAGGCATTATGTAATTATCTAATTTACATACATTTCAGAACATGGATTTGAACTGAATAAATCCAGTTGAAAATTTCTTTTAATTTTGTTGATATATTACAGATTTTTACAGGGTAGGATTTTGGATATCTATCACTTACATCAAAATTATGTCAAAAAAAAAAAAATAAATAAAAATCACAGTCATTTTTTTTCGTAAAACTAAAATTTGTATACTTTTTAAGCACAAAAGCTCATGTAGCACTTGTAGCGTTTGACTTACTTGCACTTCATTAGTCTTTGTGCGTTCGTAACCACTGGGTCTGTAGTTCCACCTATGTTCCGCGTGACCTTTCGACGTAATTCTGTAGAACGTAGCGTCGTGGACACACATCCCAGAGCCTGTGCTACACAAGCTTTTGTGCTTAAAAAGCATACAAATTTAAATTTTTCGGAAAAAAAAAAAGGCCAATTTTTTCGCTAGATAAGACCCTTTTTCCTCGGCTGGGATCATTTAGAGCTCTTTAAAGCCGCATTTAAACTGCATTTTGGAAGTTCAAAATCGGAGGCATTATTGAAGTCTATTATGTGGAGAAAAATCCTGAACAGTTATTGTTGGAAAGGGTTCAAATACACAAAAATGCTAAAAATAATAATTTGTGGGACCTGAAGGATTTTTCTGAAGAACAGCGGACAGTTTAACTGTTCAGGACAAACAAGGAACTCATGAACAACTATCGCTCAGAAAGAAAAAAAAAAAAAGCTGTGGATCATTCAGGCAACAATACAGTATTAAGAATTAAGTGTATGTAAACTTTTGAACGGGGTCATTTTTTTAATAAATTCAACTATTATTTTCTCTTTTGGACTATATGTAAACATCTTTTATGTGAAATATCTTATTCAGGTATGTGCTAAATAAAAAATAACATGCATTTTGTATGACCCCTTTTATTTTGGTAAAATAATTAACATTTTTCAAAGTGTATGTAAACTTTTGACAGCAACCGTAAGTGAATTTTGCTTCCAATGTCTTTAAAGATATGTATTGTAATTGTAATCAACATGCAAAAATAGATCAAATGTAATAAAATGAACACGTAAATGCACATTTTGGATGTTTTTCCACTAGTCTGAAAGAAGACGTATCAAATCTCAAAAAAAAATCCAGTGCCTGGGGAAAACAAAAAAACAATGTTTTTGCCCTAATAAGGCCTTGCTCAGTGGATTAAAAAGCATCACTGACGCTGGACTAACGAAAAGTCGCTTTACCATACAGTTGCTGCAGCATCCACATGTAAATTTTCTCCTGCGGTATCATGGATCAAATGTGCAATACACACATGCGCCAAAGGGGGCGCCATAACACAGTAAAACGGCACCTCTGTATTCAGTTCGTGCGAAGTTTAACTTAAAATTAAAATTGTTTTTTTCATTATGTTGTGATTAAGACACAATACAATATGATATTAATGTTTTGAAATATAAAAATCTATTCAATTACCTTAACAGTTCATTATTTGCTCATAAAGAGTCGTTCACTGAAATGTGGACCTGTATTTTATTTTTCGTTGATTTCGTAGATTTGTTTCGCAAACAGACTGTTAACATAATATAAAAAGCAACGCAAACCTTATTTCAGACACGGTGTGAGTGTAGTTGGATCTATATAAATGAGCGAGACTGAAAGAGTTAATCAGACAAGTGGATGCGTGTTGCTCTTCCCTGTTTGCCAGTCTTGTTCCAGAGGTGTGACAGCGCTTTACAGTGGATAACTGGGATGAATGCTTGAAATGTGAGAGAAGATGTTATAATATGATCGTGCCGGCGCGATGCAGGGTACCTGTATGTGTTTTGCATGAAGGGGAGGATGTGATCTGCAAGATGTGACTGAGGAGAGCCGCAGATGAATATTAATTGGCATCGCAGGTCCGTGTGCATGGTCTTTTCTCACGTTGTTTTCTCTTAAATGTCGCGTTTTCTCAAACAGACAACCTGTAATGGGAGTAATATATATATATAATATGAATATCACTATATTTATACATGGACTGGATATGGCAGACAACAACGTATATGCTCCCTAAAATGCAGGGACGCATGAGGAGAAATCTGCCTGCTGTCCTGTTAAGATTTCAGGGACATTTTTGGTGTTGTGCTAAATGTTTGTATGAACATGACTAGCCGCTGAAAACCAGCAATTACATTCTTTTTATCGCGTCTCATTCATCCAGCATGTAGTTATTGCTGATGAAAGCGTCGCGCGTGGCTTTCGTGGGATTTTCAGTGGCATGTTGCTATGCGATGGATAATGATGCAAAACAGTCACACCTGTTATTTGTCGGATGGGATTGATTAACAGTAAATGTGTCGTGTGTAAATGCATGTGTTCTTTCGGGTAAGCCACTCTGATCAATAATGCGATACTACGTCTACGTATCCTGGCGTGTGCCTCAGTTTGATTCATTTCAGAGATTCGAATCTTTTGAATCAGTTACTAAAAAGATTCGTTCGGTTATGCTTTCCACAGGTCACATCGTGAGTAGATGGTCACCAGTAGGAATTCGAAATTGCGTAGTTTTACTATTTCATAACGATATTAAGTGTGCTAGTATGCTATTGCGAGCTCGTTTTGTGTGTCTTGAGTGAGTCATTGAATCTTTGCTTAATCGGTTCTTTCAAACACCGAGTCGTTCGCCTTATTATTCCTAAATACATTGTTTTGTTTGTAAATCTACTAAAAGACATCAGAAAGAGTTCTTGAACATCCTATTTTCTTACAAACAATTAACTCTAATAACTTTATCAACAGCTGTCAACTGCTAGTCATGATTTTTATCCAGCTATAAAGCATAAATAAATTAGCAGAGCCATAACAATATTTTATGTACTTTTAAACAAATATGACGATTACACTTGCGAAAAGTACCATGTTATTAGCATGTACCACTATCATCACTATCATAGCTATACTATCATAGCTTTTTTGTATTTGTGCGTGTGTGTGTGTGTGTGTGTGTGTGTGTGTGTGTGTGTGTGTGTGTTTGTGTATCTATATATAAAGGGGAAAGCATAAATTAGTACACCCCCTCCGATTAAATATAAAATATGTATTTTCTTAAAGATCACTAATATAATTCATAGAAAGATGGCAAATTTGAAATGTATTAAACATATTCTTTATAAAAACAGAGATGGATATGACATTAATTCAAGAAAGTGTAATATTCTAGTACTTGATATGTCCTCCATAACAATAAATACACTGCTCTGACCCTTGTTGGCACTGAGTGTGCAAGTTCATGACAAATTTTCACATCTGTCCTGTTTACCTCCTGGAGGACGACCTGCTTACATGCCCTGGTCTTTAATGAGGAGTTTTGCTCAGCTCGTCTCTACAGAATCCCCCACAGCTGCTCAAGAGCATTACGATTGAGTGAAATACATGTCCACTGAAGGATTTTCACCTTGGGAGAATGAATATCTTCATTGTCATGTTGAAAAAAATGTCCAACAATTCATGGAATGAGCAGAGGGTAGCATCTTCAGCTTCAAATTTTTGTATAACATCACACAGTTGTGAGTGAATTCATGACAGCATTGATAAAGCTCAACTCTCCTCAACACTCATACATCCCTATAGAAGAGCTTTACTACCACTGAATTTAACTGTGGGAACTAGACGCTTCTCACTGTACTCCTCCTCTAGCAACACCAGAACATTTAGGATGCTGTTAGACCCAAAATGATTGACTGTGTGAGTATGGATTCCCAGAAGTCTATATTTTGGAAAAAAGCTAAATGAGTATATTGTGCTTTGGCTACACTAGGTAGTTCTGGTGTGGATAAACAACCATGCATGTCATTTGTGCAGGCTGCATCTTACTCTGTGAGATAAAGTGTCACTCTTTTCATACCTTTTGCCAGTTCTGAGACACTTTCTTGGTGTTTCTCCTGCTCTTTTTCGAGCAAAAACACACTCATCACTAATTTAAATATATATTTATTTATGTGTATTTTGTATTTAATTTTTTATTTGTAATTTTGTAATGTGTTTTTGTCACAGTTTGATTTATATCAGTGATCCAAATCTTTTAAATCAATTCCTAAGAAGATTAATGCAGTGACGCCGTCCACACAATTTACATAAACAGTAGATGGTCACAAGTCTGAATTCGGAATTGCGGAATTTTTTCTATTTCATTATTTCATAACGACATGAAGCGTGCTAATATATTATGAACTCGTTTTGTGTCTTGAGTGAGTCATTGAATCTTTGCTTAATCGGTTCTTTCAAACACAGAGTCGTTTGTCTTATTATCCTTAAATAGGTAAGAAAGAGTGCTTAAACATCCTATTTTCCAACAAATAATCAACTCTAATAACTATCTCTAGTTGTCAACTACTATTAAGCTATAAAGCATAAATAAATCCATTTCATTTTAATTGCATGTTGTCATTAGCAGAGCCGTAACAATGTTTATGTACTTCTCAAGTATGATGGTTACACTTGCAAAAATTATCATGGTATTACCATGTACCACTATCATAGCTTTTATTTTTTTGTATAGCTGTATTTTTTATTTTTTTTTTGTATTTCTTTTATTTTTATTACTTTTGTATTTTCACTGAAGTTCTGTATGTTTGAGTTTTATAAGTCTATTGTTTTATTTCACTTACCAAATCTAATTTTAATAGTTTGTTTCCGGAACAAAACTGACTTTCAGCCAG
This sequence comes from Cirrhinus mrigala, assembly GCA_036247105.1. Classification (NCBI taxonomy): domain Eukaryota; kingdom Metazoa; phylum Chordata; class Actinopteri; order Cypriniformes; family Cyprinidae; genus Cirrhinus; species Cirrhinus mrigala. Next base: position 14,017,315 of record CM070017.1, on the reverse strand, counting down.
GCACAAAGCACTTATTTTACAAGAGAAGGTGCTGCATTTGCATCATACGGTTTTCTTTCAGCCAGCCTACATCATAATGCTTAATTTGTATGACAATCAACAAATTTGCCCATTTATTTAAATGAGACATTTACATTTGGCCTATCGTGGCAAATAATGAACTGCGCTTCTATAATTGAAGCTCCCTCAATCACGTCCCACTGTGTTCACCGCTAGCCGAGTATGATGAGTGTGGTTTGAAGTGTCTAGACTCTGAGTCACTCCGCTTTGCAAAGCACAGATTTTTTGCTCCATCTACCACCGTCAAGAGTGTATTTTCAGCAGATCTCCTCTGTTTTTTGAGCTCCTCCCTCTCCGGGGTGCACTGGCAATAAAGAGTTCAAACTGAGTCAATAGTGGCTTGATGTTGTAACCATGTGCACACAAGCAGGCACTAAAGACTCATGCTGGGAATTTAAGGGTAACATCTGTTTAGCTTGTTATATTTTTACCCTTATCTCTGTGTTTGCAGTATTTTAGATGGGTATAGGAAGTTTTAGACCACAGTTAATTGTTTAAAGGGATAGTAAACCCCACTGACTTTCATTGTATTGAGACATGTCTTCTTTCATGTTCCACAGAAGAAAGAAAGTCATACAGGTTTGGAACAACAAGAGGTTCATGACAGAATTTTCATTTTTGGCTGAACGATCCCTTTAAAGGCTTGAGCCATGACCACAAATGACAGTGCAGAGTGTGAGTGTTAGCGTCCAAACAAATGGCTTTCTGTTATCTGTCCAGCTGCCATGCTGTCTGACCCCAGGACAGGGTCTGAGGTGGCAAAACGCTGTCTCCACCCCGGCTAGGCTGTGAAATGTACATGTTTTCACAGAGGGATTTACCACAGTGTTGCCAAGCTGTGGTCAGCTTTGTTGCTGACTGTCTGTTTTGTCTTTGTTTATCCAGTAGTAAAGAAAACATGGAGGAAAGAATTTCGTCTTTGGGTGGACAAGAAAGAGGAGTTGAGTAATTACTCAGGCAGAAGCAACACACATTTAAGCTGTCCATTCAACTACTCTAGGAGAGATTTAGCTTTTTGTTGTTTTGTAAGGCTCTGATGTTCTGTAGTGCAATACTGCTCACTTCATGAACACAAATAAAAGTTTTTTACTGCACACAATAAAGCTTGATCAAACATTCCAAAACATTCCACAAAACTAGTATTCGCTCTTAAGTCAGTGTTGGTTTGCTTACTAAATCTTAAATGAAAACTATTAAAATGTTTTTTGTTAATTGAAACAGTATATAATACAATATTATATCATTAAAGGGGAAATTTCATGAAAATCTGTCTTTTTCTGTGTTTAAGTGCTGTAATCGTGAGAAAACGTGAAAAAGGACAACCCAGTAACTTTGTTTTGGCTTTTTTCTGCAAACGTGAAAAAACAAGCATGTCAGACTACGCTTCCCCCGTGATGTACACTTTCAAAAACAATCTGTTGAGTCAACTTAAAATAATTTGTAACCTGGCTGCCTTAAAATTTTAAGTGTAGTCAACTCAAAAAAAGTTAATTCAGCTTGAAATGTTAAATTATACTAAGTGACAACTTAGATATTTGAGTTGAATCAACTTCAAATTTTAAGGCAGCTGGGTTACTTACCCATCTGTTAAGTTTAGCAAACACAAATATCTAAGTTGTTACTTAGTACAACTTAACATTTCAAGTTGACTAAACTTAAGTTGACTGAACTTAAAATTTGAAGACAGCAGGGTAACAAATTATTTTAAGCTGACTCAACAAATTGTGTTTTTTATTTTTTAAAAGTGTAGACAGGGGATCTTATTATAATATTACCGCCCCTTAATCCGCCATTTTGTTTTTACAAGCAACAATGGTGCGCTGTAAAAAAATTAGGCAACTTGGTGCAGTAAGCCTTTTGAGTTCTCTCAACAATAGTTTTTTAGTTTTTTTCAGTGAAGATACTTTGTTTAGTCAACATAAATTTGTTTGTTCATGCACTGCTGATTGTCTTATGTTGCTAATAGAAAAAGTCTTGTAACAGCAACTGAAACAACAATTACTGCCGCTGAATTAATACATTTTTTTGTGTACATTTTTTGTTTATTATCAAATGACAAACAGTGAATTGTTATAGAAACCTTAAAGGAGAAGTCCACTTCCAGAACAACAATTTAGAGATAATGTACTCACCCCTTGTCATCCAAGATGTTCATGTCTGGCTTTCTTCAGTCGTAAAGAAATTATGTTTTTTGAGGAAACATTTTAGGATTTTTCTCCATATAATGAACTGATTTGGTGCCCCGAGTTTGAACTTCCAAAATGCAGTTTAAATGCGGCTTCAAACGATCCCAAATGCGGTTTTAAATGATCCCAGCTGAGGAAGAAGGATCTTATCTAGCGAAACGATCAGTTATTTTCATAAAAATAATCCAATTTATATACTTTTTAAAGTCAACTTCTGATCTTGTCTTACTCTTCCCGACCTCTGTTTTTTACCAGTTCATGACAGTTAGGGTATGTCGAAAAACTCCCATCTCATGTTCTCCCTCAACTTCAAAATCGTCCTGTATTGCTGTTTTTGCATGTTCACTTTTTCAAAGACTGGGTTGGTACTTCTGCAGCGATGTAGGATGATTTTGAAATGATTTTTGAAGTTGAGGGAGAAAATATGATTGCAGTTTTTTGACATACCCTAACTGTCTTGAGCCAGAATACACAGAGTTCAGGCAGAGAAAGACAAGACGAGCGTTTGACATTAAGAAGTATTTAAATTGTATTTTTTTAATGAAAATAACCGAACGTTTCGCTAGATAAGACCCTTCTTCCTCAGCTGGGATTGTTTACAAACGCATTTGGGATCGTTTGAAGCCACATTTAAACTGCATTTTGAAAGTTCAGACTTGGCGCACCATACCAGTCCATTATATGGAGAAAAATGCTGAAATGTTTCCTCAAAAAACATAATTTCTTTACAACTGAAGAAAGAAAGACATGAACATCTTGGATGACAAGGGGGTGAGTACATTATATGTAAAGTGTTGTTCTGGAAGTAGACTCCTCTTTAAATGGATAACAGCCTAATATGTAGACAGCATTGTCTTTGTTTGTAAAACATCTTACAAGACTAAGATATCCAGCAAACAGATATAAGTGGTTGAACATACTCTAGGTCTCAAAACTAGACACACAAACCTCAAGAATGGTTGCAATCAACATGTTAAAAGATGAGTTCTTTACATCACAGTGCAACACAAAACTAACAATAATGACAAAACAACAACAAAAAGTTTAAATGAAGTCAGCAAACAGCAAAACAATAATCCTATAACCGTAACTGCATAATTTATTCATCTTGCAATGCATGCTGGGACCTCACATTTCAACAATATGAAATTCTTTGTTCAGACAACTGTGTTTGACTAGTTGGGACAACATTTGGGGTAATTTTGTTGGTCTGACAAGGGTCTTTATGTTGTTTCAAGAAAATAGCATTTTTTTTGTATTTGAGACTTAAAATATTTTGTAAACTGAAAAATATGCATTTTCACTTTTTACAGTGTGTACCAGTTCTATTGCCATGGTAAAAGTTTGAGCAAAGCATGCTAACTGGTCTGTCTTTGGCTGCGTTTTAGTGCCACGTTAAAAACAAAATCTAAGATTATGAGATTGAAATCGTAATATTTTGAAAATAAAGTTGAAATTACGTGAATAAAGTCGAAATATTACAAGAATAAAGTTGAAATATTAAGAGAACAAAGTCGAAATATTTTGAGAATAAAGTAGAAATATTTCGACAATAAAGTCAAAATTCTAAGAATAAAGATGGAATGTTTCGAGAATAAAGTCAAAATTAAAAGAATAAAGTCTAAGTGTTTTGAGAATAAAGTCAGAATGTTTTGAAAATAGAGGCAAAATTACGAGAATTCGTAGCAATTACGAGATTAAAGTTACATTTTTAGTTATGCTAGCCTACTGTGCATGCAGATGGCCCAGATTGGGAGCACCGGGAGATATTCCAAAGTCTCGGCTTTCAAAATCGGTGAGTTTTATAGCAAAATACAATATTTCGACTTTATTCTCTTAATTTCAACTTTATTCTCATAATTTCGACTTTATTTTCGTAATTTCGACTTTATTCTCGTAATTTCGACTGTATTCTCATAATTTCGACTTTATTCTCATATTTCAACTTTATTCTCATAATTTTGACTTTATTCTCATAATTTCGACCTTATTCTCGTAATTTCGACTTTATTCTCAAAATTTCAATTTTATTCTCGAAATATATTTATTTTTTTTAATGTGGCATGAAACGCTGTCATAATTTAGAGTCCCAGCCTCAGAGGAATTTGTGTGGATTTAGAGTGGATTTATTGATTTATTTACTGTATATTACGCTGCTGTCACAGAGATCTAATATAAACGTATGACTTCTCCCCCAGCTGTTTACCTTCACAGACATAACCGACTGTTTTTGTAACTCCTGTGTGTTTTTAACATAACGGTTTAAGCGCAATAAGACATGAAAGAGAACTTAGTTTAGTACTCGCATGTCGTGTGGCAGCCGCTTTCTGTGCAAGTTCTTTGGATATATGTGCTCAGAAAATCGTCTGAGAATTGTCGTTGTATTAGAAGTTTAAACTAATATGGTTAATTTTTATTTCGTGGTACGTAGATGGTATTCTTATGAACGCGCATCGAAGACTGACACGGAGGAGAAGAACTTGTTAAATAAAGTGTTTGGGTTTTTTTTCGTTGTTCACAAAAGGTATTCTCATAGCTTCATAAAATGTAACCACTGATGTCACAAGGATTATTTTAATGATGTCCTTACTACCTTTCTTGGCCTTGAACATGGTAGTTGTGTTGCTGTCTATGCAGGGTCAGAAAGCTTGTCTATTTCAACAAAGATATCTTAATTTGTGTTCTGAAGATGAACAAAGTTCTTTGGGTTTGGAATGACATGAGGGTGAGTAATTAATGACAGAATTTTCATTTCTGGGTGAACAATCCCTTTAAGAGAGCAGGTTCTCGATTCTGTAGCTGCTAAAATAGCTTGAACATAGTGATTGTAGTTTGACCCCTGTAACCTGTTCTGCAGAGATCAAAGCGAAGCAGAGTAGAGGTTGGCAGGACAGCAGCTGGCTGTTCTTGAGAATCAGATATAAGGAGGGAGGGTCACTGCTGGTCACACTTGCTTCGTGCCTCAGAAGAAGGAGCTATATATTATTATACCGAGCACAGCCCTCTTTTATCGGTTTTGCCCTTAACTAATGGTCTTTGAGATCACTTGTGACAACTTTGTTTACAAATCACTGCTACGGGGTTACATCGATCAATCATAAATGAATCATAAACTTCACCTGCAGTGTTACGTGTACTTGTACACTTATTTTATATTTCCTGACCTACAGTAATTATACAGTCAAATTGCTTTGGAGACTATCAACACTCCATGTCAATTTAAATGTGTCCTCAATTATGTCTTTCTGTTTACTTACAAAATGCATGATTACACTCGCAGCATGGCCCATTAGATGATGCTCAAGTAATTTTGTCGGTGACCCAGAAACGCTCGTCATTGCATCTCTGTTGTATTACAAACTCAGGCGTGATGCAGTGGCCAGAGCAAGACAGAAAGCAAGATCTCCAAGCGGTAATCCTCAGTTTCTTTGTGTGCCAGAGCTCTATTGGAGTGCTAAAACAGGGCAGTGCAAATGAGAGACAGGTCATGACAAGTCCTTGGAATTGCCTTTGTCTGCTTTGAGAAAGCACTTCTCCCCCAAGCGCTAATCTCAGCCCCTCCAATTTCTACAATAAGGTTGCAAATAGCGTCAGTTCCCTCTGCTATGCCAATTCACCATGCTGTCATGTGCTGGAAAAGTGTGTCATAAAGTTCTAGGCTGCCTGTTCATAGTCTGCTGGTGTTGTGTAGCATCCTTCGAAAACTCCAACCCAGTCTCATTTTAAATTTGTATGATGCTTTGTACAGAAACCTGCAATGTATGATGTAAACATATGACGGGCAACCCCTAAAGCTATCTGACAGTGGGGTGTAAGCAGATTGTATGATCTTCAGTTTAACCATTTCTTTAGTGATAAAATGCAGTTAGCAGATGGAGGCGTTTAATCTGTCATTTTTAGTACTAACTCATTTTATGCTTCAGATTTTCTTTGGTTGACTCTTCCAACTAATAACACACTGGCTTGGCACTGAATCAAATAATGCTTGATTGTTTTAAAGCTTGAATAAACCAGTGCAGTATTGTCTCATTTGTTCTTCCTAAGCTCAGAAGAAAGTTGAGAAGAATGCTCCATGCAGAGGTCAGTAACTTGCTAGGTAAACACTGCTGACTGTTAACGTTTGTTTGACCACATGACTATTGACTTAAAGGAATAGTTCAAAAATTCAATCATCATTTACTCACCTCTCATCTTTCAAATCCTAAGGCATACGTTCAGCTGTGGAAGACAAAATGAGAAAATGAGAAATCGAGAAGACTGTACTGATCACTTTTTTATTTAATAAGAATGATTGGTGACCAAAAAGGTCAAGATTTAAAAATGATGTAAAATTACTAAAAAGTAAAGATAAAAGTACTGTATACCAATCTTAAACTATCTAAACCCAATAAGTACATTTAATGGACTATTTTAATGAAATATGGTGATTTTGACCTTTTTGAGACTTGGCATCTTCAGTCATGATTCATTATCAAGGTCTTTTTCCGTGCAGTTTTTTATTTATTTATTTTTTTGTGTGTGTTCTGCAGAAGAAAACAAATCATACAGGTTTGGATTAGAACCACATGATGTGAGTAAATGATGACAAGAATTATCTTTTTTTGGATGTACTGTCCCTTTAAATATACAATTGATAAGACTCCTTACAACGACTTTTGCAGTTAACTTAACAAGTATGTTAGATAAACCTCTTCTACTTTAAAAGATAAAAAGAATCGTTTGCCATAAATTTCTAACTACCGCAATGAGAGTAAATCATTCCTGTCTGCGACGTTTAAGTTAGAAACCATATGGTTGTTACGGACGCCACAGCCTCACCTGTCCGCTTTTCAGACGAAACCATTAAAATAACTTTAACCGAGGTAACCTAGACCTACATCTCTAGTTTGGACATGAATGCGATTTTATGCAGATTATATACAGACGAAATGTCTGGAAAGATAACAATCTTATAGTATATTTAAAATTGTGACTGTCTAATGTTTTATAGGCATTTTATCAGTACCTAACCCCCGTCTGCGTGTGTAGTTGGTTTCGTCCTTGTTGCCTTTAGGGCTTGTAAAAATTACTTGCTTGAGTTGCAACGTCTGCAAGAGAAGAAACGCGAAAAAATTTCAGTGCGTGCATAAGAGACAACTTCAGGAGTAACATGTTCATGAAATCGGACATGCAATGAAATAAACCTGTTTTTTCTATCCTTTTATGGATATCTTCTCAGTGACTTGATTTGGTTAAGGTAAGTCTCAGAGTTGTTCCAGCCGCTCAAGCGTGTCGTATGTTACACTCGTAATTGCTTTCAAAATTATAGGAAGTTAATAGTAAGATTTTTATTCCTCGTTTGACTCGTGTTTTCTGTTTAGTTGATGTTGATAATCTTTAAAATGAAAATCAGAGGCATATAGCGGATCATTTATACTCGCATTGCTTTTTCAGAAAAAAATAAAAGTTGATTTTGTAAGTTGTTCTTCATTCAGAAAGTGTGTTTGACACATAGATGTTCCTGAAATGATTAAATACAATGCATTGGGGTCACAGCTGTTTATACAGTCTCACCTGCCACAGCTGTCATTAACATGTCAATTCACACACTGTATGTTTTGTTGTATGATGGTTGTAAACAGAAACAGTCGGACTCAAATCAATCGTTTTAAGTAGACGTACACTCTTAAAAAAAAGGTTCCAAAATGGTGTTTTTGCAGTGATGTCCCAGAACCTTTTTAAATCTAAAGAACCTTTTTCGACTATAAAGAACCTTTTCTGCATTTGAAAGGTTCCATGGATGTTCAAGGTTCTCCACTGATGCCAATAAAGAACCTTTATTTGTAAGAGTGTAGTCATCTATTAAAGACAAATAAGTTGAAATTGCTCAACTTATAGACATGAAATAGATTTTTAAATTATGAATTGCTTTCATAAGTTGTTCCAAACATGTGCAACTATTTCTTTGTATATCTATTACTTCTATTAAAACATCAAATTAAATGTTGGGCACAAGTTTACAGCCACATTTACCATTCACCTTGATTGCATTTTTTTTCCCTGAATGTGAAATGAATGGTGTCTGAAAGGTGTCATTTTGCTTAACAACTGCTTTTGTGGTTTTTGGGGTTTTACATTTTTGGCAGATTTAAACCTTTGACACAGTACTTCAGGAGCTAGATTTAACATGTGCCAGGAACTGGCGACCCTACAATGTACAAAAGTAACAAAAATGTTGTTGAAATTAAACATTGAATTTTATTATTATACCATGGACATGCCTAACAATATGCATGGAACAAACACTGGGCAAAATGTGAAATTCTTATTATTAAACTTTAATTTTTCAGAGATATATTTCACTATGCTTGATAATTGCATTTTAGTATTTTCTTTTTCATTTAACTTTCCTTTGTGAGACACTGTAATCTAGTATCATGTAATGTTTACAGTGCTGTGGTCTGTATATGGATCTCTGGCTCTCATGCTTTTCCCTCTCTCACACTTTATCTCTTTGCACATGTTTTGTCCCAGGACATCGGGTGCTTTGTCATCAAATTCCCATAAATCCCTTGTTTATATCTCTCTCATCGTTCTCTGCGAGTCAGGTTTTGATCTCTGAGCATTTATCCACCCCTCTCTCCTCCCATCGTGCTCTCTGCCAGGTCTATACAAGAGTTGAGGTGTACGATATCTCTTAGCATGTGTCCACCAGATGTGCTCATAGTGTTTTGAAGAATCTTATTTGTTCAGTTGCTGCTAAATGAATTTTGAGAGTTTCTTGTTTTAAATATGTCCTACTTACACTTGCTGTTCATTGTTGCCTGTTTACCCTGCACATGGTGGTTTTGTGTCTTGTTTTGTTGCTGGGCGCATTCCCAGCCACCCATTGTGTCACATGACCCACGCCACATCCTCACGAAAAAAAACATCCTGATTATTTTGTCCAAGTTTGCCAGCAGCCTTTATTACAAAAGTATGATTAATGAACAGTTTTTTTTTTTTTTTTTTTTGCGGAAGTACTTTTAAATGGGTTTTAGTATGCAAGTTTTTTTTTTTTCATAAATATTTTAAATATATTTTAATTAATAATATTACTTATTAATGGTTTATAATTTATGCCAGTAAATGCATTGTCTGGGAGCTGAAAAACAGTCAAGATTTTAAATTAAGTTTAAAAATTTGAATCTGGAAATAAAGTTTTTATGACACCTTTTTTTATGATTATTATTTTAGAAATATAATTTTAGCATAGCCAGCACAATAAAGGTGAAATTGTTGTCATTAAAGTACACCGTATTTATGTTAAGTTAAATGTTGCTCATTCATATCAGCAGTGTTGCCAAGCCTGCGGTTTTCCCGCGGTATTGGGCTACTTTAAAACTGTTGCCTCGGGTTATTTTTCTTGTCACCTCAATAACATGATATTTAGCCCCTGGAATACAAATTTCACCAGGGAAACTAATGGGCTAGTTTTGAGTAGCAATTGGGCGGGTTTTGTTGTGAAAACCTGGCAACCCTGCATATCGGTGTGAGTTATTTGGTCATTTAACTCAAAGACACAGTAGTTTTTATACCCAGATTTGAATAATTTGTTGAGTAATCTGGGTTGCCACAATGACCTGATATGGGCTCTCACTTTCACACTCTCGGTCATGTTACCTGGACATGACGTAACTTCCTGAAAGCAGAGCGGTATTTGTTTAATAAATTATTTAATTGATTTGGAGGCAGAACACCGATTTACAAATGGACAGTATCATTTTTTCATTCATTTTGCCTCTTGAAATGAGCAGAACAAGCCATTAAACTTTTGTATAATCCATCATTTAGAGGACTCTGTTACAGCCAGCAGGAATATATAGAAGTTTTGGTGTGTGTATAACAAGCATATACGTTTTTTTCCGTCACTACTAAGGGCTCAGCAGTAAATTGAGAAGTCACACAGTGGCTCCCCCTGCAGGCCATTGGGATACTGTAGCAGTGTGGACCCCAACACTGAATGACATGCCTCACATGACTCCAACTACAAGGTGATGGGAGGTTCTCAAATCATCGTTTATTTGTAGCTTGAATTATACCATATTCATTAGATCTACATTCTTCTTCATCCGCAGAAGCTGAGGATAATTGGGAGCTAAAGACTTCACAAGACTTCCTGAAATCCATTCTATGGAGGTCAAGGGTCGCCTGATCACTGCCATGGGCTTAGGGGCTCCAGGTGAGCCAACTTGTTTCCATATTGATATTGGAGTATGGAAGTACAATACATGTTTTTTGTTTTTTTTTCTAGTGTGTTTTAGTAATATGTACATTTTTTGTTTGTCTCTTGCATTAATTTGATCAAAAATAGCAGAAGTGTGAATATTATTTGAACTTTGGCTTTCTGTGTCATGCACAGATGTCCAAGGCTGTCAGGACAGCAAGCTACAAGCAGAGCGAATCTCAGAACTGCAGGAGCGAAAGCAGAGTCTGCAGAGCCTTTTAAACAGTCGTCTTGGAGAGCTGCGACAAGTGTGTCTTCTAGAGGCGGTGAGATGCTTTTTTAAACTTTGGAGTATTTTATTATTGTGACTTATTGTAACAGTATATTACGGTTGAGGTCAAAAGTTTACACCCCCCTTTTAGAATCTGCAAAATGTTCATTATTTTACCAAAATAAGAGGGATCATACAAAATGCATGTTATCGTTTATTTAGTACTGACCTGAATAAAATATTTAATAATATTTAAAAAAAGATCTTTCCATTTTTGTGTATTCGAATCCTTTCCAACAATGACTGTATGATTTTGAGATCCATCATTTCAAACTGAGGACAACTGAGGGATTCATATGCAACTATTACAGAAGGTTCAATCGCTCACCGATGCTCCAGAAGGGAAAATGATGCATTAAGAACCGGGGGGTGAAAACTTTTGAACAGAATGGAGATTTGTAAATTTTTTTTATTTTGCATAAATATCATATTTTTTCATTTAGTACTGCCCTACAGAGTCTACAGAAGATAGTTGCATGTTTCCCAGAAGACAAAATAAGTTTCAAAAAGTTTTCACCCCCTGGATCTTAATGCATGTTTTTTCCTTATGGAGCATCAGTGAGCGTTTGAACCTTCTGTAATAGTTGCATATGAGTCCCTCAGTTGTCCTCAGTGTGAAAAGATGGATCTCAAAATCTTACAGTCACTGTTGGGAAGGGTTCAAAAACACTGCGTATTCTTCACTGTGTAAATCAAATATATATTTCTGCTTATTAAAGTTACAAATATGATTTAGTCAAAAGTAGTGAGAGATTAACATGAATGACAGACAGCAGGAATTTTAGACTGCTGTCGCTTTAAGAGCTACCCGGATCCAATATACTGTTACACATGTGTTTTATTTCTCAGCTGTTTACTTTCACTTAAGACCTACTGTGTTTACAAGGATACTTGCAAAGACAGGTATTTTGAAGCATACAAGTGTGTATATTTAACCATTCAAGGCCTATAAAGCGGCAAAAAATAACTCAATACTTCTTTGCTCTTTTCTTCTCTCTTTCTGTTTTGAAAGTGAATTCTTTTAAATGTAGATGTCCAAAAAAAAAAAAAAAATGAAACAGGCGTACTTATTAGAACCATCTGTTCTAACGAATGGCAACAAACTTCATGACATTCCCTAGTGTAGCGATTAGAATCTAAGTAAAATGTTTAAATGTCTGTACAGGAGCTCACAGGGAAGCTTCCACGGGATTTTCCTTTAGAAGAAGGAGAAAGACCTCCCTTTGTTCAGCGCCGAGCTGGCCTGGCCCCTCATGTTACCTCAAAAGGAGAGGTGAGTCTGTTTTCTGAAGGCTAATAGAAGGATTCTCCTAACAGTTTTATACAATAACAACCATATCTGTGTTACATATAGGATGACCCAGGTCAGCGACGGCAGATGAAGGCTCTCTTCAGTGGTGCCCTGCGCCGGAGCATCGATTCTGATAAAAACACACTGCACAATAAGAGGACTGTTCATCGGGGATGCCACACAGGTAACATAGACGTGCACAAAAGTGCAAAATAATTTCTGGTAAACACTGGTAATTTGGTAAAAATTATACACATTTGGGAATGGCTCTACAGGAAGTGCATGGTAACTGAGTCATTTCCCCCCATTGCCTTTGCTTGAAAAGGACAATGGACACACGTTGACAGACTTTAATATTTATAAAATGACTTGATTATGTGTTTTAAACAAATAGCTTACACAAACAGAGAATTTAAATTAAAAAAAAAACAAACTACTGGCCTTTTACACTACTGCACAAAAGTTTGGCATCAGTAGAATATTTTTGAAGATATTAATACTTTTATTCAGCATGGATGTATTAGATTAATCAAAAGTGAGAGTAACGACATTTACAGTGTTACAGAAGTTTTTCTGAACTTTTATTCATCAATGAATCCAGTGTATTAAAAAAGATTTAACTTTTTTTTCTCATTTTTTGAAAATGAGAAATATTTTTTGAAAACCCTGATTTCTAAAGGATCATGTGACACTGAAGACTGGAGTTTCTAATTGAAACAGAAAACAGTTATTTCAAATTGTAATAATATTTCACAATATTACTGTTTTTACTGTATTTTTTCAAATAAACATAACCTTTGTGAGTATAAGAGATTTCAAAAATATTAAAAAATCTTTCTGACCACAAAATTTTGAGTCAGAAAATTTTGAGAATTTTTAAATTAGGGCTGTCAAACGATTAATCGCGATTAATCGTGTACGAAATAAAAGTTTGAGTTTGCCTAAGATACTATGTGTAATTATTATGTATATATAAATACAAACACATTCATGAATATATTTAAGAAATATTTACAAGTATATGTATTTATTATAATTTTTTATAAAATTTATATTATATATAAATAAAAACATTTTTACATAAATAACATGTTCTCTTAAAAATGTACACGAATGTGTTTGTATTTATATATACACAGTAATTACAAACAGTACACACACATATATTAGGCGAACTCTTATTAAAAACTTTTATTTTGTATGCGATTAATCGTGATTAATCATTTGACAGCGCTAATTTAAATATTAATTAATATGCAAGTATATTTATGATTTTTTTTTTCTTTTTAGATAATAATAATAATTTATTAGATCATAGATCATATAAAAATCGTATCTTTGTGTAATTTTTTAAATTTGACTTTATAATTTTTTACATTTTTCAGAGGAAACTGTGAAGTCAGAGAGCAGTTCAATGTCAGACTCAACATCACATGACAATGGTGAGGCCTCATAACATTATAAAACAGAGAAACTACATCTCAATACTCTGATTTACCACACTGGCCTGTTTATGACAGACTGTAACTTTGATGTACAATCCTGTCAACTGTGGTTTACAGAGGATTCGTCTCCCAGTGTGGCACCTGAGCATCGCTCCTTGTCTCACCCCCGGCTGGCCCCAGGCAGTCCTGACAGTAGGCTCTGTAGGAAGCTGTCGCCTGTGGAGATCTACTACGAGATGAGGACTCGCCGCAACTCAGCCTCCAGCTCTGTGAGGTGAGCGGTGGGGAAGGACAAGATGTTTCCGCAAGCTGATAAGGGTGAGGTTTACATTACAATTCTAACTTATGAATGTGTGGGTGTTCATCCAGCCCGAGTCATTCACTCCCAAGAAGTGCATCCAATGTGGAGGGCAGAAGTGTTCCAGCCACACCGCTGTTGTCCCGCACTGCACCAATCAGCGTCCATGTGAGGTAATGACTCTTTCATGACCATGTACACTATGGCTTGAACTTACATTATATCTACAACTTTCATTTACAAATTATTCTAATATAGTTTGATCAGGGGTGATTCCTCTGTGGGGGCAAGGGAGGCAGCGTCTACTCAAAATATTGGATGAGAAAAAAATTTGTAGTACAAAAAACAATGCCAGTATTACAAAATATAACATTAAAAAGTGTATAAATCACTCGTTTTTCTAAAGAAACATTGTCCAACAGCGACACCAGCTGATAAAGTTACAACGGGAGTCCGTGTCTCTCTCGCCTCCCCTGAGCCCACTGAGTTTTAACAGACTCCCTAAAGTGTGCGGTGGGTTTGGTGGGGGGTAATTGAGAATGAATGGGAGAAGTCACATGAGAGGCAATGCCTCCATCGCGATATGATTGGATATGACTGGTTTTGTTCGGCTGTGATTGGTTCATGCGGTAAGTCCTGCCTCTTTGTGTTCGTGCGCGTTCGTGTTTCACTCTGAATTAACAATATAATGGTGTTAATGGGAAGACTAATTTAAAAAAAATAAGTAGACAACACACACACTTAGATATAACCAAAATAAGACTTAAAATGTCACGAAAATATGATCTGTGGGAGTTTTTAAATCTCTGTCTGTGACCAGAAAAATAAAAAAAAATAGTTAAAAGTTAACTATTAAAAATAATAGCTGAACATAAGTTCACAAATAAAATATATTGTTTAAATTGATACTGCCTTGAGTTATTATTTTGGAGTAAATGTAAAATATATATATTTTTTTCTTTCTGATAGTATTACTGTAAGTAATATTTGAATGAATTACATTGAATACATTAGTACATTTGATCTAAAAAAAACAAAAAAACAATACCACTTAAAAGTTTGGGGGGTTTTGTAACGTTATGCTTAAATATTATGCTCAGTAAAATTAAATATTACTATAAAACAGTAATATTGTGTTGGCAATGGCACGTAATTACCATAGTCTTCAGTGTTACATGGTCCTTCAGAAATCATTCTAAAATGCTTGTGTGGTGCTCAATAAAACATTTTCAGTGTTGAAAACAGTTGTGCTACTTAAAGGAGTAGTTCACTTCCAGAACAAAAATTTAAAGATAATGTTCTCACCCCGTCATCATCCAAGATGTTCATGTCTTTCTTTCTTCAGTTGTAAAGAAATTATGTTTTTTGAGGAAAACATTTCAGGATTTCCCTCCATATAGTGGACTTCTATGGTGCCCGTGAGTTTGAACTTCCAAAATGCAGCTTCAGTGCAGCTTCAAAGGGCTCTAAACGATCCCAGCTGAGGAATAAAGGTCTTATCTAGCAAAACGATCGGCCATTTTCTAAAAAAAAAAAATACACATTTTATATACTTTTTAACCTCAAATGCTTGTCTTGTCTAGCACTGCGTATACTCTGTGTATTCCATTTCAGTAGGGTATGTCAAAAAACTCCCTTCTCATTTTCTCCTCCAACTTCAAAATCATTCTATATCAATGAGAAAATGAGATGGGAGTTTTTCGACCTACCCTAACTGTATTGACCCGGATTACTCTGCGCATGGCAGAGCTAGACAAGATGAGCTTTTGACGTTAAAAAGTAGATAATTTTTTTTTTTCTTAGAAAATGACTGATTGTTTCGCTAGATAAGACCATTATTCCTCGGCTGGGATCATTTAGAGCCTTTGAAGCTGCTTTTAAACTGCATTTTGAAAGTTCAAACTAGCGGGCACCATAGAAGTCCACTATATGGAGTTAATTCCTGAAATGTTTCCTCAAAAAACATAATTTCTTTACAACTGAAGAAAGAAAGACATGAACATCTTTGATGACAACAGGGTGAGTACATTATCTGTAAATTTTTGTTCTGGAAGCGAGCTCATTAAATATTTTTGTGGAAACCATGACACACTTTAAAGAATTACATTTAAAAGACAAAAAAGAACAGAATCTGTTTAAAATTGAAATCTTTCATAATATTATAAATGTTTTTACTGTCACTTCTGATCAATCTTAAAGCAGCCTTTCTGAATTAAAACATTTTTTTAAACATTTGAAAGTAATACAAACACATATCGGGAATAACAAAAATAAAAATTAACTCTTCATGAATGAACATTCACTCTTAATAAAGAATGAAATAGCATATATTTTAGATTTTTACATTTTTTTTTAAACCACCTCTGTCCATCCAAGATTGGCTTTACCGTAAAGGATAATGCAGTTTAATTGGGCTAAAATAAAATCTTCGCAGAGAGCATAATTATGTTGTCTACGTTTTGGACTGGGCCTCATGTCAGGAGTGCACTTACAGTGTCCTCAGATGATGCCAGCTCACTACATTATCACTGTAGATCCACTTTAGATCCAAATGTATTTTTGAAAAATCCTATTACTACTAATAACTTCTTACTGTCTTCTATTCCCGCCAGGCCGGAGATGTCTGGTGGTATTGCACTAAAGCAGTGGTGTGGCAGTCCAGATGTTCCTCAGTTTGTCCCCTTGGCATCTTTGGAGGGCTCCTCGTCTGATCGGCGCAGCTGCCCGTACAGCTCCCGTGCCCGTCGTAGCAACAGCTCCGAGGCGCTGCTCGACCGCTCGAGTCTCCCAGAGCCCGGTCCTCCCCGCAACGGCATGCCAACCCGAGCTGGACCATACAAGAGTTCTGAGTCCCTCACGGATGGGAAGCTCCGTCAGATCTATCAGGGCAGCCCAGACAGACAAATGATGGCATTTAAAGACCAGGGTCGAATGCGATCCTCTCTGGGCGGCCAAAGCAGTGGCACGGGTTACAATGAGATTTTGATGGACTACATTTGGGGCAAACAACAAAAGAGGCCCGTCCAGGCTCAACAGAACCAGTCGGCAGGACGAATCTGGCCGGACTTCTCCACTCCTCCATCGGGCACCCCTCCACACTACAATGGTTTCTCTCATTCGCAGTTACATCTGGCTGCCGCCCCGCCTTCCTACAGCCCCATGCTGCTGCGGGGTCAAGAGGCCGAGCCCCGTCGGGTCAAAGTGACACGAACGAAATCATGTGGCCCCTTTATTCCATTACAGCAGCACTCACAGGATGCCGTGTTGTTCTCTGCGTATGATCCATCACATCCCTCTGCGGGATCCACCACATCTTCTATTCCCAACCTGCTCCCTCATCACACAGAGCTGTCCACTGCTGCAGCTTTCGCCCGCAGACCGCCTCAGTTCTCTCTGCCCACTCCTGAGGACTCCACCCGCAGTCTGCACAAGGCACTGGCTCTGGAGGGACTCCGGGACTGGTATCTGAGGAACGCCTTAGGTTATTCCAAAGGTCACGAAGGACTCGGTATGCGCCACTCACATACTCACCACCTGGTGCATCAGCCTCAGTCCGTTACAGCTGACCCACTGTACTCTGTGCACCGTCAAATACCTCAGTCAGCTTCATTTCATGGACATCCCTTGCATGCCAGGTGAGTTTTCCACATTTTGATTTCACTTTCCAATGATTATGTAAAACTTGAAAATATCAGAGAATTTGTGAGACTGGAAAAGTAATGGAAATTAGTAAAACTACTACTATTACAGTAATACTACTACTAATAAACTTGCAAATTACAATATTACTTCTTGCTCAGCTGCTTGTCAGTTCTTAAAGGGATAGTTCACCCAAAAATGAAAATTACCCCATGATTTAATCGCCCTCAAGCCATCCTAGGTGTATATGACTTTCTTCTTTCAGACAAATACAATCGGAGTTATATTAAAAAATCTCCTGGCTCTTCCAAGCTTTATAATGGCAGTGAATGGCTGTTGAAATTTTCAAGTCCAATAAAGTGCACCATACATCATAAAAAGTGCTCCACATGGCTCCAGGGGGCTTTCTGAAGTGAATCAATGCATTTCTGTAAGAAAAATATCCATGTTTAAAACTCTATAAATTTTAATCTTTAGCTTCTGCGAACTAAGAGTAGCATTCCAGCTCCGGTGAGATTATACTAGTCTCGCAAGAACCAAGTTTTGTTTAAAACAGTTTTGTTTAAAACAAAAAGTTTTGTTTGTTTTGTTTTATACTTCTAATTCATGACTGGTGTTCTCACCGGAGCTTACACTACGCCTGCTTCCTACTGGAAGTTAGCAGAAGCTAGTTCATAAAGTTTTAAATTTGGATTTTTTTTTTTTTTTTTGTAGCAAAAACACATTGATTTGCTTCAGGAGGCCTTTATTAACCAACCCGAGACCGTGAGGAGTACTTTTTATGATGGATGGAAGCACTTTTATCGGACTTCAAAATCTCAACACCCATTCACTGCCATTATAAAGCTAGACCCACCTTGTTGGCAGAGGCTATTTACACTAACTCCGACCACCACTGTGTTATAGGGCTAGTCAACACCACAAACAACAGCTGTTGTTCGTCAGCTCTAGTGACGCAGAAGACAAAGCGTGTGGTTTACAATTTAAGACAAGATCGACTGGGGTTCAAATCCGCCTTCTGGTGAACTTTTTTTTTTCTCTCTTTTCAAATCTATATCAGAAAGGCATTTATTTTCAATAAAAATTAAGGAAATAATTGAAAAACTGAAAATACAGTATCATTTAGGGTTAGGTAGGTGTAAGGAGGGCTTATTGTCCCAATTAGGCAGCATCCATTTAATAAATTGAATTAAAACTATAATTTACACTGGCTTGAGTAAATCATTTTTGGGTGAACTATCCCTTTAAGACGTTCGGATGTTAGTTTTTGTGTTACAGTCATCCATTTCTACTTTAATTTAGTTAATTTTAAATAAGTAATTTATTTCTGTGATGCAAAGCTGAATTTTCAGCAGCTGTTATTTAATCATTTTAATATGTTGATTTGCTGCCCAGGAAACATTTCCTATTGTTATCAATGATTAATAGTTGTGATGCTTAATATTTTTGTGAAAATAGTGATATTTTTTAAGGATTTTTTAAGGATTCTTTGAAAAGTTCAAAAGAACATAATTTATTTAAAATAGAATTTTCTGTAACAATAAAAATGTTTTTTTTTTTTCTTTTAGATTAATTTTGATTAAATATTTAGGTTTGAAAATGATGAAAATGAATATAAAAAAGTAAATATTGTTGTTTTATTTTTAAGTTAGCTATAAAATAATTGTATTTTTATTTAATACTCCCTTTTAAAAAAAAAAAAAAATATATATATATATATATATAGTAGTATTACCACACTTTATTATTTTGTTAAATTAAGTTGGTATGAGAAACACTTACATTGACGGAATGTTCAAATGAGCCAACACTCTTCAACACTTCCCAGAATCCCTTGAGGCTCAATCAAGCTTCCCTTCTATGTACTATTTCTAATCAATTTAGACGCATTTAAGCTTCCACTCTAATATTTCTAATTTTTCTAATCTATCTAGCTACCTAAATCACGTTAGCAACATGCTAGTAACATGCTAATCATGCTAACAACATGCTAGTAACTTGTTAATCAGGCTAACAACATGTTAGTAACATGTTAATCATGTTAGAAACATGCTAACAAAATTCTAGTAACATGTTAATCATGCTAACAACATGCTAATAACTTGCTAATCATGATAGAAACATGCTAGCAACATGCTAGTTACATGCTAATCATACTAGAGACATGGTAACAACATGCTAGTAACTTGTTAATCATGCTAGCAGCATGCTAGTAACATGCTAATCATGCTAGCATCATGCTAGTAGCATTATAATCATGATAGAAAAATGCTAACAACGTGTTAATAACATGCTAATCATGCTAACAATATGTTAGTAACTTGGTAATCATGCTAATTGTGCTAGCAACATGCTAGTAACATGTTAATCATGTAAGAAACAAGCTAGTAACATGTTAGAAACATGCTAATCATGTGCGAAACATGTTAACAACATGTTAATCATGCTAGCAAGATTGTAATCAGCCTATAAAAAACATAAGCAACAAGCTAATCATGCTAAAACATGTTAACAACATGTTAAATCATGTAAGCAATGTGTTAAATCATGCTAGCTGCTTTCATACTTTTGTAACTGCTTCAAACTTTCAGGCTAGGCTTTCTCAAGCCAACTTAAAGTTTGTTCTCAAACTTTACTCATCTAGTTTATTTCATTATTTTAGAGTTATATTCAATGGGTTACACCATGTGCAGTGTGAGGGCCAAACCAAATCTTTACTACAGTGACTTTTATTGAACTTTAATATATTAGCTTATCCATAAGCATGATTCCTACCAAAGTCCCATCAGATTTCATCAGCTCAAACACAGCCTCATCAAACTACGCCTTTATTTCTTTCTTAATTTTGAATATGCGCCCTCTAGCGGTGAAAATTACATACTGTGGCTTTAACACAATGGATGGGATTGAGTAGTTTGTTAAATTAGTTAGTTAGATGTTTTCTGATGCTGCCATTTTCATCTTCTGTTTTCATCATGGCAGGTCCGTGGAGCTCTCTCTCTACTCAGAGCCTTTCCCCTCAGAGGGGGGCACTCAGAAAGAGTCCGGCTCTGAGCCCCCTTCACCTGGAACACTGGTTTGACCGGCAGCCGACACACTCCACAGCCTCCAGTGCAACATGTTGCAATATCTGATGCAAAATGACACCTTGTTGTAGGGATGCACCGGTCCAATACTGTGCTTAAAATTAAAAAAAAAAAAACTGCATCCCTTGTAGCATAAATGCTGCCACACAAACAATGACAGCTGGTCTTAATAGTATTTGATTGGAGATTTTAAAGTGTAGTAATACTTTAAAATGTCAGCATTATTTAAAAGTACAATTATTATACTGCATATAACAATGATATTGGTGCATCCCTACATTGTTCAGCAAATAAGGAGGCATCTGTAACAGCACAGAACTGAAATCTAGTCCTGCGCTTCATTGTGAACTGGTGTTTACAAGGAGATTTTTCCCCCCTTCATACTCTGTGTGTGTATTAATGGGATGTTATAGTAATGTATTTACATTTACAAAGTATAAAGGTAATCATATCATCTCCACTTCATCCTGAGATATATATATATATATTTTCAGAGAATAAAATAGATTATAAGATGTATGTATTCAAAAATTACTATTTTGTAACTAATATGTTTCAGGTTAACAGTCATTTAATTCTACAAGTCTACTCAGAGTTTAATGAACTCATGCGTTTTAATGTCCTATAACAGCAGTGAATGTGTCGCATACCTGTTTGTTTATATCTATATATCTAAATATCTATATGTAGCTATGAAGAGTATGCTAAAAAGCATTTCATATAGAGGACCTTGAAGTGAAGATGAGCTTTCACTTAGAGGACTGATGTTCTCTAAAGTCGTAGACATGCAAACAAGCTTATGTCTGAATTCCGAAATGAACTTTAAAGCTCTAATACAGCGATTTATACAGTTTAGCCCACAGTCATCAAATCCACAATTTCAAAGGACTGTTGACCCTAAAATATTGAGATCTTGAACTCTGAAATGGCAGTCTTAAGGCGTAATAAAAATGCATGAGAAGATTTTAAAATGAAAAAATGCATCCCTGTGAAATCCTTCATACAGAGTCAGAAATATATTCATGATTATTCACGTTTTCCATTATTTAGATGCTTTTTTGTTTACTTTTCGGATGCCAAATAGTTTAAAAGTTTGACTCTGTGTGAATAGTTTTGGTGCAAAAATTGTTCGCAACTGTTTTATACTTTCACGTTTAGTCGCATCCGACTTGGTAACCCCTTTAATAGATATTCTTGAATATTTGACAAATCTTAAGTGAGCATCTACTGTAGTTTACATGTTGAGCGGTGCCGTAAGCTGGTCTTATGTTACCACTCTTTGGGAGCAAAATATCTTCGAATTGTCAGTGTGTTATTATTCTGTTTACCAGTTTTGTTACAGTTCCTGTTGGTTTAGAAACACATTATAAATAATTCTGGCAAAACCATATCTTATTATAACCAGTTACCAGGTTGTGATGATATCCTCAAAATCAGTAACATTTGCTGTCCACTGTATTGAATACAAGACTACAGATTCATTTTTGCCCACGTTAAGCCTACAAATGATTGTTAACACTCCAGAACACAGGATGGTTTAAAGGAGAAGTCCACTTCCAGAACAGCAATTTACAGATTATTTACTCACCCCCTTGTCATCCAAGATGTTCATGTCTTTCTTTCTTCAGTCGTAAAGAAATTATGTTTTTTGAGGAAAACATTTCAGGATTTTTCTTCATATAATGGACTGATATGGTGCCCCGAGTTTGAACTTCCAAAATGCAGTTTAAATGCGGCTTCAAACGATCCCAAATGCGGTTGTAAACAATCCCAGCCTAGGAAGAATGTTCTTATCTAGTGAAACGATCAGTTATTTTTATAAAATTAATACATTTTATGTACTTTTTAATGTCAAACGCTCATCTTGTCTCGCTGTGCCTGAGCTCTGTTTTTTTCCGGTTCATGACAGTATTCAACTCAGTATTTTCGTATTTTCTCCCTCAACTTCAAAATCATCCTATATCACTGTTTTAGCTTTTTTGTTGAGGGTTTTTGATCTTCTTTGCGTGTTCACTTTGCAAAGACTGGGTCGGAACTTCTGCAGCGATGTAGGATGATTTTGAAATGACTTCTGAAGTTGAGAGAAAAAATACAGTCTGAGTTTTTCAGCATACCTGAAATGTCTTGAGTCAGAATACACAGAGTTCAAGAAGAGCAAGACAAGACGAGTATTTGAGATTAAAAAGTATTTAAATTTTATTTTTTTAATGAAAATAACCGATCGTTTCGCTAGATAAGGCCCTTCTTCCTCGGCTGGGATCGTTTACAACCGCATTTGGGATCGTTTGAAACCACATTTAAACTGCATTTTGAAAGTTCAGACTTGGCGCACCATACCAGTCCATTATATGGAGAAAAATGCTGAAATGTTTTCCTCAAAAAACAATTTCTTTACGACTGAAGAAAGAAAGACATGAACATCTTGGATGACAAGGGGGTGAGTATATTATCACAAACTGCTGTTCTGGAAGTGAACTTCTCCTTTAAGTTTCAAATGATGATGGTTTATTTAAAACTTGGTTAATTAGACATGAAGAATTCATGTGTAGTTGCTACTCCTCATCTTGCGGGTTTCTGAGGTGCCTCCAGCTGGTATCTGAAAGTCATGACCAAACAGCTGTGCATTGCTAGTCTCTTTTAGTGTATTTTGGTGACATAAATGTCTGTACTGTAATTACTTATAAATAATGAAAAATACCTATATGTAGCAACTTGAATAAACAATATATATTGTATATTTATGAACTGATCAGATTTTGTATACATATTTATTTGCATAGTACATGTTTACACCAGCATCTTAATGAATGACACCATGTTTTGGCTTTAAACTGTGCTATCATTGCAGCTTTTAGGATCATGAATGCATTGCTTGATTTGTTTTTATAAACTTTTTCATTGTTTTGTTTTTATATACATTTTTCATATCAGCCATAGTCTGTTGGGGCAACAAAAAAAAGCATAATAAAGACCGTGATATAAAATTTACCTTTTTGTTTTTACATTGAGTGGCTTCTTTTTCAAGTGCAAAGATTCAAACCTAAATTCATACTTGAATTACAATGCAATTTGTAAGCACAGAGCATTTTTGGCTAACATGTAGATTCTGAAAAGCCGTTCAGTTCACATTCCTTGCTTTAATCTTTGCTCACATCACTTCCACGTCCACTGAACACTTGGAATGTGCTGGAATCTTTTTCAGCCGCTTCACGTGGAAGCTAATTCAAATCATCTTTGAAATATGCTTCATCTATAATGCAAATCCATTTACAGTTCATTATGATTTCTGAATGACTAATATGTTTAAAGCATATACAAGTTTTAAGCATACTAATTTTAGTAAGGTTTTCTTAGTAAACTATTTAACAATGTGATAATGAACATTACCTTTATTGTAAAGGTCTCTCAAATGAATTTAATTTGTTTTAAAAATGATAAAGAACTGCACACACACATAAGAATTTAGCACTAATTCAGCCTAATACTGGCTTACAGTGATTATTTTTGTGAGTAATGACTGTTGCTACTTTCAGTTTTAGCAGCAATTCTATTTCTGGCATAAGAAATGGGAATAGAAAATGATATGTAAAGTGCTTTCCTGTCCACATAAAAGTATATAGATAGCACAAAGAAGCATCTTCACATTTATTAAAGCCAAATCCAAATGAAACAGAAATGTTATTTGCACTATTTACCACTACAGTTCAAGACTTCCCTCAATGCCTGGTTCCTGTCACTTCTCCATCCCTCAACTAAGCATCTTTCTCCTAATATATATATATATATATATATATACATATATATTTGGGCTGTCAGTCAATTACATTTTTTAATTAATTAATTACATTATTTGTCGATTAATTAATCTAATTAATCGCATATTAATAGAGAAAATAAATTTGCATGAGAAAATACCCACAAAGGATTATTTAAAGCTATTTTTGTTGTTAAATGAGAAAGTAGCAAGTACCACAAATTGTAGTTTTAGAAAAAAATATTTATGTGATTCAGCATAAAATGTATTACACATTTAGGCTGCAATGGCCTACTGTGAACTATGGAACATAAAAGAAGATCATTTGAAAAACATCTCAGTATTTTCTGTTCATATAATGAAAGTCATAATCAAAACAGCTTTGTTACCAACAGTCTTCAAAATACTTTCTTTTATGTTCCACAAAAGGTTTGAAATGACATGAGAGGGAGTAAATGATGACAGAATTTAATTTTTGGGGGTGAACTATCCCTTTAACGTTTTTATTAGTAGTAGTAGTAGTAGTAGTAGCAGTTGTAGAAGTAGTAATATTTTCTTAATGAAATGATACTCTAATAAGAAACTAAACCTACCAGCAGGAGGCGGTAAATGTCTTAAATGAGTCATACACACGATTCATTCAAAACGCCGATTCATTTAGAAACTAAACACCCACTGTGCTGCTTGGAGACGTGCAATTATTCTGCTATGGCTTCAAAGGTAATGTATTATCTGCAAAATTGAGCAAAAACCCATAATATAATGTTTAAAATACAACACTACATCAACTTCTTATTTACTGAACTGTTGTGTAAAATCACATTTAAGCTCGTAATAGATCGGGACAAAATCAGCACTGGTGTCATATCGCTCTTGCTGCTCAGTGTTGCCAAGTCTCCGTTTTTTTTTCCGCGGAATTGGGCTACTTTAACA
Organism: Cirrhinus mrigala; assembly: GCA_036247105.1. Classification (NCBI taxonomy): domain Eukaryota; kingdom Metazoa; phylum Chordata; class Actinopteri; order Cypriniformes; family Cyprinidae; genus Cirrhinus; species Cirrhinus mrigala. Next base: position 13,992,107 of record CM070017.1, on the reverse strand, counting down.
CTGTTGCTATGGGTTGTTTTTTATGTCCGCGCGTTGAGTCGACCCCAATAATGTCATATTTAGCCCCTAACATGTTTTACCAGGGGAACCCCGACAAAAAACGCCTATTTTATCCCCCAGAAGGCGATTTTTAACGAGGGACCCCCTCGAAACGCGATTGGGCTAGTTTTGGGCTAGTTTTGAGTAGCAATTGGGCGGGTTTTGTTGTGAAAAACTGGCAACCCTGCGTGTGATATTGTGTGATACCTGATATATAGGCAAACACATATAGGGGCATTTTTTGCACCAATATCTTGAATTTTAGGGCATAACTGCATTTACGGAGTTGTTGTCCTGCATCATATTTCTCAACAGTCAACTATATGAAATGACGTAAGATGACGTACAGGTCTGGGGGCGGGGCCAGCGCGTTAACTGCGTTAATATAATTTAATCGCGTTATTTTTCATAACGAATTAATTAAGTTATGACGTTAAACTGACAGCCCTAATATATATAACTATTTCCAGCTAATCAATCTTATCCTTATTATTATCTTATCCTGGTTCCTGTATTCTTAACTGTTTTGACTTGACTGTCCAAAACAATTTTCAAAGGTTTCATCATATACAATATTTCTTCCAATATTTCTGCTGTAATTAGAAAAAAAACTGATTGTTTTTCTAAAAGGAAACTGAGAAACTCCTTAATTAAAGATTTGGTATTTAAGCATTTTAATTAAGTTCTAATTTATTACTGTATTCATTGTATTAATAATAGTATATGCATTTGAATAATTTCAATCATCCTGCAGCCCTCCTGGTTGTTTGCTGAGGCCCCCTAGTGGGTTTCTGCCCTGGCCCAGTCCTGGAGCTTCCAGTTGAAAGAGAGTTTTCTGTCACAGCTGTCTTATAATATCCAGATGTTGTATCACTAAAACATGCATCAGTTCCAGTCACAGCCACTCCAGAGTGTCCTGTCAGGGCTGGTATCTCAGACCTTAAATGATAGTCAGATGCGTAAAGGTCAAATAATTAAATAATAGCAGTTGAATGTTTTAAATTAAAAGTAAAAAATCTTCATATAGTATCCCTGCTATCCCTGCCACTCCAGTGCACAATACTGTCAAAAGGGTGGTCAGATGATGATTTTTATTTAGTTTTTTATTTAGTTTACTGAAAACAGCCATGTCGCTGTTTTCAGTGCATATACATCCTCACAACTTGGATCTTAATCTCCGCTGTCCGCTTGATTCCGCTTCAGTTTGATTTTCAGTTGACAAAACGTTGCGCTTTTGCTCGTCAGCAACAGCTCACATAAGCAGAAAATGTTTTTTAATCTGAAAGGAAAATTGGGGAAAAAAAATCCATCAGTTGCATTTTATCACACATTGCTTTGTGATGACTTTTTATAACTTTACTGTACTATATTTCATTTTAATCACCATATAAACAACAAATACTGCTTTATTCAAGGTTTCCAGAACTATTTTTCATTATTCACTAGTTCCAAATGCTTATAGGGGTCCTTAATATTCACTGAGACTCTCCAGTAGGGTGCGATTAGTTCAGAAATTGAATGAATCCCAACCTTTATTTGAGCACACTGGAGTGTCTCTCTTTCTGCTGCAGAACGCAATTCATCCTGTTTCATTTCCTACAGAACACATGAACTGTTTGTAAACTCTACAGAAGACAGAGGTGCCACAATGACATTTGTGTCTATTTATGTTTCCACATTAATACACTTACCCTCTGTAAACTCGGTGCTGCAGAGTTTAGCTCCAACCCAAATTAAACATACCTGAGCCAGCTAATCAAAGTCTTACTAGTCATGCTAGAAACTTCCAGGCAGGTGTGTTGAGGCAAGCTTGAGGTAAACTCTGCAGGAAACCAGCCCTCCAGGACAGAGTTTAGAGACCCCTGCTCTAAATGTATGTGCATGTATGCTTTTACCCATTTGCGTGTTTCAGAGCATGTTCTCGAGCTCTGTCTGTTGCTTCTGCAGTTCATTGGTATAGTGGAGGTGAAAAGTCTGCAGTTCCTTTATGTCCTTCAGCACTTCCAGCTTTTTGCTTTCTGCCTCTTTCTCTGCATTAGCTTGTTTTTCCAGAATTTTCTCTCTGATGGACTGCATGCCACCACAGTCACTGTCTCGACCAGTGCCCTCAATCTCAAATGTCATTAAAAAGGAGATCTGAAAATCTCAAGTTCAGATAACTCTGTCCAATTTCTAAGTGTGGAAAGTCTCACTTCAACCAGATGAGGCAAGTAAGTCCAAGGAAACAGCCTGACAGTTTCAGTCTCTCTCCCCTTTCCAGAAACAACAATATTAGACTACCAATACATACTATTAGTCATATAATAGTATATGACTACCTTTCCAGGCATCTTTGCAGTGCTCTCCTGGGGCCGGTTGCACCAGCTGGGCGTACGCCCGGTTGTAAGACTAGGCTGGACGTAAAATGCGCTTTAAGTCGTGCGTAAAATTTATACCTGTTGCACCATCTCGGCGTCAAAGGTAGTCAAAGGTAGGCGTAAAGTGAAAAGTCACGGTTTGCTCGGACATAATTCGTTGTTAATTAATTATTTCCGACGCCAACTGTAACGTTTATGGGCTTTTCGGGGATAATGTGGCCTATAAACAATTATTATGAGGGAGGGATCAAGCAACGCGCAAACTTTGCGCAAGAGTTATAAAAGTGAAAGTAAAAAAGAAACTACGGCTAACATTGCATTAACGGCACAAATTCTCTCAGAGACAACGAGAGACGAATCTACCTTACCATGCTGATAACGGTATATAACGGTCTTAAAGCATTCCCTTAATATTTCTGTTCGACATCTTGCTTGGACATTAAATGCTTGGAAATTCCTAACGTCTTTAATTCCTCTCATCATTTGCAGCGTTCCTGCCATCCAATAATCGCAGTAAGTTTTGTGCTTACTTTTTAATCAGAAATAAAGTATCAGCTTTCAAATTCTGTCAATTATATCACAAACTCTACAATTTATAAATGTGGGTTTTCAGCCACAGAAACACGTCAGCAGGCTAAAATGCACAATTGTCACGTAAATTCACGTTTACCTCAGGAAAGACATTCATTGTACATAAACTCGATAGCTAGAAAAAAAACAACTCTAGAAATATCACATTCATTATATTTTACTTAACCTGTCGCCTTTATTTTTAGTGTTAGTCTGAAGAAATATGTCATGGGAATGTGCAGGGAAACCTCAGATACAAAAACGCGGACATGTTAGGAAATATTTATTTAATTAAATTATTTCGCAGTGCCTTCACTTGTTATGATGTCTTGAGCAATTCAGTTTTATATTAGTAGTTGTAGCCATTGCAGCGTGGATGTCGTCTCAGCTATCACTGCGGGAGAATGTGTTTGCGTGGACGCGCATCGTCTACGCCGGGCGTAGCTGCGCCTGGTCGTAGTTTTAGCTCGTGGCTTACACCCAGCATTTTTACGTCTAGCTGCTGCAACCGGCCCCTGGTGTCGTTTGGCCTGGAGCTGACGCTGGTCCAGCAGCTCTTTTCGTGCCAGCAGGGCTTCATACCGTTCCTTTAGCTGTTTAATATCGTTATTAAAAAATCTTTGATTTTAGCTTCATTTTCCTTTGTTCGTTCTATGGCACTTAACCGTCTGGCCTCATTTTTCTTAAAGAAGAAATAGGCAAAAATGGTTTAACAATGACATTACAGTCTGCTTACACATTATCCGATCATATCCATGTAGTTGTTTCAGAATGTTGCCTTACTTTCAATGTCTCTTCATTTTCTAATTTGAACTGCCTAAGTTTTTCTTCATCTTTTTTTAAGATTTTCTGCTCTTTCGTTCAAATGCTCTCGCCTCACCTGCAACTCCTGACAAAAGCACATATATAACAGAGCTCAGAAACTTTACACTCATACATACTGGAACAGCTGAAATGTAGTTAGAAGGTTTTTTTTTTTTTATACAACCACCTTTTCTTGAGCTTTCATTGTTCTGGTCACACTTTTGCTCTCCTCACACCGCATGTTCCATTGTGCTTGTCCTCATATTCTGCTATTCTGCGATTCCTTCTCCAATTCTTTAATACACCTGAAAGATTCAACAATCTCTGTGTAGCCTACATGTACACTGCCAGTCAAATGTTTTTGGACAATCTTTTTTTTTTAAAGAAGTCTTTTCTGCCCACCAAACGTGCATTTATTTGACTGTTCATTTGATTTGTAACATTTTGAAATATTTTTTATAATTTAAAACAACTGTGTTCTATTTGAATATATTTTAAGATGAAATTTATTTCTGTGATTTTAAGGCTGAACTTTTAACATCATTACTCCAGTCACATGATCCTTCAGAAATCATTCTAATATTCTAATTTGCTTCTCAAAAAAAACATTTATTATTATTATTATGTTGAAAAGAGCTGAGTAGATTTTTTTCAGGTTTCTTTGATGAATAGAAAGTTAAGAAGAACAGCATTTATCTGAAGTAGAAATCTTTTAGAACATTATGTTTTGTAACAGATGTATTTATCATCACTTTTGATCAGTTTTAAGCATCCTTGCTAAAATAAAAAAGTAGTGTAAAGTTAGTCCACTCTGAACCATCTCCATCCGCCCAAACAAAGCCTGAGTTACACTTTAACGACTTCTGTGAAACTCTGAAATCAGTGGCTCCTAACAAAAACACGGTTTGAGATGTAATATATATATATATATGTATGCTGTAATGTAATATATATATATATATATATATATGAGAGCTCTTCTTTAAAGACAGACCAATAACATTCCTCCCAGTTGAAATTCATCTTTTCAGCTCCGCAAAAGTTTCCGCACACCGTGGACAAACTCTCTGCCCCTGTTTTAAAACATTTAAAAAATTCCCCAAATAACCATTCCGTTAATGTTCAAATGTGCTGGTGCTGACATAGCCTAATAATGTTGCTAAGTGATTATAATAAAAGTTAATAAGAGGTGTAGCATTATTATTTCAACCAGTGAAATTGTCACACCCCTGGACTATTTGTATTGGTTTTTCCCTAATGTGACCATATATGGTTGTTCCTGTTCCTGTCCTTATTGAGTCATTATTAGTTTATCACCATCACCTGTTTGTGTATCATTAACCACTCTTTATAAGTTGTTTGAGTTCAATGAATACGTGTGTTCCTTGGCCCCCTTTGTGGATTTACCTGTGTGGATTATATTAAAGACTTTACATTGCATCTCATTGTCGTGTTGTGCTTTCCTCCTCACGTGTTGTGGCCGTATAAAGTAAAGCGGGTGTTTACCCCACGTTTTGTTTTTTCGTTTTGTCCAGTGATTTATTATTTTTTGTTTCTGTCATGAATGACCTGGCCGACCTCGTCCCCCTGCTGGAGCAGGGGGAACGCTCTCTCGAGGACCACACCACAGACTTTGTGTTTCTTGCCAACATGACACATTACCCGTACAGCTGCCTCTGCTCGTTTTATCAAGCTGAACTTAACACCACCACACAAATGCAGCTATCCTCACTTTGCCGCCTATGTTGACTGTGGACTTCACGAACAACAACGCCAGCCCCACTCTAGACCCAGTGTCCAACCCACCATCACCCCACAGCATGGAGCTTCAGCCCAAGCCCACCGCGGACGGAGAGCCTAAGCCCAGTGCGACCGACGAGCCATCGCCAAGTAGAGCGACAGAGCTGAGGATCGCCCCGAAGCCAGAGCCTGTCACGTCTGACCAGGTACGAGAGCCGGCTATATTGCTCGCAACGGAGGGAATTACAGTGGAGCGTAAGGAGGCTGAGGAAAGCCCCGCCCACTGCACCTCCGCTGAGGGTGAGCAAACACAGGACTCTGGGGACTTTAATTACAATGAGGATATATATGCAGACATGCCCCCTCTTATCCCACCATCATCAGAACTGTCAGTTGACCCTGCACCCTCTGTCTGCCCTGATCTGTCTGCCCTGATAGGTCTACCTGCCTGGATTTCCCACCCACCCTCCCTCTTTTGCCTCCACTCATCCCTGCCTCAGCCACGCCACCTCTGTCTCCTCACAGCCCCACTGCTCACCCTCAGCCCACCATCTGTGCGGTGGGTTCGCCGCGGGTTTGCCAGTTTCCATCAGCCGTGCCATCGTCGTGGTTGGAGAATCCCTCGTCTCCGCCTTCAGCCTCCGAGTCCTGGACTCCGCCTCGGTCCTCCGATCCAGCGGCTCCACCCCGGTTCCTGGCTCCCTCGTCTCTACCGTAGCCCGTCAGCCCACCAGCTCCACCGGGCACCCTCGTCCCTCCGACTCCACCTTGGACAGTCGTCAACCCGCTATCGCGTCAGGACTCCACTCCTCCGGCTGCACCTCGTTGCTCTGTCCCACCGGCTCCTCCCTCCCTCCAACTCCGCCTCAGTCCTCTGTCGCTCCGGCTCCGCCGCGGACCTCCGGATCTCCACCTCGGTTGCCTGAGCCTTGGACTCCGCCTTGGCCCTCAAGATCCCCGGTGCCGCCTGAACTCATCGGCTCTCCGTCTCGGGCTCCACCTCCGCTTGCTCCGCTGCCGTCAGTCAGCCCCCTGGAGTCTTCAGCCCTTCCTCCACCATGGCTCCTCCCTCCATCAGCTCCACCGTGGGCCACCATCATGGCTGCGGCCTGGGTCTCGCCTGGCTTCTCCTGTTCCGGGTCCCTTCTGTCTCCACCCTGGCCCCTTCCTCCGTCTGATCCGCCCTGGGCCCTTCTGTCTCCTCCTTGGCTCCTCCCTTCATCATCACCTCCGTGGACTCTGTTTGTTGTCCTCCCCCCGGGAGCCCGTCCTTCGCCAGAGCCTCCTCCTACACTGACTTCCTGTTGCCATCCCACGTCCACCTCCTAAGTCCCCTCCGTCTGTCCCTTTTTTTGTTGTTGTTTGTTCTCTCTACGGCACGAGGTCGCACCTTCCGGGAGGGGGGAGTACCGTCCCACCCCTGGACTATTTGTATTGGTTTTTCCCTCATGTGTCCATATATGGTTGTTCCTGTTCCTGTCCTCGTTGAGTCATTGTTAGTTTATCACCATCACCTGTTTGTGTATCATTAGCCATCCTTTATAAGTTGTTTGAGTTCAATGCTTTGAACTTACCTGTGTGGATTATATTAAAGACTTTACATTGCATCTCATCGTCGTGTTGCGCCTTCCTCCTCACGTGTTACGACAGTAATAACTGTACAATCATTATTTTTATTATTAATATTATAAATAATATATTATATATTTTCTGGTACGGTTCGGTATGCAGTCATCTCTAACAAACGTACGCTATAAACTAGGGCAGTCGATTAAAATTTTTAATCTAATTAATTACATGTGTCGATTATTTAATTGCAAATTACTTTTGGCTGTGAAAATACCCCCAAAGATTATATAAAGCTATTGTTGTTTTAAATGAGAAAGTATTAAGCAGACTTTACAAATTGCAGCTTTAGAAAGAAATAATTTATTTGATTCAACATAAAAATTTATTACACATAAACATTTCCGCTACAACGGCCTAACATAATTTGAGAAACATCTCAGTTTTTTTTTTCTTGCAATGGAAGTCATTGGTAACCAAAACAGTTTGTTACCAACAGTCTTCAAAATACCTTCTTTTATGTTTCACAAAAATAAGTAATTCAGGTTTCAGTAAAAGATGGCATAATTGAAATTATTTGGGTGATCAAATGTTTTGTTCGTTCAAAACCCTATGTTCAAAACGCAGATTCATTCAAGAACTAAACATCAGTGTTGCCAAGTCCGGCAAACACTGTTGCCATGGGTTGTTTTTGATGTCCTCCCCCAATACCGAACACATTTTAGCCACTGAAATGCGAAATTACCAGGGGAACCCCGCCAAAAAACGTAAAGCGTGATTTTTAATGGGGGACTCAATTGCAATTGAGCTAGTTTTGAGTGGTAATTGGGAGGGTTTTGTTGTGAAAACCTGGCAACCCTGCTAAACATCGCTGTGTTGCTTACAGAAGCACAACAGTTCCGTGTTAAACTGACAGCCCTTGTATAAACAGATAAACTGGGATTTTTAAGTAACTTTACACAACAAGCAGCATTTCACTGAAAAACAACTTAAATTCTGGTATAATTCTAAAACAAAGCTATCCTATGTCTTTGAATATTGGAATACTGTCGATGTTTTTTAGGTTAAGTCATTTACGGTGCTATTTTTAAACATTTTGGAGGTTCTGTTTACTATGAACTGCCATTTTATTACATTTCAGCGTGAAGATGATTCAATATATTTAATTTATTTGCTACACAGATGTAAGAAAGCCATTCAGGTTTGTAAGAAACGACACAAGGGTGAGTATGACAATATTCAGTTTGTGTTGAACTAACTTTTCTGTTGCCAGTCACGTGACATGCAGCTGCATCACAACCATGTCTTGTTTTGATCCCTGGCCTAGTTTGGAGCTCTGTTTACTGTCTGGGGGGTGCATATCCCTTTAAAAGACCTACGGCCAGACATTCCTCACAGCTCAAATCTACCCAGAAGAGGTGAGAGAGCCTGTACAGGGTCAGCTGATAGAGAGAGAGAGAGAGAGAGATAGAGAGAGAGGGCACAACTGATCAGTAGAACGTGTATTTGCATCCTTGCAGGTTTGGTTTAAAAGAAGCTCCATTTCATAAGAGGTAAAAAGAGTGTTTTTTCTCTTTTTTTTGGTCATTTATTCTCATTTATGTCACAATTTTAGTTACACAGTACTGCTTACCAGACATTATTTTGATCATTTAGTTTCATTGTATTTGTTTAGGAAGGTATAGCATAGTCTCTTATTGTATGTTTAAATAAATATATATGTTTATAATAATATTACATTGTTTACAACCCATTTTTGCAATAGTTATATAATAACTGTATCTTTATTATTGTGTGTCAATGTGTTTTGCTCACTTTTGTAGATATTTCCTTGGCTTGTGTCTAAAATTGGAATTCAATTTAGGTAAATCTAATTTACCAAATGGTTCACAGTGTGTTTTCTGGTCAGCAGATACCAGTTATCATGTTTACACATCGCTGAAGACAGCACATACTTTTGATTGAGTCTCGCCATATTCATTTGTGCTCAGTCTGTTTCAGTGCATTGTATTTTTAGTGCATTGCATATTTAAAATGAATCAACTTGCTATCTAGCATGACTGTTACGATACACCCTGCTGCTGAATTAGCAGAATATATACTGAGATTTTCCAATGCATTACATATTGGCACATATGTACAGCAGTACATTTGTGAAAGCCAGACTCTGTGCTTCACTTATTCCTTTCACCCATTTGAGAGGATTTTCACACTAACAATGGCCATCCTGCAAAGTGGCTGAGCTCTGCATTCCACTCCAGACCCCAGCTACATTTGTGTATGTATTTAAAGAAAGCCTGAGAAGCACTTGTCATGGTCCTCTCGCAAGGGTGCCACACTCTTTGTCTAATAGCTCTTAACCTTAAGCTTGTTGCCGTGCAACTCTAAAATCCCACTTTAAAATTGCATTTCTTACTCTTCATGACTAGTTTACTCTTCTTAATTAACAGATCAATCATTAACAGAACTTATTTTGTGAGTGCCAGCACACACAACAATAGCAAAATGCATAGCAAAAAAAAAGATGCTTTTGGGATGGATACGCTCCTATATTTAATACATGTGATTTACAGAGTAGGAGTGGTGTTGGAAACCATCCTGTATTCTCAGTTCAGGTATTGATTTATGTAAATGCTGGATTTGCAATCTTTACAGTGTAAAAATTGTTAATATTTTGGAACAAAATATGCTCAATTTAGTGAAAAATGCTGCAAGTACAGACTCCAAACTGCTGTGAGTGAGCTACAGCAACAGTAGCAGCAAATGCTACCAAATGATCACATGAGAGAGATTTTCAATGCAGGGTTTATTTTCTGCATAGTAACCACCCATCTCATTAGATCATGACAATAGAGGAATGACTGGAGAGATGAAAGCACAGCACTGAATGAGAACCTTAATTTCCATATACATGCATCTCATGACCTGCATGAGTACAGACCTAGGCTGAACTGTAATCAGACAGCCTAATCATATTGGATACATTAGTTTATGTGTGTGCTGTTTTGGAAGGTGAATTTAATTTACGCAGACAGTTCAAAAGGATGCACAGTATTATCTGGCTTAGTTATATTTTTTACAGCTTCATTGGAGGGTTCATTATAGGACCTCAGTGAAGCATGGCTTACATCTAAAACGTGCAGACTAAACAAGCAGCCCTGACTTATGCAGGCATAATTCTTAATATTGCTTGCTGCATTATATACTGATAAAAAGTTTCGAGTCAGTAAGATTTTCTTGAAAGAAATGAATACTTTTCTCAGCAAGGATGCATTAAATTGATCAAAAGTGACAGTTCTTTTGAACTTTCAATTTTTCAAAGAATCCTGACTAAAAAAAAAACAAACTGATTTAACATACATACTATTAGAAATGTTTTTTTGAGCACCAAATCAGCATATTAGAGTGATTTCTGAAGGATCATGTAACACTTATTCAGGAATAAATTACATTTTAAACATATAAAACCGTAAAATAGCGATTTTAAATAGTAATAATATTTCACTTAAATTCAGCCTTCATTTAAAGAAAAACAATAACACTTTTTAAACGTAAAAAATTATAAATTTTACGGCTGTCAAACGATTAATCACGATTAATCGCATACAAAATAAACGTTTGAGTTTGTCTAATATATGTGTGTGTACTGTGTGTAATTATTATGTATATAAATACACACAAATTAATGTATATATTTAAGAGAAATTTGTTATCTATGTACAAAATATTTTTATTTATATATAATATAAATTATATAAGAATTATAATAAATACATATACTTGTAAATATTTCTTAAATACAGACATGAATGTGTTTGTATTTGTATATACATAATAATTACACACAGTACACACACATATATTAGACAAACTCAAACATTTATTTTGTATTGTTTGACAGCCCTAATATTAATACAAACTGTAAATCAATATATTGAATTTTTAAATAGCAAAGGCTGCACAATTAAACTAAATAATAAATAATACATATTAGATATTTATAAATATTTAAAGCTGCTGTCTGTAATTTTTTGACTGTACTTAATAAACGTTCTATAATATGTTTGCAGATATTTAGGAAACATGCTAAGTTCACATACTTGTTTCTCCAAAAAAAAAAACACAGCCAGAGACTACAGCCAGTTATTCTGAATTGAAAAATGTGCGTTCTGTGTTGGAATGTCTGTTTTTGTTTTGGTCGTTGTGACTCCGCCCACTGCTAGTTTAACCAATAGTGTTTTGACAGCCAGGGATGCCACTTGGTAGAAAACATGCTGCAGCCATGGAAATGAACGAAACGACCTGGCTCATATATCGCAGATTCTGTCCGACCTAAAAAGCTTCGGCACCCACCTAAAATGTTTTATGACCAGAGGCATAAATCAACTCATAAACTTATAGTGTAAGGCTCATTGCCTTCCATTGCCAGCTGTGCTCCTTCCTCTTGAATGTCTTCAATCTGGCAACTCGTGTGAGCTTTGAGTCTGAGGTGGAGGGGGCGAGAGAAACAATATTTTACATTTGGACTGCTGTACCCATTTCAACCACTAGCTGTCAATATTACATACTGCACCTTTAATGCATTAACTAGATCTGTGTTGTACAAGACTAATTGCTTAATTCAAACACTTCACCTGATTTAAAAGGTATTATTATATAGGTTTATGAATCTGTATCTGGCTCTAGTATGTTGCTGGTGTTGCTGTGCTGGTGTGTCGGGGCCACAGTGCTTTTATACGTGTTGTACTCCTGGCTCATCCCCACCGCTGTGCAGTTCAATGGCAGCCTGGCGTTACTCTGGCATGATGTCATCGTTGAGCGTGCTCTTGATACTCTGACCAAATCAACTCGACCACAGGTGACTAAAACAGTCTTGGTTAAATGGCTTTCTATCACCAAACTTACAGGATCTATCAGCAACTAGGTTGCATAATGGGATCCTAAAACTGAGGGAGTTTAATGATGTTAGACTTTTGAGGCCCATAAAGTAAACAAAGTCATCACCAGACCTCTTTATTCTTTGTTGTGACCAGCGTCTATTGAAAGCAGTACGGAAGCGTGCAACCCGAGGTGACCCTCAGAGTGTGATCTCAGCCATCGATCATTTCTGCCGACACAGTGAATGGGCTATGAACGTTGGAGATGAGAAAGGTCAGAGCACTGTTTTTATATTTACATTTTATTAGTAAATGAATTTCTTCAAGAATTTCAGGAGAAAATCTCAAAGAAATAGAAAATAATTTTCTTGGGAAAAAAAGTATTTAAAGAATATGTTCTTCGAGATTTAAAAAAAAATAAAAAAAAAAATAAATAAATAAAAATTACCCAATGATTTACTGATGCTTGAGCCAGTATGTATATGACAGGAGTATATGATTTTCCTTTCAGACGAATACAATTTGAGTTGTATAAAAAAACGTTCTGGCTCTTCCCAGCTTTATAGTGCCAGTGAATGGGTGTTGATATTTTGCAGTCCAATAAAGTGCATCCATCCATCATAAAAAGTACTCCACACCGCTCATGGTGGGTTAATAAAGCTAGAGATTATGTTTATAAAGTTTTACAAATTGATGTTTTTCTTACACAAATGCATTGATTCGCTTCAGAAGGCCTTTATTAACCCCCCGGAGCTGTGTGGAGTACTTTTTATGATGAATGGAAGCAATTTGTTTTTACTTCAAAATATCAACACCCATTCACTGCCCTTATAAAGATTGTAAGAGCTAGGACATTTTTTAATATAACTCTGATTGTATTTGTGTGAAAGAAAAAAGTCATATACACCTATGATGGCTTCAGGGTGAGTAAATCATGGGGTAATTTTCATTATTGGGTGAAATATCCCTTTAAACTAAGAATACTACCAAACAGAAGTTTAAGGTCAGTTTTTAACCGTAAGGTCAGTGACTTTTAAACAGTAACATTTTGTTTGTTTGTTTAAATTATTGTAATATTTCACAATATTACTGGTTTCACTGTATTTTTGATCAAATAAATGCAGGCTTGGAGAGCATAAGAAACTTCCTTCAAAAACTTGTACCGACCCCCAACCTTTTGAACGTTAGTATATATTATTTATACACTGACCAAAATTATAAACGCAACACTTTTTGTTTTTGCCCCCATTTTTCATGAGCTGAATTCAAAGATCTAAGACTTTTTCTATGTACACAAAAGGCCTGTTTCTCTCAAATATTGTTCACAAATCTGTCTAAATCTGTGTTAGTGAGCACTTCTCCTTTGCCGAGATAATCCATCCACCTCACAGGTGTGGCATATCAAGATGCTGATTAGACAGCATGATTATTGCACTGGCCACAATAAAAGGCCACTCTAAATTGTGCAGTTTTATCACACAGCACAATGCCACAGATGTCACAAATTTTGAGGGAGTGTGCAATTAGCATGCTGACTGCAGGAATGTCCACCAGAGCTGTTGCCCATGAACTGAATGTTCATTTCTCTACCATAAGCCGTCTCCAAAGGTGTTTCAGAGAATTTGGCAGTACATCCAACTGGCCTCACAACCGCAGACCACGTGTAACCACACGAGCCCAGGACCTCCACATCCAGCATCTTCACCTTCAAGATAGTCTGAGACCAACCACCCGGACAGCTGCTGCAACAGTCGGTTTGCATAACCAAAGAATTTCTGCACAAACTGTCAGAAACTGTCAGGGAAGCTCATCTGCTTGGTCGTCGGCCTCATCGGGGTCTCGACCTGACTGCAGTTCGTCATCATAACTGACTTGAGTGGGCAAATGCTCACATTCGATGGTGGCTGACACTTTGGAGAGGTGTTTTCTTCATAGATGAATCCCGGTTTTCACTGTACAGGGCAGATGGCAGACAGCGTGTATGGCGTCGTGTGGGTGAGCGGTTTGCTGATGTCAACGTTGTGCATCGAGTGGCCCATGGTGGCAGTGGGGTTATGGTATGGGCAGGTATATGTTATGGACAGCGAACACAGGTGCATTATATTGATGGCATTTTGAATGCACAGAGATACCGTGATGAGATCCTGAGACCCATTGTTGTGCCATTCACCACGACCATCACCTCATGTTGCAGCATGATAATGCATGGCCCCATGTTGCAAGGATCTGTACACAATTCCTGGAAGCTGAAAACATCCCAGTTCTTGCATGGCCAGCATACTCAGGACATGTCACCCATTGAGCATGTTTGGGATGCTCTGGATCGGCGTATACGACAGCGTGTTTCAGTTCCTGCCAGTATACAGCAACTTCGCACAGCCATTGAAGAGGAGTAGACCAACATTCCACAATCAACAACCTGATCAACTCTGTGCGAAGGAGATGTGTTGCACTGCGTGAGGCAAATGCTGGTCACACCAGATACTGACTGATTTTCAGACCTCCCGGACCCCCCCCAATACAGTAAAACTGCACATTTTAGAGTGGCCTTTTATTGTGGCCAGCCTAAGGCACACCTGTGCAATAATCATGCTGTCTAATCAGCATCTTGATATGCCACACTTGTGAGGTGGATGGATTATCTCGGCAAAGGAGAAGTGCTCACTAACACAGATTTAGACAGATTTGTGAACAATATTTGAGAGAAATAGGCCTTTTGTGTACATAGAAAAAGTCTTAGATCTTTGAGTTCAGCTCATGAATAAAATAGGGGCAAAAACAAAAGTGTTGCATTTATAATTTTGGTCAGTCTATGTAAGTTGCTCTATATGCCAAATTTCAACACTACTTTGATGTTTCATGTCCAAAATAAGTTTAAAGATGCAGAAATACAAATCTATTTCTATTGGAATCTGCATATATTGTATCCAGCTAACTTAAATTCAGTAATTGTGGAACTTTTACTAAGCCAGCTATACATTTTAGATTTATCCAGTAACTGTCTTGAGTGTATGTTTTCTTAGGATGTATCCTGGACTCAGTGGTGAGTGAGTTGAACCCAAAGAAGGTCCTAGAGTTGGGCACATATTGTGGATACTCCACAGTGCGCATTGCTCGTCTCCTTCCTCCTGGAGCTCGTCTGATAACACTGGAGTTCAATGCAGACTATGCTGCGATTGCTCGACAAGTAATCGCCTGGGCAGGTCTTGAAGACAAAGTAAGGCCCCTGTTCCTCCACAAACACATTTTAAATTGTTTACATAGAGTAATCTTTATTTGCTCTCTGAACATTATGGTTGAATGCTATATATTTAAAAGATAATAGTCATTTCTATCATGCCTTGATCTAATGTTTTAATTTATCAGGTCCAGCTTGTAGAAGGTGCTTCTGGAGATTGGATCCCACGCATGAAGGAGCACTTTGGAATTGAAACATTTGATTTTGTTTTCCTGGACCACTGGAAGGACCGTTACCTTCCTGACACAAAATTAATGGAGGTGTGTTTGATTCTTTCCACTGTAATCTCATTCACTCTCAGTTCCTGTAGCCCAAACAGTAGAGCAATGCCAAGGTCATGGGTTCGATTCCCAGAGAAAGCAAGAACTCATATAAATGTAAATGTGTACTTTGAATGCAAGTTGCTTTGGATAAAGTGTCTGCCAAATGCAAAAATGTCTTCTTGGTATTGCTCACCAGGCTTTTATCCAACATTTTCTACTCTTCTCCTTTTCTCTCTTCTTTGTTTGTAGGATTGTGGACTACTAGGGAAAGGCACCGTTCTGCTTGCTGATAATGTGATCTGTCCCGGAGTCCCAGACTATCTTGAATATGTGCGCAATAGCCTTTCTTATAAAAGCTGCTATTTTAAATCCCATTTAGAGTACACCAAGGCAGAGGACGGCTTGGAGAAGTCTGTGTTTCTGGGTTAGAGATATACAGGGATGCTTCATATGTTTGAAAAGAGGACTTTTGCTAAGGGTTTCTGAGACTTAGCATGAGGTATATTTTAAATGATTTATTATCATAAGTCTCCAAGATGTGTTGTACGTAAAGTCTGTAAATCAGGACACACAGTTCTGCATATTACTTGATCAAACGAGAGGTTTTACCACTTTGTACCACTAGAGGGTAGGATCACATTTAAAATGGCCAAATGTGTGTTACGTGTGTCTAGACAAGATCAGACAATTTAATATGAACTTTTGCAAAACATACCATTTTATAACAATGACTTTATATCACATATTTGTATTTGTACAGAGAATGGGACTCATTTTAAGCTTATTCTGTAATAACTGAAACAATGTCACTTTGCGTTCATGAATATTGAGGTCAAAAGTTTACATACATCTTGCAGAATCTGCAAAATGTTAATTATTTTACCAAAATAAGAGTGATCAATCATAACGCATTTTATTTTTTATTTAGTACTGACCTGAATAAGATATTTCACATGAAAGACATTTACACATATTCCACAAGAGAAAATAGTAGTTGAATTTATAAAAAATGACCGTGTTCAAAAGTTTACATACGCTTGATTCTTAATACTGTGTTTTCACCTGAATGATCCACAGCTGTGTTTTTTTTTGTTTAGTGATAGTTGTTCATGAGTCCCTTATTTGTCCTAAACAGTTAAACTGACCATTGTTCTTCAGAAAAATCCTTCAGGTCCCACAAATTCTTTGTTTTTTCAGCATTTTTGTGTATTTGAACCCTTTCCAACAATGACTGTATGATTTTACGATCCATCTTTTTAAAACTGAGGACAACTGAGGGACTCGTATGCAACTATTACAGAAGGTTCAAACGCTCACTGATGCTCCAGAGGGAAACACAATGCATTAAGGGGTGTAAACTTTTGAACAGAAAGAAGATGTCTTATTATAACAATTTTTTTTTTTTTCATTTAGTACTGCCTTTCAGAAGCTACAGAAGATACTTACACATTTCCCAGAAGACAAAATAAGTTACATTTACTCTGATCTTTAAATTCAAAAAGTTTACACCCCTGGCTCTTAATGCATTGGGTTTCCTTCTGAAGCATCAGTAGGCATTTGAACCATCTATAATCGTTATATATGAGTCCCTCCATTGTCCTCACTGTAAAAAGATGGATCTCAAAATCAAACAGTCTTTGTTGGAAAGGGTCCAAATACACAAAAATGCTGAAAAACCAAAGAATTTGTGGGACCTGAAGGATTTTTCTGAAGAACAGCGGGCAGTTTAACTGTTCAGGACAAACAAGGGACTCATGAACAACTATCACTAAACAAAAAAACACAGCTGTGGATCATTCAGGTAACAACACAGTTTTAAGAATCAAGTGTATGTAAACTTCTAAGGAATTTTATAAATTCAACTATTATTTTCTCTTGTGGACTATATGTAAACGTCTTTTATGTGAAATATCTTATTCAGATTAGTACTAAATAAAAAATAACATGCATTTTGTATGATCTCTCTTATTTTGCTAAAATAATTCACATTTTGCAGATTCTGCAAGGTGTATGTAAACTTTTGACCATAACTGTACAAGTCAGCAGTGTTGATAATGACAGTGGCATTTGGAGTGTACTAATTTGATGTATTTTTGCAGTATTGATAATAGCATGTTTGGATTGCCGTTTTATTTGTTTGTTTTCAAAACATTTGATGCATATTCTTATTTAGTTTTTACTATAAATTTACTCATTTTTTGTCTCTACTATTTACTGATTTTTAATATTTTTGTTTTGTTTTTGTTTTTTTTTGTTTTTTTTTACATTTTTAAGGTAATATTTTATTTAGCTGTTTCTATTTAACGTTTTTTTTTTCATTACCTCACCTCT
This sequence comes from Cirrhinus mrigala, assembly GCA_036247105.1. Classification (NCBI taxonomy): domain Eukaryota; kingdom Metazoa; phylum Chordata; class Actinopteri; order Cypriniformes; family Cyprinidae; genus Cirrhinus; species Cirrhinus mrigala. Next base: position 13,974,322 of record CM070017.1, on the reverse strand, counting down.
TCTTTCTTTCTTTCTTTAACACAAACTTGAGGGCCTGCATATAGTATCTCAAAACACAAGACTATAAAGATATAGCAGACAATTACACTTTTATTTAACGTTCGGATCCCATACTTACATTTTATATCAGAGCGTCATATCCCACAACTTGAACTGACAGTTATAAATCTTTATTAGCATTCCAAATTAAATGCTACAGCCCATTAAAATATACCTTGTGATTTATAATAGATGAAACATCCCACAGCCCATTTCATCAAGTAATGAAATACAGATAATATAGCCACATACTTCAACTCAATTTATCCACAAACACACTAAAAAATAAATAAAAACATTACAAGCACCCTAAATGATCTGTGAACAGGGAATGCTTTGTCACTCGATCTTGCTTTAAAGTTGAATAAGGATGACATTTATTTGAATAATTCATTCATAACATAAAGCAAAAGATAGCCCAGGAAAAAAGTAACCAAAAGTGAACAGTCAGTCAGTATGTTCGGGATATAAAAAGCCATTAGCCCATATACAGCAGTGTGTTTCAGGGATGGTGGCATTATGGACTATACACTACCATTTAAAAACACACGTGACCGTGAGGTCAACTAGATTATCTGTTTTGATAAAAAGACATAGAAGTCAATCTACAATGTACAAAATAAAGCATATAAATGATGATTACGAGACCAGGAGGGTCTCGTACCAGATTGTTGCGTAAAAGCAGACGGTCTGAATGCGGAGAACTATATCCAGAAGTGTTCACATTAAAAATATATACCGGTCCATCTCTCTTCTGAAATGCATGCATGTGGTAATCCCAATCTGTGCCCATTAGTGCACACTGAGAGAGAGCGAGAGCTAGGAAAAAGAGAGAGAGTGAGTGGGTGAGTGGGTGAGTGAGTGACAAAGTGAGAGAGAGAGAGAGAGAGAGAGAGAGAGAGAGAAAGGGAGAGAGTGAGGGAAAGAGACAGACTGAGGGGGCTTTTAAAGGATTTGACAGTGATTTGTGGAATCACAGTTGTGGAATGTTTGGCCATTTCCACCTTTTCCCGCGTTTTATATTTTACTAAAGCTCTGAATACTTTCTACGTTATGATCTCATCTTAATCAGAATAATCTTTAGATTGTCGTTGTGTGTGAGAAGACTGTGGACATTTAAAGATGAGAGATGAAGACTCGGATGTTGGGGACATTTACTGTCGTGCTTCAAAACCATCCAACTTCAGTTCCAGATGGGCGCACACTGGCATCAGCAGCAGTCGGTGAGAGGTTTTTAAGAAGCGAATAAATATCCTCATGTAATTATACTGAACGTAAATTTGCGATGTTATAAAGATGTCTAGTCAGGTAACGCGATAAATGGTTAACAGGGATTAGTGCTACTGTTCCTCTCAACACTTAATCAAACGGGGGTGTGTGTGTCTTCCCGCGGGAACTTAAGCTTTTGTTCCAAATATAGCACTTTTTCCGCTCACCTGTTGCTGAATATGTATCAGTTAATTTACATAAAAAATTAATATGCATGTCTATACATGCCCTCTATTCTCAGCGGTCTGTTGAGTGCGAAGACGTGCAAGTGAGTTCATTTTCTAGACTAGAGGACAAAGACTTCGGGTTGAAATATAACTTTGAAGAATAGCTATAAGTAGCTGATCAATTACAAATACAAATACAAAAAAATATAATAGTAATACCATTTTTGGTCACTGCTATAATGGCATTACCACAGTATTTTTTGAAAGTACCTTTAATATTATTGTGCCATCGTATATGGAATGTAACCAAGCTGTCTGGTGCATTTTTTTATTCTTTGTTGAATATGTCTGGTGGAACAAATGGAATGGGAAAAATGGAAATCAAAGCTTAAATCCTTGGGTTTAAAAATTTTAATTTAAATCAGTCAATAAAATTAAATGACAAAAGATATGTTGTAAACTGGAAAATTGAAAACTGAATTTCTAAAAATTATATATATATATATTAATGTAAGTGTAATATAAATATGCATTATAATTTATCACATCTTTAATCAAAATATAACTCGTTCCCATTCTCTATTAACTAACATGTATATATTTTAAAAATCCTTCTACAAATTATTTTACAACATTATAAAGTATATACACTACCAGTCAAAAGTTTTTGAACAGTAAGATTTTTAATGTTTTTTAAAGAAGTCACCAAGCCTTCATTTATTAGATGTAAAGTACAGCAAAAACAGTAACATTTTTAAATTCTTTAACTATTTAAAATAACTGTTTTCTATTTTAATATATTTTAAAATGTATTTTATTACTGTGATCAAAGCTAAGTTTTCAACATCAATACTCCAGTCTGCTGTTCAAGAAACATTTTATTATTATTATTATTATTATTATTATCAATATTTAAAACAGTGGAGCACATTTTTTTTTCAGGATTCTTTGTTGAATAGAAAGAACCAAATATCAGCATTTATCTTAAATACAAAGCTTTTGTAACATTATACACAATACCAGTCAGTATATATATATTTTTAAATGATAGAAATTACTACTTTTATTTAGCAAGGATGCTTTAAATTGATAAAAAGTGATGATAAAGACATTTATAATGTTACAAAGGATTTCTATTTCAGATAAATGCTGTTCTTCTGAACTTTCTATTCATCAAAGAAACCTGAAAAAATTCTACTCAGCTGTTTTCAACCTCATAATAATAATAAATGTTTTTTGAGCAGCAAATCAGAATATTAGAATGATTTCTGAAGGATCATTTGACTGGAGTAATGATGAATTGAACTCACAGAATAAATTACAATTTAAAATATATTCAGATAGAAAACAGTTATTTTAAATAGTAAAATATTTCAGACTTATTTAAAAACATTAAAATATTTTACTGTTCAAAAACTTTTGACTGATAGTGTATTATGTATTGTATTATATACCATAATTATTATTTTTAAATAAATGTATTTATATTTAAGTATATTTAAATAGTGAGTGTGGGTCAAGAGGTCAAACATTCAGCTGCATTATCACACATTCATTCTGTGTAGCTGTGCTGCCATAAGCTATGTTTTATACATATTTTCATATACACATTCTTTCTCATTTCTCCATAGGAGACACAGGTAGAGAAGAAAGCATTGTGCTGTAGTAGAAGAACCAGCCACTTGTGTGGCAGCAACTATGACATCACAGCACCACACATCATCACTATGTCATCACCGCAGAATCAGCGGGGCGCCCGGACAGCATGTGGGCTCACTGTTTCACGTCATATGGATACTGATGATGGGTTTTACTCCAGAAACCTGGGCCTCCTCAGAAACTCAACCTCATTCCATAAAGATCGAGGGTGACATCACATTGGGAGGTCTTTTTCCGGTGCATTCCAGGGGCCCTGCTGGTGTCCCATGTGGGGAAATTAAAAAGGAGAAGGGGATCCATCGTATGGAGGCCATGTTGTATGCACTGGACCAGATTAACAGCGACCCAGACCTGCTGCCTAACATCACCCTGGGTGCCAGGATACTGGACACGTGCTCCAGGGATACGTACGCACTGGAACAGTCGCTCACCTTTGTGCAGGCCCTCATCCAGAAGGACAACTCAGATGTTCGATGTTCCAATGGGGAACCACCCATCATCCCAAAACCAGAGCGTGTGGTAGGGGTCATCGGGGCTTCGGCCAGCTCAGTGTCCATAATGGTGGCCAATGTTCTTCGTCTGTTTGCGGTGAGAGATCTTTATGATTAACTTTAATTTTTAGTTTTTTTTTTTTTCTCATGTTGTGTCTTAATGTTAAGAAAACGTTATGAAAGCAAAAGAGCCCAAAATCTTAAGATTTACCTGTACAGTGGTTTTGCCTGTAGTTTCTTTTTATAAGACAGATTTGTAATTGGGTGATTTTTTTTGGTGCTTTGTAAGGCTCTGTTTATGTTGTATGTGTGTGGCAGACATTGGATTCCTTTCTGTTTTGTGAGGAGCTCTTGCATGGTGTTGCTGCAAGACTAGATTCTGCAGCGCTGCAGATAGGGCCAGTGCTACAGGAAGTATAACTAATTCTGTTAAAAGGTTTGGATTGTGTTTCAGCTCGCTGGCCTCTCAGCAAGAGCTTCTTAAACGATATAGATTCTTCGTTTATATTGTTCTGAGAGTGTATCAGATTTTTCTTGAACTGAGAAGTGTTCTTGAATTGCGCACACCATTGACCTGTATCTTTAAAACACAGACAACCACAAAGGTGAAATGTGCTGTGTGCCTGTCATTTAATTTCAAATCCTTTCTCATTTTCATCGTCATTCAGCTTGCAAATCCTACACCTGAGCTACATTCAATTTCATTCCACTTTTTATGATTTTTTATTTATTCATTTTAATTATTAGTGTTCTTTGTGGTCACCGCTCCGGGCTGCGTGTGCTTTAGTACGTGAGCTGATAACCTTATCCAGGAGTTATCTGCAATCATTTTCAGTCATGACATGTTTCAGGGAAGATAAACAATTCACAAAATAAAAGTGACTTAGTCAGAGCTCCATTAGGTTTCTCTCAGGACATTATACCTGGAATTTGTGTGTCCTAATCATATTTTGCTGTGGTTATTCATTACTTTTAGTAATACACTCTGGAACAGGACTGCCTGATATAGCTAAAACAATCATATTTAAATTTTTAGCCGCTTTGTAATATTGGATAAAGAGGAGACGAGGAATAGTTGAACAAATGAACCTTGAGAAATATTTACTGGAGTGAAAATGTCATCCGGACTTCCATATGTCTTGATATTTATATATTTTCTCTGAAAGGCAAGACAGTCAAAACAATTTGTTTTTTTCATATACTGGTCAATTATGAGATCTTTTGCTTCTAACATTTGTATTCTTTCTTCCTTTCCATCAAAAATACAGTTTTTTATTGCACTTTATAGACTTTATCTATTTGCTTCTGTAGATTTCAATTACAATACATATCTTCGAAGATGTTTTTTTAAAACAAGTTTTTTTCCCCTCATATAATCCTCATATACTCTAATTCAGCAGCACTTACATACACCAAACTTACCAGTTTTATTCTTTTCCATATGTGACCCTGGACCACAAAAAGTAGCACGGGTATGTTTGTAGCAACTGCCAACGATACACTGTTTGGGTCAAAATGATTGATTTTTCTTTTATGCCAAAAATCATTAAGATATTAAGTAAACATCATGTTCCATTAAGATATTTTGTAAATTACCTACCATAAATATAAATGCAATTTTTGATTAGTAATATGCATTGCTAAGAACTTCATTTGCAAACTTTAAAGGCGATTTTCTCAATATTTTGCTTTTTTTGCACCCTCAGATTCCAGATTTTCAAATAGTTGTATCTCGGCCAAATATTGTCCTATCCTAACAAACCATACATCAAAGGAAAGTTTATTTATTCAGCTTTCAAATTTTTCAAAATTGACCCTTAGGAATGGTTTTGTGGTCCAGGGTCTCATAATCTGAAGGGGGTTTTCATATATCATTTGGCTGATTTAGATGATATTTAATTTCTTAAAACAAATTTCTATCGGCGTGATATGCAAAATTCTCTCTAGCCTATAAATTTTAATATGTCCACAAAATTAAACAAGAATTTCAAAAGTGACTTTTTTTTTTTTTTTTTTTCGTATTTTTACATAATATATAAACAAATAAAATACAAATAAAATCTTACAATGTATAAATAGAATTTATCAATTCATTTATTAAAAAAACAATCAAGGTAGTTTTCTACAAAAGATATTTTTTGTTTATATACAACAGTGTATCATAATAAACATCAATATTTTTACAGATGATTATGTCAAATATTATAATACCATAAAAACAAAGAGACTTTCCTGATTCATTTAAAATAGTGATCGAAAAGGAACAAATCAAGAGTTTAAATTAGTGCTGGGCAAGAATTGATTGTGATTAATCACGTCCAAAATAAATGTTTTTGTACATATATGTGTGTGTACTGTGTATATTTATTATGTATATATAAACACACACTCACACATGCATGTATATATTTCAGAAAAATATGTTTATATATTAAATATATTTATATATAATATACATTATATGAATATAAATATATACATGTAAATACATTAATATTTTCAAAGTATATACTGTATGTGTGTGTCTTTATATATACATAATAATTTAAATATACACAGCACACATAATATGTAGACAAGAACTTTTATTTTGGATGTGATTAATCACGATTAATCGTTGCCCAGCACTAGTTTAAATTGATTCATGGAAAGGTATGGACGTAACGGTACCACAATGAATTAGTTTGAGATTAAAAATATAAAAGCCATCAAAGTGTCATCTTGAATATTTTTCTATAAATACAGATCTTCACACTAGTTCACGTCCGTGTTTCTTACTGAGTTCTGGTAAGTGGGAACTGAGGACCGCAGATATTAACTACAGCATTACTGAGGATCCGCTCTCCATTAAAGCCCAGAGAGCTCACCAGCTCAGACTCCTGATGGAAAATCAAGCATGAGCCCAGAGAAATGAAGCTGCCCTGTTATCAGCTATAGGCAGCTTCTGTTCTGTGGCTTTAGCTGAACGAGTGTGGGCCTTTAGCACAAAGATCGACATGGACAGATAGACAGCATTTACGGTTGCCACTTAAGTCTCTCTGTCTCACTTTCTCTAAATAATGGTATTCACAAATCCAGAAAAGGTTGTTTTAAAGACAACACAAGATGTCTTTCTATAGATAAAGATACATGAACCATTCTATATCTGATCCATATAATAGGAGTCTTAAGTTAAAAAGTATCTTGCAAAGTTGTCAGTTTTAAATAAATAATTTGGAATTTCCTCGATTTTTAGATAGGAAATTCCTCGATTCAATTAGAGTACTTGATTTTAAAAAATCCTCGACTGCCATTTCCTGTGTCGATTACCATGGCACATTCCATGGACGAGAATCCATGAAATGCATTATAAGACAATTTTAAGAGGCTGCATAATATAATAAACCCATTTAAAATTTATAAGCATAATGCTATTGTAAATTTACAAATGCTATGATTCAAATGCTGCTCTACACAAACTGTTATCAGCTGACTGCCTCAAACTCCATCTCTGCATATTACTGCGAGTTTGTGTTTAATATTAATCTGGAAATGAATGTTCATTCATTTCATCAAGTTTGTAAGGTAAATCATTTATAAACCTAAGCAAACACAGGAGAATACATCAGTATCTTTCTCAATATACTAACTGTTCATCGTGATTTCAAAATAAAAGCTCAAACCCTCTCTCTGAGTTTAAATGTTTTGATGTCCATATTCAAGAAATTACAGTGGCCGCATTTCTGTTGTAAGGAAATGGGCAAACATAAAAGATTAAGTGGACATTTGTATTAAGTGTTGCTTAATCGAAATTAAACAAGGATTAAATTGCGCTGTAAAGTGTCAAAACAATCATCAGGCTGTTGGCTATTGTTTATAATAGATTATGTAATTTTTTTTGTTTTGTTCAATAAAACTATATGATTACTTGCTTTTGATACTTGAACTAATTATTATTGCCTCATTGTCGTTATATGTATTTTAAGTACTTTTAAAGGCTGTTGTTTGCTTAGATCTATTTTTATTACCACAAAAAAAGAGTTACAATTATCTGATTACTCGATTAATCGTCAGAATAATCGCCCAAATACCAAAATAATCGTTAGTGACAGCTCTACAAAAAGTAATTATTACTTTCATTATAAAAAATAATTATATTGTAAATTATAGAGTATCCTATACTAAAATAATAATAATAATAATAATTGTCTACACTCTTAAAAATAAATGTGCTTTAAAAGTTCTTCACAGCAATGCCATAGAAGAACCATTTTTGTTTCCACAAAGAACCATTCAGTCAATCTCTTTCTTACCTTTTTATAATCTGAAGAACCTTCTTTCACCACAAAGAACCTTTTGTGAAAGAAAAGAAAAGAAGAAAGGTTCTTCAGATGTTGAAGGATCATTTTGGAACCATTTAGAAATAAAGTGTTGTTCTATGTCACCGTGACACACCTTTATTTTTAAGATTGTGGTAACCTAAAATGTATTCTAAATTAATATTTTTTAAATCAGAAATAATATTTAATCTGGATGAATCAAAATGAATATTTTGGATTATATTTGGCCACCAGAGAAAGTCAATTTTAAGGGTCAGATCATGACAAAACAATGCAGATGTTCATATTTCACAAGTATAAATGCTTAGGGTACATAAACACTTCTAGGAAATGTTTGCATGTGACAGCTGTTAATGTTGACATGATGACTCAAGAGTAGAAAGGCTTTAAGGCTATGAAATGACTAAATATTTCAGCCATATTTCAGGTTTTTCATTGGATATTTGCATTAAACTAATGTTTTAGAATAGCATTTGGATGGTGAATGCATTGCAAATTTCAAATTTGTTCATTCTCATGCAAGATGTATCAAGTGTCTGGTTGGTCATGGGTAGGTCAACAGTAGTGCCACAGACTGTAATGTATATGTTGTATGATGGGGGAGGAGCGATTAAATCTGTCGTAGCGTGTGAGCAAGTAGAATTAAATATATTGTATGGCTTATGGCTGAGAAATGGCAACCTTGTCTCTTGATCTGTCTCTCTCCCCTCTGTGCTTAACGTAATTTGACTAAAACCCCTCTAATCCTTCTAGATAATCTGTCAAATGGTCCTCTCCCTCTTCTCTCCTTCTCCGGTCTGCTTCCACCTTTTCCTCACTGTCCGCTGGTCGGCTTCTTTAAAGAACCTTTCATTAAGCCACACGAGCTCGGGCAGACATTAGTCTGCGCAAAGCCTCGTCCAATGACATCAGCTACGTCATTAAGAAACTAGCACAACAGTAAATTAATCTTCTCATCATTTTTTTTATACAAACAAATGCTTTTACAGTGGTAGCTCGTGCCATCTGTATTTCCCCAGGATTTTATGCGCTACAGCAAACACTACCACTAAAGCTGGGGATGTTGTGCTGCAGGAGACTTGCTAGGACAATATTAGAAGAACAAATGTGCTGCTGCACTGAATATGATGATCTTCAGACATAACTGTATTATGTAGGAGTGTGGTATTTCTTTTATACAACAGTTTAATTAAAACAGTTGATTAAATAGTTTGAATACTTTCTATATGAATCAGTGTTTTTGAACAAACTGGTGGAAACAATGATTCAATGTCACACAGCCTTTTGAATGAAATGGTTGAATGAATGATTCAGTGACTCACAAACAGCTTTGTCCAAAATTGCATACTTTCTGAGTAGGCAAAGTACTTACTTTGCAATAGGTCTGGGGTAATAAATCGATGCATTGCGAATCGAGAAATAATTCTGCATCGATTCCGAGATTTTCCAAATGCATCGCGATTCTCTCTGGAATCGATTCTGAGCTTAGTTTTTACCAGTAGGTGGCGCTCTAATCTAGATGTTAACCACCATCTGCTGTTAAAAACTAAGCTCAGAATCGATTCCAGAGAGAATCGCGATGCATTCGGAAAATCTCAGAAACAATCCACGAATCGCGATGCATGGATTTATCTTTGCATATGAATTTTTCATGATGTGTGTAGCACATTGTAAGAAATGAATTTGAACTATTTACAAAAGCCAATAAAATTCAGAGAAATTCATGATGTTCACAACCTTTGCAGCAGCTTAACTGGAAAAAGGACGCAAAGTGAGTACTGCTACTCACTTATGTGTTATGTATCTTCCATTTCGCAGATACCTCAGATCAGTTATGCTTCAACAGCACCTGAGCTTAGTGACAACAATCGCTACGACTTTTTCTCCCGAGTCGTGCCGCCTGATTCCTTCCAAGCCCAGGCGATGGTGGATATCGTCAAAGCCATGGGGTGGAACTATGTTTCTACTCTGGCATCAGAGGGGAATTATGGAGAGAGTGGTGTAGATGCTTTCATCCAGATATCAAGGGAAGCAGGTACAGAAAATTGAATTGCTAAAAAAAAATAAATAAATGAAGTAATCTTTGGTTGTAGCTTGATTTACCCTGATTTTCCATAACTGAAGTTAATTTATCACTATCCAGGGAGTTCATTTATCACTATCCAGGGATTTAACACATCTGGTGTTGGATTTGATGAGAAAAGAGGATAATGATCAGGGGATAAAGGTTTCATGTGATTTCCTCTGTGTAAACAAGTTATTAGTCACCTAGATGTAATGACAGACATGCTACAGATTGACCTGCATGTTATATTCAGTTGAAAAACCTTGTAATCGTTATTATCTTATGAACGTCCTCAGAGTCTTTCAATACTGTCTGTCCTTTTATTTCTGTATTTTTTTTATTCAGGAGGTCTTTGCATCGCACAGTCCATTAAAATTCCTAGGGAGCCAAGACCAGGAGAGTTTGACAAGATCATCAAAAGGCTAATGGAGACATCCAATGCCAGAGGGGTTATTATCTTCGCTAATGAAGATGACATCAAGTGAGTAGTCGTTCAGTAGTAATTCTGAATCTCTCTGAGGCAGGAGCTATGGCCTTGGAAAGGGTTTCTAAATGATTAGAGAACAGATCAATCACCCTGCAATGAGAATATCAGGAGTCTTGGAAGAAATTATGGCAAATTAATGTACCACAGACTGGATTTTTCATATATATAGAATACACACACATCCATGTATATATTTAAGAAAAATGTTTTATGATTTTATATATAAATATTTTGAAAATATATACCGTATGTGTGTGTATTTATATATACATAATAAACATACACAGTATACAGACATATAACATGTAAACAAAACTTTCTTTTTAGATGCATTTAATCGTGGTTAATCATTTGATAGCACTAATATACCAAGATGCATATATATATATATATATATATATATATATATATATATATATATTATCAATGCTGAAAACTGTTTTTGCTGCTTAATATTTTTGTGGAAAAAATGTATTTATTTTAATTTCTTTATTTAAGTTAATTTTTTAATTTATTTTGAATTAATTAATTTTAATTTATTTAATTTGTGGAAAAATTATTTTATTCAGCAAGGATGCATTAAAAGTATTTATTTAGTTAGTTTTTACATCAGCAGTAATCATTAGATTCCTAACTATTATGGATCTGATTATCCTTATCTTTACAGGGGTCATCGGATGCAAAACTCGCTTTTACATGTTGTTTGAACATAAATGTGTGTTGGCAGTGTGTGTACACAACCACCCTATTATAATAAAAATCTTTATAAGTAATATCCCCTTTTTCAAATCAAGCCATTCTCAGCATCTTGTCTGTGTGATGTCACACTGACCACAGCCGCTCCCAAGATAGTTGACTGACACAGCCATCTTACCTTAGACCCGCCCTGAGTGAGCTGAGTGAGCTGTAACAGTCCAGCCGCCATTGTTTCTGTGCCGGTGCAGGGGAAGACGAGAATGGCTGCTAAGCGATTGAGGTGTTCTGTTGTTGGATGTAATAATGAACATAGCAGTCGTCATTTACTCCTGACATCTGAGCCGCTGAAGACGCAGAGGTTTAACGTTACTTTCGTTTTTGAATTGTGATCCAGCTGCACCTACAGCAGAAGTGAGTATAAGGGTTTTTATGCATCTTTGCAAATCGCCTTTCCGAATAAGGTGCTAGTTAGCAAGTTTGCGGCTAAACGCGGTTAAAGTAAACAGTACTGCTCGTCACCCCATAGTAGAGAGGGGCGGGGTGAGCAGAGCTCATTAACATTTAAAGGCAAATGCAAAAAAACAGCTCGCTCTGAAAAGGGCTGATTTTGACAAGGTTCTCATAACCACTGAGAAATTTTAACCAAAGTATGTTATAGACTTCTCATTAAGACCCTAACGAATCATATGAACTTGTGGAAAATGGGCATCCGATGACCTCTTTAATGAACCTGCCTTTTCTGAGGCGGCTGATATTTTTGTGTCCTTTTATTTGTAGGCGTGTCCTGGAAGCAGCAAAAAGAGCCAATCTTACAGGTCACTTTTTGTTTGTGGGATCTGATAGCTGGGGAGCAAAAAACTCACCCATTCTAAACCTGGAAGACGTGGCTGAGGGTGCAGTTACTATCCTCCCGAAGCGGGCATCCATTGAGGGTATGAAATGATAGCAAAAAAAAAAACAAAAAAACAAAAACAAAATCCATCTAAAAGCCTCAATTATTCAGAACATTCAGCCCATGTGCTCATGTAACATTTTCATACTTAAAAGGATAGTTCAACCAAAAATTCTGTAATCATCCATGTCATTCCAAACCTGTATCCTGTTTTTTCTGTGGAACCGAAACATTTTTGAAGAACAGTTATGCAGCTTTTGCTATACAACTACCGTTGAAAATGACAAAGAAAACACAAAAATTCTACTTGGAAAAAACATCAGCACAAGTTTTGTAATAATGACACAAGTGTTTAATTTTTTCAGATCCTTTTGATCTATTTCACAGGGTTCGACCAGTACTTCACAACAAGATCGCTGGAAAACAACAGGAGGAACATCTGGTTCGCTGAGTTCTGGGAGGATGACTTCAAATGCAAACTGACACGGCCTGGAATCCGAGGCGACAGCGGGCTGAGGAAATGCACAGGCGAGGAAATAATTTCCAACAAATTACTCCCCTAAATGCAGTAACTCTTGAATTATCACATGTTGTTATGCTTTTAAGACGTGTAAAGCACATCTAAGTGGATTATTCCCTCAGCAAAACTTTTGCGATTCCTGTCATGTTGCTTTCGGTCATTCAGGAGAGGAACGAATCAGCCGGGATTCGGTGTACGAGCAGGAAGGCAAGGTGCAGTTTGTGATCGACGCCGTGTACGCCATGGCCCACGCACTCCATAGCATGCACATAGACCTCTGTCCGGGTTCAATGGGCGTCTGTGACAAAATGGACCCGGTGGATGGAAGAATGCTGCTGAGTTATATCCGCGCAGTCAATTTTAATGGTAAGCCTTCTCAAGGACACAGCCAAAGCATGCGAGCCATTTCAAACGTTGCGAGGAGACCTTGAATTTGAAGTCTAATGAATATCACAGGAATTTGAATGTAAGCCTTTATTTCCGAGGAATGCTTTGTTTGAATCTGCCGAGAAGCATTTGCCAAACACTCTCAGATATTGGCTTTACTGTGAGACTGACAGGTGAAAATAGGTGAAGAGTAGTTTCTATGAGAGGGGAAAGGCCAGAAACGAAGCTGCCGTTTCCAAGGAGGAGGGCTGTGAGTCCCATGGGTTAGTCAGAGTGCGGCGAGAGAGGTCAGCACTCAATCCCAGCCTGAAGAGATCCACTAATGCACAATGCAGCAGCAGCGCACATACTCGTTTTAACCCCCTCCCCTCGTCTCTCTCCTTGTCTTTGATTCTCCCCAGGGCAGCCTCTTTCCAAACACAAGGCACATTTCCTTTTTTTTCGAAGCTATCTCTCGGTGAAAATCCCTTTTCTTTTCGTCACTCGCTCCTGAGAGATTTCTATGAAAAGCACAGCTATTCAGCTTACGCACACTGGACGTCCTCACACTCTTGTGTGGAAATCTTTTCAGTTTTGAGAGCCTAAGGGAAGCAAAACAGAGACCTTGCCCCTCGTGATTTGCGATTTGTAAACTCCTAAAAGGAACGTGAGATTGAGTTTGCTTTGTTGTACAACATCTATCCTCACAGAACTACATCTGAGACGTGTGTATTTTGTCAATTACAACACCATATTTTCTTTGATATATAAAAGTCACCTTTAAAGTTCAGTTTGACAATTTTAAAAATCAAAGGGTGAAAAAGAACAATGGTGTGTATTTTGACGCATTAACGCAATTTTATGCCCTTGAAGTGGACCGTGTTGTTTCAAATGATTGCATTTGAAGTAATAACTAGTGATGTTGAATAACAAAACCCTGTGTTTACTCTAAAGGCAGCGCTGGGACAGGTGTGATGTTTAATGAAAACGGTGACGCCCCAGGACGATACGATATCTTCCAGTACCAGCTTTCCAATACCACCAACCCGGGATATAAAATCATAGGCCAGTGGACCAACCACTTACGACTCAATGTAAGCGTGTAAAGCCCCTTGGTAGTTGGGAACATTTTCGAATGCGTGTTCTTGAAATTTTCCTCTCTCTTTCTGTAAGGCTGAGGACATGCAGTGGTCTGCAGGGGATAAACTGGTTCCAGACTCGGTTTGCAGCTTCCCCTGCGAGTCTGGGGAGAGGAAGAGGATGGTGAAGGGTGTGCCGTGCTGCTGGCACTGTGAGCTGTGTGACGGCTATCAGTACCTCCTGGATGAGTTTAACTGCGATATGTGCCCCTTTGATATGAGGCCCACCCCTAACCGCACAGGCTGCCGTCCCACTCCCATCATCAAGCTGGAGTGGAGCTCCCCGTGGGCCATTATCCCCGTATTTCTGGCAGTGCTGGGCATTCTTGCTACATCAGGAGTCATCATCACCTTCATCCGCTTTAACGACACCCCCATAGTCCGCGCTTCGGGCCGAGAGCTCAGCTATGTTCTCCTGACGGGCATCTTCCTCATCTATCTCATCACCTTCCTCATGATCGCTGAGCCGAGCACCGTGGTGTGTGCGTTTCGCAGGTTGTTTTTGGGGCTGGGCATGTGCATCAGTTACTCTGCCATGCTTACCAAAACAAATCGGATCTACAGGATCTTTGAGCAAGGAAAGAAATCAGTCACACCACCAAAATTTATCAGCCCCACATCCCAGCTGATCATCACATTTATTTTGATCTCAGTGCAGGTGCGTGTATGTCTGTGCTAAATTTATATTTCTTCATTTAGCAAATGTTTTTATTCAAAACGTATATAAACAGTCATCAGCTAGGGGTGCGTGATATATATAGTCTATGGTAATATTGTAATTGTGGTTTAAAAATTCAAATTAGCCCATTATTTATTCACCCTCCAGGCATCCTACGTGTATATGACTTCCTTCTTTCGGAGGAATCCAATCGGATTATCCTGGCACTATTTAACGTTTGTTTAGAGGAGCAAAGGAAGCAAACTTTCCTTATTTTAGCAAAGGAAAACCAGTCCCCTCTTGGTTTATATCGAAATCCTCTGACATGTTTCTTTACAAATCCTTGTTTCGTACTTCTAATTCGTGACCGTTGCCATGATACAGCTTGGAAGTGCAAGGATAATTTTTAATATAACTCCGACTGGATTCGTCTGAAAGAAGGAAGTCATATACACCTAGGATGCCTGGAGGGTGAGTAAAAAATGAGCTAATTTTCATTTCTGTGAACTAACCCTTTAAACAATATGCAATTTGACATTATTGACAAAAGTTCCTATTTTTGCTCTATTTCGGCAATGAAAATAGTTTCAAACAAAGCCACAGCAGAGCTGTTCCACCACCGAATAAAAAGATAAAAACAGGTAATTGTGACTTTTTCAAAATTATATCTTGCAATTGTCACTTTTTTCTCAGAATTACGAGTTTATATCTTGCAATTGTCACTTTTTTCTCAGTTTATATCTCGCAGTTGTCACTTTTTTTCTCAGAATTGCGAGTTTATATCTTGCAATTGTCACTTTTTTCACAGAATTGCGAGTTTATATCTCTTGCAATTGTCACTTTTTTCACAGAATTGCGAGTTTATATCTCTTGCAATTGTCACTTTTTTCACAGAATTGCGAGTTTATATCTCGCAATTGTGACTTTTTGTCTCAGAATTGCGAGTTTATGTCTCACAATTGTGACGATATCTTGGAATTTACTTTTTTCTTAGAATTGCGAGTTTATATCTTGCAGTTGCAACTTTTTTCTCAGAATTGCGAGTTTATATCTTGCAATTGTCACTTTTTTCTCAGAACTGCAAGTTTATATCTCGCAACTGTGACTTTTTATCTCAGAATTGCGAGTTTATGTTGCAATTGTCACTTTTCTCACAGAATTGCGAGTTTATATCTTGCAGTTGTCACTTTTTTCTCATAATTGCGAGTCTATATCTCGCAATTGTGACTTTTTGTTTCAGAATTTCGAGTTTATGTCTCACAATTGTGACGATATCTTGGAATTTACTTTTTTCTTAGAATTGCGAGTTTATATCTTGCAGTTGCAATTTTTTTCTCAGAATTACGAGTTTATATCTTGCAATTGTCACTTTTTTCACAGAATTGCGAGTTTATATCTTGCAGTTGTCACTTTTTTCTCAGAATTGCGAGTTTATATCTCGCAATTGTGACTATATCTCGGAATTGACTTTTTTCTCAGAATTGCGAGTTTATATCTTGCAGTTGGGACCTTTTTTTCTCGGAATTGCGAGTTTACATCATGCAATTCTGACTTTTTACTTAGAATTGCGAGATTATATCACACAATTTTGAAATTTTTTCACATAACTGCAAGTTTACATCGTGCAATTCTGACTTTATAACACACAATTGGGAGTTATTAGGTCAGAATTGTGAGACATAAACTCGCAATTCTGAGAACATAGTCCCCCCCCCCCCCCCCCCCCAACACTGGACTCAGAATTGTGCAATACAAACTCACAATTCTGACTTTTTTCTCACAATTGTGAGTTTATATTTCACAGTTCTAAGAAAAAAAGTCAGAATTACGTGAAACAAATTAGAATTGCATTATATAAACTCACAACTGTGAGAAAAAAATCAGCATTGTGAGATAAAAAGTCAAAATAACCACTTTTATTTTTTATTCAGTGGCTGAAACGGGCTTCCATAGGTTTTGCATCTTTGATCAACAGACAAATGGTGGTTTGTTATGGAACCAATCAGCTGTTTGAACGAATCATTTGAATGAATGACTCAATAACTCACCTACTGGCGATTTTAAGTTTATATTTATTATAAGTATATTTTCCTTTTTTTCCCAAAATCATTTCAAATATCAGTATTTAACATTTTTCATGTCCTGCATTAGTCAGTCAGTGTAAATGCATTTAAATGCCACTTCAGATGCAGATTCTGTGCCACTTCTGCATCGCAAAAACAAATTTTGTTGATACTGATTTCATTTGACTGGTAACAGCCTTATAGTGTCTTACTATTTAGATTTATTAATTAAGTTTAAAACTTTGACACAAAGGATGATGAATGCATTTAATTAGGTTAAAAAAAT
The DNA here is from genome assembly GCA_036247105.1 of Cirrhinus mrigala. Taxonomy (NCBI): domain Eukaryota; kingdom Metazoa; phylum Chordata; class Actinopteri; order Cypriniformes; family Cyprinidae; genus Cirrhinus; species Cirrhinus mrigala. The sequence continues at coordinate 13,957,206 of CM070017.1, read as the reverse complement.
GACCTTATAAAGGTAAAAATGCCCATAAAAGGTCAAAAGGTAAAAGGTTCTTTGTCATTATCGCACACCCCTACACATAACTTGTAACATGTAATATTATCATATTCCCATATATACAATCAATTAATGTATGTTTTTAAATATTCAAAAAAGTAAATCTGTTCAACAGATTGGCACATTTTTCAGTTTTTAATGTATGTATGTATTTATTTATTTTGGAATATTGTTTGTTGAAAATAGAAATCAATAATAATAGTACTAATATAAAATAATTTTAAGTGTATAATAATTTAAATATTTTTAAAAAGTCTATAATAATAGCACATTATTCAATACTAATTTAAATTATTTGCATAATAATCTGTGCTAAATTTACTCTTTTTTGGAGTAACTTGTGCAAGTTGTTTACAGTGTTGTCACTCTGCTTTATGTCCCCCCCAAAATATTTTTCTCTAAGAACTTTTAGTCCACTGAATAATTAAAGAAGCAATATTTTGAGTGTAGCATGGAGGTGCAGTAATTTCACTGAAAGCTCTTTTCTTTTTGGTGTTCCATTAACGTTAATCATGCATATTATTTGAGGAAACATTTAGAAACATGCGTTCCTTCTCAAATATGTTCAGAGAATTATTGGATGTAATTTAGCTTGAGGGTAGGTTAGATATCATGGACCATTACAGACATTGATTTTGTATAAACATTAATTCATGTCTTTTTTTCGCTCACAGCTCCTGGGTATTTTCATTTGGTTTGGAGTGGTTCCCCCTCACACAAACGTTGACTTTGATGAGCTACACCCCCCCAACCCCGAGTATGCTCGTGGGATCCTGAAATGTGATATGTCAGATCTATCTCTGATTGGCTGTCTGAGCTACAGTATGATGCTGATGGTCACATGTACAGTCTACGCTATTAAGAGCAGAGGGGTTCCTGAGACCTTCAACGAGGCCAAACCCATCGGCTTCACCATGTACACCACCTGCATCATCTGGTTGGCCTTTGTGCCCATATTTTTCGGCACGTCCCAATCCACAGAAAAGGTAAATTGTTAATAAAATATACCATAAGATTAAAGACTATGCTTTTGTACAGAGATTTTTATATTTTAATAGGCATTTTATTTTTATGTAATATTACCTGCAATACATGCATCACTTACATTGTCATATTTTCACTATTGTTTGACTATTAACAGTCTATGTTTGGGTCTGCTGGCGCATCTATAGTCTTGCTTCCATGGTATTCGTTTAGTGCCTATGTTAACATGTCATACAGAAATATGATCTTTACTCTTAGTGTCTAGACATACATTTCAGTAGATTAGATGGATCTGTTTCAGTTAATGATGCTGCAACATTTACTTCTGAATGTTTCAACCATAATCATATAATAGAAACCTAAAAAAAAAAACTGTAGCTAATGTCAGGTTACTGTAATTGCTATTTAATTGTGGTGCTGTTTCGTGTTGGCCTAAAAGCTGTTCAGATGCAAGCCACACTTTGTGCATTTAGTCATTCAATTTTTCACATCTATTCATCCTGTGGGGGATGGTTTTGCTTACAAAGCACAGGGATTTAAAAATGGAAAGTATACTCTGACTAATAGAGAGGTCTTTTAGTGGTCGGTCAACCGCAAAGCTTTCGGCCCTCAGGTGGTCTTCAAGTCTTTTCATTTACAAGAAATGGAGGAATAAAATACCAGACTATACAGCGGGCTGCAGTATATATAGGTCTTACATTTTATTATAGTGAGTTTAGATTTTAAAGTGTTTTTTGTTTATTTTTATATTTCTAATAGGGGAAAAAAATGTTTTAACATCATAGTTTGTTGTATGACATTTTTAGAAATTTTAAATGAACTATATGTTGTGGGTCTTCACCATTTGCCATACATGAATGACTCACATGGTGAAAATTATTCATGAAATAAAGGTTATTTTTTTTGGCTCTCAAAAAAAAATTCACATCAGTCTTGCATGAATACATAACGTATGCAGATGTAGCACTAGTTTATACTATATAAACGTGGTTTGCACGTTCAGCCCTTTGTCTTACACTGATTACATACTGATTTCCAGGAAATGCATTGTGACAATCAACAGAGAGTTTATATATGTGTGTAATGTGCAGTGATATCTCAGCGCTAAAGCCCTGATGGCTAAACTACATCATGTGATAGGTCACGGCTAAGGCCGGGCTGAAATATTACTCTTAATCTTTTTTCTGCCCTGAACCAGATGTTCATTCAGACCACCACGCTGACCGTGTCCATGAGCTTGAGCGCCACGGTGTCCCTGGGCATGTTGTACATCCCCAAAGTCTATGTCATCATCTTCCACCCCGAGCAGAACGTTCAGAAACGCAAGCGCAGCTTCAAAGCCGTGGTCCAGGCAGCCACCGTTTCCACTCATCTCTCACAGAAATCCAGCGACAAGCACAACGGAGAGACCAAAGTTGAACCAGATAGGTCCCAGTAAAGACCAGGAGGTAAAAAAAAACATTTTGTTTAGGGTGTGCATATGTCATGTTCACATATGTAACAGAGATATATCATTTATGCTATCTGTTTCCGCCACTGAATTAAAAAAAAAGATAATTGCGACTTTTTATCTTACAATTCTGACTTTTTTCTCGCAATTGCGAGTTTACATCTTGCAATTCTGACTTTTTTCTGACAGTTGTGAGATATAAACTCACAATTGCAAATTAAAGTCAGAATTGTAAGATATAAACTTGTAATTATGAGAAATGAAGTCAGAAGTTCTGACTTCATTTTGGAGTCCTGATGTTTTTCTCAGAATTATTGATATAAACTCGCAGTTGCGAGTTATAAAGTCAGTACTGCATGATATAAAATTGCAATTCTGACTTTTTTTCTGACAATTGTAAGATAAAAACTCATAATAGCAAGTTAAAAAGTCAGAATTGCATGATATAAACTCACAATTCTAAGAAAATAAGTCAGTAGTTCTGACTTCATTTTGCAGTATTGACTTTTTTCTCAGAATTGTATATATAAACTCGCAGTTGCGAGTTATGAAGTCAGTACTTGCATGATATAAACTTGCAATTCTGACTTTTTTCTCAGTGTTGCATGATATAAACTCATATCAACATAACAGTCTTTTTTCCCCTCAGAATTGGAATTTATATCTCAAAATTCTGAGAAAAAATTGCGCAAGAAAAGTCAGAATTGCAAGACATAAACTTGCATTTGAAAGAAAAAAATGTTTTATCTTGTTTTTATCTTGCAATTCTGACTTTATTTCTCACGTTTGAGAGTTTATATCCCGCTATTCTGACTGTACAACTTGCAATTGTGAGTTTATATCATGTAATTCTGAGATAAAAAAGTCGGAATTGGAAGTTTATCTCACAATTCTGACTTTATAACTCGCAATTGTGAGTTTAGATTTCAGAATTCTGACTTTTTTCTCAGAATTTTGCGATATAAACTTTTGTGCAAACAATTGTGACTTATAAAGTCAGAATAGTGGGATATAGACTTGCAATTCTGAGAAATGAAGTCACAAATAAAGTCAGTATTGCAAGATACTCACAATTCTGACTTTTTCTCAGAATTGTGACTTCATATCTCACGAGTTTATATCTCACAATTCTGTAATTACGAGTTATTAAGTCAGAAGTGTCACATATAAACTCAATTCTGAGAACATATCAGTTTTTTTCCCCCTCAGAATTGGACTTTATATCTTAAAATAATTCTGAGAAAAAAAGTCAGAATTGCGAGATATGTATCAGAAGACTTCATTTTGCAGTCCTGACTTTTTTTCTCAGAATTGTTGATATAAACTTGCAATTCTGACTTTTTTTTTCTCATAGTTGTGAGATATAAACTCGCAACTGCAAGTTGAAAAGTCAGAATTGCAAGATATAAACTCGCAATTCTGAGAAAATAAGTCAGAAGTTCTGACTTCATATTGCAGTCCTGCCTTTTTTCTCAGAATTGTGAGATATAAACTTGCAATTGCAAGTTAAAAAGTCAGAATTGCAAGATATAAACTTGCAGTTCTGAGAAAATAAGTCAGAAGTTCTGACTTCATTTTGCTCTCAGAATTGGGATTTATATCTCAAAATTCAGAGTTTTTTCCTTGCAATTCTGACTTTATTTCTCACGATTGAGAGTTTATATCCAGCTATTCTGACTTTATAACTTGTAATTGTGAGTGTATATCATGCAGTTCTGAGGAAAAAAAAGTCAGAATTGGAAGTTTATCTCACAATTCTTACTTTATAACTCACAATTGCGAGTTTAGATTTTTTTTTTCTAAGAATTGTGCGATATAAACTTACAATTGTGACTTATTAAATCAGAGTAGTGCTATATGAACTTGCAATTCTAATAAAATGAAGATGCAAACAAATTCTGACTTTTTTTTTTCTCAGAATTGCCACTTTATATCTCACAATTTTTACTGTTTTTCTCGGAATTGTGAGTTTATATCTCACAATTCTGCAGTTGCAGTGTTAGATAAAAACTCACAATTCTGAGAACATAGTCTTTTTTCCCCTCAGAATTGGACTGTATATCTCAAAATAATTCTGAGAGAAAAGAGAATTGTGCGAAAAAGTCGGAATTGCGAGATATAAACTCGCATTTATAAGAAAGAAAGTCTGAATTGTGAGTTTTTATCTTTTCTTTTTTTTATCAATTCTGACTTTATTTCTCAGTTGGGAGTTTATATTCGACTATTCTGCCTTTATAACTCACAATTGTGAGTTTATATCATGCAATTCTAAGAAAAAAAAGTTGGAACTAGGAGCTTATACCTCACAATTCTAACTTTATAATTTCCAATCACGAATTTAGATCTCACAATTCTGACTTTTTTTCTAGAAGTAAACTGCAAATGAGAGAAAAAGAAGTCAGAATTGTGAGATAATTGTGGTGGAAACGGGCTTCCATACTATTTGTGTTCAGGCTTGTGTACATCCTAATGAAGTAGTCTGAGAAATAGTCAAGGCAATCTGCTGCTTGCTAAACCATTCATTTTGCAACCTCTAATGGACAAGGATTGCCAGAGGATGTGTTATTATTTCTAATATCTGCAACAATACAAGAGTCTGGGTGAGAAAAACACTAATGTAATGTATAAATGAATAGTATGATATGTACAGAAATTAGAGGATCAATTGATTCTTTGTGAACTCTCACATCAGCTTTGAGACTGGAAGTATTTGTCCCCTTTAATATTATCCTTATCACCACAGCATCACCAGTTAAGTTGAAATCATATGTTCGTAAGCTCATGACGAAGAAGACCGGAGAAAAACATTAGGAATTTTCTTCCACCAGCATTTCTTGAAGGACTAAGTGTTTGTATCTGATGTGCCCAAATGGATTCGGACATTAAACTTGGGCACACATGAGTGAGTCACGTTCAGTTTCAATGTCATCTCCATCCATATCTCCTTTCCCTAAATACATATCATAAAAGATCAACTTGAGACTGTCAGAGCTGCAGAGACAATGTTGGGATCAAATGTGTTTCAACAGATCAACCAGTGCAGTAAACAATCTTGAACTCTTTGCTTTTAAAAATGTGCCATAACTTTGTTTCAGAATAAATGTTTTAAGTGTCTTGTGTGCAGTCCTCATAATAGGCAATATCCTGTATTCTTAATCATATTTATTAAAAAACGATAGATTACCAAGAAAAAGCAATGACAATCTGTAAAGAAACAACCAAGATTTTTAGTTGTATCATGTTTCCTTGAGCTTCCCAGGAGATACTGATTTTAAACAAAATATATTCTATTGATCAGTATTTATTGATTAATTTAAATTAAAATTGTACATTTTAGAGACTGACTTTGATATCCTTTTATTGTCACATGCAGCTGGCTTTCAGTAAAGGAGGGGGAAAAGAAGACCATGCATTATTGTTCAATTACTTGTATTTGCAGTATTAATTCAAGAAACAATTAATATTAAAGGATGACCATGCAGTTACTGTAAACTCAGGTTCCAAATAGGCTTACTTAACCTTAATGAATTCTGTGGGTGTCTTGTTTTCATTGAACAGATATAAAAGAACACTGGGATAAAAATGTATTGATTGAATGCATGTTGGAAAAAATGATTTAATAAAATCTTGAAAAGATGAAGTGAAATCATATTTTACTCAGAAATCAGTATGATTGTGAGAGTTTCTTGTTCTCATAGTGTGTTAGAACAAAATTACATACAACGTTCATTTACTCTGGGGATTTTCACCTGTCATCTAAAATAATGACTAGTCAAAAGATTTTTTTATGTTTTTTAAAGAAGTCTCTTCTGCTCACCAAGCCTGCATTTATTTGATTCAAAGTACAGTAAAACCAGTAAAAATTTGAAATAGTTTTACTATTTAAAATAACTGTTTTTTGTTTTAATATATTATAAAATGTAATTTAGTCCTGTGATTTCAAAGCTGATTTTTAGCATCATTACTCCAGTCACATGATCCTTCAGAAATCATTCTAATATTCTGATTTGCTGCTCAAAACACATTTAATAACAATTATTTTTATTATTATTACATTGAAAACAGCCGAGTAGAATTTTTTCAGGTTTTTTTGATGAATAGAAAGTTCAGAAGAACAGCATTTATCTGAAATAGAAATGTTTTGTGACATTATAAATGTCTAAATCATCACTTTTGATCAATTTAACGCATCCTTGCTAAATAAAAGTATTCATTTCTATCATTCTATCAATTATACTGATGCCAAGCTTTTAAATGAAATTGTGTGTAATGTTACAAAAGCTTTTTATTTCAGATAAATGCTTTGGATCTTTCTATTCACCAAAGAATATTTAAAAAAAAGTACTCAACTCATTTAAATATTGATAATAACAACATTAAAAATGTTTCTTGAACAGCAAATCAGCATATTAGAATGATTTCTGAAGGATCATGTGACTCTGAAAACTGGAGTAATGGTGCTAAAAATGTAGATTTGATCACAGAAGAGATAGAAAGGTTCAATAGAAGGAAGGGTTAATGCGGTAGGGGGCAGTGCAAAGCAATTTGAGCCCATTTGTCAACACGAAGCACAGCAAGCGTCGGAAGTGACGTAAAAATCGCATTGTGATTTGTTGATGTTTGTGTCAAACTCTCCGTCGGTCGCTGTTACGAAAGAAAAACCTCGAATCCGAAGGAATAAAGTCGATCTGTGACGACTGTATTAATTCACCGACACGTCGTATTATGTTAGGACGGGTGTAACCATACATGCAGCTAACAAACCGCTCATAGATAAGCGAAACGGCCGTTTGTTCTCTGTGTGTAACTCATAACAACACAAATCACCGCAAGCTGGCCAGCGATGACAATCCTCCCGAAGAAGAAACCGGCCTCCACAGCCGGTGGCGGTGATCATACGGACGAACCAGACAGACGAGTCGGTTCTGAGTCGCACCCTCATCCCCTCGCAGGACGATCGGGGTCCCGACCCAGGGCCTCTCCGCCGCCGTGGACCTACCAGGCCACACCGCACACGTCCAGAGAGGAGCGGCGGATTGAGGCGAGCGCTCGCCCGCAGCAGGCCTCCCCGCAGCCCGGTGCTGCTGGAGCACCGGTCGTACAGTGCGAAGGCAGCGCGAACTCGGTTGTGGTCGCAGGTCGTGTTGAGCTGCCCTGCGGCGCAGCTGGTGTTGGAAGCTGCTGCTCAGGACCCGGACTCAGCAAGCGGAGACGACAGGCGGTCTGCTCCAGCGGTTTGACAGGTGGAGGAGGTAGAGTGGGAGGCGGCGGGGGAGGAGGAGGAGGGGGCGGTAGTCCAGTCTCGGAACCCGAGGAGGGAGCTGGAGGCAACAACAGTGAGGACGAGTATGAGAATGCGGCCAGACTTCAGCATGTGGACCCCGCCACAGTCGAGCAGGTACTAGAAACTAGCATTTGTCAGGACACATGGCAACACGAGAACGGGTTACCAGTTGTGTCATCCTCAAAACTGCATTAAATACATAGCAGAGAGGTTTAAAATTCTTTCTAAATGTTCATTGTTACCATAATTATATTGTAAACGAGTTAAAGTAATTTCTTTTTGATAAAGAAATAGAGGTTTTGTTAAGATGTAACGTTACATTACAAGACTGAATGAAAATTCTGTCGTCATTTACACCCTCATGTCGTTCCAGATCTGTTTGACTTTGGTTGTTTTGAGTTTTGGTCTTTTAATTACTGTCTGATGTACAGTTTTGGTTAATTTTTTTGTGTCTTAATTCTGTGAAAACCTAATTTCCGCAAAACCATACTTTGGTACATCATAATTTCTGAAATGCAAAGGTAAATTTTGACAAACACTACCAGTCAAAAGTTTTTGAACAGTAAGATTTTTAATGTTTTTTTAAAGATGTCTCTTCTGCTCACAAGCCTGCATTTATTTGATTCAAAGTGCAGCAAAAACAGTAAAATGTTAAAATATTTTTACTGTTTAAATAACTAAAATGTAATTTATTCCTGTGATTTCAAAGCTGAATTTTTTTATCATCATTACTCCAGTCACATGATCCTTCAGAAATCATTCTAATATTCTGATTTGCTGCTAAAAAACAAAAACAAAAAAACAACATTATTATTATGTTGAAAACAGCTGAGTAGAATTTTTTTTCAGGTGTCTTTGATGAATAGAAAGTTCAGATAAACAGCATTAATCTAAAATAGAAAGCTTTTGTAACATTATAAATGTCTTTTTCATCATTTTTGATCAATTTAAAGCATCCTTGCTAAATAAAACTATTAATTTCTATAATTTATCTCTCTCTCTCTCTCTCTCTCTCTCTCTCTCTCTCTCTCCTCTCTCTCTCTCCTCCCCCCCCCCCAAAAAAAAAAAAAAAAGCTTTTGAATGGTATAATGTACAATGTTACAAATGGTAAATGCCAATCTTTGGATCTTTCAGTTCTTCAAAGAATCCTAAAAAAATGTACTCAACTGTTTTAAATATTTATAATAATAATAATAATAATAATAATAAATGTTTCCTGAACAGCAAATCAGCATATTAGAATAATTTCTGAAGGATCATGTGACATTGAAGACTGTTGTAATGATGCAGAAAATTTTGCTTTGAACACAAGAATAAATTACATTTTAAAATGTATTCAAACAGAAAGCAGTTATTTTAAATAGAAAAAATATTTCACAATACTACTGCTTTTGCTGTATTTTGGAACAAATACAAACAAAAGCAGAAAATAATTTTTTTAAAAAAAAACTTTGAAAATCTTACTGTTCAAAAACGTTTGACTGGTAGTGTAAGTCATCATTTTACTCACAAGTATGACATAAAAACCTGACATTATGAGATAAAAAGTTGAAATGATGACATAAGCTCATAAATCTAACCCCACATAATTAAGACAAAGTTTAAAGTGGATGGTGACTGAGCTTGTTATTTATTATTCTGTTAAAAATGAATGTTAGGCAGAAATTTAATTATATTTGTGAATCAATTATCCTATTAACTTTTGGGGACACTGTGTCTGTTTTGGTGATTACAACATACTTTATATATCCTCATTGTCCTAAAATATACTTTCCTGGTTGCTTTTTGGCCTACAGCAAGAAGAATGGTTCGAGAAAGCCTTGATGGAAAAGAAAGGCTTTGAAATAAAAAAAATGAAGGAAGATGGAGCATGTCTTTTCAGAGCAGTTGGTAATACTTCTCTCCTATTTTTAAGAGTTATTTACTTGAAAGCTGAGTCAGTTCGCCTTTAGGACACATGCAGTGCTTTAAATTTGCTGAAATTATAGTTTAACAGTCCAGATGTAATCATGTGGCTTTTACAGCACATAGGTACCATATTGTGGCAGGGTTTTCACAATTAGAGAAACCCTAGATATATCAGTTTTTCAGTCCTAAAGTGGTAATGGAAAATATTGAAACCTTTCAAAAAAATTTAGAATTTCTGCATTATTTGTATTGTTGTTGTTGTATGACATTTCTAGTTGTAATATCTATAAAAGTAATTTAAACAAGTAATTATAAATGACTGGTAAAGTCATGGAATTCATTGACAATCAACACAATGGATTACACATACAACTTATATTTTATTATTATTTATATATTAATGCAGCTTTGATTCATGTTTTGAATAAGCTTTTATTCTTACACTCTACCAGTCAAAAGTTTTCGGACAGTAAGATTTTTTAATTTTTTTTTAAGAGGGCTCTTCTCTCACCAAGCCTGCATTTTTGATCCAAAGTACAACAAAAACAGTACAATTTTGAAATATTTGTTCTATTTAAAAGAACTGATTTCTAATTGAATATATTTTAAAATGTAATTTATTCCTGTGATTTCAAAGCTGAATTGTCAGCATCATTACTCCTTATTGATCCTTCAGAAATCATTCTAATATTCTGATTTGCTGCTCAAAAAACATTTGTTATTATTATTATGTTGAAAAGAGCTGAGTAGAATTTTTTTCAGGTTTCTTTGATGAATAAAAAAAGTTCAGATGAACAGCATTTATCTGAAAAAGAAATCTTTTGTAACATTATAAATGTCTTTATCATCACTTTTGATCAATTTAAAGCAACCACCCCCCTTTAATTAAAATATTATTAATATAATAATATTATTATTATTATTATTATATTAATAATAATAAATGTTTCTTGAACAACAAATCGGCATATTAGAATGATTTCTGAAGGATGATGTGACACTGAAGACTGGAGTATTGATGCTGAAAATGTAGCTTTGATCACAGGAATAAATTACATTTTAAAATATATTACTGTTTTTTTCTGTATTTTGGATCAAATAAATGCAGGCTTGGTAAGCATAAGAGAATTTATTTAATCTTACTGTTCAGAAACTGTCTGGTAGTGCATTTTAAGTTTACATTTTAATTTTAGTGATTTTGTTCATGTGCTTTTATCATTTTTTTAAAGCTGATCAAGTATACGGGGACCAAGATATGCACGATGTGGTACGGAAGCAGTGTATGGATTATTTGGTGAGTCAGTTAAATATTTAAGAATAAATGATTTGCCATTAAAAAATAGTTTTACCTATTTTAATTATTGATCAATGTGCAGTTTTGATTCTTTTTTTTTTTTATTTATACTTGCATTGCAGACGAAAAATGCAGATTACTTCTCCAGTTATGTCACAGAGGACTTCACCACATACATTAACAGAAAGAGGAAGAACAACTGTCATGGGAACCACATTGAGATGCAGGCCATGGCAGAAATGTACAACCGGCCGGTGGAGGTTTACCAGTATGGCATTGGTTAGTTAATGTCTCTTCAATTCCTGGTGTCTTATTGGCTGTCGGTGATATATAGGAAATTTTGTTTTATTTTTAATTGTAAATTCCATTTTCCAGAGCCAATAAATACGTTCCACGCCATTCAGGAAAACAACGACGAGCCGATACGTGTCAGTTACCACAAGAACATCCATTATAACTCTGTAGTGAATCCCTACAAGGCTAGTATTGGGGTGGGACTGGGCCTTCCCTCCTTCAAACCAGGGGTAAGTGTTGTAAATAATATACATGAGTGTTTTCTGATATAGTTTTTTTTGGGTGAACTATTACTTTAAAGGATTAGTTCATTTCCTGATAGTTTACTCCAAGATGTTCATGTCTTTCTTTCTTCAGTCGAAATGAAATTAAGGTTATTGAGAAAAACATTCCAGGATTTTTCTCCATATAGTGGACTTGAATGGTAGCCAATGGGTTGAAGGTCCAAATTGCAGTTTCAGTGCACCTTCAATGGGCTCTACACAAGGAATAAGGCTCTTGTCTTGCAAAACGATAGTCCATTTTATTAAAGAATAAAAATTTATATACCTTTCTAAACACAAATGCTTAAAAAAAAGTTTCTTTTTTTAGAAAATGACAGATTGATTCGCTAGAGAAGACCCTTGTTTCTTAGCTGGGATCATGTAGAGCTCTTTAAAGCTGCACTGAAACTGCAATTTGGACAACCCGTTGGGCACTATTGAAGTCAAAAACCTTTATATCTTTTCGACTGAAGAAAGAAAGAAAGACATGAACATCTTGGATGAACTGTGGGTGAGTAAATTATCAGGATTTTTTTTTATTCTGGAAGTAAACTAATTCTTTAATATCTGCTATTTTGTCTCTACATAGTACGCTGACCAGTGTCTCATGAAAAACGCTATTAAGACGTCTGAGGAGTCTTGGATTGAGCAGCAGATGCTGGAGGACAAGAAGAGAGCAACAGATTGGGAGGCCACTAATGAGGCCATCGAGGAGCAGGTGGCTCGTGAGTCCTACTTGCAGTGGCTTCAGGACCAAGAGAAGCAAGCGAGACAGGTATGAAACTAGAAACCGTCCTGCCCGTCCCAATCAAAGCAAGTTCAAATAACCTTGGAATATTTCCCTCTCCGCTTTTCTATTCAGCCTCGTAAAGCTAGCGCCACCTGCAGTTCTGCCACGGCTGCCACATCCAGCGGCTTTGAGGACTGGGGATGCCGGTCTCCCCGCCAACGCAGCTCTGCCCCCTCTCCGGAGCATCCTGGACCGGCTCACCCTGAACCCCCTGTCAAACCTCCGTCCCCAGCTGGAGCTTCGCTGGTTCTTCCTAAACCCCCGTCACCATGTGCCCCAGGTCTGTATGTAGGGCTGGGCGATAATTCGATAACGATAATTATCGCTATATAAATTTCCTCGATAAAACTATATGAAGAGTTCGATAAATGTTCGATATTATTTTTAATGAGCCAAAAGCGGAACGAAACAGCGCGACTCATTTGAATCGCGCCACACGGACCGTTTATCCGCTAGAACCAACGTGCAAACAGCCGCGCTGCGCGAGCTCACTACAGAGGTTGCATTTATCATAGATATATATAGAATGACTAGATGTCTCGTCTGCGTTGCTGGACAACGGAGTCGAACGTCCGCATATGGCGGACATCTTACCACAGGCTGCTCGCTCACCCAAAATATTGTTGATAGTAAAACATGTAATTTTTAAATAGCCATAACGTGCTCAATTGTTAACCGATTTTCAAACGGTTTGATTTATTATAAACGTCAAATATGTAGTTATGACACTGAATACTTTTGAATAATTATCTTATGTTCTAAAAAATAGAATAATGTTCTAGAATAGGTAGACTAAGCCTACAAGATTTCCCTTAACAAATATACATCAAGAAATGCTGCATGTTTAAATCCCCACCCTGTACAGTGATGACAATAACACAGCACAAAGAACTAAAGTCCATATTTCCAAATTGTTAATAAAAATAGTTTTACACATAAAATGGTAGTAAACCAGTTTGTTTAGACATTATAAAGGCACTTTTCAAAGATTTTTGAAGATTTATTAAAATCAATGTTTGGACAGAGGTGTTAGAGACATTTGATGGATTTTTTTTTTTTTTTTTTTACATTTTCATTAAAAATTTAGCGAAGTAACGAAGGTGTCCCAGTGGTGCTGGTTCTGGTCCTCATCCGAAAAAGTCTGGCATCTTGTCAGCAATTTCCTGTAGAAATCATAATGTAAGATGTTTTAACAAACCGACCAGACAGGAAATCATGTGTAAATTCAGTTAAATCATGTTTATAATGTGTGTATTATATTGAAAAGAAAGCGTAATTCTGCCTCGCCCCAAATTACTGGGTAAGTTAGCTAGTAGCCTAGCTAGCCGTGATACACAACTAAACTGCACGATTAAGTCAGTTTTTTTTTTTTTTTCGAGGAGAAAAGCTGCAATTTCAACATGTTCAAGCATCCAGAAGTATAACCACGTTAATAACGTTTGTAAGAAAACAAACAGTTTGTAAATCTGTCAAGATTTCAGAGTGTTAAGAGTATTAACGTTTGTTCAGGTCACTTACCTTACCTCAGGTTCGACTGATCCCGCCAGAAAGCCAGCCTGTGGTAAGATGGCCGACCTGTGCGGACGCTCTAGACCTCGACGTAACACATCTAGTCATTCTATATATATCTATGGCATTTATCATCTCGATGCGGCGCGCCTGGAAAAACCCACCGCGTCGCTTCCGTATGAGCGCAGCTGCCGCGCGCCTACATTTGAAATAACGACCTTGAGCGCGCAAAAGACGCGATATGTGAACGGCTCCGTCACGCGAGCACTAAACAGCGCTGTGAAATCCAGTGTGAAACACTTGTGTGTATTTGTGATTAAGCTATAGCATGTGTGCATTTATAGTGAATGTTTTTAGACTACCGTTTTTCATACAAATAGGCTATCTATAAAACCATGTAGTTATATTTTTACCATGGTATTGAGGTACCATTATGTGTGGTTTTAACTGTTTATCACGATTTAAAATGTAAGCTTTCTACTATGGGAGACCAATGCTTAAAAAAAAATAAAAATAAATAAATAGGTCAGAATAAATTTAACCATATAAAACTGAGGTTGCTACAATTTTTACAGATGTTACTGATTGATAATGAACAAAAATGTACCTCTGTATCCTCAAGCTACGATCAAATGTGCATTTCTAAGAGACAAAAAAGTGATGTTATTATTATCATTATTATCAGACAACCCACACCTGTTTCTTGATTTGAAACAATATAACTCATTAGAACATGCAGAAATTAATTTTTCTATTTAGATATTTATTTTGTTAGGGAAAATTAATGGTTTGGTTTCTACAACTTTCACTTTGGAGGAAAAATCTGACTTTAAACTTAAAGAGAATAAAGATTTGACATTTATCGTGATAATTATCGATATCGACCGATATGAAAAAAATTATTGCATATATATATATATATATATATATATATATATATGCTTTCTTTGCTTAGGCTGATGCGCATTTCTTGATTGCTTACTGGTTCTTCCTAAACTTCTTTTCAAGGTCCAAGTCATCAGTCTTCTGCCAACTCTTCCCTTGTGTCTCTCTACCCAACTTTGGGCTACAGGACTCTAATGCAGGACATGTCACCGACTGCCTTTGGTAAGGCATATAAATGTTTGTTGAGCTATACTTTGTGTGTTTAAACAAGCTTACTTAATTGATTTGTTTTTCAGGTTTAACAGATTGGGAAGATGATGATGTTCTGGCCTCAGTTCTGGCTGCTTCACAACAAGAATACCTCGATAGCTTGAAGAAAAATGCAATGCACAGAGAATCTTCTCCAGACTGCAGTTGATATATTGGACAGCACAATTTGCATCACAAACCACAGAACCGCTGCATTTCTATATTTCAACACCTTGCAATGTTTCTTCCTCTCCTCTCTTTATAAATACCGCCGTACGCTAAGTTTTTTTTCTTTTTTGTTAACCCGTTTTTCTTAATTTCTTTAAGCTTCATGGACCTAGTTAGGTGCATGTTTAAATAAATATTGTAAAATTAATATTAAAAATATCATCTCAACTGTTTATTATTATTAGGTGTTTTCATTATTTGAGCAGAATAAATTATACTAATTAGTATAAGAATGTTGAAAATGTTTTGATCTTTTTTTTTTCTAATTTTTCAATGTTGACCAATGCAGCACAGCAAGCTGCAGGTCTTTGGTTATTTAAAGATGAACAATAAACAATTCAAATTCATGATTTGTTGTTTGTAAATTGTATTGAATTGTTTAGTTTCGCTAGTTAGTACTGAACATCTAGCTAACATCATAACGTACTATATAACACACACACAGACACATTTTAACAATTATATATGCCGGCTGCCTATAATAGCACAATACTTAGCTAACTGTTTAGCCCTCTTTTTTGGCATCCCAGGTTGTTGAAGCCCTCTCACAACCAGCCTATGTGTGTGTGCTAAGCTGCCAAATATGAAAACAAATAAACGACCGATAACCTATCTCTATAATTGTATTTAGGAGTGGTTGATATTTAATGACTTTAGTCATAAAGGCTTCCTCCATACTAGAGTCAAAAGTGCATGTTACCTCTAGAATGATCACTTCTGAACGCTCCTCGTTAATCACAACAACATCTGGTGTATTAGCAGACAAATGTGTGAAAACGTTTCAGAATTACTGTTAAGACACTGAAACATGGATGCCTTGACACAAGAATGTTTGTATATTCTTACTACAGGGGTAGTAGATGCTTTGATACACACACACACACACACACACACATACATATATATATATATATATGTATAAAAATACAAATTATATAAATTTATAAACTGTAATTGTATACATACAATATATATATCCAACATACAATATATACACACAATTTCACTATATATATAAATATATAATTATATATAGAAATATATATATATATATATATATATATATATATATATATATATTAGCAAGGATGTGTTCAGTTGATAAAAAGTGATAGTAAAGTTACATTATTATTCTGTTTTGAATAAATGCTCTTCTTAACAGTGTTTGAATTGTGTCAAAGCCCCCCCCCCCCCCCCAAAAAAAAAAAAATAAATACACCTTATATAAATATGATTCATATTTTTGTCTTGTCTTTGTTATCACTGAGAAAATTAGGTGTACCAAACAATCACTAAGCAAAGAAGAATTAAATATCTAGCCAAGGAAATTAATATTTTCAAACAAGTTTAAAGTGATTTTTACCTTTTGTGGGCAAGTCATTTAGAATAATAAGACATTTTAGGCTGTTATCACACAAATAAAATCATTATCAACAAAATTCATCTTTTCAATATAGAAACACAAACGCTGCATCAGAATTGGCATTTAGATGTATTTACCCACTGTTTAATGCAGGACATGAATGCATTTAACCTGAAGTTACAAATGCATGAAAAATGTTTTAATATTTTAATCCTAAAACGTTGAATGCTGATATTTAAAATTATTTTTAAAAAAGGTACTTTAAATGTAAAATTACAACCGCCAGTAGGTGTCAGTAAGTCACAGTTAATAAGTGAGTCATTGCGACTGAATCGAATCATTTAAACGGTTCATTCATTCAGGAACGAAATACCGTTATGCTGTTTAGAGACGCAAAACAGTGCAGTGGCTGTGTTTTGGAATGATTTTTGTTGTTGTGGTTGTTGTTGTTGGCGAAATAGAGCAAAAGTAGGCAATATGGCGTCTAAAACGTAAGTCTCTTAATATTAACTTCAAGTTTATTGAACTGTTGTATAAAATCAATATCATATTTGTGAATTTTTTTTTGCTAGTGTTTAAGCGCTCATAACTCCTCTTACAATCAATGAAGCTGTCCATACACTGTATGATAAATAAATCTCTTACTTACATAGTTCGTACATCTGCACTGCGTTGCTTATGATGAGGGAATTCGCGAGTTCCCTTAATGCTTATGGGAGGTCCGGGACCCCCCAGTCCCCCCTCAGTTCGAACACTGGTTTTCACTGATTTTTTATTCATCAAAGAATCCTGAAAAAGGTATCACAGTTTCCGAAAAAAAAAAAAAAACACATTCAAGCAGCGGAACAGTTTCCAACATTGATAATAAATCAGCATATTAGAATGATTTCTGAAGCATTATGTGACACTGAAGACTGGAGTAATGATGCTAAAAATGCAGCTTTGCATCAGAGGAATATATTTTAAAGTATATTAAAATAGAAAACAGTTATTTAAAATTGTAATAATATTTCACAATATTACGGTTTTTTTTCTGTATTTTATATACCGTAGTCATTTAAAGTGGCTCAAAAAAGTCCATCAAAGTTGTCCTAGAAGAGAGGAACGGTGTATTGTTTGGGATTTAGGACAACTTTGATGAAAGGTTAGAGATATTATATATATATATATATATATATATATATATATATATATATATATATATATATATATATTCTTATAAATGTATAAAGAGTAAATTACAATGTGATCTCAAACTTTTTATATTTCATTACGGTCTTCTATTTTGACACATGTCAACCGGAAGTGGTTAAGTGGTTGCTTGTATTTGTTTTGCAGTGTTTTTAACGTCAAGCTTCCTGGAGCACCGGCAGCTGAGTCAGTTTTGCTGAGCGAAGGCTAAAGATGATTTTGGTTTTGATTCATCGTTTATAATTTATTCAACCAGACATGAACGTGATTATGACGATTTGTGAATCAGCTGACAAAAGGAGCCGTTTATCGCGGGAGAACATGAGCTTTTCCCATAAATAACGTAGACTAGCTTAAGTTAGTGTCCTGTTATCTGCTCTGATCGATAAAAAAAGCTCTTTGATTTGAACCAGTTCTTATTACTGAAATAATCGCGATTGATAGTCGTTCATCGTTATTTAAGTTTGCGTGACGGTATCAAACTCCAGGAGCGGTGCAGATATGGGATAACATCAGTAATCAGATTAAACGGCTTTAGACTTCGCATTTGTACACTAAGTACGAGCTTTCATCAATTAAATTGCTTTACTGATATATTTGTCATTTGATTCTGTGTTATTAAGCCACTTTCTCATTATAAATTCAGCTGTTTGCATGTTGACATGGATCGGAGAAGTCAAGAGAGTGGAGATATGGAGGAGGTGAAGATGTGTGATCCATCCATCCTTCCACAATGTCTTGATCAGACAGGTAATGTTTTGCAGCTTTATTACTAGTTAAAACCTGTGTTACAGTGGCTAACACGCTGATTTGACTTTGCTTTCCAGATGTTGCGTACTCAGATAGTGATGTCCCATCAGAAAACCACTGTGTGAATGAAGATCACAGGATGCCTTCAGACCCAGAGGGGCTCTTAGAGTCAGCAGACGCTACATCAATAGAGAGCAGCCAACCACAAGAGCCTTCAATAGATATACAGAAGCTCCACATTGATGAAGACCGGTCCCTGTGTGCCGGTGGTTCGGAGACTGATTCTGGGAAAGCATCTGAGGACTCTGCATTAGCAGATAATGGCCAGGATGACTCGGGTGAGTTTGTTGTAACCATGTTAGCCCGGGGTAAGATAGAAGAGCAGGGACTGGGTATTAAAGGAGCCTCGTCTCCTCTCTCCGAGACCGGCACACCTCTGGGACCTCCATGTCACAGGAATGAGGATGTGACGGCAGATAGCTGGAGACAGCACAGGAAGCATGTGTTTGTACTGAGCGAGGCTGGAAAGCCTATCTACTCCCGATATGGAAGTGAGGAGGCCCTGTCCTCCACCATGGGAGTGATGATGGCCCTGGTGTCCTTTGTTCAAAGTGGAGACAACATCATTCGTTCAGTCTACTCTGGTAAGTGACTTCTGAATGATTGTCTCAAAGACTCTATAAAAATAAAAACTGCATGCTTTAAAGGGGTTAGTTCACCCAAAAATAAAAATTCTGTCATGAAATATTTACCCTCGTGTCGTTCCAAACCCATAAGACCGTTGTTCATCTTCAGAACACAATTTCTGATGAAATCCGAGAGCTTTCTGACCCTGCATAGACAGGAATGCAACTGACACGTTCAAGGCCCAGAAAGGTAGTAAGGACATTGTTAAAATAGTCCATGTGACATTAGTGGTTCAACTGTAATGGTATGAAGCTACGAGAATACTTTTTATGCATAAAAAAGATACAAAAATAAAAGCTCTTGTATTTCATCAAAAATATCTAAATTTGTCTTCCGAAGATGAACAAATGTCTTATGGGTTTGGAACGACCTGAGAGTGAGTCATCAATGACTCATTTCCTCATAAATGTGCATGTTAAATGTTTAGTTTTTCTCCTTTCGGAAAACCGCTTAAAAAATATTGATGACTAGACTTGCAAAGGCATTTTATAAGCTTTTTTTTTTTTTTATAAGTTCTAATAGAAATAAAAAACTTTATGTAACAAAAACTACACTTATGTTCAAAAGTTTGGCTCGTCAGATTGTAAATGTGTATGAAAAAGTCTTTTATGTTCACCAAGGCTGGATTTATTTGATCAAAAGTTCAATAAAAAGAGTAATATTTTGAAATTGAAATAGCTGTTTTCTATATTACTTATTTTAAAATGTAATTTATTCCTGTGATGTGAAGCTGAATTTTCAGCATCATTACTTCAGCCTTCAGTGTCACATGATCCTTCAGAAGTTGATTTGACGCTCAAGAAACATTTCCTGTTGTGGAAACAATAATAGATTTTTAGATTTTTAGAATTCTTTAATGAATAGGGGGGGGGAATTTTTTTTATTTAAAATAAAAAAAAAACTTTTTAACATTTTAAATGTCTTCATCGTCACTTTTGATCAGTTTAATTAATGAGTTTAAGTATTCCTTTTGGAAAAAAAAAATTGTACTGACTCTAAACTTTTGAATGGTACCATATATTGTTTACACCTACAAATGTAAACATATTTTGCACAGATTTTTTTGTAATTGTTGTGTTAGACCCAAGAACATTTAACCATATACCTAAGTAATAATTAATCATGCTTAAAGGGACAGTTTACCCAAAAATGAAAATTCTGTTATTAATTACTTACCCTCATGTCGTTCCAAACCCGTAAGAGCTTTGTTTATCTTCAGAACACAAATTAAGATATTTTTGATGAAATCTAAGAGCTTTCTGACCCTGCATAGACTGCAACGCAACTGACACATTCAAGGCCCAGAAAGATGGTACAGACATTGTTAAAATAGTCCTTGTGAAATCAGTGGTTCAACCATAATTTTATGAAGCTATGAGAATACTTTTTCTGCACAAAGAAAACAAAAATAGCTTTTTTTTTTTCCCTCTTTGATTCTGTTCTTCTCTCCTGATAGATGAGCACACTGTTGTGTTCATGCAACGGGGTCCTCTGGTGCTGGTGTCTGTCTCCAGCAGCCGTCAGTCAGAGCAGCAGCTCCGTAACGAACTGCTTTACGTCTACAACCAGATCGTCAGCATGCTCACGCAGGCCAGCATCACCCGCATCTTCGAGCACAAGAAGAACTACGACCTGCGACGCTTGCTGGCCGGCTCGGAGAAGATTCTCGACGGCCTCCTTAACCTCGTGGACTCAGACCCCAGCTTCTTACTCTCCGCCGTGCACTGTCTCCCCTTGGCCTCGTCTCTCAGGGACTCCCTCAGTCAGATTCTCCAGAAGGCCATCACACCTAACCTGGTCTTCTCCATCCTTATAGCCAAGAACCAGCTGCTCACCATAGTGCAAGAAAAGATGGTCATTGACGATGCCCGACTGGAGCCTGCTGACCTCCACCTCCTGCTAAACCTCATCGGGGCCTCATCTGCCTTCCAGGCAGGGGAGATCTGGACGCCCATCTGCCTACCCAGTTTTAACCCAGACTGTTATTTTTATGCTTACATCTCGTATCTGGACCCTCCTGAATGTACTGTTTGCCTGGTTCTTCTCTCTACCGATAAAGAGGCATTTTATTCAGTGGCTGAGTGTAAGAGGAAGATCGAGGAAGCTATGCAAACGCAGAATGCGCTCAACTCCATAGCGAAAGCTCATTCGTACAGCGTTAGTCAGGTGGGAGTGTCTGACCTCAGGCATTTCATGTACAAGCCTTTTGATGTGCCCGACAACCATCGCCAGCTAACACAGTTCACCAGGTGAGTTGTTTGAGAATCTCACAAAACCTGTCCAGATCACATTTCATCCCAAAATAAAAAGAGAAAAGTAAGAAATTATATTTTTACTTTAAAAAAAACCTTGTTTTTAGAGTAGATCCAATAAGATTAAAGTAAGTACATTAAAGTAAAGTAGATTAGAGTAAGTAAATTAAGATTTAAACTCTGTTGCTCTTTTGTGAAAACAATAATTGTTTTTTTTTTTAGGATTCTTTGATGAATGGATAGTTTAAAAAAAAAAAAAAAAAACTTTTTTTTTTTTTTAATAGAGAACCTTTGTAATGTCTTAAATGTGTGTACATTCACTTTTGATCAATTGAATGCATCCAAATTTTACCACATTTCTTCCCCCAGTTATAATTACTGTTAGGGCTGGGTGGTATTTTTGAGCACAACCGAAAAATATCGGAGGGCACAGAGTGAGCTGCTGCGGGTAAAGTGCATAATCCAATAGAGCGTTTTCACGACGTGCCATCAGCCGGCCATATTGGCGGCACTGAACGAAACACATCATTTACACGGGGAGTTGGGGTCAATACCTTCCGTTTGCTTGAATCGAGTGATGCCAAGTGTCGCGGGAGAATTTGAAAACTTTTCAAGCACCAATGCAGGCGTCAGCCAAACAGATTGCCTTATTCAAATATACTAGTGCACACGCTAGCCAATCGTGTTTGTGTCACGGTCCAAGGCAGCTGGATGGCTGTCGTCACTTTGACGGTGGTGTCAGCACCAAGCTTCAGACAAGCCCTCCGTCAAGCGTCAATGCTGATGCCCCATATGAATTTACCGTAAACACTGCCACTTAACCGAATGAAACTTGCGTACTTTACTTAATATTGCTGCTAAAAATGATCAGTTATTGTCATATTTTGGACTGTACTAATTGATCAGACCGGGAAAAACATTTGGAGAACTATAGACTGCCAAAAGTTGCAACAAATCAAGGAAAAGAGCAGTTTGTGGTCGGCTAAACTGAACCAGTCTTTCCAGTTCAAGAATTTTGACAACATTCATGTACCTTATTATCATTTCTGGTCAGGTAGGTAAAATATTAGGCTAATATTTTAATTTATACTGCTGGTATGTATCTTTACCACCTATTAAGTTTAGTTTGTCAAAATATTGCACCCCTAACTGCTACCTAAGTCGTTCTCTATATGATGTAGCAGCTTCCACATGGTTTTTCCGTGGTTTAGACAACATAAATTAGCAGAACAATGTGTTCAGTATTATATTATCCATGTAGTCCATGCTGTTGCCAGTATGGCCGCGCATCCGGGTAACTGACCAAACCGTGACGTAAGTGCAAACCCTCTGTCCTAAACATGAGAAATGCTTAAATTAAGGGCTTTAAAACAACTCATAAATATATATAGTTAAAACGTATAGTTTAAAGCTGCTCGCCCTGTCAGATGCTCTGACAGATACATGTGCTGTTGACAGAGACGATAGTTGTGCTGTTTAATGCGTTTGAGATGTGCTAGTTTAAGTGCATAACTTACATTTCACGGGTATATTTTCCATCTTTAAATGTTAGAAAGTCATAGAAATATGTCCATTTTACTGTCAGGAGCCTTCTGCATGCAATTCTCCGCTAAACTTCACAGACCTCAGTGAACGGGCACGGCCGCGCGCATGCGCGCCAAACAGCGCAATCGAATAGGATCGCAATAATTCTGACTAAAATATACATTTTGCTTATTTGTAGTTGGACGATAAACGTGCCGTGTGTAGAAATTTAACCCTACAAGTAAGTGTTTTTTTTATGATAGCAGTAACTGTGTCTGTTTAACTATTTTAAGGGGGTAATCAAAATATGTGACCCTGGACCACAAAAACAAGTTAAGTAGCAAGGGTATTTTTGTAGCAATAGCCAAAAATATTGTATGTGCCAAATTTTTTCTTTTATGCCAAAAATCAAGTAAAGATCATGTTCCATTAAGATATTTTGTAAATTTCCTACACTAAATATATCAAAACTTAATTTTTGATTAGTAATATGCATTGGTAGCAACTTCATTTGGACAACTTTAAATGCGATTTTCTCATTTTCTCAAACTTTTGTTTTTATTTGTTCTCGTGTTTAGTTTAGTGAATTTAACTTTAATTTTAAAAGCATTGTTTTCGTTTTTATATTGTGATTTTTAGCCCCTTTTTTGCACGTAAAATAGCCTATAGCCTACATGGTTGCTTTCACTGTATTTGGTTTCATTGCCTTTAATATAAACATTGTGTCACTGGACAGGATGTAAAAAAAAAATAAAAAACACAGAGATATATACGGTATATCCCAATTCAGCCAAAAAAAAAAAAAAAAAGACAGATATGATTTTTTTTGGCCATATCACCCAGCCCTGATTACCGTGACGCAAAAAAACAAAAAAAAACATTCTCATTACAGTAATAGGGAAAAACTAACATATTATTTAAATTGTAAGGTGTTTATACATCATGGCAGTATTTGTTTTGTTGCTAAATTTTGGCTGATTTAAATGAAAAGGTTTTTGTGACTGTAATTATTTTTACTGTGGTATATTAAAAATACCAGTGATACACCAATATTAAAATCTGATACTAATAAGTTATAAATATAGTCATGTTATTGCTGATAAGCAATAATTGGAGATATTAAAATTGTATACTATTTTGTTAAAATAAATAATAAAAAAATAGATGTGCTAAATCATTAAAATAATGTTACAATGTAAAAAGTCACAATTGCCTTTATATAAAATATGATTACTTTTTTTCCTTTTGATTTTTAGATGAAATGTGACCTGGGCCTATTTTTATAAGATTAATCTCCATATTTAACCCTCTGCTTGTTGAATGAATATGCTCTGATAGTCTTGTGATGGTTACCCAAAACTGTTAAAAGTTGTTTGCATTAATTGACATTATTTGAAGCCTTTCACTAATGCTGAGTCCATGACATTAAATTTCTCCTCAGCATCTCCACAAAAACTTTTGAACAGTATCTTTGAGTGTAATATTTTTCTGTAAATCTGCACTCATGGTCATGCTCTTACGTATTTTCTAAATGAATTTCACAGAGCACAGTAATTGGAATCATGTTTTCTTAGTTCATGCTATTGTTTGATGCCCACACACTGCAATGGCTTTTATTGAAAGCACTCTGTTTGTCATGAGATGTGTGGTACAGTGTAGAGCCACTAATATAATTTCTTAAAATATTGATGAGTGACATACAGAAATAAGATCTAAAGCACAAAGCCACTTTTGTTTTCTTCTGTGCCTCATTGGTTTACCGCAGCCCAGAGATGGAAGCCCCGTACAGCAGTGAGGAGGAGCGGATGAGACTCCTGGACCTGTACAGAGACATGCACGGCCGAATCCACAGTACCTCACGCCCCCTCAAGCTCATCTACCACGTGGCCGAACGTGAGACTCTGCTGGCCTGGGTATGTGAATAGTAACTGCTGTCACATGCATCTGTTCTCAGTCCTCCGAGACGAAAACATGTTGATGCTGTGCTTTCTTTCTCGCCTGCCGCTTTCACACGCTCTCTGCGCAGACCTTAAAGGATCGAGTTACCTTCAAGGCCTCTGAGCAGCAGAGAAAATTTGCAAATGCAGATTATGCAAATAAGGATCCTGACCTTGCTCCAAATGGAGTCGCTTTGTGATTGATTTTTTTGGCGGCGTTCTTGATAATATTCTCAGGTTAATTACGTGTTGCCCAAAGCAATTTAAAGAAAGAGTTCATCCAAAAATGAAAATTTGCTAAAAATGTTTTCACCCTCAAACCATCCACGAAGTGGATTTGTTTCTTCATCGTAACAGATTTGGAGAAATTCAGCTTTACATCACTTCCTCACCAATGGATCATCTGCAGTGAATGGGTGCCGTCAGAATGAGCTGATAAAAACGTCAGTAATCCACACAACTCAAGTCCATCAGTTAACACCTAGTGAAATGAAAAGATGTGGGTTTGTAAACAACAAGTGATGTTTTGATTAGCTGTTTGGACACTCATTCTGACGGCACCCATTCACTGCAGAGGATCAAAATCTGTTCAAATGAAGAAACAAACTTATCTACATCTTCGATGGCCTGAGTGTAAATACATTTTCAGCAAATTTTAGGTGAGCTTATTTAATTTAAGGGCTGTCACGAATCCTCAATTCAATTCGAGTACTTGATTTTAAACAATCCTCCATTGCATTTTCCCTGTGTCGAGTAACCGGTAAAATACCGGAAGTGGCACATTCCACAGACGATAGTCCATTAAAACGCATTATTAGACCATTTTCAAAGCTGCATGATGTATTAAACCCATTTAAAAATAATAATAAAGCATAATGCTATTGTGAATTCACAAACGCTATGATTCAATTAAATAAATATACGCGATTTTAATTATTCACATGCGTGTAGCTTACGTACGTGCTTGTCAGAGCTGTTCCGTTCACAGTAAGTGCCGTGCCACACAAACTGTTATTATTTACATGTGTGGAGCGTCTCATACTCCGTATCTGCATATTGCTGTCAGTTTGGGTTTATTATAACGTTAATCTGGAAACACAACATCTGCCATTTCATCAGATTTGTAAGGTAAATCATTTATTTCATCACGATTTCAAAATGAAAGCTGAAACCCTCACAGTTTACACGGTTTGATGTGTACATATTAAAGGAGAAGTCCACTTCCAGAACAACGATTTACAAATCATTTACTCACCCCCTTGTCATCCAAGATGTTCATGTCTTTCTGTCTTCAGTCGTGAAGAAATTATGGTTTTTGAGGAAAGCATTTCAGGATTTTTCTCCATATAATGGACTTCATTGGTGCCCCATTTTTGAACTTCCAAAATGTAGTTTAAATGGAGCTTCAAAAGGCTCTAAACGATCCCAGCCGAGGAAGAAGGGTCTTATCTAGCGAAACGATTGTTCATTTTTTTTGAAAAATAACAATTTGTATACTGTTTAAGCACAAAAGCTCGTGTAGCACAGGCTCTGGGATATGCGTCCACGTACTCCGGCTCAAAAAGGTAGAGTATGGCGAAAAACACCATCTCATTTTCTCCTACAACTTCAGAATCGTCTGATATCGTTGTACCTTTTTGTTTGTAAACGACGCTTTACATACTTGCACTTCCTTAGTCTTTGCGTGTTTGTAAACACTGGGTCTGTAGTTCCGCCTGCGTTCTGCGTGACCTTTCGACGTGATTCAATAGTACGTAGTGTCATGGACGCGCATCCCAGAACCTGTGCTACACAAGCTTTTGTGCTTAAAAAGTAAACAAATTTTTATTTTTCCGAAAAAAAAAATTACCAATCGTTTCACTAGATAAGACCCATCTTCCTCGGCTGGGATCATTTAGAGCCCTTTGAAGCTGCATTTAAACTAAACATTTTTATAGAAGACTGTTGTCAAAGACGCCATTTGAAGCTAAACGCATACGCTTAAATATTATGGATAAAAACTGCTATGATTACTTTTAAAGCAGAAATTTGATTTAAACAATGTCTACATAATATTCACATAGGCTGTTCATAGGGAACATATTGTATTAGCCCTACAGTTACAGCATGAAATATTATTTAAACCCATTACTATTAACATTTTTACATAACATTTATTTATCTCACAATTCTGGCTTTTTTTCCTCACAAATACAAGTTTTTAACTCCTAATTCAGACTTAGAAACAGTGAGTTTGTCAATTCTGAGGAAAAAAAAAAATATTATATAATATAAATGCTTTTATGATTCATTCAAATGGCCAAGTCATTCAGGAAATAAGTAAATGGCTCTCTTTATGAATGGGCCTTTGAATCATTGGTTCACACGATTCATTCAAAATGTGGATTCAGAAACTAAACACCGCTGTGTTGCTCAAAAACGCACAACAATTCTATGGCTTCAAAGGTAATGTGTTCTCTGCAAAATTGAACAAATATAACACAATATCAACTACTTATTTACTGAACTGTTGTTTAAACTTGTGATAGATCAGGACAAATCATCACTCGTGTGATATTGCTCTTGCTGCTAGTGTGATATCGCTTATCATATGATATAATTATGAGACAAAAACACGTACAGGGGCATTTTTTGCACCAATATCTTGAATTTTAGGGCACTGCTGTATTTATGGAGCTGTTTCCCTGCATCCTATTTGTCAACTATATGAAATATAAGATGACCTACAGATCTGGGGGTGGGGCCAGCGCGTTAACTGTGTTAAAATATTTTAATCACGTTATTTTTTTCATAACTAATTAATTAACGCGTTAAACCGGCAGCCGTAATAATTGTCCAATTACTCGATTAATCATCAGAATAATCGACAGATTACTCACCAAAATAATCGTTAGTGACAGCCGTTTAATTGAATTTCTCATTCCAGGTCACGAGTAAATTCGAGCTGTATACATGCTTCAGCCCTCTTGTCACGAAAACCTGTGCCATCAACGCCATCACTAAACTCCTGCGCTGGATCAAGAAAGAGGAAGACCGTCTGTTTATCCGATACCCTCCGAAATACTCCACCACCCCCAACCCTAGTAAAAGCTCTAAAGGAGGTAAATCCATCTGAACCCGATTACGATTTCCTGTTCGTTTACAAAGCTAAAGTTCATGTCCTAATCATTTGTTTCAACATGTTTCAGATGCACATTGATCAGACTGACCTGACTGCAAATGGCAGGATGTGCATCTCTGCATTCAAACCTAACTCAGTTTGGAGATGATTCAACCAAAAGATCCTAATCTACTGTGGGTTAATGTAATGTTATGTAAAGCTGCTGTTTTTGTTTGTTGACCATTTGACGGACACGTCTTGGACTGGATCTGATTTTATGTGGAAGAAAAAAAAACTTTATTCCAGAAACAACATTTGGAGCTTTACGTAGCAAAAGGCCCAATTAAAAATCCTTCTGAACTGGTGGCAATGAACAATTATTGAGGGCATAACTGGATTGTTTTACTTTGTAGTAAAATATTTATGGTCAATTAATTGGATATAGATTAGAAAATGTTTAAAAGATCAAAGTGTTTGAATGAAGATGAGCTGTTCATCATGGTCTTTCTGACAAAGTCTCTTAATTCAGCATGGCTGCTTGAGCTGTGCAGTGTGACACTGCACCTTTGTACTTGTGATGGTACTTTTAGAGGTTTCCTTTGTTTTGACATATGGTTTTGTATTTAAAAACCAAACAGACCAACCCTTGCTTCATTTTAATTAATGAAAATTACATATCATAAGAGCATAAAACTCTGTCCTTGCTATGGGATTAATGTTCTTTCATTTCTGTTTTGGTTTGTTTACTGCACAGCACAGCGCAGCGCAGCACGTGTGGTTTACTGTGGTACATATGTGTTTGTTTGACATGCCAGTCATGAATTATGACATTTATTCCTTTGGCATGTGCACTATGACGTCATATCGAAGATCAAGAAAACCTAAAATATGTTGGTTTTATACCACTGGGCATAACAGGAAAATCCTCAATGTATGATAAACAGATTTTTTTTCTGGAAAAAACATTTGTATTCAAGAGGAGTAATATAGTTGGTGCTGTAATAAATCTGAGGTTGCTCAACGTGTATTTTGAAATCTTATTTACTGATGTGAAGGCTAAATTTAGTGTAAGTGCAGGATCAACTCGAGTCCAACTTGTAAACAAACACAATCAGCTCAACAGTGTTTTTATTTCTCGTTTGAGAAAATACTGTTTCAGACATTTTTTTTATTCGTTTGGTACTATTAGCTTTTCACAGGCTTTAAAAAACACATTTCTCTTTTATTCTGCGTACAAGATCTAAGAGACTACATAGTACTTTATTCTATAATGTTCTCTCACTGTAGACCACTAAGGAACAATTGCATTAAAGCAGTAATGCTTTCTGAACAATATAAAGCTCTACAGAGCTGTTAAATTAAACCTTCTCAATTACCATTAAATAACTTTTCCATAACCACTCCAAATAAATTAAAATGACATGTACAAAGTTTGTCATTAATTTACATTTCAGATTTTAAAAACACATCTGTGCATATTTTCTACATACATGCATTTATATTTACACAGTGATCGCCAACCCACAATTACAAGCTTTTCAATAAACACATCCTTTCTTTAAAACGAATGGCACATATTAACTTAAAAAGGACACAAAACAGGTGCAGGGTGTAAGTAATGCCAAAGAAATTAATATTTTCATTCAGCGGCATCTCGCAGTAGAATAAAACCGCCATGGTAGACGCTCAGAAGTTGAAAACTGATAAAGATGAAAAGCATATATGAACACGCTAAAATGATTAACCAGTAGCTCTAAGGGAAACAGGACTTTTTTGAACATCCTCAGTTCAGAAATGTATCCAAGTAAACAGTTACAAAATGCATTCTAGCACAAGTTCCTGAAGCGCACTACCCGAACACCCCTGGCGCATTGGCAACATAAGTGATACTATCACCTCACATTCAATAAAACTGCCAAAAATGGTGTGACGAAAATGAGTGGCAAAACATTTTCAATGTAAGTGCAAATACAAGTGAATTTAAAACATTCTTAGAAATCTTGGTTGAATGAAAATGTTAAAGGGGTCATCGGATGCCCATTTTCCACAAGATTATATGATTCTTTAGGATTTTAATGAAACGTCTATAACATACGTAAACGTAAAATTTTCTCAACACCCTTTTTACCTTGTCAAAATCAGCCCCGTTTACAACGAGCCATTTTGTTGCATGTTGCTTTAAATGCTAATGAGCTCTGCTCACCCCGCCCCTCTCTGCCGTGAGATGATGAACAGACTGTAAACTTTAGCCGCATTTAGCTGCGAAATTAGCTAACTAGCACATGAGAAAAGGCGACTTGCAAAGATTAATAAAAAATATATACTCACTTCTTCTGTAGGTGAAGCTGGATCACAAATGATTCGCGCGAACATAGACGCGTTTCTGTACCTTGCTGGGTGCATTCCTTTCAAAAATGAAAGTAACGTTAATCCTCTGCATCTTCAACGGCTCAGATGTCGGGAGTAAATGATAACTGCCAACAACAAAACACCTCAATCGCTCAATCGGAGACATTCTTGTCTACCCCTGCACTGGTGTCGAAACAATGGCGGACTGTTCACAGCTCACTCAGGGCGGGTCTAAGCAGTGTTGCCAAGTCTGCACTTTTCCCATGGAATTGGGCTACTTTAATACTGTTGCCGCAGGTTGTTTTTCACGTCCACGGGTTGAAGCGACCCCGATAACATGATATCTAGCTCCGGAAATGTGAATTTTGCCAGGGGAACCCCGCCAAAAGTGTATTTTAGCACCTGGAACGCAGTTTTTACTGGGGGAACCCCTCCAAAATGCGATTGTGCTATTTTTGTTTTGGGCTGTTCTGAAAACCTGGCAACCCTGGGTCTAAGGTAAGACGGCCGTGTCAATCAACTATCGTGGGAGTGGCTTTGGTCTGTGTGACTTCACACAGCCAAGAATCTGAGAATAGCCTGATTTGAAAAAGGGGTTATGATTTTTATGGATTTTTTTTTAAAAAAAGCACTAGGTGGATTTTTATCATAATAGGGTGGTTGTGTACAAACACTGCCATCACACATTTTGTTTTCAAGTAACATGTAAAAGTGAGTTTTGCATCCGATTACCTCTTTAAAAGTTAATAAAACCCATTTTGATTTTTTATGGAGGGTAGGAAAACAAGACAGCAGAATTATTAGAAGAGCTTATAAATCTGCCTTTCACTGATAAAACATCTGAATGTTATGAACGTACCTTCACTGGTATCTTACAGTCAGTTTAGACAAACATTTAATAGAAGTCTTTATATAAAATTTGAGGGGTTAAAGGTTGAGTTTTCCTTCACGTGGCTTAGGTGCGTCATCGCCCTGTCGTACGCCATGTGCACTGACTTCCGCACGTTCGGTTTTTTGCCTTCCATCAGACGCAGTCTGTCTACGGTGTCGTCAATGCCCATGTGATGGAGCTTGTCCAACGGCAGCCACTGCCTGTTTGTCATTTAACAATAAAACAATGAGTTTAATATACTTACAACAGACAGAAATGTGTTTCATGAAATGCATGTTTTACTTTACCAGGTTCGTTTTGTATCAAAAAACAGCACGAGAAAGAGTTTCTCCTCGGTTTCCTCCTGTCTGCGTTTACCCAGATCCAAAACGTCTGTTGGAGGCACTGGGATGGGAATGCCGTTGTGAAGAATTCCTTCCCGGGGCATATCAGGATTAACAATCTGTTGAAAATCATCATCACTTTAGGCCAGGATAGGCTGGATATACTAAATCATATATTCAAGAGTCACATGTACAGGTGAGGTCAAAAGTTTACATACACCTTGCAAATATTGATTGTTTTACCAAAATACAAGGGATCATTTAGTACTGACCTGAGTAAGATATTTCACTTAAAAGATGTTTACATGTAGTCCACAAGAAATAATACTTGAATTTATAAAAATGACCCTGTTCAAAAATTTACATAGGCTTGATTCTTATTACTGTGTTGTTACTGGAATGATCCACACAGGGTTCCCACACCTTGGTTAACTTCTAATTCAAAGATCTTTCAAAGACTTTCCAGGTCCAGTACCCTCAAATTCAAGGATTTAAATTAGGGACACATTTCAAGTGAGAGCAAGGTTACATTGTGTTACCTTGTAAGATACATTGTTACAGTTTTCATGTGTCAAACACAACCATGCAAAAAAAAAAAAAAAAAAAAAAAAAAAAAAAAAGTATTTTTATTTATTTATTTTTTTTGCATTTCTTTTTGGCCATATGACAGAAATCTGATATTCTATGTCGTATTTCTGTTTTGGATAAAACTGAAGAATATTCGACTCTGCACCTGGCCAGGTGATGGTCCTTTGTTTCTCTGGCAAGCAAACCTTTGTAATCTTAATTATTATAATTAAAAAGCCCCCCAAAGTAGCGCAATGACCATATCCCATCTCAAAATATTTCATTTCCAAACCTAAAATGTATATTTTACAGTCACCCCTGTGCAGATTGATCATAAACACAGCTAAAAGGCTTTCTACCAGTGGCCATCTCAAAACTTAACATCTTGCACAGTTTTATCACAGGTAGAATGCAAAATGTTTCAATACAAGCATTTCAGTCAAATGTATTTTATGCAATATTTCAAACATTTAACCCACAAGAGAAAATCAACCCTTCGCAACAGTTTAAAATCAGTCCAATTCCATGCAAAAAATGCGGATTTGGCAACCCTGCCAAGCTGCAGAAATCAGATTGAAGACGAGAGTAAGAGAAGATGACTGACAAATCATGCTGGAGGATTTGCTGCTCAGCAGATAATGTGCTCATATTTGATCTTGCAAGATGTGCTCCCTTTATACAGAGTGCGTGTGATTGCAAAATTGAAAGTGAAAGTAAATAGCTGTTCATTCAAAAGAGATTTAAATATTCTGCATACGATAGCGGCTCCTTGATGCGCGAAAATTATATTCAACATTAGAATGATTGCATGAGAGCAGGCAATAATGGCCCGAAATTTAACAGGAGCAGGATCCAGAAAACAGTCCAACATAGGGCTTTATTACAAAAACGCACACAACGAATGGCGACTGTAGCAATTCCAGCTGGACACATTTTTTAGGTCCAAAAAGAGGACATGCCCAGGGAAAATAGGACGTATGGTCACCAGCGTAAATCAAGCAAGCTAGCTGCATAGGGCAACGATGTGTTGGCGAAATAACATATTAGCGGACCGGAGGGAATAATATGGAATTTTTCCAGAAAACGTCTTGCACAAAACAAATTCAAGCACTTTCAAGGACCTGTATCTATGTACGTTTATTCTCAAAAACTTTCCAGGTCCTTGAAAATGTTTTTTCAGATTCGCAAACTTTCAAGGATTTCAAGGACCAGTGGGAACCCTGTCCCACAGCTGGGTTTTTTTTTTTGTTTAGTGATGGTTGTTCATGAGTCCCTGGTTTGAACAGTTAAACTGCCCACTATTCTTCAGAAGAATCCTTCAGGTCCCACAAATTCTGTGGTTTTTCAGCATTTTTGTGTATTTGAACTCTTTTCAACAATGATTGCGTGATTTTGAAATCCATCTTTTCACACTGAGGACAACTGAGGGGACTTCATATGCAACTATTGCGGAAGGTTACGGAACTATTACAGAACTATAACCTTCTGTAATAGTTGCATAAGAGTCCCTCAGTTGTCCTTAGTGTGAAAAGATGCATCTAGAAATCATACAGTCATTGTCAGAAAGGCTTCAAATAAACAAAAATGCTGAAAAAACAAATAATTTGTGGGACCTGAAGGATTTTTCCGAAGAACAGTTTAACTGTTCAGGACAAACAAGGGAATCATGAACAACTATCACTAAACAAAAAAAAAACAAAAACAAAAAAACAGCAGTGGATTATTCAGGTAACAACACAGTATTAAGAAATCAAGTGTATGTAAACTTTTGAACATTTTTATAAATTCAACTATTATGTCCTCTTGTGGACTATATGTAAACGTCTTTTATGTGAAATATCTTATTCAGGTCAGTACTAAATAAAAAAAAACATGCATTTTATATGATCCCTCTTATTTTGGTAAAACAATTAACATTTTGCACCTTAACTGTATATATTCAACACCATAATCCTTACCATTGCAGGGTATGAGGGGTATCCGCGACATTTTGCCCAAACCAAAGTAAGAGGTTCCATCTCATCATTCTGGGAAGTTTCTTTGCCTACACAAGTAAAGGAAATGATAGTTGAGCAAAACAAACAAAAAACAAAACAAAAAGAACAATATAGTTTAAGGTCTTAGTTGTACTCACTTGCATTAGAAACTCCATTCTCCTCCTCACCAACAGGAACTTTGCTGAGAGCTGGTTTACCACGACTGCGTTTCGGAGGCGAGGAACTGCAGAAAATATTAGAAGACACAGGGTTTTTTTTTTTTTTTAAATATAAAGCTCTTCTTTGTAATATGCACCTTGAACAACTCTGATTAGACGAATAGTTCTTGGATGTCCTTACTACCTTTCTGGGCCTTGAACATGTCAGTTGCTTTGCTGTCTTTGCAAGGCCAGAAAGCTCTCACATTTCATCAAAAATATCTTAATTTGTGTTCAGAAAATGAATGAAGGTCTTACGGGTTTGGAACAACATAGGGTGAGCAATTAATGACAGATTTTTTGGGTGAGCCATCCCTTTAATGTCCAATCTAAACAGGGACCCAAATTGAAAGCACTCAGTTCAGAGCGCTGACAGCAGCTGACCTGTGTGTTGGGAAGGTGGGAGTGAAGCTTTCTGAATCTGATGAGTTGCCGCCGTGTCTCTTGAGTCCATTTGTGATGCCTAAATAAAGAGCATTAGAGCATTTTAGCATATTAAACACATCGTGGTGGACAGCACTTAAATCACTGGTCAATAAACTTGAGTAATTGCCTTAGTAAAGACATTGCAGTACCGTTCTCTTCAGGTGGAGAGTGGGCCTTTTCTCCTTCACCGTCAGAGCATGTACTCAGTCCTCTGGATCTAAGCTGGTGAGGAGACGGAGGGGGCGATTTTGGGGCTGGTGATGCTGACAGTAATTTGGCTGGTGTGGCCTGCTTTGGCGACGCATCATTTTCAGCTTTGCTGACTCCATTTTGCAATAAAACAGGCTTGTCCTTTGTCAGTCTGGTTCCGTTTTTAGCTTTCTTGAAGAGGATCGACGTTCGACGACCCACACCAATCTTGGGTGAATCAGACGGGCTCTCTGTGGAGGAAACCCTGACCAAAGCATCCTCCTGAGCGCTGGGGTCCTGATCTTTTGTGTGGAAGTTGTCATCTTCTTCTGAAGTCTGATCATGATTTTCTTTCAGGCCTCTTTCTTTTCCTTTTGCCCTCTGTTTTCTGCTGCCAGATTTGCCTGACTGTGCTGGAGTGGTGGTCCGTCCCGTCTCAAGGCAGAACATAGGTGGGTTTGGTGGAGCATCTCCAGGTAAAGGTGAAGAGGCCGGACAAGTAGGTTCTTGCACTTTTTGCGATGTTGATTTCTTTAGGCCTGGAATAAAATGAATGATTAACTTAAGTTACACATAACTCATAAGGTTTGAATTAATTTACAACCCAGTACGTCAAGTGACGGATAATGATTGTTTCTTTTCTGCCATGATCTATATTGTGGAAGCCCATTTGTGCCTCAGTAAAAAAAGGTAATTGTGACAGTTTTAAAAAACAAACAGTAACCATTGCTGTTATTCTTAAAGGATTGGTTCACTTCCAGAACGAAAATGTACAGATAATTTACTCACCCCCTTGTCATCCAAGATGTTCATGTCTTTCTTTCTTCAGTCGTAAAGATCTTTTGTTTTTTGAGGAAAACATTTCAATATTTCTCTCCATGTAATGGACCGATATGGTGCCCCCAAGTTTGAACTTCAAAAATGCAGTTTAAATGCAGCTTCAAAGGGCTCTAAACAATCCCAGCCAAAGAAGAAGGGTCTTATCTAGCAAAACGATCAGTTATTTTCCACAAAGATTTACAATTTATATACTTTTTAACTTCAACCGTCTTGTCTAGCTTTTTTCCGGTCATGACAGTTAGGGTACGTTTAAAAACTCCTGTCTCATTTTCTCCTCCGACTTCAAAATCACCCTATATCGCTGTTTTTACCTTTTTTTATAAAGGGTGTTTGATCTTCTTTGCATGTTCACTTTGTAAACTCTGGACTGGTACTTCTGCAGCAATGTAGGATTTTGAAGTTGGAGGAGAAAATGAGATGGGAGTTTTTAGACACACCCTAACTGTCATGACCATTAAAAAAACAGTTCAGTGTTTAAGGTTAAAAAGTATATAAATTGTCATTTAAAAAAAAAACAAAAAACAATTTTTTCACTAATTAAGAACCTTTTTCCTCGGCTGGGATCATTTAGTGCCCTTTGAAGTTGTATTTAAACTCAATTTTGGAATTTCAAATTTGGGGGCACTATAGAAGTCCATTACATTGAGAGAAATCCTGAAAAGTTTTCCCTCAAAAAAACAATTTCTTTACGACTAAAGAAAAAAAGACATGAACATCTTGGATGACAAGGGGGTGAGTACATTATCTGTACATTTTTGTTCTGGAAGCGAACTAATCCTTTAACTATAACTATAAAAAAAATCTTCTATTGAAATTTTAATAAAGTAAAATCAAATAAAATCAAATTAAAGAAAATATTAAATAAATAAAAAACTAATCTGACAAACTAAATTGGCAACTGTAATAAACCAAGAGCTAAAATTACTTAAACAAAAACTGAAATAGCTTAAAGCTAAATAAAAATATTAAAAACAAAAAGTTGAAATGACAAAAGCACATAAAATAACTAAAACTTAAAACCAAAATTAAAAAAGAAAACCGAAAATAAAGAATAAAAGCTGATACATAATATACATAACAACAAATAGTTATTATGCAATATTATATAAATAATACTAAAACAACACTGATAGCAAACTGCCCGATGTAAGGTTACAGCAAAAAATATGAAGTTACGAATATGAAAAAGAGTTGCAATTATCTTCTTTCTTATCTTTTTTTTTTTTTTTTTTTTTTTTTTTTTAACTGAGGCACAAACAGTCTTTAGTGGAAAACTTATATGTGACCCTGGACCACAAAATCAGTCATAAGGGTCCATTTTTTGAAACTGAGATTTATACATGATCTGAAAGCTGAATAAAGCTTGGTTGTTAGGATAGGACAATTTTACAATATTTGGCTGAGATACAACTATTTGAAAATCGGAAATCTGAGGGTGCAACAAAAATCAAAATACTGAGAAAACTACCTTTAAAGTTGTCCAAATGAAGTTCTTAGCAATGTATACTACTAATCAGTAATTAAGTTTTGATATATTTGCGGTAGGAAATTTACAAAATATCTTCACGGAACATGATCTTTACTTAATATATTTCTGACCTACACTATTTATTTTCAGCTATTGCTACAAATATAACCGTGCTACTTAAGACTGGTTTTGTGGTCCAGGGTCACATTTAATAAACTATCCATAATATTTTTTACTTTCCTGAAAACGATATACAATTCTGCAAATTTTGCAGAAAAAAAAAAAAAAAGGCCTTTATTTACACATCCTTCTGGACATGATTTACCTTGTTTACTTTGCATTACCTGTGTTGGAGGTTATGTAATCCATCTTCTCCTCGCTCTTTTCATCTTTGCATTTCTCCTCTTTAATTTTCCCATTCAGCAGTCGTGAGTTGCGGTCCTGGTGGCTGATCTTGTGACGGAGGCTGTTAATTTCTCTGCGCAGCAGACGCATGCGTTTTGTGCGACCTCCGCTGGTGCGCATAGACGCCACCAGATCCAGTTTGTCCAGCAGGGTTTTTAGCTGTTCCTCAGGATACATGTGCACACGATTCTCAGGGTCCAAGAGCAAGTCAACTGCAAATCATTTGACAGAAAGAAAAATTATGAGGTGGTTCTTTTTTTTGGTCCTTTCTGAAGCTTTAACATGACATTAAGGTAATCAGATGATGACAGAACTCACATTTTTTAAACATCACATGGTTTAATCATGTCATTTTTAAAGACAAGCACACATAAATGTTCACCTTCATCCCACCAAGAGACTGTGGCGTTGTGCGTGCTGGGCTTTTCTGGTAGGTGCATGCCTGTGCTGGGATCAAGGCCTATGCTGAGGGCCTGAAGTTGGGCGTGTCTCAGAATAGCCCCGCCTACCTCTCGAAGTTGCATGGCAGCTTTGTGGAACACTGTGTCGTTGGAGTTGTACCTCAGACAGTTGGATATCATGAGATTGAAGTCCCTTTCCAAGTCAGCCACCGATGAGTATTTATGGGCCTCCAGCTTGTCATGCATTGTCGAGAAGTCCATCGGCTCAGAAACAAACTCCAGATAGTCTGGAACCTGGGAAAACATTAAATAGGAAATATGGAAAAAAGGATTTCCCTTGTTTCCCTTCTCTTGTTTCTTAAAATAAAAGTCCACCCAGACCATGGAAACTGTAAAAATGGGTCATTTAGACACCATCATGCTAACATAGTAATGACATCACAATGAGCATTATATATATATATATATATATATATATATATATATATATATAAAAAACCAATGTCATTAAAAAAATGCCAATTATACCTTGCATCTTAAATCTTCTAAATTTAAAGGGAACCCCGGAAATTAAGACTTGTATGGTTTAATATAACGTAAATGATGTCTCTATCTGAAATATGTAGTAGAAAACCCATAAAAGATTTATGTTATTTACAAAATCCAAATTTTTTTAAACATATTTTGGACTGTTTGCACTCTGTGAGTTACTGGCACTACCTGTTGCTATTTTTACCGCAACATAACTTGGAAAATAAAATACTGATACGATGCCACATTGTGAGGCTTTTGGTTGTAATTTTCAGTCGAAGGACAACAAGAGAAGCTATGTTAGTCTTCACTGCTTTCCTAGTGATAAGAAGAGCAGAAAAAAATGGGATGATATCTGTAGATGAATCAAATTTTCTAAAGACCTTCATCATCTTTGTTCTCTCCACTTCAGCCCTGATGCCTTTGAGGCTTTTAGTAGACCACAGCTACTGAAAGAGCTTACAAACGTCAGAGACAAGAAATGCTAGATGCCATCCTGGCAGGATGTAAACATGCTAACGCTCGTCATGACGCCGCAGCCACTGAAGCCGTTTCTAAGTGCAGATTTTACCCGATTTTCACTCGAAATTTTTCCCTTGTGGCGAAAAATTGATGGTATGGAATTTAGTTTATTTTTCAAGTTGTGTTGCAGTAAAAATAGCAACTAGTAGTGCCAGTAGCTTACCAAGTGCAACAATTTTACATCATCAGTGCCCCCCATAGTCTAAAATATGTATAAAACAATGTGGGTTTTTGAAAATAACGTAAATATTTCATGGATTTTCTACTACATATTTTATTAAGAGACATCATTTACATTATATTAAGCCATACAAGTCTTAAAGGAACACTCCACTTTTTTTGAAAATAGGCTCATTTTCCAACTCCGCTAGAGTTAAACAGTTGAGTTTTACCGTTTTCAAATCCATTCAGCCGATCTCCGGGTCTGGCGGTAGCCCTTTTAGCATAGCTTAGCATAGATCATTGAATCGGATTAGAACGTTACCATCTCACTCAAAAATTATCAGAGTTTTGATATTTTTCCTGTTTAAAACTTGACTCTTCTGTAGTTGCATCGTGTACTGAGACTGACGGAAAATGAAAAGTTGCGATTTTCTAGTTGCAATATCACTGCGCCTGCTGCACCCATGGTACGGCAGCAAAGTTCCTCGATTATTACACTGGAATGAGAGTATAGTTCCTAGCCATATTGGTCTAGAAAATCGCAGCTTTTCATTTTCTGTCAGTCTTAGCACACGATGTAACTACAGAAGAGTCAAGTTTTAAATTTTTTAAATAAAAAATATCAAAACTCTTTGGTCATTATGAGCGAGATGCTAACGGTCTAATCCAATTCAATGATCTATGCTAAGCTATGCTAAACGTGCTACCGCCAGAACTGGAGATTGGCTGAATGGATTTGAAAACAGTAAAACTCAACTGTTTAACTCTAGGGGAGTTGGGGAACTCTAGGGAAATGAGCCTATTTTCAAAAAAAGTGGAGAGTTTCATTTTAAGTGATTTTAAATTGATTTATCAAAAAAAAAAGTATATTATTTCTTCACCTCCTTCAAATTGACTGGTGAGGTGAAAATATGATCAGTGTCTTTCTCCTGCAGCTGTTCCAGTGTAGAGCGGAGAAACACCAGTGCAGGGGTGAGCTGCAGCTCTAGTGCAGCCTGCTGAAGTTTCATCTTACGAGAGAAGAGAGCCAAATTAAATCGATGCTGTGAATTAGTAATTACCTCAAGCCTGTTCTGGCAATAAGTGATGGTTTGCAGAGAGCAGGGCCTTGAGAATGTAACAAAAGAACATTACAGACATGAAGAGATCTGTGTCACCTGCTCCCTTTTAAGTCTCTCCCTCTTTCTTATAAGCTCAATAAGAAGTCGAGCCTTCTCCAGGTCCTGACGAAGCTTCTGCCAGTACTTTAGCTCTTCTCTGACAGCCTGCAACTTTGCATCTGGCTCTCTCTAAAAAAAGAAAAAAGAAGAAAACTCAGAATACCATGCGGATACAAAGCAATCTTGGATTTTTAACACACTCAATTAGTGATACTTTTGTCCTATGTAGATTTTTCTGCTCTGATATTGGGAGAAAATGTGCACGATTCTGCAGAAAAGATTTGAAAACATGACCAAATTACCCATAATATTTTACAAACAAGTGTGAACGACAAGCGCTGCAAATTTGGAAATCGCCAGCGCTTTCTGCTGGCACAGATTCTGTGTGGGCTTGGCTGTTAACAGTTGGAGTACACATTATTTACACTCTTTACTGTCAATAAAAGCGTAATGTGTTACAGCACATTAACCTGCTCAGACTTTTGAGCCTGTAGATGAGAATGCAGCCGGCGGATGAGTGGCACTCCATTACGAGAGTGACGTTTTAGCAGCCAGTAATTGTGGAGCCTCTGCATAAACTGATTCTTCCTTTCAACAGAAACCCCTGTGCAAATCTTGTTGAGCCTGTTTAAAAAAATACGACAAAGGCCAACTGTTAAATTCTACATTAAACATTTACAACCTATTTTTCTTCTGAAATGTAAAATATTTTTAAGTAACACAGGATATTCAATTATGTTAATTAGGATTCCATTAGGATTGTAAAAAGGGGATGCTCAAGGCATAGTTCATGCAAAAATAAAAATTCTGTCATTAATTGCTCACCCTCATGTCATTCCAAACCCATAAGGCCTTCGTTCATCTTTGAAAAACTAATTAAGGTATTTTTGATGAAATCCGAGGGACTTTCTGACCCTGCATAGACAGCAACACAACTGACACGTTCAAAGCCCAGAAAGGCGGTAAGAACATCTTTAAAATAGTCCATGTGACTTCAGTGGTCCAACCTTAATTTTATAAAGCTATGAGAATACTTTTTGTGTGCAAAGAAAACAAAAGTAACGACTTTATTCAACAATTCCTTCTCTTCTGTGTCAGTCTTCAATGTGCATTCATGACAGTTCAATGCATTTATATTGTATATTACATCAGTAATATTTCACTGATGTCACAAGAACTATTTTAACTATGTCCTTACTATTTTTCTGGGTCTTGAGTATGTCAGTTGCGTTGCTGTCTCTTCAGGGTCAGAAAGCACTTGGATTTCATTAAAAATATCTTAATTTGTGTTCCAAAGATAAACAAAGGTTTTATGTGTTTGGAACGACATGAGAGTGAGTAATGACAGAATTTTCATTTTCGGGTGAACTAACTCTTTCAATACCAGAATGGAACTAAACCTAAATATGCTCATAAAAGATCGTCTGGTAGCCAATTCTGAGAATGTCTTTTCTAACTGGATAAGAAAGCTGAAGGTCAAGTTCACCCTTAAAAGCATCTTAAAAGCATCTCAATAGTAATGGTTTAAGTATATATTTTGGTCCTCGTTTCCATAACATTAATCACACCATGACCAAACAAAAGATTAAGCTTAGCCAGTTTTTGTTAACATTTTTGAAATAAGTCTCTTGTGCTTGATTAAAAAATAAAGTAAAAATAGTAATATTGTAAAATATTATAAATATAATAAAAATTTATAATATCAAATATACAATAACTGTTGATGACGAGGGTGAATTTTCATCAGCCATTACCCAAGTTTTCAGCGTCACATGATCCTGATTTAGTGCTCAGGAAACATTTATTATTATTATGAATGTAGAACACAGTTGCTGTTTAAGGTTCTTCTGGAAACCATAATACTTTTTGTTCAGCATTCTCTGCTGTATAGAAAATACAACAGAACCGTATCTATTTGAAAAAGCAATTTGTTGCTATAATGTAAAATGCTTTACCGTCACTGTTGATCATTTAAATCATCCTTACTGTCCGACAACATTCCGATGACAGTAGCCTTAAAAGCTATTTATGTATTATTATTATGTAACATTATTTTCCAGCCCAGACTGTGTTGTAGGAAGATAAACAGTATCAATTTAATTTCGTGCTGACTTTAACAATCACTAGAATTAAGTCACTTCCACACTGACTGAAGATAAGGTGAAGATAAGGTTCTTCTACATGCTTACAGCTAGGTAAGATCAAAAGACCAGACATAACAGACAAAAGACAAGACAAAAAATATTTACCTAAAGGACGGTATCTGCGGCACCAGAAGGAGCGGAACTCCAGTCTTCCGTGAGGTCCCTGCCGGATTCTTCTGCGTTTTCTTCTGTTGTGCGGCTGAACCTTTTTTCCGTCCATTCTGGTTTTGCTGCAGCGGAGGGCCTAATGTGTACGACCTCTGACCTCTGTTACCCCTGCCCCCGACCAACCCGTTGTCTTCATCCCCCTCGGTGGCCATTCCAGGAGGTGAGTGGTTCTCGCAATAAGCGGTCTTCTTCACAGTAAAGGTAGTGCCGTTGGTACCGGTCTCCCGCACGGGGTCGATTTTCATATAGAGACCGGCTCTCTGGGCGCAAGTGACATGAAACGCCCTGTAGCAGTTCGCTTTGTGGCACTGAATCGATGCCCCCCTGCCTTTCAGTTTGCACAGGTAGCAGGTGAGCTTCCATCGTGCAGGAGGAATGTTCTTCACTCCCTCCACGGGCTCCAGGAACACAGTGTTGGCAAAGCACACTTCAGGGATCCATATGGCACAGATGACATGGGCCCAACTACCGTCGCTGGTTTGCTTGAACGCGCCTCCGCGATTTGGGCAGAGGACGCAATCGACGGGGCGCGACGGGGACTGCAGACAGCGCCTGCACAGCCACTGCCCCTCAGGGATGTAAGGCACCCCGTAACATTCCTGGTGCACGGCTAGGTTGCAGATGTCGCAGAACAGGATGACGTTGCTGTTAAGACACTCGTCGTCGAGGCAAACGCAACAGTAGGCATCCTCGTCGATGGTGCTCTGGGACAGCGTCTGGCTGCGGGACTCCAAAATGGACTCTCGCTCAAGTCGGTCAATCAGTAACTCGAACGTATCAGGTGGGACCGAAGCGTGTCCGTCGGACACACGCTTCTGATTGACCATCTCTAGCCAAGCCATGTCCTCCTCGTCCATGTCATACTCAGCCTCATTGTCCAGCTCCTCCCCAGACTTCTCCATGTAGCGGTAATAGGCCACAGGGAGAGGAGGAGCCTCTGAAGCTGTGAAAGTTTCCACCTTACGAAACGTAGGCTTAGGCAAGGGGGTTTGGATTTGGACGACCTGGCTTTGCATGCTATACTGAGAGCTTGACTTCTTTTTGGCTGCGTGTTTGCCATCTTTC
Source organism: Cirrhinus mrigala (assembly GCA_036247105.1). Taxonomy (NCBI): domain Eukaryota; kingdom Metazoa; phylum Chordata; class Actinopteri; order Cypriniformes; family Cyprinidae; genus Cirrhinus; species Cirrhinus mrigala. The sequence continues at coordinate 13,913,403 of CM070017.1, read as the reverse complement.
CGCTTGCCTTTAGACGCAGCTTGTTTGTTTCCCTGTCTCTGCTCGCTGTTCTCTTTGTTACTGTTGCACTCTGTCAGATCTTGAGCCAGCATCTCATCCTCTGTTACTACAGAGAGCTGGTCGCAGATGTTGATCCGGTGGAGCCGTCCTTCCAGCTCAATCTCGACCATTTTCTGAGCTTGTGCATACGTAAGTGTGTCTCTGGTTGTAGAGAAGTTCAGTCTGCATGGAGAAGGCGGACAGAGTAGAGAGTCTGTGTCTGCATGGCTGGATGGACCAACTTGAACCTGATCCTCCTCTCTGACCACTCCTCTCCCAAAGCCTCCAGCCCTGGACTGACCAACTCGTTTTTTTAACTTCCTCATTGGGGTTGTCCACTATATAAATGCTAAAATATGAATAGACATAAGTACCTGAAAATATAGAAATATATGTTAATATACATAACTGAGGGTAAGACACTACAGGCAAAACTATTTCATGCACTGGTCAAGTGGAAAGAAAATATTTTTAAGGGCTGTTTTCTCAAAATAAGTTTTTTTTTCTAATGCACTGAGTGAGAAATTTTTGTATGTATATAATGTGCCAGGTTTTTATAACATTTTATTCCAAAAAACATTTTTTTTCTGGCTGTTGACAGCATTTTCTGATATATGGAGTACTAAATAATCCCCTCTGCACAACCTTTAATTCTAATAAGTCAACAAAATAAAACAATTCTGGCTTTATCAATTGTTATCAAAGAATGTATGCAAATTAGTGCATATATTATTAGACAATGCATCGTATGCATATTTAAGCATAACAATTAACTGTGATTATTCAAAGTAGAAGAAACAGAGATATCTATTAGTTCAAATGTTTACATTATTCACCTGTAGCATCTTCCCTTAAATCATAAAAACCATCTTAATCCTGCAAACCTTCTCGGGTTAGTTTTAAAGGTTTTTTAGCAATGACAGGAGTGTTAATATTAGCACATAATAACTGTCAAATGTAGCAGCTACTCTGCTCTTACATGTTGTCCGCTGTAACGTAAAAAGCAAAACTAAATGCTTTATTGTAAACAATAAACATCCTATAACTACTAAAATGAGCAGATACACATTTACGGCACGCATGTCACTTCATTTGAAACATTGGAAATAAATATATATCAGGCGAGCCAATAGGGCGGTTTGCACATATCACGTGAATAATTCGAGCCAATCACCGGGCAGACCTTCAAAGTTTCCTCGACCCAGTTGACGTAGTTCGGTTGCAGAGCGCTAAATACCAATCCTGAAGCGAGACAGACGAGTCAGCCATTTTAGCAGGGCTGATGGACAGTCTCAACCTTGATTGTTTTTCCTGATAACAAACTCTGACGGTGTAATATGTCTTATTTACACTTTACCAACCAAACGACAAATAATTGCATATGACGCTATAGCTATTTGCAAGTCGTTTGCATGCAATGCCGTGTGCGTATCTGCAGAGAAAAAGCACTTGTATGTAATAAAGCGCCGTGTACAGTCAGCAAAGCAGCTAGTAAATGAGCGCCTCTCAGTACTGGAGCCATATTTAGCGAGTGCATGCGAGCAACCGCAGCGCTACCTGCCCCCGCGATATTACTCTATATAGAAAGCAGTGCAAAATAAATCAGCAAACTTACTCTTTTATCGATCGCTCTAAACGACAGAGAATGCCGGTCATATCCAGGGGCGACAGCGTCCTCTTCTGTAGCGAGACGGGCTTCCTCAACCCTCCATTGATGAGACTTCCCACAAAAACGTTTCTAAACACACATCCCGGCTGTTTACACAACACTATCACCTTGACACGGTGCCCGAGTGTTTCAAATAGGCGCCTGACATTATTGCAGAGTGTATCGTGTGCATTGAACGTTGGTTTGTAATTAAATTGGCAAGAAAAATACGCCCCTTTAGAAAAAAAAAGGCGAATTCTCGGCGTTGGGTTTGCACTTGGCGCGCGCATCATGCGCACTGTTCTGTCATTGGTCGAAATGCTCATCGTGAGGCCGTGGAGTCTTGCTGAAGCCAGTAGAGACTGTGAGCGAGGAGAAAAACAACACGACAGACTTCCCTGATATGTTTGCGCGCACAGACTCCATGTTCACTAGCTACATAAAACGCCCGTGTACTGTACGGTTTATTGAGGAAGATAATTTCTTGACGACAGTCGACATAGTAGCTAATAGGCTAATAATAACAATAATTACTATTACTGTTATAACCATTATTATTTATGAACCCATTATTTATAACCATTATTTTAAACCCAATTCCGCCCTTTCTTATTTTCCTCTGAATATAAAAACATCTTTTAATGGTACAGTATATGTGATTTTTTTGGCCACATTATTAATAGCATTATTATTATTTTATTTTGTAATGAAATAATCTCAAATTGTTTCAAACAACTTGATATTAATTTATCTTTTCATTTTTCCTCTGAATATATGAATGCAAGGTTGGAAATTAACAAGGGTTTGTGGCAAAAATCCCCCATAGATTCAAGACAAAGGGACAAAAAACGCCCCTGTACAATTAAACATTGTATAAGGGCTGTTGGAATTAAAGTGGTCATGACATGGATTTTTTTTCATATGTTCCTTGAGTTTTACTTACAATGTTAATAAAGTGTTTTGCACCAAAAATAAATAAATATGTGTACTAGAACATGTCATGCTTGGTGGTTTCGAAAAATGCATTATTTTTTTACATAATTTACATTATTACAATACCTTTCTCCCCAGCCTGGCACAAATAGCTCGATTAGTTCTGGGTTTGATGAAGGCCTGCCTTCCAAAAAACAAAATGTTTTGCGATTGGTTAGCTGTCCCAGTGCGTTGTGATTGGCGAACAGCTTAAGCCTGGTTCATACTACAGGATTTTTTAAATCCTAACCGATTATGAAATCTGCTTGCAGCGCACATATAAGGAGCATCTTTGCAGATTATCTTCCCTGAAATCTTAAACATGCGCACACTACAAGATTCGAAAATCGTGGCGCATCACACACTACAAGATATTATTAAGATTATCATGCCGGAGGGAGCGCCTCACGTGATCTTATGCAACAGGTTGTCATTTCAGCAACTAATGTTTACATATGTTAGCTAGCATGCTAGCAGCTTTATGCACTCACCCGGTATGTTCAAAACTGAGACGATTTCACTCCAGAGCTTTCCTTAGTCCATGCGGTTGTGGTATGTTTCAACATATTATACAGACAGTGTTACTACAAAAACATAAGCAATTTCCTCTATCTCCACTATCCAGCTGACCGTACAGCAGCTGTTTGGCGGTCGCGCATTGGCTGTTGTGAAAGTACTGACGTAATCATAGCCGTGATCATTCCGATTTAAAATCCTGAACATCAAACATGTTTGATATGATCGGGGCAGCCCCGATTTGTGTGAGAGCGGATCGGGAGGTGCAAGATTCGATCTCACATTACCAGATAATTCATGCTGAACATCGGAACCGATCAAGGTGCTCGACAAGATTTTTGCTCCGATTCTCGGGAGGGGAAAATCGGGGCTAAAAATCCTGTAGTGTGAGCCCGGCTTCAGACGGTGTTTCAGTACTGCCACACCCCTTGCCAAAGCAGCAAGTTCCATCTGCTCCATTATAGTTAAGGATATATTAAGGTATAGTTGAGGCTACAGTAGTGTTGGGTCCTATCGTCAGCCTGCGAGATCGCCGATACATGATATTATTGTGCTAATTTATTTAATTATTTACATACTTCCCAAAACCAGCTCCAGCATAAGGCTAAAAGCAGCCTAATGTTTTAATATATTAATTTGTATTTAACATTCTAAGTTATTAATTATAATGCTTACATTTCCTTAGCTATTTAAAAAGCAGCTACAGAAAATGAGCAAAGAACATTAACATTATCAAAAAAACATCACTGATTAGCCTGGCCTAGCCTAGTGCAAGTTTATGCATTTTAGCATTATAAGTGAAGCTATCTACACTTTATGATGAATAAATCTCTTATCAAACACTGCACACGTCTGCAGCATGTTACTGCTCCAACACAGCCACCGCAGCAGATCGCGGCCACTCTAGTAGTCAATGCTTGTGTTTATACCAACCGTGCCTCGGCATGTATTTTGAATACTTATACTGCACACATCTGCAGTGCGTTACGGCTCTGGCTCGTCCACCCGGGCAGATCATGGTCAATGCTTGTGTTTAAACCAGCCGCACCGCGGCTCATTGAGGCATCCCGGATGCGGCTCTCCACACTGCATTGCTAAAGTTAGGCTAATCCCCCATCTCGTCCCTACCCACCCCCCAATCATTCGAATTTCCGCATGTGGGATTTATTTAAATGATATTCTATTGAGCTTTGTGACATCACAACACCCAGAAAACAACGCTGTAGTCCAAATGAGTCATTCTGTGTAGTTCTTGAAAAGAGATTTTTTAAAAAACGAAATATCTCCCTTTGGAGTGGACTTGTAACTTTGTAGATCTTTTTTATGCCCAAACATACACACCACATACTGACTAAAATTCAAAAGGTGAAAAAGCATAATAAGACCCCTTTAAGGGGCGGGTCCTTTAAGGCTTTTCAGTAATTGGCCACTGTTATGATTGGCTAACATCATTGCATAGGAAACAGTATCAACGCCCCCTTGCTGTTGCATGAGAGTGTTTTGACAACATGATCAAAAAAAAAAGAAGATCAGACAAAGCATTATGAAATCATTTACTTACCGTTTGTGATGCAGCTGCAGTCAGATCTAGTCCCGCTTCATCTTTCAACAAATGATTCTCTGTGAACTCTCCATGACTCTACATGTGCCTCGAAACAATCCTCTGACATGATCCGGGATGCCATTAAAAATAAATTTTCCACTTGTTCCTTACCCTGGGATCCTTCTGATATCTGTACAAAGATGTAAACGAGCTGTTTAAACCAAAGCAAACATTCTTTCACTCCATTGTCCTATTAACAACAGACTTAAGCACATGGACTGTGTCAGAAAACAAACACGCTGTACCCAGTGTAGACCAGTGATTGTAATTTCTATTTGCTTTTGACATGGCTCGACACTCACATTCAGCGCAAACAAGTGATCAGCCGTTAAGATACTGAACGGCAGTGGGTGGGGCCTATAATGAGAAGGTGACTATTTGTCGATAACTTGCTCTGGAGGCAGTGTTTATGCAAATGTTTGTGCCCGGGTGACGTCATCTTGCCCCTCAGATCCAAACGAGTCATTGAAGCTTGATTAAAAATGCCTTGTTTATGATGAAAAGGATGTTTTAAGCTATGAAACTTGAGGATGTTTTAATGGTACAAAGAAATCTTATATGCCAAAAGATCAAGGCAAATTTGAGTTCTCCTGTCATGACCCCTTTAATTAACTTTTCCTTTTTCCTCTGAATATATGAACACCACGGTTGGAAATTAAGAAGGGGTTAGGGCAAAAATGCCACCAAAATGAACAAAAATGCCACACAGATTCAAGACAAAGGGGCAGTAAATGCCCCTGCACACTTAAACAATATATTACGGCTGTCACAATTAAAATGAAATGTGAAAATGAATGAAAAGTGTCAATTAGCGGAATTACCTGCTTTTACTCACTATTTTGTGCAGCGTTGAGTCTTACAGCCAACCAAATGTGTTTCTGTTGAACTTAGGAATGCATTGACCAATCAGAGACACTTAGATTAGTCAGCGCTGAAAATGCGCCTACAGAGGCACCAGTGCTGTGTTCAGTGCGCATGCTCGCAAATTTCCCCATCATAGTCCAGATACGATGTAAATAAATGTTAATTTTGTAGCTTCAGTGATTATGGACCGACATGTTTGTATGTGAAGTGAGAATGTGACGTGCCCAAAACCCAGACACAAAACAAAGACACCACATCTTTTCTTCCTGTAAGAGTGGACGCAGCCATTTGTAAATTTCATGGGTTTGGCTTCTGGTCTCATCCGCGTCCATTTTTTTCAGCTGTACAAAACAACTCCTTTTGTTGCTTGATATTGCAAATTGGTGTCTTACCATATTATCTTAATGTATTATCTTAGTTATGAGCACACTGGTTTTGTAATGCAAATAGTTTTACCGTTTACTGCACGTTGTTAGTCTTCTCAGTATTAATTAATTAATCATTTTTATGGTAAGTAATAATCTACAATAATTATTGTTTGAGCTCATGTTTTTTTTTTTTTTTACATATGTAACTTTTAAACATTGATTGAAGTAATTGGATAAATAAAAATAGTCCTCACAAATGTAAAAATGCAAATACAGCCCCTTAATAGGAAAGTTAATTTCTGACCCTGACGAATACTGGTTTTTATTGTACTGTATATGTGATTTTTGTCCATTTGATGTTATGCTTTATCATTATTCCCAGATACACTGGTGTTGGAGGTCAAGTTAGTTGTTATATTCAATATTAGGCCAAACTGACCTAAGACACTGAAATTTAACAAAAATGTTAACATTTTAAATGTTCTATTATTCATCCTGCTCCAGAACATTCTATCAACCCTCATTTCATTATAAGTGTTTGGATGACTCTCTCCACCCCCCGAAACTCATTGGCTTTTCCCAAGCCTTTAGTGGGAACCCTCTAATTCATTATTGTAAGGCACAGAACTGTCTTGATCGGCGTCAGTGTCAGTGCAGCCCCAGCACAGAGGCATTTCACTGCAGACATCATGGTAAGTGTGAGACTGGGATGATGCTGTTTGATTGATAGATCCTTTAGAAAGTCATTTATGTCTGATTGATTTGAATTATGCTGGATGCTCTGAAAAGTCTTCAACTTTTATTTTTATTATTACATTTATTAACACTATACAGCCTACCTGTGTATGTGGAAAGAGGATGTAGTATTATTTAGTATTAATATAAATATTTAGTATTATAAATAGTAATAAAGCAGACTATACACAGCATATACATACATATAATATTGTAAGCGTAATAAGTCGTCATTGCGTTTTTTATATGTAAAATAAAATTTTATTTAAATTTTATATACAAATTTTATTTTATATAAAATTTTATGTCATTATATATAAATATTTTAATATAGAAATTGATGTTTGGCTTGCAGGTCAGAATGAGCAACATGTTGGGAATTGTCTCTTGCGTATGCGTAATATTGCTGTTGGGGTCAGAGATCTGCATAGCAGGTATTTCCAAAGTTTGTTGATATATGGATATATCATGAAAAAGTTAAACATTCTTAAAATATTCTGTTTTTGTCTCGTGTGAAATTGTTATGATGTAATGGCATCAGACAGCACATCAAATGATTTCTTGTATTCCACCTTAGAATCATTTCTGCTTCTACAAGGAATACAATAGAGGCATTCGTTATTTTTTACAGCATCTAATGTAATTTCATAAACAGCAGCTATGATGAAATATGTGCCAACTCGTCTTGTCCTCGCCGCATGAAGTTCTTGAATTTCACAGGCCTGTCATATGATAAATAGCTGAACAGTCAGCTGGGCACATCATCAAAGATAGTGACCACATCCTGCTTGGCACACTTCATACCCCATTCTGACAGGGAGGAAGTGAGCCAGCTGAAACCTTCTCAAAACGGTTATAAATCAATTCAAAGCCTTGAACAAGCAGAACAGTGTTTAAGACATGCCAAGCTATGACAGCATGTCGGGGACCCTCTGTGTCTGTCATAAATTCAATAGGAGGACCTGATGAGTGTCAACATCACTCTATGGTGTTGATGGAGTCCTGAGGGCCTCGCTTAACTTCAGCTTCAGATGCGCTTTGACTGCCCTTACCAGGCCTTCGTGATCAACTGACAATAAACAATAACTCCAATTAGTCACAGCTCAGCCCTGCAATGAGATTGTTGTCTCTCACTTCTGAGAAAGCTGAAAATACAGCCAAACGATGCGGGTTCCGGAAACCCGGAAGCTGCCTAAGAGGGCATCAAACGCAGCCGTGCCATTCACTCATCTTTATCTCCCCGAGATTCGCAGACGGAGCGAGGATGGGGCTAAAGATGGCTGCTGAACAAAAGGTTCTCTGATGACTCTGGCTAATTTAAGATGGAGCTATTTATGACACAAATGCAGCAGGAAATGAGACTCCCAGCCAGAGAACTGATTTGGCAGATCAATAGAGGAGCCACTGAAATCTTGGCCATGTCTCTCTGTGTCAACTCGAGGTCACTTTTAAACAAACGCACTCTTGAACAGATCTGAGGTTTTTAAATGTGTTTGCTCAGTAGGACTCTGTTTTGTTTATCGACTTCAATCCCTTCAAAGTTCATTCAGCTTTTTGTTTTAACCGAAATGCTTGCTGATTTTATGAACAGGGTCCTGTCATGAGATCTTAGTATTATTTACACTACCGTTCAAAAGTGTGGATTCAGCGGGATTTTAAATTAAAACTTACATTACCAGTCAAAAGCTTTTGAACAGTAAGATTTTTAATGTTTTCTCTTCTGCTCACCAAGCCTGCCTTTTTTTGAACCACAAATACAGCAAACACAGTAATATTGTGAAATATGTTTATTATTTAAAATAACTGCTTTCTATTTGAATATATTTTAAAAAGTCATTTATTCCTGTGATCAAAGCTATATTTTCAGCATCATTACTGCAGTCTTCAGTGTCACGATCCTTCAGAAATCATCCTAATATTGCTGATTTGCTATTCAAGAAACATTTTTTCAGGATTCTTTGATGAATAAAAAGATGCAAAGATCAACATTTATCTGAAATAAAAAGCTTTTGTAACGTTATACACCATACCATTCAAAAGCTTGGAATCAGTAGAAAATTATAGGGAAGAAATTATAGAAATTAATACTTTTATTTAGCAAGGATGCTTTAAATTGATCAAAAGTGATGATAAAGACATTTATAATGTTACAAATTATTTCTATTTTGGATAAATGCTGTTCTTTTGAGCTTTCTATTCATCAAAGAAACCTGAAAAAATTCTACTCGGCTGTTTTCAACATAATAATAAAACAATAATAATAAATCTTTTTCGGGCAGCAAATCAGAATTTTAGAATGACTTCTGAAGGTTCATGTGACTGGAGTAATGATGCTAAAAATTCAGCTTTAAAATCACAGGAATAAATTACATTTTAAAATATATTCAAATAGAAAAAAGTTTTTTCAAATAGTAAAAATATTTCAAAATTTTACTGTTACAGGCTTGGTGAACAGAAGAGACTTTAAAAAACATTAAAAATATTTTGACTGGTTGTGTATATTCAGCAAGGATGAATTAAAATTTTAAAATTAATGCTGTTCCTTTTAACTATTTAAATTTAAAATTATATCAAAATTTTTAAATTATATTCTTAAATTCATATTTCTGAAGGATCATGTCATACTGAAAGAATGGAGTAATGGCTGCTGAAAATTCAATTTCACCAACATGAATAAATTACATTTTAAAATATATAAAATAAAAGTTATTTTAAATTGAAATCATGTATTTGCATTAATTATAAATTAATTCTATAAATAATAATTTTATTATAATTTTTCCATTTCAGCAAGGCAAGAACTGACAGTTACCACGATAAAGGTAAGGATTAAAATAAGTTAAAAATGAAAAGTATGGTGTTATTTTGTATTTTAAGGAATAATTAAATACTAACCCTCATGTAGCTCCAAACCTGTGAGACCTTCGTTCGTCTTCAGAACACAAATTAAGATATTTTTGATGAAATTCGAGAGCTTTCAGACCCTGCATAGACAGCAATGCAACTACCACATTCAAGGCCTAGAAAGGTAGTAAGGACATTGTTAAAATAGTCCATGTGAAATCAGTGGTTCAACCATAATTTTATGCAGCTACAAGAAAAACAAAAATAACGACTTTAAACAATTTCTTCTCTTCTGTGTCAGTCTTTCAATGTCATTACTACCTTTTCGGGCCTTGAAAATGTCTATGCAGGGTCAGAAATCTCTCGGATTTCATCAAAAATATCTTAATTTGTGTTATGAAGATGAACAAAGGTCTTACAGTTTTGAAAACGACATGCGGGTGAGTAAATAATAACAGAATTCTTTTTTATTTTTGGGTGAATATTCTTTTAATATTATTTATAATTTCATTATATGAATAACTTATTTAATTTAATAATTTGGATTATGCTAACAACTTAATTTTTGAAATTTCAGCAAGACCCCTACACAATGAGCAAGGGCTCGCAGTTGGAAGGCTACTGTATGGATCTGCTGACAGAGCTGGCTAAGAAACTGGGTTTCAAATACAAGGTTCACCTGGTGAAGGATGGAGCATACGGCCGGCAGGATGAAAGTGGAAACTGGAACGGAATGATTGGGGAGGTTGTTAGAGGGGTACGTGATGCGTTTTACAGAAACATACACAATAGTACTGGTATTGTACGGATGCATATAAATCAAAAACCGACATGGCAATGAAATAATCCTGATGATATTAAGTAATGTCAAACCTTTCATGTGTTTTGTTCACAGGAAGCTGATCTCGCCGTGGCTCCCCTCACTCTCACTGCTGCCCGTGAGAAGGCTGTGGGAATGACAAAACCTTACATGCAGACCGGAATCAGTATCCTCCTCCGCAAAGATATCATTTCTGAAGAGGCCGGGTTTTTTGACTTCCTCTCCCCCTTCTCTGGGGAGACCTGGTTCGGCATCCTGATTGCATACTTTGTGACTGCAGTCTGCATCTGCATTGTGGGAAGGTCAGAGAAAGGAACAGAACAGTAGAGACACAGAACAAGAGCTGTTACTCATTTACTACACAAAACATTTTACACAATACTATTAGTACAACTGTTGCACTGTTTATAAGGATTGTTTCTAAATAGGATTTATGAACTTATTTGAACTCAAACTCAATTCTGCATTTGTTTTTTGTATCAAGGTTGAGTCCATGTGAATGGAGTCAGCCTGAGACAGAGCCAAATCGCTTCACTCTGCTCCACAGTTTGTGGTACGCTGCGGGAGCCCTAAGCCTGCAAGGTAAACATCTAAATGAATGTAATAGCAGTTTTTAGGGGTCATGCACTGAAAAGCCTAATGTCCTGACCCTTTAAATGAAGAACAGTTTATCATCTTTCTAGTGTCCATCATATCCCTTTTGGTCATTTTGATTTGTTTTTTTTGTTTTTTTCTTGCAGTATCTGTGGAATCTTCACTGAAATTATTTCAAAATAAGCCTCACAATAATCACTTATTGTATTTTTTTGTGCATTAAATGTGCATGGAAGTTTTTTCTACAATAACAATTTATATTTCAAGTGGTCAAGTTGGATTTGGTGTGAAATTGCATGTTTACATGATGTCCATGAGTGTTATTTTAGTAGTATTTAGACACTTTTATAGTTTTATTAATATTATAGTTATAGTATAATATAAATAGTTTTCATTTCAGTCTGTTTGATTTTGTTATTTGCTTTTGTTTTTATTTTCCATTTTTTTTAATATTACTAGTTAGGTTTATTTGTATTTTGGTTTTAATTAAATTTTTGTTTTTATTTATTTCTACATGCTTCAATATAAACGTATGTTTTTAATATAATCTTCATATTATTTCGGCTTTATTTAAATTTTTAGACCTTTTTTTGTTTCTTTTATATTACTATATAGATTTTTTATTCATTTCCAGTTAGTCATTTTAATGTTTCAAACAAAACTTATTTTAGTTCATCATTAAAGGATTAGTTCACTTTCAGAATAAGCATTTCCTGATAATTTACTCACCCCCATATCATCCAAGATGTTCATGTCTTTCTTTCTTCAGTCGGAAAAAAAAAAAAAAAAAAAAAGAGGTTCTCGAGGAAAACATTCCAGGTTTTTTCTCCATGTAGTGGACTTCAGTGGGAGTTAACAAGTTGAAGGTCCAAATTGCAGTTTCAATGCAGCTTCAAAGGGCTCTATACGATCCCAGCTGAGGAATAATGGTCTAATCTAGCAAAACAATTGGTCACTTTCTAAAAAAAAAAAAAGAAATCACATACTTTTTAATCACAAATGCTCGTCTTGCACTAGCTCTGCGATGAACCATGTTGGAAAGGTCACACGCGGTTAACTCTTGATTTGTGTACTTTGGTTCAAAAAGGTAGGGTAGGGCAGAAAACATCTAATTTTCTTCTCAAACTTCAAAATCTCACATCGACATCGTTGTTTTACCTTTTTTGGTAAAGGGCGTTTGACTTTCTTTGCACGTTTGCTTTGTAAACACTGGGTGGGTAATACATCATGTGTGATCTTTCCATCATGACAGGTTTTTTTTTTTTTTTGTTTATAAAATGAGCAATCGTTTCGCTAGATAAGACCCTTATTCCTCAACTGGGGTCGTGTAGAGCCCTTTGAAGCTACACTGAAACTGCAGTTTGGATCTTCAACCCCCAACAGTTTGAAGTCCACTATATGGATAAAATTCCTGGAATTTTAAAACCTTAATTTCATTCTGATGAAAGAAAGACATGAACATCTTGGATGACAGCGGGGTAAGTAAATTATCCAGAATTTTTTCATTCTGAGAGTGGATTAATCCTTTTAAAAATTTGCTAGTGAAGACAACAGAAAGGAAGTAAAGGTCTATCTTAGAGATGCTTTGATGTAAGAAAACAATACTTACCCTTAACAGAGTCTGCAAAATTTCATGCCTGTACCTCCTACACTCTAAAAAATGCTGGGTTAAAAACTATCCAGCGCTGGGTAAATACCGGACAGAACACATGCTGTTTTATTTTCTTTTATTCTATTTTAGTCAACTATTGTTTAAAAATGATTATATTGCTGATTTAAATAGACTGGAACTTATAAAAAGCATACAGAATTACTAGAGGCAACAGCAATAATCAAAAGAACATTTATTGTTAAGTAAGAACACATGGACAAAATACCAGTAAAGTTTTATTTATTTGGGAGAATACAACATAGTTTACAACATTACATACATTTAAACTCGTTTAACGCGCATTTTAACGTAAAAATGTAAAATTTAAAAGTAGTATTTTAATTTTAGTGTATTCAACCGCTCTCTGTAATCGCTTTTTACGGAAATAGCGCTAATTCTCATGCCGGTGTGTCGCCGAAATCTGAGCCGGTGAAGGGCTGCTGTTTGCCGGGTAACTGCGAACTTCAGGCCGCGGCTTCGCGTTTCACTCGTACATGAAAGATGCCCACAAACAGTACTGACATTAAAGAACATATTTTATTATCAAAATAAATTAAACTCAGTACAATAACGAGTAAAATCTATTTATTTTATGCAAGGCAAAAGGCGTTTTCATTCTGGGAAACAACCGCTGCTGACACAGCTGACTGACATCTCGTTCTTATGTTGCATTGCGTAAAATAATACAATTTACAGCACAGTAAAGACTTTATGAATTAAAGTAAATGTAAACAAACCTTTATTTCGCTGAAGAACTGCACAAAATCGGCTGCGCTGAGAACCAGTCCTTCCTGTAGAGGACTCAAAAAGCCCGCGCTCTGACTAAGCAGCTGGGCTGTTTCGTCAAGAGTCAGGTTTAACCCAGCGGTTGGAAGGAAAAAAACGAACCCAGCATTAAAAATGACCCAGCAAATTAGTTAAAGAAAAACTACCCAGCAACTGAGTAAAAAATATTAAAAATAACCCAATAAAATGACCCAACGGGCTGAGCCCAGCATTTGGGTTAAAAAAATAACCTTGCATTTTTTAGAGTGTACATAATATACTTATATCCTTTAAACCTGTCTTTAGAAAAAGAAATATGCACCTTTACAATGTATTTTCCACATACTGTATAGTCAGCATTATAAGGTATATTTCACTGGTGTGCTTGGCCCTTTATTGCTGCCTGCAGCTATTTTTCCATCGAAACTACTTTTCAGTCATTGATAATGGAGGGATAACGTCTTTTCCTCTCATTTGTTTTGCTTTCTACAGGTGCAGGCCCTCACCCTAAAGCTGTGTCAGGAAAGGTTATCAGTTGTACCTGGTGGTTGTTTGCCGTCGTGCTTCTGGCCTGTTATTTTTCCAACCTCAGTTCCTCTCAGGGGGCTGACTCCGCACCGCTCATGATTAAAGGTTTCGAGGACTTGGCTAATCAGGACGTAATAGAATATGGAACACTTGCCGGCTCCTCCACCCTCGCTTTCTTTAAGGTCTGATCACATGAATTATATCGGCATGTTTTTCTGATTACTTAAAATTCATTCCTGCCAGATGTTACAGAAAAGATTTTCGAATGTGTTTTCTTTTTGCACAGAACTCAAATAACCCAGCTTACCGTCGCATCTACGAGCACATGGAGCGGAGAAAGAGTTTCGTGTCCTCCATGGATGAGGGTGTCCAGAGAGCAAAGGAAGGAAACTATGCTTTTATTGGAGAATCAGTGTCCTTGGACTTGGCTGTGGCACGTCATTGTGAGCTGGTCCGGGCACATGAGGTTATCGGGATGAGAGGTTACAGCATTGTAACTCCTCTTGGTGAGACAAACATAATTATGCATTTTTAAATGGATGTACGTTGTAAAAATGATTTTTCAAAGTTGTAAATAAAGATTATACATAAAAAAATATACAACTTTAGTCTTTATGTTAATCAAAAAAAGCAAATCTGGTGAAAATTTACTTATCCAAGATGTAGATGTGTTTATTTCTTCAGAACAGATTTGATGAAATTTAGCATTACATCACTTGCTCACAAATGGACCCTCTGCAGTGAATGGGTGCCGTCAGAATGAGAGTCCAAACAGCTGATAAAAACCTCACAATAATCCACAAGTAATCCACACCACTCCAGTCCATCAATTAATGCACTGTAAAGTGAAAAGCAGTGTGTTTGTAAGAAACAAACCCAACATTAAAGGATTAGTTCACTTCCAGAACAAAAGATTTACAGATAATTTACCCACCCCCTTGTCATCCAAGATGTTCATGTCTTTCTTTCTTCAGTCGTAAAGAAATTATGTTTTTTGAGGAAAACATTTCAGGATTTTTCTCCATATAATGGACTGATATGGTTCCCCGAGTTTAAACTTCAAAAATGCAGTTTAAATGCGACTTCAAACGATCCCAGCCGAGGAAGAAAGATCGGTTATTTTCATTAAAAAAAACACAATTTAAATACTTTTTAATCTCAAATGCTCGTCTTGTCTTGCTCTCCCTGAACTCTTGTGTATTCTGGCTCAAGACAGTTGAAATGTCGAAAAATTCTGATCGTATTTTCTCAACTTCAAAAATCATTTCAAAACCTCCTACATCGCTGCAGAAGTTCCGACCCAGTCTTTGCAAAGTGAACATGCAAAGTTTAAACTGCATTTTGGAAGTTCAAACTCAGGGCACCATATCAGTCCATTATATGGAGAAAAAAATCCTAAAATGTTTTCCTCAAAAAACATAATTTCTTTACGACTGAAGAAAGAAAGACATAAACATCTTGGATGACAATCCATAATAATGCTTCCTCCAGTTAAAATGTTGTCCTCTCACATCAAAATCCACATATTTGTTTAGAACAGTTTTAAACTGTTTTTGCTTGATCTGTGCATATTTCACATTAATTGATGGACTGGAGTCGTGTGGATTACTTGTGGATTATTGTGATGTTTTTATCAGCTGTTTGGACTCTCATTTTGATGGCACCCATTCACTGCAGAGAATGCATTGGTGAGCAAATGATTTCTTGAGGGTGCCTATTTAATTATTTGTTTGAAAAAAGGCACAAAACATCTTGATGTTTCAGTTGTTGCTGCAGTTCTGTCTGCAGTGAATGGTTTTAATGCCACAGTATGTTTTGAAACAGGATCACCCATGCTGAAGAACCTGAGCGTGGCCATCCTGCAGCTGAGTGAAGCTGGTGAGCTGGCGTACCTGCGCACTAAGTGGTGGGCCAGCAGCTGTATACCGGATAGTGCCAAAGGCTCATCTCTGAGGGCCCATAGTATGAAGGGCATCTTCCTGGTTCTTGCTATAGGCCTTGGGATTGGAGTGCTGCTCTCCTTGTTTGAACTCACCTCAAAGTCTCGCAGCACTGCAGGGGAGCAGAAGGCAAGTAATGCCAATATAAACACACACGCACACACACAAACACACACAAACATCTACTACCGTGCCAAGAACATTTACAGTTTTTCACTGCTGTTAAATTTAAGCACTTAGTACAGTAGCACAATTTCATGTGTTTTTACAGTTGGTGAAAATAAACCTGTTCTCATCCATACAGAAATCCTGCTGCACAGTTTTGACTCAGGAGCTGAGCCAGCGTTTGAGAATGACCAACACAAAGGGAGACCAGGAAACCTCAGACAAAAACAAACCATAAAACGCTCAACAACAGTGATGTAATATGCAAGTCTTACATAGCAGAATGACTTTACTGTTCATAGGTTTGTACATTATCTGGTGCTAGGCATTATTACTATTTCCCAAGTTTGATAATCCTATTTTTTTTTAACATTTTATATTTTAACTGATTTATATAAGATACACTAAAATGCAGAGATTTTAATACATTAAAAAAAAAAAATACATTTAAATAAAACTGCTTGTCTGTTCAGTGAAGATGTTGTATTAAGACACATTTTAAGTTAAATCTTGGAGCAAAACCTCATGCTATATTAGATTATTCTCATGCATTCCATCTTGAAACAGATTTTTAGACCAGCATTATGAGTCTCAATCTTAAATATGAAATATATTTTGCTAATGAATGACAAATATAGCAGACAACTGGACGGAGTAAATTTGATTTTATGTTTGTTAACAAATTCTGTACACCAGAGGAAATGCAAGGGAAATATCTATTAAAGGGAAACAAGTAACATATTACAGTTGTTTTGTAATCAAAACATGGGAAAAATACATAAAATTATGTAAAAAAAAAAAAAAAAAAAACTGTCACAAAAGAGGTATGCATTCTGGCACCATGTATATTAATGAATTAATAAACCTGATCTAACACATGTGTGATTGCATTTTTAAAAAAAAAAAAAAAAAAACAAGAGAAGAAACATACACTGACATTCAAGTTTGGAATAAGTATGATTTTTTTATGTTTTTTAAAAAAGTTTCTTATGGTCATCAAGGCTATGTTCATTTGATCAAAAATACAGAAATAAATGTAAAATTGTGAAATATTATGATGTAAAATAACATTTTTCTATTTAAATATACATTCAAATTGAATTTATTCCTGTGATCAAATCTGAATTTTCAGCATCATTACTCCAGTCTTCAGTGTCACACGATCCTTCAGAAATCATTCTAATATTCTGATTTATTATCAATGTTGAAAACAGTTGCACTGCTAAATATATTTATTTTGGAACCTGTGATACTATTTCAGCATTCTTTGATGAATAAAAAGTTAAAAAGAACAGCATTTGTTCAAAATAGAAATATTTTCTAACAATATAAACTACTGTTCTAAAGTTAGGGGTCAGTAAATTTTTATTCTTTTTTTTTCTTTTTTGAAAAAAAAAAAAAAAATTAAACAGTAAGGATATGTTAAACTGATAAAAAGTGATAGAAAAGACTTACATTGTTTATATTTTGAATAAATGCTTTTCTTTTACATTTTTTATTTATCAAAGAATCCTGAAAAAAGCATCACAGGCTCAAAAAAAATATTTGCCAGCACAACTGTTTTCAACATTGATAATAAATCAACATATTAGAATGATTTTTGAAGAATCATGTGATACTTAAGACTGGAGTAATTGCTGATGTAAATCAGCTTTGCATCACAGGATATTAAAATAGAAACCATTATGTTATATTATAATAACATTTTGCACATTATTAACATTTTTTTCTGTATTTCTGATCAAATAAATGCAGCACTGATGACCATAAGAGACTTGTTAAAATAACATCAACAAGTCTTACTGATCCCAAAGCTTTAAATGGCAGTGTATAATTAGTTTTAAACTGTGAAATGCAGCTTCCAAATGTAATATTCCAAACCCCTTTAGAAAAAAAAAACATGAATTATGAGCCCAGATGGCATGAGCCAGTGAATAAGGTTTAAACAAGATATACTTGTTCAAAATACAAATATGTATTTATGCAGTTGCTTTTCTTCCTGTAGCATCTGTCCATATCCATAATCGCATTGTGGAATTTTATTTCTGTTTCTTCTTAGATTTCACATGCATGTTTTTTCTACAGTGTTGATGATTCTAAAAAGAAAGATTAAACCCCAGCACAAATTAACATTAGTGAGAAATAAATGTTTGTTTTTACTCAAAAAGCATGAAAAAAACATTACCATAATTTATAATATAGAAAAGGCGCTTTTCTGTTGCCTTACGACTTACCTCTGGAAAACAGTGGCGAATGGCAGCGAATCTCACGCATTTTCTGCTCAAACAGAGCATTCATTTCCCTCTGCAGTGTGCCCATTGTCTGCTGCTGGTTGTCAGGGAAACGGGACGGCAGAGTACTCAGGTCAAGGCTGTCCAAACTACTTAGGCTGCTTGATTCACTCTCAGCGAGGTTGTGATTATTAGGAACAGAGTTTTTGGGTGCCGAGCAACTGCACTGAGGGAGAGGGTACTGGTTGAGGAAGTCTTTCCTAACGTGATGGGGTGTGTTTGGCGGCGAGGGCGGACGGCGTCTTGGGACGCTTTGTGATCTGCGTCCTTTAAATGGTGAATCTTTGGAAGGTGGTGTGTCTGGGTCGTTCCTGCGTCTGCTCAGCGCAGGGGTTGCGGGGATTGACAACGGCTGCCACTGAGGGTTAAGCCTACCATCTAAAGAACGTCCAAATTTATTCCCGAGCACCACGTTTCTGGTGTTTAACACTCCACTGGAAGGATCTAGTACTCCGTCAGGTATTGGATGGAAATTTAAGGGTTCACACACTTGTGTAGTTTCTGATTGAAGCTCTAGAGGTTCATACATCTCAGATTCCTGCTCTGAAGTCTCAATGACAGATTTAACACTTGAAGGCTGATTATTCAGTGTAGAAGCGGGAACCTTCATCTTAGGTATCTCTACATCTGTAGACTCACACTCCTGTTTGTTTTGTTTTGGAACGGTCAACTCTTTGGTATCCTCAAGGTGTGACTGAACCACAGCAGTCTGAATGTCTGTTTCTGAATCAAAAGCTAAGTTGGTGTAGTTCATAACCACTCCTGCTCCACCAGAGCATGTGATGGAGGACAGGCGGCGGTGTGCCTCATGAGATCCTTCTGGCTCCTGAAAACAGACCTTATGGGCCCTTCTCAGGGGTTCGCTTTGAGCTCCTCTGAGCAAAGATTCAGACTGTGAGGTGCTCCTGCTGTCCTTCGAGCTCACGTCATCGCTGTAACGTCTGTTTAGAAAGTCCTCTTTGGTGTAGCACTCGGCTGAGCCCTTCACATTTGCTTGGGACTTTCTAGCACCTTTCCGAAGGAAGTTCGGACCAAATGATGTCCTTGTGCCATCTTCAGAGGTCTGCATAAGGTTTTTCTGGATTAGCTGCTTTACTGCATTGCTTGATTTGACCTGGTAATAAATATATCAGCATGACACTTTTATAATGTTAACAACTGCCGGTTAAAAGTTTGAGATCAGTACAATTTTTAATGTATTTTAAATAAGTTTCTAATGGTCATCAAGGCTGCGTTTATTTAATAAAAAATACAGAAAAAAATGTAAAACAAATTCTTCTATTTTAATATACATTAAAAATCAAATTTATTTCTGTGATCAAAGCTGAATTTTTCAGCATCATTACTCCAGCATTCAGTGTCACATGATCCTTCAGAAATCATTCTAAAATACTGATTTATTATATTATATAGTACTGTTGCTTATTTTTTTTCCAGGATTCTTTGATGAATAAAAAGTTTAAAAGAACAGCATTTATTTAAAACAGAAATCTTTTCTAACAATACACACTACTGTTCAAAAGCTTGGGGTCAGTAAATTTTTATTCTTTCTTTTTTTTGAAAAAAATGAATACTTTTATTCACCAAGGATGTTAAATTAATAAAAAGTGATAGCATAGATTTACATTGTTAGAAAAGATTTATATTTTGAATAAATTCTGTTCTCTTTAACTTGTTATTTATCAATGAATCCTGAAAAAAAGAATCACAGGTTCCAAAAAAATATTTGGCAGCAGAACTGTTTTCAACATTGATAATTCAATTAATAAATCAGTATATTAGAATGATTTCTGAAGGATCATGTGAGTCTCTTAAGACTGGAGTAACAGCTGATGAAAATTCAGCTTTGCATCACAGGAATAAATTATATTTTAAAGTATATTAAAATAAAAACCATGTATAAACATTTTGCAGTATTATTGTTTTTTTCTGTATTTTTGATCACATAAATGCATTCTTGATGAGCATAAGAGACTTTTAAAAAACATTACAAGTCTTACTGATCCCAAACTTTTGAGCAGTAGTGTACATTTATGCAAAAGAGAAAAAAGTCCAATAAAAAGTTACCTTTCCTGTGATGTCATTAATGGCAACATGGACAAAGATAGATGCTTCTTCCATACCTTCTAAATATACATGTCGATAGCCTGTGGAACAAGGAAATAATATAAGCCTGGCTGACTGACTGAACTATTGACTAAAATGCAAATATATATATATCTATATATTTCTCTGTCAGCAACTGGAATGTATTTTACCTGGCATCATGCTTTTAAATGCTATGGTTCTCTGTCCAATGAAGTCTCGTCCAATCGGATCATGGTCCCAAACCATAAAGCGTATTAAGGCAATCTGAGGCATATGCAGCGTAAACACTAGCGTCTCCTCCCACATGGGGTTAAAACCTGTTAATGCAGCATTAAAACATGGGCAATGTGTTACATTTGGCTGCACTGTTCCAAGATATTTCTGAAACTAATAATTTTTGTCTAAGCTGTTCTCTTAATTCTTTGGTTTTTCAGCAATTTAGTGTATTTGAACCTTTTCCAGCAATGACTGGATAATTTTGAGATCCATCTTTTCACACCGAGGACAACTGAGAGACACATATGCAACTATTACAGAAGCTTCAAATGCTCACTGATGCTTCAGAGAAAAACACAATGCAAGAGCTGGGGGGTGAAAACTTTTGAACAGAATGAACATGTGTACATTTTTTCTTATTTTGTCTAAATATCTTTTTTTTTTTCATTTAGTACTGCCCTTTAGAAGCTATTTACATGTTTCTCAGAAGACAAAATAAGTTAAATTTATGCTGATCTTCAAATTCAAAAGTTTTCACCCCCCGGTGTGAAAAGCATCAGATATGGCGCAACAGTCAAAGACCGTATATTTATGTTACAAAACAGCACGGTTGAAATCAAAAACGTGTTCTGTTTGAAGGCCACTAAAAACATATTAAACCACCACTAACCCTATATAGGTTTCATTAAAGTAATATCAAGTTCTGTTTGCGAAATCCAGCTTTGTACTTACCATTGTCATCCACTACTCTTGTCTGCTGTTTATTGCAGTCAATTGCCAATCCAATAATCTCCACTTCCACAAAGGGATCTATGATCTGTACAACAAAACATTCAATCTCAGACAGCTGGTTGTGTATTATTAAGTACATTTCCTTTCAGTATGAGTGAGCTCACCTCTCCTCTGTCCCCTAACATGGAGTCTTTTGGCTTCGGTAGCTGCTGGCCGCTAATTATCTTGAGCACTAGCTGAGATTTCCTGTGTCCTGGCAAAGGGTCTTCCAGCACAGGATTAAAGGCACCTGAGGACAATCATTATGTGTGGTGAAAATTGCCTTTCAAAGAAAATAATAAATAGAATGCATCAAAGAAATGTGTCTTTTTTGTCTGTACTCTAGAGGCGTCAACTTACCTTTACACATGCATTTTGGCTTCAGTACATAGCCGCAGTTTCCATTCACTGCGAATTTTGCCCTGTTCAGCTGTAGCATACGGCCTTCTGTTTGATAGTTGAGAGCGACTGGAAAGATGAAACAACATTTCAAACAAATGCACGGCGCAACTGTGCAATATGAAAAAAAAAAACGTGAGAGAGCCATTTGCCAGCAAGGATCCATCGCTGTTCGAATCAAAGTCGTCGCTGTTTCATCATTAATGAAAAACAACAGGCTTTGATGATAATTAGAAAGGAAATTATTCATAATAAATTAAAGGGAAAAAAGCTAATTCATACCTAAATGACATCCTGCATTCCAAAAAGGCTGAGGATTGAAGTTGCTAGAATCAACACGGTAGTTGGAAGGGTAGACTCGTAAGAGCTGTCGCTGATTAAAGCGAACTAACTGGGCAGGCTTTAGCTGCAGAATCTGGTTAGTTAGGCTTTCGTTTAAGGAGGACACTTGCCAGCTGCACATGTATGCTGCAACACACATGCAGTTTGTTTAGGCAAAATCATGAAAAACACTTCCACAGTTCGTGTTCATGGAGTGACTTTATCACTAATGTAGATATTATTGAGGTTGCAACGGTATTCAAATTTGCCTTACCTTGAGTTTCTATATCATGAACTCGCACTGACTTTGTGTATTTCACCAGATCAGACAGGGCACGAGAAAGTCTCATTGTTTTCCTCCGTCTGCAAAAAATTTGCGTAAAACACGGATTATCATTAGACTGGATAGATTTAGATACTGTAACACGCACTCTAAAAATGTTTGTAAGAATACAACTATGACAGTGAAAAATTATGTTTAATAGGACAATTTATATTACTATACAACAAGTTATTTTAGTTTTTTTTAATTATTTGAATTAGTTTTATTTTTATATTTTCTGTCCCCATTTTAATTTAAGTTAATTTTGGTAATTTTGTTGTGTTTTTGTCATTTTTATTGTTTTTTTGTTAATGTCTATTTAGTTTTCATTAATTTTTATTTCAGTTTTAGTTATATTTAGCATATCAAGATAAACGGTAACTCTTTACAATAAGGTTCATTATTTAACATTAATTAATGCATTAACTATTAACTAAAAATGAGCAATACATTTGTTACAGTATTTATTAACCGTTGTTAACATTAATAATTATTAATAAAAATACACCTGCTCATGTTAGCTCCGGTCCGTTAATTAATATTGACAGATATAACTTTGGATTTTAATGTATTGGTAAACGTTGCAATTATTCTGAACTGAGATTAAAACATGCTTAACAATTTTTTTTCATTGTTAGTTCTAACAATGTAATTAATGTTAACAAATGGAAAGTATTACCAGATAAACTAAATGAAAAAGAGAAATGCTGCCTTAGCAACTAGCTGAAATAAAATAAGTTTAGGTTTTTTATATATTTTATCTCAGTTTTTTTTTATTTCAAGTGACAAGCTGTACAATGAAAGCCCATTTCCGCCGCTGAATAAAAAATTTGAAAAAGTAATTGCGACTTTTTATCTCCCAATTTTGACTTTTTTCTCATAATTGTGAGTTTACATCTCTTAATGCTGACTTTTTTTTTTTTTTAGAATTGCATGATAAAAACTTGAAATTCTGACTTTTTTCTCAGGATTGGGAGATATAAACTCGCAGTTCTGAGAACATAGGCCCTATCTGTTTTTTGCCTTCAAAATTGGACTTTGTGTCGGCGCCAATAGCCGACGTATAGCATCGTTGCGCTGCGGTCATTGCGAGTTTGAATCCCGGCTCGTGGACCTTTCCCGATCCCACCCCCTTCTCTCTCTCCCACTTCGCTCCTGTCCTATCTAAATAAAGGCATAAAAATGCC
This sequence comes from Cirrhinus mrigala, assembly GCA_036247105.1. NCBI lineage: Eukaryota > Metazoa > Chordata > Actinopteri > Cypriniformes > Cyprinidae > Cirrhinus > Cirrhinus mrigala. The sequence goes on along the minus strand of CM070017.1, from coordinate 13,889,756 downwards.
AAAAATAAATCTTAAAAAAAAAATCTGACTTTGTAACACAGCTGCAAGTTTATATCTCACAATTCTAAAAAAAAAAGTCAGAATTTCGAGACATAAACTCGCTTTAGCGAGAAAAAAGTCAGAACTGCATAAAGTTTTTATCTCACAATACTGACTTTATAACTCACAACTGCAAGTTTATATATACATATATACATAGTCTTGAAAAAAAAATTTAACTGTGACTTTCTGGCAACCTTTGACATCAGTTTTTCTTTTCTGTAAATTTAACAGATTTTTTTTTTTTTTTACAGTTCACAGTAAATTCATCAACAAACCATATCTCCTGAAATACTCACTTGCCATAGTTGATGACCTGTTTATCATTACTGCTTGGAATCTCCTGCTCATTATCAGAGTCACTCAGGACGGGCTTCTTTTTTAACTTGACCCGTTTTTTCTTCTGAAACACGGATTATGGAACATTATAACATTAAACAGTATAATGCTGCTTTTGTGACATTTCTTTTCCCTAATTTACTGGAAACGTAATACGTCTAATGGAAAGTCCTCACAGACCTTGCGCCTGAAGCTGTCCATGAACAACCTCCGTGAGCGTTTCTTTGATTCGTCGCCCGTCTCTGTTGCTCCTTCTGTGGTCTGTAATCCAGAACACAGCGGTTTTTAGTTAAACACAATCCAGAGGGGGAATAGCCCAATTCTTCTACTGCAGAAAGAAAAGAGCATCTTACATCTCCATTTATTTGCTCCTCTTCCTCCTCCTCCTCTTCACCGCTGTCTTCATCAGACACATCTCCTTCCTCTGCATCAGCATCAATGTTCGCTGGCAGCTTCTTTCCCTAGAAAGAACCGCAATGTCAGTTTTTTCCATGATTTGGTTAAAGAAAATTCTACTTCCAACTTTACACAGTGTTTTCCATGACAGGAGTAATATATTACCTCACCTTGACAAGCACTTTCCCTTTCAAAACCTCTGGAGATGGCAGACGCCTGGACTCATTCGCATTTATATTTGACAGGTCCAGCTTGTCCTGTAGCACTTCCATGAGGTATTGAGCCATTTTCTTCTGCTGAGGCACAGTGCAGTGGTTCTCTATAGAAAGGATCACTGGATATCTGATAATGGAAGAATTAGTTATATTACATTATGTATTATATTATATTTTACTATTATCATTATTATTATAATTAATTTGATTTATTATGAATTTCTATAATCCTAAAAACTCATTTAAAATACCACTTACTGAGTTTTGGCAAATGCATATTTGTTGATTGTCTCAACAACATCTTTAAAGAGGATTTTTGAGGTAAGCGTGTAACCATGATGCACAATCGGTTCCCCATCAGGACCATCCCAGCAGTCAACTGGAGAGGCAAAGAAAGACTGTGTCACTTGAAGGATAACATATTTTGTTAAATGTATTTTACTTCCATCAACACGTTATCCAAAAAGACATTCACTTTGATCCACAGTATGTCGACTAGAAGCTTTTAGGCTAAGAGAAGTATTTGTACCTTCCACACAGCGACAGCCTGCCTGAAGCACATATGCGTACATATCAACCCGAGACTGAGACAGCAGCTGATCTCCAGTCAGGTAGGTGTTGTGAGACGATGCGATGTAGTAGTTTGTCAACGGCTGTGTCATATCCTGATTTACTTGATAGTGTTCTGGGTTAAAGATGTCCCCTGCAGGACTACGCATGTAGTTGGTGAAACCTTAGAAAGCAAGATAAATATGGTAAACATACAGTGATACAATAACCAGTGTTGGGCACGTTACTTTAAAAAAGTGATAAGTTACAGTTACTAGTTACTTCTCACAAATAGTAACTGAGTTACATCATTATAAAAGTAACTAATTACCAAGGAAAGTAACTATTTTGTCACGTTTAGGAAAAAAAAAAACATTTAAAATATGTCAGATAACTTGGATGCCCCCTATATTAAATATGGTGAATGAATAAAACATTGTACACTAATCCACACTATTTTAATGTTGCTGTGGGACAATGTAAGAGACACCTTCCAGGGGTCGCTTCAACCTGTGGACATGAAAAACATCCTGCGGCAACACTGAAAAGAACTAAAAATACTCCATCATTTTGAACTGCAAAGGGTCTACTTTTATTTGCGTATAGTCATAATAACAAGAAAACAATGTACTTTTGTAAAATAAATAAAATAATCAGGGTGCGCTCTTTGCCGTCTCTGTCTCCATCACCTCTCTTCACAGACACGTAAATAAAACAACCTTAATCTCTGCGAATACGTGCTTTACAGACATGAGAAATATATGTATAGAAAGCTTGAAATGCTTTTAAATGAAGTAAAACATGTCAAAAACAAATATTCTCTGATGAAGTAATCTGTATGACACCAACGCGAGCTTCAGTTTTTCTTGTCTAAACTCATCTCTAATGTAATCACACTTATGAGCGGTTTTGCTTTTTAAATTTTAAACATCCACGTGAGATGCTTACCTCAGAAGAAGAACGCAACACTAAAATTATATTAACGCCACATTTTATTGTCAGTAACGGTAATGGCATTGTAACGGGGGAAACGGTAATTTGATTGATTACTTGTTACTAAAAAAAATGCTGTTAGTAACATAAAAAGATGAAGCAAAGAAAGAGTCTCTCACCATCAATACCCAGCACCAAATGTGTTTGGTTTTCAGAACATGGCTCAAACTGGTTGATGATCATCTTGCAGTACTCTTTGGTCACATTTACCATCTAGGAAAAAACAGCATATACACCTATTACAAATATGATGGTTCATATCCATCAAAAGAGCAACATACAGTGCCCTCCACAAATATTGGCACCCTTGGTAAATATGAGGAAACACAGCTGTGGAAATAAATCTGCATTGTTTATCCTTCTGATCTTTCATTCCAAAAATTCACAAAATTCTAACCTTTCACTGAAGTAAAACAATGGAAAGTGGGGGGCAAATCTCATTATGAAATAAATGTTTTTTCTCTAGTTCATGTTGGCCACAATTATTGGCACCCCTAGAAATTCTTATGAGTAAAATATCTCTGAGCATATCTTAGCACACCAGGGTGACTAGGGGCATGAAGTTGTCCAGCCATGACTTCCTGTTACACAAGATTCTAAATATGAGGAACACAAAGGCCAAATTCCCTCAATCGTCCATCACAAGGAGTAAAAACAAAGACAAGATTGCTGAGCTTCACAGAACAGAAAGTGGCTGTAAGAAGACAGCTAAAGCATTAAAAATGCCCCATTTCCACCATCAGGGCAATAATTAAGAATAATAATTATAATATTGGGTGCCAATAATTGTGGCCAACATGAACTAGAGAACCCCCCCAGTTTCTATTGTTTTACTTCACTGAAAGGTTAGAATTTTGTGAATTCTTTGAATGAAAGATCAAAAGGATAATCAATGCATATTTATTTCCACAGCTGCCTTTGCTCATATTTACCAAGGGTGCCAATATAAGTGGAGGGCACTGTATTCAACAAATAACTATGTGAAGATATGCAAAATAAATCACACCAGCCTTTTGCTCATTTTCCAGGAAGCGCTGAAGGTCATTCAGGTCCAGGTGCTCTTTGCGGTTGCTGTAGGTGATCATTAGTAAGTAAAGATCTCGGCGTGTCGAGATCAGCTTGTAAAAAGTACAGAATTCCTCAAACGTCAATGACCCCTGGTTTTCATCAGTGTCAGCTTCCTGTAAATGCACAAAGTTTTCTTTGAAATGAAAAACTGTGTACAACATAAACTTAAACACATATAATGTGCATTATGTAGGTACTGGTTAAAGACAAACATATTGTCATTGGTTTTGGTGGATTTATTTATTTATTACATTTCAATCAGAACAACTCTCTGAAGATTTTAGCATGATAATGTATTTAGTCTTGGTGGAATAGATCTGCTACGCAGCTGCTTTTGGTTATTGCTGCTGCAAAGCAAGTACAGAAACTTGCTACTGCCAATACATATGCCGATACGGTGCTGTATTTAAGACAGACTGGTGCTGCACAAGTAGTATACATAATACCCCATAGCAGATCTATACAGGTGGAGCTGGGGAGGTGGAGGGTTTCAGAGAGCACGCTGCGAAATGCTTTAGAGAATGCTAACCAGCTTTTTAAATGTTAAGCAGCAAGCTTATTGGCTGCGTATGGAACGTGAACCAATCAGCTTGTGCCAAGTAGTTTAACGCTGTGAATATCATCATTTTGCATTAACGACCCATTAGTCTGCACCATCAAGAGTTTCATGACAGAACTTGTCATTTATTTTCAATATTCAGATATACATATAAATTAGAAAGAGGTGTTTTAGAAAGCACCACTTTATTTTATTTTTTTGTTTGTACTTTTAGTGAAAGTAGTGTTATGTAGGTATTGGTTGCAGTAGAAATATATGTCTCCATTAAGGATTAGAGGCTCTTGAGTTAAGACCTCAAACAGTTTCAGACAACGCCATCTGTTCAAAGTGAACCATATGTTACATACTGACTGAGCGTACTCATCTGCATCTTTGCCTGATAGCACCCTGAAAGTGGCTTAGACCAATATAATGTGGCAATGTTTTATTTAAGGAAGATTTTCTCTGTAGAAATACCACAAAGTAGAATTAAATGTTTCAAAAACACCAGCTAGGAGAGTGTGTTTGATATGCTCATTTAAGCTAGCATGGTTGTTTGCTTGCTCAGCGGCAGCTTTGTGTATGCAAACTGTGGAACTGGACTGACTTATACACACTACTGTTCAAAAGTTTGGGGTCAAAAAAAAAAAAAAATAAAAACAACTTTATTTAGCAAAGACCAATTTAAATTGATCAAAAGTGACAGTAAAGAATCCTGTCAATCTAAGAATCCTGAAAATGGTTTCCACAAAAATATTACGCAACACAACTATTTTTTGACATTGATAATAAGTATAATAAGCATATTAGAATGTTTTCTGAAGGATCATGTGACACTAAAGACTGGAGTAATGATGCTAAAAAATTCAGCTTTGTCAACACAGGAATTCATTACACTTTAAAAATATTCAAATAGAAAACTAATATTATTTCATGATATTATTGTTTTTATTGTATTTTTGATCAAACAAATATAAGTAAGAGATAAAAAACACTATACCAACCCCAAAAATTACCCACCCCAAACTTTTGATTGGTAGTGCACACTGTAACAAAAAACTTTTTTTTCATTCATTCTATTTGGAAAAAACGGTAAAGCTACACAATTTTTGTTAAATCTGTTCAGGTAATAATACTGGAAAACTCCCCCAAATAATACAATTTGCTATGTATTTTGAATATGAACTTTTCTCTCCTTCGTTAAATTTGGACCAGATTTCTGCACATGTTGCATGTTGACAAGATGTAGGCCTGTACAATGTACCTGGAACATTTCTTTAACTTTCTGCTTTGTAAGGTTCACGTTGAGCTTGTGGAGCAGCTGTAGAACCTCCCCAATGCTCAGATTCCCGTCTCCATTTTTGTCTGCTTCTGAAAAGGTCTGCCTCAACCATTTGCAAAAAATGTAAGGAAATATCCTTCATAGAATACACATTTTGCACATACTTAAAAAGGCCACGTGGAGGAGCTATGAGTGGATTCTGAACGTCACCCTTCCCCCTCAATGGACACAATTAAAAGGATATTGATCTCGTGTACGTTGCCTTTTCGCCAGACTGTCCTCATCACTGATGCCTGCCAGGAGGTATTTAAGGCCAGTAATCCAGGTCCGTGCCTCTTCTCCATTCGTGGAAACCAAGTCGAGAGATTCCACGTGGTCTCCATGGTAAATACTGAAGCAGCAGTTTGGATCAAAGTTATTGTTGGCAAATCGCCTGAAGACCTCAGTTCTCATCCCCTCACAGACTTCATGGATGGAATCTATGGTGACTGAATAAAACAAGAACAGGAATAAACAGTGCGGTGCAGTGGGTTTTTTTTTTCAGTGGTTCGGACTTGAACAAAGCATTTTTATTTGACAGAATGATCTCCAGAGACATAACTGCTGTAAAAATACTATCCAATCCAAATGTTTGCACTGGTTATTCATTAAGACCCCATGAAATCAAATACAGCTTGTAGCACATGTGTGTTTAGCTGGAAGCTACATATGCTAATGTACTCCTAAATGTTGACAAAACTAACTTTCAGCAAACAAAATGTACAAATGCTAAAATGTACCATCTTTCTCTTAATGAAGCAAAAATACTGATTCAAGAATCATTTGCTATTTATAATGAAAATAGAGTGCTTTCACAACGCGTCATCAATCAGCCATATTGGCGGCACGGAATGTAAACAATGTCACTGAACTGAATGAAACTTGCATATTTAGCTAAATATTGCTGCTGAAAATGGTCAATTATTGTCATGTTTTGGGCTGTACTTAATCGGTCAGACTGGAAAAATACATTTGGAGTACTGTAGACTGTAGAAATGATAACAAATCAAGGAGAAGAGTGCAAAAAACTGTCTGAGGAACAAATGGTTTTTGTGGCTGGCCAAACTGAACCAGGATTTCCAGGGCAAGAATCTTGACAACATTTGTGTTTGTTCTTATCATTTCCAGTCAGATAGATGACATATTAGGCTAATATCTTAATACTGCTTGTACGAATCTTTACCACCTATTTACTTTTGTTTGTGAAATATCATGCCCTTTCCTGCTTACTAAGTCTTTCTCTACATGATTTAGCAGCTTCCACATTTTTTCGTGGTTTCGACAGCATAAATTAGCAGAACAATGTATTCGGTAGTACATTAACCGTGCAAACAATGCTGTTGTTTACATTCGAGTATCGGCAAAATGGCCACACATCCAGATAACTGACCGAACCATGACATAAGTGCAAACCCTCTATTCCCTCCTAGCAAGTAGCCAATCAAAGACTCTAATAGCATACTACCTTACTATTGCTTCAGTGTATAGTATGTATACTGTGCACTTTATATAAATTTTCTGTATGCAAAAAAAAACCCAGATAAATAATACAGACCTGGGCTTATTTACTGGAATACTGAGTCCCACAATGCAATGTGGTCAACTTGACCTTTTATTTACTTTTTATGACAAATGAACCAGATGTAATATGAGCCGTGATTTTCAACATCTGTTTCTTGACTCATTGTTTCAACACAGGCACCACTAAGGGTTGATTCTTCTCCTCTTTCAAAAGGAAACATTGTACATGAACAGCGAACTGCATTTGTCACAGGATTTAAAGGGAAAATTCACCCAATAATGAAAATTCTGTCATTAATTACTCACCCTCGTGTTGTTCCAAACCCGCAAGACATTTTTTCATCTTCAGAACACGTTAAGATATTTTTAATGAAATCCGAGAGCTTTCTAACCCTGCATAGACAGCAATGGAACAATTCAAGGCCCAGAAAGGTAGTAAGGACATCATTAATTTGTGTTCCGAAGATGAACGAAGATCTTGCGGGTTTTTGACGGTAATTCATAACAGATTAACAAGCGTAAGCTGATGTATCTCAGCAGCACAAGTAGTTTTCTATCTAACTCACTTTTAGCTCTTTCATGTTTTCTGGAAGGCCTCCAGCGGATGCAGGACTTGTGCTCATCTAGGTAGAAGAGGCGCACCAGAGCCTTGGATTTTCCTCTTAGTTTAATCATTTGAGACCCGGCCTGCATGTTGCAAATGCATCTCTCCACTGCAAAACCAAAAGAGGATTTTTATTAGTAGTATTTGGCTGCTAATGTGATAAACAACATACTATTATGACTTGTGACTGCCTCAAATTGCCTCAACACACCTGCCTGGAAGTATACCTAGTAAGACCTTGATTAGCTGGTTCAGGTGTGTTTGATTAGGGTTGGAGCCAAACTCTCCAGGACCGAGTTTGGTAACCCCTGGTTTTACATCTGCTGTGCTCTAGAGCTACAGTTATACAGTGTGTGTATGCGTATTTGTAATGCTTTGACTGTTCTCTGTAAAATACCACCTTCTTGCACACCACGATTAGTCGATTATGTACAATGCATGCATGTTATTTGTCAAACTACTTTGCAGTCATTACATTCAGCAAGTATGAAAACAAAAGAAAAAACAAAGTCAAGTGTTGCCAACTTAATGACTTTTTAGACCCTTTTAACAACTTTAGCAAGGGGAAAAAGCACCTAGAGACAAATCTATTGACTTCTTGGACAAACCATTTATTTTCGGAGACTTGTCAGTACTGTCGCACAAGTGCAAGGCCTTGCTTTCCGGGTGTGTGCACACCTCTCTCTGCGTGTGCTCTGTTCAGCAAGTGGCTGAGAGGAGCAGCGCATTCAGTTAAAATAGATATCCTGTTGGTCCCAACTTCAGCAATAATTTTACATGCAAATATAGCCGGAATCACAGAACAGCCATTGTCTTTATCTTATGTGTATTTTATTTAGTCAGACGACAACTTGAATATAAATCAGGATTTTAGTGCAGATTAACATCTTGGAAGGGAGAGCTAGTCTTAATTGGCCATGTTTCAGTCACTATTTCATATTCATCCTGTTATCTGACAACAGAAACAAAAATGTATCAATGAAAACAGTTTTACTGAAATTTAATGTGCCTGGCTTCCAGTGTCATTCACTTCCACCTGTTTTTTAACTGTACAAAACAGCTCGTTTTGCTGCTTGATATTGCAAACTGGTGTGTCTTACCATATTATTTTAAAGGGAACCCTGGGTATTACGATATGTATGACTCAATGTAACATAAATGATGTCTCTTACTGAAATATGTAGTAGAAAACCTATGAAAGATTGACGTTATTTAAAAAATTCACATCCACATACATAACATGTTACCTGTTTCTGATGCAGAAAAGCTAGTTCACGCATTCATGACCTCTAGACTGGACTATTGTAATGCACTATTAGGTGGTTGTCCTGCATCTTCAATAAACAAGCTACAGATAGTCCAAAATGCAGCTGCTAGAGTCCTTACCAGGTCAAGAAAATATGATCATATTACCCCAATTTTAAAGTCTCTGCACTGGCTGCCTATTAGATTCCGCATCAGCTACAAAATAGCACTTCTTACCTATAAGGCACTTAACGGTTTAGCTCCTGCGTACCTAACTAGTCTTCTACCACGCTACAATCCATCACGCTCCCTAAGGTCACAAAACTCTAGACTGTTGGTAGTACCTAGGATAGCAAAGTCCACTAAAGGAGGTAGAGCTTTTTCACATTTGGCACCCAAACTCTGGAACAGCCTTCCTGATAACGTTCGGGGTTCAGACACACTCTCTCTGTTTAAATCTAGATTAAAGACACATCTTTTTAGCCAAGCATTCAAATAATGCATCTCATAAACTTTTTCTGCAGCTATATCTGATCAAATGTTCATTTTAATCTTTTAGCTCTGGTTTAACAAACCTTCCTTTTCTTAGTTTGAACAGCAGCTACGCTAATTATGTTCCTATTTGTTCTCTGTTTTTGCCATGGGATTGACATCCCATGGTAACTAGGAATTCACAAGCTCCAGTGTGGATCCAGAACACTTAAGAAGAGATGATGCCAACCCCACAGAGGACTTCAGATGATGCCAACCCTGAAAACATACAGCACTACCGAATTCTGCTACTAATTTATAGTGTTCTTTGTCTGTTTGATTACGTCATTAATTGATCTTTACCACACATCTCTACCATATGTACATCAAGCTACTACTACATATATTGTAAAAATGTCAATTTGGTGTAAAGCTGCTTTGCAACGATATGTATCGTGAAAAGCGCTATACAAATAAATTTGAATTGAAAATTTGAATTGAATATTTTGGACTATAGGGGGTGCCATTATGACGTAAAATGGGGATACCTATTGCTATTTTTACCGCAACATAATTCAGAATACACAACTATGAAAATAAAATACTAATCCTTGATAGCACACGTAAATCTCGGAGAGGTCTATTTGACGTCTGCATTTACATCTGCAAGACGCATTTTTTAGGGTGTTTGCTCATCTGCAATACGTCTATATCAATATGTTTCCAATCAAATAGATGTCTATTGGATGTCGTAAGATGTTTATGATGTAGAATGTATGTAAAACTGACACAATGTACACAGCAGATGCTTTCCAGATCAAGTGATCTTTAACAGACATCTTGCAGACATACGTGTGCTATCTGGGATACAATGACAACAGCTACTGAACGAGCTTACAGGTGGCAATGGATGTAAGTGTAGGCTTAAACAAAATGCCGTACCATCGATTTTTCCCCACAACGAGTCTAAACGCTGCCGGATATCGAGTGAAATCTGCGCTGAGAAAATCCTTCAGTGGCTGCGGCGTCATGACAAGCGTAAGCATGTTTACATCCAGTCAGGATGGCAACTAGCATTTCTTGTCTCTGCTGTTTGTAAGTTCAGTCGCTGTGGTCTACAAAAAGCCTTAAAGGCATCAGTGCTAAAGCGGAGAGAACTAAGACGCAGGAAGTGTTATTCGTTCACAGACATCTTCCCATTCTTTTCTTATTTCTAGGAAAAGCAGTGGAGACATATATCATCTCTCCTTTTACCCTTCGAGTGAAAATTACAAGCAAAAGCGGCATCATATAAGTATTTTGTTTTTCAAGTTGTGTTGCAGTAAAAATAGCAACAGTTAGCGGCAGTAGCTCGTAATTGAAATAATGGCGCCCCCCATAGTCCAAAATATGTATAAAACGATGTAGATTTTTTAATAACTTAAGTCTTTCATGGCGTTTCTGCTACATATTTCGGTAAGAGACATCATTTACATTATATTAAGCCATGCAATACCCGGGATTCCCTTTAATGTATTATCTTAATTGTGAACACAATGGTTTGTACTGCAAACAGTTTTACCGTTTACTTAGCTTTGTTATTCTTCTAGTTATTTCCCTACAGCGGCTAATGAACCGGAAGTCTATCACATTATCAGAAAACAGCTTATGTCTGCAATGAAAAATAAGATGGATAGGATGACATTGTGGGTAGGCTAATTAGTGTATGATGCCACCTAGCATAATTTAGTGACTTTTCAAGCAGGCTTTAGCTACTTTCCATTGAAAGTAGTTAGCTACAGTGACCAAAACCCAGACGCGGACGGATTAATCAATTTAGAAATCCCGACCAGGACGTGTCCGGGAAAAAGTGGACGTAAGGTCACCCTACTCGCCCTACATTTTTAAAAATAATGAATTTCTTTATTGAGAATTTTTTTTTATTGAATGCACCTTTAGGAAAATCCTTTGAATGTCAGAGTTTAATTGTTCAAGCAGATGTATCAAGTATGTTCTCAATCAGATTACACAGCTGCGTCACGCACACACAGGTCCATAAGGTTGTTTTCTGTCTGCTGGCATGCATCATGGAAACAATACTAGAATCATGACGAACTCTTATGGCAGCATCTTTCAGATGTTCAAAATAATTAATCAAAATAATTTTAAGGGGATATACTATGAATTATAGGCTACCGATATATTATTATAATGACTTTTATTTTCTGCTACTTTTTGCGTATGTGCCAAAATGACATGGTGATGAGCCAGGAGTCACTAAAGGTTACTTTTAACAGTCTATTTAGGGTATGTTTTCAAAAAGTTGCTTTGGAGGAGTGGATCAAGGACAGAGGGGTCATGTGACGCAGCTAGTCGGTCTAATCTCTGCGGATTGTTTGTGTCCATATGCCGCAAGGTGTGTTTCTCACGATGGCCAATAATTTAAGACGCTGTCTTATTATATTAAATGCACTCAAAATACTTAAATAACATACAAAATGACATTAAACATAAAATTGAAAAAGTATAAAACAATAACACTTTAGAACTGCTGGAAAAAGTTGCTGAAATTAAACCCAGCACCATTAGATCATTTAACAATTATAGTAAAAAAAAAGTAAAAATATGGGATTAGTGCATTTGGTTTTTTAATTCTTACCTATCTGGCCCATTCTCCATTTCGGCGATGCAACAATACTTCCCCCTATCCAGAAGAACTCCTCAGCCAGACGTGATATCGTAGCTTTCTGCCATAGTTTAGGTGAAGTCATTATCGAAGGAGAGGGCGATCTGAAAGGTGAAGGTGGCCTCCTCCCAGGACTGGTGGGGGGCCGCTGGGTGAGAGTTGGCGAAAACAAGACTGGAGATGATGGTGCCATTCCCGGAGATGTGTTCATTACTGCCAGACTCTTGTATGGTCACCTAGACCTCTGGTCATGTCCCTCGCCCACCGTATCAGTCCTGTAACTCATAAGGTCAACTCTCTTCCACCGGCGGCATCCAGCGAGACAGGGGTTACTGAAATGATGAGCCAACACTTCTCAAGGGTAGCAATGTGCATGTGGACAGATGATTTAATTCAGGTTGGCACCTCTTTTTAACTGATCCTCTTATTGATTGAGCCTCCCTCTGGTCCATTGATGGTGAGTTTTCTTCCAATATTCCAGTGTGAGGGTTAAATTGGACTGCTATTGTGGACCGGCGTGCTGCGGCTGCAAGTTTAGGAGGAACTGGGATGGGAAGAGGAGCCACACGTGTCAGCGGTCAGTAAATCTCTAATCCAGGATGAAGTGAAGGCATTACTCGTACTAGGGATTTTCATGTCTCATTGGTCAACTTGAGGAGGGGATGATATATCAATATTTTTGTTACTCTAATGCTATTAATGTAAAACAATGCCAATTAACATGTAAACATAAAACTCCTCTTGCTTCCATCTTTGTATGTCTATCAAACTCATATCTTTTTTTAATCATATTTTCTTATAAAATATAGAATTAATTTCTTCTTATGAACCAGTGTCAACGTCATACTAATATAGAAAAATATATATATGATTTTAACATTGTCTTCTGATCTAGGTTTTTGAGTTAGGGCTTCTATTCTTATAAAAATTATACATATATATAATTTATAATATGTTACATAATATATAATATATTACATTTTTACATTTATTTATTAGCACTGGGTTTTAACACAAATTTCTCCATTTGATTCTGCTTTACCAGCATGTTATTCGTTCCAATTTGATTCAATAGGTACAGTACATGACAATTTTCTCGAGGAAAAAAAAACCCTCTCCGCTAATACTGTAAAATATACATGAGAGTCAATTGGTACTAACATATATACTAGCCTATGGGACATTCTATACATTTAGAATTTGGCAATGTGAAGAAAAAGTTTTACCTTTTCCCAAAAAACCAAACATGACCTTAAATAGCTGCTTTAAAACAATCTATATTGTATAAAGTGCTATATAAATAAAGGTGATCTGTGAAAATATGTGCTTAAAACACCATCTATGTTTGCTACTGTCCACCATGTTACCTTTACTGGGTAGCACAGTTGACAAATAACTTAGTTGACATTTTTTAGTGTTTTGGGCCTATACTCAACATTGACGCCTAGAACTACTGAGCATATGGTATGTTTAGAAATATATTTTCATAAACAAAATTGAAATTGTCTTAAAATTTGCAGCAAGAATACTTGTGTAACACTGTTGACAGTCAATTTGTCAAATAGTTGACAATGGTTTTTCGGACACAAATAAAAACAAGTTATATCACAATAAACACTTATTATTTTTTAAGCGCACACCCAAATGTCTTGATAACCTAATCTAACTGAAGGCAAAACTATGACAGCTGAATACCAGGGTTGCGTGTGATATGAACATCATTTTAAACAAAAGATATGGCTTTTGCAACATATAGTAGTGTGACTGGGAAAAATATAATTGTGTACTAGAAAATTAAGTATCGGGGCTTTATATTGATGAATATATATTAAAAATATACTTCATGGACATGAGATGTACCCACAATTTGATGGTTAAAATTAACTGACTTGTATACAAAGCATATTACACTCAGTGAAGTTTTTATAATAATAAAGTTACAATTACATAATTATATTTCTTTTGCAATTCGTTTTTTGAAATATAAACATCTAAATGGTGGCTGTCATAAAAACGACGGATATTCAAACCTAAATTAAACATGAAGAACATTAAAAATGATATTAAATGTGTTATGTGGTGCATATATTTAGCAAAATGCTCCTCTCTAGAGTTAATTTTTCTAGTTAACTAACGAGTTTATGGTCATCGAATATGTTTTTTTCTGAGGTAAATGTGACGTTACCTGACACTGTTTACAAGCTCTTAGCTTCTTTGCTCGGTTGAAACACTGATTGAGCGATTATATGAGACAAGATACGAATACGTATTGTACTTCGTTTAGTTGTTTAAGTTTTAACATACTTTCTAAAATATATTCGTATTTATTTCTTGCTGAAACTGATATCAAAGCGGAGGAGATGATAAGTTTACGCGCCGCTTCTCTTGAACTGAGGCGCCACAGCGATCTGTCACTCCACATTAAACAGCGCCAAAACGGCATTTATTGTTTGAATATTGTAATAAAAGATACAGAACATGAATTCTGAGGCTTTGTTTTATATAAAAAGTAACAAAGCACAAAGCTTACTGAAATTTATTGGATAGGAGGTGCACTACAATGTTAGCAGGCTAGACTAATCGATTCTTTTGATTTGGGTCATTCCTGGTATCCAATAACATTTTGGCTTCATAGTTTTCACAAGTTTTTCATGTTTTTATGATTCTACCAAAATAGTGACGTGTTCAACTTTTAGGAATACATCGTGGCCAAGCTCAGGCACTCCAAAAATAATAGTGGGTAGATTGTTCAGACTCTGGCTGTGAAAGTATTCCACCCTGTTAGGGATACATACATAGTTATCACAAAATGTTAATAATGTAAATGTTAAACAAAAATGAGATTTTCTTGGGTAGTATATGTCCCTTATGCTATAATAGTATTTTTTTATTCTTGAAACAATAACAAAACAATTCATGGTAATTAGAATATGTCTTGATTATTAAAAACAGGTTCTTTTTTGTACCCATTTTTGCCAACAGGATGGTAAATAATACAAAAATTTTGCTCAAAAACATATATTTGCTGTTAATGCTCCTCACCTCACAAAATAAGACAGAAATATGCCAAATATTTATTGTTGCTGTCAAATTATTATTTAAAATGACTTGCCTAACGGGGTGGAACGGAGCATAACAGGATGGAACTGGTGGTGTTCTAACAGTGGATGAGCTTTCTGTCATTGTCCTGCCCTTCCTGTCCTGTGAAACTGCATATACATAATACTGTTTCTAAATCATTTTAAAAAGGGACACACAAAATAGTTATGTTGTTCCTTATCACAGTCAATCATGATGACAAATGGCAAAACACTTCTCCGTTCAGGTGGCTAGAGACATAATTACAAATTAGAGAGGACGGACATATGAAATTATTTTTTAAATATATTGTATTGTACAAATTTATATTGTAGTTGAATTATCCACCCTAATGGGTGGTCTTTTTTCTTCCTCCAAGCTCTGGTTCTCGGGAATTTCCACCCTGTTAGGTTTATAAAAGTTGGAAATGTTAGCCGTAGCTCTTTGAGTGATCAAAAATTAGCTCTCTAACCTTCTACAGATAAACAGAACTTTTATAACTATGTCAGACACGTTTTTACATTTTTTTTGACTGGACAAAAATTATCCATAACATAGCCTAACAGGGTGGAACTTTAAGAGTGTGACAAGCAGGATAACATTTAAAAAACAAAACAAAAAAAAAAGGTAAGACTCAGATATGACACGTACCTCAGTTTGTACAGTTGAATTCCAGCGGGAAAAATAAACAATATCACTTCCTAAAAATGGTCTCAATGGAATTGTAGTCTATTTTGGAAGGTGAGAAAGTACATACTAACAGGGTGGAAAATGACTTTAGGGATACAGTAACACAAGAAAATTGTAAAAAAAAAAAAAAAAAGAATCGTTTCATATGATTTACGTGTATGATTAGATTTAAAAATATTTAGAGGTTGTGTGAAAGTTGATGATAAAATTGAATGCATATTTTTGATGTCTATTATCTCTGTTTAAGCGATAAAGAAGACCTAAATATATAATTAAAGCCATTTCTTATAAATATGCGACTCATTTTAGAGAAGATATGCGTAAGCAAATCATAGAGACAGAAGTCACTGTATAACAGGAATGACCCATTTAAAAATTCAGATATTTCATAAAAATTGAGAAATGGATATTTTTACCCATATATATAATATTGTTTTATCGACCAGGGTTAATTGTTCTTACAAAACATATTTATACTTCTGAACTAGAGTTACATGTTCTTATATTTTTCTCACAAAAACAAACTAGAAATTAAATTAAATAAAAACAAATTTAAAATGCCACGATCAAACCTGGGCTCTACAGTTGCCTGATTCATATATTTCCTTATTATTGTATGGCACAAAAAAAAAAAAAAAGAAAAACAGAAAAGACAAGAAGAATGGTTGATTCTGTTTAATGATGTTATTATACGTGGGGGAACATTAAAACAAATGACGAAAATGACCCACATCAAAACCAAAACTATGACAAGACCCTGAACACAATGCATATCTCTAGTGTGATGAAAACATCAAAAGGTTAAAAACTGACATAGGCAAGCATACGGATCTTGTTATATAGAAGGGGAAATAAAAATGTACCCAGAATAAATAGAGCGATGAAGAAGTTAGCATATGTATTACTGCAGGTTTATTCAAGACAGGGGTAAAGAAGATAAAAGATCATTAGAAATTCAGCAAATACTCTTTACAGTTCATCAGCCACATTTCTGATTTATCCACTCAGAATGTGAAACTTTGCTTTGGTAGTTATATAAAGTGATTTCCAAAGGGACGGAATTTATTCAGAAATATAATGATCTAAGATTTTTTTTTTTGTTAATATTACATAAGGATTTTATACAGTAAATGCCCTCTAGTTGAAAATATGATAGGAGAAATTCATCTTTGTGTTACATTATTTCATACATACAGTCTATTGGTTTGGAGCAAAAGCATTTAGAGTGAAGTGTAAAGCAAGCTATCATATTTACATTGTCTTTTTTTTACGTTTAAGTGGTATTCACATCTGTAACAAATGTATGAAAACGTCTTTCCTCAATACTTGGTGTCTGAGATCTGAAAAAACAGAGGGCTTCAAATACACAATACAACTATCTTTTCTTAAAAGTGCAATTCTTTTTTTTTTTTGGTAGAAAGTAAAAAAATATATCCTTAATTTCTATATAAGTAGAAATGTTATTTTCATTAACAGCATTTTTTTTTTTATCTTAAATGAGCCCTAAAACCAGTGACTAAAGTGGATGTTTGTCACTAGAGCATAATTCTGATTCTGAAAGAAAAACAAACATTCATTTCATCATTAAACAAAAAGCATGGAGTGATCAATATCATGTCCTATGCTGTAATATTCATTTGGACTGCAAAAACGGGTAATTAGTAAAGCATAATACTTGATATTGAAGTTCAGAGGGTAGCATTCAGCCCATATTGATCATTGCCAATACTATAGGGTTTTAAGTACATGGTAATTAAAAATACAAAGATAAAAAGCTCATCTGAATGTAAGTTTATAATAAAGCTTTGCTGCACCATAGCACTGTTGCTCATGCAAACTATTTCAATACAACAGCGAAAAAGGTCAAATAAAAGCGAGCAGAACATTGTAAATGACGACACCTCTGTACTATGTAGATTTCTGGCTTGTAACACTTTTTAGTTTACAGAGTATCAGCGGCACTAGCAGGTTGTGTACCTGCTACTGTCAATGTATTGTGAATAGAAAACATGTTCGTTTCCCAAATATTATTCAAGTATCTTTGCAAAAAAATTAAATAGCTTATAACAAAAAAATCCTTAGCTTAGCTTAAAGAAGCTAACTGAAGGAGAGTCAGTTTAAACACGATGCCACCATCTCTGAGCGTCCTCCTCTTGAGGAGCAACCAAGCTTCTTTCCAGTTACTCGAGTTTGTGATTTATGGTTAGAGTTTCCATTGGTAAACGTACGGCGTAAAATGCTTGTTTTTCATTGCCATTCTCCTGTGCTCCAGTTTTTTTTCCACAAATGCGTTGGCTTTAGAGGCGTCCTCTACTTGTCCTTCAACAACAGCCATACACTGAACGCATTGCTCTGAATGTTTAAGATACATCTTCATCTCTCATTTCTTTCTTTTCTCCCTCAGCGGGTTGTGTGTTTGCGATTGCGTGTCCATCCGTCTCTGCTTTGTGAATCAGCTGTTCCTTTAGCTCTTTGACAACCCTCTCCAGGTTCTGCCGGGCGTCCCGTTCCTTTAGCAGGTCCTCTCTTAACTGCTCACGGTCCACTTCTGCTTGCTGAAGCTTTGTCTGCAGATCTTCAATCTGATGAGTGAAAAAGACTTTATTATATACTATAAGGTCCAAAATGCTTCTGTTTAGCAATTCAACTCACCCTAGACGTCGAAAACAGCTATTAAAAACACAATACCGGCTAGGACACAGTGTAACTTTACTTTCTGTACTTGGCTGTGCTAATATATACCAACAGGATGTGCCAAATCTCACCTGTGAGGAATACTTGGCCCTCAGACGTCCTGCCTCACAGCCTTTATCGCATACACGGAGCTGTCTCTCTCTTTCCAGCTCTCTCTTCAGCCTGCCGCAGGACTCGTTGGCGTCTCGCACCTTCTTCTCGCTCTCCACACGGAGGCGCTCGATCTCCTTCCTCAGGTTCCGCTTTGCTTCGATGGCCTCCCTCAGCCTGCCCTTCTTAGTCACCCTGACAAACTCCAGCTCCTGTGAAAGACAGTCAGTGTTATTTAAGGATAACAATTTAATCTGACACCTTTTGTACAAAGGAATTTGCATAGGCAGTGCTACAAATTAGCTTATTTGATCGTGCAAAACAGTGTTATTTTAGTATTATGTAGTACTGTGGTATTTATTTATAGTAAGATTTTTTGTTTTTTAAAGAAGTCTCTTCTGCTTACCAAGCCTGCATTTATTTGATCCAAAGCAAAGCAAAAACAGTAAAATTTATATTTTTTTTTTTACTGTTTTCTATTTTAATTTATTTAAAAATATAATTTATTTCTGTCATCTCAAAGCTGAATTTTCAGCATTATTCCAGTCACATGATCCTTCAGAAATCATTCTAATATTCTGATTTCCTGTTAAAAAACATTTATTATTATTATTATGTTGAAAACAGCATATTTTATAGTATATTTTTTTTTCAGGTTTCTTTGATTAATAGAATGTTCAGAAGAACAACATTTATCTAAAACAGAAATCTTTTATAACATTATCATCACTTTTGATCAATTTAAAGCATCATTGCTAAATAAAAGTATTAATTTCTATAATTTTTTCCAAAAAAAACAAAAAAAAAACAAAAAAACATACTGACTCCAAGCTTTTGAATGGTAAAGAATCCTCATCAAAGAATCCTGAAAAAAAATGTACTGTTTTAAATATTAATAATAATAATAATAATGTTTCTTGAACAGCAAATCCACACATTAGAATAATTTCCGAAGGATCATGTGACACTGAAGACTGGAGTAATGATGCTGAAAATTCAGCTTTGATCACAGGAATAAATTACATTTTAAAATATATATTTAAATAGAAAACAGTTATTTTAAATAGTAAAAATATTTCAGAATTTTACTGTTTTTGCTGTACTTTGAATCAAATAAATGCAGGCTTGGTGAGCAGAAGAAACTTCTTTAAAAATATTAAAACTTAAAACTTTTGACTGGCAGTGTATATTTTGAATTACCTTTTATTTTTATGTTTTCAGTAGTTATTTGAATTTTATTTCAAGTTTTGATAATTTTGTTACATGCTTTTATCTTTTTCTGTTTACATTTTTATTTGGCTTTTTTATTTTATTATTTTATTTCAGTTTTATTTAAATTATAGAGAACATTTTTTCAGTTTTATTTAAGTTAACAATAACACTGGTGCAGAATACTCTAAATTCTAAATATTTAGAACTCTTCTAAAAATAGAATTGTGAATTGTAATTGTAATTTAAAGTATTTAAAGTATTTAAATTAAATATTTTGTTCTTTATTTTAAGTCATTCTTTCGTTTGAAATCTTGAAAATCTTTAAATTATACTTTGAATTTTCAGACTTTTGGACCTCACAGTAAGTACCTGCTGAAGGCTTCGTTTGGCTTGCAGAGCAGCAGCTAGTTTCTCCTCTTGCTTCACTCTCATGCGGACGATCTCCTGGAGGAATTTCTCTCTGGCCTCCTTAGAACTAAGGTCACTGCAGAGCGTCTGCTTGAGGACTTCCAGCTCAGAGCAAGGAGCCGCCCCCAGTCTCACCCTCTCATCCTGCACTTCTGCAGTGCTGTAAGCATTGAGGTTCATCACCCCTATGCCATTGGTAAAGGGAGGGGACATCAAGGAACGACAGACAGAAACTGGAATCAGAGAATAATACACCAGTGAAACAAAAGTTGCCAGAAACTGCAAATGTTTTTCTATTCACCATTATGTCCTCTACAGATGTATTTAACAGCTAATTCTCTTACCTTTGCTACAGTTGTCAACTTCGATTTCTGCATCCGAGTCCTCGTTCTCTAGAGGACGCTGTCTGACTATTGCAGTGGGCAGAGACGCCTTGGCCACCGGCTGTGATTGTCTCTCTGCAGAGGGCCACCTCTTTCTTGGCCTGGAGCTTTCTGTCTTGGCTGTGTTGTGGCTCTCGGTGGGTTGAGAGAAACGTTGCGGTGGCTGCTCATTATTTTTAAATGTAGCTAAGGGCAGAGATACATTTGGGACTACCAGACTGTCTTGTCCTTTAACAAGTGATCTAAATGTCAGAAGAACGAATGAGATGTTAATTACATGTCCCAAACAAAGAAATGCACTGATGTTTTGCATAGTGGAGATGATGCATGAATTATTAATCATTATTGTGTTATTGCTAATTTGCTTTAATCACATTAATGCTGAAATGGTAGAGTACCTCTCATACGTGTGGCTTGGTGTCTCCCGCTCAGCAGAAGGAACTCTGGGAGACCAGGGCCTGAAGGCTGAAGGTCTTTGCTTGAACTGGAGCTGCTTAAGATCCTAAACAGAGAAACATATGGTATTGATTAGGGATGCAAGATACACTACCAGTCAAAAGTTATGATTTTTAATGTTTTTTAAAGAAGTCTCTTCTTTTCACCAAGCCTGCATTTATTTGATCCAAAGTACAGCAAAAAATGTTGAAATATTTGTACTATTTAAAATAACTGTTTTCTATTTGAATATATTTTAAAATGTAATTTATTCCTGTGATTTTAATGCTGGATTTTTACTTAATTACTAATCCTTCAGAAATCATTCTAATACTCTCATTTGCTGCTCAAAAAACATTTATTATTATTATGATGTTGAAAACAGCTGAGTAGAATTTTTTCAGGCTTCTTTGATGAATAGAAAGTTCAGAAGAACAGCATTTATCTGAAATTGAAAGCTTTTCATTTCTATAATTCTATAATTCTGACTCCAAGCTTTTGAATGGTATATTGTATAATGTTACAAAAGCTTTTTTATTTCAGATAAATGCTGATGTTTGGATCTTTCTATTCATCAAGAAATCCTGAAAAACCTTTACTCAACTGTTTTAAATATTGATAATAATAATGAATGTTTATTGAACAGCAAATCAGCATATCAGAATGATTTCTGAAGGATCATGTGACACCAAAGACTGGAGTAATGATGCAGAAAATTCAGCTTTGATCACAGGAATAAATTACATTTTAGAATATATATTCAAATAGAAAGCAGTTATTTTAAATAGTAAAAATATTTCACAATATTACTGCTTTTGCTGCATTTTGGATCAAATAAATGCAGGCTTGGTGAGCAGAAGATACTTCTTTAAAAAACATCAAAAATATTACTGTTCAAAAACTTCTACTATAACTACGTGGACAATGTATTTCATAAAAAAAAAACAATAAGCCAAGAAAATCAACCTTATTTGCAGATGCAGCCAGAGACTGTAGCCAGTCAGCTTGCTTTTCTTTATCCGTTGATGGGGATCTTGATCGGTCATGTTTGGCTTTTTTGGAGGGAATGGGACTGTACGCCTGTAAAATAAAAAGAAGAGAAAAGAAAACACTCTGTGAGATGAAATAACACCCTGGGAAGGCAAGACACCAACACTGAGGTACAGCTTTGACCATGTATGTGTCAAACCGACTTACAGCTCTCAGCAAATATTTGAGAGAAATCAGAGGTAAGTTTAGCATCAGTACAAACAAAAACCAAACACTACAGGTATTCATGCAACTAAAAAGGGTTCCTAAAAAAAGGACGACAGCAAGTAAATCCTCTCCTTTGCCCTCAGGTTTCAGCATGTCAGATCCAGGATGTGTTTACCTTTGCCGTACCAATGACCTGCCCAAACCTGTGCCTTTCTGACTCAAGTTCAGGAATTTAAAACACCCCCGAACATCCTGACAGCCGAAGTTAGTGTGAAAGTTAGGTGAGGATAAAGTCGGGAAGAGGTGCTGATACAAAAGTAGTTCACAATGAATGAGAAATGTGGTGTTTTCAGGTGAAAAACATCAAATGGGTGAGAATTATGACTGAGTAAATAAGGTCAGGCACTGCGGCTTTAACAGAAACAGTCAGTCACAATGATGCGACACAAGGGGGAGATGTCGGGCTGGATTTTGTCTCATACCTGCCTACTACAGTGACCGCAATCTTACAGTACACATTATTTAGCATTCGCTCTCTGTGCCAAACAATAAGTAGCGAACTATGATAATAAAGCCTTACTGTTATCACAAGGCGTGAGTGCACATTATGTGACGCGGACTGTTTGGAGCCCATTCCTTCAAGGCGGATCTGACTCATACTCACGCTAATACACACTTGCCTCCATGTCCAGCTTCAGTGACAAGTTTACGCTCGGTAACGTGGTCTTCAAAGCCGAGAAACACACGCAAGGAACACACAAAGCACACACTAACTTTCGGAGAGCGCGGAGTGGAGTAGCGCGGACCAATTCAAGATCAAGAAAGAACTCTTCAACCTGAGTGTAGCGGCTGTGAGAGGAGCCTCTTACCGATTCAGTACACTTTCTGAATGATTAAATAGGCAGAGGACGTGTAATCATCTAATGTAGAAATAGTATAAAATATGTACTTCTTTCTACATTTTATTTTCAACGATAGAGTGCCACTTCTTCTAACGTGTAATGGCAGTAAAACTGTCGCAAATGACTGACTCCCTCACTGAACCGCGAATGCTGTTTCTAAATAAAACGGTATTTACAATTAAAGACACATATTCATATCCATTTTCCTGTGATAAATGGTCTAAAAACAACTCTTTTTTTCTAAAATATTATTGGTTATTTTTGAGCATATGGTAATGGAAATTGGAAAACTTCAGTAAACTCTAAGTCGGTTACATGTTAGAACAACCGTAATAAAACACAATAACTGAGCGTTTTTGTCTTCTCTTTCGAAGTGACAATCTCTGAAAATGATTCAGTACGTGATTGTACTGTATTCGTCCACACTAACCAAAATTAATCATGAATTAGACCTTTTTTTCCAAACCCGTTTTACCGATTAGATTAAAAAAACATTCATTTGCGAGTCTGGTATTGTTCTTATTCTAAACAGCTGATTGAAAACACACATGATTTCTGAAATACTGTCAATGAATTCTCAATAAATTTTAGGTATTTGTAATGCTGTCAAATCGATTAATCACGATTAATCGCATCCAAAATAAAAGTTTGTTTACATGTGTATGTGCTGTGTATATTTATTTGTATAAATGCAAAACACACGTGTATGTTTATTTGCAAAAACAGATAACTTATTGTGTTAGTTAACTGTATGTCTTTTAGTTACTTAATCAAACTTTTACTTAATTAAAATAACCCAACTGCAGTTGATTAATTGCAGATTAACTGGAATGCACAATGAAAAAAAAAGATTTTTGAAAATGTATGATTTTTTGAAAAAAAAAAAAAGTTTTTTTAAATGAACTCTTCGTATATTTAAGAAATATTTACACACATTTATATTTATGTTTTATATTATATATAAACATCAGTGCGTATCGATTCATTGTGATTAATCACGTCCAAAATAAGTTTCTGTTTACATAATGTAAGTGTTTACTGTGTATATTTATATGTATATACATAAAAATAAACACACATGCATGTACATTTTTAAGAAATATATGTAATATATATATTGATATTTTTGTATAATATAAATCTGACAGCATATAAATTTGACAGCACTACTACAGTAATGGTATTGTATCGGGGTCTTGTTCCCAGGTAAAAGCATTAAATGGGAGCTAAATGGCTTCTGAATAAACATATTAATCAAGCAATTATTTAATTTAATCAACTAAAAGTCATTTGCTTCCCTAAATGTAGAATTTTAGGAGCCAACGGCTTCCCAGTATTTATTTATTTATTTAAAAAAAAAAAAAAAAAAAAAAGTTTAGAGACCTGCCTGCCTTGCGTAAAAGGAAGCACAGTTTTTTTCCCCCCTTCAAAAAATGCGGATGGGTAAAGTCAAAACATGACTCAAGTGTTGAACAACCGCTGCACACCCAACAAAGAACGTCTGTCTGTGTTTGTTCCTTCCCTGAGGTCTGGAGTTCCAGGAAGACCAGGGCGTCCCAGACATAATAGTCTTTGACTGTGCACCCTCCCAGACACCACAAGGGAGCCGCTGATGCAACGTCCGCTGATCTGAAATCAGGGCAGCCGTGACACGGCCCTCACTCACAACCACATCAAACGTGTGGCCTTGTGACACACATGCAGGGCAGACTGTATCAAGCAGCTGGGCAAAACCACACAAACACACACAATGGATGCAGATTAGGACGAGTACAACATCTGGACTCAAACCTACGGTTTTATATAAACCTTAAAGGAAGCCTGTGGCCATCTGGATTTATTACACAATTTCGAAGAATTCTAAACAAAGAACATAGATAAAATATTCATGTAAGACAAAATGTAACATACTCCATATTCTTAATCAGGACTGAGAAGCACTAACAAGGGCTCCATTACTGATGGAGTGCATGAGTGAGTGATTGAAGGAGTGAGTGAGTGAGGGCCACATTTCCTCTCTGTAGTTTGCTTTGGCTGATGGCCCTGTGGGAACCCAGAGCGTCTGGTTCCTGAATGTGAGTGGGCGGGTTCGAGGAGCAGGACCACAGAGGAAACACAAAGAAGCAGGAATGTATACTTGAAGGCCAAGTACGGCTTACTCTTAAAGTGGCCATTCAATCCTATGCCCTTTCAACTGCCTATTGTGCAAGATTTCTTTGAAGGCAGGTTATAAAGGAGTGCTTTACGGCAAACATGAGGCTGAACGTACACAGATGAAACGTGCATGTTTGCGCAGACATAACCAATGGCTTTGCACAAACCTCATGAATCAAACGTAATATATTATTATTCAACAAGAGGTTCTTTATAGTGGAGAAAAGTTTTTAAAATGTTCCAATACGTCATGCATCACTAGTTTTTGCAATGTGTGGAAAGGATAAAACATGACGGGGCTGATATTGATTTCAAAAATGACTTTGTTACCAAGGGTCCAAGATGTGCAGACGTCCCAAACAAATATTGTGTGTAACAGTTTGGAATGCATTGCTCCATCCAAGAGCCATGGGTGCATGTTGTCATAAACTGGATTGGATAACACTGACCACTTTTGCTTCTGATTTCAGAATGACTAATGAGGCGAATATCGACCTCCACTTGCATTCGTTGCGATACAGTGTTCAGGGAGATGATACACGCTCCAAATCTTTGTTGATATTACTTGGAAGCCAAACAAGTGGAGTTGCATTTGCCATGAAACAAAAATAGTCTGCTCTATTGAACTTACTCAAGCAACTAACATCCTCACAATAATGCGCCACGCCGCCTGAAAGAACTGTAGCGGTGTTGGTGCACAGCAACCAGGCACAACAAGTTTCCTATTACAGCTTTTCTTTCCCCCCCACGGAAATCCTGCATGTAATCCCCAGATCTGCGTGTGCTTCGGTGTGCTCTGCCAAAGTCAAGGGCAAAACTGGTGGTGGGTACGAGCTTTATTGAGACGTGCTGGAAACCGGCGCTCTGATTAGAGGGGGCTTCTGGAAGACCATACAGTGTCTACACAAGAGAGAAGGAATAAGGTAATACCAGCTGTCCTCATGCAAGTGTAAGTGCTTTGGAGGGTCTCACAATTTATAGTAAGCTTGGCTGTCACCAGGTGTCAGCTGGCAGATCGTAGCCATTTGAAAACGTCTCCAGCTTTTCCTTTGCCGTAAAAAAAAAAAACACACGCCGTCACGTTTCCCTTCAAGTCCATCCTCTTCCAGAATTCAGATACGGAGCCTTAGGGAAAACCAATCTTGATTGGATTGTGTTAATAGCCTTTGGACTGGAGTTTTGCTGCTGTCTGAGCTGAAGAGGGAACAGACTTTTGAGGCAAAGGCGGAACGTAACGCATAATCCTGCTCTGAGAGCGATGGAGGAATCCATCTGCTTCAATATGCCGTATTCCAGCAGGCACATAAGGGTCTCATCGGACTCTTAAGAAGTCCTCCTCCGATAAGTAGTCCACTTTCAGACTGCAAATAAAAAGCATCCGCACAGCTCTACCCAAATTTCTCTTGATATCTTCATGAAACAGATTGCATTTGTGTTTAAATGGATCAAAACTGAGCAATGTGGAGAGTAATGCTTACTCTGAGGTGAAGACAAAACACCCCACAAGGCACACACACATTCACACAATGTCTTTCTGCTTCTCTTCACATTTAGAACACTAATAATGCAGGAACATGCAAACCAGGAAGCCTGAGGGAATGACGGGAAAAAGAAAATCCATTACTGTTAGCGTCTGTAGAAACTTTGAACACACACCACTAAAGATTATTACGCTTACTATAGCTAATCTGTGTCTATTAGTAAGTTTTCCATTTGTTTGTGGAATATATTGTAGGACAAAAAGCTGTTTAGGCTTACAGTGGGCTTCAGATGTATAAGACCACACTAAGGGGCAGTTTACACAACGTTTTCAGCAAAAAACGGGAAACTTTTTATGCATTTTGCCTGTTTGGGGGCTGAAAACGCAAAATTTTGAAAACGGGTTTCAAAGTGCAAACCGTTCTCATTTCTGTGTAAACACCCAATACGGGAATCTTTGAAAAAAAAAACGGTGATGTGTAAACAAGTGTAAGTGTGAACGCGAATTGTTTTGAAAATGTTGCCTTGTATACGTGAAACTTCTTAAAAATGCAAGGAAAAACTTCAGTTTTTGACTACATCATTGCTGTGTAAACGTAGCCTTAAAATCGGTTATTTTTTTCAATTGAAGTAGGAAAATAAACAAAAATGCAGGAAGCAGCACCACTCACATACATACATCATAGTACTTTCGTGAACATATGTAAGAGAAGAAATGGTTAATTAAAAGTTGTTATTTTTGTTGTGCACAATAAGTATTCTCGTAGCTTCATAAAATTACGGCTGATCGAATGATGTCACACAAACTATTTTATCGATGTCCTTACTACCTTTCTGGGCCTTGAACGTGTCAGTTGCGTTTCTGTCTATGCAGGGTCAGAAATCTCTTGTATTTCATCAAAAATATCTTAATTTGTGTTCCGAAGATGAACGAAGACATGAGGGTGAGTAATTAATGACAGAACTTTCATTTTTGGGTGAACTATCCCTTTAAAACATCTGTGGAGGAAACAACGTTCGCTAGAAGTGCTGGTCGTGCCTAAATTTTAATCTGCGTGCTTTAGTTCTACTGCTAATGCGCAAGCAGTTAAGTGCAGAAAGGCGATTAAAGTCTCACTGAATTGCCTCTTCACCGTACCAACATGAGGGCTTGAAATAAAGAGGGTCATAATATCACATGTCAGGTAGAAGAGCTTCAAGGCGGCCACAAGCCCCTGAACCAACACTAAGTGAAAGGGTAATATTCCCGCCCTTTCTATCAGCAGTTTCTAGCTGCCCCAATGCACAGAGGGTGGAATGGCTGGCTGGCTTTGGCTCTCGTGCCTGAGTGATTGACTGAGCAGATGGGGCTTTAGTTCCTCCAGTGAGAGTGTGGACTTCTGTTAGCAGCTGTGCGTCTCACTGAAGAGCCCCTCCTGTCTCTGCTAACAGCTAGCTAAATCTCTCGTCTGATGCAATGGAATCACAGAAACGAAAGCAAAAATGTTAATAGCTGAGATGAGGAAACTGTCAGAGCTGGCACACACGTACTACCATGTAAAAGTTCGGGCTCAGTACTAGGAAATAATACATTTAGATGCAGCTTAGATGCAGTAAAACATTAAAAGCGATCAAAAAGTGATAGTAAAGTCATTCATAATGTTACAAAAGATATAATTTTCAAATAAATTCTTTGTGATAATCAAGGTAACCTAAAAATGAACCAGTTTAAACAAAAACATTAAGCGTTTTCAACACTTATAAGTGTTTCTTAAGCACCAAATCAGCATATTATTTTGGCCGCATTCACACAGCAGCAGAATACAGTGGTCAGAAGTATTTGAGTCCTTAATACGGTAACGTTCACACACACAGTGGGGTTATTTACGGTTGTGACAACCGTATTCTATAACCGAACTCACACCCGTAAATATTCAAGACTCGCAACCGTATTCTTGGAACACGCGCTGTGTGAACGGAACAGGACTGGACAACTAGTTGTCCATCACGTCATTTAGTGCGAGAGAGCCGCTCAGCCGCACAAACGTGTTGCGTTCTTTTATGTGTAGTTTCGGTAACTTACAGTGACGGAGAAATGAGCTGTCATCTGAAAGTTTTATATCCAGTCGCCACCGGAGCCGCTCCTGTCAGTTCTGCTTTCTGTGGGCGGCTCAAATGCTCCGCTCTTTACCCAAATATAAAAGCTGCTGTCGGTTAATGAAGGTTTGATGAATGAACTCGCGGCTCCACTGAACTCTTGTCGTGTCAGAAAGTGATAAAACTTTAAGTTCTATGGACGTCGCCATCTTTGATATTACTTTGGTTACTGTTGCTATGATTACTGGTAAGGAATACAGGCTTGACTTCCATTGCACATTCATACAGACAGTATTCGAGACGCTTCTGTAAGCTGCTGTGTGAACGGGACATTTCGAGACTGTAAGTAAATGCGGTTGCCAATCCCAAAAACTGAGAGTGTGAACGTAGCCAAATGATTTCTGAAGGATCATGTGACACTGAAGACTTGAGTAAATTCAGCTTTGCCATCACAGAATAAATTACATTTTAAAATACATTAAAATAAATTGAAATATTGCTGTTTCACTGTATTTTTGATCAAATATATGCAACTTAAAATTCTACAACAAAGGGGTCCTGGAGCTAATATGGGCGACACAGCTTTGAGTCCAGGCTGCAACATGTTTCATTTCATTTTCTCCTATCTCTCCCAATTATCTGACATTAGGACACAAAATAATGACCAAAAGATATTTAAAGGGACACACACTGAAAAAATATTCATCATATATATGGAATGCAACCAATGCATTATTTTTGCACTCACTCATACGTAATGCTCCAGCCGGCGATTAATCAGTCATGACAGTTAAATAGAGCAGGACACACAGGATATGCATTTTGTCAGGGAGCTGCTTCGGTCTGTCAGACACCGAATACACAATCGCTTCCTCCCACAGCAACACCTAACCTAACACACCCAAGAATTGCTTATACTTTGCTGTGTACGGAGGACTTACGGCAATAATTGTGACTCCTCCACCAAATAAGGTGCAGTGCTGGGTTTATTTGGAAGGGTGATAAGGGAGTGAATGCCAAGGGGAGGTCAGGAGGTGTCAGGGTACGGAGAGGCTGCTGAAGTTGTAAAAGCTCCCGCTGGGAAGCGGCAGGGTGAAGTTAGGGTCAGTGCTTAGGGTCTCAACGATGTCACAGCACCTTCACTGTGTCTGCCCTGGGATAGGGGAGGGGTGGTGTGCTGGTAATTGGCTCAAGTGAGGCTATAAATCCATCTGAAATTTACTGCTTCCAACCACCCTTCGGCATTCTCAACCCCTGACGCCATCTGAACGCCGACGATCGACAACACAGGGGTGTTGTAAAGACAGCGCAGACGTCCTCCATACTAGCACAATAGCGTGCAACCATCTCGGACGGAGACCATCACTTGACCTTATGCGGTGTGTCCATTTAAGACTACGGCTAATCACTGCAAGTGGACCTACAGTAATGGAAAACATGCCAGTTTTCTGTGAAACGCTCTCAGGGCCCGTGCATTTGCGAGCGAGGCAGAAATGGGGAGTGGGCCCTATAATTAAGGTTTGATACAAGCCAAGGCTGGGAATGGATTATTTTAGTTTGTTCTGCTTTTTACAGTCACTTTGAAAGCCCAATGTTCCCCCAGCATTCGTCAAAACAAATATAAGTGCGGCAGAATGGAGGTGGAAGTGCTAATGGATGTCGTAGAATGACAGGAAGCATTAGAAACAACAGGAGAGGAAAAACAGAGGATTGTGTGGTAAAGGAAAAAAAACAAATTTTCAGAGGGCGAAAAGAGCTAACCGCTGAGTAAAAGTGCCCAGAACTCCATAACTGAGTGTTTTTTTCCAAAGTACAAGACATAGAAGGTTGAAATCAGGTGTTATTACAGCACTGTGTGAAGCGCTGTCACATCTGTACATGGAAACCTTGCATTTTGGAAAAATCCCTTTTCCATCTTTCCATGAAGTAGTACCTACATCCACATGGAACACATTCAGCGCAGCTTAATAAAGCAGATGATTACATAAAGAGATTAATAGGGAAACAGAGAGGCTCATTCTTCCATAAAGCAGTAAAGGAGGACACTCACTCTTTCAGGACAAGAAACCCAATGGTGGAAAAAAACAATGCATCCTTCAAATAAAAGCTTGCCGTCTGGTTTCAGTCAGTTTTTGCTTTGAACGTCTTGTCGAAAGGTACGGATTTGATGCGTGAAATCTTCCGCGTAACAAAAAAGTTGGAGAAATGAAAATTCTGTCATCATTCATTCACATAACCTACTTTCTTTTGAAGAACAATGTTGGTAACCGAACCATTTTGGTGGCCATTTTTATCTTGTATTCCACAGAAACAGATGTTTGAAACAATGAAGGTGAGTAAATGGTGGCAGAATTGTCATTTTTAATAGCCAACGTGTCGCATCCCTGATCAAAAGACAATTTTTATACGTCATGTTGGCTTGGAGATGGTTTGGCTGGTGGTGACATCACCATCCTAAATTGGAGATCTAAAACACAGCAGGCCAGCCATGCTAGTTTTTTTTCAGCAGGCATTACATTATTCTGCTCATTTGATGTGCTGTCTGCTTTGTAACCCTGAAAATTCCTGGAAACTTCTTTTTCCTGGACCATTTTCATTTTACAGCGCTCCTCTGAATCTGAAAGGGCCAATGTTTTTCTCCATAGCAACCGCATAACATCTTGAGATCAGCTCTGACTCAACCAACAAAACACAACAAAATACCAAATTCACCATCTCTACTCTAGGGCGTTCGGAGACCAGACCCTTTCCTAGCCCTGCTTTTGCGGCTAACATTACCCAGGCAATCTTCTGGCCACTTATTTTTTTAAACGGACCCCCACACCTGACATCCATTAAACGTGTACTTTTGCTAGCGCTCCGTTCCCATAAAGCCTGTGAAGTACCCTAATTTTAACCGAAATGTGGCTGGTTTACAGATAATCTGGTGTTTCTGAACTTGGGCCAAAATGGCTGACGGTTAGAGTATCTTATCGGTGAGTCAGCGCCAGCTCAGGTCTGACACACGAGAGAAAGAACTAAGATACAGGCCAGTGTGTTATATAAATGTCTCCTGAGTCGGCTGTGTGTATGTTCCCGGTGTTTCGAGGACACGCTGCTCTGTGTGTTAATTTGTTCAGTCTGATCCGGTCAGAAGGATTAGGGCCCGGTGCTCCTGTTCTGAGCCTTGCCTCAAAAGAGGGCCTAGGGTTAGCATGTAATCTCCCAGCTTTCCCAGCACCAATCCACACTGACCCATGTGGCCTGTCCACTAACAGCTGAGGACATTTGTCTGTCTGCGTCTGTTCATATGTCCTATACCTTATAAGACCATATGCTAGAACATTTATGACGCATGTGCACTGCTCTGCTAAATATGACATTTAACAGTATCATTAAAGTATCAAAAAAATATGGGAAATTAGCATGCACAACTGAATATCGAATAGCAAAATATAACAAATAAAAAAATACTCTGATATTGGTTTGAGTTCTTAATATTTTTCTGTATTTTAAGCAATAACAAGTAAGCATTTGTTTTTTGGTTTCATTTTTAAAATAATGTAAAATCACAAAAATCTGTAAGCCTATTAAATTTGATCTCTACTGATTATTGATTGATTTTAAAATCCCTGGCAAGTATGAAAAATAGATATTCTGTTTGAGATCTGATAAATATTACATTTAACAATATTATTAAATTATCAATGTTTTAATGTATAAAAAAAATACGTGAAATTAGCATGCACAAATGAACATACAACATTAAACAAAGAAATCTAATATTGGTAGATTATTTATATGGTAGAAATGGTTTGAGTTCTTTATATTTTTCTGTATTTTAAGCAATAAAAAGTAAACTTTTCTTGTTGTTTTTTGAAGGTTTCATTTTTGAAATCATGTAAAAATCATAAAATAATTTGTATTACATTTTCTCTCTATTGATCATTAATTGATTTAGAAATCCCTGGTATGAAAAAAGTATATTCAGTTTGAGAACTGCTAAATATTACATTTAATAAATGTTTAATTATAAATTCTGGGTAATTAGCATGCACAATTAAATATACAATAGAAAACTATAACAAATAATTAAAAAAAAATCTAATATTGGTGAATGACTGAAATGGTAGCAATTGTTTGAGTTCTTGTAAATCATGTAAAAGCATGTAAAATCACAAAAATCTGTATTAAATTTTATCTCTATTGATTATTGATTGATTTTGAAATCCTTGGTAAGTATGAAAAATGGATATTCTGTTTGAGATCTGCTAAATATCGCATTTAACAGTATTAAATGTAAAATTATTAATGTTTTAACGTAAAAAAAAATCTGGGAAATTTACATGCATAATTGAATATACAATAATTATAACAAATTAAAAAAAAATTGGTAGATAACTTATGATAGGAATGATGTGTGCTCTTAATATTTTTTTCTGTATTTTAAGCAATAAAAACTAAGCTTGTTTTTTTTGTTTTTTTAATCGTAAAAAATCACACAAATCTGTATTAAATTTGATCTCTATTGATTATTGATTATTTTGAAATCCCTGGTAAGTATGAAAAATGAATATTCTATTTGAGATCTGCTAAATATTGCATGTAACAGTATTAAATGTAAAATGATTAATATTTTAATGTAAAAAGAATCTGGGAAATTTGCATGCACAATTGAATATACAATAACTATAACAATAAATAAAAAAAAATTGGTAGATGACATGATAGGAACGATGTGTGTTCTTAATGTTTTTTTTTCTGCATTTTAAGCAATAAAAACGAAGCTTGTTGTTTTTTTAATCATAAAACTCACATAAAAATTTGTATTACATTTTATCTCTATTGATTTTTGATTTTGAAATCCCTGGTAAGTATGAAAAACGGATATTCTGTTTGAGATCTGCTAAATATTGCATTTAACAGTATTAAATGTAAAATGATTAATATTTTAATGTAAAAAGAACCTTGAAAAAATTGGCATGCACAATTGAATATACAATAACTATAACAATAAATGTAAAAAAAAAAAAAAATCTAATTTTGGTAGATGACGTATATGATAGGAATGATTTTTGTTCTTAATGTTTTTTCTTTATTCTAAGCAATAAAAACTAAGCTTTTTGTTTTTATTTTTAATCGTAAAATCACACACACAAAAAAATCTGTATTAAATTTTATCTCTATTGATTATTGATTTTGAAATCCCTTGTAAGTAACTGCAATCATATGTTATTATATTAACCTAATTTAATAATTATTATAAAGATCACCTTCAATTAAGTTAGTAACACTTTACAGGTTTAAGGTTAAATTTGTTAATAATATTTAATGCATTAGATATCATGAAGGTTATATACATTTAATATCTTGTAGCAACATAAAATAACAATAAACAATATTATATTAATAAACTAAGACATGCAAAAAAAAAAAAAATTGTTTAGCTAATTGCATTTTATTGTAAAAAGTCTTCCCATCAAATTTGAAATTCACAAAAAGTTTGGAAGATACTTTTTTCAAAATGCTAAAGTGTGCGCTGTGTTACTGTAAAAGGCCACGGTGAATTGGCAGCCAGTAAACACGCACACACACGCACGTATACCCACACAGCGAGCCTGAGAGAACGACAGCACAGGGTGAACAGACACCAGTATGGCAGGGAGGGGAGGCTCTGCTCAGGAACTCAATAATAACTTTCAGCAGTCTAGCCAGGAGGCTGGAGGCCCAGACTGCGGCTGTTCCATCCTCCAGCGCTCCCCCCCTCCGCAGCCCTGGGCTCCTCCCTCTGCCCTGGCCTGTGTCTGCTCCACAGGACTAATGCATTTTGCAGACAGCCTAGAGACTTAAAGAGACATAAACCGCATTTTTCCTCCCTGAATCACTGCTGTTGATGTAACCACTAACTCAGAACAGAGATCATTATTTCCAGCCGTTCATTCGAAATCTCCCGCTCTCGCGCTCATACTTATTACTCTTTTCCTCTCTTGGAACTTGCGAGACCTCGACATGACACGGAAAAGCGAGGGAGAGACGGCCTGAAATATGTTAAGAGCCTCTCAATAAATCTCAGGCCAAACGCTCGAACCGCACCGCCCTCCGAACGCGTCTTTGATGTGCGACTCACCAGCCTGGAGAAGCTCTTGTCAAGTGCAATCAGAGGTCCCGGCGTCAAATGCATTTGAAGTCATTATTATGATAATTATAAGGGGCAAATCCAATAGGCATGATCAGACAGCGCTGGATCAGAGCAGATCCAGCTGTTGGGAGTCGGGATGTACACTTCTGCCCGTAAATCAACGGAGATTACATTACTGCTGTCTGCCGGGCAGGGAATAATGATGGATCTGAATGCTAAATGCATCAATCTGAGAGACAAAAGCTGCGTGCGGGATTCATAGCAAAGTGGGAAGTGCCGTCTGTCTCCAGCAGACCTCCTTTTAGGAAACACTGGCGCTGTAAATATAGGCAATTTAGTTTTGCATGTGCACTAACATGCTTCAGGTATCACCACATTTGAGATTGTTCAGTCAAAAACCATCATTTACTCACCCTCATGACATTCCAAATCTGAAAGAAAATATTCTTAAAAATGTGTTTTTGGTGAATATGGTGAAAGCCCCATTGGCTTTCATTGTATGGACAGCACCAATTCTTCAAATTATCTTCCTTTGTGGTCTGCAGAGGAAAGACAGTCATACAGGTTTGGAACGACATGAGAGTGAGTAAATGACAGAAGTTTCTTTGTTGTGTGAGCTGTCCTTTAAAAAAAAAGCCCCTCAAACCAAGGTCTCACCTGCTTGCAGTAGGCGTCTAAGGATTTCAGCAGATTTAACCGCAAATGTCTAACACAGTGTCTACCATCTGAGCTGTGAGACAGCATGGAGCCAGGCGCCCTAGTGAAGTAGAGCAGAATACCACAGCCAGGAAATAATTAAAAATTCAATGGGCTTGAGTGACACAGAAACCTTCAAGGGCGTGCCTGCCAAACACAGTTTTTACTCTTCCACCGTCAGCATTTTTCGTCCTCCGAAGAGGATGCTGAAGCGAGTGGGGGCCATAAAGAGACTGGAAACTCAACCACGCTGAGATACCCTAGATGGAAATGAGACAGGAAATAAAAACACGGCCAAGAAGTTGGAAGAAGGTCATTGTGCTTTCGACCGAATTTCTTAATGAAAAAATACAGGATCAAATTTGTCTTTACGCCCTCTCAGTTAACCGATATTTACGAGAGGGCATTGTTACTTGAGCTGCCGAAGGTGTTAAAGACGGTTCAGCCTCTGTGGAGGATATAATTTCTGAAGGAATCCGGACTTGATCAGACCTGAAAGGCCCAATGAGCAAAGCATGCGAGATGGCGCATATGAATTCCGCAATCATTTTTTGATTCCTGATTTTTGAATTGATTGCAGAGACATAATATACACCAAATGAGAGTAGAAAAAGGGATTTTTTCTATTACTTCTGTCTCATTATTATTCCGTTCCGTGTCAGTGGGGCTGTTTGAAGTTTCCAAGCGAATTGATGAGGCACATGATGACGCATATCGACACAAAACTCATTCGTTGACTCACCAGGGTCCAACTTCTCGCCATCTGTGTGAATCACGTGTGCTGTCCTGCCTTGTAAAATTCAGACACATGCAAAAGATGCCTGCATAAAACCCGCTTCCCAACAAATAAAGCTCTGAGGTATTTTAAAGGGGAGAAAGGCAATGAACTTCTGACCTGCAATAGAGGGCTGTGGAGGAAGCAGAGGAGCTTGGGGGCATCCAGAGTGCCTTGCCATGTCTCACCCTGCAAGGCTGTAAAAAAGCCTCTAAAACTCCAACTTCCAAGCCTTTTATGGCTGCCAGATGGTGGGGGAGTCTGTGTGCCCCTGGACCCCTTGTCTCTGGACTTGTCTCCAGCTCCAGTAAAACCAGCTGACCTCAGTGAACTGACATTCACTCCCTGTCCAGCTATATATCCATCTGTCCCATATATCGATTTAAATATCTAAATAGCTGTTTGAATATCTATCAAATTTATCTATTTCAAATTCCTTTTTTACTGTCCACATCCAGGTCAAAGGGAGGTTACAAGTGCAAGATCACCATTTAAAAAAAAACAAAACAAAAATCAATCAATCATTTTCTCTGCTAGTTATCAGTTCAAGAGATTAGCTGCTTCCCCAACCCCCCAAAAACAACAACTGCCATCATCGGCTCCACCCTTTTACCTTAGCTGCCATTGCTTTTATTTTCTCTTGTGATAGGAGGCTTGTGTTGTTGTTTATGTCCTGTAATTCAACCTGACCTCTCTACAACCCCTGCTGGGGCTTCCTGGGCCATTAGGGGTGCTGGGACTGCGGGCAATTGAAGTGATAGAGGTTAACACTCTCCTCATTAAGCTGACAGGACTGCTGTAAAACACAGAGGACTGGACCACTCCTTTCACACCGTCCCAACAACATCAAATGGCATCAGCTGGGTCTGTTCTGAAGTGTATGTGTATTGGCTGAAACAACTTGAGGTGACCTCCTGTCAATCTTTAAGACAAATCAGCCGTTTCAAGACAAATGGAACATTTTGAACGCGGGTCAAATTTGTTTCTGATCTAGCAGGGTTTGATACAAGCATTTGATCAGTTTAATCAGCAACATCTGACCGAAGGCAACCAAAGAGATTCATTATCCATGCATTTCCATGCATCCTTGAAAATCCCCTTGGGCTTTAATATGCATAAATATGATTACCAACACCATGTGCCCTCAGCCTGATCCCTAATCTTCTTTCTAAATTCCTCAACTGTTTGAGCTTAAGTCACTTTCGTATTTTCACAGGCTAGCTCTCATTTGGCGTCACGGACAGAAAACTCCATATTCATGAGCAGCTTTAATTGAAAGAAGGGAGGGGAGCCCTAAATTTGCTTTTTGTGTCAGCCAGCAGGGACAAATGCAGCTTCAGCACATTTTCTTCATATTCTCTGGTGGAAAAGAAGGAGAGAGACATGAAAGAAGAGAGAGAGAGAGATTACAGACACTGAACTGGTGGTGCTAAGAAGAGCGGAAATCGTACATAAAGGCCAGTCTGAATCTCTGAATCTAAATAAAGACGCAATCCTTCCAAAAGACACCTCTTTGGCCCATTTTCAGTAAAAATCAGACAGGGAGGTTGTTTGCATTCCAGGAAACGTCTCCCACTTTCTGCATATGCAGCACTTGGTTTCCTCGCTGAATGCTGAACACTTCAGCGGCCGCAGCTGTCTCAGGTTTTTGCAGTGAGGCCTTCTGCAAGCAAAGCGCAGCCAAAGCTTGTCAGGAATTTCAATGAAAATACAGTGTTATAAATGACCTTGAAAAACTGGTTTTAGAAAAATAACGACGTGGGGAAGCGAAAACCTACTTCGAAATCTGCTCATGAAACGTTTCATTAGCGCTCCATACAGTTGTTTTTCTTTTTCTTTTTCTTTTTCTGTGGCGCGTATGTGATTTTGGATGAAGACGACTTACTTTTCTGAATAGGCAAGAACGGCCTTGTTAACAGACATTGGTAAAACAGCATAAAAAATGGAGCCCCACTAAAGTGGCCTGTAACAACCCCTCCTAGCTGTGCATGTCCCTGGCAGTTCCCCTCATAAGGTTTCACTTTCCTCATAGGATGAAAATGACCTCAGCACAGTAAAAGCAGACAAGGACTGCTCACCAGATGTGAGCGGAGAGAAAACGGAGAGAGGAGGGAGTGCAGAAGAAAGAGAGAGTGAGAGGAAGGGAGACAGAGAGAGTGCAAAAAACATTTGCCTGAAGAATTTACTGCCAACCCCAGAGGAGTCCTTTGATTAAGGGTTCAAGTGGAGTTGCAGGGGTTTCTGGGATATCTCAGGAGCACTTATCCAGCGGTGGGGCTGGTTAAGGGAAGAAAGAGACGACGACAGCCAGAAAAAGAGAGAGTTTGGTACAAAACGCATTCTTAACCAAACTCCCCACTGTATCTCCAAACCAGCAGGTTCGGCCTCAAAAACGCAGACCCCCCTATAAGCAAATGCCAGTGTCATTCCACACCCCTGTGCACCTGCCAGGCACACAAAGGGCCACTTCCTCCCACTGTCTCTGGCCAAGGCCCCTGATCCCATTTAATGCAGCCTGCACCACAACAAAGGGAGATAAATTAGGGAGAAGGCTTGATGATAGGGTGACTAATCCTTTTGGAAAGACTAATTCTATCAGTGGCCCGTACAGTTAGGTCCAGCTAAAACGTGTGAATTGAGCAGCATGCGTAGCTGCGGATTTGTCAGAGTGGCCGCTTTGCAGAAATGCCTTCATGGATGTTTTACAGCAGCTGTAATTCATGCTTGCAGGGTTTGACCCAGACATTCCTTTCCTATCATACCCATCTAAGTTTTTATACGTATGTCCTGCGGTATGAACTTACATAAAACTCCAGACAGAGCTAAACTTGTTTTTGCCCATGAGAGTTTGTGGACATGCCCTGCAGAAAAATACATGGCTAAAAATGGCCCACATACCCAATTATGCGTGCATATGGATGGATTTAATTTATTGAAAGTGATATTAAAAACATTTATAATGTTACAAAAGATTTCTATTTCAACTTTTAATTCATCTAAGAATCCAAGTATCATTGTTTCCACAAAAAATATTATGCAGCACAACTGTTTTCAGCATTGATGACAACAGAAAATATTTTTTGAGCACCAAATCAGCATATTAGAATCATTTCTGAAGGATCATGTGACACTGAAGCCTGGAGTAATGATGCTTAAAATTTAGGTTTGCAATCATGGGAATAAATTGCATTTTAACCATGAAAACATGGATGGAATCACAAAATCCAGTCATAAAAATGGAATTTGCCAAATTTTAGATGAATAAATCAAAAGTATGGTATGTCAGTATACTTAAAAACGACATAAGCGCTAGTGTCTGTGAATATTAAGCCACAAAAATACTATTTAAATATGAATCCTGCATGTTCTGCACGTCTCTGTGTGAATGAATGTTTCATTTAATACACACATACAGACAGCAATGTCATGCTTGTGGTGTTTTCAGCCTCTGCTGCCTCAATATACGAGTATATAAATGCATAAACAAATCTCTGGAACTGCTCTGAGAGTTACTTCATGAGTATTTTACAGTTTCTTTTGAGAATAACTATTGTCATATCATACACAAACAGAAGCTTAAAGGTCTTCATAATCAAAATAAAAGTTTGGTTTAACTTGAAGAAACATTTCATTTAATGATAGTACTATTACTAACAATAAAAAGTATTTCTGAAAAAATAAAAAATTAAATAAATCAAATAATAATAATACATTTTTTAAAAATAAAATCAATTAATTAGAGATGCTTTTAATTATTACAATTTATTGAAGCCATTAAAATGGAATCCAAAAAATTAATGGAGAAAACAGAATTTGGTAAAAATAAAACTGAGTTTGATTTAAAAAAAAAATAAAATAAAATAATAATAATAATAATAATAAAACATATTTCATAGGGCCTTAAAAATGTAAAATTGTGTTACGTCTTTTAATTTAACCATTAAAACACAGTGTAGAAAAAAAAAAATCAATGGAGAAAAACGGAATTTGGAAAAAACTAAAATAGAATTTGGGGAAAAAAATAAAACTGATTTCATAGAGTCCTAATTATATATTACATTATATTATATTATATTATATTATATTATATTATATTATATTATTTGTGAACCAGGACCACAAAACTAGTCATAAGGGTCAATCTGAAATTCTGAATTTTGAAATTGAATTGAATTGAATTTTGAAATTCTGAAAGTTGAATAAATAAGCTTTCCATTAATGTATGGTTTGTGAGGATAGGACAATACTTGGCCGAGATACAACTTTTTGAAAATCTGGAATCTGAGGGTGCAAAACAAAAAAAATCAAAATATTGAGAAAATCGCCTTTAAAGTTGTTCAAATGAAGTTCTTAGCAATGCATATTACTAATCAAAAATTAAGTTTTGACATATTTACGGTAGGAAATTTACAAAATATCTTAATGGAACATGATCTTCACTTAATATCCTAATGATTTTTGGCATAAAAGAAAAATCGATAATTTTGACCCATACAATGTATTTTTGGCTATTGCTACAAATACACCCATGCTTCCTAAGACCGGTTTTGTGTATTATATTATATTATATTAAATTAATTGCAGACATTAATTAAAAAGAAGTGTACAGAAAAAATGCCCTTGGATACCTCACATGGCAACTGGTCATGAATGTATCACCTCCCCAATGCATGCTGAGCGAATCTTTTACAAGCTGACTTCACGTCTACCGCACATCAAAGCTTTGTGCGTCAGTCCAGTCACACCGTAATCTCACATTCCACACTTCATTCACACTCAACCTCTTCAGCTTTTGCATGCACTGCCTCCTCCTAACCAAAGTCCCAAACAATTCAAGCCTCCCGTCGTGCTGTAGACCAGGTGAGCTGATGACTCCGCCAGGAGACAGCAGCAGACAAGCATACAAGCCCACTGTATGGCGAAGCCAATTAAGCCGATGCTGCCTGAAGAAACAGTGATTACCCTGTTTATAATAATAAGCTGCAAAGCAGCTTGGATTTTTGTAAGAGAGGCTGTAAGCTAGCAGCTAGCTTTCTGTCCTTCTCGACTACTATAGCTGGTCCCCAGTTTAAGACACAGGCCTGATAATAGCTGGGTCATTATGGGATCAGAAGCTCCCTATTTCAGGCTGCTCTGCTCCGGCCTGCTCGGGCTCAGGCTGCCCATGTCTGTGGTCACCGGCGCACTATAAATAAAAGCAGACGCTGGGTACAGGCACGCTATCACATTGCCCTACAAGCCAGAGAGAGAGGGAGGAAAGACACCCCAGCCAGAAAATTTTCTGCATCACAAGATTCTTAAAGGAGACGCTCACTTCCAGACCAAAAACCATGACCCTTTGTCATTCAAGATGTTCATGTCTTTCTTTCTTCAGTCGTGAAGAAATTGTTTCTTGAGGAAAACATTTCAGGAATTAACTCCATATAGTGGACTTCAATGGTGCCCCCAAGTTTGAACTTCCAAAATGCAGTTTAAATGCAGCTTCAGATGGCTCTAAACAATCCCAGCCGAGGAAGAAGGGTCTTATCTAGCGAAACGATTGGTCGTTTTCAAATCAATTTGACAGTTTCTATACTTTTTGACCTCAAATGCTTGCCTTGTCCTGTCCCTGCGATGCGCATGCAATAGTCTGTGTAATCCGGGTCAATACAGTTAGGGTAGGTCGAAAAACTAACATCTTTTTTTCTTCAACTTCAAAATCTTCCTACATCGCTGTTTTACTTTTTTTTGTAAAGGGCATTTGATTATCTTTGCATGTTCACTTTGTAAACACTGGGTCGGTACTTCTGCAGCGATGTAGGATGATTTTGAAGTTGGGGAAGAAAACTAGATGGGAGTTTTTCGACATACTCTAACGGTTTTGACTGGGATTACACAGACTACGCATGCGCATCGCAGAGACGAGACAAGACGAGCATTTGAGATTAAAAAGTATATCAATTGTCAAATTTCTAGATAGATCGCCAGATAAGACCCTTATTCCTCGTCTGGGATCGTTTAGAGCTCCTTGAAGCTGCATTTCGGAAGTTCAAACTTTGGGACACCATTAAAGTGCACTATATGAGATAATTCCTGAAATGTTTTCCTCAAGAAACATAATTTATCGACTAAAGAAAGAAAGACACAAACATTTTGGATGACAAGGGGGTGAGTAAATTATCTGTAAATTGTTGAAATCATTCTAATATGCTGATTTGGTGCTCAAAAAACATTTACTATTACTATTATTATTATCAAATGTTTAAAACAGTTGTGCTGCTTAATATTTTTGTGGAAACCATAATAGATTTTTTTCAGGATTCTTGATGTCATTTTGATCAATTTAATGCTAAAACCTACATAAAAACCTTGGATTAGTCCGTTTTGTAGTATTGGCATAAGGACCAAAATTTCTATATTTTAATATCCAGAATATGCTGAGCTGACTGTCCCTCCCCCGTGCATGTCCCGCTCGCTGCAGAGACAGAATGAGAGAGAGACAGACAGAGAGAATGGACGGATTAGAAGGAGAGAGAAAGAAGCCAAGAGAGAGCACAACTGAGTAATTGAGGGTGACATGTCTGTAACAACACATCAGGCTGTTTGAATAAAGCTCCTTCCTAAGAGAAATGGAGAGAATAGCGAAAGAGAGAGAAGCGATGGAACAGATGCTTGGAATTAGAGTAGCCAGTGAGGGGGTGTCATCCGCAAAGAAAAAAAAAAAAGAAAGTGGCAGCAGTTTTGGTACTGGATAAATAGTCCCACACATGCTCGCTGTGCTGTATAGAGCGAGGAGGCAGCCGTGCTGAATGCGTTTGATATGGGCTCTCGCTCCAGGCCTCGGCGTCGCATTGCTAAAGGCTCCAATAGCAGAAATTTAGTACGTGTTTAACAGCACACCACATTTCATTGTGCTTCGCTAGCATTTAATACCTGATCTCCAGTGCCAAGCAGAAATCTGGCACACACTCAAGCCACTGGGGGAGATGGCTTACAAGAGGCCTGCTTGTTGGTGCCACTGAGGAACATAAAAGAACGAGTTTCCTTCTCCCTTCTGTATCCTTTTTTTTTTTTTTGCATCGGCTTTTAGCCTTTTAACTTACTGGAAAGTAGAGTAACAAGAAAAGCAGGTTAAACAGAAGAATCACAAAGAACAGATGTCTTCATATTGTAAGCATGTGTACTGTCCTCTGCACCGTGGATCCTGATGGTTTTTGTTAAAAACAGAAAATGACATTAAAGGGACAGTTCACCCAAAAATTAAAATGACCCCATGATTTACTCACCCTTAAACCAACTCAGGTGTTTATGACTTTGTGCTTTCAGACGAATACAATTGGAGTTATATTAAAAAATGTCCTACGCCTACGTCCTACGTCATCTACTGGAACACCACTCTCTCATTAGCTAGCGGAAGCTAGAGATTACCATTTATAAATGTTTAAAAATGTTTTTTTTTTTTTTTTACAAAAACACATCAATTCGCTTCGGAATGCCTTTATTAACTCCCGGAGCTGTGTGGAGTACTTTTTATGATGGATTTATGCACTTTATTAGACTTCAAAATTTTAACAGCCATTATAAAGCTTGCAAGAGCCAGGACATTTTTTAATGCAACTCTGATTGTCTTCGTCTGAAAGATGGGATGGCTTGAGGGTGATTTTTGGGAAACCTATGCCTTTAAAAAGATAGTTCAGCTAAAAATAAAAAAAAATGTGTCATAATTTGAAGAGTTAATTTGCAAAAACAGATAACTCAGCTTTTAAGAATTTTCAAAAATCATGTATTTTCATTTTGCATTCCAATCCCAATGAAACTGCAGTAGCAGTATTTTGATTAAGTAAAAATAACTAAAAAATACAGCTAACTAACACAAAAACATGATAACATAATAAAGAATTGTTGACAGTTGACATTTACTTTTTCCTCATGTTGTTGCAAACTTGTGTGATCGTGGAACACAAAAGAAGAACTTCTGAAGGCAGTGCTGGTTGTTCTTTTCCAAGGAAAGAAGCCTGAATTTAAATAAATCGGAATTAAATATAAATCTGATTGATAAGTTCACAAATCAGACTGATTTGGTTCTCAAGGTACTGATTCAGTGAATCATAAATCAAACTTATTTAGTTTGATTCATTCACTCTAAACACTGCTGGGTTAAATACAACCTAGCGTTGGGTAAAATATGGACATACCCAGCGATTGGATTGTTTTGACCCAGCGGTTGGGTTAAATGTTTAACCCAACCTTCTGGGTAGTAATCCAACAGCTGGGTCAAAACAACCCAATCGCTAGGTATGTCCATATTTTACCCAGTGCTAGGTTGTATTTAACCCAGCAGTTTTTAGAGTGTTGTCACTGACTCACTGCCTCCGAGTTACTGACCT
The DNA here is from genome assembly GCA_036247105.1 of Cirrhinus mrigala. Lineage (NCBI taxonomy): Eukaryota > Metazoa > Chordata > Actinopteri > Cypriniformes > Cyprinidae > Cirrhinus > Cirrhinus mrigala. The sequence goes on along the minus strand of CM070017.1, from coordinate 13,845,039 downwards.
TGAGAACCGAATCAGTTCAATTCATGATTGACTGATTCAGTTCCTAAAGGCATTGCGTCAGAGAATCACTGGAGTGGAGAAATTATTATTTAGTAATAACACTGAAAAATGCTTGGTTAACAACAACCCAGTGCTGGGTGAGACATGGATAAACCCAGTGGTTGGGTTAAATGTTTAAAGGGCGGGACACACCAAGCCGACAGTCAGCCATCGGGCAGCTTCTGTCGGGCTAGTTTGGCGTGTTCCACACGTTGGCTCTCGTTGGCTCACGTGTTTGGGAGTTTGCCCGATTCAACATGTTGAATCGGCATCTGGACCGTCGGGGCCGTCAGAGAAAGTCTCTGATAGGATGCCTACTTTTGAGAACGAGTCAGTGCCGGAAGAATTAAAGCGAAAGTGATGAAAACGAGTTAGTAAATGAAGTCAGCACAGACAGAAGGCTCTTCTAATGTTACATGATCTTACCCAAGCATTTCAATATATGAATATTATCATAACAACATGAGCCTATTAAAATGAATAAAGTTATCAACATAAATGTTATTCAAAATGGTAAGCAAGCGCTGCTCTGTTTACATATGTATATCTGCGTTTATCTCGTATATCTTTGTTTCGGTTTCTCCTTTTGAATGATGAATATTTAATATTAAAAGCTGCTGATATAGACGGGTAAATGTTCTCACACACATGCAGAACGCACATGTTAGTTTGTAGTCGGTTGTAGTCTGTGCAATCGTTGTGTTCAAGCACAGCTTTTTGTCCGGACGCTGCCGACGCGAGGCGACAACACCGTCTGCTAAAGTCGGCTTGGTGTGTGCCGGTGTAACACCGGCCTTAACACAACCTTCTGGGTAATTTAACGCAGCTATTGTTTAAAAAATACTATATTTCTTGCTTAAAATGAACCTAAAATAGATCTGAAATAAACATTTATTAATATGTTCAATAAATGAAAATGTGTTAATAAGTTAGGGTAATCCTAACTACATAATATACCTTTTTAAAATCGCCTCTGGTAATTATGCGTCTTATTTTTAATTTGCAACCTATTCTGGGTTAATTTTAAGCAAGCCATATACAAAGTTTAAACAATAGTTGAGTCAACAAAACCCAGTCGCTGGGTTTGTCCATATTTCACCCAGTGCTGGGTTGTATTTACTTAAATTGTGGCCTGTTTCTGCATATTTGTATAGTTTTGGAAGAATAAGATTATAGCGGTCACATGCATGTAAATGGATGATTTTATGATCTGTTGACTCCAAGGAAGTTCACAACACAGCTATAATGATAACAACACAAGGGAATGATACCATCAGAACATTTTCTCCCAGCTGATGAAGAAACATTGACAGTCGATCAGAATCCATTGGCTCGCGCATTTAAGGCAGCAGACAACAAAAATGCAGCGTAAGCTTATAATATACTGAATGTCATCTTCCATTGCTGTGGATGCTAATATAGTTATCATTATAGTTATCTCTACAGTTAGAGTTCTTGGTGTGAACAGCTTTTGAAGTTTTTGAAGCTTAAAACTTTCAGTACCCATTGGTTTGTTACTGCAAGAACAATAATGACAACATGAGGGTGAGTAAATAATGAAAGAATTTATTATTTTCAGGTAAACTATCCCTTTAAGTAACTGTAGACTCTCTGCATGTATTGTACAGTCAGTTTGCTGATAGATGATTAAATAGATGATTTTCACCGACTAAACATGGTACTTGATAGCATTAGCCTTAGAAGGATGCAATACAGACAAGCAATTTGATATTATATATGAAAGCAGAAGAACTTTCCGTTTTTGAGAACGCCATCTTGCCGAGCGTTCCAGAAGCATTTCTGAAACACCATGTTGTGGTGGACCATCGCAGCGAGTGGAAAATGGAGGCCCTGCCAGCTGTCTGAGGGCTGGAGGAGTGAATCAGCCTTTCTGGAAAAATCTGAATGTGCCTCATAACCCAAAGCCTCAAACACAGGGAGGGCAAACGCAGGAAAACCTCCATCCTTGCACCACCCAGAGAGCAGGAGAGAGAGAGACAGACTCACACTCATCCAAAGCCGAGAGGCATAGGGAAATGGAGGTTATGGATCAGGTCATCCTGACATCATCATTTCTATGTTTTTTTTTTTTTTTTTTGCAAGGCTGGGACAGAGCCTTGTATTCCTCAGTAACACAATCGCTACGAGAAGGCCTGAGTGTTGCAGAGACTTGTTTGTGTATGTGTTAAAGAGAGAAAGTGTATGCGTGTGTGAGAGAGAAATACAGGCAGAGTGAGCAGTGAGTGAGCGAGCATGAGAGAGCTGGCACGCTCTCCTCAGCCCACCAGCCAGGAAGCATCAAGTTCTTATTTAGCACAGGAAGAGCAGCTTTGCTTAGCAACTACACTGACTCTCCAATCACAGAAGTTTTCGGAATAATGCTGCTTGGACGTGGAACGAGAGGCGTCTGCGTGCCTCTGAGGAGTGAACGAGAGGCCACGGGCTGCTTAAAAACACAAAATCCCGCTTTTCATAAAAGGCCCAGACAGTTCACGTAAAAAAACAGGAGCTTTTTTCCTTCGCCTAGAAAAGAACTTTTAACATGTGGTTTAGAAAACCCAGCCTGCTCATAATTTAATTAAACTGCCACTATTTTATATTTAAAGGAACTGTTTACCTGAAAGTGAAAAATCATTATTTACTCACCCTCATGTTGTTCCAAACCCAATGGACTTATTTTGCTTCCATAAAACATAAATGGAGAAAAATGCAACGGAATAATGTGTAATTACAATGAATGGGGACTGGCGCTTTAAAGCTTAAAAAGATGCAAAACCACCATGAAAGCATCCACTCCACTTATGCACTATATTCCAAGTCTTCTAAACACCTACGACAGCTTTACGCAAGGAACGGACCAAAACTTAAGTTGTTTATTACTAATTTTCCCTTCCAGTGGGCTATTCGTTGGAACACTGCATCAGAATAAGGCTGAGATTTTTTTTTTTAATCGATTCTCATTTTTACAAAACCATATTGATTCTTAAAGGAGAAGTCCATTTCCTGAACAACAATTTACAAATAATTTACTCACCCCCTTGTCATCCAAGATGTTCATGCCTTTCTGTCTTCAGTCGTAAATAAATTATGGTTTTTGAGAAAAACATTTAAGTAGTTTAAATGCAGCTTCAAAAGGCTCTAAACGATCCCAGCCGAAGAAGAAGGGTCTTAGCTAGCGAAAACGATCTGTCATTTTTTTCGAAAATAAAAATTTGTATACTTTTTAAGCACAAAAGCTCGTGTAGCACAGGCTCTGGAATGCGCGTTCACGACATTACGTACTATTGAATCAAGTTCAAAGATCACGCGGAACTACAGACCCAGTCTTTACAAAGCGAATGTGCAAAGACTAACAAAGTGCAAGTAAATCAAATGCTGTTTTACAAACAAAAAGCTACAACGATGTTGGACGATTCTAAAGTTGTAGGAGAAAATAAGATGGAGTTTTTCGCTATTCTCTACCTTTTTGTGCCGGAGTACACAAACAATGAACTTAGACGTGATTCGTAGTAGTGACGGGAAGTTCGGATCATTTTACCGACTCGGACCTTTGAGTCTCGTTCAGCAAAATGAACGAATCTTTTTTCGAGTCATTTCGTTTACTTTAGCAAACTATAATTAAAATGTTACATGTTACTTCCCTAACACATCTACTGACAAACGTTGATCACACTACAAACAAGACAAAACTATAATGCTATAAGAAACAGAAAAGATTAATTCATTGTTTACCTGGGTCTTTAGTCTATGATTAGCTCACCTCACCTCTTATCTGACAAGTTTTCGGGTTTTTAGTTTGTGACAGCCCCATAAGATGAACGAACGACTCGCAAAACCCGAAGACTCGAAACAGGTGAACTAATTCCAGTACAGAACCTAATAGGATGTTGCGCATGCGCGACTGAACGAATCACTCCCCGAGACGACTCGTTCTTCCCGAGTCACATTAAAGATCTGTTCAAAATGAACGAATCGCTTAAGAACGCGCATCCCAGAGCCTGTGCTACACGAGCTTTGTTGCTTAAAAAGTATACAAATTTTTATTTTTCGAAAAAATGACCGATCTTTTCGCTTCTTCCCTTCTTCCTCGGCTGGGATTGTTTAGAGCCTTTTGAAGCTGCATTTAAACTACATTTTGGAAGTTCAAAATCAGGGGCACAATTGAAGTCCATTATATGAAGAAAAAGCATGAAGTGTTTTCCTCAAAAACCATAATTTCTTTACGACTGAAGACAGAAAGACATGAACATCTTGGATGACAAAGGGGTGAGTAAATTATTTGTAAATTGTTGTTCTGGAGGTGGAGTTCTCCTTTAAAGAATTAGTCTAGACCATATTCTAAAAAAAAACAAAAAAAAAAACATATATCATATATACTAAAAACCATATTTGATGACCATAAACTCATTAAGTCAGCTAGAAAAATGAACTCTAGAGAGGAGCATTTTGCTAAATATATGCACCATATAGCATATTCAGATTTAGAATCGGACGCTTGTGAATCAAAATCGAATCGTGAAATGTGTGTCAAAACCCAGCCCTAGTTAGAACCAGATCAGACTAATTCACAAAAGAAGAACTCAGACTGGTTTTGCCAAAAAAAAAAAAAAATAACCCCGCCCCCCTTTTGAATCATTATGGAGCTTGACAGACCCAATTTCCAATTATTCAGTAAAGAGTGGCCAGGATATTCAAAATTTCACCTTTTATGCTCAACAGACAAGTTAGTTTGGAAAGACATGAGAGTGAGTAAATAACTGAGAAATTTTCATTTGTATTCCCTTTAAGGCCTCAGAGGGAAGCAGAGATTGGACAGGAAACAATGAGGGGGGAGCACGTTCGGGAAACAGAGCAAGCGGATGGATTTGAACTCACTTCACCTACACAGCACAATAAGTCTTGTGCACTAACTTGACCACAGCTCTGACATTAATTGCTACTATTAATAGCATAAAACGATTATAAGCATTTTAAAGCATAAAACACATTTTAATAATGCTCGCCTTAAATATTGATTCTTCCTTATTATCGATGCAGAATACCCCTTCTGACGTGCATGGAAGTGACCAAGCAACAATGGTACACTGCTGTTGTGCACTTAACAATGCTATTTGAACATGTAAAAAAAAAAAAAAAAAAAGACTTCATTTTGGATTCATGAGTTTATCCTCATGGACTTTGGGGGCGGTCAGTGGGAGGCTTGTAGGCGAGAGCAACATGCCAGTTTGTCATATGGCACACGCACGCAGACCAAAGCTGCATCATCCCACAGACAGACCCTGAGGAAACATCTATACCACACAGTCCTCACCCATCTCCGAGTAGCTCTAACACAAGTCGACAGCTGTAGGAAGTAAACGCACTCAAGTATGTCTCAGAACACCAGAGCCTTTCAGCAGCGGTTTAGTTTGGCGTATTTGTGTAAAACGTAATTTCAAATAATCACTGTAGGCAAAACACAATGCGAGAATACGCAATGGGTTGTTTGGATTCCTCACTTTTTTTTTTGGCTGGTGCATATTTGTAATTCAATCGCATTCAGATCAGGAATACACTTTCTTAATATTTCTAATTTGTTCAGGCCAGGCCAAGAAATAATTGAAATTCCAAGTAGATTAAAAAAAAAAGCATCCTCCAAGCTCAGGAGAATGGATCAGGGAGGGAACACAAAGTCGTACAAGGGCGTGCATCTGAAGAGGAAAGGGCGAGAGATACAGCACTAAATTAAAGCTACATTTAAGCCATTTCCATCGGAATGAAACTTCGTCTGAGTGGACTTCGCAGAGCAGTTACGGATTAGTGGACTTGCAAGGGGCTCAATTAAGGCGCAGGGTTTCTTGCACAGTGGCAGCTGTGTACTTCAGGATTTTCCATCTCCAGAGCAGATGGGTTGCCATATTAATCATGAAGCTGATGATCGCTATCGACTAAGGGGCCTGATCTGAGAAACTGATCATAAAACAACACCACCATCATTCTGCCATCTGTTCCCACAGACTGGTGGCAGTGCCAGCCTGCGCAACTCTAAACCATAACCAATGGCGTCATCAGACATCATACAGACTTACTCACAAAACAGACGCCTAATTTAGTGACATTCATGGTTAACTGCATCTCGATTAAAGATCAATAATGTTGTGGTACCAAAATAAACACCACACTACTTCCTTGGAACAGAAAAAGAGAAAAATCTAAATAATGTGAAATTAGAATGCATGGGGACCCGACCTTTTAAGCTTAAAAAGGATGCAAAAGCATCATTAAAACAGTCCGTTCGACTAATGGTGTGTGCACACCAAATCCGAAAGGGAATATTTGCATCACATTACTTGCTCTGGTTTACTCTTGGGATGTTTTTACATCACTTGCACGAATAAAAACAGACAAAAATTCGAAAAAAACATTTTCTGACACAATCGGATTTGTCAAACTGAACATGTCAATAAGCTATTTGCTGATTTGCTTTCGCGACAACGCATTATGCAAATTTTCCACTTGAGTTAAAATTTTCGAAGACGCGATTGAGGCGTATATTGCGGATTTACTGCAAACGTGTCCCCCAATTCGCATCGCCAGGTACATATTTGCATCTGTTCGCATCTATGCATTGTAATTCACTTGTGCGAATAATTAAATTCACTTTTAGTGTGAACACACCATACCATCTGATGGTAACAGACCAAAACACATGTTGTGTTTACTGGTAATTTCTCACTTGAACATTGAGTTATTTAGTAAAATTTAAGAACCAGATCAGTCTAAATCAACAAAAGAATAATTTAGACTGGTCTTGTGAAAAACTTGTGAATTTAACATTACTACTTATCTCATGAACACGGCTTGGAGGACAAGGGCGGATATTGAGATTTTAAGTGAACTGCAACTCACATTTGAGTCTGTTCTTCCATTTAACCATTAGTCGACTATTAGTCGCGCGTTTATTTAATAAACCCTATAAATCATAAATCTTTGCCTACATAGCCTAATAAGCGCTCAAGCGAACGCAAAAAAGCTTGCCACAGCGCACCGGCAGATATAACAATTATGAATTTGTCAGGAAAAACAGTAAGGAGACTGCATTAACGTTTTAATAATTTATTGATAAACCACTGCTTTCTTTGTTTTCGGCTTAAGAGATGAAGTCGGCGACACTGACACAGTAGTGATGCGCCTGTATGCATGTTTCATATAGATTACATAATCTGAGAATATTTGTTTTCTATTTGAATTGGTTCTTTTGAAAGTAGACATTTCACACTCTATAGATATATTTTTCATGTCTGTAAGGCAAGTATACACAGAGTTTTGAAGTTTCACACTCAAGTTCACAGAGACTGAGACGGCAGAAAGCGCATCCTGTTTGCTTTCATTATGTTACAAAAGCGCAACATTTCGTTGTTATTCTGAGTGCACACAAAAAGTCTTTACAGATTTGAAAGATTGTTTTTATCTCTTTTCAGAGCAGGTGACCGCATATTTTTCTAGTTTAACATTAGTTTGAGCAGCCATGTAAAGTTGCTACTACTTACATATTTTACATGATAAGCCATATTTGAGGTCGATGAATGATAGGTGAGCGTTTGGATGTCCTGCCTGATGTACTATTACCACATAGACCAGCCTTTAATGATCTGTCCGTTTACGTGACGAGAATTTTTTTCTGCGACTAAGCGACTAATGAAATTTTGGTCAACCTTTTGTTGCCTAACCATTTTTTGGTCATTATGGAACTTGACAGCCCCATTCATTTATTATACTGAAAAGATTGGCCAGGATGTTCAGTGCCAGCCTGTGCAATTCTAAACTTTAACGGATGCCGCCATCATGCAGACTTACTCACAAAATAAATAAATCACTAATTTGTTTGTTGCTAATTGCATCCCGATTAAAGATCAATATTGTGGTACCAAATCAACACCACAGTGGATGCATTTCATGTTGGCAGCAGACACAGACAAAGGCCTACAGACTCATTACCATGAAGGCACTGGTCGTGCAACGGGCACCAAAACGAAGCCAGAGACACAATAAGAGGTGACGGCTTGAGTAACAAAGCTGTTGGGAACAAAAGAGGCGGCAGGTCTTCACCCCAGCATCAGCCAGCGGAGAGCTCCAGCTGACGCCCTTTAAACAAGAGGTCACACAGCAGAGAATAGAGGGCACAACCTCTGAGAGCCCCTGACCACCCCCTCACCTCCATCCCTCCAGGGAGGGGATGAGACAGCATCTCTTGGGGACTGTTAAGCCATCAAGCCGGCCTTTTAAAATTCAGAGAATAGGCGTCCGAATGTGGATTTTGACTCAGCTAAGTCAAACCCCAGGCAGCCAGTGTTGTTTGAGCATCTGATTCCGAGCAGCGGGGGTTGTTTGCCGGCCGGCGTGATGTGGTACGGGCTATGGATGACTGGCCTGACTGCGCTGGTTGAATAAGTAGCACTTGCTGTGTTTGGGTGGAGGGGGGGTTGGGACAAGCGGATAGAATTGTTGGCAGTCTGGATGCAGAGCAAGGGGCAGCGCGGCTGGTGGGATGCAGTGCAGGCCGCAACGGCGAGGTCAGCAGACAGATGGGAATGGAAATGAGTAGGCCGTGCGCTCATTTTAATCTTTTCCCCACAGCTGATCCAGGCATTATAAATGCAAACTCGCACGCACACGGCGACCTCCATCCCCCAGGCGTGCGCATTTATTATGGCCGCGGCCACCTTGGGTCGGACACTCAGTTGATTGGTTCGGTCTCAGGTTGGGAGTCATCTGTAATTTGATAAAGTGAGTGAACAGAACAAAGAGGAGTTTGATACTCCCCCCATTTAAAAGCTCCACGGCCCCTCTGCGTCCCATTTATTACACAACACTATTCTCACTGGAGTCTTACTTCATTTCTGGCAGGACAATGCACATGCAGTTGAAATATGTGGTTTAAGGGAAAGTTGAAACTCCAAATAAAACAACACGAAACAACCATTATATGCAGTATCAATCCGTTCAAGATTGTTAGAACTGGAGCAAAACACCAATTCAGCCTTGGATGAAAAGCAAAAACAGTTTCACAATCATTAAAAAGCTTCAAATAAGCAATATAATGATAAAATAATATAACGCAATAAAGTTAATTGAAAATAATAATAAACAGGTTTCATAATGAACTAAAAGAAAATTAAATACGATGTGGTGAGCTGATGAGCTTTTTCAGCTTTAGACAGACATTTCACAACTATTTAAAAGCTTTACATAAATAAAATAGTGAAATTATGAAATATTATATAAACATTAATTAATTATACTTTTATACATCTTCGTTAAAAACAAAAAAAAAGGCACTAAGTCAAAAAGTAATTTGGTTGGATGTTTTGCTACCTATTTGTTTACAATGTTTTTTTTTTTTTTGTTTTTTTTCAGTCTTTTATCAAACAACCATCTGTCCAGCTGAAGAACCAATGGCCAAACACGATTGGCTGGACTGTGTGAAAGGAGAGGGGGTGGGGTTGTTGGTTGACTGGCTTTGGAAGGAGGTCACATGTCATGGCCCTTTGACGGCACGTCAAGGCCCTGGCGGACAGGGGCGACAGATTCTTAATGAGAACTCACCACCCTCTCCCTGCAATCTACCCCATTACGTCAACCAGTCCAGACAAAGTCTGGATGCAGTTTTAAATAAATTCAGCTCTGAGATATTCCACTCTTAGTTAAAAAATAAAGCAAACTCTGTCTATGCCTTACTGCTGCGAACAAGTACATTACATAAAAATCCTGAGGATTCAGAAACCTTATAACCATGGCGACCAGCCTCTCATCAAAGTAATATTTGGAAACAGCCATTCTCTAAAAAAAAAAACAATCTCTGCAAGAGACAGCAAAAAGCAAATATTCTCAGTGAAACTGAGAAGTTATAAGTTTAATTACAAAAATAAAAGAAAAAAGAAATAACTGCCTCAACTGAGCTGAGGTTAGCTGAAAAGTGCCAAGCTTTTTTTTTTTTAATACAGGTCCGCCGGTACACGGCTCCCCATGGACCCAACCAGCTTGCTAACTGGGACACCTCTGACAATGAACCATAGAAAGCGCACAAAATTCACCTTTCTGGATACATTACAGCTACTGTACTGTCGGGAAAGACCATAGCATTATGGTGAAATGTGCTTATTGTGCAATCGAAACAAATCTAGGACACGCATAAAAGGTTGCAACTAATCACCTATCAATAACTGCACAAAAAAGCAGTGTTTCTTTAGCTCTTAGTTGTAAACTAGCCACTCAGCTTTCCATGTGACAAATACCAGCCAACACTTTTCCCATAGAGAAGTGGCCGTTAAATATAAATGACGCTGCATTTCTGAAATGTGCCATGTCTCTCACATTTCCCACAGTAATGAAACTGCATTTGCCACACCATGCATCCCAAGCCTGCTGAAGTGACACCATGGTAACACATACATATATGTGTGTAGACCCATTAGCACGATCACACTCAACAGCTGCTGCGTGGAGGGAGCAGCCAACCCGAGACTCCCGTGCTTTTGTCCGCTTGTCGTGTCTCTGACCCTGGTGTGGAGCCTGATCAGACAGTGGGAGACCCAAGGGCAGCGCTGACCCTACACCAACTGCTTTTTGGAGAGTGACCTCAACCCCAACCTGCCCCCCACCCAAAACACACACACAAAACAATGTCCTACACAGCACTCTTATCCTCCTCCTCCTCCTCCACTACTGGCTTCCCCAAGCCTCCCCATCTATCTCTGGCTCCAATAAAATACATAATTAAGACTCCATTTGTCATATGCAGATGCCCCGAGTGCATCCAGAGGCACAAAACAAATGCAGCTCGAGGGGTCGGTTGGGGGCAGGACACCGGCTGGCTGTGCACCTTCATTTCAAACCACTCAAAGATAGCATTAAATGATGATATTACATAATAATAATAATAATAATAATAAGTATATGCACTATAGTGGTTCTCAACTGGTCTCGAAAAGTATGGGACAATGTTAAATGCATAAGATATAATGCATAAAATTACCAGGGTTTTTTTTTTGGTTGCTGATGAAGGTCGTGCATCAAATTAAACTCCAAATGAACTATATAGGTTGTGACTTTCAAAAACAATGGCCAAAACTACTCAAGGCAGCAGAAGAATGATACAGACTACCATAAACAAACAGAGAAAATGTGGTTTGTTTGTGTGTGTGTGTGTGTGTTTTGTATGGTGTACATGAAGAGAAATATGTTTGACATTAAGCATTTGTGATTGATTTGGCACAATAAGCTATTCTGGCATGGGCAATATGAAAAAATCCGATGTAAAATCTGAGTTTTGAAGCTTTCTGAGGTGGCACCAGGTGTAATAGGTGATCAGAGACTAAGAGAATATTTATATAAAAGTAAAATACAAACAATATATGAAATGATCACACACTGTCATTTTTATAATAAATATTTGGGGCGTAAAATATCCATAATTCTGGAGAACTACAGTCCAGATTTACATTATCACAATATTTCAGTGCATTTTCAAGGGTTGAGCTCACCTTGTAAGATGTCTTGTGCTTGTTCCCCAGGTCAAATTTTCCCTTTAACTCACTGAGGAGCTGCTGCAGTGTGCTGCTCTCCTCTTTGTCACTATAGTCTTGATCCAAAAGAATATAAGCCCTCCAGTTGGACGAGTCGAAGCCCCAGTGACAGGTTCTGTTCTCCAGCCTTTTATGACTGTGTACCACGAACTTGTGGGTCGGGAACATGAGCCTGCAGTCCAAGCACTGTATGCACGCCGCGTTGGGGCTCGTGTAGAGCTCTGGCACGAACAGGCCCTTGCACTTCCCGAAGCATTCGTGATAAACTTTAAAGCTCTTCTCCGTTCTCTCCAGCTCGATGGAGCACGACAACTCTTTGTCGGCGTGCGGTGGGAACGTGCCGCCGTAGATGAGGGCATTGCAGAGGCGCTCGGCGTCCGTCTGGGTGATGAGTCCGCATGAGGGGGCTGAGAAGGGCAGGATGCCCATAACTTTGAGGATCTCCAGCTGGTCCGCCGTGCACCTGGAGCAGTAGATGTGGAGGTCGTCGCACACCGAGTTGATCTGCTGGAGGGAAAAGTCTCGCAGGACGCTGTTGAGGATCTGCGGCAGGCAGAGGCGCTTCTCGCCGCCCACCACAAAGCACGAAATGGTCTCCCGCTCCAGGACCGTCTCGCACCTCTCGGTGGAGCGGTCGGAGGGGATGAAGAGGGGCCCCGGCATGACCGGAGGCGTCTGCGCGGGGAGGTTCACGATCACCTCGGCGCTCTTACCGTCCTTCTTGAACAGCATGTCCTGCTGCCACCGGGCCGAGAAGGCTGCCGGTCCGCCGAGGGAGCTCATGGAACTCAAGTGAAACTGCTTGAGAGTTTGCTGAAGTCCTGGATGCGGCTGAAAGCTGGAAGGAGCCTCCATGTTTAAACCTGGGCAGTCGGATCACAACAGATTCGGTGAATGGGAACGGAAAGAGTCGCAACAGTCCATGTCAGTTCGGAAAGCGTAAAACACCGCCTTGTAATCCATTCAACTGCTTCATGTTCAAATCTTAAGTCGTACCAGAAAGAACCAGAGTTCCGAGCGACGACAAAATCCTCCCGAAAGTGTAAAGTTTTCAACGAAATGTAATTCTCAATCCGTCTGTATCACAGACCCGGTGCAACTCACGGGCAAAATGTGTGCCTTGTGTAAAGCTCGTCGGCGCAGTTGCCTCCGCTTTACTATGAGAGTGTGCGAGTCTCTCTCTCTCTCTTACACACACTCCCTCTCTCTCTCAGTGTTTGTTTGTGTCTGGTTCAGTCATTGAATCCCGGCCAAGAATGTGACTGACTCCCCGGGCTGGCTGTTCCATGAAAAGTTCTCCCTCCCCCCGCAGCCTGAGCAGCTGCAAAAGCGGGAACACAAACTACACGTAGAACCATTGCCGAGGAGCAGCGGGAGGAGGAGGAGGAGGTGGCGGAGAGGTGGAGTTTACTCACAGCGGCTATAGTAACTTTCATTAACAAACTTTAAAGGTCATTAACATTACATGAATAGCAAGAGCAGTGCTTATGTGCATTTGAATATGAAAACATAGGAATCAAAGTATCTAACTATTGTACGTTAAATCTCGGAAGGGGTTTGTTTTGACCGCCTGAATAGATTATTCCGCTTATTACAAGTTAATTGACCAAATAAACGAATAAATACAGACATGAATGTTGATTTAAAGCAGATTAGGCACACTAAGAAAAACATTGCAGCGAATTAAACAATAGACCTAACAACATAAGGAACACTGTACTGTTATTAAAATGTCATTATTGTTAGGACCAATGATAATAATAGCCTACATTACACATCGCCGTAAGTCTATATTAATTCTAGGGCTGTCAAACGATTAATCGCATACAAAATAAAAGTTTGAGATTGTTTAATATATGTGTATAATTTATTATGTGTATATATAAACACACACAAATTAATGTGTATATTTAGGAGAAATGTTATTATTAAAATATATATATATATATATATATATATATATATATATAATATAAATTATATAAAAAATGATAATAAATACATATACTTGTAAATATTTCTTAAATATATACATGAATGTGTTTGTATTTATATATACATAATATTTACACAGTACACACACATTTGTGAGGCAAACTCAAACTGTTATTTTGTATGTGATAAATCGCAATTAATCGTTTGACAGCCCTAAAATTCTCATTATGGGCTACGATTAATAATCATTATTAAGCCATAACTAATTAACCTTCAAGTGTTACTCAGTTTTAAAAATATTAAAAATTAAAGAAATAAAATATTATTTATTTAGGGACACAGTAAAGGCATTATTAATTATAATTTTCCAAAAAAAAAAAAAAAAAAAGCTGTTTATTTTGAATTTATATTCCATTCATAAAATTCTATTCATAAAGCCACAACTAATTAACCTTCAAGTGTTAGAGCAAATTAAACAACAGACCTAACAACATTAGGAACACTGTACTGTTATTAAAATGTCATTATTATTAGGACCAATGATAATACATGACATCACCGTAGGTCTATATTAATTCTAATTGTGAGCTCCAATACTCATTATAAAGCCGCAACTAACTAACCTTCAAGTGTTACTATATTTTAAAAATATTGCCTACACTGAATAGAAATGTACAAATTAAAGAAAGAAATTATTACTTATTTAGAGACCCAATAAAGGCATTTATAATGGAGCCAAAAAATAAAATAAAGTAAAAAGAAAAACGCTGTTTAATTTGAACTTTCTAATCATCAACGAGTCCTGAAAAGTATCATGGTTTCCACAAAAACATTAAGCAGCACTCAAGCAGCAAATTAGCATTTTAAAATGATTTCCGAAGGAAATGTGACACTGAATGACTGTTGAAAATGTATATTTGCCATGACAGGAGTAAATTACGTTAAACTATATTAAAATAGCAATGTCATTAGTAATAATATTCAGTGTGAAATTGCCTAATTATGATGATTTTTGGACAAAAATCAAGTTATGACAAACTCAACTCAACCAAAAAACATTGTAATTTTAATCTCAAAATGTCATAATGACGAATGTTCTAAAATGTAAGAGCACAGTTTAGTAAAGTCATAACTCATACTGATTTGTTTAGATTGGGTGATATTGTAACAGCTTAATTTGTTTTTCATGGAACTTTGAAAATCGCAAGCATTTGCCTAATGGTTCGTTTTGGCACACAAGCCTCAAGTGGGGTTGCTTGAAATTTAACCCTCAGTTCAGTCAACGTTCTGTGAAATCCTGGTTCATGAAATGATTGATTGAATGTTAAGCTCTTGGGGGGGAACTCATGAATGCAGTTTCATTTGACTTCAAATACCTGTCAGACCCCTAGGTTTCACTGCACACAGGGTGATGTCTGAAACGCGAGAGAAAAAGTTGAGAGTAGACTGGGGAAAATAGGATGCATTTGATGATAAATAAAGTGGGGATAAATGGTTGCCATTGGCAGTGATTACATTTTCTACAAATACATTTTCAACTGGGCAAAGATAAATATGTTCTGTTATTTAAAGGAATCATTCAACTAAAAATCTAAACTTTCATCATTGACTCACCTTCATGTCGTACATCGTACCACGTCCATTCTGCTAGACTAGTCACAAAGTCAAATTAGAAGCACCAAGCACCACTGAAAGGCCTAAATGATTCAGTATTTAGTATGTCAAATAACAGCTGTTAAAAGCTACAGCAGGAAAAGTGCAATGCAACTCAATGTTGTTTGTACGATTCTCAGCCACTAGGTGGCGCTACAAATCAGCACACATTATTACTCAACTTCGGGAACCATAAAGATGAACAAAAACATAGATTTAAGCAATTTTATTATGTCCCACAAGAAATAAATAAAGCACAGAGCTTCACTGTTTCAAAATATGCATTGTAGCAATTACACAACCTTAAATCTATAGCAAAGCCACCCCTTTTCCAAGATTCGACACCCTGATGAAATAATTGAACTTGAATTAAAACAAAGCAGACAACAACTCAGATGTGCTGCCTGTGAAGGCAATTTAGCTCACATACAAAAGAATATGAACAGGACCTTGTTGATATTTTTTATCATTGAAAACGGTCCATCTGCAGCATGGTGGCTTGTTTGTGCCGTCAAACTGCAGTAAGCCCATCTTTAAAATACTCATTTGCACTTCAGTAATTAAATGTTGAGCTTCCCAAGAAACCAGAGTCCCCCAAGGTGCATTTTCGTTTGTTATCCAGACTCTTTTTATATCACTTCTTAGAATTTTATAATAATGCAGAGTTTGTTCTAAAATAACATTAAATATTCCTGTGAGTTTTGAGAATACTTTTAATTTCATTCTATTTCAATACGTTTAATCGTTGCGCCTTTAAAATACCGTGAGCAATACATTTAGAAAAAAATACGCCAATTTGCAAACAGAACAGACAGTGACAATGTTAACAAACACATAGTTTTTAACAAAATTAATTGCATTAATTAGATTAATTTGAGTGGTACTGCATAAATTAGTTAGGTAAATTAGTTGGAATTAAATCTTGTATTATATAAATTATATACATATTATATAAGTTAATTTTTAATCCCTGCATTTAATGGCCACAACAGCACAATATCTGGTTCAATGTATTATATATTCAGAGTAAAAAAAAAAAAAAAAAGCCGAAAAACTAGAACATTCAGATTTAAAATAATATATTAAAATACTTTTCCAAAATGTTTTTTTTTTTGAAAATGAAAAAAGTAACTAGCATTTGGCATTTTCAACATGGCAAGCAAAGTTTGATGGGATTCCTCAGTTGTAGGGTTATTCTTTAATAACAATTTTTGTTTTTGTTTTTATTTTTTTGCAACGTGCATTGTAGTTCTTTGGAAGTAAACCGTGAAGTAAATCGCTCTCTCTACGCGTCTCTCACCCTTCCTCATAGAGTTTTAAATAAAAATGCAATACACTACTGTAATCCATTCTTTGAATATAAAAAGTTCTGTTAAAAAAAACATTCAAGTAGGCTTTAGTGTTTTGTCCAAGAGGCACTGACAGCGCACATGAACGTATCCTATTTCATAATTTGGCAGATACATTTATAGCTCTGACTAAAACTCTCTGCTTCCGCACAGATGAGTCAATATCTTTCGAACAACCCACAGATGCAAACACTCAACAAAATCCAGTGAATGAACTCATTACACAGCTTCTGTGGGTAGCTGAGGGGGCTTGTCTTCATACTGTGGTGGTGGGGTCAGTGGTTCAATGGTCACCACCCCACTCTGTCCAGGGTTTTGGATATTCAAACGAATATCCTTCAGGTGGAGCTTCTCAGACTTGATCCTGCGCACTCGGAGAGGTCTGAGGATGCGACTGGCCCTGCTGCTGCTGCGGACGGGTGCTGCCGCAGGCTGGGGTGCAGGGCCAGGAGCTGGTTGAGGGGCCTCTTGGTTATTACCGTCTCTAGGCTGCTGGGCTTCATTTTCGACGGCACTAATCAGATCTTCGTACGAGGGCAGCTGGTAGCTCTGTCGCAAGTTGCTCTGCCGAACAGGGTACTGTCCACTGGTCACCGCCTCCTCATAGGTGGGAACATCATAGCTGGGTGCTGCTTCATCAGCTGATCTAATATTTACACATTATGACATGAGTTGCATGCAGATGAACATAATATTTGCTCAATGTGTGTCACCTAGATGGATCTGGACAAGACAAGATATATAATGCAAGATATATTTGAGATATATGTAGATATACACACATATACACATATACATTATATATATATATATATATATATATATATATATATATATATACTTTTTAGTTTGTTTGAATACATCTGACACATTTCTTTAAAATTAGCATTTCTTTCTGGCTACTTTATATGGATTTCTGTGCAAGTACTGGTACTTCTGATTGGGCTGAGGCTGGAATTTAGCAAATTTGAAGTAAAAATATTTGATGGATGTATAGTATGTGTCAAGAGCATTCACTCAGTATCATTATCTAATTTTTGACCTAGATGGCTTTTGGCTGGTTTTGCATCTGAGCTCTATATATATATATATATATATATATATATATATATATATATATATATATATATATATATATATATATATATATATATATGAAGATATATATATATATAATATACATTTTACATAATGTGCGATATAATATATATTAGGGATGTGACGAGATCCGACATGTCGAACGTGACAATATTCTCGCAAAACATTTTGCAGCGTTTACATTTGAGCTGCATGACTAATCGTTAAAAGATCGCAATCTCTATTTCAAACACCCACGCAATCTTATTTCTTTAAAAAAAGTTAAAAAATCTCGTCTCGTCCCGTTCTTGTGAACGTGAACCCAGTCTCGTGTCGTCTCGTGGGAGAAGTGTCTCCTCACACCCCTATACATACACACACACACAAATCCATCTGACATCTTTCTTTAAAAAATGCATTTTTATCAGGCTCAGAAGTATAGGTTTCTATGTAAGTACCGGTACTTCTGATTGGGCTGAGGCTGGTATTTTAGCGAGTTTGAAGAAAAAGTATTTGATGGACGTATAGTATGTGTCAAGAGCATTCACTCAGTATCATTATCTCATTTTTGACCGAGATGGCTTTTATCTGGTTTTGCATCTGAACTCTTCATATATTATTTATATTTATTATTTATTTATATTATTTATACATTTATATTTTTATTGTTTATTTTAGATTTTTATATATTTTTTCATATATATATATATATATATATATATATATATATATATATATATATATATATATATATATATATATATATATATATATATATGTGTGTGTGTGTGTGTGTGTGTGTGTGAGTGTTTTGTTTTATTATATATATATTTTTTTCAGTTTTTTAGATATTAGATATTTCAGATATCTATACTATACATTTATTTGTTTATACATTTATTAACACAATATATATGTATATTTTTTATTTTAATTATATATATATATATATATATATATATATATATATATATATATATATATATATATATATATATATATATATATAACATATGCGTGTGTGTGTGTAATTAATTTAGGAATACTGTGTATGTGGGATCAGTAAATAATTAAAAAAAAAAAAAAGTTAAAAGAATTTCACCAAGGCTTGCGTGTATTTAAGCAAAAATACATGAAAAACTGTAATATGCAATACCACTATTTCAAATAACTGTTTTCCATTTAAACATTTATTTTTCATTTCTGATGGAATTTTATGTACATTTTCAACATCATAACATTTCTTCTTAATATTATCAATGTTAAAAACAGTTGTGCTATGCTGCTTAGTATTTCTATTTTATGATTCTTCTCTGAAAAAAAGCATTTATTCAAAACAAAATAAAAACAAAAATATTCCTTGCTAGAAAAAGTTACTTTAAAGAAGTAAATAAAATATATATATTTATAAATAACAAATAATACATAATATAACCCTATATATATATATATATATATATATATATATATATATATATATATATATATATATATATATATATATATATAAGCTATTAAGATAATGACTTATCTTTTTCAGTCATAGTTTTAACATTGGTGCATCCCTATACAAAAAAATTTTGATTTTAACCTTTTCATCTTATCGTAACACCAGAGAGGGAATGTTTATACGTATAGAGCAGTACTTACTCTTCATCCTGATCTCTACGGGCACGATCCACATAATCGGCACCGCCTGCACCTGTAGTTTCCCGCTGTCGCTTCCTGTTCCTCAACCCGAGACATATAGCAAGGAGCAGCATGGCAACACCAGCTCCAACCAGCGCAAATGCAACAGACGATGTCTTCTTTTCCTCAGTGTTTCCGTCATTCGTGTTCGTAGCATTTTGAAGCTGTGTCATTTCAGAAGGGACCATGGTCCATATGATCATGACCACACCGAGTGCCACCAGGCCCACTCCCAGTGCACAGAGAGCATACTGCGAGCCAGAGCTACTGCCATCTCTACTGGTGGGTGAACGCCTGTTTCCTGTACACAGAGGCTGCCCACTGGAGCACATAGCTGTAAATGCTCCTCTTCAATACTCACGAACATGCACTTTCCCCGGAAGGGTGGTCCGAATCTGGAGGATGAGTGTAGCACTGTGACATGAAAACAGAGCCAAAAAAAAAAAAAAAAAAAAAAAGAGACAAATGATATAAACATTTCAATGAGGAGGAAATACTTCCTGGAAATGACTGGGAATGTGGCCCAAGTATCAGAAGAAAAGGGTTTCTGTGTTTCAGCTCACTGCATGCAGACTCCACACTAAAACGCAATCCTTTTGGCACAATGCCACTCTTAAGGTCAAATAGAAGCATTTGGCATGTCATGGAAAGGATTACCATGTATGGACATTGTACAACTTTCTACAACTCTTTATAAAAATGTAGTACTGTTTTCAAGTCATGTCAGACACATTTTCTCTCTTGTGATGGTTTGGTTTATAAAGCCCCAAAAAACGTCTTAACACCAGTATCACTCTTGTGATTGACGGACAGACATGACCTGGTCAGAACACACCTCCTCGATTACATACGACAATGACACGTTTTAGTTCACTCCAGAATTAAATGTTTACATAGTATATTTTAACATAAATAATGCATGAATTTAACGTTAAAGCAGAAATAATAAAGATGTAAACACCATCTCTCATTCAAACTCGCTCACTTCCGCTCTCTTCCAGCTCGTCGGTTCTCCGCACTGGATTGTGGGAAATAGTGCTTCAGCGAGTGTACATCGGTTGTACACTCGGAATTAGAATGCACTGTGGGTAAAAAGTACTGAATTACTGAGTAATTTTTTTTTTTTTTTTTTTTGGAAAATGACAAATCGTTTCGCTAGATAAGACTCTTATTCCTCAGCTGGGATTGTGTAGAGCCCTTTGAAGCTGCATTAAAACTGCAATTTGGTACTTCAACCCGTTGAAGTTCACTATACACTCTTAAAAATAAAGGTTCTTCACGATGCCATAGAAGAGCCTTTTTTGTCTAAATGGTTCCGTAAAGAACCTTTAACATCTAAGGAACCTTTCTGTTTCACAAAAGGTTCTTTGTGGTGAAAGAAGGTTCTTCAGATTAGAAAAAGGTAAGAAAGAGATGGTTCATTAAAGAACATTTGACTGAATGGTTCTTAGTGGAACCAAAAATGGTTCTTCTATGGCATTGCTGTGAAGAACCTTTTAAAGCACCTTTATTTTTAAGAGTGTATGGAGAAAACTCCCGGAATGTTTTCCTCAATAACCTTAAAGGAGCAGTTCACTTCCAGAACAGAAATTTACAGATAATGTACTCACCCTCTTGTCATCCAAGACGTTCATGTCTTTCTTTCTTTAATTATGTTTTTTATGTCCATATAATGGACTTCTATGGTGCCCCCAAGTTTGAACTTCCAAAATGCAGTTTAATGCAGCTCCAAAGGGCTGTAAATGATCCCAGCCAAGGAAGAAGTGAATCTTTCACTCATCTAGCGATTACAATTTATACACTTTTTAACCGCAAATGCTCGTCTTTGTCTAGCTCTGTTTGTGTGTATTCTGTGTATAACTGTGTGTATTCCTATTTATGACATCTTGTTTATGACCCTCAACTTCAAAATTGACCTACATCGCTGCAGAAGTACCAACCCAGCGTTTACAAAGTGAAAATCCAAAGAAAGCAAAACGCCCTCTACAAAAAAATAAATCAATCAATAAATAAAGTAAAACAGCGACGTAGGACAATTTTGAAGTTGAGGGAGAAAATGAGACCATAACTGTCTTGACCTGGAGATGCACAGACTACACATGCACAACACAGAACTAGACAAGACTAGCATTTGAGATTAAAAAGTATTTAAACTAACTTTTTAACCACAAATGCGTCTTGGTCTAGCTCTGTTGAACTGTGTGTATTCCTGTTTACGACAGTTAGAATATGTCGAGAAACTCCCATCTCATTTCTCCCACAACTTCAAAATCGTCCTACATCACAGCAGAAGTACCAACCAAAGAAGGTCAAACGCTCTTTACAAAAAAAAAAAAAAAAATTTTGAAGTTGTGGGAGAAAATGAGACCCTAACTGTCTTGACCTGGAGATGCACAGACTACGCATGCACAACACAGAACTAGACAAGACGAGCATTTGAGGTTAAGAAGTATATAAATTGTACATTTATATACTTGTAAAAAGACCCTTCTTTCTCAAGCCCTTTCAAGCTGCTTTTAAACTGCACTTTGGAAGTTCAAACTCAGGGGCACCATTGAAGTCCACTATACGGAGAACATTTCTGAAACGCTTTCTTCAAAAAACATAATTTCTTTACGACTGAAGAAAGAAAGTCATGAACATCTTGGACGACAAGGGGGTAAGTAAATTATCTGTAAATTTTTGTTCTGGAAGTGAACTAATCCTTTAAAGGGGTCATGGGATGCCCATTTTCCACAAGTTGATATGATTCTTTAGGGTCTTAATGAAAAGTCTATAATATACTTTGGTTAAAATTTCTTAATGCTTGTGTAAAACAACACCCTTTTTACCTTGCCAAAAATGAGCTCTGCAAAAATCATCTCATTTTGGTCGAGGCTGCTTTAAATGCAAATGAGCTCTGCTCGCCCCGCGTTTAGCCGCTAAACTTGCTAACTAGCACATTATTAGGAAAGACGATCGCAAAAAAACCCTTATACTCACTTCTGCTGTAAGTGAAGTTGGATCACGAATGATTTGCGTGAACATAGACGGATATATGTAGTTCGGGAGGCGCATTCCCTTCACAAACATAATCCACTGCATCTTCAGCAACTCAGATGTCAGGAGTTAGGGCTGCACGATTAATCGAATGCGTTTATGAGGTGCGCTTAGTCAGTAAAGCCGGTACTTTGATTAGTAGTAAAGCTCCATCACGTGCGTTCTGCTGGAGCGGCAATTAATACACAGAGCCGTAAATCAGTGTCGTAAATCAAAATCGAATGCGATTCATCTGCGATTATGAGCGCGATTTGGCGTAGCTTGTCACTGATTTACGGCTCTGTGTATTAATTGCCGCTCCAGCTGAACGCACCTGATGGAGCTTTACTACTAATCAAAGTACCGGCTTTACTGACTAAGCGCGCCTCATAAACGCATTCGATTAATCGTGCAGCCCTATCAGGAGTAAATGCCGACCACTATGTTCATTATTACATCCGGCAACACAACACCTCAATCGCTCAATCGGAGATATTCTTGTCTAACTTACATCCCTGCTCCGGCATTGAAACAAAGAGGGCGGACTGTTACAGCTGATCTAAGGTAAGACGCTCATGTCAATCAACTATCGTGAGAGCGGCCTCTGTCGGTGTGACGCCACAACGACAGGCATCTGAGAATGGCTCGATTTGAAAAAGGGAATATTATTTCTACAGATGAATTAAAAACCACTGCATGGATTTTTATCATTATAGGGTAGATTTGTACATACACTGCCAACACACATTAATGTTCAAACAACATGAAAAAGTGAACTTAGCATCTGATGACCCCTTTAAGAGGCATGTTGAGGGGAAATCTTGATGTCACAATTCTCACAATTTCAAATCTGGGCATTCTAGAAGGGTAGAAAAATATAATTCATATTTTAAACCAAGTAGTTAGTTTTACGTTTTGAAACTTGCAGTGTGTTTTTACTGTGGACTAACCTGTTATGTGTGTAAATATCAAGAACATTTTGATTCTCCCACACATTTTGCACATTTAAAAAAAAATAAAAAAATAAATAAAGCTTAATCATTTTTCTGAGAGTGTTTTGTACTATAAAAAAGATGGCAAATATGTGATCTAAATGGAAGTATAGTATACTTCCATTTGTTATAGTATATTTTTGTGCACCGTTGATGAACAGCCATAAAGCCTGGTAGAAAATACAGTGCAACTCATTTAGCCGGTTTATGAGTCAACAAAGCTTGTGCAACAAGACGTTTCCCATCATTCTGTGCATGCAGCAATACAAAAATAATAAAACGCAGATAAAGCATCAATTACCCACCCGGTGAACATATTGATCGTCATTTTGTTGCACAAGCACTAAAAAGCTTTTGTTTTTCTTGGGATGTGATAAAAGAGAAATGCACATATGAACTAAATTATGATTTCTAAACGGCACAGCTGACAGGGAACATTTCAACATGATAAAATAAGTGCATTAAAGATAAAGATAATGTTTACAAACACTTCTATAACCTTTCCCACATCTATACTCACTTCCATAACATCAACAAAAGCTTTCAACGCACGTCCTTGAAAGTAAAGGTTAAGACCCATCGGGCTACACGCAGTGAAAAAAAAAATAAAAAAAATTACCTAAAACTGATCTAGTCCACAGAGGTTAGGCTGCTGCCGTACACTAACTGTTGCCATAACAACACAGCATTGTTCACTAGTGAATGTGGGCACTTCACTGTGCTCAGAATGGAAATGGGGAAGGGGTGTCATTTTAGGTAAAAGCTACTTTAAATTCACATTAAAACAGGCCAACAGCCGTGTTAGCAAAACCAAATTTCATGTAGGTGAATTAATTTTATCCTTGTAAAATGCTAATTTTTTTGTATAATTATACAAGATGTTCTTTTAAAATATTTCCCTCTCACAACATGTAAATCTGTTTGAGAACGTGCATTGTTAGGCGACTGCGGACATACAGGTTTTATCTTAAGCTGACATTTTGCGTGGTTTTATGAATGTTTTACATTGTGTGTTCAGGTAGACCACTAAAAAAAGAAATCCCGATTGCAGGCTTTGTGACACCTTTCAGAATGACTCATCTGCCTGTGGGAGTCATTTATTTGAGGGGGAAGAGTGAATGGTCAACTATGTTTTATAATGTTCACATTTCGATTTACAACAAGTGGCTTAAAGAAAAGGAAATCAAGGATATTTTGAGAGGAATGAGAGGAGAGATGGAAAAAGAGATAGAAAGAGAGCAATCGTCTGTGTAGAAAGCAGGTGTATTATAGTTTGAGAAAGCCTTACATGTTTAGGGGCATTAATAAAACAGGTTTTTCATAGAACAAGACATGGCAAGTGCAGCAAAATGTGCACACTAATTGTAAAAGCCCACATTTGTTTCTTAAGACTAGCAGGAGGAGTCTTGTTCAAAGGGATTTTAGAAATCAATTCATTTTCAGGAAATAGATGGTGTGAGAAAATGACTCTTCTTTATTTTGCACAATTCAAATCTTAAATGATTATTAATCACATGCAGATTGGGGTACGTGACATGTCTACAAAGGAGTCCATGAGAGCAAAGAACATTAAATTCTGGTCAAAACAAAAGAAACATAAAATAGGGAAATATGACAAAAGACCAGGAAGGCCTGTCCAAATACACAGAGCAACACTTGCTCCCTGTCCTGAAGTAAACAGACATTGAACCACAGGTCAGTAAATGCCCCATCTAAACATGCACCCCATGACCTCCTCTGGGCTTTATCTGAACTTATTCTTACAGAATACAAGGCAGGATAAAATGATAAAATGAACTGGTAAAATGTGTATCTTGTCTGGAATACAAATTAGGTTTTATAACACGTTACAAGACCAGTCACACTCATAATCCAATCATCTTTAATACTACAAGTACTAATACTACTAATATATTGAGATTAGAGATTAGATGGATTTAGCCTTTAACAGTGTGATTGAAATATGTCTTAAAAAACTCTCTCCATATCAAACTATAAAACAGAACAATATATTTTTGGAGTAATTAGGGTTGTGGCCTTGAAGTGAAGGACAAAGATGAGATTCAAAACAAAACCTTCACTAATTCAAAGATGGAGACAAACAATTATGGAAACATAACAGATGGAGAAAGTAACACATGAGTTTAGAAATCAATCTTTTATCAATCAATCAATCGATGAGGAGCATTTTTATTTTATTTATTTTTTAAATTAATAAGTAGGGCTGTCAAACGATTAATCGCATCTAAAATAAAAGTTTAAGTTTGCATACTATATGTGTGTGTACTGTGTATATTGTTTATGTATATATAAATACGCACACATACATGTATATATTAAGGAAAAATATTTTAAATATATTTAAAAAAAATACTGTATTATATACAAAATATTTATATGTATATGTAATCTAAACTATATACAGTACAAGTATAATATATATGTATGTGTGTATTTATATATTTATATATAGACAGTAAACACACATAGTATGTAAACAAACTTTTATTTTGGATGCGATTAACCACAATTAACAGTTTGACAGCCCTATTAAAGTGATGTATAATTATTTAAAACACTTTAATTTTTTATTATAATTATATTATAATTATAATCATAGCTTATTTATATATATATATATATATATATATATATATATATATATATATATATATATATATATATATATATATATATATATATATATATGTGTGTGTGTGTGTGTGTGTGTGTGTGTGTGTGTGTATATATATATATATATATATATATATATATATATATATATATATATATATATATATATATATATATAAATAAACTTAACAGATATAACATTTATTTTTATGTTATTGTTGTGTATTTTGTTCCATTTTCACTTGCATGTTTGAATTATATTACAATGTCTAGTTTCATCTAAAATAGATTTAATCTAAAAATTGAAACAGTGAATTTAATGGTGTCATCCACGGTCAACTTAAATATACTTACATCTTTAT
The DNA here is from genome assembly GCA_036247105.1 of Cirrhinus mrigala. Taxonomy (NCBI): domain Eukaryota; kingdom Metazoa; phylum Chordata; class Actinopteri; order Cypriniformes; family Cyprinidae; genus Cirrhinus; species Cirrhinus mrigala. The sequence goes on along the minus strand of CM070017.1, from coordinate 13,818,727 downwards.
TACTGATACAAGAAAACATTATGGTTACCATGGTAAACATGGAAACTGTAGTTGTCAAAGTACTATACTTCTATTGTTATTGTGGAAACCACATCAAAAATAAAGAAGAAGAAGAAGAAGAAACACGGATTCTGTAAGCTTCTTGGACGAGATGCCATTATCATTTTTGATGATTTAGATTTAACAGATAGTATTAACCTTGGAAATTCACCGGTTACCATGGTAAACTTTATAAGGGCAACCCGAGCAGATCGTATTTCTACCGTTTTTCAGCGTCATTGTTTACAGTACAAAACACCCTGGGAAAAACGAATGACCTTTGTGATTTTGTTTAAAGATTTTTGTTTTAAAGATTAAAAATGACTAACCAACTGGATATAGGTCAAATGTAGACAATATACTAAAGTTTCTCCCAAAAACGATAACATCAGATGTGAACACTGAGCTACGATTTTACAAACAAATGTATTAAGAATATGATAAAATATGAATAATTGATGTATGAATGTCAACTTACTGACTTGAAACATCACGAGGAAGATTCTGACTGTCATTCACGATATTTTTAAACTTTTTGAAACAATAAAAGACACTTTGTAACACTGACATCCTAAAGACTCTCCAGTGTCTCTTTCTGTCAGCGAAGTCAAACGTCTTATGACGAATAACGACGAACATGTAACAAAAAAAAATCAAGGTGAAGCTAAAGTTTACGGCCTATCGTAAGTTCCGCAGCGGTTCAACGCCCTTCGTTTTTTGTGCCATGAAAGTACCTGAGGCAGGTGTCGCTCCCAGCCGCAGGTGAAACGAATGTCCTCAGGATCCTTTCATTCGTTTGAGTAAAGAAAAGCTGTATGAAAACTCTAACTCCAGTCTCACTTTGTCTGCTTCGATAATTTGTGGGCTTAAACAGAGACAGGAACTTTGTTCAAAATCAAGTCGAGTGCTACCCCTCAATTGTAAAGAACTAGGAAGGACGCTTGGTCCTAATGCGAGTCGCATTTCATAGAGAAATAACAGCTGTTCGTGGTTCTATAACCCGGAAAAATATGGGTTTCCCTGGGAATTACCTAAAAGTGTTTACAATAGTTTCGATTAATGCCTATAAGTAAACTAAGGTCTGCAGGTGAAATTCCTGACTTTCAAGTTATAAACTTAACAGACATAAATTGAAACATTCTAAAAACCACGTTTTCAAGAGTTTCCTCCCACTGTTAGTGAGTAAAGATCAATTCAAACTTAAATTTCACTAAATGAAACAACGTTTTGCTGTGTAAATATATATAACACCATTTAAAAGTTTGGGGTTGGTGAGATATTTTAATGTTTTTGAAAAGAGACCCTTATGCTCACCAAAGATCAATTTGCTTGATAAAAATGAAATATACACTGTAATACTGAAAAATGCAGTATTCTTACAGATTAAAATAACTGCTTTCTACTTTAATGTAATTTATTCCTGTGATGGCAAAGCAGAATTTTCAGTAATATAAATGTTTTACTGTCATGCTTGATCAGTTTAATGCATCCAAGTATTATTTCTGACCCCAAACTTATGAACAGTAGTGTATAATATATAAAACCAACCTGATAAACAAGCACACAGCAACACTTAAATACATATATGTAGAGTTTTATTTTTATTTTTTTATACAGATTATTGTGTCAATGACACATGGTATATATCTATATACAATGTTTTTTTCAAAAGTACAGTTTCACTAATGCCACAAGATACAGTGATACCAAAATGATTAGTGATTGCAAAATCCACTTTAAAAATGCACCGTAACTGCTAAATTCTTGAGCTGCGCATCTCCAAGTGCTGGTATGCTGTGCAACAGACGTCACAGTCTATCAATAGACGATCTGAGTCAAACCCAGCAGGAAATCTGTGATTCATAGTTGCCATTCCTAACCAGATTTTGAACAAGATCTGAAAATAATGATTGGTTGAATTTATGACACAGTCATTAATTGATTTGTTATCTAACCTGTGCGGACCCAATAACAGAGGCTGTTTGCACAAAAGGCCAGTGCTGTTGCACGCTGAGCTGCAAAACTTGTTTTGCTCTCGTTGCCTGGTGGCTCCATGTGGGAAAACACAGCTGTAGAATGTGCAGTGCATGTGCTGCATTGGCTTGTAGATTGTATACTGCATTTTACCTTTCCATACATTCTTCTGGCACCCTGCTTATGACAGAAAATGATTCTCTGACTCCTTTCCAATCAGATCACGCTTTCATTTCCCTACTGTGCATGATAGTCACTATACAATGCATTTATATACATATATATTCCATTGAACAAATTGAACTGCATGCATGGTAAGTCTGAGATGTTAAAAATTCACAAATAGGAAATAAAAAGTGTTTTTTCTTCTTTCATTCCCCTTAAGTTTTTTTTTTTTATTATTATGTGGGAAAACTCATTTCAATTAAACTGGAGTGATCCTTATGTGACTAATCTATTACCCACACTACATCGCTAGTAAAGTGGCCGTTGCTTTTAATTTTATATGCAAATGAAAACACAAACATCTTAGCAGATGTCAACAGATGAAGTAAAACAAAGAAAAAACTTCACTGAGGCATTCAAAGTGTTATCACAATATATTAACAACACTATTCTTCATTCCAGCATTTCCCGTAACTTTAAACAAGCACAGTGTTGCGATGGCCTTGATGGAGGAAATGGACATCTGAACATGTGGTATTGATTTCAGCTGCATACTTACAGTTCTGACTGGAATTTACAAGTTCGTCTATGTATTATGTTAGTAACAAAATATTTGCTTTTTAATGCAGCATGTCTATAAAATTTTTAATTAAGTGCTTAGTTGTGATTTGTTGCCAATACAAAATTCTCTAAAGTGCAAATGGTCAATTCCCAAATCTCTTTTACAAATAATTGAGCTCATTTGGTCCATTAAGAGGTTAGGGGAGGTTCATCCTTCCTAGTTCATCTGAGGCAGACACAGAGCGTTGTCCTCAGACATTAGTGATCTCTATGCTCGAGTAACCGTGCATGGGACTGCCCTTGGTCCTCTGCAGGATCTTGATGCGTTCTTCTCTGGGTGGTGATCCACAGCCGCCTTGAAAAGTCAAGTCTCTCCCAACAGCAACCAGTGGATTGAATCTCAAAGGGCTCTGAGGAATGACAGAACAGTTATTTATCCTTTTACAGATCGTTAACAATAACATGTAGGTGCACAGACAAAGTTTGACCTGATTTTGTTAGAATGTTTTGTGTCAGCAAAAGGTCAGCCTATACCTTGCCAACCTTTTGCCTGGGAGAAAATCCTTCCTCAGTTTTGCGGCAGTTTGAGACGGGAGAATGTGTAGGAGTCCCATCTTTCCTGTAGTCCTGAGCCTGGTTAGTCCTGTAAGAGAGAAATACTGCAGAGTCACGCAGATGTCACACTTGTAAAATCAATATTTTTTTTTTAAAGAAGTGTCTTCTGCTCACCAAGCTGGCATTTATTTGATCATGATTGATTTAGCTTTGATCACAGGAATAAAGTACATTTTAAAATATATAAAAATTATATATATATATATATATATATATATATATATATATATATATATATATAGTAAAACTAAAAAAATATTTTACAATATTACTGCTTTTGCTGTATTTTGGATCAAATAAATGCAGGCTTGGTGAGCAGAAGTGAATTCTTTAAAAAACATTAAAAATCTTACTGTTCAAAAACTTCGACTGGAAGTGTACTGAAAGTAGTAGTTTATTATTATTTTTAAATTCATTTGAATAAAATGTTCACATTTCAAAATTTAAATGCCACAAAACTTGGAGCAACTTTAACAAATTTGTGTAAATAAAGCCTACTAAAAATATTATTACTCGAAATTCAACATATTTGTTTTGCATAAAAAGGCCAAACTTAACAATGACATGTGAAGCAAGATCTAAAAAGCCCTAATATCTGACAAAACGTAAACACGCGAGAGATGAGAAAGTAGCGCCGGTCTTTTTTGGACGAGCGGACTGATATGCATTGTTGGTGTGGACTACAGCAACCGCTAATTTGCACTTAAAAAATGAGTGGTATAACGGCAAAGCAATTTTAAAAATCTATGTAAAAAATCACGACAAGTGCTGTATTAACTATAATTTACAATATATCTTCCCATATACTGCTGGACTATGTACAAGCTCGAGAGACGTAAAAGTTTTTGGAGTTCTTTTTTGGAAGAGCGGACTAATATACAGTTTGCTATGGACTACAGCGACCGTTGCCGTTGTTGGACAATAAAATATTCATGACTATAATGAAGCTCCACACACCTTGCCGGGTTGAGAAGCACTTTCATTTCTTCATATAGATGACGATGGATCATGTGTTTATTGCTGGGGATATCTAGAGCCTTGGCCATGGTGTCTGCACTGAAGGTCGGATCAAGAACCATCACTGCACCATGGATGCCACTGTTCTGAAGGCTGTCAGCATACTCCTGGAAAAAAGACAACATTCAACAGGTTGGAGATTTAATGAGATGTATGTATGACACTCATCCACCTTATTCTTAAACGCAATAGGCTTTATCGGCGAGACTTCCGGTTCGTTAGCCACTATATGAACATAAAATAAAGAAAAACAACATGCAGTAAACAGTAAAACTATTTGCACTACAAACCAGTGTGTTCATAATTAGGATAATACTTTAAAATAATATGGTAAGACACCAATTTGTAATATCAAGCAGCAACACGAGCTGTTTTGTACAGCTAAAAATAGCTGGACGTAGATGAGACCTGAAGCCTGACCCATGAAATTTACAAATGGCCGCACCCGCTCTTATGGCAAAAGTAAAGTGGATATGTCATTAAGTATGTTTTAAGTATCCAAATACTTGTTGGGAACACTGAATGTTCCTCATACACTGTTGTTCAAAAGTTTGGGGTTGTGAAGTTTTTTTTTATTTAAATAAAGAAAATAATACTTTAATTCAGCAATGATGTAATAAACTGATCAAAACTGTCATAAAGACACAAAAATTCAGCTTTGCTATCTCAGGAATAAATTACATTTTAAAATATATAATAATATAAAATAGTTATTTAAAGATTATAATATTGCACATTTTACTGTATTTTTGATAAAAGAAATGCTATCTTAGTTAACATTAGAGACTTCTTTCAAAAACATGAAAAAATTCTCCCAACCCCAAACTCTATGAACTTTGTATTACCTTCAGATCAATGTCTCTGATCCACTTAATGACACGGTGGCTGGTCCAGACCACTGGATCCAAATCTCGATTTTCACACTGAGCACGACGTGCCTGTATAGTCTGCAGAGGCAATATGCTATTTTACAATATCACCAACAAAACCTTCACATGTTATATTTTCAAAGTGAATGCGACAGTGTATACATTCAGTGTATTCTTGCCTCTTTGTCAAAGTTGAGCATTTGCAAAAGCTGAATGGCTGACAGAATGCTGGTAACATGAAACTTGTTGGTGATGTTAAAGATGGCCTCCAGGTCTCTCCGCGTGATGGAGTTCAGTACTCTGCCGTCCACTAACTGGTTGTGGAAGACCTGTGAGTACTGGGGAAGCCCGACATCACTCAGCCAGGTCTTGGACACCCAGTGATGATCCATATCAGCAGCTTTGGAAAGTCTGAGGGACACAAATATGACAAAACCAATGCTAATGCACTCTAATGTGTACCACCTGTGTGTTTGCGTGCAGGTTTATGGCCGCTCACCCTCGTCCATTCTCTGCTTCTCGGTAGTCCTCAATAGCTAGACGGAGCTTCCTGCGGTGCATGGGGCTGTTGATGCCCAAACCAAGCTCCAGGTCCTCATCGGTCAACCCCAGCAACACCTGCAACAAGAAGCAGCTCACTGTGACATCATCACCCCATCAGCTCCGCAGACAAGTAAATGTTGCAACGTATTCCGGTTTAACTGAGTAATCATTAACTAGATTAACATCAGGCCTCATTGTAAGCATCAGGGCTGTTAATATTTGTTGGAGGTTAAGATAAAGCACTAATCAGCGGCCAAAGAACTAAAACTGTTATCCTAGAATGTCACTTGGAAGATTAATCAATGGGAAGATTATAAATGGCTTATTAGTTATGTTTGTTTGCGTTTTTGCATTACACATTTGTATTACACATTTTCTGGAACGTTGTTTAAATATGCAAATGAGGCATTATCTAATTAAATTAGCACTGATTTGCATTTCCAGAATAGAAATCTGAACACTGGAGAGAATTTTGGATATCTATTTTTATCACTCCAAAAATTTGAACAAACTGTAGACAGGCAGAAAAAAGTGTAATTGAAATCTACAGACACAAATAGATAAAGTGTAATAAAATAAACACCTAAATACATATTACTATTCTGAAAAAAGACACATTATAGGAGAATAAATATATTTAAAATCCAGTGCATAAAAAATGGCTTTCTCTGTAATACTTTGTCTTAAAAAAGGGCTTAAATAAAATGCACGGTAGAAATGGTTAGAAGAAAAAAAAAGCATTTACCTTCCCACTCTTGACATTCTCTGAGCAGGCGCGCATGTACATGGGCATTGCCATGACAACCTCCAGCCAGGCCTGCACAGTGACCGCCTTCCACAAAGACATGGGCTTGCTGCGCGTAAGCTCCGCCTGCTGCAGCCGCTCCAGCTGCTCCTCGCCGTCTGATAGGCTTGGATGGTTCTGGCTGGAGAGGCTGTCTGAGTCTGGATTGGTCAGGAGGGGCAGGAATAGGAGGGTGGGTGGGTGGGTGGGGGGGGGGGCAAGTTTAAGGGGTTCAGAGGGGTTGAGAGCAAAACAAAAATGCCTTATCCATTCTGCACATGAAAGCTTTTTATTGCTGTCAGGAAAAGCACCCACCTCCATATCCTCCTGTTTCATTTCAGTATTTTCTGCTTTTAAAATGCTTCTTAAATGACTCATTGCTGTCTAGCAAGAACCAGTGGATGCGATAAGGCCTGCGGTCAACATCGGCAGACCTTGTCTATCCTTATATAACCCAGACACCCTCTTGAGCAAAACCACTTCCACATTTACCACCTCAGATTTTCACTACAAAACCACTTTAAGTTCTTTGCCTCACTGTGGGGAAACATTTACAGTTGAAGTCAAAAGTTTACATACACCTTGCAGAATCTGCAAAATGTTAATTATTTTACCAAAATAAGAGAGATCAAAATGCGTTATTTTTTATTTGGTACTGACTTGAATAAGATATTTTACATAAAAGATGTTTACATATAGTCCACAAGAGAAAATAATAGTTGAATTTACTTTTCTCTTCAGAAAAGCCCTTCAGGTCCCACAATTTTTTTTGGTTTTTTAGCATTTTTGTGGATTTGGACACTTTCCAACAATGACTGTATGATTTTGAGATCCATCTTTTCACACTGAGGACAAATGAGGAACTCATATGCAACTATTACAGAAGGTTCAAATGCTCACTGATGCTCCAGAAGGATAAACAATGCATTAAGAGCCACGGGTGTAAACAGTTGAACAATGAAGATGTGTACATTTTTCTTATTTTGCCTAAATATTTTTCTTCATGTAACACTGCTCTTCAGAAGCTACAGAAGATACTTATGTGTTTCCCAGAAGACAAAATAAGTTAAATTTACTCTTATCTTCAAATTCAAAAGTTTTCACCCTCTGGTTCTTAATGCATAGTTTCTCCTTCTGAAGCATCAGTGAGTGTTTGAACCTTCTGTAATAGCTGCATACGAGTCCTTCAGTTGTCCTCAGTGTAAAAAGATGGATCTCAAAGTCATACAGTCATTGTTGGAAAGTTTTCAAATACACAAAAATGCTGAGAAGAACAGTGGGCAGTTTTATTGTTCAGGACAAACAAGGGACTCACGAACAACTATCACTGAACAAAAACAAACAAACAAAAAAAAACAGCTGTGGATCATTCAGGTGAAAACACAGTATTAAGAATCAAGTGTATGTAAACTTTTGAACAGTGTCATTTTTATAAATGTAACTATAATTTTCTTCTGTGGACTAGATGTAAACATCTTTTATGTGAAATATCTTATTCAGATCAGTACTAAATTAAAAAATAACATGCATTTTGTATGATCTCTTTCTCATTTATGGTAAAATAATTTACATTTTGCAGATTCTGCAAGGTGTATGTAAACTTTTGACCTCAACTGTAATTTACTTGTTTATTAAGCTAATCTAATCTAACTAGACTTTTACAGCATTGTTTACTACAACACAAATTTATGGCAGTATGTTAAAAAACAAAAAAAAAAGTACTACTTCAAAATTTAATTTCTTTGTCATTTGTAAAATGTACTAGCAATTTCTGAGTGTTAATTCTTTAAAAATTATGGAAGTTCTTTATAATACACTTCATTAAACCATCTTACCAAAATCATCAGATTTTAAAGACGTCATACAATCCACACCTGTAGTTTAATGTTTTTACCAGCAGGTGGCCATATAAACTCTAAGCTAACGCTGCTGCAGTGATGTCATCCTTAAGGTGCTGGACTATCGGTTGAATTTGTATGAATTAGATGTGTAGTATAATTATTTAGATTATTTGATGTCTAATATAGCTGTCCTAATGCTAAAAGTGTGTCCTGTCAGGTATAAAACAAGATTGAAGTCACCCTGAGGGTTCAGACGGAATCATCCTTCTTTTAAGGCTTCATCAGATTTTAATTAGCTGAAAAAATTACCTCTATAAAACTCATTATCTGATGGGCATCAGGGCAGAGGACACCTATTTCGAACCTTTAGAGGAAATAGGCACTCGTCTAAGGAAAGACAGAGCCTTGACCTTGTTCGAGACATCCGAGAGCATCCGCTGGCTTATGGAAAAATGGATTTTAATGGAGATCGCAATCTGTTTCCATTTCAAGTAATGAGAAGGAAAAAACCCAACCGCTCTGAATTTACTGTAGCAAAGCTCTCCGGCATCCTTCACGAGGCTGTAAATAGAAACTCTCATCAAGAAAGCCTACATAATGTACTTTCTATGATATCTAAATATATAATTCTCAATAATTGTGTAGCAGACCCTTAAACTAAATGAAATCAAAATCAGTTGGTCATGAGATGATGTTTTGGGTAGAGGTGCACATGACCGTGCTCATGTTTTGGGTAACGGTGTACATGATAGACTCCAGTTCCAGTTGACATATTCATATGAGTTATGAATGTAGTGAGTTTGGGGCATTCTCATCCACTGAGGTAAGACAATGTTAGGACACGTGTTAACACAGATGGTGGGTAATTACAAATGAAGAGTAGAGCGGGGTCACCCCAAACCACGGCAACCCCTGAACAAGAGGGTTAAGAGGAAACCATTACATGACAACTCGCACGCAAACACACACACAGGGTCAAGAAGAAAAGGCACATGGATGTTGGGTTATGTGTTTTTATTTTAAAATAAGTTTTATTTTAATTGTTTCTTTTTTTTTTTTTTCTCTTTAAATCTCCAGAATGTTAAAACCTCCTCATCAAATTCAAATATAGTCCGGTTTCATTGAAATGACCTCTTTTCTAGTCTTTAAATAAAGTTCTTTAATAGATTTAATCTTATATCTGACATAATCTACTTTACAAAGCTTACAACATAAACTCATTAGAATGACATGAGGAATGAAGTTCCATTTAATTTAAAAGATTAAAATAAAAAAGGGAAAATAACAAAAAATCAGTGCCACCGAGATGCAAAGGAAAGCTTGAAACGGAAAGAAATATGTGATATGTCAGCGAGACGAGAGTCATGACATCATTGGGTTTAACATTAATGGGAAACAATGTTATGGAAGCAGGGTGTGTTATGAGTTCTTACAGACATTATATTTGCACACTTGAGAAAGCAGAAAAAAGAAAATATTCCTATATATTTTCTTGTGTACTGCAAGCTGCACTATAACCCTTTGGCACTTTACTGATGTAAGGTCAGCACCTGGTTTAAAGGGATAGTTCACCCAAAAATGAAAATTCTGTCATTAATTACTCACCCTCATGTCGTTCCAAACCAGTACGACCTTCATTTATCTTTAGAACACAAATTATATATTTTGACCCTGACCCTGCATAGACCACAACACAACTGAAATGTTTAAGGCACAGAAAGGTAGTAAGGACATCATTAAAACAGTCCATCAGTCTTCGACAAACATTCAGGTCTTGGTACTCTCTTCTCTCGAAGACTGACACAATCAAGTCGTTATTTTTGTTTTCTTTGCGCACAAAAAGTATTCTTATAGCTTCATAATATTACGGTTGAACCGATGATGTCACATGGACTATTTTAACAATGTCCTTACTACCTTTCTGGTCCTTGATCGTGGTAGTTGCACTGCAGTTTATGCAGGGTCAGAAAGCTCTTTGATTTCAACAAAAATACCTTAATTTGTGTTCCAAAGATAAACGAAGGTCTTAAGACTTTGGAACGACAAAGGGGTGTGTAATTAATGACTGAATTTTCATTTTGGAGTGAACTGTCCCTTTAAGTATAGTCCAGATTTGTGTGTAAATAATTTGTGGAAACAAACTTCCCCGATATTACTTCAAAATCTAGTATAATTCCTCACAGGTTATAAAATGTGTGGTTTTTAAAATGGAAATAGTCTAATAAATAATGCTACATGTCTTTTAGTAAAAAGATGCAGTCACATTGGACCACACAAAAATAATTTGAACAAGGCCTGTCTGAGACATACTGCAACTTCAGTCCAATTCTAACTGAATTACTCCATCCTTTTGTAATCTATCTTCATAATGGACTTAAACTGCCTAAAATACGATTTATGCAGTCTTTCCAGACAATAAAGTATAGATTTTGGGAGGTTTTCATTTCACATTTGTCAAGATTAAAAAGATCCTTGGTGCAGCCTTGCAAGAAGACATAATACATAATAAAATATTCGCTTTCAATGATCATTATCCTGGTTTGGCAGCTGTCTGAGTGTAACTCTGAGGTAAACACACAAAATTCACCTGTTAAGGTGCAGTCACATTTACCATAGCTTGACGCAATTTTGCGGGCGAGATCCACTCATTTCAATAGGAATCGACTTGGCCTAAAAGTGACTTAATGTGCCATGCGAAAGTTTTGGAACCCCTTGCAGAATCTGTGAAAATGTGAATAATTTTAACAAAATAAGAGAGATCAAACAAAATGCATGTTATTTTTAATTTAGTACTGTCCTGAGTGAAAACTTTTGAACAGAATTACTTATTTTGTCGAAATATAATTTTTTTCCATTTAGTACTGCCCTTCGGAAGCAACAGAAGATACCTGTGTGTGTTTCCCAGAAGACAAATAAAGTACAATTTACCTTGATCTTCAAATTCAAAAAGTTTTCACCCCCAGGCTCTTAATGCATCATGCTTCCTTCTGGAGCATCAGTGAATGTTGGAACCTTTTTTAATAGTTGTGTTTGAGTTCCTCAAATGTCCTCAGTGTGAAAAGATGGATCTCAAAACCATACTGGAAAGGGTTCAAATATGCAAAAGATGCTGGAAAACTGAAAAATCTGCACGACCAGGAGGATTTTTCTGAAGGAGAGTGCTAAAAAAAACCACACACAGTATTAAGAACCAAGGGTTCTCAAACTTTTGCAGGGGGTTATTTTAATAATTTCAGCTATTTTTTTGTCTTGTGGACGACATGTAAACATCTTTTTTTTGTAAAATATCTTACTCTCAGGACAGTACTAAATAAAAAATAACACACTTTTTGTATGATCTCTCTTATTTTGTTTAAATTATTCACATTTTCACAGATTCTGCAAGGGGTTCCCAAATTTTCGCATGGCACCGTACATGTGAGCTGTGCTTCGAACATCGCTACACTACTGATGACGGACCTCTTTTTGCCCGTGACAATCTTGCCAAAATTTTGCTAACGTGACCTCGCCTTTATGCAGATGTTTCTCAGTGATCAGATTACTGAGGTGAACAGCTAAGGCAAACATTTAGAAAACCATCCTATCTGGATGTAACTGAGTAGACTGTAACATTAAAAGTGCACTCAGTAATTTTTTGTTAATGTTGCATTGGCTGTCCTCTAGTTGTGTGGATGCATTATCACACAAAGTTAACAGATGTCATGTACTGTAGAAATGTCTTTTTCAGATAAGAAACAGCTTTTATTAGGCTCACTTTTCTTTCATCTTGTTATTCAAATTGTTTTCTGAGTGGAAAAAATGACTGAGTGCACCTTTAAATTTTTCAGATGGACCTCATGCTATGGTGTATGAAGACAGCCTGGAGTTCTGGGTTCATGGTAGAAGCAGTCATGAAAAAGAAGCATTCCACATGAAGACATCAGCAAACACAAGGTGCACAAGAGTTCCTATTTACAAATGCTCAGCAGTAATTCAAGTTTCCAGTTTATAAAAAAGAGACATATATTACCACAAATAAAGCATAATAACAGCATAAACATATTCACACGCAAATGACCCCATGTATATATTTATATGAATGTAAACATATGTACATATGCATACATATATAAATATATATTTCATTTACATAGATGTTTTTAAGTGTCGTTATGTACATTTCAAGGAGGCAGCAGTTCTTCCTCTTTCCTGTATTTTCACGGGGAATACATTTGAAGGCACACACAAACGCTTACGCACGCTCGCACACACACGTTAACTCAAGTCCAGGCATACGTTTCCACACACACATCTAATCGCTCACACAATAGCACTATCACCAGTCAGCATCCTCCTCTATATAGTAATCAGGGGTGGAAGTACCATCAAACAGGCCCGGATCCAAGGACTTGCGTTGAGATTTTCCCCGGGCAAACACTCGAGAAAGTGAGCCGAGACTCATCTTCTCCTTCTTCTTCTTACGCTTCTGGTCCTCGAGGTCCTCCATGGACTGAAGCAAGAACAAGAAAAGGCAGAAACAGAGACAGCAAGAGAGAAAGGAGAAGAGAGAATAGAAAAGTAATGGTGGACATATGGGGGGAGGTCAGTCATGTGGTTTCATCAGGAATTTCAGGAATAGCTGCCCTCTCTCATCAGCAGCGCTTCAGGGGTCCACACACTCCAAATTGGGTTCATTTACATTCTCTCATCCTGCGTTGTGACTACATACTAAATACTACAGTGGTTCCAATCACATTTTGGATTAGCACAAGATGTTTTCTGAATGACTGGATCCAACAATGCATGCATTATGGTATTCTCGTGAGCGTGCGTCAAAGACTGACATTGAAGTTGTTATTTTTGTTTTCTTTGTGCGCAAAAAGTATTCTCGTAGCTTAACCACTGATAACACATGGACTTTTTTAACAATGTCCATACTACCTTTCTGTTCCGTTTGAACATTTAATTTGCGTTACTGTCTATGCAGGGTCGGATTTCATCAAAAATATCCTAATTTGTGTTCTGAGGATTGACAAAGGTCTTACGGTTTTAAAACATCATGAGTGTAAGTAATTAATGACAGAATTTTTATTTTTGGGTGAACAATCCCTTTGAAATATGTTATTGAAACATCTTTCTATAGCTGCCCAGGGGCATTAACAAAATGCCACCAGTTAGTTTACTGGTCCTGGCTGGTTTAAGATAGTCTTCCAGCCTGAGCAGCTGAAAGTACCTGAAACCACTCTAAAACCAGTTATCAGACCAGTCTGGAAGACCAGTTAAGACCACCAGTTAAGATGTTTTATTTCTCTTCTAATACATATGAAGATCCCATATTTACCATTATAAAATGAACAGTGGGTCCTTGATGATGATTGGTCACTACCAGGGTTGCCAGGTTTTCACAACAAAACCCGCCCAATTGCTAGTCAAAACAAACTGCGGCAAAAGTGTTAAAGTAACCCGATTCCATAGGAAAACTGCAGATTTGGCAACACTGGTCAATACAACTGACCAATCCACTGTGAGTTTAGTCTTTCAGCCATGACTGTATTAACAGTATAGTAAAGCTGCTTGTGCCTCATGATGTAAGATTTAGTATTAAAATATTTTGGTATAAAAAATCTAAAATTAAAGCTAAAAAAAAATGTAAAATTAAAGCTATTAAGAAAAGAAATAAAGCTGAAAAATTAAATATATAATAAATTAGAAATACTGAATTAAAAATGTAAAATTTAAATGACCTGGCTGCTAACTGAAATTATTTTAAGCTGAAGTACTAAAATTAAAAAAAAAGAAGTAAAACGAAATTAAAGCTAAATAGATAACATACAGTTGAAGTCAGAAGTTTACATACAGCTTGCAGAATCTGCAAAATGTTAATTATTTTACTAAAATAATAGATATTTCACATAAAAGATGTTTACATATAGCTCAAAAGAGAATATAATATTTGAATTAAAAAAGGACCATGTTCAAAAGTTTACATACACTTGATTCATTAATACTGTGTTGTAACCTGAATGATCTACAGCTGTGTTTTTTTGGTTGTTTGTTTAGTGATAGTTGTTCATGAGTCCCTTGTTTGTCCTGAACAGTTAAACTGCCTGCTGTTCTTTAGAAAATTCCTTCAGGTCCCACAGATTCTTTAGTTTTCAGCATTTTTGTGTATTTGAACCCTTTCCAACAATGACTGTATTATTTTGAAATCCATTTTTTCACATTGAGGACAACTGAGGGACTCATATGCAACTATTACAGAAGACTCCAACGCTCAATGATGCTTCAGAAGGAAATATGATGCATTATGTTTTTTTCATTTGGTACTGCCCTTCAGAAGCTACAAAAGATACTTACATGTTTCCCAGAAGACAAGTTTAATTTACCCTGATCCTCAAATTCAAAAGGTTTTCAACCCCCGGCTTTTAATGCATCGTGTTTCCTTCTGAAGCATCAGTGAGTGTTTGAACCTTCTGTAATAGTTGCATATGAGTCCCTTAGTTGTCCTCAGTGTGAAAAGATGAATCTCAAAATCATACAGTCATTGTTGAAAAGAGTTTAAATACACAAAAATGCTGAAAAACCAAAGAATCTCTGGCACCTGAAGGAGCTTATCTGTTCAGGACAAACAAGGAACCCATGAACAACTATCACAAATAAAAAATTAAAAAAAATTCAGGTACCAACACAATATTAAGAATCAACAGGATTGAACAGGGTCATTTTTATAAAATTCAACTATTATTTTCTCTTGTGGACTATATGTAAATACATTTTATGTGAAATATCTTATTGAGGTCAGTACTAAATAAATATACCATGCATTTTGTATGATCCCTCTTATTTTGGTAAAAGAATTCTTGCAGATTCTTGCAGATTTTATTTATATATATTTTATATATATATATATATATATATATAAAATAATAAAAATGACAAAAAACACATATCAAAATGAATAAATTAAAATGAAAACCTAAAATATATAAATGAATATATAAATAAAAGCTAATTTGAAATATATATATATACATACTATAAAATAATATATAAAATAATAGTTAATTAACATTGGATTCTTGAAGCCAAATGTATAAAACGTATTCAGTTCAGTCTTGTGAAGCACAGCTAATTCTCACAGGTACAAATTGCATCTTTTGATTTATCTGCATTAACTACCATCAAGTCAAAACGGGCCCCTGAAGCCATGCTAATGAGCAGCGCAGGGACTGAATATTTGAGAAGAGTGAAGGTGGAGATAAAAACAAGTTGGGAAGGCTGATTACTTGGTCGGGGGTGCCAGGCAGCTCTTACATTGCAGAGGGAGTGAGTCCTGTGGCGGGGTGAGTTGATGTCGCTCGGGGTGGATGAGCGGTCGCCGTCGGCAGCCGAGGCGTCGGAGATGATAGAGGGCTGGCGGGAGTGACAGGGGCTAATCCTCAAAGCAGCTGTGGTGGCAGAAGACGGGTGTGTGAGCGGGCAAAAAGAAGACATTTGGTGTATCTGAGCATGCTGTTGCGTAGGCCTGTACCTTGCCTGTCCGCAGGGTGTGAATGGTACAGGGTCTGTTGACTCTGTCTGATTGCTGCAGTGAGGGGAAGGTCTGCTTGCATCACCCACTCCTGACTGCCGTTCACTACCGGCTCCGAAGGCATCGCCAGGGAGTGACGCTTTGGCACGTCTTTAGTGAGGGTGGCTAGAGACTGCTTTGCCTGGGGTACAAAAACAACACACACAAATGCACCATATTTCAGGTATAATCACAAGAACCTTCATAAAGTTGCCTCTAAAATTCGTAGGCTACAAGTTGAAATGCTTTCCATAAAATGCTGACTTTTAGATGTAATAGAAAAGTTTTTAATTACAAATTATGATATGACAGTAAAATGTGTAATTCAAAAAATATTTTTATTTTAAGTTTGTTAAAAAATCCTGAAAAAATATAATTTCCACAAAAATATTAAGCCACACAACTGGTTTCAACATAGGAGTAACGCAGAAAACTGAAATATAATTAAAATATATTCAAAATAGAAAACAGTTATTTAAAATTTTAATAATATTTCACAATATTAGTGTTTTTTATATATATATAGTTTACATTTATACTACAGTTACACCATCTCAGTATCTTGATGTTTAAGCTTATAAAACATCTAACCCTCAGATCGCTTGGGGTGAAAAACAGAGGATTTCAAAATCTCAGTGGGAGTGAAATCATTAGTACGCTTGAGATAGCGTGTGTATGTGTGTGTGTATTGGTGGGGCACACGGGCACAACAGATTAGGCAGAAGAAGTGAGTAATGATGCCATTACTGCACTGTTGACAACCATGTGCCTCTTCATGGGGATTTTTGTGTGACTGCACAAGTTCATACGCCTGTTTACACATCATCCTGCCAATCTAGCTAAATGTAAAACTGCATAATGCAGTTGGGGTTCCATGATCCATCTATGGATCTTAACTCATGAATTTTGAGTCTGCTATATCTTAGTCTGAGCCACTGAGATGTAATTTGAGAGCCTCAAATGATAAGAGATGCAAACCATCAACAGAGAATGAGTTAAGACTAGATAAGAGGTGTAAGTGTTTATGGCATTGTGGGATGTGAGTGTACATCTGTGTGAGAGAGAGAGATGAAGAGAGATGCTATCTCACCATAGTGAGCTCTGCCTCCAGCTCTTTGATTCTGTTCTCCTTCATGTCGATCTGGGAGCGTAGGGTGCTGGCTTGTTCTGTGGCCTCTTTGGTCTGCCGGCGCAGGTCCCATTTTTCTCTCTCCAGCATGTCCTTCTCTTTAGCCAGAGCCTTTACCGCGTCCTCACTCTCCTGCAGGACAGCACACGGTCAGCGTTGGCACATTACACATGTGTAATATACACACTCAATAAACTGTTGATCGGTTTGTATGTGGATCTGTCATCATCTTGCACATACAACCAAATGTATACTGTTGAGGTGAATTTATTGCTTATTGCGGTGAATGTTGTCACTCACTTAAAGGGATAGTTCACCCAAAAACAAAAAAAAAAAAAAAAAAAAAAAAAATCACACTATCAATTACTCATCCTCATGTCATTCCAAACCCGTAAGACCTTTGTTCATCTTCGGAACACAAAGTAAGTAGGGCTGTCAAACGATTAATTGCATACAAAATAAAAGTTTGATTTTGCCTAATATATCTATGTGTACTGCGTGTAATTATTATGTATATATAAATACACACAAATTAATGTATATATTTAAGTGAAATATGTTATGTACACAATATTTGTATTTATATATAATATAAATTATATAAAAATTATAATAAATACATATACTTGTGAATATTTCTTAAATATATACATGAATATGTACACACACATATATTAGGCAAACTCAAACTTTTATTTTGCATGCGATTAATCGCGATTAATCGTTTTACAGCCCTAAAATTAAGACATTTTGGATGAAATCCGAAAGTTTTCTGACCCTGCATAGACAGCAGCACAACTACTATGTTCTCATGAACTCTTGATAACAAAAACTGACCCGGAGGAGAAGAAATTGTTGAATAAAGTCATTGTTTTTGTTTTCTTTGCGCATAAAAGTATTCTCATAGCTTCATAACATTCTGATTTAACTACTGATGTTACATGAACTCAGAAAGCTCTTGGATTTCATCACAAATATATTAATTTGTGCTCTGAAGATGAAGGTCAGTTTAGAATGACAGGCTGAGTAATTAATGACAGAATTTTAATTTTTGGGTGAACTATCCCTTTAAAGTTAACTTCTATAGAAAATACATTATTTAATAGTGGTTAACTGGAATAGTACTAATATATATATATATGATATAATAATTAATATCTGCAAACTATAAGAGCAATCACTGATCCACATGCAGACATTTTTTGCAGTTTAAAACATAAAATCAAAATAAGTAAATAAATAAAAATGAAAACAAACAAACAAACATAAAAACTATAATAATATATAGTATCTTAGAGATAAATAATTTACATAATTATTTAAAAAAAATAAAAATAATAATTAATAATCTATGTAATCTCATAATTTTGTTATAAAAACACCGAAATAAACTGATCTTCAGTTAAACTTTCACTGATCTTCGGTTAAAAAAAGAAATAAAAGCAACAAAAATAAATAATACAAGCAAAGATACATGATAAGTAGTATCTTTGAGAAATACAACATTAAAAATCTATACACTTTAATTTAATATTTAATAATTAACTTATTTTTTTTTTTAATACTACTCATGTCTGTAGTGTTACCACAATACAAAAACACCAAACAAATTTGATGAAAAATACTTCAGTTCTTCCCTGGTCTTCTTCAATTAAGATGAAATCATTACTTTTATCATTTTAATTAAGAGTGACACTCCTGACAAAAGATCATGTCAACCAGTGATAAATTAATTGTTCTTTGTAAATCTACAATTATCTAGTGTAACCCTGAACAAGAATAAAAATAATGAATAATTATCAGAGCACAGTAGGTTTAATGTTGGACTGACAAAGTAGATTTTTAAAAGCATATGTCAGAAAACACACATAAGGTGTCAGTGCTGAATTTCATGCACAGGTAATGCACGTCACCTTTCTGTGCTGGTCATAGTTTCTGATAAAGTCTCGGAGCTGCTCTTCTCGGCTCTCCAGTGTGGTGTACAGCTGCTGCATCTGGTTCACCAGGTCAGCCTTTTCGGCCTTCAACCGCTTCCGATCACCCTTCATAGCTACACACAAACATACACAATCAAATTCAGAAACACAGTAGTAGGATTCACTTTTAGCACATCTTATAAGTATAGAACTATCTGAGTGTCTCCTAGATCATAACATTCATATTTCCTCATTTGGACACAAATACAGGCTTTGTGCCCTTGAATGACACACGTCTGACCCCTATCTATCAGATAAGAGCTGGAGATATACAAAGTGACAGATTACCCTGTGTGTGTACAAAATAAATAGTCTTAAACTTAAAATCCACTGTAGTGTTAGGCATTCTTTATTGTTGGATTCAAGTCTTTTACTATTATCAGTAGCATAAATAAAAAAACTGTTGTAGTTAAAAATAGTGCAGTGCACTGCTCAAAACAGACTCCAGGGGGCAGCATGCTCCACTATAAACATCCCACATCAGAAAAAAGAGACCTTTGTGTTGTTTGTTATAAAATAATGAACATTAAACACAAACGCATTCAGTTTTAAAGGTTTAATTAGAGAGGAACTGTGAGGCGTGACATCTCATAACAATTCAATATCTTTTATTAACATTAAGTTTACAGCAACCTAAAGCATGCTCAGGTCTGCTCCTCTTGCGGCTTGTAAAAAGTAAATCATTTATTTTACTTGAGGCAACTGTCTCTTTCCCCCTAAACAGAAGGAGACTCCTCATTCCACAGTCAAACCTGTTTTTCCACTATCATTAGAGAGCCGTTGACATGCACCCTGCCGCCCATCACTTCTAACCCATCTCTCTTTTCTCCAAAAGGGCCAAAAAGAGCCAAATCTGATTTAGCTTGCTGAAAACCATACTTGACGCAGCCTGTCGTGTGTAGAATATTTTTAATGCCCTGGCAAGTTGCTCCAATTCTTGTTTAGGTACTACAGGTGTTACATTACAGCCTAAAAGCGTCAAGTAACACAGTTGACCTACTGTAAAGTGTGTCAAATCTGAGTGCAGGGTGTTTGGCGTATAGTAGATCTCTTTTAAAATTGTTCAAGAACCAGTAGATAATGATTTGTATCAGATACTTGCTCAACACTATCATATCTGAGACATGTACAGACTAAAATATGATGTAATGGTTTGCTGTAGATATTGACAGATGCGGTTCTGTTCATGTAACTTTAGCCTCGAGACACAGAAGAATTAACTTTTTGAATGACTTTTTGGTTTCTTTGATGAATAGAAAGTTCAGAAGAACAGCCCCCAAAAAAGTATATTTTAACTCCAAGCTTTTGAATTGTATAGTGTATGTTACAAAGCTTTTTATTTCAGATAAATGCTGATCTATGGATCTTTCTAGTCATCAAAGAATCCTAAAAAATGTACTCAACTGTTTTAAATATTGATAATAATAATAATAATAAATGTTTCTTGGACAGCAAATCAGCATAATAGTGTGATTTCTGAAGGATCATGTGACACTGGACTAATGATGCTGAAAATTTAAGTTTGATCACAGGAATACATTTTAAAATATACTCAAATAGAAAACAGTTATTTTAAATAATAAAAATATTTCAAAATTTTACGCTTTTTTTGCTATACTTTGGATCAAATAAATGCAGGCCTGGTGAGCAGAAGAGACTTCCTTATAAAAACATTACAAATCTTACTGTTCAAAAACTTTTGACTTTTGTGTATTTGTGTTCATTTTATAAGTCTTTATTTTTACTGTATTTCAACGATCCTTGAAATCATTCTAATACGCTTAATAAGAACAGCATTGTATATAAATACTTTCTTTTGATCAACTTAATACATCCTTCCTGAATAAAAGTATGAATGTATTTTTAAAAAATCGTGCTGTCTTCAAACTTTTGAACCACTGTGCATATAAATTGATCACTTTACAGTGAAAACAAAATAGTTGCTCTGACACGTTTATACGTCAGCAATTGAGTTTATCGCTGTCATAAACCACATTTCACAAACCGCTCCCTTCACATCTCATCCTGAAAGCACCTCTAGCTCACACTGCAGGAACGTTTTGATACAACACACATTTAAACGAATGATGTAATGTATCAAAACTCAACTCTATCTCCCAGTGCTTTCGTCCTCTGTTTATACTAGTCTCTCAAATACACTAAAAGAGCATTACACTCCAGATAAACAGATAACAGATAAGATAAGCCACACACACACACACACACACGTATACACACGCACACATTAAAGTCTCTGATGACAGGTAAAAAAGGCATCTGTTACGCTCTCAACTGGAATACACGCCTCATACAAACTTGAAAGTTCTCTTCTGACAGCATTACTTTTATCTTTAAACTGTCTTTCATCGTCTTGACATACAACATCAGTAATACAGCTTTATACTAGGCTTTACATGGAAATATAAAAAATGCATAATTTTATAATCATACATATTATTATTAATAATAATCATCATTTATTAAAATTTAAATTTAATTAAAAAAATTAAAATTGTAATTTCATGTCCCAGTCACATTTTCTTGGTTTAATAAACATTACTTACACTATCAGAAAAAAAAATCTTTTATATTTTTACATTAACAATGTAATATTCTATTTAGTTAAAGCCAAGTATCTCATCAAGTTTTTGTGTTTTTAAGCATTTTAAAAGTATTCCAAAATAATAACTGAAGGCAGTAACAATTTGAATAACATATTTTATTTGTGAACTTTTGTTAAGCTATTCTTCTTAATAGTTAACTTTTAACTATTTTTGAGTTTATTTCTCACTAAAAACGCCCACAGATCATGTTTTCATGACATTTTAAGTCTTATTTTGACTTAACAGTGTTAATTTTGACAGCAAATTTTGATTTAGTCTTAGTCATAGTCTTTTGATTAAAATGCTGTTTACTTCTAGTCATATATTAGTCATCTGAATGTGTTTTAGTTTTAGTCTAGATTTAGTCGACTAAATATCATAAGATTTTATTCGACTAAATCTACATATCGGCTAAAATCTAATGGGTTTAGTTATAGTGTAATGCACTTATTAAGCATTTCTCTATAATTACCAAATTCATTGTATAGGTTTGATATTAGGTTTTTATTATAATAGACACAGATTTAACTGCTGTGACATGTAACCGCCTTTATATTAAAATTAAATGAAACCAGTTCTCATAAAGAAACAAGAACATGGTCTTCTTTTCAATGAAACACCAGTGGTTATATAGGCTATTTCTGCATTCTTTGTAACAACTTGTTTACAACATTCTTCATTCTTTCAAGAAGACACATTTATTTATATAAATAAATTTAGATTAATCTTTATTAGGGCTACTAAAGTCATTCAGTCAAGAGCAGTGAGTGATTTTCTGTCATTCTTTTGTTGCTTGATTAATATCAATGCCACAGAAAACAGCAACTAAATTAGGCTGCTGTCCCTTTAAAACCGAACACATGGATGCAGTGTACTGATACACATCTGATATTCTCCCAGCTGTTTACGTTCGCATAAGACATAACCGAGTGCGCTTACGTGAATACTCATCAAAACTGACATTTCGACATCATTTTATGTGTATTTCTCCATTAATGAGACGTGAGAGAGTAGGCTACTCATGCTGTGTGAGAGTCGCAGCTTTGGTGTCTTTGCCCGTAAACCGGACCGAATTGAGTTCTCTCTTGCATTGTCAAATTTATCCATATGTCTGCTCTTCTCTTACTCCCAGATATTGACATTTTTGAACGTTTTACGATGTGCAGCAAATGTATGCCAGCTTATATGCCGCCGGAAAGATCAATAGGCTATGATACTGTCAAAATTTACGAATCTAACCTCCTAACCACACAGGAGAGTAGCTCTAAATGAATCTCTTCCTAAAACTTTTTTTGTCTTGTTTTTATTCATTGGCGAAAATGAAAATTGATTTCCGTCATAGTTTTTGATTATTTTTTGGTAATGTAGAGGTTATCATCTCGTTTTCGTCATGAAAAAATGTTGTCGAAAATTATTTGTCAACTAAATTAACACTGCTTAAAGGGTTAGTTGACCCAAAAATTTAAATTAGCCCATAATTGACTCACCCTCCAGGCATTCTAGGTATATATGACTTCCGATGAGTTATTTAAAAAATCATCCTGGCATTTCCAAGTTTTAGATTAAAGTGATTCTTACATTTTAAATATGGATTTTTTTCTTACAACAACACATCGATTTGCTACAGGAGGCCTTTATTCACTCCCTGGAGTCATGTGAGGCACTTTTTATTATGGATGGATGCACTTTATTGGACTTGTTTTGGACTGATGAGGAGAAACACCCACCCACAAAATGATAAGGCTTGGAAATGGCAGGATGATTTTTAATATAACTCCGACTGGATTCGTCAACAAAAGTCATATACACCTAGGATGCCTGGAGGGTGAGTAAATTATAGGCTAATTTTCATTTTTGGGTGAACTAACCCTTTAAGTGGTTATATCTAACAGTGTGAGTTGTTACTTTTTAAAATTAGTCTTCCCGTGAACAGCATTGTTAATTTGACTGATTTGCGGGATTTATCGTATGGACCAGTCACAGCCAATCATAACCAGTCATATCCAATCATATCTTAATTTCCTCCCACCAAACTCACTGCATGCTTTAGTGGGTCTGTTAAAACTCAGTGGGCTCAGAGGAGGCGAGAGAGAAGTGCAATTTATACACGTTTTATTTTTGTACGACCCTGATATCTTTATCTATTTTTTTTTTTTTTTCAACCTCACTTATCGACTAGTCAGACGTAGTTGGACGCCCACTGTGAGCATTCTCTATTACTGAAACAATGATTTTGGGTAGACCCGAGCAGTATTGATGTGTCTAGGGAGGGTGAATTGCTTGAACAGCACACAGGGGGGATTTCTCTGGTAATCCTGCAATATTGGCTTTGTGATTGGGGTTCAGACCTTGTAAGGCCTCCTTGGCACGTTCCAGCTCCTGCTCCTTCTCCCCCAGCTGCACCTTGAGCTCGGCGGCGGAGAGCGTGTCGGCCGAGCAGCCGCCGTGCGAGTCCTCCAGGTCTTTACTCAACATGTCCTTCATCTGCCTGAGGAGGTGCACCTCCTCCTGCAACTGAGCCACCTCCTCCCTCAGCAACACTATGAGAGAAATCCAGAGAGATGGAGATAAAGAAATCACTTAGTAACAAGTAGCTCTCAGCAAGTCCTCTGTTTTGATGCTACATATTATTTTTTTATTTTCCATGTGGCCAGCAGGCTGAGAGGAAACAGCATAATTATGACAAACAAAGAGTGGTTGTTAAGATACTTCATTTTTTATTTCTCACTCTTAAACAATGCTATCTTTCATCCCTTTTTAATCACACAGAAGCAGATCACATAATAAAAAAGCGGCATTTGGATCTGGAGGGGGTGAGAGACAGTTTTTATGCCATTTTCAAGGCTCTTTCATAGAGTCAAGGGAGTTAGAGAACAGACACATTAGGAATGAGAGCGAAACCACAGCAACAAGAGCGGGACACAGGCCCACTTAAAGCAAAACAGCGGTAATTGGCAATATATCAACAAATACACAAGCAAAACTGTTAAGGCATTGAGAGACGGGAGGCTGAGAGGACAAAAATGTTTCAGAGCCTCTTTTAATGAGCGGAAGAGTGGTGCCTACTTTGCTTTGAATGAAAAAAAAAGCAGCCCATATCTCAACCCCGCACAGAGAGCGCCTATAAACCAGAGCAAAGCTGATTGAAGGACTTTCAAAAGCTCATGTGGCGACTTTCTGTTGTCAACATTTCATTTCAAGTCCTGTCCCTCTAATGTGCCGGAAATTCACAGAACATCATCGAGTCGCGAAAGTAAGCCGAATTAGCCAAGCTGCCAGTCAGGTGCGCTCTGCCTCTTCTGATATACGCTCGGTAAGTGAATAAATTAAACGGAGGCCTTCGCTCAATGTACTCTGCATTACCAGGCAACAGCTGCGACATCAATCTTTTTCAAGGGAAACAAGGGAGCTTATCAAGTAATAGAATTCAATTAACTGTAAACTATAATGCACCCACGCTGCAGCCTGGACAATATAATGCAGGCTGGGATAAAATAAATCTACAGCACTTATCAAGAGAAATCAATACAATTAATGAGGTATTTTGCTTGAAGTGCAACATGGTAATGTGAAATACATCCCGCCAGGCGTGTCATTGTTTTGTACTTTTTGTAGTGTTTTTTGTTTGTTTTTATTGTTTTTGAGTGAAAGTTGCAGTCCTGGGTACATAAGACATGCTAAAAAAAAAAACTTAGTAGCAGTTCAGTATATATGTGACCCTGGACCACAAAACCAGTCATAAGTGTCAATTTTTGAAACTGAGATTTATACATCATCAGAAAGCTGAATATATAAGTTGTTAAGATAGGACAATATTTGGCTGAGATACAACTATTTCAATATATGGAATCTGAGGGTGCCAAAAAATTTAAATAGTGAGAAAATCGCCTCTAAAGTTGTCCAAATCAAGTTCTTAGCAATGCATATTACTAATCAAAAATTAAGTTTTGATATATTTACAGTAGGAATTTTACAAAATATCTTAATGGAACATGATCTTTAATTAATTTCCTAATGATTTTTGGCATAAAATTAAAATCAATAATTTTGACCCATACAATGTATTTTTGGCTGTTGCTACAAATATACCCCAGCGACTTAAGACTGGTTTTGTGGTCCAGGGTCACATATATATATATACACACACTGAACAGTTTTTACAATATTGACATTTTTTGCAAATTAAAATAAAATTAACTGCACATCAATTTTGACTGACAAATTACCCTATAAGATCATTTAAAGTCATTACTGTTGCAAAAAGTATTGAATAGACATTACAAAAATACAGTTTAGCCAGAACTGTTTTGTTTGAACATATGATAATGAATAGGTTTTACTGATTTATGGAATATACAATGATTTAAAAAATGTTTTTTTATGCTCTCAGTCAATCTTGGGGTGCATTAAAACCATCAAAAGCACATTCTGTGTGAACGGCGCCTAGCGATGTGAGCGGTTAATAATGTGCGCCGACATGTGGTTGGATCGTTCTTTTCTCTTTACTGTTATCATTGGCATATTGTCAAAGTGTCTAATTGTAACATTTGGTAATATTTCTATTTAAAATTAATAAAAAATTTAATTGTGGCAAAACATTACATTCGAATTAATCAATAAAATCGGAAAAATCGCCCAGCCCTAACCATTAATAAATTTAACATGTTATTATTTCCATAATCACACCCAATTAATGTGTAAACTCAACAGCCCTTATATATTTGAATAGTGTGTGTATACTTTTTTTAACTAATTTATGCCCATAAATCAGAATGCCCATTTTCCTTTGGAGTCTTCACCAAACGTCTGTAACACTTTGGTTAAAATTCCTCAATGGTCTTGTTAAACACCTTTTTACCTTGTTTTGGTGCATGTATCTTTAAATGCTAATGAGCTCCAATCACCCCGCCCCTCTCTTCTCTCCTCGCGTCCTCCGTGGCTCTGATGTCGGAAAAAATTAAGACTCTTACGTTCACTTTTACATCCAATTACAAAACACCTGCATTGCTTACGAGACGTTTTCGCTACAGCTGAGAGAAAATGGCGGACAGCATACAACTGGTTGAGAGCGGATATATGCTAATATGGGACACTCCATCAGCAGTCATAGGCGGGGCTTGAGCAATATGACATCATACTGCTCAGAAAATCAAAACGGCTTGATGATTGAGACTGTTTAGGTTTTTTGGTGATTAAAAAAAGAAGTGAATAGATTTTTATCATTGTAGGGTGGTTGTGTCCAAACACTGCTAAGACACATTTATATGCAAACACTATGTAAAAGTGAATTTTACATGAATAGAGCAGTTAATTAATAAAAAATGTAATTATTTTGTGCCAGCTGATGCTGTGAGTGCAGTAACCATTGCTACCTCACCTCCACTTTAATGTGACATGAAAACACTCGATGAGAGCACTTCCAGATAAAGCTGACAATTAAATCACTTCAACCAGCTAATGTCGCAGTTCGATAGGGGATGTTTGAAAGCGATCCTGCTCTTAAGCCGTGAACGTGTGAGACAGAGAGGGGGCCGGCCGTGAGTGGAGATAGCACCAGGTGCTCGAGGCATTTCTTCAGCCTGCCGTTGACAAGGTGAACGTCTGCAGCGCCACTGATAAGACAGAGACAGGGACAGCGCATTGGTCAACGTCTGCGCCCACTACCAGGGAGAGGCAAGCAACCGGGTTTCAACATGGCCCAGGAAGCTCCTTTTCCTGGAAAGTGTCATCTTTCACGCTGTCGCGGTGGAGACCAAAGCCTCTTATTCATTTGTTTAACTCGGCGGAGACTTATTTGGGGCAGTGGGTCCAGCTGTTGTCCTGCTTTGAGCCACAGCACATACACAGAGATTTGGCTTACGACCAGTGTTTGTATGAGAACTATGTAGCTTCTGCGCTCCAGCAGCAGTTCTGCTGGTCTGTGCCAAACGCTTGGGCTGAGAATGCAAAGATTATGAATCATAAAATTACACAGAGTGTGAGATCCTTCATGTTAAACCATAAATTTAGCAGCAAACACACACCAGCGCCAACCTCTGAAAATTCAAAAGTCATGGGATTAAAAAAAAAGTTTTTCCTTAACAACAAACCACATACTAGCCATTGACTGAATCAGTGCTGATCTCTGACATGCTGAAATATACAAACAATTCAGTTCAGTTTTATTTATTCCTAGTGCTCCCAAGATACGAAAAAGTCAGCAGAAAACAACAACACTTTCTGAGGATATGAAAGAGGTTCAAAAAGAAGGCAAAGGTTGCATCACTGTTGTACAAATGCCAAAATGCAAAATCACTGTTTATTTACTATTGCTATCTGGGAAAACTTCACATTTTGACCAGAAATGACCATTTGCAAAAGGAAACCAACCAAAACAAACAAAACAAAACAATATTTAATAAACTACAGTAAAACCTGTGTGTGTTTGTGTTTGTGAAAAAAATTAAAATAAAAAATAAAAATACACATACACATTAATAGTGCTGTCAAATCGATTAATATTATATATATATATATATATATATATATATATATACACACACACACGTATATGTGAGTACATTATATATACATATAAATATACAGTACACACACATATGAAATGTAAACACTATTATTTTGGATCCGATTAATCACGATTAATCGATGTGAAAGCATTCTATTTATTTATATGTATTCATATATTACACACTCATACATGTATATATTTAATTAAGAAATATATGTAATATATATTTATATTTATATATAATATAATCATGTATGTCATATATATATATATATATATATATATATATATATATATATATATACATACATATGTGAGTACGTAATATATACACTACCGCTCAAAAGTTTGGGATCAGTATGATATTTTAATATATTTTAAATAAGATTCTAATGCTCATCAAGGCTGTGTTTATTTGATCAAAAATACAGAAAAAAAATTATATTGTGAAAATATTATTACTTATTAACTTGTTATTAACTTGTTATTATGAAAAAAAAAAATCCAAAAAAAGATGTTGTTTCCAACATTGATAATTCTAATAATAAATCAGCATATTAGAATGATTTCTGAAGGATCACTTAAGACTGGAGTAACAGCTGATGAAAATTCAGCTTTGCATCACAGGAATAAATTATATTTGAAAGTATATTAAAACCTTTATTTTATATTGTAATAACATTTTGTAGTATTACTGTTTTTTGTCTGTATTTTTGATCAAATAAATGCATTCTTGATGAGCATAAAGAGACTTTTAAAAAACATTACAAGTCTTACTGATCCTAAACTTTTGAGCGGTGGTGTATATATAAATATACAGAGTACACAAACATATAAAATGTATACACTATTATGTTGGATCCGATTAATCATGATTAATCGATTTGACAGCACTCTATTTATATATGAAAAGTAGAAATGTTGGCTTGGCAACGAACTGAAATAAGTCCATTCAGTTACTAAAACCACCATTTAAAACTGAAGTTGCATAAAAATTTGTGCTAATAAAATGTCAAAAGCACATAAATTGCTAAAATTAAAAGATGTACAGCTCTGACATGGATGATAAAGATTTTAGAAAAGAAAATTAGGAATATCTGACTGCTGAATTGATCAATCAGAATCAAGTATTTCAGAGAGTATTATCCGCTGCCCAAATGCCAGCCTTATAATTATTCTCCTTTAGTCAGAACCGAGTTGAAATACGAGTTCATAGTCCCTATTTGAAATGGCTGATGAGTCTTCACTCACTGGGTTGTGTGAAATCTCATCAGAACTTCATGAAAGAAGAAAGTGTCTTTGGGTCTCCATGCTGTAAGAACCAAGGCTGACATACACAAAAGCAATCAGGCCCTTAATTCCCCAAAATGCACTGTTCAATCGATTCGCACTGGCGTCATGTCTCCTCACTTATCATCTCAAGAGCCAAACTAACCGTGCACTTCTGTGCATCACAGCCTCCGTGTGTGGATAAATCAAAGAAAAACGAAGCTGTCTAAGTCAAAAAAAAAATAGTTATGGATGAGTCTGGAAGTCAACTGTAAAGCTACTAAACTTTAAATTCTAGATTTAAGCCTGTTATTCAAACTTGAATCAAGTAGGTCAATACAAAGCACCAAATACTTGGGTTTAACTTTCATTCCATTACACTCATCAAACAGGAAAATGATTTAATTTAATAGCCTAGTAAAATCTCAGTCACAATGATGCTGCTGTCTGGTGCCACATAAAACGATGACAGTAACCAGCTATATAAACTTTGCAGCGGCAGCAATATTTTCTACCGCATAGATTGTCTTTATCTGAGTTTTTGGCCTGGGGATCTGCAGTTCTGTGATAAAGCATTTTGTAAAGGGCTGAACTCCAGAATGCATGTTTCAACGGATCTGCAGACAAGTTCTGATGTATAACCACCTCCATGAGACTCCCAAACAACCTGTACACACAACTGGCTCCTTAGGCAACGATACAAAAATGTCCTCAAAAGGAGTTCATCACAGAAAATACAGCAGAAGAGGAATAACTAAGCATTATGTGTGGCAGGGAAATCAATCTTTGAGTCGGTTCTCCAAGAACAAAGTGCATCATGTTAGAGTATAATGAAGTTTCTAGGGTCCCCAACAGACTTCTAACCCAGAGTAGACCACATAAGGTCAATGATGAAGAGGTTGCAGGTGTCTGCGGGCTCTGGCACACTTTCCAAATCTCAAGGGATGGCTGGATTTATGGAATGATCCAGATATTAAAGAGCAATTCTTCTTCATGCAATGCATTTTGCATGCAAAAAGCAAAAAAGAGCCACGGTTTGTGTCAAATACTGTGGATAATAAAGGTTTCGCTAATTAAACAGTGTACCACAGAAACATTTAATTCCATGGATTAAACACGGAACAACTAAGGATTAACTGTGACTGTAAATCCAAATAATCTATTAATAAAAAATGTAAAACATTTCCTCTAGACATGGGCACAGTGTCTGTGGCATTTTCCCACAACGCTTTCCCAAACTAGCTTTGATTCTGGTTGCGATATGACCGTCTAAGAGGCTCTAAATCTTTTTGGGAGAGTTTTTGGGAAGAGTCTTCGACCATGCAGCAGCAGGGGATTTGACTGCGAGTTGCAGTGGTTTTAATCATTGATTAACATGAGCGAGCAGCATGCTGTGGAGAGTTCAAAAAACCTCTCGCTCTGCGCCTGTGTGAGTCAGAGAAGGTGAACCGATAAAACACAAAAGAGAATATCATTAAAGTGGATTATTCCGATTCCACACTATTCAATCTCGTTTTTAAGGCTCTCTTTGATTTCTGCTTTTTCCTTTGAGATATTGTGATCAATTCAAAGGAATGTTTCATCACGTACTTTCTTTTTCATCACTTTTATTTTACATTTTATCCTTAGGAGCACAAGTTCACAGCAAATACAGAAGCTGTGTGGTACACGTCCCACGCACGTATAAGAAGCTGTCCTCAGGGAAGTTTCTGTTACAGTTAGTGTAAATCTTTTTAAGGATGCTTTAAAACCAGTGGGAAATCTGGCTTTAGATGTTACAGGTCAGTCTGTTAGATCTTTTGAATGGGGCTCTTGTTCATCATCGCGTTTGTTAGTTAAAAACAAAAAACAAATCATACAACAGTTATTTCTGGTCCTCGAATCTAATTGGCTGAGAGGAGTGCGATATTCTAGTGATGTCAGAACTCCAACCGTTCCTACATTTGTATCACTCCACTTGTGGTATTTTTCACAGTGAGTGTCATGGCGGATGTCAAAATTCACTATAATTGTATAAATAATACTGTTTTTGTCACGGAATGTAGTTTTAAGAGTTTTTTGGGCAAGAATGCATTTGTTCAGACTTCAATTATAACAGTTCTTTCTGGTCTTTGAATCTGATTGGCATCATTTTCAATTCATTTTTTCATTGTACTTATATTATCTTATTATTTTAGTGGGTAGAATAAGTACGTTTTGGGTAAATTCATTTCAATTTAAGCCTTATATCCTCGCGAGTCACGACTCATGATTCTCAGCTTGTCTTGATAGAGAGGACTCTCTTTTCGTTATTTTCCCGCTTTGGCAAGTTAACTGTTTGGTTACATCAGAAACAAGTTTCACAGTTATGAGGAAAGTAGGAAACTGGCTCCGAACTTCAATGGCACATATCTTCAATTTCCCTCTTTTTACTCGCTTTCTTTCGCTTTTATATAACTAATGCGCAGTGCACATTTTACTTTCACTTTTAAATTAGCGGCATTCCGTGTAAATTGCTTGAATCCGATTCAAGCAACAACAAAATACAACGTTAAGAAATAAATTGCACAAAGTAAAAATCAGCAAACACCGTAGAACCAAATAAATAAGAAATGTTCAAAAAAAAAAACAAAAAAAAAACTCCGAAATAACCATAGATAATGGCAAAAGTCAACAGGCTTTATAAAATAAAAAACACTGCCAAACTTCCACCATCGTCTTGTCTGTCGTCTTGTCAGAAGCTAACATTGTGACAAACCGTCCAAGGCAGATACACTGTAGCAAGCACAGGAAATTTAAATTTATTGCCGTAACATTTTAAAATGTCGTGTTTTTATTTATTTCATATTTTATATTATTTGTTCTTTTTTATATTTGTTATTTAATTTTATAGCATTTGTTTTTGTTAAAACTAATTTTAAAATTGTAGTTATTTTAAAAGATGCATGTTTCCCACTATTTTAATTCCTGTGTAAATGCATTTATGGCGCTTCAGAACAGCATTAAACGGTCTGTGTAAATGCACATTTTCGTGGTTTTATGCCATTTCAGATTCGGTTTCTGTGCCGTCTTTGCTGTGTAAAGATGCCTTAAGAGCAGTGCAATATTCTAGTGATGTCAGAACTCCAACCGTTTCACCATTTGTTTCACTTCACTTGCGGTATTCTTCACAATGAGCGTCATGGCGGATGCCCAAATCCACTATAATTTTATAAATAATACTGTTCTTGTGTCACAGAATGTAGTTTTAAGAGTTTTTAGGCGAGAATGCAAATATATATATACACACACAACAGTTCTTTCTGGTCCTCGACTCTGATTGGCTGAGAGGAGTGTGATATTCTAGTGATGTCAGAACTCCAACCGTTTCACCATTTGTTTCACTTCACTTGCGGTATTCTTCACAATGAGCGTCATGGCGGATGCCCAAATCCACTATAATTTTATAAATAATACTGTTCTTGTGTCACAGAATGTAGTTTTAAGAGTTTTTAGGCGAGAATGCAAATATATATATACACACACAACAGTTCTTTCTGGTCCTCGACTCTGATTGGCTGAGAGGAGTGTGATATTCTAGTGATATCAGAACTCCAACCGTTCCACCATTTGTATCACTCCACTTGCTGTATTTCTCACAGCGAGTGTCATGGCAGAGGCCCAAATTCACTATAATTTTATAAATAATACTGTTCTTGTGTCATGGAATGTAGTTTTAAGAGTTTTTAGGCGAGAATGCACTTGTTTAGACTTCAAATGTATATATATATATATATATATATATATATATATACAGACACACACACACACACAACAGTTCTTTCTGGTCCTCGAATTTGATTGGCTGAGAGGAGTGCAATATTCTAGTGACATCGGAACTCCAAACGTTTCACCATATGTATCACTCTGCTTGCTGTATTTCTCACAACGAGTGTCACGCCGGACGCCCAAATCCACTATAATTTTATAAATAATACTGTTTTTGTGTCATGGAATGTAGTTTTAAGAGTTTTTTAGGCGAGAATGCACTTGTTTAGACTTCAAATAAATATACACACAACAGTTCTTTCTGGTCCTCGAATCTTATTGGCTGAGAGGAGTGCAATATTCTAGTGATATCAGAACTCCAAACGTTCCACCATTTGTATCACTTCACTTGCTTATATATATATATATATATATATATACACACACACACACACACACACACACAACAGTTCTTTCTGGTCCTCGAATTTGTTTGGCTGAGAGGAGTGTGATATTCTATTGATATCAGAACTCCAAACATTCCACCATTTGTATCACTCCACTTGCTGTATTTCTCATAGCGAGTGTCACGGTGGACGCCCAAATCCACTATAATTTTATAAATAATACTATTTTTGTGTCATGGAATGTAGTTTTAAGAGTTTTTTGGGCGTCATATATGTGGGTTGGTAATAAAGATAATGTCTATTTGAAAATTTGCTTGGATGTTTTCTGGGATGTGAGCTTCAGGGCGTCAACATTCGTTCAGCGCTCATAAACCCGCCAAAAGCAGCCTCACCTCGACTAGATCTTCTTGAATTTAATGCTGGCTCTGATGTCTCCTATAGTGGTTAAACATAATATATAATTCATTTTGGGAGTCTTCGGTCTCATTAATCTATTATTAGTTCCAGAGCAAATAATTTTGGCTGAGGGGAAAATCTCATCACGTTATATTTTATGTAAATGTAATGCTGTATAACAAGAGTTCATCTACAGAGACACACTCATGTGCTATGCACTACTGCTATGCTACTGGCACGTATACATCCCTGCAGACCAATAACTGGCTTTCTAGCGAGTCGTTCAAGTCGGATGATTATGGATATAATTCACAGGCAAAGAACGTGATTCTGTGGGCTGCTGCGGGAGACCACAGAGGTTGGTGCCTTGATGATAAGGGCCACTCTTCATCTGATGGATCACGCTGCTAATGCCTCTTAGGCTGAGAACCAAATTACAGAAGCACAAATCACGGCTCTCGTTTGTGGCTTAAGAGGAGAGCAGAGGTCGAGAGAAGCAGAGAGTGATACTCTTAGCCGCTTTGATAGCAGTGAATCCTGCCACGTAGCCTCTCTGACCTCCTGTCAATCACAGAGCTGCTCTGCATGTAAAACCACAAAATGCATTTGAAAGGTTAATTTAATTAACATTTCACATTATGCTAAGCAGCAGCTTTTGTTGTATTTTGTATGTTGGTATCCCCACTGGGCTTATTAGCAAGCTTAAAGCTTAAATTAAATCAAAACGGACAATTCTTATTTTACTGTGGAATACTTTGGTACTTATTATTATTGAATTACCCGTGCACTTCTCCCCCCTCATACAATCACATCTCGTCTTTTCTCTGATGACGTGTACACCGATGCGAGGTCAGGACAACCTGTCAATCACGAGATCGCAGCAACAGCAAACGACAACAATCAAACCATCCAATCAACTCCCGTTAGACAAAATGAAGTCCCGCGCTAAATTTTGTTTGGATATACATCATAATAGGAAAGAAAAGACTAACACAACTTTCATATTATGCCGACTTTAACCAGCAAGACTTAATTGTAGAAATCAACAGATCAATTTTGGTCTCAAGAAAATGTATACAAGATTGTATAAACATGTGATAAAAATAATGTACATTTTATCATTTTTTACACACGATCAAAGTTGTATAATCTCATGATTTCACAATCTTATACAAATATTTATTTGTATAAAATTTCTTCATTTTATGTTTTTAGCAGAATTTTTTATTATTTTTAAACAAACAGAAATGAAATAAAACATAAATCTTAATTTATCTCTTCATAAACTATTTGCAGGTTTCATAATTTCATAAGCAAATGGCAGCAAAATAATTCAAATTTGGTAAATTAACAAATATTTCATCATTTTATTAATATAAAAAAAGTTAATACAAACAAAACGTATTTTAAAATATTTTTGTTGTATTAATTATTGTTTGAACTAACATTCATTCATGCTTAAGTAAATTATGTTACAAAAGTGCTTAAAACATAGTATTTAAAGTTACTTTATTACTGTTAAATCCATAATGGGTATTATTTGTATTGTTCTAGTGGTTGATATTAGTTTTCTGACAGCTGATGCCAATATAAGGTATCTTATTTTTAATTAATATTTAAGACATTTGAAATAATTTGAAAATTAATTAAAAAGAAACATTTAAAATAAACATACTCTACATGACAACTTTCTATTACAGTATTTTTCACAGCTAAAGAAATATTTAAAAAATCAGCCAAATTGGAATAACTTATCGGTGCCGATATTTGCCGATATTTGAAAAATACCAAATAAATGCGGTTGTATTGGCCATGGCGATATACAGTGGCATGCGGAAGTTTGGGAACCCCTTGCAGAATCTTTGAAAATGGGAATCATTTTAACAAAATAAGAGAGATCATACAAAATGCATGTTTTTTTTTTATTTAGTACTGTCCTGCGTAAGATATCTACATAAAAGATGTTTACATATAGTACGCAAGACAAAACAATAGCTGAAATAAAATAACCCCTTTTTTTGTTTGGTGATGGTTGTTCATGATTCCCCTGTTTGTTCTGAACAGTTAAACTAAGCACTGTTCTTCAGAAAAATCCTCCAGGCTCTGCAGATTCTTCAGTTTTCCAGTATCTTTTGCATATTTGAACCCTTTACAGCAGTGACTGTATGATTTTGAGATCCATCTTTTCACACTGAGGAAAATTGAGGGACTCAAACACAACTATTAAAAAAGGTTCAAAGATTCACTGATGATCCAGAAGGAAATACGATGCTTTAAGAGCCAGGGGGTGAAAACTTTTGAAATTTGAGGTAAATTGTATTTAATTTGTCTTTCGGAAAAAATGCAAGTATCTTCTGTTGCTTCCGAAGAGCAGTACTAAATGGAAAAAAAGACAATTCAATAAAATAAGAAAAATTTGGACATCTTCATCCTGTTCAAAAGTTTTCACCCCCTGGCTCTTAATGCATCATGTTTCCTTCTGGAGAATCAGTGAATGTTTGAATCTTTTTTTAATATTTGTGTTTGAGTCCCTCAGTTGTCTTCAGTGTGAAAAGATGGATCTCAAAATCATACAGTCACTGCTGGAAAGGGTTCAAATATGCAAAAGATGCTGGAAACCGTGCTTAGTTTAACTCTTCAGAACAAACAAGAGACTCATTAACAACATCACAAAACAAAAAAACAGTAGTAGATCATCCATGTAACCACACACCGTATTAAGAACCAAGGGTTCCCAAACTTTGAAGGGGGTTATTTGAATAATTTCAACAATTTTTTTTGTCTTGTGGACTATATGTAAACATCTTTTGTGTATCTTACTCAGGACAGTACTAAATAAAAAATAACAACCATTTTGTATGATCTCTCTTATTTTGTTAAAATTATTAACATTTTCACAGATTCTGCAAGGGGTTTCCAAACTTTTGCATGCCACTATATCGGTCGACCACTATTGTAGTCTAATGACCATGAAGTTATCAAAAAGCCAAAATAAAACACAAATAACAATAATCAGTTCTTTAACAGTTAGCAGACACTTAAGCATAAAAATCATCATAAAAAAACAACAATAACCATATTGATTATTCTGTTTCTTTAGTTAACCCACGTCTCCCAAAAGATCATGCTGGCTAACTAGTTCCACTAACTAACTTTTTCTGGTGAATAGCATGGCAGCAATACTAACACTAGCCCTCACCTTTTACTTCAAATTTACAACTAAAACACAACTATTCCTGAAAAGTTGACACACAACTTTCAGCTGTTTCACAGGATTTCACGCTGTCCTCAGCACTAGTTTGTACATTTGTTCTTTTCAGGAACTTTGTTTTACAGCCCTTCTTGTATTTCTGTCTCCCTATTTCTCCTCATTTGTGAATTGTTTTGAATAAGAGCATCTGCTAAATGAATAAATGTAAATGGAATTGTAAACAGTGAGCCAAGCCATAACCGCAAAACACAGTCTCTGAAGAAAAGCCTGTCAGAAACGCTAAATATCAGCTCGATTTGGATTTGGATTGGATTGTTACTTGGAACAACTGCCAAAAATGCTAAATGAGCCAGTTACTAATACATCAAGTGAAATGCATAATTCTAAGACAGTTTTATTAATCCGGATGAAATATTTGCGTACTCCAGCGTGACCCAAATGTGCTGCCCCATATAGGCGAAGAAAATCAACCTCAGCATTTCAAGACCTACACAAGAGCTTATATCAAAAATAGCACCCACGTCAAATGACATTTCCAAATCAGAGCTGTGATAAAAGTATTATTAAATGGTAGGAGGTGTGGGCTGCTATACTACGATAAAGCTACTTGTGCCAGGACCGAAATACATGCATGAAAATGCATTACAAGTCTCACGCTATGCAGAGAGATTGTGGGTGACACTTGTGTGCCTTTTGTCGAGAAAATTGTGTGTAGCACACTTTTGAGATGGAGAGACGATTTCAAGCACATGCACTGTATGGCATCTGTGCAGAATCGTATTAAATTTTGCATGTATGATGGCAAAAAGTGAGAAAACCTTCTGTGTGCGTGTTTCCAGTCCTCTGTGTGGGGATATCTGAGGGTAACAGCTGTGCTGAATTAATTGCTCTGCGTTTAAATTGCAAGCAAGTTCAGCCTGCCCATGCCAACTGGAGATAGTGGTAATTGATTCACACTTTCATTAAGGACAGATTAGGCCATGCCAGCGGATGGGCACCAAGTGCCTGGCCAAAACACACACACACACACACACACACAAACACTCAACATGATGTTCCCAAAACACTCCTGTTAATCTATCAGCTTTGGAACACACTTTTTTAATAATAATAATAATAATAATAATAAGGAAGAGAAGAAATTGTTGAATAAAGTCGTTATTTTTGCTTTCTTTGCACACAAAAAGTATTCTCATAGCTTCATAACATTGCGGTTGAACCACCGATGTCACATGGGCTATTTTAACAATGTCCTTACTACCTTTCTGGGCCTTGAAGCTCTTGGATTTCATCAAAAATATCTTAATTTGTGTTCCGAAGATGAACAAAGGTCTTATGGGTTTGGAACGACATGAGGCTGAGTAAATAATGACAGAATTTTCATTTTTGGGTGAACTATCCATTCAAAGCAATTCAGTTATAATTTAACACATTTTACTGTATTTTTGATCAAATAAATGCAGCCTTGGTGAGCATAAGAGACTTCTTTCAAAACGTCTTAATTAATCCATAACTCTAATATTAGCAGTAGAGTTAGATTATTGCTTACTAGAAATCTTTCGCAATACAAAACAGCATTTCAGGACATTTAAAAAAACAACAAAAAAAAACTACATTTTGTTGCAGCGTGGCGAATAAACAGCTTGTTCTGAACTTTCCGATCTGAGCAAGATATTATATATTTACATGTGACCGCACGCATTTACATGCCAATGACGCTTAATTTTGTTTGGAAACTTGGCCTGCCGGCGACGGTGAAGTAATAAGGGCTTCAATTCAAATATTCCAAACTCTGTTACTTTGTTGTTTTTGTTCACCTCCCACTCAAGCATATGCTTTCCTCTGATACTGATATAAAACCACTTTGTTCTGTCATTTAGCTTGACAGCAGCAAATCCTGTTGGACAGTTGTCTGCACCATTTTTTTTCAGGACGTATCATTTGCTCTGTTATGTAACACAAACACTTAAGTGAAGTGTCTTACTTCAAAATCCCTGTGGACTTGGCTGAGGTGACGGAATGCAACATATTGTAGTAGCTGTCAGCGTGGGTGCTCCAGACAGGGTTTTGGCAGCATGAAACTTGTCCGTGAGCTGTAGTGTGAACTTGTAGTTTGTACTTTGGGGTGGGAGAGAAGGGCAGAGCTTGACAGAACCATCTGGCAGTAGGGGCTCCGAGGGTCAAACTCATTATCTTCATCTATTTGGAGCGTAACCACTGGCACCGAGTAGATCAGTGAGCCGCAGAGGTTATGCCAAGCCCTGTTGGTGCCGGTGGCACAATATTCTCAAAATACCATTGGACTATGAGCGCACACACACACCCTCGCAGGTGCACCTGTATGTCCACTTGTAAATAATGAAATAAACAGACACGGATGCACTTGTGGGGGAAATGTAATGTGCAGATAAACCTCAACTGTAGCATCTAAAATGTAAATACAAAGAAAATAAACGAACAAAAACAGAAACACATATTGTGATTAAATCCCAAGAATCAGTCTAGCCTGTTTTTTATTTAGTGAATGATCATTGTAGCATGCCTTCCATCCAATAAATTGCAATAAGCTTTGTGCTTTGTTACTTTTGATATGAAACAAAGTCTTTGATTTCAATTCTGTCCATTTTATTACAGTATTCCAACAATAAATGCCGTCTTGGCACTGTTTATTGTGGAGTGACATTGCGCCTCAGATCAAGAGAAGCGTCAGCGTGAACTGCATATGAACTGATCATCTCCTTCACTTTTATACCAGTTATAGCATGAAATAAACATGAACAAACATCTGAAGAGACACTACCAGTCAAAAGTTTTTGAACAGTAAAATTTTTAATGTTTTTGAAAGAAGTCTCTTCTGTTCACCAAGCCTACATTTATTTGATCCAAAGTACAGCAAAAACTGTAAAATCATGAAATATTTTTACTATTTAAAATAACTGTTTACTATTTGAATATATTTTAAAATTTAATTTATTCCTGTGATCAAAGCTGGATTTTCAGTATCATTACTCCAGTCTGTAATGTCACATGATCCTTTAGAAATCATTCTAATATGCTGATTTGCTGTTCAAGAAACATTTTTATTATTATTATCAATATTAAAAACAGTCAGTATTGGAGTCAGTATAAGAAATTATAGAAATTAATATTTTTATTTCACAAGGATGCTAAATAAAAGGATTGATCAAAAGTGAAAAAAATCTATTTCAGATAAATGCTGTTCTTCTGAACTTTCTATTCATCAAAGAAACCTGGAATAATTCTATTGAGCTGTTTTCAACATAATAATAATAAATGTTTTTTGAACAGCAAATCAGAATATTAGAATGATTTCTGAAGGATCATGTGACTGGAGTAATGATGCTAAAAATTCAGCTTTGAAATCACAAGAATAAATTACATTTTTAAAATATAGTCAAATAGAAAACAATATTTTAAATAGTAAAAACATTTCAAAATTGTACTGTTTTTGCTGTACTTTGGATCAAATAAATGCAGGCTTGGTGAGCTGAAGAGACTAAAAACATTAAAAATCTTACTGTTCAAATAAGTTTTACTGGTAGTGTACGTTAAAAGAAAGAGTACAACTTACGGAAATCCGTATCCTGTCTCATGTGATTGCTCAGTGTTTCAACCGAATGAAGAGAGTCACATAACCTTACATTTACCTCAGAAAAAAATATTCGGTGACCAAAAACTCATTAGTCAGCTAGGAAAATGAACTCTAAATATAACATAATCATTATATTTTTTAATTCTTCTTCAAAGTTTAATTTATGTTTGATTAAATTCATGAAGTTTTTATGACAGCCACCATTTCAATGTTTATATTCAAAAAAGGAATTGGAGTAGAAAAGTAACTATGTAACTGTAACTTTATTATTGTATAAACTGAGTGTATTTTAAGCATTTGTATACAAATCAGTTCATTTTAACCCCCAGTATTATGATGTCGTACCAACTGTCTCTCATGTGTATTTTACAGCATTAGTTGAAAATTTACCATGTATTGTACCTGATATATCCATAATAATCTGTTTTTTTATATAACTGTATGCAATATAAATGTCACCGTTAAGGGCCTATATAACACACAAATACATAAATATAATGAATATCACCAGGTATTATTGCTATGTTGTCCAGTCCTACCATAGATACAACAACCACACACAAACACAAAAACTGTGTATACCAGCACGACTGAAACCTAACAACAGACCAGCACCAATGTCCTTGTCTAGTGTTAGCTGATCTCAAAGAGCAACGGTGGAAGTGTCCCGAGGCAAGGTTAAGGAAGAACACAATAACAACATTCAGTCATTCAGTCCAAAACAATACTACCCTACCTTAAAAAACTTTCAAAGGAACAAGCTGCACTGTCATACCACCGAGATCAAACACCTGAATTCCAAAGAATCAAACGAGGAAGTGTGTTCACAATAAACCAAGCATTCGAAAGTACACAGCTGAGGAGCTTCAAATGAAAACTGACTTCAACAGACACCTCACACATGAATCACCTACATAATTATCTTGAATGCATTCACAGTATGTGCACTGAAACAGTGTAACATTAAGTGAACTACTGTACGCGTGATTCACATTCCTCCAGTTTTGCCGATGGCAACTATAAAAGTGCCTAAATATGATCCATAAGTTCCTGCTCGGTCTGTTGTTAGACTTTGAATAAGGAGTGTAAAGATCAGTCTCGCAGTGTTGATTTAGCGGGGTGTGGAGAAGACCCGGAGGATTATTGCTAGCCGCTATATACGAACAAACACGGGCTGATTCAGGATCAGCTTTAATGGTTTCGTGAGTAAACCAATGAGAGGATTGTAAAGATTTTAAAATGTCACAACCAACTGAAACAAGAGATTAACAAAAAGCTTGGGAAATGCTCATGAAATCAGGTATAAAAGTTATATACAACATTTAAAGGGATAGTTTAGCCAAAAATTTAAATTCTATCATTAATACTCACCCTCATGTTGTTCCAAACCCATAAGACCTTCACTCATATTTAGAACACAAATGAAGATATTTTTGATAAAATCCAAGAGCTTCCTGATCTTGCATAGACAGCAATGCAGCTGACATGTTTAAGGCCCAGAAAGGTAGTAAGGACATCGTTAAAATAGTCCATGTGACAACCCATGTTACTCCATTCAACAATTTCTTCTGCAAATAACGCAAAAATATCTTAATTTGTGTTCTGAAGGATGGAACAAAGGTCTTACAGGTTTGGAACAACATGAGGGTGAGTAATTAATGACAGGATTTTAATTTTTGGGTGAACTGTCCCTTAAAATTTTTTTAAATTATATATATGTTTTCTTTTAATTTCACCATTTACATGACTGTTTTTACAACACAGTACCCTAAAACATTTCACTCGATCACTCTAATCATTTTCATACATTCAAAGCAGATTATTGCGACAGATTATTGGTCTGATAAAGGGATGCGCAAATATCGCTTACATAAACAGACAGCACAGTGCCTCTGTATGACCACAATCTCATATGATCTCATAAACA
The DNA here is from genome assembly GCA_036247105.1 of Cirrhinus mrigala. Classification (NCBI taxonomy): domain Eukaryota; kingdom Metazoa; phylum Chordata; class Actinopteri; order Cypriniformes; family Cyprinidae; genus Cirrhinus; species Cirrhinus mrigala. The sequence goes on along the minus strand of CM070017.1, from coordinate 13,776,005 downwards.
ACATATGTGTCACTAACGTAATTACAGCTGATTACTGGGTAAGAGCCACACGTCACACATGGTAAATCATAGTATTACTCAAGATTACATGAAATTAAAGACAAGTACATGCCTTGTATGTGCTTGACTCATTGAATAGTCTAAAAGTTGCTCATAGGATATAGGATATAGGATATAGGTCAGTTTATCCCAACCTTTTTAGACTTATTTGCCTTATCAGTAAATCCATAACACATTTAAATTTATTTTACAACCTATTGGATTTTTTCAAAACTTTTAGCCTTCTGGTATCTGTAATATCTTTTATAAATCACAATTTCTCTCGTATACAACAGGTTTAGCAAAAGAAACTCAATGATATAGGTCACCCTATTTACACCACCTGCCGGCACACGTGAATCGTACAGATTTACATGCCTAGTCAGCTGGATATATGATTCAGAGGTTTGTTATGGCTGTGGTTTCCATCTTGAGCTCACATACACACAGAAACACTCACCTGGTCTGCCCTCTTCTCTTTCAGATCTCATGCCCCCCACAGTGCCGGCTCCAGCAGGCTCCACTGTCAGAATCAGTGCTCCTTCTCATAGCAAGAAAACTCAACTAAACCTCCCACAGACACACACAGGTACACAGTTCACTCCTACCACTGCCTGTGCGCTCCTCCCTGACAGGTTACTAAGGAGGTGTTCCCGAGTGAGTATAAGCAAGTTTGAGCCGCCTTCCTCTGTATACCTGTTCTGGGAGTTTCTCTTGTTCCCCACCCCCTCTACACCCTTCCTACCTGTTCTCGGTCTCTGTTACACACACACACACACACACACACATACTCCTCCCGGCCTAATTGGTGGTAGTTCAAAAGGGAAATGGCATTGCTTTTCCAAGCCGTGTTTGAACAGGCGCATTCATAGGACAGGGGGAGGAGACAAATAGTGTTTCTGATCAGGTGAGAGGGCAGGTGAGTCTCTCTACAGAGGCCCTGCAGCTCCATCTAATGGTGGAAACAAGACAGACAGACTGTTCTCTTAATGTTAAAGGAACAGTTCCCCAAAAACGAATATTCTCGAATATTCAAGTCATCATTTACTTGGATCGGTTAACTTTTGCATCGAACACAAAACGAGAACTGTTTGTGCTGCTCTAAATTATTAAGGACTGAGGCTGTCGAGCACCAAAAGAGATTTAAAGGAACTATAAAAGCAGTCCGTACGACTTGAATTTTGCTCCCTTTTTACACAAAACTATGATAAAAATTTTATTATGTTTTTTCACTTATTCAAAATTAGCTAAATATTTATCTATTAGTGAACCTATTATTAAGAAAACTGACATATAAGTAGTCTGTATGACTTGAATTTAGCTTTTCCCCCCATGCACAAAACTATGACATAGTATACAAGTAGTTTTATTATCCTTTTCTTTCATTTTGGTATTATTCGCTTATTCAAAATTAGCTAAAAATGTATCTATTAATGAAACTATTATTAATAAAACTGACATATAAGTAGTCTGTATGACTTGAATTTAGTTTTTTTCCCCACAAAAATATGATACACTATACAAGAAGTTTTATTATGCTTTTTTTGGGGTCATTTTGGTGTTATACTCTTCTTCAAAATTAGCTAAAAATGTATTTAATGAACCTATTATTAATAAAACTGACATATAAGTAGTCCATATGACTTGAATTTAGTTTTTTTCCCCACAAAACTATGATATACTATACAAGTAGTTTTATTATGCTTTTTTTGGGGTCATTTTGGTGTTATTCGCTTATTCAAAATTAGCTAAAAAGTATCTATTTGTGAACCTATTATTAATAAAACTAACATAGAAGTAGTCCGTATGACTTGAGTTTTGCCCCCCCCCCACAAATCTATGATATAGTATACAAGTAGTTTTATTTTCCCTTTTTTTTGTCATTTTGGTGTTATTAGCTTATTCAAAATTCATTATGCTTTTTTGTCATTTTGGTGTTATTCACTTATTCAAAATTAGCTAAAAATGTTTTTATTAATGAACCTATTATTAATAAAACTGACATATGAGTAGTCTGTATGACTTGAATTTAGCTTTTTTCCCCACAAAACTATTATATAGTATACAAAAAGTTTTATTATCCTTTTTTTTCCCGTCATTTTGGTGTTATTCGCTTATTCAAAATTAGCTAAAAATTTATCTGTTAATGAACCTATTATTAATAAAACTGATATAAGTAGTCTTTATGACTTGAATTTGACTTTTTTCCCCACAAAACTAAGATATAGTATACAAGTAGTTTTATTATGCTTTTTTTCTCGGTCATTTTGTTATTCGTTTTACATAAGTAAAAACTACAAAATAAAATCATACAGACTACTTTTTGGTACTTTTTTGTAATTTTCACTGTCATATAAAATTAGCTAAAAATGTATCTATTAATGAACTTACTATTAATAAAACTGCTATAAAAAGAAATCTGGAATACTTTTATGATTTGTGACCCTGGAACACAAAACCAGTCATAAGGGTCAATTTTTTTAAATTGAGATATATGCATTATCTGAAAATAAATACGCTTTCCATTGATATGTGGTTTGCTAGGATAGGACAATATTTGGAGATACAGCTTTGAAAATCTGGAAGTTGTCCAAATGAAGTTCTTAGCAATGCATATTACTAATCAAAAATAAGTTTTGATATATTTACTGTAGTAAATTTACAAAATATCTTCAAAAAAACATGATCTAAAGAAAAATCGATAATTTTACATTACAATGTAATGTTGGCTATTGCTACAAATATACAAATATACCCATGCTACTTATGACTGGTTTTGTAAAGGATAGTAAAGGATGACCATGTTTTGAATTTCCATGTTTTGATTGATTTATTCCTTTAAGGCATGTCGACTATCACTGTGACTCTTATGAACCCCCACAGATTTGCTCTTTCTTGGACTATATCCACTTTTGTCCACCATCTTTTTCCCTCCACATCCCATAATTCTTTGCAGCAGACCTGCTCAGGGATCTGTGGGACGTATTGTCAGATAAAGGGCTGGGTGAGTGTCCTCTTTCTCATGGAACTAATGGAGCCACCGGCAGATAGGGGCCCCATCTCTGTCACAGTGCACCGGCTTCAACCTACAGCGAGTGGCAGTCTCAAACACAGCCAAGCAGGAGAACTCAAGGGCTCTCAGGGTCTTAACACTGACTCATCTCTCCTTTTATCACTCTCTCTTAAAGACCACGATGCTGGTGCTGAGTTCAGAGTGCCTGCTGGGAAAAAAAATGACCAGTTCATACACAAACAACTCAGTGTGATACTTTGAAGCATATGCTGTTTATGTAATGAATGAGTGACTGCCTTAACATCAGACAGGATGGGCCCAAGAGCTCTTGTGTGTTGATTAAATGTACATGTGTCCATCAGAGAAAGCTCAACTGGAGAGAATTTTTTGAGTTGTTGTTTTCCAAAGGGGTGCTGCACAAAAGTGAGCTTATATGGGCACATGAGGCTGAAAGTAATGAATTTAGTACATTAAAGCATCTCTAATACGGCTGCCTGATTCCTTTTATTTCTCAACTGCATAGATACAGTTGCCTGGCAGACCGAACGCTATCTTTCAAAACAGTTTAAGGCTCGGCTGGGAATAATGAAGCACTGACAGCAAGCACAACATCAATAATGCTTTTCGCGCAGGGGGAAACGAACAACACAAGGGAATAGAATAGAAACAGAAAAAATGAGAGGGAATAAAAACAAAAATTAAAGAAAGAGAAAGAGAAAGAAAAAGATAGAACAGAACGATCCTGTGACAGTATCATCGTAAAGTGATGGCATCTGAAAATATGCTGACATACCACGGTACTGATGGTAAAATACTGTCGAAAGAGACATAAACAAAATCTAAAACTAGACATACACAAATTCAACAGGCAGCTTCATCAGCTAATCACCTCAAAATCACAAAATATGGGCAGATTAACCAAACGGGCCAGCATATGGGACTATCACCACAAAGCATAGTACTACCAAGATACTTTCTGGTATTTCTGTTAGTCAGAATAGAATAGAATAGAATAGAACAGAATACGGCAAAAATAAATGAATTGAACAGAACAAAAATCAAATCAGAAATTAACAGAACAGAACAAAACAGAATAGAAAGAACAGAGCAGAATAGAAATTCTGAATAGAATAGAATAGAACAAGACTACAAGTAATTGAATAGAACAGAAAAGAACAGATCAAAAATCAAATTAGAAATTAACAGAATAAAAGACCAAAAAAAAAAAAAAACATACAAAACAGAATAGAAAGACCAGAGCAGAACAGAAATTAACAGAATGAACAGAATAGAATAGAAAGAACAGGGCAGAACAGAAATCAACAGTATAGAATAAAACAATAATAATGGAATAATGGAAGAAAAAAGAACAAAAATCAAGTCAGAATAGAATAGAATAGAATAGAATAGAATAGAACAATGCAAAAAGTAACTAAATTGAACAAAAAATAACAACAAAAATTCAAATCAGAAATGAACAAAACAGAACAAAACAATAGAAAGAACAGAGAAGAACAGAAATTAACAGAACAGAATAAAACAATAATAATGGAATAATTGAAAAGAAAAGAACAAAAATCAAGTCAGAATTGGATAAAATAGAATAGAACAGATCAGAATAGCACAGAATAGAATAGAACAAGGCAAAAAGTAACTGAATTGGAAAAAAAAACAGAACAAAAATTCTAATCAGAAATGAACAGAACAAAACAGAATAGAAAGAACAGAGCAGAACAGAAATTAACAGAACAGAATAAAACAATAATAATGGAATAATTGAGAAAAAGAACAAAAATCAAGTCAGAATTGGATAAAACAGAATAGAAAAGAATATAATAGAAACAAACAAGACAAAAAAATAATTGAATTGGACAGAAAAGAACAGAACAAAAATTAAATCAGAAATTAACAAAACAAAAAACAGAAATGAACAGAAATGATCAGAGAAGAATAAAACAATAATAATGGAATAATGGAACAGAAAAAAACAAAATTCAAGTCAGAATAGAATAGAATAGAACAAGGCAAAAAAACTGAATTGAACAGAAATGAACAGAACAGAGTAAAACAGAATAGAAATGAACATAAAATAGAAACAAATAGAGAAAAACAAAATAGAAAGGAACAGAACAAAACAGACATGAAAAGAGCAGAAAACACAATAGAACAAAATAACAGAAATGAACAGAGCAAAACAGAATAGAAAGGAATGAGCAGAGAACAAAAAAGAACAAAACAGAAATTAAACAAACAAATCAACAAATGAAACAAATTAGCTGAACAGAACAAACACATCAAAACCACAGAAAGAAAAAAACAGAATAGAAACGAACAGAACAAAACGGTAATAGAACACAGAACAGAAAAAATTAACAAAACAAAAAAGAATACAAACTAAAAGAACAGAAAGAAACAGAACAGAAATGAGCAGCAAAACAGAACAACAAAACATAAAAGAGAGCATAATAGAGCAGAACAGACTGCATAAACTAAAACAAATTAATATGCATATTAGTATGTGTATACTAATATAAAGCACATGTTAACGCATGCTGCGGGTGCTGTCAATGCATTAGCATGCAGTGTTCGCCATCAGCCTGAGTGAAGTCGAAAATCATTCCCTGTACTGGTTAAAATGAAGACCCTCTATCATCCTACGAGGGTAGTTTGGCTTCTTTGTGATGTTGGCTTTGATAAAGACATAAAGATTATGATTTAGGAGGACAGCACTCCAGAGGAAAGGCAATAGAGAGTAACAGGCATCATTATGTGTGGAAAATGGGACGTCTAGAATAAGACTTCGAGATTCTGTTCAATTCCCAGTTTGATCAATACACTTCATAATGACGCCTCCCCGCAGCGGGTGACATTATACGAATCAGACAAAGCTTTTTTTGTTTTCTTGGAAGATGACTCTCTCGCAATTTGTAGAAGTGCATTTCTTTAGTCGCATACACTTTGCTCCAACACGTAAGTGGGGGTAAAAAAAAGCTGAAAATCCACAGGACAATGGTTTTTGTTTTATTTGCCTTTCAGCGTTGTGATAAATTACCCACGTTCACAGCCTGTGGAAAACAACCACTAAGCATTGTAACGTCGTGCTTATGCATATTTGGAGATCTTACCTTTGTCAAGTGAAGAATCTGGAGTTCCAAAGTCCATCAAGCTCGACATGCCCGTCTGGAAAGTGAGATCAGAAACCACTGCTTTCTGCCGGTGGTGGACCGAAGGATCTGCAAGACAGAAACACAAAAGATTTGATCGGTACGCTTCTTCAAGCTTTTTCGTTTCATCAGGTCCAAGCTAACAGAGAGGTTTGACATTTTCGCCTTTGTAAGTGGTCGAGGGTGGCAGGCCTCCTACGAAAAAAGGCGTGCGGAGAGTGTCGCTGCGTCTCTGGCTCGTGACTCACCGAGCATCTCGCAGCTATTACTGCTCATCTGTAATTAACTCTGAAACAGTGACACGCACCACGCAAAAGCGCCACATCCACTGAATGGCTTTTAAAGACAAATAATCACCCTCTGTCCGCGGCCCACGCCGTAGCCGTAATCAATGTGCATTGAAAGTGACAGGTAGCAATTTCATGTACAGTGCAAGGAACAACACACTGAATCATGATTTTCCCTGGGATCTGAAAGGGGAGAGGAAAGCTAACAATGTTCGTTTGATGAGGACGAGGGAGCGCTGAGATTTACAACCACCATCAATCATCTTCCTTCGTCGCCAACGTAGTACGTTTCTCCGAAGCCACGAGGGATTTCCGTGTACCTGTGAAAACGCAACAAGGGCGGCGTACCGATCTTTCACCAGACTGTATCATAAATAAATGCCTCTTTTGTCATATCACGCACCTTGCATCACCTAACGCCGACATGGAGTGTGCCGGTATGTCACTTCCGTGAGGAATTGTGTGCATTGTGTGTCAATTATCACGAGCTTTGACAGAAGATATGAAATGGTACTTGTCATTTTCCACATCATTATGTCAGACAGCGTTCATCCTTCGCCGTTTCCTTTAACAGATACCATCTCAACACTGCCTGTTCTTTCTTCCTCTCCCTCCCGTGGCTCAGGCTTCACGGCCGGCTGCACACCTGAACTGATGCTGCTAATTGAAGTCTCTTCAAGTGCCCTTTTCCACTCTATCTCTGTATCTGCTTCTGTTACCTGCTTACACTTACACAGCACCTAATGTGACTTATTCTGTTCTCGGACGTATTACACTACTCTTTTTCTCCCTCACGCCACAGTGCATTTTACTAGCTATAGCAGGGCTCCTCAAACTTCTTTTTCAGACTAAGGACACCAAGTGCTTAGGGGACGACACAGATAACATGCATAACGTATTATATTAAAGAAGTTCACTTCCAGAACAAATATTTACAGATAATTTACTCACCCCGTTATCATCCAAGATGTTCATGTCTTTCTTTAGTCAATAAGAAATAATGTTTCTTGAGGAAAACATTTCAGGAATTATCTCCATATAGTGGACTTCTATGGTGCCTCCAAGTTTGAACTTCCAAAATGCAGTTTAAATGCAGCTTCAAATGGCTCTAAATGACCCCAGCCAAGGAAGAAGGGTCTTATCTAGCGAAACGATTGGTCATTTCAAAACAAATTGACAATCAAACATCAAACGCTCATCTTGTCTAGGTCTTTTTTTCCAGTTCAAGACTGGAAAGTTCCTTCCCCAACTTCAAAATCATCCTACATCACTGCAGAAGTACCGACCCAGTGATTACAAAGTAAACATGCAAAGAAGATCAAACGGCCTTTACAAAAAAAGGGATGTGAAACGATTTGGAAATTGGGTTGGGGTTAGGAAATGGCAGATCATTTAGTTTCGCTAGATAAGACCCTTCTTCCTCGGCTGGGATCGTTTAGAGCCATTTGAAGCGCATTTAAACTGCATTTTGGAAGTTCAAACTTTGGGGCACCGTTGAAGTCCAAAATCCTGAAATGTTTTCCTCAAGAAACATAATTTCTTTATGACTGAAGAAAGAAAGACATGAACATCTTGGATGACAAAGGGGTGAGTAAATTATCTGTAAACGTTTGTTTTGGAAGTGAACTTCTCCTTTAATGTACACATTTGCAAAAATGAACAGAATGAAACAAAACAGAAATTAAATTGTTAGTTCACCCCAAAATTAGAATTCTGTCGTTAATTGCTCACCCACATGTTGTTTCAAACCTGTGAGAGCTTTGTTCATCTTTGGAACACAAATTAAGATGTTTTTGATGAAATCCGAGAGCTTTCTGACTCTACATAGACAACACGTTCAATGCCCAGAAAGATAGTAAGGACATCGATAAAGGGGTCATCGGATGCCCATTTTCCACAAGTTGATATGATTCTTTAGGGTCTTAATGAAAAGTCTCTAATATACTTTGATTAAAAATTCTCAATGGTTGTGTAAAACAACACCCTTTTTACCTTGCCAAAATCAGCTCTGCAAAAATTATCTCATTCTAAGGGGTTGTTCCTTTAAATGCAAATGAGCTCTGCTCACCCCGCCCCTCTCTTCTCTCTGTGGAATGATGAGCCTGTTAACTTTAGCCGCATTTAGCCGCTAAACTTCCTAACTACCACGTTATAAGAAAAGGCGATCGCAAAAATTTATATAAAAAAAACGCTTACACTCACTTCTGCTGTAAGTGAAGCTGGATCACAAATGATTTGCGCGAACATAGACGGATGTATGTAGATTGGGAGGCGCATTCTATTCACAAAAAAAATGTTTGCATCAAAACAAGGAAAGTTACTGGACTGTGACAGCTGGTCTGAGGTAAAACGCTCATGTCAATCAACTATCGTGGGAGCAGCCTCTGTCGGTGTGACGGCCTACCGACAGGCATCTAAGAACGGCTCGATTTGAAAAAGGGGATATTATTTTTACATATTAATTAAAAACCACTGCATGGATTTTTATCATTATAGGGTAGATTTGTACATACACTGCCAACACACATTAATGTTCAAACAACATGAAAAAGTGAAGTTTGCATCCGATGACCCCTTTTAAATAGCCTTTTTGACATCAGTGGCTCAACCTTAATTTTATAAAGGTACAAGAATACTTTTTGTGTGCAAATAAAGACCAAAAATAAAGACAATTTCTACATCAGCAGCACCACATGCATTATGGTAATCTCATGAACGCACGCTGAAGAAGAAATTGTTAAATAAAGCCGTTAATTTTGTTTTCTTTGTGCACAAGAAGAATTCTTGTAGCTTTATAAAATTAAGGTTGAACCACTGATGTCACATGGACTCTTTTAATGTTGTCCTTACTACCTTTCTGGGCCTTGAACGTGTCAGTTGCGTCGCTGTCTATGCAGGGTCAGAAAGCTCTCAGATTTCATCAAAAATATCTTAATTTGTTAATTTGTTAGTTGGTTTGGAATGACATGAGGGTGAGTAATTAATGACAGACTTTTAATTTAATTTTGGAGTGAACATCCATTTAAGTTAAGAGAAAAACAAAACAGAATTGAAAAGAACAGAACAAAATAAAACAGAAATACCACAATAATATTTTAAAAGGTAGAAAAGTGAATACAATAGACTTGAGAAGTCATGCATTCATTGTTCTAAAAATGTAGGAACCTCTGCAGCCAAGAGGGGTCCATAAAGAAATATGTTTTCAGCCCGGCCTTAGTCGATAACATCCCTGTTGTGTCATGGTATCACTTTCAGGAATGGGTCAATGGTGATGAATGACTGAATTCACATTTCTGCTTTTTATGTCAACCCAGTTCTGCAGATGCTTTTGGTTACAAGGTATTGACTGAAAGCCTTCATTATGGATTGAAAATGCCACGTATCTAAGAGGGCCCTTCACAAATCTGTGCTCTGCTGGTTTACTAATGGCATGACAGAGCCATTTGAAACATTTAATGCATATTAATGACATTGAAATAGGCAGTTTGTTGAAAAACTTAATTTACTGAAGTTACAAAATCAAATAATGGTATTTGTGCATGAGTTATCGCACATAATACGATGCAGCTGTAAAGTGCAGGACATTATTCAAGGCTTAATTCTTTTTGGTGCACAGAGGCTGTTAAATAAATAGAGAGAATGAACTAATCATTACCATAATAGCTAAATGTTTAAGTAGAAAGTAAAGACAAAACTGGGCAATGGTGAATTGGCAGATTTACTGACCCTGAATATAATGCCCTTCTACTAGTATATAATACGTGTTTGTATTGAATGAACTGCTTTATGCAACTGAATTACTCGTGTTTGATCATTTTGATTAATGTCAGATCTTTCTTTCAGTCTCACTGAAAGTTTGGGAAATTACTCCTGACTATAAAAAGGTCCTTGGACATAGAAACCGTCGAACATTTCTTTAAAATAAATAAACCAAAGAGGGCTTGTAGGAGGTTGCACTCAAAGATATTTCTCTTTGGCATTGACCTATAAGCACAACCCAAAATGTCTCATTTCTTTCACATCATACAAAGCATGGTGTCCACCCTGATCAAAGCCTTTCCTATTTTCTCAGTTTTGCCTCAGGAATGACTCGTTTGAAAGATTTTTAAAAGGCCTGCTGAGATCATTTCTGAAATATTTCTGTCGCTATACCAAATAAAAGCACTATTTAGAAAGAGGCTTTATAGAGTTCATTTTTCCCTTTTATACCACCAAAGTGCCATCCTCACGTTGCCTTTGGACAATTTAGAGAGTCATTATCATTAAACTTTCACACATTCCAGACATTTCTGTATATCAAGACTGCTTACCCCAGCTATAATTCTGTTTGAATACACCATCATTAGGCTAAAAATTATATATGTCTGCCCTTTGCTATCACATTAGTGGCACGAAAGCAGCCAAACATTACAATCATATCAGCTAAAGTGAAATAATACAGTCTGGAGTAGTCAGATGATCCTGTGAAGCAGTATGTTGCCACCGTACTAGATATAAACTTTATATCTCAGGGTCAAAGGTTATGAAAATAATGGAGAGATACCATAAGGGTTTGCTGACACAATGGCTGTGCAGAAATTAATGCATAAACAAAACAAAATATGGCTAGAAGGCTTTGATATGATATGTTGCGAGACTTGAATTGGTGGTTGCTTAAAGGAGAAGTTCACTTCCAGAACGAAAATGTACAGATAATTTACTTTCCCCCTTATCATCCAAGGTGTTCGTGTCTTTCTTTCTTCAGTCGAGAAGAAATTATGTTTCTTTAGGAAAAAAATTCATGAATGCTCTCCATATAGTGGACTTCACTGGTGCCCCCAAGTTTGAACTTTAAAAATGCAGTTTAAATGCAGCTTCAAAGGGCTCTAAACGATCCCAGCAGAGGAAGAAGGGTCTTATTGACAATTTAAAACGTTCGTCTTGTCTAGGTCTGCGTGAACTCCAGGTCAATACAGTCGAAAAACTCCCATCTCATTTTCTTCTCCAACTTCAAAATTGTCCTATATCGCTGCAGACGTGTTTACAAGTGTTTACAAAGTGAACATGCAAAGAACATTAAACGCCCTGTATAAAAAAAAAAAAAGTAAAACAGCGATGTAGGACTATATTGACGTTGAAGGAGAAAACGAGATGGGAGTTTTTCGATCTACCCTAACTGTATTGATCCGGATTACACAGACTACGAATGCGCATTGGAGAGACGAGACAAGACGAGCATTTGAGGTTAAAAAGTATATAAATTGTCAATTTGTTTTGAAAATGTCCGATAGTTTCGCTTCTTCCTCGACTGGGATCGGTTGGATCCATTTGAAGCTGCATTTAAACTGCATTTTGGAAGCTAAAACTGGGGGGCACCATTGAAGTCCACTATATGGAGAAAAATTCTGGAATGTTTTCCTCAAGAAACATAATTTCTTATCGACTGAAGAAAGAAAGACATCTTTGATGACAAGGGGGTGAGTAAATTATCTGTAAATTTTTGTTCTGGAAGTGAACTTATCCTTTAACAACCTAAGTCATTCTAACACTGCTGAAAAAAAAAAAACATCTTAAACCAGCCTAAGCTTAGTCAGGCTGGTTTATTGCCTGGTTTTGGGGAGGTTGTTGACATTTTTCAGCTAGTTGCCTAGCTAACTAGTGACCATATTGAAAGACCAGCTCAGGATGGTTTTTGAAAAATGCATCTTAAACCAGCCTAAGCCAGTTTTCTGGTCCTAGCTTAGGCAGGCTGGTCTGTTTATTGTTTTTAGAGGGATTTTTGACACTTTTTATCTAGTTGCCCAGCTAACCATGCTTACCAGCTTAGGCTGGTTTAGAGATAGTTCACCCAAAAAATGAAAATTCTGTCATTAATTACTCACCCTCATGTCATTCCAAACCTGGAAGACCTTTGTTCATCTTCGGAACACAAATTAAGATATTTTTGATGAAATCTGAGTTTTCTGCATAGACAGCAGCACAACTACCACGTTCAATGCCCAGAAAGGTGGTAAGGACAAACTAAATAAAGTCAATATTTTTGTTTTCTTTGAGCACAAAAAGTATTCTCATAGCATCATAAAATCACAGTTGATCCACTGATGTCACATGGACTATTTTTATGATTTCGTTACTACCTTGCTGTGCCTTGAACGTGTCAATTGCGTTGCTGTCTATGCAGGGTCAGATAGCTCTCGGATTTCATCAAAATTATCTTAATTTGTGTTCTGAAGATGAACAAAGGTCTTACGTGTTTGGAACGACACAAGGGTGAGTAATTAATGACTGAATTTTCATTTTTGGGTGAACTATCCCTTTAAACCAACCTAGGCTGCTTTTCTAGTCTTAGCCTGGTTAGGCTGGTCTGTTGACGGACATTTTTCAGCATGATATGGCTTGAGTCCCACCCTCAATATAAATCTATATGCAACTAACACACAATAATAGACAAACGCACAGTCTGCTGGGAGCGCTGCCATGAATACTGCTGACAAATAGCCTGGCCCCTGGCAGCTCACCTCTGTCTCTCTGGCGACGACCAAAACCCACATATACACAGTAGAGAGAGGTCGATTTTTCCTAGGTGGGCAGGAGGTCAACTTGGCCAGACATGGAGACAGCATATTGTCAATCAGTGTGTCTCTAGGCGCCCCAGCACTTCCTTATTAATGCAATACCTGTCAACACATATCACTCAAGACATCTTGACCAGTGACGTGCTGACATGGCTTAAAATACCTTTGTGGTTTGGGAGGGGCTTGTGCCTGATGATGTCACAGTCTGTGTCTGGCTGTGCGCTAGACGTTTAAATGAACTTTAAGATAATTGTGAGCAAGAAGATGGATTAATTGTACAGGCCTAGTTTGTTTGGATAAAACTAAAGCTGCAGTTATCCCTTTCCTCAACTGTTTGCCGATGCTAAACTCCTTTTGCATTCCATTACAGATGTGATAGTCTTTGCTTCTCTGTTAAAGCCTCTAGTTAACGAGAAAACAAAAAGCATTATTAATCATCGCTAGGAGTAAAAAGGACTATGAGAAAAGTCATAATAAAAGAACAAATATAAATATAGTTCTTGCCTAAAGGTGGATCTAGATGCTATAATAACAAACAAAATAGCTGTATAATTTAAAAAATCTTCTGCTTTGATTTGTAGCAAAAGAAAAATATGCAGGCTTATGCAAATACCGTACACTGGTTGATGGCTTAAAACTCACGTAAACTTTTATTGAAAGCAAAAATTAGCAATTGTTCTTAATTTTTATCCTCTTTACTACATTAAGTATTCACTACAGCATATCCGCACACTGGCGCTTATGAACATTTAATTTGGAGAAAGCCAATTAAATGTGCATTAGTGCCAATGTGGTTTCAGATTTATAAATGCTGAAGATGAAGTTTTCCACACTCAATAAATAAAAACATTTTGGGTTTTGCATTTCTGTCTGCGTTCATAAATTTAAACTAAGAGGCTGAAATGGACTCTGTGTCCGTGAACCGTGTTGAAAATCCATAGCATTTTTTCAATTAAGATTTCATGACCACAGATGTAGATCCTTAAGGCTAGAGAAAATATCAATGTTGTCAATATTACAAATCAATACTGTAAATCAAATTTCCTGTTAAATTATATCTAGGTCTCTGTTTCTGACCTATATTTAATAATTAAAGCGTTAAAAGGTATGAATAAATGCCCACCTCGTGTCTCTCAGACGCAAACACGAACAAGTGGACCTCATCCAAATTCAGTGTGGAGCAATGCTGACAGTACAAAAAAAGCTTTTCTCACTTAGATGCATTACCCAGCAGTTACAGAGTATCATTAGCACGGCTATGCCGCAGATGGCATTGATGAATCGAAACAATCTTCTCTGTGATTAGGAGTTGTGGTAAAAGTGAGAAGGGTCAGGAACATGTGTGGAAGGAGAAAAGCTTAAGGCAGCCTGAAAACTGGGCCCTCCAATGGAGAAAGTTGTGTTTTTTTGGCATTGATGGAGTACAGAAGGATATTGTGTGGGTTCAGAGGCTTGAAAATCCTTCATGCTACTATTTTAGAGGGTCTTTATGTTTGGTCTGCAACAGTGAAATCCTTAAGGCTGGATTTAGGGAAGAGAAACAAATTAATTTTACTAAGTGTAAATTTCAAGTTAATATTACAAATCTAATTTTAGTGGGTGAATAGATGAATGAGCAACAGAAAGACAACAGAGAAACAAAATGAGCAAATGTATTTTCAAGCTGAAAACTCCAAAAGCGAAAAAATGCATAGGTGATATACTTTTTTTCCAAGCAGAAAAAATGTAAATCTAATCTAACAAAATGTCCCAGGAGGCTATGTAAAATAGTGTGACCATGCAAGTATTGAATTAAGCACAGCAGCTCTGCCAGGGCTACAGTGGTTTGAGTGTGACACACAGACAAATATATAAAACAATAGAAAACAAGTAAGAAAGCAAAGACAATATACACTACGGTTTAAAAGTTTGGGGTTGGCAAGGGTTTTTAATTTTTTTTTTTAACTCTCTTATGCTCACCAAGGCTGCATTTATTTGATCAAGTAATATTGTGAAACATTAGAATTTAAAACAACTGTTTCTATTTTAATGTATTTCAAAATACAATTTATTCTTGCGATCCAAAGCTTTATTTTCAGAAGCCACTTTTCCACTCTTCAGAGCCACATGATCCTTCAGAAATCATTCTAATATGCTGATCTGGTGCATTTCTTTTTGTTGAATGTTCAATGTAAAGTTCACAAGAACAGTTTGAAATTGAAATCTTTTGTAACATTATAAATGTCTTTAGTCACTTTTGATCAATTTAATCCACCATTTTAGTAAATCAGTATTAATTTATTTTATTTATTTACAGTTGAGGTCGAAAGTTTACATACACCTTCCAGAATCTGCAAAATGTTAATTATTTTACCAAAATAAGAAGGATAATAATGAGGAACTCATATGCAACTATTACAGAAAACCCTGATGCTTTAAAAGCCAGGGGTATAAACTTTTGAACAGAATGGAGATGTGTACATTTTACTTATTCTGCCTAAATATCATATTTTTTTAATTTAGTACTGCCCTTCCGAAGTTACAGAAGATACTTACATGTTTCCCAGAAGACAAGATAAGTTAAATTTGCCCTGATCTTCAAATTCAAAAAGTTTTCACCCCCCATCTCTTAATGCATAATAGTTGCATATGAGTTCCTCAGTTGTGCTCAGTGTAAAAAGATGGATCTCAAAATCTTATAGTCTGTTGGAAAGGGTTCAAATACACAAAAATGCTGAATTTGTGGGACCTGAAGGATTTTTCTGAAGAACAGCGGGCAGTTTAACTGAGAGACTCATAAACAACAATCACTAAACAAACAAACAAACAAAAACACACACACACACACACCTGTGGATCATTCAGGCAAGAACACAGTGTTAAGAATCAAGTGTATGTAAACTTTTGAACAGGGTCGTTTTTACAAATTCAACTTTTTTTTTCCCTCGTGGACTATATGTAAACGTATTTTATGTTAAATATCTTATTCCGGTCAGTACTAAATTAAAAATAACATGCATTTTGTATGAAATTTTGCAGATTCTGCAAGGTGTATGTAAACTTTTGACCTCAACTGTAATTTTAACCTTCAGTATTATAGTAATGTGGTACAACTGACTCTCATGTATATTTTACAGCTTTAGTTCAGAGATTTTTTCCTTTAAGAATATTTGGCATGACTGTACCTGATATATATCCAAAATGATCTATATTGAATCAAATCGCATTGAAAATCGCATTAAATCGCAAGCTTGTGAATTGGAATCGAATCGTGAAATTTGTGTCAAAACCCATCCCTAATATGTTGGGACCACAAAACATTTTGGACCCCCATACATAAATACTACTTCTGCACCAGTCTACTTCCTGTCTGGTTTGTGACTGACTGGAATGCCATTTATATGAGATATGTGCCCCTCTGGGCCCGTGTTCAATGACCTGATGGGTGCAAGTGATCAAAAGCTCAAGCCCTGTCTCCGTCATCTCTCTCAACCCTCAGAAATTCAGCCTGAGTTTTGTCCCAGTGGACAGGATGTTGCCAGTGGCTGGAAAAATGTTGTTTATTAATCGGTATTTATAGTCACGGACAACAGAGGAAATCAATAGGCGCTGCATTCACTGCACATTAAGCCTGAGACGATGCTTCAAGGGCTGTGTGATTGACTGCCACTGCGTGTATGTGTGGATACTGTCAGCTCCGCAACAATCCACTGCCCAGAGCAGAGGCTTTCCGCAGACACACTCTCTGCCTGATCGGAAACCTGCCACTTTCGTCATTGACTGCGGAAGGAATCAGTAACATACATTCATCCACCAGCAAAGTTTTACTAATGAACACTAGGTTCACCAGTGAGAGCACCAACCAGTTAAAACTCAACAGTAGCACACAAGTGTTTGAGGAACTGTCATGCCGATAAATGGGAACACTAACAGGAATTGTCAGCAGGGATGAGACATGATTTGCCAGTTTCTTTAACGACAGCTGAGATTAGGATTCGGGTAGGGAATCGGTTCTCATCAGTGTGAAAGGCCAGTGTCTGTTCTCAGATCATTAAACAGCACCATGATGTGATGCACACAAGGGGCAGATGGAATACAAAGGTCAGCAATTAAGCAGCATAAAACAGGCACAGACAGAGGAATCAGGGGGTGGGAAGAATCCCAAAAGCGATAAGCAGAAAAAGATTACTGCATATCAGAGCTGTTTACATATGCAGTGTGCAGCAATCATATATATATGTATAGCGTATAACTGCTGGTCAAGGATCAGAGTCCTTTTCCTAAATTCAAGCCCGACTATAGTAAACATTACTAGTAAAGGTCATTGCACACTGAAGTCCGAAATTTTTGTATGCGTTTTTTCGTATTCGTCATATAAAAATTCGTCATGCACAGAAACCTTGCACACTGAGTCCAATGTGTATTAATTCATCCGTTGCGAAAAAATTGCAAAACAGTACACAATGGAATCTTCAAGCAATGAAGATGATTTTGTTGTCCACTCTCTTCTTAAAAGAGAAAAAGAAAGGACATATTGGGTCCAGAGGTTGCGCTAGACTTCAACATTGTTCGTCATTTTGACGGACAGGGTCGTAAAAATTCCTTCATTATCTATTATTACCCGTCATTTTAATTTTCATATTTTAATTATAATAACACATTTGATTGCTTTTATTTTTGTTCACATTTTAATCATGAACCTACAAGACAACAGCGCAGTGTTTAAAAACAACAAAATACGCTATGGTTGGGTAAAAAAAAAACGATTTAGAAAAAAAACGAAATTCTCATTTTAATGAACCAATATCTATTCTTAAATCACAATCTGTCTTTTGGTTTACGCTGTTTTAAGTTGATGAATGGACAGTACATAGTGCGTCTTCCTTCCAAAAAATAGCAATAGGCTAGGCTTTGTGTTACTTTTGATATGAAACAAAGTCCCAGATTTTAAATTCTGTCAATTTCCTTAGGAAATTCAAGCAATAAATACCGTTTTGGCGCTCTTTAATGTGGCGTGATAGATCGTTGTAGTTTCTGTGTACTCGCCTGTGTAATCAAACACACAGGAAAACATTCGTGATAGTTTCGTTTTTGTTTTGTATCCCATGCTCTGCTGCCAGACTGGAGTACACTCGCCACCAACTGGACAGGGGTGGGAATTACAGCTACAATTTACAATTCATCACCCTTTTTCCATCACTGATAAAATGACGGAGAATTTTTGGTTAACGCAACCTCTGATTGGGTCCATGCAATTATAAGATACAGAGAGGAAGGAGAGAATGCTTTTTGTGTGCACCTCCTTAAGGAGCTGCAGGATTATCCCGGGTAATTCATAGTTTACTTTAGGATGTCAGTAAACTTTGATGCTTTGCTAACATTACTGGAGCCAAATATTATAAGAAGACCACTTGCTTCTGTGAACTCAGTGTTCAAGGACCTTTACAGTGCTTTGTGCTGCGAAATAAAGCGGATGAAACTTGTCAGGCGCATTTCTGGATTTTGGTGTTCGCTTGTACAGTGGCTCTAATCTGTCAAAACAATTCTCAAAATGCTTGCTCTGGATGCGGAAAACGCAAAAAATCAAACCCGATCCGAATTTTTTTATGACGGACGAAAGTTTCGGAGACAGTGTGTAAACGTGATTGACATAACGTGAGGTTCTATTTATTTTTTGATTTTATTAATTTTGGACTGACCTTAAGGATGGAAAAAGATCAGTAGCTGCAGACAGAGTCATTCGTTAGCATTTGCTGCATGTACGTTAAGAGAAAATATCAAATAAACAGAATTCTGAAAGAAAAGTCAATAGTTCTTTTTATAATTAATCTGGTTATGGCCAAAATAAAAATAAAATGAAAATGCTATACCATTAGTAAAAACAACATACCATTTATTTCTAATAAAATAACATAAAATATAATAATAATTCATGCATTAATGTCTGGGCAAAAATGGTCCATCAATAATTAGTGTGATGTTACAGCCCAAATTAAAAATCCATTCTATTAAAATTAATTAATTAATTTCTATGAATAAATAAATACAACTCTGAGCAAAACATTAAGTCAATAATTAGTGTGATATTATAGCCAAAACTAAAATTCCATTCTATTGAAATAAATGAATAAATAAATACATTTCTGGGCAAAATGGTAAGTCAATAATTAGTGTGATGTTAAAGCAAAGACTAAAATTCTATTCTACTAAAATTAATTAATTAACTAATTTGCAGACAAAAATGTTAAATCAATAATTAGGGTGACTTTATAGCCAAAATTAAAATTCCATTTTATTAAACTAAACCAAACTAAACTAAACTAAACGTCTGGGCAAAAACATTAATTTAATTCAAAATAAATAAATAAATAAGTGATGTTATATCCAAAACAAACTAAAATGTCATTCTATTAAAATAAATAAATAAATAAATGCAATTTCTGGACATAAATGGTAAATCAATAATTAGTGTGATGTTATAGGCAAAATTAAAATTCTGTTCTATTAAACTAAACTAAACTAAACTAAACTGTAAACTAAATGTCTGGGCAGAAATGTTAATTTAATTCTAAATAAAAAAATAAATAAATAATTGGGCAAAAATGGTAAGTCAATAATTATAAAATAATAAATAATAAAATAGTGTGATGTTATAGCCAAAACTAAAATTCCATTCTATTAAAATAAATAAATAAATAAATAAAATTCTGGACAAAAATGTGTGATGTTATAGCCAAAATTAAAATTCAACTATAAATAAATAAATAAATAAATAAATCTCTGGGCAAAAATGGTAAGTCAATAATTAGTGTCATGTTATAACCAAAATTAAAATTCCATTCTAATAAAATGAATGAATGAATGAATGAATGAATGAAAGAACGAATAAATAATACACTTAAAAAAACACACACACACACACACTAAAAAATGTGCATCATCAGGAGTAAAGGTAATGTAAATGTAAAAACAGGCAGAATTAGCATCAACATTTAAATGTGTAATATCGACTGAAACTGAAGTAGCTAAAATCAGCTCAAAACCAATTTGTTGCTGATCTATCAAGACTGCACAAACTAAACTAAGCTAAAAGACATCCAAATCATACAAATCAATGAAAGCTAGCTTGCACGTATATCCCTCTTGAACCTGAAAAAGCCACTTTTCACTGGATTCCATCTCTAAGGTTTGATTATGGTGTATCATGTTCAAGTGTAGCATTTTTCCTTTGAGGAGCTTAAATAAATACCAATATGCCATAGCTACTGGTTATGATTGCAGCCTTCGTAAATAACACAAAATGCATGGCTCTAGATGCCAAGACTGTTATTAAAAAAAATCTCCATGGTATGAAGGGGACTCACCTCCACCTCCTAGACATTAGCTTGGCATCCTCCATCCTCTATATCAGACTCGCACTAATACGAAAGTCTCGGAAACTCATTACTCATTCCTATTCTTTTGTGTAGGTGATGATGGATCAGTCAAATAAAGTGTATTAAAGAAGCATTATCATGATAATGAACTGATAGCACACTATCAAAGGTGACAAAGTATCACTAAACGAAGTGCACAATCTATTTGAATGACAATGGCTGTCAAAAGACAATGCTGCCGGCGATGATTCAAAGAGCCACTTCGCCGCAGAAGGCCATTGCAGTTCTTTTCATGACTGGTGTGGGAAAAATGCTTCGTAGGCAGTTTAGAGATTTTCAAAGTAGTCAATGGCGCCTGGGTGAATCATCGTAATATCTGATAAATAGTTGCCTTCATGAGTTTAAGCAAATTGAATTTCTTGCAACAACTGCCTCGTGGCGAATACGCAATGATGATATAGTATTACTCTATCAGTCAAGTGGGTTCAGTAGGCTGGATTTTATGCGGAGAGCTCAGCAATTGATTTTTCTCATACGTACACAAGGTTTAAATAGTAAATGCAGTCTTATAGTCTTTTTCAAGAGAATACCTCTCATTCCTGATGAATAGAGTAAGGAGCAAACAGACAATTCCATGCGGAATGTTCAGAGTGACGAGGCGTATCAGAATAATACGAGGAACAAATCTCTTTGAACACGGGATCTGTTCATGTGAGGTCAGCTGTGACGATAAATATTTCAATAGACTGCTTTCCGTAATATCCGCTGGAAACGCTGAAACATGAGTCTTTTATAAGCAGCGGGAGACAGAGAGCTAGTCGAAGACAACACAAGACGTCGGTATTCCTTCAGAGTTTTTCTTGATACTCCTGTTGAGTACAAAAGTACAGTTTTGAAAATTACCTCTCACATTTTTACCTCCACCTCACCATTCCTCACAGCTCTATTGAGTTCCTCAATGAACCGAGGCTGACAAGAAAACAAGCAAACAAAAAAGTATAGGTAAAATCCGGATTATTAAACTGGTCTGAGATCAATCAAATTTTTTTTTCAAAAGTTTTTGAACAGTAAGACTTGCAGTGTTTTTAAAGAAGTCTCTTCTGCTCACCAAGCCTGCATTTATTTGATCCAAAGTACAGCAAAAACAGCTAAATTTTGAAATATTTTTACTATTTAAATAACTGTTTTCTATTTAAATATATATGAAAATGTAATTTATTCTTGTGATTTCAAAGGTAAATTTTTAGCGTCATTACTCCAGTCACATGATCCTTCAGAAATCATTCCAATATTCTGATTTGCTGAATTAATATGTTTATATTATTATGTTGAGAACAGCTGAGTACAATTTGTTCAGGTTTCTTTGATGAGTAGAAAGTTCAGAAGAATAGCATTTATCTGAAATAGAAATCATCAATTCATCAAAGAATCTTGAAAAAATGCACTCAACTGTTTTAAATATTGATAATTATAATTAGAATAATAAATGTTTCTTGAACAGCAAATCGGCATATTAGAATGATTTCTGAATGATCATGTGACACGTGATTTTTAAATATAATCAAATAGAAGACAGTTATTTTAAATAGTTAAAATATTTAAAAAATTTACAGTTTTTTTTTTCTGTACTTTGGACCAAATAAATGCAGGCTTGGTGAGCAGAAGAGACTTCTTTAAAAAAACATTAAAAATCTTAAAAAAAAAAACTTTTGACTGGTAGTCTATATTTTCTACAAATATCTAGCAGATCCCCTGCATATCACGGATTATCCCACAATGTGAACAGGAAAAGTGCTCTGATGAGACTTTTTAATCAGAAAAGTGTCTACAGTACAATCAGAAGTAGCCTATAATGAAAGGGATTGTGGGTAATGGAGGGAGAGATGATGTATCCTAACCTCACCAAAAAAAAAAAAAAAATTATATATATATATATGTAGAGTTCAGATGCAAAACCAGCTAAATCCATCTGATGTATTTCTTTAAAATGAGCATTTCTTTCTGGCTACTTTGTATAGGTTTCTATGTAAGTACTGGCACTTCTGATTGGGCTGAGGCTGGAATTTAGCGAGTTTAAAGTAAAAGTATTTGATGGACGTATACTATGTGCCAGGAGCAATCACTCAGTATCATCTCATTTTTGACCGAGATGGCTTTTAGTTGGTTTTGCATCTGAACTCTTCATATATATATATATATATATATATATATATATATATATATATATATATATATATATATATATATATATCAATGTATATCACACAGAGATGCAAGGTGTGAAGATCAGTAACACACAGAAATAAGAAATTATACTCCACTGGAGAAAGCGCATAAAGCCTGAGGTAAACTAAAATGGTGCTTTTTGAAGTAATGTTTGCACACTAGATAAATTTTTTTTTTAAAGCAACAGCTATGATGTGTTGCAGGTTCCTAAGGATAAATTTATCTAGTTAAGTGCTTCTCAGGCCTTTACGGTCCAATACATGGTGCAGGGCAGTTTTCCTGCAGATCTGAATGATTGCTTACTCAGAAGGGATTGACTGGGTGCGCAGGGCAATCTAAATGTTACAGAGGGCTTAGCTGGATACTAATGATCCAAGCTGCTCTTTAAGGGTCAGAAACTCACACAGGGGATCTTGAGGAAAGGTCACAGGGATTTGACATTTCAATTCCACCTGCCACTGAAGGATAGACAGGCAAGTTGTAGAAATAGGCATCAAAACAAATATGGGATTCACACTATACAGCTAGCCGCAAGATCTGGGACATAATCTTATGAATTGAGTTTGATTTCTCAAGTGCACTTTGACATTCAGAACAGATCGACTAAGTGTTTTTCACCACCAAAACATGTTCAACTTCATTGTTGCTACAGATGTCAAAGATCAGCATTTTTCATAAGACCTCAGTCAGGGGTATTCAATAACTCAAAGACGCCGGTGTCTAAATTTCATTCCCAACAATGGTTCGATTGATCAAGGTCCAAAAATAACATAGACTTTGAAGAGTCGATATGTTGTATTGCTAAGAAATTAAATAAGTAAATTTTAATCAAATTATTTAAAATGTCCAGGTTAGCCACCAATGATTAATCATAAATAGTCAAAATAGTCTCAGAGATGGCTTATTTGTCTATTTTTACAATTCCCCCAAAACAAGAATTGACAAGTAGTCAAACAAACAAAAATAAATGACTCTATAAAGGATGACATCAAACATAAATTCATGTGAAGAAACAGCTTGCTAAATTTTAATGATATCAATTTATGATAAATGATGCTTAGCCCAGTGGAACCAATCATGGGTCTGAATCTGGACTGCTAGTTTGCTAATTGGTGACCTCTGTCCTCTGCGTTTAATTGAGGAAAACAGGCCTTTCTGCATCTGTCGACGAAATTTTATGCAGTAGGTATCAGGTGGCGGTGACTGAGAGTGATTTATTAATGTTATTCAGCACAAGCTTCTCTCTTTGAGAAAAAAGAAAAGTGCCTACTCTGCCCTTTGGGTATCCAAAGCTTACAGCTGTCAGTATGTGCATTAGCGGCGAGGGAATGACTGGCATCTCGGTAATGAAATGTGAGATAGCCAACATCTGATGAATCGTCTTACTCTTCCCATTTGGTTGCTTCTTGCTTTGCATTTCATTATTATTCCTAAATAGACTGTCTTCTCATCTTCTTTTGCACTGATGCTCAAAGATTTATCTCACTGTGCGCTCAAGATGCATCTTTGTAAGTCCCTATGCCTGTGAGGACGGCCTTTTACATTCAAGTCATTTACACTCAAGACCAAACCGAATCCACTTTCACAGAATGTCAAGTGCAGTAAATGTGGCCAATTATCAGTGTTACGCTCCACTGTCCAATGATTACAGTTTGTAAGTCGTACATAAACACAAAATACAGCAAGGACAGCAGAAATGCAGATACATGAAAGGCGCTGTGCCTTAATCTGCTTTGATTGACAACTCTGTCGTACACATTTTAATTACATTTCAGTCACTCAACGGAAAGTTTGAGGTTGAGTGAAATACGGAGGTTGCAAAACAATATGCAACTTCTTATTAACCCAACAATGGAGACTATAATGTCCTTCCTACATTCTTTATTGAGAGTGCCATGAAATCACTTAAAACTACTAAATGAGGGTGAAATCCAACTTACTATTCATTACAGTACTGTAGCTCAAACAGTAGAGCATGGCGCTAGCAATGACAAGGTCATGGGTTTGGTTCCCGGGGAATGCATTAAATGCATTATGTATTTGGCAAGTCGTTTTTTTTTTTTATAAAACCATCTGCTTAGTTCACCCAAAGTAAAATTTCTGTCATTAATTACTCACCCTCATGTCGTTCCAAACCCATAAGACCTTCGTTCATCTTCAGAACATTAAGATATTTTTGATGAAATCCAAGAGCTTTCTGACCCTGCACAGACAGCAACGCAACTGACAAAATCAAGGCCCAGGAAGGCAGTAGGGACATTGTTAATATAGTCCATGTGACATCAATGGTTCAACCGTAATTTTATGAAGCTATGAGAATACTTTTTGTGTGCAAAGAAAACAAAAATAATGACTTTATTCAACAATTTCTCCTCTTTTGTCAGTCTTTGATGCGCATTCATTAGAGAAAAAGTTCACTTCCAGAACAAAATTTACAGATAATTTACTCACCCCCCTTGTCATCCAAGATGTTCATGTCTTTCTCTCTTCAGTCGTAAAGAAATGATGTTTTTTGAGGAAAACATTGAAGGATTTTTCTCTATGTAGTGGACTTCTATGGTGCCCCCGAGTTTGAACTTCCAAAATGAAACTTCGAAGGGCTCTAAATGATTCCAGCCAAGGGACAAGGGTCTTATTTAGTGAAAGATTGGTTATATTCTAAAGAAAAATTACAATTTATGTACCTTTTAACATCAAATGCTCATCTTGTCTAGCTCTGCGTAAACTCTGTGTATTCCAGTTCATGACAGTTAGGGTACATCTAAAAACTCCCATCTCATTTTCTTCTTCAACTTCAAAATCATCCTACATTGCAGTTTTACCTTTTTTTTGTAAAGGGCATTTGATTTTCTTTGCATGTTCACTGTGAACACTGGTTCGGTACTTCTGTTGTACATTTTGTTGTACATCAAAAAATTGTAAATTTTTTCTTAGAAAATAACCTTCTATCTTTTTGCTAGATAGGACCCTTCTTCCTTGGCTGGGATCATTTTGAAGCTGCATTTAATCTGCATTTTGGAAGTTTAAACTCGGGGGCACCATAGAAGTCGACTATATGGAGAGAAATCCTGAAATGTTTTCCTCAAAAAACATAATTTCTTTACAGCTGAAGAAAGAAAGACATGAACAACTTGGATGACAAGGGGGTGAGTAAATTATCTGTAAATTTTTGTTCTGAAAGTGAACTAATCCTTTAAAGTACCACGACACATGCGTGTGGTGCTGCTGACGCAGGAGCCGGCGTTCTAACCCGATCTCATGGCAATTCGTACATCAGGGGTGCTCAACACTGTTCCTGGAAATCTACCTTCCTGCAGAGTTCAGCTCCAACCATGATCAAATACAGCTGAACCAACTAATTAGGATCTGAAGGCACACTTGATAAGCAGGGTTGGAACTAAACTCTGCAGGAAGGTAGATCTCCAGGAACAGGGTTGGGCATCCCTGTCCTGTAGAACGTCCATCTCTCTTAGTTCATCGTCTGTGTATTCTGGTTAAAATAAGTAAGGTTGGGCAAAAAATTTCAAGTCATCGTCTCTGTCACAATCTTTAGATATGTTTACAAAGACTGTTTAATTTAAACAAGGCGTAGGGCATCTGGGTTCTACATCAGAACTGGCATTGTTGTACTCTTTTGTGAACACACATCGAAGACAGACACAGAAGAGAAAAAATTGTTGAATAAAGTTTGTAGCCTCATAAAACTGAGGTTGAACCACTGATGTCACATGGACAATTTTATCGAGTCCTTACTACCTGTCTTGTCCTTGAATGTGGTAGTTGCGTTGCTGTCTACGCAGGGTCAGAAAGCTCTTGGATTTCATAAAAAATATCTTAATTTGTTCTGAAGATGAAGATCTTTGGAATGACAAAAGGGTGAGTAACTAATGACAGAGTTTTCATTTCTGGGTGAACTATCCTTAATCTAAATGGTCCAAAGAGGGTCCAAACATTTTGTAAACACTAACACTCATGCAGGGTTTTAACACAAGCGTTCATGGGAGAATGGTGATCCATCTCGCCTGAGCACTTGTGATCAGATCATCAGAGACAAATCTTAATACCAGGTTTAAGCAGAGCCAGAGACGTTCATCTGATAGAGACTTCCAATCACAGCTGTACCAAGCCTTCATCTCCTTGACTTTGGGAGCTTTGCTGAGCACGCCGATGAGATAAGGTTGGATTTACACCAAAGATTAAAGCTACAAAATCTGTCTGAAAGAAATCCAACACGCACAATGGCACAACAGGCAGCTCTTCAAACACATACACACAGCCAGTGCAGAGGCACTTTGAAATGAGTAGTTGAGACCTCTATAACAGGTTCAAAAATAATTGATGGGAACAGAAAAGAGGGAAATGATCCCTTGCTCAACCAGATGCTTTTTAATATTCTCGTGGAGTGAAGGGACATTTGGAGAATGGCAGATGCTTAGGTGACCTGTCTCCCTCAGGTCCGTGCATCAGATTAGTTTCCTTGTCACACATACTGGCCTATCACCAGCTCCGCCACAGACTAACAGTCCAGCTGACCGGGTGGTAAGGGACCCAGGCTTCACCATGACGGGTCCCCGATGGCTTTACTCAATGGTCTGTGAGCCTGAGCAAGCTGCCAATTAAGGATGTGCGTTTTGGTCATTTGTATGTATATATTCCAATTGGCAAAGGGATGCTGCACCATTTACTTTCTGGATGCTGTCAAGACAAAGTTTGAATGCTGCCTTGACAGCCTTATTTGAAGTTTCAAAAGTTTAACAGAGAGAGAAAATGAAAGATATATAGTACAATCAGACAGACAGATAGAAACTAAAAACTTCACCTTGTTAAAAAAAAGAGAGTCACACAATTAACATTACCATAATCAATCATTTTGAGTAGTTGAAATTTGCTGGCTGAATATGCCATTGCAATAAAAGTGCTAAAATTTGCTTCTAAAGCAATGTATCTTGCCACAAAAGCAGTGACGCTTCATTAGAAACTGTGGTAATGATATTTCAAACTGCCTGAAAATCTTCTAGAATATGGTATGCACTGTATCTTCTCCATACATCAATCTCCAGAGGGGATGAAGGCTCAAATCGACCAAAGCATTGCTAAAAACAATAGTATGAAAAATTAACGCACACAAGGGAGGACACAGCAGCTCTCCAGAGAGATGTCTGATTCACTACATTTGAATTATTGATCAGAGCTCCTGCTGACAGCTGTACATACGAGAAAAGCCTCACAGGTCGGAGAAGCGTTAGTGACTTATCTGCTCAGGTTTACGTAGCACTACTGATCCATGACTAGAACAGGCTAGCTTTCTGAATTATACATTAAACGTGGTCTGTCCTTTGCTATGATATATTGGGAGGGGTAAAAGTGATCACAAGAAAACATATTTATAGATCTCTATTCACAACAAAGCCTGTCTGCAAAGACAAATAAGTGTAAAATAAACAGCTCATTTGTGCTATATACTTAAGTTGTACTTCTACTTGTTGTTTTGTCACATAATAGGACCAGTCAGATGCTAGACACGAGCATGCGTGCCTGCTAAAATGCCAGCGCTAATGTCAGCATTGTTTTTTTTTTTTGCTAGCAAGGCATTGTTACTTTTGAGTGCCCGACCTGTTATTCGACCAGTGTGGCTTTACAAAAGCGGGAAATCTTTAAAACCATTTTTAATTTGTACTTTTTTAAAGGAACTGTTTACCCTAAGAAGGGCAATGTATAAGATTGTATTGAAGACTAAACCACTGATGTCACATGGACTATTATATCGATGTCCTTACAACCTTTCTAGGCCTTGAACGTGGTAGTTGCGTTGTTGTCTATGCAGGCTCTCAGATTGCATCAAAAATATCTTCCGAAGTATTCTAAAGATGAGTGAAGGTCTTATGTGTTTGAAACAACATGAGGATGAGTAATTAATGAGAGAATTTCCATTTTTGGGTGAGCTAACCCAGTACACTTGCACTCAAGCTGAATTTAGTTAGCTAGCATGATCAACAGAAAGACGTCACTATCTTCCCCTGGTGTCTCATTAGAAAGCGTGCTGATGGCATCGGGGGTACGAACGGAAGTGTTGGCTTCGGGCCCTGTGTTGATAGTCGTCTGTCAGGATGGGGTCTCTCCAACTCCTCCTCCTCTTTTCGAGTTAATGGAGTGCTTTGATGACATTAGGCATTTCCTCCGGCTGTAACATGCGTAGGGGGAAATGAAAGTAACATATTGGCCCCTGATCGATATCTGGATGGGAGACGTGGGGGGAATACAGCAGCGGTATATCGAGACTGCGTCACTGCTGTGGCTCGAGGAGGTGATGAGAGTGTGTTCAGGGTGAAGCGATGAAAGTGCAGATCAATGCCGTCGAGACCCTGGAAAGATTCCTAATGAACGAATCACGCTCCTAAAGGTCTTTCAGCATAAGACCTGGATCTCCAGACCAAATCCTATGCTAATTGAGTCGAGGGATATTATAATAGCGCATGTAAACAAATAATTACAGCTGAGATAGATGGATCATATATGAAGCTATTAATATCTCTGAGAAGCTGTCACAGTTTATATTATTAGTGTCGCTCCATATTAAGTCTTAGGGCTTTTTTTGAGTGTCAGCTATGTGATGATTTTGTTGAGCATCAGTGAGAACTGCAAATTAATTTGTGGAGGATAATTAATTCAATCATTTTATGCTACCCAATGCGTTTCATCCAGTACCGCAAACATGTCACATTATTCAGAGTGACAAGGTAAAAAAAAAAACAAAACATTTTTTTCCCACAAGTCAGCCTTTTTCTTGTGACCAAAAAAGGAGCGCAAACAAATAACTCACACAGATGCTCATACCAATCTGTCTGCCACAAAACAAGCCAGCAGCGATACATAAATTTACAGCAGGAAGGAAACTATACCACGACAAACTTGCTTATGAATCAGAACTACTGGCAGACTCTAAGGGATATTGGCCATTGGAGTATTGCTTTCATTTATTTTTGCAAGGCTATGGACAAATTTTCCACTGTGATGTGTGTGGCAATACATGATTTTGCAATGTCAGCAACCTACTAGAAAATAAATTTCCTAATCAGTGTTTTTGTCTTGTTTTCAGTAAAAACATCTAAACATCTTTTGAGGGATAGTTCACTCATAAGATGAATAATCTATCATCATTTACTCACCCTCATGCTGTTCCAAACTTGTATGAATTACTTTCTTTCTTCATTTATTAATGACCGAATGAAACGCATTTGTTTGTGGTTCACACCGTCTTGATTGGCGCTCATGGAAAACTCTTGAGAAACAGCTGTCTCTTCCGCGGCTTGGTAAGCTTTCAACTCATTTTTTTAGTCTCGAGCAAGAGGTTGTATGACATTCACGTTACATGATTCGACTTATTTTTACGTAGAAAGGGCGACAGCGCACCGCATTAAAAGAAATGAACATTCATGTTTTGATAACTGCTGACCCACTACAAAAACGAAACTAAAAATAATTCATCTTTGAGAGCAAGGGGGCCCCCTGGTGTTTTGAGGGCCCTACGCAGCTTGCGCATTTTGCGTATAGGAAGGATCGGCTCTGGGTTTACATGCTTGCAAGGCAAACAATGCTTTTGTTTTCAAAATATGTATTTTAATACAACCTGGTCTCATGACAAAAGCGTACCTGTGGGAACTTTTCGCAAGACGCGAAAAGTTATGGAGCTGTAATCATAATTGTGTACGAAAACGATTACAAGTGCTTGCTGTTTTCTAGTGTTCATTTCTGTTGGAAACTGCAGTGATATGTACTCATTGGTACGTATTTCGCATCTTGCGAAAAAGTTCCCACAGGCAAGTTTTCGACATGTGATCAGTTAGATTTAATATTATCTTATTTTCCAACGATTCTCAAATGATTCGTTCAAAGCAGTTCTAATGGTGTGTTCACACCAAACGCGAAGCGAATATGCGCATCGCGTCACTCGCTCTAGATTAGTCGCGGGATGTTTTCTGCATCACAGCGCGAATAACAACAAGGCACAATCAACCATGATAGAGAAAACTACGATCGATCCTTTGTACCTGCTGTTGAAGTCCCAAATACGCTGGAAAGCCAAACGCCGACGTGTCTGGGTTCACAGCACCATCCAGAGGCGGATGAATAGCCTATTAATCCTGTATTAATGTGTGTTACATTTTTCTGCTGTATATACACTGACATTATTATTATTATTTTATTTTTAGCAGCATCTCTGTAGCCATGCTAATAAAAATACAACTACTATTACAACTGATTTTAATTGTTTTCTATGCTCCAGATACCTATATTATCAATTTCTGACTACAATAATGCTCTCTTTCATTTGCTGATTCAACTAGACTTGTCAATAAGCTCTTGGCAAATGCGCCGCGCATTTTGCATCATTCACGTCGCCCAGCACGAATTCACCTCTATTCGCATCTTTGCATTGACTTTGTATGTAATCTACATGCGTGAATAATTAAATTTGCGATTGGTGTGAACACACCACAAAATTCTGTTTCTCTAAACCCCTTTTTTCTGAGCCTATTCTGCTCTGATTGGTTAGATGGCCCAGTTTGTTGTGATACAAGTTGTTTGTGGTCGGCCAACGCCAACATTATGCAAATGTGTTACTCCATAACGTGTAGCCGTCTGAATTACTAATTGTTTACTCTTCGGAGTCAGTTCTTTCTTTTGGGAGACAATAACTTTATTTATTGTGCACTTTTGGCTTTGCAACTTTACAGATAATTTGCATTCACACACCGCTACGTTACACACTGTATGAAAGGCAATATTTAGTAGGTTTTTTTTTTTCAGGAAAATACAAATAAGGATGTGAAACCAATGCTAGAAACAGCCATGGGAAACCAAGTGGCACATATGTCAGGCATACAAAATAGTTCTCACAGAATCCGCTCCCACTGTTCTGATGAAGCCTGCAATTAACGGCCTGCTATGTGGTGACGTTAATTAGCATCAAAGTTACAAAGCCTGTGAAGCTTTGGCCTCTGCTTATGCATCAGACAGGTAGGAGGACCAACTGTCACTAAAAGAGAAGCTGATTTTATTCTTAGTAAATGGCAGCCTTTCCACACATTTGAGAGTTTTATAGATTAATATGCATGTGCAAGCCAATTAAAACAGAGGATGTTCTCTTTCATGTGCAAAAACTCTACAAGGATCAACAAAAATGTGGTTACCCAAATGTCGTTTGCCTAATTTTAGACAAAACCACAAGGTCACGTTTGAGAATATAAAAAAGTAGAGAGAAAATGAGTGTGAGGAGTGCTAAATTCCAAGAACACTCTGTGACCACTTTGACCCCGGATCAGGACACAGAGCAGACAGGCTATTCATCTTTTTCGCACGCACACAGTCTAAGCAATTAGGGGTTCGTCTATGACTGGCTCTCTGACCCCAACTGCGGCATGATTATAATAAATTGCTCAATTAACGCTAGCCTTGCAGTATAAACAATTTGCTGATCCGAGTTGATGTTTGATTCGGATTTCCAACTAGTGGTAACGAGTTTCCGAGCTTATCTGCCCCTCGGACAAAAGTCTAATTTGTGCCCTGATTCCACGGACAGGGCTAGAAAAATCTGAGCAATTACAATGACAAATGAGCATCTCATTAGCTTGAAGACTCAGGCTATCAGTATAGGTGTCTTTTAAGGTTTGTTCCAAATGAATGCCTTTATAAACAAACCAACTGTTTCGAAAATGCATGGCCACACTTCTCAGAGCATACATGCTTACGATTCCTAAACATCTTTGAGACTTGACCTCTATGTGATTAATGTTAAGTACAGACAATAGCCGACTGGCTTAGTGGTTGACAGCGTGATTGATCTGTTCTCATTACCAGCTGTAGAAGAGGAAGAGCTTACTGTGTGTCAGCATCTACGTCCATGTCCTAGCTAGCAGACTGACACTTCTACTTCTTACCTACTTGTTTTTCCTTCTCTCCCCTCATTTCCTTCACAATCTTCCTCATTTGCTACATAGAAAATAGATTTTTAATGACAGTGTTTACACTATCCATAACTCTGTGAAGGGGCTCACCAATTAGAAGTTACTGTTGCCATGGAAATTTAAAATTATATAAAATTACACACACACACACTAGCAGGTAAAGTTACAGCAGGAATGCACATCTCTCTCGCTTCCGCTAAGCACACTGAGTTTTAACCGACCCCTTAAAGCATGCGGTGTGTTTGGTGGGGGGTAACTGAGAATGAATGAATGAGAGGAGGCAATGCCTCCATCGTGATATGATTGAATAAGGCTCGTTATGTTCGGCTGTGATTGGTTCATGCAATAAATTCTGCCTTGTGTTTGGGGATGTTCGCACATCAGTCTTAATGAAGAATATAATGGCGTTAATGAGAAGACTGATTTTACAAAGTAAGTAAACAACTCACACACTTAGATATAACCACTTTGTTACATCAAAATAAGACCTAAAATGGCATGACAACATGATTTTTGGGAGTTTATGGTGAGCTTGGTAAAATTTAAAGTAAATCTCAGTGTCTGTGACCAATATTTACCGAACTTTGATGACTGATGATATGAAAAATTAAAAAATACACTTGATTCTTAATACTGTGTTGTTACCTGAATGATCCACAGCTGTTTTTTGTTTGTTTGTTTGTTTAGTGATAGTTGTTCATGAGTCCCTTGTTTGTCTTGAACCATTAAACTGCCCTCTGTTCTTGAGAAAAGTCCTTCAGGTCCCACAGATTGTTCGGTTTTTCGTCATTTTTGTGTATTTGAATCCTTTCCAACAATGACTGTATAATTTTGAGATCTATCAACTCATCAACAACTGAGGGACTCATATGCAACTATTACAGAAGGTTCGAACGCTCACTGATGCTTCAGAAGGAAAAACGATGCATTAAGAGCCGGGGGCGTAAACTTTTGAATGGAATGAGGACGTGTACATTTTTCTTATTTTGCCTAAATATCATATTTTTTTCATTTAGTACTGGCCTTCAGAAGCTACAGAAGATACTTACATGTTCCCCAGAAGACAAAATAAGTTAAATTTCGGAAGCATCAGTGACAGTTTGAACCTTCTGTAATAGTTGCATATGAGTCCCTCAGTTGTCCTCAATGTGAAAAGATGGATTTCGAAATCATATCGTAATTGTTGGAAAGGATTCAAATACACAAAAATGCTGAAAAACCAAAGAATTTGTGGGACCTGAAGGATTTTCAGGACAAACAAGGGACTCATGAACAACTATCACTAAACAAAAAACAGCTGTGGATCAGTATTGAGAATCAAGTGTATGTAAACTTTTGAACAGGGTCATTTTTATAAATTCAACTATTATTTTCTCTTACAGACTATATGTAATCATCTTTTATGTGAAATATCTCCTTCAGGTCAGTACTAAATAAAAAACAACATGCATTTTGTATGATCCCTCCTATTTTGGTTAAATAATTAACATTTTTCAGATTCTGCAAGGTGTATGTAAACATTTGATTTCAACTGTATATACATTTTTAATCTTTATGGGGAAAATTAATAGAAAGGATACTTCCGTAACTAAAGCTGTGAAAAAAGTAGGTGTTCGGCATGCTATTCTACCTGATTTTACAC
This sequence comes from Cirrhinus mrigala, assembly GCA_036247105.1. Lineage (NCBI taxonomy): Eukaryota > Metazoa > Chordata > Actinopteri > Cypriniformes > Cyprinidae > Cirrhinus > Cirrhinus mrigala. Next base: position 13,741,760 of record CM070017.1, on the reverse strand, counting down.
TTCCTTCTCATGAAACGCCGGTCAGGCTCTAATTATCAACCTCTCTGGGTGACGACTAGGATTTCCTTAGAAGGAGGAACTCTGGAAGGGTTTCCAGTGATGTGGGCGGCATTGCACAGGGTACTCAGTAAATAAAAGACAGTGAGACTGCAGGCAGTGAAATGGGCCAGCGTGGATCAATGTCAGGTTCACCAGAGCCAACAAAGTGATGTGATTCACCATAATGGAAAAGAGAACGATGCTACCAATCTTGCCACTGTGTGACATACCACCACATGAGTCACTCTAAGTGAGAAGAATTAAAGTAGAAGATTGCTAAGGAGTAGATGAAGCTTACTGTGAAAAAACGTTGAAAATATTGTCAGTTCTTGGCACGGGGGACAAATGAGCCACTACAGGATTTAATTAAAATAGAAAACACATCACAAGAAAACACGCTGGGTTCAATAAAGATCACGAGAGAAGTGGCGATGCCTAATTCAGGAAAGAATCATTCTTTTGAGTCAAATCTTTAGAATGAATCACTTGATTCTGACTCAAGTTCAATTCGAATGTGGTTGCAATGGTTCACATCTAACTAGAAATTATAAGTGTAAAAGGACTTAAATTTAAGCTCATCACACAAAAGCATTCTCTATGAATTTTTCATTTTCATTTGGGTCAACTAATCCTTTAACAAAAGATCTATGAATAGATGCTCAGAGAAAATCACTAAAACCTTGCTCTTGTAAATAACTGAAATGAAAATCACACACTCTTACGACGCAGGTGAAATAAGGCAAGCTTTGCTACACTATGTATTTAGGGCAGAAGAGTATCTAAAACGCGTCAGGATGTCCCCGATGGGACGTTCGAGAGGCGTTCCAACACACGCTGTCCTCCTGAGCGGTGTTTAATTAACAACCCAGGAATCCTAATTATGGAGACCTCAGCATTGATTTTATTTAAGCAAGATTTAACCAAAAACAGCCTCAAGAGACGTTCAGAGCAGCTGGCGAGGCTCAAATGGAAGACGAATTTCTTTGCAAGTGGCCGAAAATACCTCTCATTAAAGGCTTATAATCAATGTGCCCTCTAAAATGCATCATCAAAAACACGCTCGCTCTATGTCCACAATGCATTATGTAAATAGTTTCTCAAAAGGTCACATGCAAATTTGGTGTTATTAAGTCACACAACTTTTCTCACCAAACTTTTTTTAAAACTGTATCTATATCAAGTGTAAAAATAATTGTCATTCCAATTCAAATAAAACCTTTGGAAATCTGTTAAAATGAGTTAAGCGACCTATTATGTGTCTGCATTAAAAGGAACGTTTAACAGCTGTAGCCTTGCTTTACATTTCTAGCATAGCCTTTAGAAACTTCACATGGTCTTTCCATTATTTAACAGTCAAAATATGCCCATTAAGCTACCATACATTTCTCCAATTGAGACGAAAAGAAAACAGAAATTATTAGCCCTATTTAGGAAAGAATGAACACGTCAACATGGCCGTGTGATGGGCGAGATAAACTAGCAGGGTGCAGGCATGCAGAAAGAACCGAGAGGAATGAGTCTGATGTCATAACACGCCTTGAAGATAAATATTTTCTTATAATATAACATATCCACATGAGGGACTGCGTTGTGTCTAATGGCACTTTACTCGCTCAGAGAATACTGTCTTAGTTGCTAAGCAACGGTTACATAAAAAACACAAGCTTAAATCTGAATCCCCTTCGCACATGAAAGTGTCTGGGGATAAAGTGGGGGAGTATTCCACAGTTTTTTTTTTTTTTTTTTTTAAAGATAGAATGGAGATGAAGACAATTAATTATGGGTGGGAGAAACTGACATAATTACACTGCTTGCGAAGCCTCACAGTACCGATAGTCCTCAAACCTTCATTTTTCCTCCTCCTTATCCACAAATGTCTGCAATTAATTCAGCCTGAACTGCTTAACATACAGTAGATTCCATTAAAACTTTGTTTTGCAGGTAATTTCAGGTGTAGCCAAGTCTCAGATGTGCTATTTTGCATTTTTGTAAACTTTATCAACTTCTCATTTACATTAAAAAAGATTGTGTACTTAAAGGGACAGTTCAGCCAAAAATGAAAATTACCCTGTGATTTGCTCACCCTCAAGCCATCCTAGGTGTATACGACTTTCTTCATTTCAGATGAATACAAAAAATGTCCTGGCTCTTCCAAGCTTTATAATGGCAGTGAATGGGTGTTGAGATTTTGAAGTGAAATAAAGAGCATCCATCCATCATAAAAAGTGCTCCACACAGCTCTGTGAGGTTAATAAAGACCTTCTGAAGTGAATCGATGCATTTGTGTAAGACAAATATCCATATTTACAACTTTGTAAACTGTAATCTCTAGCTTCCACTAACTGTCGCACACGGGTTTTCAAGAGAGCGGTGTTTCAGTGACGTAGGACATAGGCGTAGGCCTTTATTTACCCCCCAAAGCCATGTGGAGTACTTTTTATGAAGGATTTATGCACTTTATTGGACTTCAAAGTCTCAACACCCATTCATTGCCATTATAAAGCTTGGAAGAGCCAGGACATTTTTAAATATAACTCTGATTGTATTTGTCTGAAAGAAGAAAGTCGTATACACCTAGGATGGCTTGAGGGTGAGTAAATCATGGGGTAATTTTCATTTTTTAGTGAACTATCCCTTTAATTTTGTATATGAACAAATAACGCCCATTTATTTAAAGAACCCCATATGTTTTCAGTGCTAAAGATCATGTCACCATACCAGACAAACTTTTAGATTGTTTTACACTGAACATCTTAAGTATTTAAAGGTCAGACATCACTACATAGCACATTACTAGTGTGAAAGACTTCAGCAGTATGCAAAGGTTGGCAATTAGTGCAACATTTTAATCACTGTTAATCATCTGAATTACTTCTACTCATTGTTAATCTCACATAATGAATTAAACTCTTCGAACCGGCATACACATAAGCCTCCTCCAATGTTTGCAACAAAAAGTATTTTGTGAATTCCACAGTTTCCTAGAATAAGCACGAATAAATCATGTAAATTATCGCCTCATTGTTTATTATTTTCACTGTTTGCATTGTAGTTGTCATGTTTGTTGTATTTCTTTGAGGTACATGTCTTGTGGTCATAAAAAAAGAGTGCATTTTTTGCCTTCATGATGAAATTTTAGGTGTCACTGTTTTTTTTTTTTTTTTTTAATGTGTGGAATGTAAAAAGCTATGCATGATGGGTTGAAAAGCCTGATGCAATATTTGACGGGTGTATACAGTATACGTAATATTGTCTTGCTATTCTTTAGAAATCCACATAATAAAATATTACTTGAAGTAACACGTCCTATTTTTTACGTATTTAAGTATTATTCTGAGAGAAAATGCAGTGAAGACTAAAACAACATGTGGCATTGTGTGACCCAATGGTAAGCCAGTTTACTTGTCCAATGAGAGATGGACTCTGCATAGTTCATTTGGAGCACTGCCTTCACATTTAGTAACTTAAAAAAAAAGGCTGTGTGACAATGAGAAAGGATTACTGCAACTGCAAAAATAAAATAAAAAATATACAAAAATAAAATGAAATAATAAAATAAAATAAAAAATCTTGCTCAAAATAAAATAAAATAAAAATCTTGCTTATTCTGACATATCAGAGGTTTCCTTTTGGCTTCTCTTTTAGCTCATAACTAAATAAAATGGCTGTGTGACAATAAGTAAGAATTACTGCAACTGCAAAAACAAAATAAAAAAATATACAAAAATAAAATAAAATTAAACTAAAATCTTGCTCATAATATATAATAAAATAAAATAATATAATAAAATTAAATCTTGCTCATTTTGACACATATCAAAGGTTTCCATTTGTTTTCTCACTTAGCTCAAAACTAAATAAAAAAGGCTGTGTGACAATGAGGAAGGATTACTGCAATTGCAATTGCAAAAAAAAAAAAAAAAAAAATACAAAAACAAAACAAAATAAAATAAAAAAAATACAATATATATATATATATATATAGAAAATAAAGCCAAAAAAAACTAAATAAAATTTTAAAAGTAACAAAAACAAAATATAGAAAAATAAATAAATACTAAAAATTAACTAAATAAAAAAGGCTGTGTGACAATGACTAAGGATTACTGCAATTTCAAAAATCTAATTAAAAATATACAAAAATAAAATAAAATAAAATAAAATAAAATAAAATAACACCTTGCTTGTAAAATAACATAAAATATAAAAGGTTTACATTTGGCTTCTCAGTTAGCTCATAACTAAAGAATGGCTGTGTGACAATGAATTACTGCAAATGCAAATAAACAAACAAACAAATAAATAAATAAATAAAACAAAACATTAAAAAAATAAAATAATCTTGGTCATTTTGACATATATCAAATGTTTCCATTTAGCTCATAACTAAATAAAAAAGGCTGTGTGACAATGAGGAAGGATTACTGCGATTGCAAAAATCAAATAAAAATATATAAATATAAATAAAAATAAAAAAAAATGACAGTAATAAAATAAATATACAAAATTAAAATACTAAATAAAATAAAAAGATCTTGCTCGTTTTGACACTTGTAACATTTCCAACCCCTGTGCTACTGTAATTTAACAATGAAGCTGACATCCAACACGATTCTGTCTTTTCACCAGCCCTAGAATGTGAGAACCGCTGGTGTCAGATGCCCTGATTCTGCTGAGCTCAGTTTGAAATGACGTCCTGAAACCTAAAATCACTGAGGGCACAACTGAAGAGGTAAAAATGTGCAGTCTTCTACTAACCACAGCACGGTCTCTAACATACAGAACAGATCCTGCAGCAGCTAAAACATTAATCGCAGACAAATTCCACAGCAGTATGTGGGACAATGCACATCTGGTGGACGAAAGCCAGCGGATTATAGTCTCTACTTCCTGCTAATGCTAACATTCTTCGCTGTTCTTAAAGGACTGACTGAACTACGGGAGCATGTTAATACAGTTTACCTTGCGTTAGATCCTCCTCATCCATGTCCCAGGGCACACAGCCAGGCCAGTGCATGCTGTCTTCCATCCAGAACCAGGGAGACGCCAAATTCGCCCTCTCCATCCCAGTGTAACTTTACCTAACTAAGGCTGCCGGTCGTTGTGGCACTTTGAGAAATCTCCTCCGTCTTATTGACCCATCCAGTGCTACTCCAGCAGCTGGTGCAGCCCTCCCCATCCCCCTTTACTCACTGTAACACTTTCTCGCCCTGCCCAGGAAGTGGGCTGCTCAGCAGATGGTTTGTCTCTCTCTCACTGTCTTTGTCTTTCTGAACCCTCCCATTATACTTTAATCACAACCACTTACTGTGCAGCAATGTCACAAATATGTGATATATATATGCAAGTAATAGCTTTGAAATACCATAGCTAAAGCGTGACTGATCTAATACTAGCCTTGACAGGATGGCTTTGATATCTCGATTAGAGAAAACAGCATCTGCGAGAACACCACATCCAAACATCTCAGCAATTAGTGGGCTCAGTGACGAAGCTGAAATATTTCTGTGGGGTCACTTGTGTTTTTTTGGATTACTATGCAGCTGCACGAACTTGAAGGGTTAGTTCACCCAAAAATGACAATTACCTCATGATTTACTCAAACTCAGGCCATCATAGGTGTATATGACTTTCTTCTTTCAGATAAATACAATTGGAGTTTTATATTTTATATGAAAAACATCCTGGCTCTTCCAAGCTTTATAATGCCAGTGAATGGGTGTTGAGATTTTGAAGTCCAATAAATTGCATCCATGCATCATAAAAAGTGCTCCACATGGCTCCGGGGGTTAATAAAGGCCTTCTGAAGTGATTCGATGCATTTGTGTGAAAAAAAAATCTATATTTTAAACTTCATAAGCCATAATCTCTAGCTTCCGCTGACTGACGTACACACGTTCCCGAGAGAGTGACGTTCCAGTGGATGACGTAGGCGATGAACGAGGAAGCGCAGAGAAGAAAGCAAAGCAAAACAAAACACCAGTCACAAATTAGAAGTACAAAACGAGGATTCGTAAAGAAAAATATCAGAGGATTTCGACATAAGCCAAGAGGAGACCAAGGGTTCTTGTGGGTTCTTGTGTGACGTCATCCACGTTGACGCCACTCTCTCACGGACACACGTACGACAGTTAGCGGAAGCTAGAGATTATGGTTTATAAAGTTTTAAATATGGATACTTTTCTTAAAATGCATCGATTTGCTTCAGAAGGCCTTTATTAAGCCCCCAGAGCCTCAACACCCATTTACTGCCATTATAAAGCTTGGAAGAGACAGGACATTTTTTAATATAACTTCATTTGTATTCGTCTGAAAGAAGAAAGTCATATAGACCTAGGATGGCTTGAGCGTGAGTAAATCATGGGGTAATTTTCATTTTTGACTGAACTATCTCTTTAAGAATGCCTTCCCTCCTGGTATGGATTAGATTTCTAGGGTAATTAGGACAGTTACATTTAATCAGTTAGCACACGCTTTAATAAAATGTGAATAATGTGAAAAACTCAAGAGTAGAAGTACCACAGAAGCTGAAGCAAAGGTATAAATGAAAAAAGCTGAGAAGAGTTTTTGTCACTGTTCTAAAGTACACAGTAATTTATAATAAAAATAATTAATAATAAATTTATACTACATTTTTTATCCTGAATTCATAACAAGATTTAATTTAATTTAATTGAATTTAAAATTAAATAAATTTGATTTAATGTTTACTGAACTTTTTTTTTGTTTCCATACATACAATAAACCTTAATTGGAAGATTAATGAAGGATTAATAATAGGAATGTAACAATATCAAAATCTCACGATACAATAATGTCGCAATATAAAGTCCACAATACAATATTTATTAAAAAAAAATTTAAAAAGACAAATGGATAATTGGAAAAAAAAGAAAATTTTGTACGTTTTAAAGTTAAATTATTCTAAATTATTCTAAGTCTAAATTATTCAAAATTAAGAACTCTTAACTAATAAAACTTAAGTCAGAAAAAAGTCAGTGAATTGACTTGTACCTGAATTTTAAAGGGAACTCAACCCTCTTTTTAGCTGTGATATGCTGTTTCAGTCTAAATAACTCACACTGGTGTTTTAGGAAGCCAAATAAATAAGAATATAATTGTAATAACAACAACGACAGTAATAGTCATATATCGTAAAACAATTGCACTGCAAAATAAATAAAAATTAATATTTCATAGGTATATTATTTCTGCTTTACACTACAGTAGGAAAATGACAATACTTCTTTCCTAATTTCTACACTTGATAGAGATATTTTGAATTTGGACTGCAGTACCCATTTAAACCACTAGCTGTCAGCAAGTCATACTGAACTTTTAAGCTTTTATTTTGACGCAAATCTCAAGCTTCAGTGAAAACAGGCTTACAAAAGCGCGTCTCACTACAAATCTAGTGTAAATAAAGCATAACTGGTGGCCGTTGCATTCCCAAACGCACACTAAACTCACAGTACATCCAATAAACAAATTCACTGTGAACGGAGACATTCTGAGGCACGGAAAACACAGAATCATGAGCTGATCGCCTGATGTGTGCGCTTCGCTTTGAAACGTGTAACGAAAACAGACTTGATGAAGGGATTAAGCAATACTGCGCTTTTGGTTTTAGTTCATTTGACAGATCAAAGCATAATGGCCCAAAACACAACTTTAAACACCTTTTATATTAGAATAAGAAGTTTAAAGGAGAACTCCACTTTCAGAACAACAATTTACAAATAATTTACTCACCCCCTTGTCATCCAAGATGTTCATGTCTTTCTGTCTTCAGTCGTGAAGAAATTATGGTTTTTGAGGAAAGCATTTCAGGATTTTTCTCCATATAATGGACTTCATTGGTGCCCCAATTTTGAACTTCCAAAATGTAGTTTAAATGCAGCTTCAAAGGGCTCTAAATGATCCAAGCCGAGGAAGAAGGGTCTTATCTAGCGAAACAAATATTTGTATACTTTTTGAGCACAAAAGCTTGTGTAGCACTAGCTCTGGGATGCACGTCCACAACGCTATGTACTATTGAATCACGTCGAAAGGTCACGCGGAACGACAGACCCAGTGTTTACAAAGCGAATGCGCAAAGACTAAACGCTGTTTACAAATAAAAAGGTACAACAATGTCGGACGATTCCAAAGTTTTAGGAGAAAATGAGATGGAGTTTTTCCCCATACTCTACCTTTTTAAACTGAAGTACACAGACGATGGACTTAGACGTGATTCGTAGTGTCATGGACGTGCATCCCAGAGCAAGTGCTACTTGTGGACGTTCAAAATCGGGGCACCAATGAAGTCCATTATATGGAGAAAAATCCTGAAATGCTTTCCTCAAAAACCATAATTTCTTCATGACTGAAGACAGAAAGACATGAGCATCTTGGATGACAAGGCAGTGAGTAAATTATTTGTTCTGGAAGTGAACTTCTCCTTTACTTTAAATATATTTTACAAACTACACATTTTGCCCGGAAGACCTATCATTTCATATCGTCACGTCACCACGATAATATCAAGACAATTTTGCTATAGCGATTTGACGATATTGATAGTATCGATAGTATTGTTGCATCCCTAATTAATAAGCATCTTTTTATTTCTAGACAATAAAATATTTTAGATTTTATTAACTCACATGAGTTTTCCAGATCTAGAAATAACACTAAATCATTTTAATTTATTTTACACCATATTGGGCCCCCTTTGAAAGTTTGCTGAGGACCCCTAGTGGGCCCCGAGGGTTTGGGACATGTCACTTTAACTCACTTTAACAGATGACCTCAAGTGGGCTATTGCATAAATTTGTCTGTTTTTTTTTTTTTTTTGCGATTAGAAAGTGCCTTTATTTATGGTTCTGGATAAATTAAGTGCTTGCAGAAGACGTATTTGCTAGGAATTGCACTGAGCTGACCACAGAGGATGGTCAATAGTGCCTGTCACAATGTCAGCAATATTATTTGGGACTGTCAATCATTATTCGCTGAGACGCATAACATTTTATGCTAGCCTGCACTAAATGCTAGCTCAGCTGTGTGTGTTCATAAAAATGTGCTATAAGTTTCAGTGACAGAATAAGAGAGCAAAGAGAGGTGTAAAAGAAGGGAGAGACTAAGTAATTCAAGGGCACACATAAAACTCTCAGTCTGGCACAGTGTGTCCATGTCATTCCACTGCAGTAGGGCTTAATGGAGTCCAGATGGGCTTCTCCTCACTTGGGTCGCTGAGATGATGTCAAATCAAGCAGTAAAATTTCCAGTAATCCTCCCCAGCCTTTGGCCTTCACTGTTTGCCTTTAGCCGCTGGCCTTCCACGCACCGGACCTGTCCTGAGACAACCAGTACTGCGGCTTCACCTGTCAGGAGCAGCCCCAGGGCTCCGGGGCATACTGAGTCCGTGAGGGAGGTGGGACTAATGGGTATTTTCAGACACAGAAATCCACAATGCAACAGCCTGGTCAGCAGTCAGAGCTGCAGCTCATTTCACACGTGAAGAGGGCATTTCTTTTCGTTTTAGCCACTTGTGAGGCACGTGTGTCTTGTTTGATATTAAAAGTTTGGGCGGGTGTGTTTAGAATGCAAAAGAGACGATTAGAGCGAGTTAAAGATCAAGTGTTTCAGCGATGCTTTAACTATAATAACTAAATCCAAAAAGTTAGCAAACTTCATCTCAAGTTCATGGAGAATACAATCAAGTGCGAGAACAATAAGAAAGCAATTAACTGTCCCTGCGAACACCTGCCACCTGGCTCTTCATTCTAATATATCATGATGGAGAATCCCCCGTCAGTCTGCCGCTTCGAAGCAATTAAAGTCTAACAGCGTATTACCACGACGGGCACTGACAATTAAAGTCTTCTCTCCACCCAATTCATCATGTGTGAAGCATGTGTGCTGGATGTATTCGGGATGATCCCGACACACTCCATCTATTCATAAGTTTTCCTTTCCAGGGCACGCAGACGGAAATCTGCTTACAAGACAAGCTTTTGGAAATCATTCGCAAGCTTAAATGACTTAGCATCTCATTCATAACAAAATACAGTACAGTGCTTCGTATTACACCTTACACAGTGGAACAAGGCAGCCAAAAAATCAATATAAACAACTATTCTGCTGAGTTGTAGACATTAACAGAATTTTTGCAAACTATAACCTCACTTAAAGAGACAGTTCATCCAAAAATGCAAATTCTGTCATTAATTACTCGCCCTCATGTCGTTCCAAACCCGTAAGACCTTCATTATTTTTTGGAACACAAATTAGGATATTTTTGATGAAATCCGAGAGCTTTCTGACCATCGTAATCGTAATGTTATAAAACGAGAATACTTTTTGTGCAAAGAAAACAAAAATAACTACTTCGTTCAACAATTTCTTCTCTTCCGTGTCAGTCTTCAACACGCATTCAGGAAAGTACAATGACGTATGCGTGTGGTGCTGTTGACGTGAGAAGAAATTAAGTCATTATTTTTGTTTTCTTTCACACAAAAATTTTTCTAGTAGCATCATACAATTAAGGATGAACAGCAGATGTCACATTGACTATTTTAATGATTTCCTTACTACCTTTCTGGGCCTTGAACATGTCAGTTGTGTGGCTATCTATACAGGGTCAGAAAGCTCTCGGATTTTATCAAAAATATGTGACCCTGGACCACAAAACCAGTCTTAAGTAGCACGGGTATATTTGTAGCAATAGTAAAAATACATTGTATGAGTCAAAATTATTATTTTTCTTTTATACCCAAAATCATTAGGATATTAAGTAAAGATCATGCTCTATTAAGATATTTTGTTACCATAAATATATCAAAACTTGATTTTTAATCAACTTAATTTGAACAACTTTAAAGACGATTTTCTCAATATTTTGATTTTTTTGCACCCTCAGATTTTAGATTTGTAAACAGTGTTTGGGGTAACGCATTACAAGTAATGCTAGTTACGTAATCAGATTACTTTTTTCAAGTAACTAGTAAAGTAACACATTACTTTTACAAGAAAATATCTGAGTTACTTTTTCAAAAAAGTAACCTCTGTTACTTTGTTTTCCCATTTAGTGTCCCCATGCTGAAAGAAAATGGAAATACAGAGGTGTTGTGTGCGTTGTGTAAACACGATGTTACTGTTCTAAACTGAATGTGAAGATGCATTAATTCATTTCACTCAGAAAAAAAACAGATTCAGTACTCATCAAAATGAATTAAAACAGTGAAATGCAAACCTGCAACAATATGTTAAATAACACAAATTTCCTTAATGTATTTAATGCTATTTTATTAACCAGGTACTGACCTTTCATGATCCAGTTCAACCATACTAATAAGCAAAAAAGACTTTAAATAAACTAACATTTGTGCTTTATTGGTTTTTTATTGCTGAAGAGTGTCAAACCACCTTCTCCTGCATTTTACTGTACAGACATGAATTAATTTTTCCTTTAGCCTGAGGCTTATTCATTTTACTTTTTGGTGTGAAAGCCAGGGCTTTTACATTTGCTAAAAATAGAATGTTTTATATATAAAAAAGCAAGCAAGCCCTGCCCAGATTTAAAAAAGTAATGCGAATGTAACTCAAAAGTAACATAACGCATTACTTTCTATATAAAGTAACTAAGTAACATAATTAGTTACTTTTTTAGGGAGTAACACAATATTGTAATGCATTACTTTTAAAAGTAACTTTCCCCAACACTGCTTGTAAATAGTTGCATCTCGGACATTATATTGTCCCTATCCTAACAAACCATACACCAATGGAAAGCTTATTGATTCAGCTTTTAGATAATGTATACATCTCAATTTCGAAAAAAATTGACCCTTATGACTGGTTTTGTGGTCCATGGTTACATATCTTAATTTATGTTCTGAAGATGAACGGTCGTACGGGTTTGGAACAACATGAGGGTGAGCAATTAATGACAGAATTTTCATTTTTGGGTGAACTATCCCTTTAATGTTGAATGAGCCATGTGACTGTCCAGTCCAACCTATAATTACCTATCTGGATATTCTTGGCATTCACATCCGCTCTTTCCTGTTCTGACAATACCATATACCTGCTTCCCTCAGTGTGGCCAAAAAGGAAGATGGCCCACAGCCAAGAATATTTTCCCATCAAACAGAACAAATACCATCTGTGGCTCGAAATAACTTTGAACAACTCAGTTGGCCTCTTAAAGGCGAAAATGGAAATAAAGAAACCACTGAGCCAAAAAAAAAAAAATACAACAGAAGGAATTAACAGATTTAAACAAGACCTGTAATTACACATTTGTGCTGATAAATTGCAAATTCACTTTCCAAAAGCCCCCTGTTGTTCAATCCTGGATTCTTTTCAATGTGTACTAACTCACAGCCATCATCAGCGGCCTGCCAATTTGCTTTCATCAGCCAGTAACACAGAGATTCCATGAACAGTAATTCTGTTCCTCACGGGGCTTGTAACTAAGGCCCATAGTGATAGAATCCAAAGAACAAGAGTGTACAACAGCGTTGCTTAGTAATTTTAAAATAGACATTTGTAGAGAACCTATAAATGGTCTTTCTCATACTGTTTAAATACGGCACTACAGGGTTAAAGGAGACACGAAAAATGACACAAGACCCTCTATAAATTTCCTCTTCCACTTCTAAAGGAGAGCGGAGGCTTGCTAAAAATATGCAGTGAAATCCCACTGCAGTGGTGGAGGAAGACTGCCTTGTCTTACCTCTTCCAAACCTAAACACAACCATATTGGGAGTGAGAAGTCTTGCAATCTGTTATATATTGTGGCTGTAAAAGCCACTTTAAATGTATATACTGTATGCGTTTGCATAATCAACATAACAGCATGAAAACTAATGACTTGCTATTATAAAGTCAGACTGGGAACTAATCATATAATCAAATAAATATACACTATAAATATTTCTTTAAAGGCAGAGTTCACCAAAAAATGAAAACTCTGTCATTGCTTACTCACCCCCATGTCATTCCAAACCCATGTGCTGTTATTTTTCCGTGGAATATTAAAAATGGATTTTTTTAAATAAATCATTATGTAGCTCTAGCCATGCAACAGCAGTTGTTCTGACAAAAAAAACCATAAAGTTAGTCTATTCAATAATGATAAAAAGCCATAAAGTTAGTCTATTCAACTGAATTAAAATGATAATAATACAACTGTGAAAAACTGAAAATCAAAAATATTTTTATGACCCCAAATCAAACTAAATTAAAAAACAAAAATGTCCACAGCACGAAAATGCCATTATAGCAATAACACTTGATTGTAGTGTTGTCAAAAGACCCGGTACTTCGGTACCAAGTCGGTACTAAAAAAAATTAAATGTCACGGTACCAGGTTTTCTTAAGTACCGGTGGTACCGAGCACCCGGTCAACCCGGTTCTTGCTGCGCTATGCGAGAAGTGCACACTGCACAGTTGCGTCTTCTTCATAAAAGCACAGAGACATGGCGACCAGCGGTGCTGCTGATGCGGCTGCTCTGAATCCGCTTGTTGAAAAGAAAGGAGGAAGGAGCCACGTGTGGAAATATTTTGTATTTGCGACTGATGACAAGGGCAACATCATAGATCATCAGAAACCCATTTGCAAACGGTGTCATCGAAGTTCTCTCTCAAAAGGAGGAAATACATCGAACTTAATAAAACACCTCAAAGACCGACACCCAGATTTAATTAAAGTTCAAGCAGGTAAGTTTTAATTTAATTTTATATTTAGAGCTTTTGTTATAAAAATTATACCTTAAATAAACATCGCCATTTGCTTAGTTAATCGTTAGCATAAGCGCGGCTAATGCTAACGCGAGTATTAATCTAAACTTCTTTATTAATGTGTTTAATGCTCCTATAGCGTTTATTAAAAAAAAAAAAAAACAGGACATGATAGTGTACTATTTTTACACACCTGAGGCTTTTAAATGACCCGTGTAGCTAAAAATGTGTGTTAGAGAACAAATGTACAAATGTATGGTTAATGTTTATAGCCTTAAAATCGGTCCATCAGAAAAGCAGTTCTAGGCAATGAAATATAGTTTGCGCAGTTTGATTAAATAAAAGTACAGTCAAATACAGTCCTGTATAGTTTGGTAAAAGATACTATTCATTAACATGACTTAATATATTATCTAACATCAATTTACAGTGAGTGAACATTAATTAATGTGTGTGTGAATGTTTTATATAAACATTTGATCGTTCATGTTTGTTCATTGTGCGTGAAATAATGTCAACAGATACAACTTTTAATTTAAAATAAATTATTAATACATTTTGAAATTAAGAAGAATAATTGCTATGTAACACTTATTTATTAAGTCATGTTAAATGGAATCTTTTTGTAAAGTGTTTTTAATACTACAGTTTCCGTCTGTGTAACATTGATATCTTACACTCAATATAAGTAATCTTATCTAACTTTGTTATAAAATGCTGAGGTTTGTTATTTACTAAAAAGATATATAAAGTTCTGTTTAGCTGGTGTCAATCTAATATTGCATTTAGTCAGACTCAGCCCATTGTTTTACTGAAGTATATTATATTTTCCTTTTATAGCTGCAGGCTGAAGAAGACCACGAACCAAACTCCTAAGCAGACAACGGTTCCAGATGCTTTTCAGCAACAGAAGTACGACAAAAACTCACCTGTGGCAAGAAAACTGAACCAAGCTGTTGCTGAATTCACATGTATGGATCAAGTGCCAGTTTATACAGTGAAAAATGGGGATTCCAGCAAATGCTTCATCACCTCAGCTCAAAATACCAGCTTCCAAGTCAAAACTTTGTTTTATTTTTGTTTGTTATAAATAAAAATAGTGTGTTGTTCAATTCATGTTTTTGTGTTTTGATTTGGTACCGAAATTGGTACCGAGAACCGTGGATTTTCACTGGTATTGGTACCGACTACTGAAATTTTGGTACCGTGACAACACTACTTGATTGTGCTGCTGTAGGGCCCTATGATTTCTGTGATGCGGAAAACGCAGACGGAATCGTGGAATCCAGTCCAAAAAAAAAAAAAAAAGGTGAATGAATGGCACATACTCTCTCGCTTATTGTGTTTTCAGCCTCTGCCGCCTCAATATATGAGTACATGAACACATAAACATTCTCTAGAACTGCTCAGAGAGTAGGGCTCTACACTGCGACTATTTCAGTTGCATTTGCAACTGAAAACAACTGCGTGCGACCATGAAAACATATAGGAGCACCAGTGCCACTGACCCGATTAGCTTATTTGTGTTTTCGCTGAGGGGAGCTTCCGAGGTTTCTGGCGTTATGTATTTTTGCAGCATCGAGTAACGTAACACAGACATATCTCACAAATCCTCTCATAAACAAAGTGTGGACAGGGTGTAAATAAGAGATTCATTGTACAGTGTAGAGAGCTTTGTTGATTATAATAGAACTTTGTGAGATCACAGGTGTTTGTAAATGTGATAATGATTTAATACAACAGTTCAATAAACAAGAAGTTAATATAAAGTGACTTGCACTGTCTGACTATAACACTATTGCCTTTAAAACAAAGTCACATCTGAACCTCTGGACACTTTCATTCAAACACAGCGTTGTTTCATTTATGAATGAACATACGTTTTTAAACGAATCTAGTGAGTCAATGATTCAATTCCGCTGTAAATCACTTTAAGGAGTCAAACATCACCTAATAGGCTAAAAAGGCTAATTTTTGATCAGATTTTTAAATTATTGATTAGAAGGTGCTCCTAACAATAAAAGTAAGCAAACAGAAACTCAGCAACCCATCAAAATAAAGGTTCAGTTTAACTTGAATAAACTGTGAAAGAAATATTTCACTTAATGTAATGATAGTACTGTTACTACAAATAAAATTATTAAAACATTATTTTTAAGGAACATTTACCAGAATTTATTTACCAGAAAAATGTAGATACCACCGTGTTTCTGAACAAAAAAATAAAAAATAAAAAAAAATAATAATAGTAATAATAGTAAAATTATTTTTTATAAAAATCAATGAATTAGATATTTTTTTGATTATTTAAATTTAAGGAAACCATCACAATGGAATTTACAAAATAATGGAAAACAAAATAAAGCTGAATTTGAGAAAGAAAAAACATTTCATAGGACCTTAAAAATGTCATTTTTGTTAAACTTTTAATAAATTGCTGTTACATTGTGCAAGTTTCTTGATTTCAATTCATTAGACATCCTTTTTGATATTTTTTTAGTTTAGCCATTAAAACAGAATCTAGAAAAACTAAAACAGAAAAAACGAAATTTGCGGAGAAAAATAAAATGGGCCCTATTCATAGGGCCCTATTAATGCCATTAGACATTTTAGACATCAGACAATCTAATCCATAATGAACACACATTTGGGCAAAGTACAATTTTCATTTTTGAGTGAACTGTTCCTTGAAGCTGGATCATGTTGGATGTTAAAATAACTCTCTAATCAAGGACTGCAATAACCAATAAGCCCAACAACAAATTCAGCAAGCAAGAGAAGCATTACAGATTGAAAAGAGCATTTATGAAATGAAACAGGACACAGTAACTGGCAATTACAATCTGTTTAGTGTCCAGATGGTGGTTGTTTTCTTTTATCTATACTGCCAATATGGAAAGCGGCATAAACCTGTGTTTCCCCATCTGGACTGAGGCAGTGAATTAAGGCGAACCTGCAGGATGTGGTGATTGGACTGATCAACTGGAAAAGGTCAAGCAGAAGGTTTGTAACGCAGCCATATTTGCTGGCTGGAAAGCGCCATCCAGCTTAGAGCTCTGAGTTGGCAGAGCTTTAACGCTGAAGTCTGTACAGCAACTTAGTATTCATGAAGGTTTGAGTCAGGGTTTGCAGATTGACACGAGGGCTGAATTTGTTTCCATTGTGGCCAGAAACAAAGAGGCACGCGCCTGCCCCGCCAGCTACCTGGTGGGCACTGTTGAAAAAGACAACTGTGAGAGGTGCCACACTCCATTTCACACTCGTTTCAAAGGTGTGAAGTCCCCTGCTTTTCAGCTCACCGCAAGTGTGCAAGCAATGCTTTTACCTGTCAGCGGGCTCTGTACATCAGTGTATTGCGTATTCACAGCTGATACAGAGTTAAGAGCAACGTCAATCCTTTCAGTGAAAGAACTACAAACAGACAGTGCTTTCACGCAACAAGTTTCAGGCCAAACTGTAGCACTATGCTATTTGTCTACAAGTAAAAACACTATTAGCTCAAGGCAAAAAGCCAGACCTTAGTGATCCTGCAAAATTCTAGCTAGCTATTATATTTCTAAAGTGCAGTGCTACATCAGTGGCTTTAATGATAATTTTATACTATATTGTTCTAATGATGGTTATATTTAATAAGATTAAGGTAGTGCTGCAATTAAATTGGAGCTCATGTAAACAGAATATTGTGATTATGCTAATACAATTATGCTCATAATTACAGTAACCATAACTGCAGTAAAATACATGAGGTACTGCAGTTTTAATGGAACTATACAGATATGTACACCACTCTTTAAAAGTTAGATGTCAGTATGATTTTTAAAGGTTTAGTTCACTCAAAAATGAAAATTCTGTCATCAATTACTCACCCTCATGTCATTCCAAACCCGTAAGAACTTTGTTCATCTTTGGAATGCAAATTAAGATATTTTTGATGAAAAATCACCCTGCATAGACAGCAACGGAACATGTTAATGTTCAAGGCCCAGAAAGGTAGTAAGGATATTGTTAAAATAGTCCATGTGACATCCTTAATTTTATGAAGCTACGAGAATACTTTTTGTGCACAAAGGTAACAAAAATAACAACTTCATTCAACAAGTTCTTCTTCATCACGCACAAAAAGTATTCTCGTAGCTTCATAAAATTACAGTTGAACCACTGATGTCACATGGACTATTTTAATGATGTCCTTACTACCTTTTTGGGCTCTGAACGTAGTAGTTGTGTTGTTGTCTATGCAAGGTCAGAAAGGTCTCGGATTTTATCAAAATATCTTAATTTGTGTTCCGAAGATGAATGAAGGTCTTATGGGTTTGTAACAACATGAGTGTGAGTAATTAATGACCACCAAAGCAGCATTTTTTAAATTAAAAATACAGTAAAAACTGCAATATTGGGCAGAAAAAAAGCCACCATATTTCTAGAAAGCTAAGAGTCTGTGCTTAGAGTTTTACATAACATTAATAAGTGCGTTTCCATTACCCTTCAAATGGCACAGACTGAAATTGCGAATTGAAAATATGCCTAATTGAAACACGTCAATTTTAAAAAAGGAATATTTCGTGAAACTGTAACGGAAATTTTTGCGCATTTTCAGCTCACTTGGCATATGTAAAAGTCACATGATCATTCTTTAATGTACTATAACCTTTTGCAAGAGAAAAAAAATTACGTTTAAGTCACATAACATTGGTTAATGGAAACGGCGTGATTTCGCAATAGTTTTTTATGAACATATTTAAAATATCGCAAAAGTTTTGTGCAAATATGTAATAGAAACTCAGCTATAGACATCATGAAGTTATTGATGATCAGAAACACTAAAGTGGACATATTTTAGGCACATATTCAAGAAAAACAAGCAAGTCACTTGAAGCATTTGAAAGCAGGCAAATAAAAACAGCAGCAACAAACATGCATAATGCATTTGAATTAGGGCTGTCAGTTTAACACGTTAATTAATTAGCTATGAAAAAACGCGATTAAAATATTTTAACTCACTGGCCCCACCCCCAGACCTGTAGGTCATCTTATATTTCACATAGTTGACTGTTGACAAATAAGATGCAGGGCAACAACAAAACAAATGCAGTTATGCCCTATAATTCAAGATATCGGTGCAAAAAAAAAAAAAAAAAAATGCCACTGTGTGTGTTTTGTTTCATATTTATAAATATCACATATCACACCATATCATACGGGGAGCAAGAGCGATATGACACGAGTGCTGTTTTTGTTCTGATCTATCACGAGCTTAAATGTGATTTTATAGAACAGTTCAGTAAAAAAAGAAGCTAGTATTGTGTTATATTTTAAACATAATATTATGTGTTTTTGCTTAATTTTGCAGAGAACATATTACCTTTAAAGCCATAGCAGAATTGTTGCATGTCTCCGAGCAACACAGAGGTTAGTTTCTGAACGAATCCGCGTTTTGAACGACATGAACCCTCATGTCATTTCAAACCTTTCTTTTGTGGAACATAAAAGAAGGTATTTTGAAGACTGTTGGTAACAAAGCTGTTTTGGTTACCAATGACTTTCATTTTTTTAACAAAAATTACTAAGATGTTTCTCAAATTTATCTTCTTTTATGTTTCATAGTTTTCATTAGGCTGTTGCAGCCTAAATGTTTATGTGTAATAAATTCTGTTGAATCAAATAAAATATTTCCTTCTAAAGCTTCTAAATGTCTACTTGGTACTTTCTCATTTAACACAAAAATAGCTTTTGTGGGTATTTTCACAGTCAAATTTATTTTGTGATTAATTAGATTAAGTAATTGAAACATCATATAATTAATTAGATTCAAAATTTTAACAGCCCTAATTTCAATTAAACATTTTGTGCTGGTACTTGGTGTACAGGTAAACAGCAAAATGTTGGTAAAGTTACTATTTCTGAGCAAAGGGGAAGCAGGACATAAAAAGGATTAAAGAGGTTTGCCTTATCAGATTATGTGCATGTACACAGCCATTGACTCCACTACCACTACTTTCAATGTCAGCTAGTAATGTTTCCAGTTCAGTGCGCAGTCACTGTACAGTTCACTACATCGTCTCACATAAGTCGTTTCCTGCCTCGAGTCACCAGTACAGCACATAATCAGGAATAATGGTGGAAATAATGCCTTCTTTTCTCTACTGCAGTTGCACTTTTAAGGTAAATACAACCATTTCTTTCCCACTCAAATTGCTCGTCACATTGCAGTGTTTGTGTGACAGACAGTTTTATTTCCGAAATGTTTGTTTACTCCCTCAGAAATGTCGTTTTTATGCACTGTAATGAACCGCACATTTGAAAGACTACCTTGTGTGGTTCTTCAGCTCTGAGCTAAAAGTAACTGATCATTCTTTGCTCCTACCACAAAAGGTAATTCTTCATCCTCACATTCTGCTGAAGCACAAGCTTTCCAGACTCATCAACCACCAGCTAAAGTTGGACGCCTACTTGAGCAGGGATCTTGAGGTGGAGCAAAAAAAAAAAAAAAGAGTTGGGTTTCGGACAACATCCCACAGCAGAATCCACAGCTGACAGACTAGCCATGGTTAATTATGAAGCTCATGGAAAAACATTTCGAACGAAAGCCAGTCAAAATGGTGAATGAATGAATTTTATTGTTTGCTTTCCAAGAATAGAGGAGAAGGATCTCACCACTCTGCCATTTCTGAAGAGCCACAGTATATGGTGAGGAAAGCCAATTTATTAAGACTAGATGGTGAAGGAAAATGAAATGGTGGGCTCAGAAGAAGGAACTGCTATCTGGAGGGCAGGCTTAACTTTGGCTGGAGATTAAGGCAGAGAAATTTATTAAGGGCAGAAATGGCAACATGTGAACAAGACCTTCATTACAGGGTTGAAATTTGAAAGAGGTGAGCGCAAGAGCGCTAAACCTAAAATAAAGTTCAGAGATGTCTTTTTACGACTGTCAACGCCAGAAGGTCTCATCATATAGCATATGGTAAGCATGCGGTAGCCTGGAGAACAAAAATACTAGCAATTATCTAATCAAGATGTCCACTGAAACAAGGTGAAAATGAACAGTAGTGCATGATAATGCGATAAAACCAAAAACAGGGCTGGTTTTAATATCTTACTCAAGCTATTTATTTTTCGCTAGTTATCATGCAGTGCCTCAGAGCAATGGAAATTATGTGACAGCTGATCAAACTGAGGACCCCTAATTTCAACATAATCTTCCTCTGAGAGACAGACACTATTTGCCGTTATCATCACAAATACGCTTGGAGCATCTTCTGGAAACAAATTAGATCTGTAAAATGTCCGTCACATTTCATATTGAGTGTATTTTTACCCTGCTAATCAGAGGGAAATGTTTCCCTTCTTGGAGACCTGAACCATTTCACACATAGGAATATAGTTTTAATTAGCAGTTAAACAAAGTTTGTAGGGGTGGGAATCTTTCTGTACCTCACGATTCAATTCAAATTGATTTTTGTGGTCATGGTTCGATTAAAAATCGATTCACGATTTTTTGATTTTTAATCACGATTCACAATTTTTCATACATTTCTTGTGCACACTGGACATCAAATGCACAAATATTTTAATACAAAAACACACCAGTCTATAGTATGGGTAGTCCTGACTCAAGAAATCAGCGTTTCCTATTAACTATTAACTTCCTAATAAATCTAAAATACTTTGCGCTTCCCATTAGGAATGTGTCCGAATGCAGACACACCGTGTTCAGGAAAGAAATTACATGTACTTACAAACCCCTAAATACGAGATGGGAGGAAAAAATATATTTTAACGCTTTCTCTCGCGATTATATAATTGGGTAATTATACTGTACACAAATCGCAGGCATCAGTGAGCCGTTATTATTATGCGGGTCATTGAAACCGCTTTTGAATGCGCATTTGTTTTTACTTTCACTTTAGAGATTAGCGATCACACGGAACAACAGTAGGCCTACTTACCACATATTTTACAAGTTAAGATGTTTGTCAGTGGTGCTCGGGATCTGCAAATCATTCGCCATCGTCCTATCAGTCATCTCTTCTTACTCCGTTTATGTGGTAAGTGAAATATATATTATGTACTCTAATGTAACAGGCTACCGCTAACGCGGCTATCAATGTCCCTTTAGTGGCTCCGTAGAACGCGTTGTTCGTTTTCCGTCCCTTTCCGAATACTTCTCATAATAACAAAAGATCAATGATTAATATAATATTTTTCCAAACACTTGCCGACAACATCATTATAGTATTATTATATTAACTAGAAAATCGATTTGTGAAATTTGTCTGAATCGTTGTGAATTGCTAGAATGAATCGCGATTCAAATGTGAATAGAATATTCGCTTTCAGGTAAATGTTGCTCACTAACTACAAAAGAAGCAACTTTTGTGGTCACACGAGCAAAGCTGACTGATTCCAAATCGCTTTCTTCTGTAGATCCCGTGCAAGCTGCACAACTGCCATTGAGATGAATGGGAATGCTAATGGATAGCTCTCTCCAGGTATTACAGAGCTGCTTGGTTGACTCTCACACTTTGTGTCGAGCAAATGAACTAGCTCTGCACACCAGTTTTTCATTTCAATCTGTCAAAGCCTGTCTCAGAATGCATACATACTGCCAGAGGAAGGTCTCTGCAGCTAAAGCAATGGGGCGTTTTAATGGGATGAGCTGGGAGTTTTCAAATGAGTGCTCAAGCATTCTTCAACTTCCCCGCAAAGTTACAGTCATTTGAAGTCTGGACCCGAGCAAGATTTGGTTGATTGAAGGTGAAAACTCAAGGCTAGATTTGTGCAGGAAAATGAAATGGGAGATTGATTCTCAAACTCGGATCATTATCTCCACCTCCTATATAAAAAAAAGAGAAAGGAAGTGGTGAAAGAAAAAAAGCATTCAGTATTTATGTGTGAGTATACAGCCAAACGATTCTCTGGTGGAACTAGAAACCCTGTGCTACTTCCTGTTCATTTCAAGAAGAAGCAATAACATTCCTTCTCACGAGTAGTTCTTGGTCAATCCTGGCCAGATGTTTCGACATCACTGGTAATGGCTTAAAGGTGACGTCAGACCACATTCACCCGACGAAAAAAGAGCATATCAGTCTGTCCGCAGCAGAGCTAATTTTGACAGAGAAATTACTGATTAAAGTCAGCATGAAATGGAAAATCTATTATCCAAATGCATCTTATTGTGAATGACTCATCCATACTTTTTTTTTTTTTGACCTTATAATGTTTACTCAAAATGTCAGCTTGAATTGACTTTTCTCTGGTGGTGTCTGCCGAAATAATTTGGTCACTTAAACTCTGTGCCTTTTTTAGGTCCAAGCAACTGTAAGCTCACACTCAATCTCCATCTAAATAACAATCAATGGACTAAACCAATTCTTTTTTTCAATAATCTGTTTTACTCAGATGTACATCACAATTTGGAAGAATCTTTTGCTACTTTCGTTGCATGTGACTTTAAAAGGGAATCCTCGGTTATTAAGACTTGTATGGCTTAATATAACGTTAATAATGTCTCTTACTGAAAAATGCAGAAGAAAACCCATGAAAGACTTAATTAAGTTAATTAAGAAAATCCACATCATTTTCACATATTTTGGATAGCAACAGATAGCGCCAGTAGCTCACCGAGTGCAACCTTTTCACATCATAATGGCACCTCCTATAGTCTAAAATATGTATAAAATGATGTGGATTTTTTTGAATAACGTAAATCTTTCATGCCTTCTTAGTAAGAGACATTATTTACATTATATTAAGCCACGAAAGTCTTAATACCTGGGGTTCCCTTTAAAATGTTTGCTAGCTAAAGGTTTTTCAGAGGCTGTAACATTTACTAAAAATGTGGATACTGATGATAATGATAAACAATTTTTAGTTAGATCAGGTGTTAACGAAAACATGATGAGAAAAATGCAGCAAGATATTAGTCCAGTAAGATTTTTGAAAATAAAAAAAATCTAGAAGGAATATTAGCGGTTCAAAAATATCTAATACAATCATTATATTACATCTTGGTTGTGCACTAAATTATATAAATGCACCAGTGAAATGCCAAGTTCTGTCATGAAATTCTAGATGGCGCAGGCTGATGGGTCCTTAATAACTAATCATATTCACAACGTTAAACTGCTTGGCACAAGCTGATTGGTTCATGATGGTTACACAGCCAATGAGCTTGCTGCTACATTTAAATGCCTGGTTAGCGTTCACTAGAGCATTTCACAGCATGCTTTCAGAGTTTCTCTGAAACCCTCCACCTCCCCAGCTCCACCTGTATAGATCTGCAATAGGTTATTATGGACAATACTGGCAGTAGCAAGTTCCAGTTGTTTTGCTTTGCTTTGCAGCAGCAGCAGTAATCTACAACAACAGCAACAACCAACAGCAGCAGCATTTCAGCAGTGTAGCAGATCTATTCCGCCAAGACCAAATACATTAACACTGTCATATCCATTACCATGCTAAAATCTTCCAAGAGTTGTCATGATAGAACTTGTTACGTGCTTGTCAGAACATCAGTAAAAAATAATGTATAAATGTTTGAGTGTTTGAAATCAAATTTAGATTTTAAAATTAGATTGAATGATTTGAATGAACAGAACATGACCAAATATTGGCTACAATTAAAAAGAATACTGTTGTCAAATGACCAAAACTGTCTCAGACTAGTCAACAACAATTTTAACCCTCTATCATCTCTTCATCACTCCCACCTGCGCACATGAGCAGCATTCCCCCTTCACAGTCTCCAGTCCCCGGTGGGAAATCCCACTCCCAGCTCTCCTTCTGATTCCCTCCACATGTGCATTAGGATGGATGAGACATCCAATGTATCCGTCCGAAGCGGGCACAGGAAGCACTATTTCACTTGCCATTAGATAGAACGAAACCTATAGTGGCTAACATATGGTCTTCATAAACCTCAGGTTCCCACAAAGCGATATAAACGACTTGAAGGATGCATAATGTCTCATTTCCTGAGCCCCAGCCCTGTAACTACGGTCTGCTGAGAAAATATGTGGCGTGTCACAGCTTATTGTGTTATGATGAGAGGGCCTAGCGAGGGAGGCTGAGAGACAGACACCGCGCAGTGGGCTGTGAAGAAAAGGAACCGGGGAAAGAGGAAAGAGAAGAGATGAGGAGCGGAGAAGGGAAGAGCCTGCAGCCAGTGCTGCACTGGAGCATGAAACAGGGCCCTGCGCTCTGCCTCGCCAATCATTCACTCTTTAGATAAAGAATTATGCCTCTCACAGGACACCCGTGGCTGAGAGATGACCAAACTGAAGAATAAACCGAGGGACAGGTCGCATCAAGGCAAAGAGAGAATTTGTGAAGTGGCATTTGCCACCTACTCCTCCTCTCTCGCCGTTTATTTAAGCGCTATCTTGTCTTTGCTATATATACAGAAAATATGACACCATTCAGGCCAAGTAAAAATCATAATTTCCTTAGCAGCGCATACTTTCGTTTTCATACTTTCTGGAGCAAATTTATGGCCATTTTACTCAGCTGCATTTGACTAGGACATTTGTAGAGGACAGGCCATCTGCCGCCGAGTCCAGCAGCGATGTTGTCACCTGCAGAGATGGGCAGTCTCCCAAGGAAGGGTGGAGAGCCTTGAGATGATTGACAGAGCTGTCTGTATTAACACCTGCTGCTATTCGCTCCAACATGAAAGTCAGGAAAATCTATACAGACTATCAGAACATACTCGTATTTGCAGAGGGTTGACGGATTAACTGGACTTATTCATCATTTAAAGATGAAGTGTGACATTTATTGTGGGTTAATTAGCAAAGATAGCTATAAGTAAGTCTGATTTCCTGCAAAGTGTAAACAGTTTAAACTATTTAAAGTGTTAGTTCACCCAAAAATGAAGTTGCTCACCCTCATGTCATTCCAAACCCATAAGACCTTCATTCATCTTCAGAACACAAATTAAGTTGTTTTTGATGAAATCCAAGAGCTTTCTGATCCTGCATGGACAGTACCGCCAATACCACGTTCAAGGCCCAGAAAGGTGGTAAGGACATCGATTAAAAAGTCCATGTGCATCAACCTTAATTTTATGAAGCTCAGAGAAGACTTTTTTTGTGGGCAAAGAAAACAAAAATAATGAATTTAGCATTGTTTAATGACCAGTGGAAGGCTGCCCAGGAAACCCATTCGAGAACAATCATTACTTATTAATCTCATTAGATGATAATGCCACAGAATTTGCACATTTCATCTTTCAAATTTGAAAGGCACTGACAAATAAATGAAAATGCTGCCCATCACTTTGACAGATAAAAATACATTTTAAGCTATATGTAAAATAAAAGTATTAATCAAACAAATCGAAAAATAAAATATAAAAGAGCTTTTAAAAATTATGAAAGTAAAACGCAAGGTTTGAAATTCAGCAATTTCGAATAAAAATAAAAGATGGAATTCTTTAGACATCTGCTGTTATAAATTAAATGTTTCTTTTGATTGATTTAATATGAAAACTTAGACAAAGACAAAAAAGTTTTTTAGCCTAAGTCGGCCATACAGGTCAATTTTGACATTAAAGTCCACTTCCAGAACAACAATTTACAGATAATGTACTCACCCCCAAGATGTTCATGTCTTTCTTTCTTCAGTCGTAAAGAAATTTTTTTTTAAGGTTTTTTGAGGAAAACATTTGACATTAAAAAGTATATAAATTGTATTTTTTTCATTAAAATAGCCATTCGTTTCGTTAGATAAGACCCTTCTTCCTCGGCTGGGA
This sequence comes from Cirrhinus mrigala, assembly GCA_036247105.1. Taxonomy (NCBI): domain Eukaryota; kingdom Metazoa; phylum Chordata; class Actinopteri; order Cypriniformes; family Cyprinidae; genus Cirrhinus; species Cirrhinus mrigala. Next base: position 13,715,245 of record CM070017.1, on the reverse strand, counting down.
TCATTTACAACCACATTTGGGATCGTTTGAAGCTGCATTTAAACTACATTTTGGAAGTTCAAATTCGGGGCACCATACCAGTCCATTATATGGAGAAAAATGCTGAAATGTTTTCCTCAAAAAACATAATTTCTTTACGACTGAAGAAAGAAAGACATGAACATCTTGGATGACAAGGGGGTGAGTAAATTATTTATAAATTGTTGTTCTGGAAGTGGACTTCCCTACATATCTCACTTGGTGAAGTTAATGCCGCAGAAATGATACACTTTAAGTCTTTAAGACAACGGGCCTAAAGGCGCCCCGGGGTAAAAGGCAACTTTGATATTATTTTCCTCTAAACCACTAGATGGCAGAAAAATGTGGCGTAGCACTTTTCAAAACATCCACTTTTTAACATACACGGGCAAAATTGGCTGATCCTTGACGCAAGGGCAGCAGCGCAAAGTTGATTCTGTGCTTGATCTAATATTTGATGTTTTTAAAAAATGTTGTAGATTTAAGTAGCCAATGAGAATCGCTTAAATTATTCAATATATCTCGAGACAAAGGTCTTCTTAATAATTTAAAGTTTTGCTTAAGATAATTAAAGCAACAGTTTTTAAATAACAAAAGAATATGTAAAAGCATGGTATTTGGGGTAAAAAGCACCTCTTGCTGTTGGGGCTAAAAGGCACAATAATTAACACGATAAATAATAGAAGGCTGACTTTTCCATTTGTTGACATGACATTGTTAGATTCAGATGGTAAATATCATATATTATGTTGGGTGTCCATCTTAAAGATAATCACCATGTTTAGAATGAAACCATCATATTTAAAATCACATCATATAATAAAAAATCATTTGTTGTTACTACTGTAAATCTATATTAAATAAATGATGGGATCTCCTTCAATGCTTTCAGAATCTTTACATTTTGAAATGATTTTGTTTTTGAACAAGTATTAACTTAGACATTATACATTATTTTAGCTAAAGTATTTGTGTCAATACTGTGTGCCTTTTACCCCATGCTGGTGGGCCTTTTACCCCGTGCGGCGGGGAAAAGGCCCCCCTTGCCACCTCATATATTTATGAGATTTTTTAAACAAAATAAATGACTTGTATGATTTATTTTCATTAAATGTTTAATAAAAACATATGTATTTCTCTGCAATCATACACTTTGGGCGCACTGAAAAGCACATTTTTTCTTAGGGGGTGCCTTTAGCCCCATTGTACCCTACCCTTTAACCAATTTTAAAGGCACTAATGAATACTTGAAAATGTTGCCCATTGCTTTGACAAATAAAAATGAGTTTTTATAAAAAAATAAAAAAAATAAAAAAGTTGGTAGTTAAATTACTTACTAAGGTAAGAGAGAATGTGAACACAAGAATTTCAACAGCGGCTATATCAAGACTCTGACATTAAGCATTCTAAAAGCTAATCTGCATAAACAAATGGTAGAGAAATTCAGACCAAGTATTACGGGTAAAAATAGACCAAGTTTTACAGCCCTGTCCCTCACAGTGACAAATAATGATTCATTTCAGCACAACCCCTTGTTTCCGGCAATTGCTCATAAAAGGTTTATATATTCATAAAGACTGCTCCTAAAATGTTCCTGCGAGATTTAACCCTTTTTCAGTCTTGGTGACAGCCTTTCAAAACAACAGATCGAATAGGAGTGACACCTACCAGTGACTAGCAAAAAAGCTGTATGTTTAAATTGCCTTGAACTGCTAAGGTTAATCAAGGTCGCATCCCCATAAGGAATGGTTTATTCTAGACCAATTTAACCACTGAAATGGGCAATTAGTAATTCCAGGAATGGTTTTGCTTCTGGGAGAAGTATGTGTAGATCAGGGAGATATTTGGGGGAGTGATCTATAACTACTCCTCTTAAAGGGCAAACTGAATTTTCCTTCCCGAAATGTGCCTAAACTCACGGCTGGTAATAGAGTCTCCAGAGAACATGTGTGTGCTCTTTCTGGGTTATTTGCCCATCCCCTGTGGCGAGGGCCTGCCTTGAGGCTATTGTTTGCACACAGTTCACCTCACGCTGCATTGGTCACAGACAGGGCGTGGTTCAGGGAGGCCACGCTTGCGGCTTGGAGACGGGAGGGGAAGGAAAAGACGGGAGGGGTGAGAGAAACGGAGAGGGGGCTCTCTGAACGCTTTCCCCACTCTCTGGGAGCTGACAGGAAAGCTGCGAGATCCCATGGGGGGAATAAGGAGAAAGAGATACTCCCTCTTCTTTGAAAACAAAGCTGTACTGTAATCCGTCTCAAGTGCACTGGTGCAGCTAACCAGAGCGAACACCACACTAGTATTACCTCCTTTCCATGGAAGTGGTGCTGATCTGCGGTGCTCAGAACCAGCCCTCATTTTTCAGGTGACTTGAGAGCTGAAAGAAGAACTAAAGGTGATTCACACAGAACGATTGTACTGTTTTTAATTGCTTTCCTATGTAAATATGCACTAGATGTACATTTTTTGGAGACACGCGCTAAAACGTGGAAACAGACATTAGTGTAGAAGCTGCCCAGAACCATCTTTTTAGAGGTGGAAACATGCAGAACAACCAACAAGAGAAATCTGAGAAGAAAACTATGGGAAAAAGACACATCCCTAGGTTCCAAACACCCAGCAAGAATTGCTTAACCTCTCCAACAAATCCTCAAAAATTCATCCACGTTTCAGACAAAATAAAATCTCACAAAATCAGCGAGGCGCAACACCTCCCAAAGGCTGATTTAAAAGCAATTTAAAACATCACCTCCGTCTGCGGGCGCTTTATTGAGTTCACTCCGTCGCATTTCTCTCTGCTTATCACTTTCTCAGGGTCGTGGGGGGTTTAACATGCTGGCTTGCGCGAGTCCCACTAGTGTTGGCATAAATCGCAAGGGCACTGCAAAGCCATAAGCTCCGCCGCAGGCTCCTTAACACCCTGCCTACTGCCTCCAGCTACTGCCGCTGATGCTAGCAACAGCCTCATCTAATTTTACTAATAATGGCTTGTCACGATCTTTTTTATCAGTTTAAATTTAGTATTAGCAAGTAGCATTGGTTTGTGTCAACCTGGCAGAGGAATTACAATTATGAGTGTTACTCTATTCACCATAGCTCAGGAAGGAGAAATTGGCCCTTTATTGCTTTTATAGGTAAGACAGACTTGTTGACATGTTCAAATCTACTCACAGCTTGTTTGGGCTAGTTTAAAGGGGTCATCGGATGCAAAGCTCACTTTTATATGTTGTTTGAACATAAATGTGTGTCGGCAGTGTGCGTACACAACCAACCTATTATGATAAAAATCCACCCAATGGTATTTTTGTAATCTTTATAAGAAATATCCCCTTTTTCAAATCAAGCCATTCTCAGCTTCTTGTTTGTGTGACGTCACACAGACAAAGGTCGCTCCCACGATAGTTGATTGACATAACCGTCTTACCTTAGACCGGCCCTGACTGAGCTGTAACAGTCCGACTCTGACCGCCATTGTGCCGACTCCGATGCAAGGGAAGACAACGTCCCTGATTGAGCGATTGAGGTGTTCTGTTGTTGGATGTAATAATGATCATAGCAGTCATCATTTACCCCCGACATCTGAGCCGCAGAGGATTAATGTTACTTTCGTTTTAGAAGGAAATGCACCCGGTGATCTGCATAAATGCTTCTATGTTTGCACAAATCATTCGCGATGCAGCTTCACCTACAGCAGAAGTGAGTATAAGGGTTTTATGCATCTTTGCAAATCACCTTTCTTAATAATGTCCTAGTTAGCAAGTTTCGCGGCTAAAGTAAACAGACCGGCTCGTCACCCCACAGTAGAGAGGGGCGGGGTGAGCAGAGCTCATAAGCATTTAAAGGAGAAGTCCACTTCCAAAACAAAGATTCACATATAATGTACTCACCCCCTTGTCATCCAAGATGTTCATTTCTTTCTTTCTTCAGTCATAAAGAAGTTATGTTTTTTGAGGAAAACATTTCTGCATTTTTCTCCATATAATGGACTGTTATGGTGCCCCGATTTCTAACTTCCAAAATGCAGTTTAAATGTGGCTTCAAACGATCCCAAATGCTGTTGTAAACGATCCCAGCCGAGGAAGAAGGGTCTTATCTAGTGGAACGATTGGTTATTTTCATTAAAAAAATACAATTTAAATACTTTTTATTCTCAAACGCTCGTCTTGTCTTGCTCTCCTTGAACTCTGTGTATTCTGGCTCAAGACAGTTAGGGTATGTCGAAAAACTCCAATCGTATTTTCTCCTTCATTTTAAAATCATCCTACATCGCTGCAGAATTTCCGACCCAGTCTTTGCAAAGTAAACATGCAAAGAAGATCAAACACCCTTAACAAAAAAGGTAAAACAGCGATATGGGATGATTTTAAAGTTGAGGGAGAACATGAGATGGGAGTTTTTTTCCGGTTCAACTGTCATGAACCGGAAAAAAACAGTCCAGGCAGAGTAAGACAAGATGAGCATTTGACATTACGAAGTATATAAATTGTATTATTTTTTTATGAAAATAACCAATAGTTTCGCCAGATAAGACCCTTCTTCCTCAGCTGGGATTGTTTACAACCGCATTTGGGATCGTTTGAAGCCGCATTTAAACTGTATTTTAGAAGTTAAAAATCGGGGCACCATAGCAGTCCATTATATGGAGAAAAATGCTGAAATGTTTTCCTCAAAAAACATAATTTCTTTATGACCGAAGAAAGAAAGACATGAACATCTTGGATGACAATGGGGTGAGTACATTATATGTGAATCTTTGTTTTGGAAGTGGACTTCTCCTTTAAAGGAACATGCAATAGAACAGCTTGCTCTAAACAGGGCTGATTTGACAAGCTAAAAAGGGTGTTTTTCACTACCACTGAGAAATTTTAACCAAAGTATGTTATAAACTTCTCACTGAGACCCTAAAGAATCATATCAGCTTGTGGAAAATGGGCATCCGATCAAACCTTTAAGTGAAGATAACCTAAAACCTAGCATAAAGTTTGGTCAAAAACTTGCCTGGGGTATATATATATATATATATATATATATATATATATATATATATTAGGGATGTCACAATTCTTTATATAATATCTAACCGTTCTGTACGACATCCACAGTTCAATACGTGCTTGTGAACTGTGGTAAAAAACATTATAACTTGTTTTTAATTCACAACATCAGTCGAGTGTTTGAAATAACTTCCTTATGTGATCTGATGTGGATTCTTATCACAGAACTCATATTCTATGTACGTCGATTAGCAATGTCTTATGAAAATACACAAGATGGCTTGAAGAACACAGATAAACCATATATTATTGCAGACAAGTGTTTATTGTCCTTACATTTCATCATTCAAAACATTTAACGTTATTTCTTGTTTTTATTCAGTTACAGCAATAGCGATGCTTTTATCCATATTAGAGAAGCTGGAATCAGAACGTAATCAGCTCTGACCGGAAACTAACAATGAAATGAACTGTTCTACCTATTGGATTGTGTTTTTCTAACCTCTACACCTATCCCAACCCTAAACTTAGCCCTTATTATAATAAAAAGAGTTTTATTGTTGTACAGTGTGACTAAAATAATGTTAGATTAATGTGCACATGCCCAGCAGCTAGAGCTGTATTCCTTCTAGCCTTAACCGTGTTTTCTGTTTGACGCATATGTGGATTTTGTGCACGAGGGCGCCCTCTGGCATCCAGTATGAATGAAACCCATCCTATTTTTCTTAAAAATCGAAAAAATAATACCTCTCTCAAAAGAAAAATTAAGCAGACATATACTAAACCATGCTTTTTCCAGTGTACAGAGGTTTACGGGAGTATTTTGTTAATTTGTTGCAAAAAAAAAAAAAAAACACACTGAAGTGGCAAGATATCAGAACTGAACCGAAAACTGTAGTTAAAAACCGAGGTACGTATTGAACTGTGGACTAACTGTATTGTTGCTTCCCCAATATATATATATATATATATATATTCATCATTTTTGATAATAAAGAACATTTTCTTTAATAAAGACAATATTGATTTCAATACATGGATTTTTTTCTTTTTCTGATAGTGTAAGTAATGTTTTTTTTTTTTTTTTTTAAACAAGAAAATGTGACTGGAACATGATTATATAGCCTATAGAGGCTCAAAATGAAATTTCTATCTGTCCAAAAGCACTAAATAAGTAAGTGTCAGTGAATACGACTGATTAAGACCACATTGTGGAGTTGTTTGGCTTGAGTTGACTTGATGATCTTATTTACTGCTTGTTCTGGTCCATGGACCATCAGACTTCACAGCCACAGCTGCACAACGAGGCATGCAGCTCTCTCATGCCAGAAGTAATGCCAGGGGCCCATTTGCACTATTACCGTCTGTCAGTCACAGAGAAATGCCCCATCGATTTGCTAGCAAGTTTTGTCTTCTGCAAACACATCAACCTTAACCACATCTCTTCCACACTTCATCTCGCTTACTCTTTTTTTTAAGTGTCTCATACACTGTTTACTCTGCCTCAAGGGTTCACTATGGTTGCATTTACCAATATGGTCGTCGTCTTAGACTTATACCGACACCTAGCTGTTTAAGAATCCTTCAAATATAGGGCAGGAGTAGTATGGACCACTTTTATGATACTTTTACATCTTTACACTACCTTATCATCACCCATCATCATTCTTTCTCAAATGCTAGGAGTGATTCTGCTCGTTTAGCCTGATATGACATTGAGATCGCACCTTTCGAGCATTACTTCATCTGGATGGTGACTTGGCCAATTTGCAACCTCAGACTTTCCATCAGGGAGTCAAGAGCGTGCAGATGTCATTGCATTAGACTTTTTCGCATTTGTCACGTAAGTGCTCGTCTCTAGGGACGCAGAGGCTCGTTGCCATCTCTGACAGTGTGAGATGTAAGTGAAAGAGCTCTGCTAGACCTACTTCTCATTTTCACACTTTTCGCATTCAATCGCTTGCATTTAGCGGCGGAATCTGTTTGATCTCACCAAGCATGAAAGTGAACTTTGTAGAGCAATACCTCACTTTTTCATGTAGATTTGACATCTAAGCACCAACCAGTTGGAAATGTGAATAATGTATTTATGCTTTAGCAGTATTGATTTTTAGAGAACTGTTTCCATTTTAAAAGATCAGCAAATATATATTGTGTGTAAATTTATTTTTCCCTCCTGAGACTTGATGTGTATCTGATTATGGTAATACAGTCTATTCATTAACAAACTGAAGTTTAACACACTATCGCCAATAAACTGTTGGAACAAGCAAATTGTATGAAAATGCCAAGACAGCATCCATATGGCTCTGAATTATGCAAAACCTAATATGAATGACGTATCTGCCCTTGACTACGGAGAAAATATTTATAATATGCAGAAGGCAATGCAGATAAGGTGAATCCTTTCCACAGAACAGTGGTTAGCTGAAATGCTTGGTCTTAAAGGATTAGTTCACTTCCAGAACAAAAATTTACAGATAATTTCATAATTCCAAGATGTTCATGTCTTCTTCAGTTGTAAAGAAATTATGTTGCTTGAGGAAAACATTTCAGGATTTCTCTCCATATGCTGAGCTTCAGTGGTGCTAGTTTGAACTTCTAAAATGCAGTTTAAATGCAGCTTCAAAAGGCTCTAAACAATCCCAGCCGAGAAAGAAGGGTCTTATCTAGTGAAACGACTGGTCATTTTCGAAACAAATTGATAATTTATATACTTTTTAACCTCAAATGCTTGTCTTGTCTCGTCTCTTCGATGCGCATGCGTACACTGTAAAAAAAAAACAAAAAACACAATTTGTTGAGTCAACTTAAAATAATTTGTTACCCTGCTGCCTTAAAATTTTAAGTTCAGTCAACTCAAATAAGTTTAGTCAACTTGAAATGTTAAGTTGTACTAAGTAAAAACTTAGATATTTGTGTTTATTAAACTTGACAGATGGATAAGTAACCCAGCCGCCTTAAAATTTTAAGTTGAATCAACTCAAATATCTAAGTTGTCACTTAGTATAATTTAACATTTCAAGTTGAATAAACTTTTTTGAGTTGACAGAACCTAAAATTTTAAGGCAGCCAGGTAACAAATTATTCTAAGTTGACTCAACAAATAGTTTTTTTACAGTGTAGTGTGTGTAATCTGGGTCAATACAGTTTTGAAGTTGGGGAAGAAAACGAGATGGGAGTTTTCCGACATACCCTCACCGTCTTGAACCGGAAAAAACAGAGTTCACACAGAGCTAGACAAGATGAGCGTTTGAGTTTAAAAAGTATATAAATTGTCAATTTGTTTCAAAAATGACCAATCGTTTTGCTAGATAAGACCCTTCTACCCCGGCTGGGATCAAGTCCACTATATGGAGAAAAATCCTGAAATGTTTTCCTCAAGAAAAATAATTTCTTATTGACTGAAGAAAGAAAGACATGAACATCTTGGATGACAAGGGGATGAGTAAATTATCCGTAAATGTTTGTTCTGGAAGTGAACTACTGTACTCCTTTAAGGGCCGTTCACACTAGAGATGCTAATTATATAACCATATAGTTTTAATAATTGTCCACACCTTGGACATAACGATCCCAGCGGAGAGAAACAATATTGTTGAAATCACTTTCAGATTTTTTTCATATCCACCTGACTTTAGAGAGCTTGAGCATTTAAACTGGCAGTTGACTATAGCTAATGCTTATATTAAACATTTAACATTTAAATGTAGAAAATAAATAAGAAATGATTAAGATTCAGCATTTGTGACACTGAGCATGTGAACTCATTGTATAAAAAATCACATGTTCTTTTATTGAAGTGCAAACTGCATGTTGGATCATTTCAAATTAAAGGGATAGTTCAGTCAAAAATGAAAATTACCCCATGATTAACCCTCAAGCAATGCTGGGTGTGTATGAGGAATACAGTTGGAGTTATATTAAACTGGCTCTTCCAAGTTTTATAATGGCAGTGGGTAATGGTCCAGATTTTAAAGCAAAATAAAGTGCGTCCATCCATCATAAAGAGTACTCCACATGGCTCCGGGGGTTAATAAAAGCCTCCTGAAGTGAAGCGAGGTTTAGAACTTCATAAACCGCAATTTCAAGCTTCCGCTAACTGTCATATGCACATTCACAAGAGAGTGGCATTCCAGCAGATGATGTAGGACATAGGGAAGAGGGGTACTAACACAGATGTGATAAACATGTAAGCACAGACGATAGAACAAAACAACACACCTTTAGAATTAGAAGTACAAAACGAGGATTTAAAAATAAATAAATAAATAAAAAGTCTATATAAGTCGATATAAGCCAAGAGAAGATTGGTTTTCCTTTGCTGTAAACAAAACTTGGTTCAAAACTTGGTTCCTACATCATCTGCTGGAACGCCAAATAAGGATATTTAAATATGGATATTTTTCTTAGACAAATGCATTGATTCACTTCTGAGGACCTTCATTAACTCTTTGAAGTCGTGTGGAGCACTTTTTATGATGGATGGACACACTTTATTTTGTTTCATAATCTGGACCACCATTCACTGCCATTATAAAGCTTGGTAGAGACAGGACATTCTTTAACATGTCTCTGATTATATTCATCTGAAAGAAAAAAGTCACATACACCTAGGATGTCCTGGGGTAATTTTCATTTTTGGGATGAACTATCCCTTTAAGTTCTGCTAAAACCAAAGACACAAATTGTAAGGTTATGATCACTGCTAAATAAATAAATGAATACTTAGAAATTAAATGAAGAAAATGTGCAACATGTCCAAGTAAATGCCACATCAGTGCAAATTCTTTGTCTATTTTTTTTTTTTTTTAATTGTACATTTTGGGTTATGTCTGCAACTACGTTAACATATGCAATTGCTTCAAAATATCATCTGAATCATCTTATCTGAGTTCTTAAGATAATTAGCTGCACACAAGTCTGAGCTTCAATCTCAATCTGATAAGCCTAATCACATCCCCTCTACATAAAAAGTAAAAGCACTGCGTTGATTTAATTTTTGGCTTGTTAGTGGCGCTTGCTAAAGTAAAGGGAACATATCATTATTACAATCACTCATACAGCGGGTTAGGGACTTTGCAGCATAACTTGTTCTGCACCAATTATACCAATTATACCTCAAATTGTGTTGCTTGTTGAGAAGAAATAAGCCATTAGCTTTGTAAACAATCCAGCCAGATAATCAAAATAAGTGGGAAAAAACCTACAGACTTTGATGGAGAGGCCAGAACTATCTGAACAGTGGTTCTTAATCAGAGGGCCTAAAATTATTTAAGTGAAATCATAACCCGGATGCACTTTTGAATGTGCATTAAATGACAGGGAAGAGAAAAAATTTAATAAAGTCGTTATTTTTGTTTTCTCTGTGGACAAAAAGTATTCTTGCAGCTTCATAAAATTACAGTTGAACCACTGATGTCACATGGACTATTATATTGATGTCCTTACAACCTTTCTGGGCCTTGAGCGTGTCAGTTGTGCTACTGTCTATGCAGGGTGAGAGAGCTCTCAGATTTAATCAAAAATATCTTAATTTGTGTTCTGAAGATGAACGAAGGTCTTACGGGTTTGAAACGACATGAGGGTGAGTAATTAATGACAGAATTTTCATTTTTGGATAAACCATCCCTTTCATCACTATTGTTTTTAATGAAGAATATAAAGTTCTTAAAACTTCAGGAATCATACAGTATTACTTTAATAATGCATATAGTGTAACAATGTTGAGGGTAACGCATTACAAGTAACACAAGTTACATAATATTATCACTTTTTCCAAGTAACTAGTAAAGTAACGCATTACTTTTTAATTGACAAGAAAATATCTGAGTTACTTTTTTCAAATAAGTAATGCCAGTTACTTTTCCCCCCATTTATTGATTAAAAGCTCTCCTGTCCCCATGTTGAGAGAAATCGGGAATTAAGATGTTAGTTCTAGAATAAATTTGAACATGCATTAATTCATCTCACTCACAAAAAACAGATTCAGTATTCCTCAAAATGAATAAAAACAGTGAAATTCAACTTCGCTAACCTGAATATGATGCTAACCTGCAATAATTAAACGTTAAATAATACAAATATCTTTCATGCATTTAATCCCATTTCATTAACCAATGTCTTTGCTGCCGACCTTCGATAATCCAATTTAACCATACTAATAAGCAAAAATTACTCAAGATACATTTGTTTTCCTTTTTTTTTTATTGCTTAAGAGTTGCAATTGTTTTCTTCTGCGGTCTACTGTACAGAATTTACTTTTGTCAAAGCCCGAGGCTTTTGCCGTGAAAAGGCTTTTACATTTGCCAAAAATAGAAGTTTTTATATTAAAAACAAACAAGCAAGCCCAGTTTTAAAAAGTAACACAAAAGTAAAGTAATGCATTACTTTCAATAAAAAGTAACTATGTACTTAGTTACTTTTTTAGGAAGTAACTCAATATTGTAATGCATTACTTTTAAAAGTAACTTTCCCCAACACTGTACTGTAATACTACTCATACGATAATGCTACTCCCACAATACTGTGGTGAAAAACCTACACATTCTTCAGTTTTCTCCTACAGATCCTGTCATCACGCAAATTTCATTTGTCAGCTGAAGATGGAGGAGAGCCAGAGCACAACTGGATGCCACATCTCTCCATTAGACTGTCATAGCTCATTAAACCCCGGCTTGCTTTCAAGTTTATATTCAAAGAGCGTCCGCCTGCAACAAGAGGTAAACATTTTGCGTGTTTGTAACCAAGTGAAAAAAGTTATTAGTGGCAATAAATGGTTCTGTGGCTCGTAAAAGGTCAGGATAGTGGAAAAATACTTTTTTGCAACCCAAAAAAATGCAAAGTGAAATTGAACGCAATCCAAATCCAGCCCTACACCAAACATGACTTTTCGTGGCCTTAGCCCTTGGCACGATAACGACGGAAGGATGTGAGCAGAACACAAATGAACCCGAAGCCCTGATTAGAGGAATGCTGTTTTTTGAAACGGGAGGGGGGCGGCTTTGTGTTTAAACTAAGAGAGCAACTCCCACATACGGCAGAACGGAGGAATGTGTATCTGATTACATTCTGCCTGCTCAGCCTCCGGCTCTCCCATGTAAACAGTCACCTGACTAAAAGAGAGAGGGAGAGAGAGACTGAGGGGGGCCGAGAGAGAGGGAGACGCATTACATCAGTGCGCTGGTAAAGAGGAATGTGGGTTCACTGCAGTGAGATGCCTTAAACCCATGTGAAAAGATAGAGAGAGGGGGAGCTGCGCTGTTCATACAATCTCATTCATTTAGAAGGGTCCTGCTAATGACACCTGTTCAAACACAGTTTCTATCACTCTCGCTCTGTCTGAAAGAGGCTCAGCCCGCAGAAGACCACCGAGGGGGATGGCCGGCCACCGCTGGTCTGCCCTGCTTGCTGTAACCCCTATAACATCATCAACCTGACACAATATCAATACGTCGGTCCTCTCCCCGCACACCCAGACCCTGTCCTAACTGCTTAACATGACCTCCAGCCTGAACAAAAAACTGCCTTGGGCTATGGAATCTGCACAGCAGAACCGGATGGATCTCACCACACCTAACTTCCGTTTCGGAAAGAACATGAGTGAAAGTTGAGATGGCAAGAAAAAAAAGATGAGTCACAACACACAATAACACATGAACTCACATTTAGGGAGTTTTGGTAACACTTTACAATAGGGCGTAATCAGTTAATGTATTTAGGAACATTAACATTAAACAACAGTTATACAACATGTACTACTAATCTGTGTTAAATGTTATAAATATGTGACCCTGCACCACAAAACCAGTCTTAGGTAGCACAGGTGTATTTGTAGCAATAGCCAACAATACACTGTATGGGTCACAATTATTGATTTTTCTTTTATGCCAAAAATCATTAGGGATATTAAGTAAAGATTATGTTTTATTAAGATATTTTGTACATATATCAAAACTTCTTTGCTAAAAACTTCATTTTGACAACTTTAAAGCCGATTTTCTCAATATTTAGATTTTTTGCACCCTCAGATTACAAATTTTCATTTTTCAAATTTCAATTTTCAATATCCTAACAACCACACATCAATGGAAAGCTTATTTATTCAGCTTTCAGATGATGTTAAAATCTCACTAAAAAAAAAAAAAAAAAAATGACACTTATTACTGGTTTTTTGATCCGGGGTCACATACTTTCGTTTATTATGAATTCAGGTTTCGTGAAAAGTTTGAAAAAAATTAAGAAAGGATGCTTTAAACTGATCAAAAGTGACAGTAAAGACATTTATAATGTTATATTTCCTCTGAACTTTTTATCACGGTTTCCACAAAAAAAGCAAAACTGTTTTCAACACTGACAACAATAAGAAATGTTTCTTGGGCACCAAATTAATTTGATTCTGAAGGATCATTTGACACTAAAGACTGGAGTAAGGATGCTGAAAAGCTTTGCAATCACTGGAATATGTTACATTTTGAAAAACATTAAAACAGCTACTTTAAATGGTAATAATATTTCACAATATTACTGTTTTTAATGATTTTTGATCAAATAAGTGCAGCCTTGCTGAGCCTAAGAGACTTCTTAAAAAAATGCTCATGTATTTTGATTTATGTAACCTGATGTGTTAAAAATGTACTAAAGCTAATATTAATACATCTTAGAAGCAGTAGAAATACTGTTTATTACTTAGGTCTCTGATGTCATGTTTTGTGAACATAAAAAAAAAAAAAAGATATTTTGAGAAATGTGTCAGTGTTTTGTTTTTGGAGTAAATATTGAAAGGGATTTTTCTGGTGATGGCACCAGAATTGCATACAAAAATAGTGTTAAACACTATCTAGTCTGCCATTGGTTGACAAACAGAAAGTATCACCCAAACTCCTGCCATTGGTTATGTCAGTATTGCTGTGGCTTGTCAGGATGCTCAAAAAAAAACTTTTTGGAAAATTTCATGCAACAAAAAGTCTGTCTTAATAGTCAGCTAAAAGCTGGAAGATAGAATAAAAAGTGTTTTAACATCATAAAAAAGACACGCTTTACCTTTAGCTAAGTTTTAGTATTCGAACTGAACCACGTGTTTCATGTTATTCCCTGTGAATCAGTCAGAGACCGGAGTTATGACGACAGTCGAACCCGATGCCAGCTTTTATTTTTCTTCTCTCTCTCTGGCCTCTCTCCGCCTGATATGTCACAGCTGCATGGGAAAGCCGTCCCACCGGCTACCCGGGAAACGGGACGAGGCGGTGAAGAACGGGATCAGCTGCCCCCGTCCTCCCCTCTCTACTTTCTTCTCTCGACAAAAGCTCACTCCCACCCACAAACCCCTTCAAAAATTAACTGTTTGCTATTCTCCAGAGTAACAAGTTGAACTGTAGCAACAAAAACTTGACACACGTCTTACCGTGGAGGTGGTGATGGTGGTTCTGCTGGTTGTTCTCCAGGCCGGCAGGGTTGCACGCCCCCAACTCGGCCAGTCTGCGGCTGGTGGCGGAGAGCTCGGAGCGCAGGTTGGTCACCTCCTGACTGGCCGACTGGATGGCCCCATCGATCCGCTGAGCCAGCTGCTTGTTGTCCTCCATCATTTTCAGGATTTTGCCCTGAGAAGCAAATCCACAGAGAGGGGCATGGTGTCAAGGGCTCTGTCAGGGGGTAGAACAAGCCGCCGGTCCCCCTTTATCCCTCCTCGGCTGCCACAGTTTAGACCATGCATACAAAACCACGCTGGAGAAGAGGGAAAGAAAAATCCCAAGTCTGACTCCCCTCCTTATCCCAGCAGAAAAGACCTAATCACTATCTGTCCTCTGTTAGTGTGTGAAAGACAGCTGAGCGTGTGCTAGATTAAGAGAGAGACAGAGCGTGTGAAAGAAAGTAACGGACAAACGAAACAGGAGGTAGAGGAGTGAGAGAGAGTTCCCGCTGAAAAACCGCACTCCCAGCAGCTGCTTCCAGAGAGAACACAGTGCATTGAGAGATGACATGCTCTCTTTTAAACGGAACGTACCATGTGCGCCAGATTTCTGGGGGAGAGAGGGAGGGAGCTAAAGTGCGATGTTTCTGAAACTCTGTGAACCGCAGGCTTTGCCTCTGAGAGCCTTCCCAAACGGGTGAGTAAGTGACTGTTCGTATGTGGGCGAGGTGGAAAATAAATAAGACTTTTTTTGCACTTCCTTGATCCCTCGACAAACACTTGTCAAGCTGGATACATCTATTCTCTCGGGCAAGCACGCTCCCACCCCTTTCACTGTCTTTTCATTACATATTCATTCTTTTGTCCCTGGGAAGCGCTCCCCCACTCTTGAGGTTGCGGATGGGGGTGGGACGACTCAACTCGGAGGGAGAGGAACCCGGGCAGACCTCTGCGCTGGACACGAGGGACAGCTATTAGTCCGGCCCCCTGCACGCAGGAAGTGAAGAGAATTACACTGAAAGCAATCAATCTCCTCGCAGGGTCAAAAGTTTGGGACTGATTTTGAAAAGCCCTCTAGTCTTCAGAAGCAGACCTAAAATGGTTTACCCTTTCCCAGAAGTCTTATGCAACAGATTGAAAAGTCTTATGTCCTTTAGGTATGGGAATCAAAGAAGCTCTTGTACTGTTCAGTGAGATGCTGGTCTGTTACCTTTTGATGAGCTTTGAAGTCATCTATATCCTTAAACGCCCTATCATCTATCCTAAATATTTCGCTTTTTAAACAGGAGGTGAGGCATTCATGCATTTAAAAAAAAACGTACAAAAAAATAATAATGAAATACACAGATAAATAAAATTATTTGTAAAAAAATATTATAATACGTTTAATAAAATGTAAGCTTTTATCCAAAATGAGATTGCATTCAAAGTCTACATTATATCAATTCATGCATTAACTGGGGAAAATAATAATAATAATAATAATAATAATAATAAAATGTATGCATTAGGCAGATTTTTCAACTGTTTATATTATATCAACTCATGCATTATTAAATAAAATAAAATGTAAAATTAAATTAAATATAAGCTTTTATCCAAAATGACTTGCACTGCATTTAAAGTCTACATTGTATCAATTCATGCATTAACTAGGGTTAAAAAAAAAAAAATAATAATAATAATAATAAAATGTATACATTAGGCAGATTTTTCATTCTAATTTCACATTATATCAATTCATGCATTAATAAAAAAAAAAAAATATATATATATAAGGATATATATTAAATAAAATAAAATGTAAAATTAAATAAAATGTAAGCTTTTATCCAAAATGACTTACATTGCATTTAAAGTCTACATCGTATCAATTCATGCATTAACTGGGGTAAAATAATAATAAAATAAAATAATAATAAAAATAATAATAATAAAATGTATGCATTAGGCAGATTTTTCGATTCAATTCAATATCAATTCATGCATTAATAAAATAAATAAATACACATAAAGTTATATATTAAATAAAATAAAATGTAAGCTTTTATCCAAAATGACTTATATTGCATTTAAAGTCTACATCGTATCAATGAGGTAAAATAATAATAAAATAATAATAATAATAATCAAATGTTAAAAAATTATGCATTAGGCAGATATTCTAACTGTTTATATATTTAGTTCATATTATGTTGTATTAATTCATGCGTGAATAATTTTTAATATAAAATTAAATTAATTAATTATAATATATATATATATATATATATATATATATATAAGCTTTTATCCAAAATGACTTACATTGCATTAAAAGTCTACATTATATTCATGCGTTAACTGGGGTTTAAAGAAAAGAAAAAATAATAATAGCAGATTTATTTATTTATTTATTTATTGTTTTCATTTGGCAGATGCTTTTATCCTAATTGAATTACATTGCATTCCAGATCTTCTTTATATCAATTTATGTATTAACTAGAGAAAAAATAATAATAATAATAATAAAATCAATATATGCATTTGGCACATGCTTTTACCCAAAACACAGCATTTAACCCTTTAACTGTCACCATCCACCCTGTGGGACGAAGTTTACTTCACCATATTACAAATAAATCCTAATCTAATCATGACAAACTATACATAGTTGGAAAGGTCTAAGACTCCTAAATAGATATTTTACCATATTTTTGTGTTACAAATTATGTAGGAAAAGTAATGGATTAATATATGTCAAGAGTACAACTTAAAAAAATCTACATCATAACATGAGTTCTGACCTTTGCCACAAAAGACTTTCTTCGTTGCCTTTTTCCCCATCACACTTTAGAAATCATAAATTATATATCAGCTCAAAACTTAAAATCTCAAAATTCATCCTTTGAAAGGCATTTTAAAATCAGACATTGCATTACCACAGAAAATGTATATTAAAATCATATTACAAAATGTTTTCATTCATGAATTATAAAGATTTAAGTCTGGATTAAAGTTGAGTGCATTTTTATGTCTGTGTTTAAAAATGTGAGTGACAGTTAAAGGGTTAAGGTGCACATTTTATTGATTCATGTATTACCTAGGGGAAAAAAGTAACAAAACTAAATAATAGGAAAATAAAAAAATTCTATCTAATAAACTGCCAGCCTTTCATTAGCAATAGCAGGGTCGATTCGTGATGTAAACCCAATGGCTATGCTGATATGTCCTCATCAATCTGTTTCATGGGTCTTTAATTTTGGGTCTTTAAAACTGAAAAGAGCCAATCTAGATGAACGCCTGTATCACCTATTTGAGAAAAACATGAAGAAACATCAAAGCTTCATTCAAGAGTATACTCACTAAATGAAGACTAAATGCAAGTGCGGAGACAAACAGAAACTTGACTGGAGTATGCACATTTTAAGTGAACTGGATTGACTGCCAATCATCTATTTTGAATTAAGGGTGGCAGAACATAATTCTAGGTGAATTTAACCCCTGCTTATGACTATAATCAACACAAGCTCTTTTCGGAATGGCTTTTACATTCCCCAAGCAAAACATTGCCTGAAAATGAGGAAAATCACTCAATTCCTAGAGCAAATTGATGGGGCATGAGCGAGAGAGGCAAATCTGGTGAACCATCACACCAAAAACAGCGAACACCTATCATTTCACGGCTCTGACTGAGAAACATCCTCATTGGTATTCACACGAAGCAATGCCAGAAATGAATGGGGCACAACAGTGGAATCCACACTAAAAACAAGCATAAAATTTGACAGTTTATCACAACAAACTAAGTTTTTACTGTCTGGATTTTCATCTGCACCCATCTCACTCATGATTGAGAGATGGCTCAAATGTTACGCTATAAAACAGCGAAAGTCGCAGAGTTTTTAGTAGGTTCCAAACTGATTTATTTCCATCAGAAATGAGCTGGAAAGAGCAGCACATCTGCTGTGCTAACACCATTCATGCTGAGATTCAGAATGCGGCTGAAGAAGGCAGTGAGGCAGAGCTTTGTTTTCAAATCCCAGCCCTGAAACCACTATAGTCACTCAAAAGAAAAGAGAGAGTGAATTAGAAAGAGAACGAGAAGGAGTGGTAGAGAAAGAAAGAAAAAGAAACATGTTTGGAAAAAAATGTAGTCCAGTGCGTTTCATATTCTGTGGCTTTTCCATTCTGCACAAGACAGAGAAAAGATCTCGTATTAAAAGGCACCTCCATTGACTGGAACACACCAGGCCACACAAAGGACCCAGAGTGAACAATGCTGAATGTCAGTGGGAAAAGACAAAGGGCAGGAACTGGACAGCTAACAGTTGTTACATGGCTTTTACAACAAGGCCTTTCCCCAGGCTTTGCTGTTGTCACCTGCTTTTTGCCAAGAATATGCACAGGCCGCTTGCCAAGCAGGGTCAGCTCTGCACTTTCATGCTGCCTTAAATTCTTTAAGAAAATGCTCAGAAGATCTTTCATTCACAAATTTGCTACACATTTTTGAATCGGGTTTATCAACGTCCGTGGAAAGGACATCTGCTAATAAGACGTAACATGACAGCTCTGATTGGCTAGAGCACACAGTCACTAACTTTTCATTTTGAACTATACTTAGGTGTGATATACGAAAAATATGTATATAATATATAAAGTTTGGGGCCAGTAAGATTTTTTTTATGTAAATGAATCAAGGATGCATCAAATTGAGCAAAAGTGACATTTAAGGAGAAGTCCACTTCCAAAACAAAGATTCACATATAATGTACTCACCCCCTTGTCATCCAAGATGTTCATGTCTTTCTTTCTTCAGTCGTAAAGAAATTATGTTTTTTGAGGAAAACATTTCAGCATTTTTCTCCATATAATGGACTGATATGGTGCCACAATTTTGAACTTCCAAAACGCAGTTTAAATGCGGCTTCAAACGATCCCAAATGCGGTTGTAAATAATCCCAGCTGAGAAAGAAGGGTCTTATCTAGAGTCTGTTTCATAAAAATAATACTATTTATATATTTTTAATGTCAAACGCTCATCTTGTCTTACTCAGTTCATGACAGTTAGGGTATGTCCAAAAACTCCCATCTCATGTTCTCCATCAATTTCAAAATCGCTGTTTAACCTTTTTTGTTAAGGGTGTTTGATCTTCTTTGCATGTTCACTTTGCAAAGACTGGGTTGGT
This sequence comes from Cirrhinus mrigala, assembly GCA_036247105.1. NCBI lineage: Eukaryota > Metazoa > Chordata > Actinopteri > Cypriniformes > Cyprinidae > Cirrhinus > Cirrhinus mrigala. The sequence continues at coordinate 13,695,656 of CM070017.1, read as the reverse complement.
ACTTCTGCAGTGATGTAGGATGATTTTGAAATGATTTTTGAAGTTGAGGGAGAAAATTTAAAATTGTATTTTTTTAATGAAAATAACTGATCGACTAGATAAGACCCTTCTTCCTCGGCTGGGATCATTTACAACTGCATTTGGGATCGTTTGAAGCCGCATTTAAACTGCATTTTGAAGTACAAAATCGGGAATGCTGAAATGTTTTCCTCAAAAACATAATTTCTTTACGACTGAAGAAAGAAAGAAATGAACATCTTGGATGACAAGGGGGTGAGTACATTACATGTCAATCTTTGTTTTGGAAGTGGACTTCTCCTTTAAAAAACGTCCATTTTAAATAAATACTGTTCTTTTGAACTTTCTATTCATTGTAAAATTCTGAAAAATCCTTACAGTTTCCACAAAATTATTAGGCAACACAACTGTTTTTCAAATTGATGATAAGAATAAAAGAAATGTTTCTGAGCACCAAATCAGCATCTTTGCCATCACAGGAAAAAATTACATTGTAAAATATATTCAAATACAGTTTTCACTATATTTTTGATCAAATAAATGCAGCCTTCGTGAGCATAAGTGACGAGCATAAAAGGTCATAAACATTAAAAAGAAAAGAAGAAAAATCTTACCAACCCCAAACTTTTGAACACCCTAGTAGGGAAAAAAAAATACTAAAATGTATTTAAAATGCATTTATTGTATTAAGTAAACTACAAATACATTTACATATTTATGTGCTTAATAAAATTACCATGCAATTGTACTTTTGGTATACTAAACTGGTATACTTAAAATCTGCTAAATTGGAACAATTCATTTTTGTGATAAATGCACTTTTAAATTGAGCAGAAGTAGTGCTGAGGTCCAACTACAGATAGCATATACTGAAGCATATCTGATTGTGCTAAAGTGGAACTATTGCAAGTATACTTCAGGTACACTTTAAAAATCTTGCATTTAAAGACTGATATTATACACAGATTATACAGTGCTTATAAATAGTGATATTTTAGGCATAATATTAAGAAATGTGCATTGTGCAATAAAGAAATACTCCAATTATAATGATAATTATAATTTTATATCAGTAAGTCTTAAGTGATATGTCAATAAATATTAATGTTAATGTACTGAAGTAGGCTATTTTTAGTATGATATAAATGTATTTTAAATACAATAGAAATCAAAAGTGTACATACACCCTACAGAATCTGCAAAATGTTAATTATTTTACCAAAATAAAAGGGATCATACAAAATGCATGTTATTTTTTATTTAGTACTGACTTGAATAAGATATTTCACATAAGAGATGTTTACTTATAGTCCACAAGAGAAAATAATAGTTGAATCTTTAAAAATGACCCTGTTCGAAAGTTCACATATGCTTGATTATTTATACTGTGTTATTACCCGAATGATCCACAGCTGTGTTTTTTTTTTTTTTGTTTTTTTTAGTGATAGTTGTTCATGATTGTTGTTTGTCCTGAACAGTTATACTATCTGCTGTTCTTCAGAAAAATCCTTCAGGTCCCACAAATTCTTTCAGCATTTTTCAGCAAATTCCTCCAACAAATTCTTCTAACATTTGTATTTAAACCCTTTCCAACAATGCCTGTATGATTTTGAGATCCATATGAAAAATCCTTCAGGTCCCACAAATTGTTTGGTTTTTCAGCATTTTTGTGTATTTGAACCCTTTCCAACAATGACTGTATGATTTTGAAATCCATCTTTTCACACTGAGGACAACTGAGGGACTCATGTGCAACTATTACAGAAGGTTTAATTGTTCACTGATGCTTCAGAAGGAAAAACGACGCATTAAGAGCCAGGGGGTGAAAACTTTTGAACAGAATGAAGATGTGTACATTTTTCTTTTTTTGCCTAAATATCTTTTTTTTTTTAAATCAGTTTTGAAGCTACAGAAGATACTTACATGTTTTCCAGAAGACAAAATAAGTTCAATTTACCCTGATCTTCAAATTCCAAAAGTTTTCATCCCGTGGCTCTTAATGCTTTGGGTTTCCTTCTGGAGCATCAGTGAGCGTTTGAACCTTCTGTAATAGTTGCATATGAGTCCCTCAGTTGTCTTCAGTGTTAAAAGATGGATTTCAAAATCACACAGTCATTGTTGGAAAGGGTTCATATACACAAAAATGCTGAAAAACCAAACAATTTGTGGGACCTGAAGGATTTTTCATAAACATGTAAATTAAACACTAGTCAGTAATAACATGAAAGATATCACTGAACAGAAAGAGATGGAAAAAGACCCATGTGAAAGTCTCTGCACAGTGCTCCAGCTTTAACCGACATTACAACACATTTTTATGAGACTGGACTCCCAAAGAATTGACACCCGTGAGTATCATAAAAGAGAGAGCGTTCACAGGAATATCCACATGGCTCTGAGAGTCATTAGTGCAGCCTCTCAGCTGGACTCGAGCTGTCAGGGTGAACATTGAGTGTGAGCAGTACAAGCTACATACTGGATATTGGATAAGTTCAAAGAACAAGGGCTACATATGCCTTCACAAATGCTTCTTAAAGTCAGTGTGAAGGCAATTCAGAGAGTTGTTTCTAAACATTGTAACATTACAAAGACAGTGAACTATGTAGTACTGAATTGTGGAGTTTTTCACCATTTTTTTGTTCAGGATTTTTTGGGCGGGGCTGAAATCATGTCTCGATGATGCAGTGGAGCCACTAAACGTGGCACCTCGCCTAACACTATAATAACTAGAGCGCATTAGCATCAGTGGTTCATCCGCTCAATTGGGTGTTACTGTCATTATCATTAGTTACTACAGCCTACAGTTTGCTAGCTAGCTATGCCCTTTGTCATGTAAACGCATATTACCTGCTTGCGATAATTTACAAAACAGCTCAGTCTCCTTTAGCAGTTGAGAGAGTCTGCAGCTTTCCTGCGAGTGGGCGTCCATGGTGATGTGGAGAATACTGTTTATTTGTTCAAGATTTTGATATTTTATTCACTTCCCGTTTTTTTATTATTCAAATTTGGCTGGGTGGTTAACAACTCTGGTGTTTCTCTGGTGTGACAAACTCAGAACACATATTTAATATGTATAAATCTTATACTTTCCACATTATCACCTATTTTCTCCACACTCCATTTCTCTCAATACTAGAAATGTTATTAGGCAAATGTGTAAATGACGGTGTGTTCTGCATGTATATCTCATTTCATACATAATTCAGTGATAATTAATTTATTACAGTTCAACAACATGACTTTACTTTTTATAAAATTTGTAAAAGTAAACAATAATAAACAGATAAATCAGTTAAGAAGACTTTTCACCATCATTTTAGCTCTATATGAAGCTAAATGCATGTTTTGCTACAGGATTGCTGTGTTTGTACGGCATTCATGCTTGTCTAAACATAGAACAAAATGAAAATAGATGAGTAAAGTTCTCAAACAAACTGATTAGTTTAGTTGTAAAAATTAGTTGTAAAAGCTTCAAGTTTGAAAGTTTAGATGATGAAAAAAATAGAACCATCACAGAAAATTCTAATGGTTTTCACTACAAATACCATTACAAACATTACAAACCATCAACTTTTAACCATTAAAACCATTAAAAATGGTTTTCTGTAGTGTGTTTTGGGACATATTCCATTAGGATTTATTGGTTTTAAATAGCCACCAACAGAAGGTGACCAATTACCAGTAGATACTAACAGGGTCCATTACCCCTGGTGAAAAAAACAGCATATGCTGCTAGGTACGTTTTGATGCTGGGATGCTGGTTAGGTATGTTTTGATGCTGGTTTTAGCTGGTCATGTTGCTGGTCAAGGACCAGCATAAACCAGCAAAGGACCAGCATAAACCAGCTAAGGACCAGCATAAACCAGCAAAAAACCAGCTTAAACCAGCATCAAAACATACTTAACCAGCATCCCAGCATCAAAACATACCTACCAGCATATACTGTTTTTTTCCCCAGGGACAGTTTCCATTAAAACCAATACAAGTCCCATTATAACCAGTAAAACTATTACAAATTTTGTGATGGTGTCTATTGTTTGTTTTTTCAGCAGGGGATTAGCATGTTGTTAACATGTTGATAGCATGATTAGCATCTTTCTAGCATCTTTCTAGTTGTTAGTATGTTTCAAACATTTATAACGTGTTGTTAGCATGTTTCTAGTATAATTAACATGTTGATAGCATGTTTTTAACATCATTAACATGTTGCTTCCATGCTTCTAGCATGATTAACATATTGCTAATATGATTAGCATGTTTTTAAACATAATTAACATATTATTTGTTGTTAGCATGATTAGCATGTTGCTACCATGTTTTTTGCGTGATAAGCATATTGTTAACATGTTGTTAACATGATTAGAATGTTGCTAGCATCTTTTAGCATGATTAACATGTTTCTAGAATAATTAGCATGTCCTTAACATAACATGTTATTTGTTGTTAGCATGTTGCTAGCATGATTAACAAGTTGCTAGCATGATTTAGGATGTTGATAACATATTGGCATCATGATTAGCATAGACAGATAAATTGGAACTATTACATCAAAGATCGCTTATATAGCAGATCAGTAAGTTGGCTTCAAGGCAACTTAACTATTTTAACTGTCAGATTAGGTAAATATGTTCACTAAATAACAATAACACTAAACTCAAATGTGTTTGTTAAAAATATATAATTTTCTCTAACACCGGCAGCCCTAAAAACCCAAAAAGATTTAAAAATACAAATAAAAACACATAAAAACCTAAACTAAACGAAATAATAGAATGAAAGCTAAGTTGAAAGGACAGACTAACCTAACTAATTAAAAAACTATAATAACCTGGCATCAGGTGATTATTCAGTGCTGGCACATCCACTGACGGGACCCAACCGCATTTCCTCTCATGGGGCGTCTGCTTTTCTATTGAAAAACTTTCCAAATAGTTGTTATTCATTTGGTTGCAGCCGTAAATAGCATGTGATTAAGCAAGTGCACTTAAAACAAGGTATTGATAAACAACCACGACAAGAGGCTGGTCTGGTTAATTGAATATCGACTCGTGCCAGGTAAACTGGAACATTTGCTGTTTTGCTCTCAAAGAGAACAAGGGAGTTTGGTAAGCACAGCCAACTTTTTATGAGGCTCTTATCAGGGTGCTGTGTGAAAATCCTTCGACTGCCAACTCTGTTTCCTCACATGTGTCAGTGTGTGTGTGTGAGGGGGCGTGAGAGGGCTGAGTACAGAGAGATCATGGGCATGTGTGAGGTCAAGGGCTCTTCCCACAGACTCTTACAACACTGAATCCATGCACTAGCGCTGTGTCTAAAACCACAGGAAAGAGCAGTATCATTTCCTGAGTAGGACTTGAGCTTGCTGATGAAGAACAGGCTGAGCCAGTGTACTTTCCTCACTCTTTCCTACAGTGTGGGTGTCCGGATGATGAAGATTTGTTGTTTTTGCGAGATAGAGGAAATTATATGAATGAACGATATCAATGACCATTTAAAAACTCATATACTGTATACTAATGGGTAGTTGACATGAAAACTTTTTTCCCCAATATAATGTCTTGCCATTTTTAAAGTGTTCTGCAGTGTTTTTCAAACAATTTTCAAAGGGATGAAGAATTGTGAAAAAATAAGCAAAATGCTGTTTAAAATAAGTAGATGTGGTACAAAACCTCACATCACAGGACGTCAACTTCCCAAAAGTATTTCATATCATTAATCGTGATATTAAACAGTACCATTTACAAGTTTGGTGTTGGCAAGTCAGGTTTTTTAAAAATGTTTTTGAAATAAGTCTTTTATGCTCACCAAGGCTGCATTTGATCCAAAAATACAGTAATAACAGTAATATTGTAAAATATTATTACAAAAAATATCTGCTTCTATTTTAATATATTTTTAATTGTAATCTGTTCTTATAAACGGCAAAGCTGAGTTTTCAACATCACGTGATCCATCAGTAATCATTCTAATATGTTAATTTGGTGCTCAAGAAACATTTATTATTATTAATGTTGAAAACAAGAAACATTTATTATTATTAATGTTGAAAACAGTTGTGCTGCTTAAAATTTTTATGGAATCCACGACACATACTCAAAAGAACGGCATTTATTTAAAAAAGAAATCTTTTGTAACAATGTAAAAGTCTTTAAAGATCAATTTAATGCATCCTTGATCAGTATTTTTTTATCTTACTGATCCATAATTTTCAAAAGTAGTGTAACTACTTTATATGCTACGACAGCATTTTAGTGCCACATTAAAAAAAAAATACAGTTAATTATTAAAGTCAAAATTGCGAGAATAAAGTTGAAATGTTTTGAGAATAAAGTTGAAAAGTTTCGAGAATTAAATCATAGCAATTAAAGTTATAATATTTTGAGAGCATTACCTGCCACATTAAGGAGCGTGAAAAACACATTATTGAAATAGATATATTGTTTGTATTTTGATATAAAACAGATTTTGAAAGCTGAGACTTTGGAATATCTCCCAGTGCTCCCAATCCGAGCCATCTGCATGCGCAATAGGCTAGAATATACTCTCAAAATATTATAACTTTAATCTAGTAATTCCTATGAATTCTGGTCATTTGTAATCTGGTAAAATGTTTTGACTTTATTCTCAAAACATTTCAACTTTTTCTCGAAACACTTCGACTTTATTCTCGTAATTTTGACTTTATTCTCAAAACATTTCGACTTCACTCTCATAATTTTGACTTTATTGTTTAAATATTTTGAATTTATTCTCATAATTACGACTTTATTCTCAAAATATTTCGTCTTTATTCTCGAAATACTTCAATTTATTACGACTTTAATCTAATAATCTTAGATTTTTAAAAAATTTTTAAAGTGGCACTAAAACGTTGTCGTAATATGGAACCTAATTTAACAAATAAAAAATATTGTGAATTTATATGTTTCAACCGAGACTTTATTTCTCACAATTGCAATTTCTTTCCTTGTAATTGAGATTTTACATATCACAATTGCATTTTTTTCCTTGGAATTGAGACTTCATTTCAGTGTGACTCTGTATTTCTTATTTCAGACTTTATCTCAGAATTATCTCAATTCTCCCATATATCTATACATTATACAGGCAAAAAAAGAGTAAATTTTACATAGACTTGTGCACAGAAATGTGCGAGAAGTCTGTAAATTCAGTTCATTAAATATCTGTGAAAGTCTCATCTACAGATATTTCACAGTAATGAGGAGAAGAATACAGCAGCACATTTGTACTAAAATGTGCTTTCAAAACGGTTTCTGGCAACTAGATCTCTGAAATTGCAAGTTGTGCAGCCAATCACTCATATAAGAATGGCAGTCACTTAAACTGTAATTACAGAGACACATTCCCTCCTCACGCAGAAGAAACACTGTGTGTTCTCTGCTCAGTTCATTTAGTAAAATGAACAGCAACCTCTAAATATTAAGGATAGTGCATTGTGGGAGAGTGTGTAAATGTCAGAACTGGGCAGATGAGAGTACATATTTCTGTGTGTGACTGGCAGAACGCTGCGGTTGGCCTTAGGTTTGGTGGCCCAAGCACTGTGAGGGACAGAGGGGCATTGACGCAGAGCAGCGCCAGGGGCGGCAGACGGAAGCCAGCCCCTATTCTTCATCTCTTATTGGGCTGAATGAATGCGCTGACTCCTAAAATAACAAATATAGAACAATGACAGAGCCCGAGGGGCTGGCATAGCCCTGTCGCAGCCCCCTCTCCTGCCAGTTATCAGTCAAACTAAATACTACATCCATCATTATTACCAGGCAGCAACAGGGCAAGATCTGGTCTCCGAAGAACTCCTGTGAAAGCTACAAAGATGTGTAAATTATAAGAGAACAATGTCAGAGAGTTAAGGTGCAAATAATTAGGCCCAAAACCCAGTCGAGCGTACACCTCCCAGCACACCACGTGCACAGCCTCACAGGGAAAGAAACATGCTGTTTCTCATTAAACCGCTGCTGCTCTGCTGCTGGTATAACCGTTAACACTCCACATCACCATGGAAATAAACAAGTTCATCTCCCGGGCAACAAAAAGAGAAACATATTAACTTGTATAATAAATGGAATTTGAGAACATTAAGAACAATGATCTTTGCACTACAGTTAAATGTATAGCAGCAATTTTCCTGCTTTAGGCTAGTGCTGGTCTAACTGGTTTACAATTATAGCAAAGGTGTTCACCAGCAAAACCAGTTGGTGAAACTGACATGATCTTCCTACTTAAGTTAGTTATGAGACCTGGCAAGAACAGCATGCCCACGTTGCACACAAACTGGCAAGCGATAGCACAAAACTGCCAGCTCCAAACCTTATGCAACCTCAGGGAACTGGCAAAGTTTGCCAGATTAGTGGCCTCAAATGTAAAGTTTACTCACCAGTGATGCAAGTCCTTCTCTATCAACCATCATATATAGATATAGATAGATAGAGAGAGATATATACATATACAGTTGACATACTGTTTACACTTGATTTCTAATACTGTGTTGTTACCTGAATGTTCCACAGCTGCTTTTTTTTGTGATAGTTCATGAGTTCATGAGTCCCTTGTTTGTCCTGAACAGTTAAACTGCCTGGTATTTTTCATTTTTGTGTATTTGAACCCTTTCCAACAATGACTGTATGATTTTGAGATCCATCTTTTCACACTGAGGACAACTGAGGGACTCATATGCAACTATTACAGAAGTCTCAAATGCCCACTGATGCTTCAGAAGGAAAAATGCTGCATTAAGAGCCAGGGGTGTAAACTTTTGAACAGAATGAAGGTGTGTACATTTTTCCAGAAGACAAAATAAGTTACATTTAACCTGATCTTAATATTCCAAAAGTTTTCACCCCCCAGCTCTTAATGCTTTGGGTTTCCTTCTGAAGCATCAGTGAGTGTTTGAACCTTCTGTAATAGTTGCATATGAGTCCCTCAGTTGTCCTCAGTGTGAAAAGATGAATCTCAAAATCATCCAGCCATTGTTGGAACGGGTTCAAATATACAAAAATGCTGAAAAACCAAAGAATTTGTGGGACCTGAAGGATTTTTCTAAAGAACAGCAGGCAGTTTAACTGTTCAGGACAAACAAGGGACTTAAGAACAACTTTGTTTTTTAATCAAACAAATTAAAAAAAAAAAAAAAAAAAAAAACACAGCTGTGGATCATTCAGGTAACAACACAGTATTAAGAAGCGTATATGTAAACTTTTGAAAGGGTTCATTTTAATAAATTCAACTACTATTTTCTCTTGTGGACTATATGTAAATGTTGTTTATGTGAAATATCTTATTCAGGTCAGCACTAAAAAAAATAACATGCATTTTGTATGATCACACAAGTAATCTAAAAAAATAAATAAATAAAAATAAATAAATAAATAAACAAAAAAAAAATTATATATTATTATACTATTCATTAAAATAGTCCTGAAACTGTCACAGTGCTATTATACTTTCAAAAAACAAACACAAAAAAAACAAAAAAACAAAAAAAAAAACAAATGCAGAACAACATTAATGGTAATAAAAAATGTTTCTTGAGCAATAAATGAAAGTATATTAAGTATATCTGAAATATATTTTAATGTATATAAGAATGACTTCTGAAGGATTATGTGACACTGAAGACTGGAGTAATGGCTGCTAAAAATTCAGCTTTGCTGTAGTACTTTGAAATTTTGATTAGAAAGTCTATATACATTTCTGCTATTTTGATGTATTCTCTCTAGCCAGTTGTGGACAGTCAATGCTGTGCATTTATTTAAATACACTGTAAAAATGAGCATAATTTTAACTGTAAAAATGCTAAACTGTTAATAAACACTAAAAAATGGTTAATGGGTTAACAGGAAGTTCCCGTAGTATATACAGCGAAAAACTGTAAAAGATCTAAAAAGACATTTAATGTAATTTTACAGTAAAATGCTGTTAATTGTATAGTTTTTAGAAGTGAAAAAGAACAAATCAAAGCATAATTTACAGTCAAAAAATGAAAACTGATATTCCCAGAATTCCCTGCATGACAACTCTACATTTGAAAATATTTTGTTTAAATAATCATGTTTCTTAATGGTTATGTGCATTAGGGTTTTATGTTACATTTTCTGTTGTTTAATGAATGTTTATTGCATTATTTAAGTGTCATGTTACATGTTGTGTTTTGCGTGAATGACTCTCCGCACCTTCTGTATATTATAAAATATGTTGGCTTGTAGGGAAGTTACTTGTGATGATTCTTAGATTCTTCATGTGGCTTATCATTCAAATTTTCTTGTTTGCAAATTACAGTTTTATACAGTAAATTTGCAGTTTGTTCTGTAAAAGTGTTTACAGTTTTTCTGTATTTTTTACAAAATTATTCTGGCAACCACAGGTGCCAAAATTATTTTGTAAAAGCTACAGAATATTTTTTTTTGTGTAACTTTTTCCCATGACAATCCATTCTTGTTGTCACAATCATCTCAGATAATGGTACTTAAATGGGGCTAAATGAACTGTAGTTGATTGATTTTCATGTCATTTGTCTACGTGACTATTGTCCAAAATGAGCTGCAAAGACCAGACATTATGCAGGAAGTCAAAAGTTTGGCTAGGCAATAATATTGTAGAGGCATGGCACACCAGCAACCAAAACACATTTGCTGGTGATAAGTTCTGCTGATCTTTTCAGCAGGGAGCTGATCCATATCACAAGCAAACAACATCACAAACCCATTGATGCATTGAATGTAGCCGTTATGTCCTAGCAAAGCAACTTCAGCTTAAACACAGATAAACCCAGAGTAAATGAAGCCAGGCTATGTTGACTTAGATAAGAACTGGGAGTCTGACAGCAAGATAACAATCCATACCTCCCCAAAGCCCATCCAACAGAACCATCCGCTCCCACGTTCAACTCCAGTGCTAGTTCCCACTTCCACCAGCGTTCTAGATAGGAGCCTAATACCCTCACACAGCGGCACTATTCCTCCATTCCCTGATAACACGCGCTCCGAGTCGCGGTGCTGAGATGCTGAGGGGCTCTGATGGGGATTACGATAAGACTTGGCTGGGAGGTTTTGGAAAGGAGTGACAAGAAAGAAATGTTTTCTGTACCTTAAACCTGCTGGCTAGCTTGACTTTGAAGGGGCCAAGCCATTAAATCAAGAGCGAAGCCATGTCAAAACACTAAAATGTTTGGAAATGCAGACAGGAATTTTCTGCCAGAGGACACAAGCCGAGATTTGTGGCACAGCGCTTAAATATAATCAGACGACGGCCGGGATTTAGCCGGAGATGAAATGCAGGTGACTGGTACAGTATAATGACGCTATAGTGGCGAGGGAGATTTAAAGATGACGGACTCGCCGGCATTATCCTCTCACTGTCAGATCTAAGCAAGAAGAGACGGCTATTACTGCCACTGCTGCGAGTAATTGCCCTTTTCTGACAGACGCTTAAACAAGCAGGTCTCAACGCTCTTATTTGGTTGGTTCTTAACAGACGAAAAGTTTTTTAAACAAAGAGTGAATGGATTGAAAAGGATGGGCTTTCAAAACTTTTAATACTGTTGCTTGCGGGCAGTGCGAGCATGAATAAAACTCATTTATGGTTCAAAATCTGTTTGATTTCTTGTTTGCCCTGTGGCCGCTGCGACATTCAGAAATTTGAATAATGTGATTTTGATTATGAAGCGATGAGATTGTTTTGCAAGCGGCGGCGGCGAACAGGGCATGAATGGAATGTGCGTGTTCAAGGGGGTTTGTGGGTAATGATTTAGAGAAATGAGAACGCTCATGTCCCCCATTGCAATGATGATCTAATCATTACCTCGGAAAAGTATTGCTTTTCCGATTTAAGCACGTGAATAAATAGCCCCATTACCGCTCACTTGTGCTCACAGCAAACGACGCGTGCGAAAAGATCAATGAGTTGAAAGGGCTGGAGTGCATGACATGTGACGACTGCAAGGACTGCATTAGGACAGAGTTCATAGGAAAGGAAAATTGAGTTTGATACAGTTAAACTAGATTTGCATTTCCTAGAGGAAATGTCATTGCTTGCAGGGCAGAAAGAATTGCGTTATAGTTTTAGGTAACTCAGGCTTGTGGCTTCAATTCTGTGTAAATGAAATGCTGCATTAGATTCTACTGTTATGACACTCGGTGGACTTGTTTTTGGTCAGGTGAGAAAAAATCAACATATGACAGCCTGTATATAAAAAGATGTATAATATAATAAAACTGCAATTCACTATGCAAATAGATGCGCAAGAGAAGACCAACCAGTTGCCATAACATAACATATTACATATTACATATATTACACATTACGTAGCATATTAAATATTACATCAAACCCCAAATAGGAAATGTAACATCTGGGTTGTGCGCCATTGAGAACTGAAATGAATTTTAAATTTCAATTAAAACGATAGATAGATAAATAGATAGACAGATAGATAGATAGATAGATAGATAGATAGATAGATAGATAGATAGACAGATAGATACTTTGATATAGAAAGACAGAACGATAGAGCGATAGATAGATAGATAGATAGATAGATAGATAGATAGATAGATAGATAGAATGATAGATAGAATGATAGATAGAATGATAGAACATTAGATAGACCGATAAACAGATAGATAGATAGATAGATAGATAGATAGATAGATAGATAGATACTTTGATATAGAACGATAGATAGATAGATAGATAGATAGATAGATAGATAGATAGATAGAACGATAGAATGATAGATAAAATGATAGAACGATAGAATGATAGAATGATAGAACGATAGAACGATGGATAGATAGATAGATAGATAGATAGATAGATAGATAGATAGATAGACAGACAGATAGAACGATAGATAGAACGATAGATAGATAGATAGATAGATGGATGGATAGATAGAGAGATAGACAGACAGAACGACAGACAGAACGATAGAAAGATAGATAATAGATAGACATATAGATAGATAGATAGATAGATAGAGAGATAGACAGACAGACAGAACGATAGAAAGATAGATGATAGACATATAGATAGATAGATAGATAGATAGATAGATAGATAGATAGATAGATAGAATGATCGATAGAACGACAGACAGACAGACAGATAGATAGATAGATAGATAGATAGATAGATAGATAGATAGAACGATAGATAGATAGATACTTTGATATAGAACGATAGATAGATAGATAGATAGATAGATAGATAGATAGATAGAATGATAGAACGTTAGACTGATAGACTGATAGATAGATAGATAGATAGATAGATAGACAGACAGACAGACAGAACAATAGAAAGATAGATGATAGATAGACATATAGATAGATAGATAGATAGATAGATAGATAGATAGATAGATAGATAGATAAAAAGGATGGTAGATAGAACGACAGACAAATAGATAGATAGATAGATAGATAGATAGATAGATAGATAGATAGATAGATAGATAGACAGACAGAACAACAGAAAGATAGATGATAGATAGATAGATAGATAGACAGATAGATAGATGATAGATAGATAGATAGATAGATAGATAGATAGATAGATAGATAGATAGATAGACAGATAGATAGAACGTTAGATAGATAGATAGATAGATAGATAGATAGATAGATAGATAGATAGATAGAGAGAACAACAGATAGATAGATAGATAGATAGATAGATAGATAGATAGATAGATAGATAGATAGATAGATAGATAGATAGACAGATAGATAGAACGTTAGATAGATAGATAGATAGATAGATAGAGAGAACAACAGATAGATAGATAGATAGATAGATAGATAGATAGATAGATAGATAGATGGATAGAAAGAACGATAGATAGATAGATAGATAGATAGATAGAATGATAGAACATTAGATAAACCAATAGACAGATAGATAGCTAGATAGATAGAACGTTAGATAGACCAATAGATAGATAGATAGATAGATAGATACTTTGATATAGAGCGATAGAACGATAGATAGATAGAACGATAGCTAGAACGATAGCTAGAACGATAGCTAGATAGATAGATAGATAGATACATAGATAGATAGATAGAACGTTAGATAGACCAATAGATAGGCAGATAGATAGATAGATACTTTGATATAGAACGATAGATAGATAGATAGATACTCTGATATAGAACGATAGAACGATAGATAGATAGATAGATAGATAGATAGATAGATAGATAGATAGATAGATAGAATGATAGAACATTAGATAAACCAATAGATAGATAGATAGATAGACAGACAGATAGATAGATAGATACTACGATACACAGAATGATAGACCAAACAATAGATAGAACACTAGACCGAACAGTAACTAGATAAATAGATCGATAAATAAATAGATAGAACAATGGATGGACGGACAAGTATATAGACAGAACAATACACAGATCCGAAAAAAACCCTGATGAACATCAATACTGTGCTGCCTTGCAACCACTGTAAAAATTACTGTATTTATCATTCCCATAATATTGTTCTCTATATTGACTGTAACAACAGCTTTTATATGCTTGGTAGCACTTAAAAACTCCCTGCAGCTTTTGCACTCGGAGCACAATGAGGTAATTCATGTGTACCTGGAAAAGGCTGCAATGCAGCTAAAGCTAATGTGGACCTGCAGCTGTGAGTGAATCTAGGGGAGCAGCCCAGTGCTGCAGCCTTAATTCTTTTTGCCGTATTCTCTCCTTTCGACATCACATTCCCTCTCTCTCCCCTGCCCCCTACTGGCCTTCTGCTCTCATTATACCCTTGCCAGGCCTTCGACATGTTGTCATAACTCTGTGGATCAGGACAGTGTTTTGGTCTCTTTGTTGTGGCTCCCTCCCACCAATCACTGGCTTGAAGCCCCACGGACGCTGCCGTTTAACACAGACAGCGAGTGATGTGTGGCACATGGCGGCGCGAGGCGTGGAAGGGGGAATGCGATGATGTTGACACAGACGGTACATGTCAGCGCTGCCCCCTTAGAACCGCCTGTGATGTCTAATTGATTTCCTCACTCTTTGAGCGGATGCAATTACAGCCCTCGCTCAAAGAGACCGGCTCAGTGTGCTCTAACATGGAGGCAAGGGAGAGGGCGGCTGAAGGCTTTATTACTTACATAATACTGCGAGGCATGTCTAAAGAAATGACGCCTGGTGAAGTCAGTGGTCACTGGAATGTCTATAGACTCGAGCTTAAAACATGCTGGATGAAACTCATAAAGTACTTGTGCCTCAAAAGCAGAAAAACTTTTCCATTCAGGCACTCTGAATGGCACTTGAGCAAGGATATTCACCTCGCGGTGTCACTTGTAGTGAAGTCATTAAGTCAAGTGGATCATGTTGTCTGACAGAGCATACATTTTTCATTTTAATTATTACATTTTTTCCCCTGAGGTCAAGTTATGTTAGCAAAGTTTTTAATGCATAACAGTAATTTTCCCATGAATATTTTGCACTCTTTCCTTGATGCTAATTAAATGGTAAACTGCAGCTGAATTTAAGAAAGGCCCTGTTTGCATGTGAAATGAGTAGTGTTGCAGGGGCTTTTCAAACTTTTATATTCCTAATATATACATAGAGACACATTTGAGATCAAATGTCCTAAATTTCAAGATCACTGCTTAGTCCTATTATAGTTATCCTAACAGGAGTAGAAGGGCAATTTTCTAAAAAGAACTCTGATCAAAATTACAGACCGCTTACAAACACCTCTAAATTATTGGTGTTAATCTGGCACCTGGTGCTAATTTCTTTTTTTATATAACAAACCCTATTTAACTGGCAGCATTCCTCCAGGTTTCACTGAGATTAGGACTATGTGAGATTTCACTAAGACCGGATAATACAAAGATTCTCAGTGGGGAATCGGTTCAACACCGCAGCTGGAATTGCTTGCCAGTTCAGTGTTGAGCAGGGTAAAGATCTGTCTCGGCATGTTTAAGAGAAGTCAGACTGAAAGCACCATGAACAAACCCTCATTTTTAAAGCCAGTTATACCAAAATATGAAAAAAGACTACCGTACATTCCCAATCACTTGCAATGAGGATAAACAGTTTGTTAAATTATATATTACATATAATCACATCAGACACACATCAGGGTTGAAAATTCGTGAGGGCTTGTGGCAAAAATACCACCAAAATGAACAAAAATGCCCCATAAATTCAAGATGAAGTGGCATTTAAACAATGTTTTGTGGCTGTCACGATTAAAATGAAATGAAAATGAACGCAAAGTGTCAATTCGCGGAATTACATTTAGATTCGTTTACACCGCTCAGATTGCTTTTACGTGCTGATTTGTGCAGCGTTGAGCCTTATAACCAATCAAACACGTTTCTGTTGAACTTAGGAATGCATTGGCCAATCAGAGGTGCTTAGATTAGTCATTGTTGAAAACGTTGGATCAACATAAACAACACAGTGCAGATACTATGTAAATAAAAGATTAATTGAATTTGATGTGCCCAAAACAAAATAAAAATATGTTATATTGTTTTCTATATCGATATTGATAATCTTTATTACAACATAAAGAGCAATAATCTACAATAATGATTTTTGTCATATTGCAGCCCTATGATCTCCTGTTTTTTACATGTATAATTTAGATGGGTCATTCCATGTCAACTCAACCAAAGGTCCCCGTCTCAAATTTGATTTTGCTAATATTTTCTGAAGAAAGATAGACATGTATAGTGATGAAAGCCAAAATATTAAATGTCATGGATGAGTATTTAGAAACACAAAACGACTTTTGGTTTTTGACTATTAAAAATGGGTAGGATACTAAATTTGGACATGGATCTGCACTGAGATCTCAATATCTCAACACAGGGCCTTCAAAAATAAAGATTCCAAAAGAAAAGTTTCTTAGAAACCAAAATCTAAAATCATATTAAGATAACTTTAATACTTCTTAAGATACTGGCATGCAAAATTTGGAAAAAATCATATTTCTGACACTCAAACAGGTATGTCCTATACAGTTGTTTTAATAGAGGGAAACAAGATACAGTTCTAGTTTCAGCATTACTTATTCTTCAGATATTTCGGTTTCAACATAATCAATATCAGTTCTATGTAAGTGATCAACATTTGGTTTTCAAGCACTGAAAATGTGGATAAAATTCAGCAATCTGATAAATGGAGCCTCATTTAGATGCCCATATCTCTGAGACTGAATAATGTAGGGCCTTGAAAATGTAGATTCTGAAAGAAAAGTTCATTAACAACTAGAATATAAAATTATATTGCGATGTCTTTAATATTTCTTGAGTTATAGGCACACAAACTTTGGAAAAAGAAAATGTATGGCACTCAGGTATGTTTAATGCAGTTATTTTGACATAAGGGAATGAGATACATTTCTAGTTTCAACATTATTTCTTCTTCAGACATTCCTCTTTAAAAGAAAAGAAGCATTATATTTTTGCAAAGTGACCCACATTGGGTTTTTGAACATTGAAAATATGTACAATTTAATTATTTACTGTACCCCTGGAGCCATACTGAAATTCCAAAATCTCTGAAACTGAACCATATAGGGCCTTTAAAATATAGATGCCAAAAGGAAAGTTTGTTGAGACCCAATATCTAAAAGAACATTAGGATATCTTAAATAATTCTTGAGACACAGGCATGCAGACTTTGGAGTTAAAACTTGAAAAGTGCTGTTTCCCCATTTTTGAATGGTCATCATTGGCACATAATGTAACAAAGATTGCTAAAGTCAACAGATTTTATTAATAGAACTACTTATCTCTGTGTAAAAATAACATTATGATGCTGCCATCTTTCTGAAGTAATTTTTACTCTCTTCTAATTTGGCTCTGAATATCAGGCAAAATTTTGGCCATTTTGACCCCCCTCTACAAAATAGTGGATTAGTCAGTAAATATTTATCCATGACATTTAATATTTTGGCTTTCATCACTATACATGTGTATCTTTCTTCAGAAAAAAATCTTAGCAAAATCAAAAATTTGAGATAGGGAATTTTCTGAAATTTGGTTGATTTGATACGGAATGACCCAGATACAATTTTAAACAGTCTATTGTTATTGACAACAGTTGAAAATATTGATTACAGTAATTCGGGTAAATTGAAGTATTTTACATTAAAGGCAACATATGGTTTTTATAATAATAAGAAAAATTGCTCTCACAAATGTAAAAAAATGCCTCTGGAAATCAATTCCAGGAGGCAAATATTGCCCCTTAATAGAAAAGTACATTTCTGACCCTGATACATGTATGATTTTTTTCAATTTCACAATTCACAAGTTTTTTTTTTCTCACAAATCCGTCACAAAATTGCAAGATGTAAACTCAGAATTCTGAGAAAAAAGTCAGAATTGCAGGATATAAACTTAAAATTGTGAGATCTCAATTCGGATTTGCAAGAAAGAAAGTTAGAATTGTTTTATCTCTCACACTTTTTTTTTTTTTTTGGAATTTTTCAGAATCTTTTCAAAATGTTCAGAGATACAAATTCAGAATAATGCAAAAAGTCAGAATTCTTGGATAAAAAGTCACTATTACCTTTTTTTATTTTTCTATTCTGAAATTCAAAAGCTTCCACACTAATTTCTGACTGAAAAAAAAAAATCTGAAACAGCTTAAGACTCTGTACACATTGGATTTGCAAGAAAGAAAGTTAGAATTCTGGGTTTATCTCTCACACTTTTTGCAGAATTTTTTTTCAGAATTTTTAGATACAAACTCAGTATAATGTAAAAAGTCAGAATTGATAGATAAAAAGTCACTATTACCTTTTTTATTTTTCTACTCAGAAATTCAGAAACCGGTTTCCATACTAATTTCTGACAGGAAAAAAAAATATGAAACAGCTTTAGACTCTGTACACATCACAAACAAGTCAGTTGCTGCCATCAGCTTTGGTGATGTTTGTTGGGTGCGGTTTTGAATAAATGATACGTGGTTTTGAAGACAGGTGTGGTCTAATTCAGGTGGGAATTAGCCAAACAGCTAAAATCGCTTACAACACCTTAAACACCTTTCTATTTCCTCTAGAAACTATGGGAATGAGGGAGTAGCACTGCCAGCGGTCTTAGTCACCTTGCTCCCCTCTGTCTGCAGACTTTGTATGGCTCAGCATTCTAATCAGACCCTGAGGGCACAGCAAAAAAACGCTGAGCAGCTCTGCAGGTCTAGCACTTGCTTTCCTCACCCTAACTCAGAAATTAGCCACCTTCGTGCTTCTGCTAACCTGAGAACATAAGCTACGAATATAAATGTCACTCTGTAACAATGCACCAAGAAGTTCTACATCTCCACCTTAGCCTTTTTCCCCCCATATCGCCTCATTTATCAGCAGCAGCCTATGTAGAGTATATCGATGTGAAGACCATTTATTGCTCTTGTCAGGGCTAGTCGCTAATGATAAATGTCAATTGCTTTGTGTGTATCTCGCAGGATATTTGCGATGATCACCCTCCCTTCAGTTCTGGTTCGTGTAAGACTGATTCAGTGCAGCCTCCCCGTTCCCAGAAGTGATCAATCTTGAGGCCGCCAAAAATGTTAGCGTGTTACATGATTTATAACATTTTACGCCTTATTTATTGCATGATCAATTCGCATTCCAGAGACACCTTGTGAGGAGACTGCAGTGGGAGGGAAAAATTACTGATGTGTCATTTGTGACAGAAAAATTCACATAGCATTTTATATCTCAGCATTACTGTATGTCGCTCAACCCCAGATGATTATAAAATCTAATTCACAGAGGCAGAAAGAACCGACATGAGATTATATGCCAAGCTTATGTACAAAGTGTTCTTGTAACATCAAGCAAATTGATAAATTGCCTGACAAGACAAATGCAATAATGACACAGGAAGTTGCCCTAAAGATTAAAGGTTTCATTTGCAATGGCCTTTCTTTGAAAGTCAGGAAAAACCAAAAGGTAGCTAGTCTTCCTGAAAATGTCATGGCCTCTGAGGAACTGTCAAGAAGTTTTGAGATCAGGGCTGTCATGCCGGTCACGGCGATAATGCAAATATCAAACCGTCTGATCATCATACCAGACCGGCTCAGGCATATTTTTCCAAGAAAGTCTTGTAGATTTGAATTCTGGTGGAATGAAATTCACCAAACAAAGCAGCCCGAAGAGTTCTGCATTTACATTCATGGTGAGATAGAACAATAGGCTTTAATTAAAATAGGCTGTTAAACACATCCTGTCACTTTTACCAGCGAGTGGGAACCTTGCACCAAAACAACCTCATTCTTTGGGACTCATTCACTGATTTCCCTCTCGGTTTGACAGCTGACAGATTCGGTGCAGAATGGAGAGGTGGAAAGTGAGGGCTGATCAGTTGAATCAATAGGAGAAACGCTGAGCCTGTATGTGAATTACAGTATCAAGCTTGTTGCTGTCAATCCAATATAATGACATAGAACAGACAGAGCAGCACACCTGTGTGGGTGGAGGTTGTGCTGACACTGATCTCATTATTTCATCTTTCTAGTCACGAAATCAACTGGAGGATGTAGGTCTGATTTACAAACTGATGTTGTGCCAAAACAATAAAAAAAATCTTCTAAAACTTGCCACAGGGTTTCTATATCTAGTTAGTAAGAGCAGGAGCAAACCATCTGTCCTAATTCTTAATTTAAATTGAGCGCAAATGTATCTTTTGTCCTCCTACTTGTCACTGTCATTTCCTCCTGCTCAACTCCATTAGAAGTAAATCTGCTCTGAATGCTAAGTTTTACACTAATAATTTAATACAGTACATGAACACATGAACATAATCTCTAGAACTGCTCACTTCATGAGCACCGTTTCTTTTGCGGAAAACTATCGTCATTTAATGAAAACCCAAAAGGTCTTCACAGCAACCCATCAAAATAAATGTTCGGTTTAACCTGACAGTCAGAAATATATTAATATATTACGTAATGTAAAGTTAGAACTACTACTACTAATAAAAATATTATTAAAGCAATGTTTAAGGAATATTTACCAGAAAAAAATATTTACCAGAATTTATTTACCAAAAAATTGTAAATACGCAACACAGTATTTCTGAAAAAAATAAAATAAATAAATAGCCTATAATAAATGAATTCTTTATCAAATCTAATTATCCTATATAAATTCATTAGACATACTTTTGATTATTAAAATGTAATGAAACGATTAAAATAGAATCCAGAAAATTAATGGAAAACAGAGATTCACAAACAAAACTGAATTTGAGAAAAATAATAAAATGTATTTCATAGGGCCTTAAAAACATAATTTTTGTTAAACTTTTAATAAATTGCTGTTAAGTTTTATGATTTCAATTAATTAGACATGCTTTTTGATAAATATTTTTTTAATGTAATAATCCTGTGTAGTGGCACTGGCATGTGATTATTATTATTATTATTGTTTTTTTTTAAGGGGGGATGAAATGCTTTGTTTTAATAGATAAAATAACTATGATCTCCATTTGGATCATCTATTATTCAGTTACTTTTCCTATTGTTCTCTGTTTTTTTGTAGTATAGGTTAAGCAGTAGTATCCTGACATTTTAGTCAGGTATTGTATCGAAGTCAAAATTTTGGTATCGTGACAACACTAATCAGGAAAAACATTTGAAGTGTTATAGACTGCCAAAAGTCAAAACAAATCAAGGAGAAGAGTGCAAAAAACTGAGGAGCAAAGGGCATTTGTGGTTGGCCAAACTGAACCAGGATTTCCAGGGCAAGAATCTTGACAACACTCACATTTGTTCTATTCATTTCCGGTCAGGTAGGTGAAATATTAAGCTAATGTCTTAATAAATACTGCTTGTACGCACCTTTACCATCTATTAACTTCAGTTTGTCAAAATATTGCACCCTTTCCTGCTTACTAAGTTCTTCTCCATATGATTTAGCAGCTTCCACACATTTTTTCCGTGGTTTAGACAGCAGAAATTAGCATATTAGCATAACAACATATTCAGTAGTACATTAACCGTGCAATCCATGTTGTTGTTTACATCTGAGTATTGCCAATATGCCAATATGGCCACGCATCCTCCATACAGCCATATCGCATGGCTACAAGATTGATATTACGTTTATACAACAGTTTGATGGCACATGTGTGTAAATAAATAAGAAACAACAACGGACTGTCTTTAAAAACCCTCTTTTGGCATTCATTCGTCAGCTCAATTTCATATTCCCAATAAAACATTAGTTTGAATTTCCGTTGAGGAAAGCTATATCTTTGTCGTACTATCCTTTCATCTGTTAAGGGTGACTGCTGCTTAGTGCATTTGTTGGCTGCTTCTTACAAGGTGTTGTTAAAAGGAAAAGTAACTTCCTTGTTTACAAATGCATTTCAGTTTTTCAACATAAAAGTCTTTACTACTGACTCATAAAAACAGGCCATCTAATGGCGGAATAATATAACTTAAATTACCATCACGTACACACATTTTGAAATACTTTTATTAAACACTACTATTATTTATATAAAACATTATTTATTAAACTATATTAATAAACAACAGCAACAGCCAAAATAAAAGTTTTTAGGCAATTCATTTAAAAGATATGAGTATAAAGGCAGCGTTCTGATATCCAGCATTAAATTTAGATAAAATATAACGTAATGAGATTTTACCCTCAGACAGAATGGTTTGCTCTAAAGCAAATAATAGATTAATGAGACCAAAAACCACCTGTTAGATTTATCAAAAACAAAATATAACTTATGTTTAACCACTATAGAGACATCAAATTCCTGAAGATCTGGCTGCAGTAAGGCTGCCTAAAAACTCTTAAAACTACATTCCGTGACACAGAAACAGAATTATTTATAAAATTATAGTGGATTTGAACATCCGCCATGACACTCGCTGCGAGAAATACCGCAAGCCGAGTGATGCAAACGGTGAAACGGTTGGAGCTCTGTTATCACTAGAATGTCACACTCCTCTCAGCCAATCAGATTCAAGGACCAGAAAGAACTGTTGTATAAACGTCACATATTTATAATTCTCTATTTATGTATGCTATAGTCACAATATATCACTGTAAGATATAAATATATTAATAATAATAATATAATTAAATAAATCAAAAAAAAAAAAATAAAAGAAATACAAAAAAAATAAAAGAGGCAAAAAAAAAAAAAAAATAAAATAAAAAAAATAAAAATAAATAAAAAAAAAAAAAAAAAATAATGAACATATAAAAAAGTGCTAATAAAATTTTATGAATCATACCGAAGCCTCAACAAATGTGATTAGGATGGCAAACACTCTTACCTCTCATACACAGCCGACCTGAGCTGCGTTTTTGGGCCCTTGTGTTTTAGTCCTGCCGCTTTAATGTTTATCTTCAGACAGCATCAAGGTAAGCCTGGAATTGATTTCATTTCCTCTGAGACATTAGATTATTGGACAAAAGGTCAAGTACAGTGAGTTTACATAACCTAGTTGGAAAATCAATAGGCTCAGAAACATTTGAAATGAATTCGTTTAAAGTAATATCACGCTTGTATAATCGGTGACCTTGGCATTTCTCTTTTTCCCCATATTAATTATGCCCAGACCCGTTGAGGTTAATTGACTTTGGGCTAACACAGCTATCATAATATTTTCATTTAATAAGATGCCGTCTGGAGACAAGCCCTTCTGGCAGATATTAGCTTCATGTAATGTGTTATATCGTAAAAGGAACCTTGTTAAAGTTTGTTGTGGCTAGATAACACAGACCGCATTACATAATACAGCATGGGCAGTGAGCTAACGCCATCTTTCACATTAACAATCACATGCTTTATTCAAGAAAAAAAAACTGTTGGTCTGATTTTAACACCAGTGCAATTTACCACTCCACATTTGCTCTGCAACACAGACCATCTGCATCAGAATATAAACAACTCAATTTCTTCGACCAAATGTGACCATCCACCAGGGAAAGTGTAATTTAATAACATTAGGGTAAAAAATATTGGACACCAGGGGTATTTTGGGGAAATGGTTATGTTTGGCCTGTTGATTTAGAATATGTACTGTCCACATTTCCAATGCTACAGTAAACAGGCTTGCCAAATGGATTACTTCTGCTCCTAAATCAAGCTTTACAACAGTAACTGCTTTCAAGTAGTCCTAAAAAACTGTGTAATTACTTAGAGACTGAAACAACTGCTGTATGCAAAAGACTGAAGTGTCAGCCAACAGCTTCTAGAACATATAGGACATTCAACCACAAGTAAAGCTAAATAAGCCTTGAAAATAACAAACAAACAAACATCAAGTTTCAAATAAAATATTCAAGCGAAGACTAACATTTCAGTTGAAGTGTTGAACTAAAATCTCCATATGGTGCGATACATTCTAATATTCATCAGCATAAATGTGCAAATTCAGTTTAATGGGTTTGTTTCTGGCAGATTCTTTAATAAAAATTCCTTGTGCTTTAATATTCCTTGTGTTTTGTGTTTGTTTTGTGTTGCTTCTCTGCATAGACATTTCATAAGCTCTAATTTACGGAGATGGGTCCCCCGGGACAAATGTCACAGCGCCTGAAATGTGTGGCTGAAGGAGAAATTGTGTGTGAGACATTCAGTACCCCACGGGCTAGAAGAATAACAGCGAGGCTAACCGAAACAGTCATAACACATCCTGAAGTATGCAGCGGCTGAAAATAAAATTACCAAAGCGTGCAAGCATGCACATACTGCTCATCCTATCAGCTCTAAAACGCTTTCCAGAGAATCAAGCCTGAAGGGATTTCATACCTGCTGCGATTGCCCATTACATTCCACCCAGCTCCCCCTTCCACCCACCATCACAGCAGGTGCAAGATTCTCCACTTGTATGGAAACCAATGAGGGACTGTGGTTTGGAGGACAGGTTGTATTTCAAACTTTTACAATGGATTTGCCCACAAGCAACACAAAAGTTAAATGTATCCAAACAAGACTAAAGCTGTAATATCATTTATGAAATATTAATGAAATAGTCCTTATTAAGAGCATAAACTGTATGGCTGTTCCGTGGCGTTATCTTTGTAATAAGCTAGGACTGATGAGACGATTAAAGTGATAGTTCACCTGAAAATGAAAATTCTGTCATTAATTACACGGAGGAGGAGAAATTGTTAAATAAAGTTGTTAATCTTGTTTTCTTTGCACACAATAGTATTCTTGTAGCTTCGTAAAATTAAAGTTGAACCACTGATGTCACATGGACTATTTTACCAATGTCCTTACTACTTTTTAATGACCTTGAACAAGTCAGTTGCTATCTATGCAGGGTCAGAAAGCTCTTATATTTCATCAGAAATATCTCAATTTGTGTTCCGAAGATGAACGAAGGTCTTATCAGTATGGAACAACATGAGGGTGAGTATAATTAATGACAGAATTTTCATTTTTGGGTGAACTATCACTTTAAAAGGTTTTGGTATTTTACTATAACACTGAGAAATTAAAAACACCGCAGTCATTGAGCAACACACTAATTGCACTAAACGCACTAAATGCTTGTTCATTTACGTCATGTAATGGATTATCATCTGTACCAAAATAAATACACTTAAGTAAAAACACATTAAATTGATCAAATATGACAGACACCTACACTGTTACAAAGTATTTATATTTAAAATAAATACCGTTATTCTGAGCCTTCTATTCATCAAAGAATTATGAAAACATTATCACCGTTTCCAAAAATAGTATTATTATTAGAAAATCACTTTCTATATAGCAATAGATCACAACAGAAGTCATTTAAAGTTACCTTTTCAATAGAACAGGTCCATACCTTGTTATTTTAGTAAACAAACTAAATAGCCTTATGTTATTTATCTTATTTACACGACGACATGTCATTTCTGTCTCTACATAGAATTTATACAACAGTTCAATAAACAAGAAGTTAATATTGAGAGACTTACGATTTAAACAGCATATTTCCCGTTTTTGCCCAACAAAAATCATTCAAAACACAGCCAGAGCACTGTTTTGCGTCTCTGAATGACATGACGGTGTTTCATTCATGAATGAATAAACCGTTTAAATGAGTCGGTTCAATCGCAATGACTCGCTTAACAGTGACACCTACTGCCGGTTTTAATTTCACATTTAAAGTGGCCTTTCCTTTTATTTATAAATAATTTTAAATACGTTTAAAATATCTAAACATTATTTATGCATTTGTAACTGCAGTTTAAAGCATTGCATGTTCCTTCTGAGCTGCATTAAACAGTATGTAAATATGTCTAAACGCATCTTCAGATGCAGCTTCTGTGTTTCCTCAACAATTTTCTTGATACTGACTTCATTTGCTTGGTAACAGCCCAAATGTCTTATTATTCTAATTGACTGAATAAATGTAAGAATATGACTCAAAAGATGATGCACACTTTTAGAAAAAAAAATGGTTTATAAAGGTAAAAAAAATGCCCATAAAAGGTAAAAACCAATTTAAACTTACTGGAAACGATTAATTTCTATCACTGCTATCACTGCAAGTTAAGGAGTCAGCTGTCCACGGTAGTCCTTAAGATACCAGCACAATAACACACACCAATGATGTTGAAAATTCAAATTCAAATCAATTCCATTTTAAAATGCATTAAAACAGGAAACAGTTATTTAAAATTGTAATAATATTTCACAATATCATTATTTTTATTCTATTTTTAATCAAATGAATTCAGCCTTAAAAGGCACTTTCTTGCAGTTAAAGTACTTTATCCCTTGGTGCAATCTTGTTGAGAGCGTCAGCAATAGTGATGTTAATGCTGACCCTCACAGCTAGCGGCTTAGCTAAATCAGATAAAAACAAGACATCCGTCTAAAAGTGTTGGCATATCATGCACATTCAGCAGCAGGGATACAGCTCTGATATACAGTATCCTCAAATTTCAAAATGACCAATTTGAAATATAAAATGGCCAAAAAAATCCATAGAATCCTGATGGAATGATGTAATGCTAAACAGAGGCAAGGTTTTCTCAAACGAAACACTCTCGTATATAAAAAGACTCAGTGCAATCAGACAAAGCCAAGTACCGTTTGACAAACTCAGCGAGCATCTGATAGCCATTGAGGAAGCAGATTTCACAAGAAAGTTTTGTCAATGTGAAGTCCTTCACAGAATCACTCTGAGATAAAGTGGCTCGCCATGTGTCATGGTGCCCCAGGCCTGCCTGAATGGGTGCCTCAAACAGACTGTGACTGGCAGAAATCAGTCGGCAGGGAACATAATTCCGCCACCGCTTCTCCTGAGGCACAAAAAACATAGAGAACATGCCGATTTTAAATTCCGCAGAGGTTCACAGAAGAAAACAGCTGCTTTGGCCGGGGATTTAAATTCAGATGCAGTCCTTCTTCCTACCACTCTGAATTTAAAACACAGCTGGAGAAGAAATTCAGGATGTGGAGTATAGGAAAGGCACGTGACAAAAAACCTAAGGAAGAAAGAAGGATCAGACAGAACCTAACAAGGGCCGAAGCTTGTATTGTTTGTCACCATTTCTGGGCAAAGAGCACAAGCTGAGTGAAGAAGCTGCCTCTCATAAATTATTCACAGTTCAAAATCTTCATGGATGCAACACCACAGGAACATTGTGGAGAAACAAACAGATGAAAAGCATTTGTCAAATGGCCGGAAATTGCTAAAGCAGAAGCCCGTTATCTATAGCGCACTAAAAGCAATTATAACAGAGAGAGGCTAGCTTTTGAATACAAAGCAGACCCAAAGCTTAATACGTCCATTTAATGCAACCCATATGCATGTTTCTGAATATACATGGAAGGCATCAGGATGTTCTCGGGTTAACACAGTCTTTGAGCCGACCAAATGAAGTAATGTTAAAAGCACTGGACGGGAATAATGGTTCTGATCTCAAATGTTCTTTAGCATTTCCAGCTCAGTAGGCATGGTTAAAGCATACTAAAAAAATAGAGCCGTTTTTGCAAGTCTCAGTGGAAACATCTATTTAACTGATGGAGCTGTCACAACTGCCACATGAGGTGTATCAAAATGTCACATATTCCACAGCACATACTTTATTATAGAGCGCCCAAGCTTCACTGCATTCAATCTGATATTGAGTGTTCAACAGATTAATTGTTGCGAAAGAGAAAAAAAAGGTATTGTTTGCAAAATGTAGATAAGCCAAGCAAAAAACAAAACAATCAAACCTTAACTGATAAGCAATGCTCACTTAATAACAGAAAGAATAACAGGAACTGCGGCACGGCTAAACTTGAAATAATGTAAATGTAAGAACACAATTGTTGTTGTAGATCTGCAGCGGCCTTATTCTTACGGCCGAATCAGTCGTGCGTATATATAGAAAAACAAAGTTACACAAAAGAGTTCAATAAACAAGTTCATACTAAGAAACTTTGCCTGTTTTTGCTCCACCAACGAAAATAGTTCCAAACAAAGCCAAGGCTGAACAGCTGCACGTCTGACTAACGGTGTTTGATTTCTGAATGAATCAATGTATCGATTGAGTGAATGATTCAAAGACTCACTCATGAAGGAAGAAATATGTTTTGTTCCTTAACCCTTTAACTGTCACTCCCATTTTTGAACACAGACATAAAAATGCACTATCCAGACTTATATTTTTATAATTCATGAATGAAAACATTTTGTAATATGTTTTTGATGTACATTTTCCGTGGTAATGCAATGTCTGATTTAAAAATGCCTTTCAAAGGATGAATTTTGAGATTTTAAGTTTTGAACTGATATATAATTTCTTATGATTTCTAAAGTGTGAAAGGGAAAAAGGCAACGAAGAAAGTCTTTTGTGACAAAGGTGAGAACTCATGTTATGATGCAGATTTTTTAAGTTGCACTCTTGACATATATTAATCTATTACTTTTCCTACATAATTTGTAACACAAAAATGGTAATGGTAAAATATCTGTTTAGGAGTGTATAGTTTGTCATGATTAGATTAGGATTTATTTGTAATATGGTGAAGTGTGGCGTACCACAGAGTGGACGGTGACAGTTAAAGGGTTAATGAATCAGCAGATTTGAACGATTTGGTTGAGTAAATGATTCAGAGACTCGCTTACTTTTTTCATTCCTGAATGAAGCAGCATTTCTGAAAAGAATCGGTTGAACGAATATGATTCGTTCAAGATCAAAATGTTGTTCATTCAAGATCAAGATCTGCTGCAGCCTCGCTTTTACAGTCAAATCAGTCATGCTTATATCCAAAAAAAACAAAGTTACACAAAAGAGTTCAATAACTAAACAACTTCATAGTGACTAACTTACATTTTAGACACAGCATCGCCAGTTACTTTTTGGTCCAAAAACGAAGACAGTTTCTAACTTTCTAACAAAGCCACAGCAGAACAGCTGCACACCTGACTAACAGGAGGCGGTGTTTGATTCCTGAATGAATCAATGAATCGATTGAGTGAATGATTCAATGACTCACTCATAAAGGAAGTAATTTGCTTCATTCCTTAATGAATCAGTGGATTTGAACCATTCGGTTTGAGTGAATGATTCAGAGACTCGCTTACTTTTTTCATTCCCGAATGAAGCAGCGTTTCTGAAAAGAATCGGTTGAATGAATGTGATTCATTTAAGATTAAAATGTTGCTCGATCAAGTTCAAGATGTTGATCAAGATCTGCTGCAGCCACATTCTTAAGTTGAAATCAGTCACGCTTATATTCAGATAAACAAAGTTACACAAAAGAGTTCATACTGAGTAACTTACATTTTAGACGCAGCTTTGCCAGTTACTTTTTGCTCCGAAAATTAAAACAGTTTCTAACAAAGCCACAGCAGAACAGCTGCACGTCTGACTACCAGGAGGTGGTGTCTGATTCCTGAATGAATCGTTGAATTGATTGAGTGAATCATTCAGTGACTCACTCTTGAAGAAAGAAATATGTTTTTTTTTTTTTTCCCTTAATGAATCGGCAAATTTGAACGATTCAGTTGAGTGAATGATTCAGAGACTTGTTTACTTTTTCATTCCAGAATGAAGCAGCGTTTCTGAAAAGAATCGGCTGAACAAATATGATTTGTTTAAGATTAAAATGTTGTTTGTTCAAGATCAAGATGTTACTGAAGATCTGCTGCAACCTCGTTCTCACGGTCAAACCAGTCATGCTTATATCCAGAAAAACAAAGTTACACAAAAGAGTTCAATAAATAAACAACTTTATACTGACTAACTTACATTTTAGACACAGCGTCTGCAGTTACTTTTTGGTCCAAAAACGAAGACAGTTTCTAACAAAGCCACAGCAGAACAGCTGAACGTCTGACTAACAGGAGGCGGTGTTTGATTCCTGAATGAATCAATGAATCGATTTAGTGAATCATTCAATGACTCACTCATGAAGGAAGAAATATGTTTTTTTTTTTCCCTTAATGAATCTGCAAATTTGAACGATTCAATTAAGTGAATGATTCAGAGACTCGCTTACTTTTTCATTCCTGAATGAAGCAGCGTTTCTGAAAAGAATCGGTTGAACGAATATGATTTGTTTAAGATTAAAATGTTGTTAGTTCAAGATCAAGATGTTGTTTAAGATCTGCTGCAGCCTCGTTGTTATGGTCACATTCAGAAAAACAAAGTAACACAAAAGAGTATAATAAATAAACAAGTTTATACCGAGTAACTTACATTTTAGACACGGCATTGCCAGTTACTTTTTGCTCCAAAAATGAAAACAGTTCCTACCAAAGCCACAACAGAACAGCTGCACATCTGACAAACAGGAGGCAGTGTTTGATTCCTGAATTAATCAATGAATCGATTGAGTGAATGATTCAATGACTCACTCATGAAGGAAGAAATATTTTTTGCTCCTTAATCAATCGGCGGATTTGAATGATTCGGTTGAGTGAATGATTCAGAGACTTACTTACTTTTTTCATTCCTGAATTATGCAGCATCCTGAAAAGAATTGGTTGAACCAAAATGATTCGTTCAAGATCAAGATGTTGTTCAAGATCTGCAGCAGCTTCGTTCTTACGGTCAAATCAGTCATACTGATATTCAGGAGAACAAAGTTACAAACAAGGGTTCAATAAATAAAAAAGTTCATACTGTTTTTGCTCCACCAACGTAAAAAAGTTCCAAACAAAGCCATAGCAGAACAGCTGCAGGTCTGACTAACAGGAGGCGGTGTTTGATTCCTGAACAAATCAATGAATCAACTGAGTAAATGATTCGATGACTCACTCATGAAGGAAGAAATAAGTTTCAGCAAATCTGAAAAATTTGGCTGAGTGAATGATTCAGAGACTCACTTTTTTCATATATGATTCCCTAATAAAGACTGTCAATTGCTGCCACCTACTGGTCTTATGTAATGATGTACTGTAACAATGCACACCAAAGTTTTTACTCTACTCTAGAGGAAAATACTCTGAAAAGATAAAATGTAAGAGAAGTTTCTATTTATTTTTGGTCCTTACATAATTTCCAGATTTCTGTTTGTGTTATTTCTGATAACTTTATACTAAAATACGTCTACAGATGTCTATATTTGCTTTACTTAATATCGAAATGAATCACTCAGGTGATAAATGAACTAAAATGTCTTTCATATAGTGTGTTCCACTTCTAAAACTTTGGGGCAAAAAAGTAAAAAAATCCAAAAAATCAAGGATAGTGATAGCCTTTGCTCTTCTCAAACTGGCCCAACTGACAGAATTAGCAATAAAGGCAAGTCAGTCTATTTCTGGAACAGACTGACATTGGATGAAAGCCTTCCAATCATTTCCGTATATGGGCTTATCTCCAGATCTCTGCTCTATTCCCACATCACGATGTAATTTGCTTTTTTACACTTCAAACAACGGTACAATCCATACACGCCTCTGGCAGCCCGTCTGTTTCACAGTAATGGCTGTGAACACCTGACATTTAATAAGATGAAATCTGACCGCAAACAACGCAGGTCTGCTGAATATCAAAGCTCAGAAATGATTTCAGCAACCTTATTTCTTGTTTGAAAATGTCTGAAAAAATTTCAAGCTTTTGTTAGTTATCCTCTTGTTTTATCTGGCATGCAATCTCCTTTATTTCATGGTATTGCCTTCTTTTGTATTAACAGTGATGAAAACACTTAACATAACTAAAGAAATACAAGGCTTAATTACCATGAATTGCACGTCTATTGTTAATTATTACAGTGTGTTTAAGGATAAATAATAACCTCACATTAATAAACCTCAGTCTATAGTTGATCTATTAAGACATTTATTTTATGACTTAATGTATTACATTACCATTTGCAGCCGGGTCCATATGGCTCAAAAGATTTGTTGTTTCAGTTCTTAGTTCCCCTGCTTCTCTGCATAAATATCAAATTAATTTAAAATGAAATATAACTGCCCCCCCCCCCCCCCCCTCGAAATACCCTCAACTAGCAATTGCACTCATCTTTGACTCTCTGTTAGATCTATTTGTTTTTCTACTGAACCTTTTATTCTAAAAAGTTCTAAGAATTCACACAAGAGCTCTTGAAATCCATTGAGGTCTAGAGGAGTTAAGATGCAAAGAAAGCTTGAGAGAGTCTTTATCTCAGTGTATCACACCAGCCCACCAGTGCTGTGATACCTATTTGCTTCTGTACTTAAATGTTGAGTCATTGTCAGATTGACTGTACATATGCTCTTTGACTGACTATTATAGTAATAGTGTATTATTAGATGTATAAAATACACAGACACACACACATATAGTGTATACGGTGCTATATAGCACACTACCATTCAAAAGTTACAATTTTTGAGGTCAATAAGATTTTTTAAAACAGAAATTAATACTTTTAATTCAGCAAGGATGCATTAAATTGAAAATTGACAGTATTAAACAATTCTCTTAAACAGTAAAGAGTGC
This sequence comes from Cirrhinus mrigala, assembly GCA_036247105.1. NCBI lineage: Eukaryota > Metazoa > Chordata > Actinopteri > Cypriniformes > Cyprinidae > Cirrhinus > Cirrhinus mrigala. Next base: position 13,662,736 of record CM070017.1, on the reverse strand, counting down.
TGTATATCTTACAAGCTGAAGCCAAGAATCAGTCCAGCGGGCGCAACTCAAACCACACTGATCAATACCGCAGCCTTTGAAACCATTTAATCATGGCGCCTCAGCCTGCATTCGCTCGGCTCAACTTTGATTGGTCAATAAGTAATTAAAGATGTGATTCTGACAAAAGTCTGTATTATAATGGAATAAATGACCTCCTTCAAAGATTACAGCATGTCCAATCACATTTCCAGGCAGTTAAAAGCATCTAGTTTAAAAGCTATCATCCCTTATTTTGCGAAGCACAAAAATGAGATCATGCCTTTCATCATGTTATCAGATTGGTTTTTCGATGTGGTTTACATTCTGAACAGGATCAATTTATATAGCCAACTCCTCTCAAGATGCATATCTTGATTGTTATTCTACTCGTACCTCATACAGACCCCTGACCTAGACCAAACTAGTCTGGAGATGTACTGTATAGGGAAAAAATATATACGACATCAATATAATTAATCCTCAGTTCCGAACAGGAAACCTGATTGACTGTAAAAGAGTGGGGCAGTATGAGCTGTCACAACCTATCAGCCAATCAACACTTCTGTATTGGTCCCTCTGACACGGTTTGAAATCCCGATGTCCCTGTATGTAAGCAGGCCACGTTCTGTCGCATCACACACACACACACACACACACAACCTATCAAAATGCATTTGATTAATCCCTCCCCTCTAGCAAGCAACACATACATAATTCATCTGTGCAAATGACAAATGAAGCAATCAATTCCTGGAGCACGTTCAAAGAGAAACATTGGAAATTCTATCCAAATTAATTTTCTACCTATCACAATCTGCCCAACGATATTCAATATGCTAAAACTTCTCCAGATGATCTTTCACAATGGAGCGGAGGCCTCAACGGCATGTAACAAATAAACACAAAAAGATGACAAATTACAGGAAAAGTGGGCACTGGATTGCTAACAAATCTGATTAAAATATAGATCACAGACAATCATGTGATACTATACAGATGCTGCATTTAAAATAAAACTGTAACATGAAATACACTTCATCACGGTGTTATCAAACCTGTAAAGCCTAAAATAGGACATATAGTTTAATTTAATTTTGAAACTAAACAGTGGTCTAAAACTTTTGAATAAAAATGTCTGATCATATTTAACTTTGATTTTTTTTGATTTTTCTAATCAAGGAAACCGGAGTTGCTTTAGTCCACTAAGTGTTTATCTTGAAATATCACTAGCAATATAAAATTATTTTGTTACACAGTAAGTTAAAATTATCTAACAATAAAAACTATTTTTAAAACATGTATTAATCATAGTTTAATTTTAATTTCATCATTTATTAAAATCAAAAGTTGTTAATAATATTTAACAGACCTGAGCTAACATGAACTAACAATAAGTTGTATTTTTATTAAAGGAACACTCCACTTTTTTTGGAAATAGGCTTATTTTCCAACTCCTCTAAAGTTAAACAGTTGAGTTTTACTGTTTTTGAATCCATTCAGCCGATCTCTGGGTCTGGCGGTAGCACTTTTAGCATAGCTTAGCATAAATCATTGAATCCGATTAGACCGTTACCATCTCGCTCAAAAATGACCAAAGAGTTTCGAAATTTTTCCTATTTAAAACTTGACTCCTTTGCAGTTACATCGTGTACAAACGGACGAAAAATGAAAAGTTGTGATTTTCTAGGTCGATATGGCTAGAAACTATACTCTCATTCTGGCGTAATGATCAAGGAACTTTGCTGCCGTACCATGGGTGCAGCAGACGCAATGATATTACGCAGCGCCTGAAAGTGACCAGCACCAAGTTTGTGTAGATGCAGAGTTGCAGCCGGCAGAGTTGACGGCTACGTAATATCATTGCGCCTGCTGCACCCATGGTACAGCAGCAAAGTTCCTTGATTATTACTCCAAAATGAGAGTATAGTTCCTAGCCATATCGACCTAGAAAATCGCAACTTTTCATTTTTTGTCCGTCTTTGTACACGATGTAACTGAAAAAAAGTCAAGTTTTAAATAGGAAAAGTATCAAAACTCTTTGGTCATTTTTGAGCGAGATGCTAACGGTCTAATCGGATTCAATGATCTATGCTAAGCTATGCTAAAAGTGCTACCGCCAGACCTGGAGATCGGCTGAATGGATTCAAAAACAGTAAAACTCAACTGTTTAACTCCAGGGGAGTTGGAAAATGAGCCTATTTTCCAAAAAGGTGGAGTGTTCCTTTAACTAACATGAACAACAATAGTGCTTATTGTTAGTTAGTGTGAGTTAATGCATTACTGTAAAGTCTTACCATTTATTCTTTGGTTTACTTTATAAAAATCATTGTATAAAATGCATATAAATATCAGTTGTCACTTTTCAGTTGCTTTAGTCTACTTAATTTTGAAGTAAAAACGGCTATGATGCAATTTCATGTTTTTCTTTGTCTTTAAGGTGTTACAAGCTGTTTGTGCATATATAAGATCTGTAAAGTTGCAAAAATTAAAGTCTCAAACCAAAAAGATATTCTTTATAAAAGTTAAGACTCAGCCACAGCTTCCTAAAACGGCTCATTCAAACACGCCCCCACGTCTGTGTCACGGTGTTGGAAGATTTGCATAACGCCACCCACATGTATACGCAAACAAAGAAGGTGTAACTTTTATTCTGGCTGTAGTATTGTCTCAGCCGCCATTATGTTGTGGAGACGCTGTGTGTTTCGTCGCGAAAGTGAAAGTACTTTGTTTGGCCTTCCAAATGAGTACACAACAACAAATCAGTGGTTAAGTTATAGTTAAAACACTGTTCCAGAACAGTACAACGCAAATATAGCCTACAATGCCGGCTGTGCACACTATAAAGTGGGGAAATTCCAACTTTGCAAGGACAGTCTGGCACTTCTGACTCACAGCCTGTAAGTACGTTTTCATATTTAAAGAATTTGTTACAGGCTATTCAAACGCGAGTTTTGAGCAGTGTAGAGTAGTGCTTGTTTGTTGTTTCTATGATCACAAATGCAGATATGGAGTTATGTTACGTGGCGCGACACAATGCAAATTATGTCCTCACTGGATACAACAAATTTTGTCTCGTTGCACCGTGACACAGCATCACAACATGGTAAGGTCACATGCTTGAGGTATTCGGCCAATCACAACGCACTGGATAGCTGGCTAATCAGAACAATGAGCTTTGTAAAAATTGATGCGTTTCAGAAAGGTGGGCCACAGTATGTGGAAAATAATGTGTTTTTTGAACCTCAAACCGTGTAAACACATTGCATTACACCAAATACACAAAATAATGTTCTTTTTAGCAATATCATATGACCCCTTTAAGATATTACTGACAACATTTATTCTTATGTTCACTTAAAGGAGACCTATTATGCTTCTTTTTACAATATGTAATATAAGTCTCAGGTGTCCCCAGAAGTTTCAGCTCAAAATACCCAACAGATCAATTATTATATTATTTTGAAAATCCCTTTTTTGAGTGGAAGCAGAAACATGCTGTTTTCATGCATGGCTCTTTAAATGCAAATGAGCTGCTGCTCCCCACCCCCTTTTCCAGAATAGGACTGTGCCTTTACAGCTCCTACTTCAGATATTCTGCCAAAATTTTCATAAGCGTTCTGATACAGGGTTTTCTGTGCACGCACATCCAAAGCACGCGCACAGAAAACGGCTGTCACATGGCATGTGAGTACTTCATGTCTTATTGCACTTAAACTGTCAAACACACACAAGTTTATGTTAAAACACACACATGAGTTACAGAAACAGTCGGTTATGTCTGTGAAGGTAAACAGCTGGGAAAGAAATCACATGTTTATATTAGATCTGTGTTGTAGCAGCATAATATACAGTAAATAAATCAATAATTCCACTGCTCTCTTGTCTCCTCTGAGGCTGGAACTCTAAACAGTGTTCTGTACCCATCTGTGCAGCCAAAGACAAAACAGTTAGCATGCTTTGCTCGAACTTTTGCCATGGCATTAAAACTGATACACCGTTGTCGCTTGCGAAAACAAAATGACGACGCTGTGGGTGGAAACGTGCAGATTAAGAAAGATGCACCAGGGACCTGATTATAGCACTTAAACACGGAAAAATCAGATTTTCACGACATGTCACCTTTAAAAATCACACAGTGTCACAAAAAGTCATGTGTACCGCAACCTGAAAGACTTTTACTTGCTAATAAAGTATAAACTTCCAGTCAGATGACAGAAGGCATGCAGACAACTGTGTAAAACAGGCTTTTCAGTAAAGTTTTGAGCATGTTGATAATTTAGGGGCCTTGGACATCTGATGTGTCAAATATGACACAGTAGGCCTTAATAGGTTTAATATTTAGCGTATACAAAAAAGCTCTAATTTCTTGTGCACAGATGGGGGGAAGTGTCAAAAATCAGGCGGAATGTAATTGCAAGTGCTTCTGTAAAAAAACAACACTCCTCACTTCCTAAGAGGCTGTCACCAGTGTTGATAAGCGCAATTAATGATGAAGAGCATGGCACACAGAAGCACTTCACCTGCATTGTGCGCTAATTTACTAAAAAATTTCCAGTAGCAAAAGGTTCTGGAGTGGATCCTGACCGAGTCATTTCATAGTTCCTGAGGTCAAAACACAGCATGGCTTTCAAGAGAACAATTAGACTCGCTGTATAAAGTTGAAATGTACTTGAACGGAGGCTCAGGGACTATGATGCCCAAATTACCTGAAAGCGGAGAAAGAGGTCTGACAACGAGCAGTTTATTTAGGATTCAGCTTGTGCGCCAAAACCCTGCCGCATTTCCTGTCACTTGTCTTCTCCAAGTATACTGGAAATGTGCCTGACTTTCAGCCACAATTATGAGCCTGTCTATATAGTCTTGCACTGGAGTGCTTGTCCATTATAGCCTTGAATTGAACTGTAATGGTGTTCAAGGGCAGTCCTAACAGTTAATGCACACTAGGCTCTGCAAAATGTGTGGAGTGCTTCCCAGCCAACTCATGAGGAGAAAAAAAGCAAACTCTCAGTCAGGACTCAGTCAGCTGTCACTGTTTTAGACTCTTAACCTATAGACATTTGTATGTTTATGTAGCCAGCAAATCCCCTCAGGCTTAAACTGGCACTGCTGGTGTAGTAAAAACAGGCAGATGGAAGTTTCTGTGACGCATTATTCATCAGGGATTTCTCTTCAGCCCTCAACTCATATATAGGATTAACATTTGCAAGCACAAGCTCCTAGGCTCATGTTGTCAGAGCATTGAAATCACAGCTGATTATCTAAATGCTATAGTGCATTATTCATATAAAATGAGGGAATTGGTGCTTTGATTGCCTTGAGTGATTTTTATCCTCTCTATAATGTCTGAAACGGCGGTTTGATACTGAAAGATTACTAACATTAAGCTGAACATGTACAGATAATAATATTGTTTTTCTATAATATTGCAATGCAGTGAGAATGCAAATTTCTGCTATGAACTATTAAGCAGATTCAACCTGGCACAAAATCCATAACAAAACAACATAAACCCTCAACTCTCTAATCTTTTTTAGTGAGAGTCATTTTCACCAGAGTGTGAAATGCAAAACAGCATTTTTCATAAGAATCCTTTTTCTAACAGTTTCTATCTCTGAGGTTTAACTCAGGCTGCATGATTAATCAGGATAAAACCAAAATCATGATATGAATGCCAAGTTCTGTCATGAAACTCTAGATGGCGTAGGCTGATGGGTCCTTAACGCAAACTGATGATATTCATATCATCATAGATAACATTACGCTGATTACATTTAAATGGCTGGTTAGCATTCACTAGAGCATTTTGCAGCACAGTTCCTCTAAAACCCTCCACCTTCCCCAGCTCCACCTGTATAGATCTGCTACAGGTTATTATATATGCTACTTGTGCAGCATCAGTATGTCTTGAATACTCACAGCACCGCATTGGCGTATGTATTTGCAGTAGCAAGTACTTGCTTTGCAGCAACAACAGCAATAACCAACAGCAGCAGCAATTCATCAGCGTAGCAGATCTATTACGCCAAGACCAAATACATTATATAATGTTGTCATATCCAATACCATGCTTAAATCTTCCAAGAGTACTCATGATACAATTTACGTCAGTTTTACCATGCTTGGAGAAAAGTCACGGGTGAAATCCAGTCATTTGAATAGAAGTTTCATGTGAAAAAAAAAAAAAATTCCCCATGCAAATTTAACTTTTTAGCCAAAATAAAAGAAAATAAATAAATATTTGAATTAAAATAAATAAATATTAGTATTGCAATTTTACTGCTATAAAGAAATATTGAGTTTTTTTTTGTATTTTACAGTGAAATATTATAAAATGAATTAATGTTTCTTATCTTGTTAAAATATTTATTTATATATGTACATAACATAACATAATATTATTAATATAATATTTCAATTTTATATAATATTATATATTTATAATATTTTATTTTAATATATTTTAAATTAATAAATATTTTGAATAAATACTTTTTTTTTTTTTTAAAGTGCACCTATTATGCAAAATCTACTTTTACACAGTGTTGGAAATAAATGTGTGTTGTCAGTGTGTGAACACAACCACCCTACAATGATAAAAATCCACCCACTCTAGAGCCACTGTAATACATCATTCGGAACTGAAAAGGGTCTACTTTATTTCTATTTGTGTGCGCTCACAATATCAACAAACGTTGTGCTTTTATAAAATAAAGAAAACAAACAGGACACGCTTTCTGCTGTCTCAGTCTTAGGAGCGCTTCACAATACCGGTAATATACCGGTGCTTAAAAAGTATCGCAATACCCTGCTTTTAAAAATAGTACGATTTCTCCTTTTACTAGTACCGGTACTTTAAGAATGCATTTTAATAAGAGCCTATGTGTCTGTGTTGGTTTGTTTACTACACACATACACGTGATGCTCGCTGTGTTTTCAGCCTCTGCCGCCTCAGTATATGAGTACATGAACACATGAACAACTGCTCTTCACAAGTCACTTCATGAGCATTTTACCGTTTTTTTGGCGGAAAACTAAGGTCTTCACAGCAACCCGTCAAAATAAAAGTTTGGTTTAACTTGACAGTCAAAAATATTTTAATATATTACTTAATGTAACGATAGTACTACTACTACTAATAAAAAATATTATTAAAACAATGTTTAAGGAATATTTACCAGAAAAAAAATATTTACCAGAATTTATTTACCAGAAAATTGTAAACACAGTATTTCTGAAAAAAAAAGAAATAAATAGCCTTTAATAAATTAATTCTTTATCAAATCTACTTATCCTTTATAAATTCATTAGACATGCTTTTGATTATTAAGATGTAATGAAACGATTAAAATAGAATCCAGAAAATTAATGGAAAACAGAGATTCACAAACAAAACTGAATTTGAGAAAAATAATAAACTGTATTTCATGTCATTTTTGTTAAATTTTTAATAAATTGCTGTTAAATTCTACAAGTTTCATGATTTCAATTAATTAGACATGCTTTTTGATAAATATTCTTTTTATGTAACCATTAAAATAGAGTCTAGAAAAATTGGAATTTAAGAACAATAAAAACAGATTTCATAGGGCCCTCTTTATTTCATTTGTGTCTTTGTTTTATTGTAGTTGTCCTTTAGTTTGTTACTTGCATCTAGGTTCTTATTATTAATAACAAAGATAAAATAACAAAAAATGACTATGTCATGATACAAACTGCTGTTGTGAAATAAAATTACTATATCATGAAATAAGATTTGGCTTTATCCTTCAAGTTAACTTACCGATATAGCAAAGATCTCTACATACCTGTAGGCTTAGTAGTTGTTTACCATAATCCTGTGTAGTGGCACTGGCATGTGATTATTATTATTCTTTTTTTTTTTTTTTTTTAAAAGAGGGGATGAAATGCTTTGTTTAATAGATAAAATAACTATGATCTCCATTTGGATCATCTATTAGTCAGTTAATTTTCCTGTTGTTCTATGTTTTTTTTCGTAGTACATAAGGTACATAATTGTACCTTTTCACTTTGTACCTTAGGGTACCGCCCCAGCGACAGAACTGTACCTTTTTTTCTGACAGTGTATGCCACGCCCTCTTTTGAAGACAGGGCGGGAATATGCAGGTCATTTGCATTTAAAGTGATACACACCAAAAGAGCTTTTTCGTAGACAAGCCCCGACATTGACATTTTCCACATGTTATAATAAATGATCTGTGGGGTTCTTTGAGCTGAAACTTCACAGACACCTTCTGGGGACAGCCTACACTGTCAGAAGAAAAGGTACAGTTCTGTCGCTGGGGCGAATGAAAATGTACAAATATGTACTTTTAAAGTACTAATATGTACCTTTAAGGTATCAATATGTACCTTTAAGCTACCAGTATGTACTTTCAAAGTACCAAAATGTACCTTTAAGGTACCTTTTCACTTTTGTACCTTAGGGTACCACCCCAGCGACAGAACTTTACCTTTTTTTCTGAGAGTGTAAGACCAATATTACATCTTGTAAAAAGGGGCATAATAGGTGACCTTTAATACATTTTGAATAAATAAATATTTTAAATGAATAAATAAATAACTAAATTAATCCCAAATCTACAGCACATATTAACAGCACTTGAGACCCCAGTATCTATTCATGAATTCACGCTCATCCATCATAAAGTCTCGCTACTCCAGCTCTGAAAGAGAAAGCAACTTGGGGCTAACAATCTCTCTGCACAGTTGGCACGTAGCCGCCCACAATTGAAGGCGATGGCCTTTTGCTGAATTACTTTCTCCTTAATCAATGACACTGCGAGTAAGAAATATATTCTGAAAAATGGGGACGGGCCATGTTATCAATCAGGCGTATCTGCGTTGTGTCTAATTGATTAGCCAAATACATCACTACGTCTCGTCACCATGAACATTTATCATTTAACGAGGATGAGCGAGAGAGTTATGAGAATGTGCACAGAGAAAATCAACTGTAAAATCCACCTATCAAACTCAATATAGCTGCCTAAGCAAGCGCCCAGCGGGTTACTTATTCGGAACTTAGTGGATGCTTTTTAACTTTAGCATTCACAGTTTCTAGCCAGAGTGGTGTTTCTGTAGTGTATGTAAACAGCTCTGTTAGATGAGAAGGAGAGATTGCAATGTTCAGGAAAGAGCTTTTTAAAAAGCCTTTGACAGGCATTGTACTGCGGACAAACATTCCCTCGACGTGCTTCCTGGGGATGGAAGTAGGAAACAATTAAGTGGATCAGCACAGGGGGACTAGTTTCCCTCAACAACAACAGCGAAATCAGGTAGTGGATACTTTTTATCCAACATCCTGAGGCACATAAAATGTTTTGTTCCAGACTAGTCACACAAGCAAACGCTTCCTTTGATTATTTTAAAGAGCAGTTCCAGTTAAATTCCAGTATCCATTGTTAAAGAAGGAGAGTGTGCTAATGATTTTTGGATGGTGCATTTGAATCACGGGTGTCAGAGAAACGGGGCGCAGTAAATTATTTATGCACCTCTTTCAACAAAGTGACATTCAGTTATTCAAATTACGACATTTAAAAGTGCTTCGGTCCTCCTCGACATCGACTACCCCTGACCCTGTATGCACGAACCACAATGTGACCCCAAAAGCATTGCCAAAACATCTTCAGCACTAAGCAAAATGAATACAGATAAGGAAGGCACTTACATAGATTGCTAGAAATGTGTGAATTCTGACCAACTAGTGGCACCGAACGGAACTGCAGTCTGTTTGTTTGAGAATAAATTAAACACTTTACTTGTAAACATACATCACCGCATCACCCTAGAGGACATTAGTGGTACTGCAGCAGCCAGTGACGTCTTAAAGGGATAGTTCACCCAAAAATTAAAATTCTGTCATTAATTAATCACCCTCATGCCGTTCAAAAATCGTAAGACCACACAGGGTCAGAAAGCTCTTAGATTTAATAAAAAATATATTAATTTGTGTTCTGAAGATGAACGAAGGTCTTATCGGCTTGGAATGACATGAGGGCGAGTAATTAATGACAGAATTTTCATTTTTGGGTGAACTATTCCTTCAGTGTGTTTTATTGTAGTATGAAATGTAGAATGAAATGAATGAATAATGGTATAGTTCACCCAAAAATGACTTTTTTTCATCTGCGGAAAACAAAAATAATAGAGATGCTCGATTAATAAACACATTTTGGGATGGATTATCACTTTTTTCAAAGTTCAAAAGTTCAAAAGTTTGGAGTTAGTAAGATTTAGTTTTATATGTTTTTACATGTCTCTTTTGCTCATCAAAGCTGCATTTACACTACCAGTCAAAAATTTTTTGAACAGTAAGATTTTTAATGTTTTTTACAGCAAAAACGTTACAATTTTGAAATATTTTTACTATTTAAAGTAACTGTTTCATATTTTAATATATTTTAAATGAACACTTTTATTTAGCAAAGATGCTTTAATTTGATCAAAAGGGATGATAAGGACATTTATAATGATTTCTATTTCAGATAAATGCTGTTCTTCTGAACTTTTTATTCATCAAAGAAACCTGAAAAAAATCTACTCAGCTGTTTTCAACATAATAAAAATACGGATTTTTTTTTTTTTTTTTGAGCAGCAAATCAGAATATTAGAATGATTTCTGAAGGTTCATGTGACTGGAGTAATGATGCTAAAAATTCAGGTGTGAAATCACAGGAATAAATTACATTTTAAAATATATTCAAATAGAAAACAGTTATTTTAAATATTAAAAATATTTTACTGTTGTTGCTGTACTTTGGATCAAATAAATGCAGGCTTGGTGAGAAGAAAAGACTTCTTTAAAAAACATTAAAAATCATACTGTTCAAAAACTTTTGACTGGTAGTGTACTTGCTCAAAAATACAGTAATATTATTATATTATATTATATTACATTATATTATATTATATTATTATATGATTATAGATTTAAAATAACAGTTTCTTCCATTTCTAAATTATTACAACTTTTTATTAGAATAAAATATAATTTTTCATATGATAGCATTTCATTCAGAAATCATTCTGATCACCAATACTGACATTTCTTCTTATAATAAATGCTGAAAATGGTTGTTCTGTTTAATATTTTTGTGGAAACTGTGATTTTTTTCTTTTTTTTTTCAAGACTCTTTGATAAGTAGAAAGTTCAAAACAGCATTTAAACAGCATTAAAAACAACCCAGCGCTGGGTAAAACACGGACAAACCCATTTATTGGGTTAAATGTTTAACCCAGCCTTCTAGGTAGTTTTATTTAACTCAACTATTGTTTAAAAATTACTATACGGCTGGCTTTAAATGAACCCAAAATAGGTTGTAAAATTAAAAATCAGACACATCATTACTAGAGGCATCAGCAATAATCAAAAGTTGAAAATGTATTAATAAGTAATTAAAGAGTGTTTAATATTTATTTATTATTTATTCAACTTATTAATAAATGTTAATTTATTGAACATATTAATAAACGTTCATTTCCAACCTATTTTGGGTTCAGTTTAAGCAAGAAATATAGTCATTTTAAACATTTAACCGAATCACATATTTCATGTTTTAGAGTGTAGCAAATAAATGTATAATGTTATAAAAGATCTCAGTGACTTTTGATTCATTTAAACACATCCTGGCTAAATAAAAGTATTAATTTCTTTCAAAAAAAAAAAAAAAAAAAAAAATCTTACACCCTCCAAATTACTGAACAGTATTATACCTGTTTCCACTGAGGGAAAGAGCACAACAGCAGCTTGGTTCACAAGAGATATTTTCATCTCTTTTGTGTCTCAGTAGATGGAAGAACATCACAAGAAATATGCAGTCACATGTATTTAAGCCTCTGGGTGCAAACTAGCTTAAGATTGAAACTTTCAGTGATTACAGATTGTGTTTTTAGTGTGACCGTGGACAGTGTCTCTACGGACAGAGCCATTAATGGATCCGGGGGTGTAGATGTGTTGTCCTGACTCATTGAAGCCTGTGCGACATGGATGCAATCAGGAGTTAAGTGTCATGCCACAGAGGTCTGCCTAAGGCTAAAGCTCCTTGATTAATGTGTTGAAATTCCTTCATGATGTCCCCATTGAAAATAATTAGGAATGAGTCATCACAAGCTCAACCGCTGATGTTCCCTCTGAGTCTCGTCTTCTCATGAATAACAATCATTTTTCAGCTCCTTCAGAAACGAGAAGGCTGCAGAGGCATCAGACAGGTATATAATTAATTCCTCAGCGTTAATTGATTGTAGTTTTTGTTCAAATCGCTGCTGTAAAATGATTATTACTATCCTTATATGATAAATGATGATGATAATAGATAAATGCAACATAATATCGCCTCCCTGTCAGTTTATTAGTGTAAATTTCAACGGAATTGGCCACACAGGATGTTGAATTGGAATCTGAATTGGATGAGGCATTCAAATACATTCAACAAGCAACAATTTGTGTGATTTTGCCATGTATAATTAGTGCATCATTCATTTTGATTATGATTATGCTCAATTTTATTCCCTGATATGTAGAATACTTACAATGCTGAATAATGTTTCCCCAATTGATCAGACATATTCTCTAAAGTATATATATTATATTATCAGTATTTTTATATCGTATAATCAGTAGGTAGATAATCGAATCAAACACATTATATAACATATTGTATCTAATATATTAAAAATAGGGCTGTCAAACGATTAATCGCGATTAATCGCATACAAAATAAAAGTTTCAGTTTTGAGTTTGCCTAATATATGCGTGTGTACTGTGTGTAATTATTATGTATATATAAATACAAATACATTCAGGTACATATATAAGAAATATTTACAAGTATATGTATTTTTTTTATAATTTTTATATCATTTATATTACATATAAATACAAATATTTTTTACATAGATAACATATTTCTCTTAAATATATACATTAATTTGTGTGTATTTATATATACATAATAATTACACACAGTACACATGCATATATTAGGCAAACTCAAACTTTTATTTTGTATGCGATTAATCGCGATTAATCGTTTGACAGCCCTAATTAAAAAATGTAAATTTTAAATCAAACAGTGCAGTTAGTGAAGTCAGTTAGCAACAGAATTTAAAAGACATTCTTAGTTCATTCTCAATGCCACACAACCCTGATACAAGATGTTTTTTTTTTACCTGTGCGTCCATGAGCAGGTGTCTCATTAGAGCCATGGATTGGCTCAAAGTATCCCTCTCGGTGGGCAGAAAGGTGTTCTCTTCATGGCTCATGGTGTTGGGTCTGTTCACCATGAAGTGAGCGATCTGGTCGTTCAGGCTGTTCAGAGACTGCACAGCTGGAGAGAGCAAAGGAAAGATGTATCAGAATCAGCGCACACACTGATGCCACATCCCAGCCTATATGTGTTTGATATTTTATTGTGGTCAAGTTTACATTATACAGCAACAACCGGCCATACATAAAGCACCGTTATAACTTCACTGATGGAATAATTGCCCTGTCATTTATATCAGATAACATGAGGCCATGAGACTCTCTGAGCAGTTATTGCTTTTCTCGAATTGCTCTGGGCAAAAAGAACACATCCCATAAAAAATAAAGCCAGCACTGGCACTCCATTTGGACCAAGTGTCAACCATAGGATAGCAATCAAAGGCCTTTTTCACACATACTGCGTCTGCAGACTCGCATTGGACTTTCATACTGACAGCGTTTCTGCAACTCTTACAGAAAAACACACTGAGTATTTTTCTCTAATAATAGCCATAAATTGCAAAATAGCTGTCATTGTGTGTCATTAAAACTGATCATGAAATCTAATTTCCATGAAAAGCATGACTGCATTTAGACTACAATTCAAAAGTTTGTGATCAGTAAGGTTCTAAGAAATAAGTACTTTTATTCCGCATGGATGAATTCAATTTATCAACAGTGACAGTAAAGACCTTTACATTGCTGCACAAAAAAGTATTGAGGTTTTCAACATTAATAATAAGAAATGTTCCTTAAAGGAGAAGTTCACTTCCAGAACAAAAATTTACAGATAGTTTACTCACCCCCTTGTCGTCCAAGTCGTAAAGAAATAGTTTTTTGAGGCAAACATTTCAGGATTTTTTTTGAACTTTCAAAATGCAGTTTAAATGCAGCTTCAAAGGGCTCTAAATGATCCCAGCCAAGGAATAAGGGTCTTATCTAGCAAAAAGACCAGTTATTTTCTAAACAAATGTACAATTTATATACATTTTAACCTTAAATGCTTGTCTTGTCTAGCTCTGCGTGAACATTTCTGTGTGCATTCCGGGTCAATATCTCCTCCAACTTCATTGCTGCAGAAGTACTGACCCAGTGTTTACAAAAAGTAAACGCGCAAGGAGGGTCAAACACCCTTTACAAAAAAAGGTAAAACAGCGATGTAGGATGATTTTGAAGTTGGAGGAGAAAATGAGATGGGAGTCTTTTGACATACCTTAACTGTATTCACCCGGAATGCACACGGAGTTCACGCAGAGCTAGACAAAACAAGCATTTGAGGTTAAAAAGTATATAAATTGTAAATTTATATAGTAAATAACCAATCATTTTGCTAGATAAGACCCTTCTTCCTCGGCTGGAATCATTTAGAGACCTTTGGAGCTGAAAAAAACTATTTCTTTACGAATTAAAAAAAGAAAGACTTGGATGACAAAGGGATGAGTAAATTATCTGTAAATTTTTGTTCTGAAAATGAACTTCTCCTTTAAGCAGCAAATCAGCATATTAGAATGATTTCTGAAGGATCATGAAGACTGGAGTGAGGAAATAATTAAAACTTACAATTATTTTAAATAAATTGTGATAATATTTCACATAAACAACTCTTACATACATTAAAATTTAAATGGTACTTTATATATAAATATATATAAATGGTAAAAAAAGGATTTGTGTAGTTCCAGAATAAAAATTTCCTGATAATTTACTCACTCCCATATCATTCAAGTTGTTTGTGTCTTTCTCTTTTTCTGTCGAAAAGAAATTAAGGTTTTTGAGGAAAACATTTTAGGGGAGATTTTTCTCCATATAGTGGACTTCAATGGGAGCCAACGGGTTGAAAGTCCAAACTGCAGTTTCAGTGCAGCTTCGAATGGCTCTACATGATCCCAGCCAAGGAATAAGGGTCTTTTCTAGTGAAATGATCAGTCATTTTTCTAAAAAAAAAAAAGTACATTTGTATACTTTTTAACCACAAATGCTCATCTTGCACTAGTTCTGCGATGCGCGTCTGCAACGTCACACATTACATAATCACGGTTCAAAATAGGGCAAAGAACTCCTAATTTTCTCATTTTCTCCTCCAAATTCAAAATCATCGACAGCGTTGTTTCACCTTTTTTGTAAAAGGCGTTTGACTTTGCACGTTTGTTTTGTAAACACTGGGTCGGTACTTCCGCCTACGTCAGTCATGATCTTTCTAACATGACTTCATGGTTAAAAGTATATAAATTGTAATTTTTTTTTAGAAAATGATTAATCGTTTTGCTAGATAAGACCCTTATTCCTCGGCTGGGATCGGGTAGAGCCCTTTGAAGCTGTACTGAAACTGCAGTTTGTACCTTCAACCCGTTGGTTCCCACTGAAGTTCAATATATGGAGAAAAATCCTGAAATGTTTTCCTTAAAAACCTTCATTCCTTTTCACCTGAAGAAAGAAAGACATGAACATCTTGGATGACATGGGGGTAAGTAAATGATCAGGAAACTAATCTTTTAATCTACAAAGAACAGAACCTAAACCCATAGTATAAGTTACATATGAAAATGCTTAAATCATTCAGATTCAGCCAGATTTCTTGAATAGAAATAATTTCTATGCAAACAGTGCTTGGTGAGTAGTTAGCTCGATTGTTTCTTGTTGCTTCATAGAAAAGCCTATATAATAAAGGGGATCATGTCTACAAATATATCTTATGGCTTGTGCACATTGCAAAAAATGTGACTTTGTGTCACTCTGAAATGAAACAATTTGATTCTGTATGATTAAAAAAGTTTCACCATGTAATTCGAAATTTCATCACAATCAACAGCCCCCATTTGCCTTCATTGGCATAGGTGTGTCCATGTGCGTGATCTCAGCTGGTATGTGTCTGGCTTGGTTAGTTCATCAAGCTTTGCTGCAACCCTCCAGATGATTCGGCTCATTGGCATGCAGTCTGCCCTTCTCTAATCCTTCTCCCATGGGCTCGGCAGCTCCCCGCGCAAGCTTCCATTTACCATTAATCCCTCTCACTTAGCGAAGGCTGCCAGAATTATTGTAAGTCCATTACCACTGTAGAAATCTCACATCCATGCCCATTTGAATGCATTTATTCATAGTCCCCGGCAATCACGCCTGACCCTTGTTTGCCTCTATCAATCAGTGCATCAGCATATCCAACAAATTAAAAGAGGCACATCAGTCTTTTTCCCCACAACAGCATCGCAGTGAAGAGTATTCAGTGTGGCATTGACCTCAGCTGGCCGCGAAACTAATGCTGACATATACATCCAATAATTACAGTTTTTGTACGACTCATCAGCTCTGATGGCAAACAAGCCAGCGCTGCAGGGTCACACTGAAGGAGTGAGAATTAGTCAGACGGAAAAAGAGGCCATCAACCAATCTAACCTGTATGATGTTCTTTCTTCAGAGGAACACAGAAAGTGTAATGCTGAAGAATCTAGTCTAAGCTTAACATTAAAGGGATAGTTTACACAAAAATGACAATTCTGTTATTAACTCACACTGCTAAGACAGCAACACAACTCACACAATCAAGGCCCAGAAAGGCAGTAAGGACATTGTTAAAATAGTCCATGTGACACTAGTGGTTCAACTGTAATTTTATGAAGCTACACTCTAAAAAATGCTGGGTTAAAAACGACTTAACTTGGGTCATTTGGCAACCCAGCGCTGGGTAAATATTGGAACGAACACATGCTGGGTTGTTTTGACCCAGCTGGTTGGGTTAAATGTTTTTACCAAACACGCTGGGTTATTTTATTTAATTTTTATTTGTTTAAAAATTATTATATTGC
The DNA here is from genome assembly GCA_036247105.1 of Cirrhinus mrigala. Lineage (NCBI taxonomy): Eukaryota > Metazoa > Chordata > Actinopteri > Cypriniformes > Cyprinidae > Cirrhinus > Cirrhinus mrigala. The sequence continues at coordinate 13,645,651 of CM070017.1, read as the reverse complement.
TGAATACAAGACAAATTGAATTTATTTGGGTGAGTACAGCATAGTTTACAATATTACATGCATTTATTTTGTTTAACAAGCATTTAAGACATAAAAAATTAACATTTAAAAGTAGCATTTTAATTTTAGTGTATTCAACCGTTCTTCGGACCGCGGCCTCGCGTTTCACTCGTAACGTTAGCTGAAAGAAGCCATGACTGACTCCAAATCCTGCCCGAAAAAAAAAAAGTACAGAGATTAGAGAACATATTTTAATATCAAACTAAATTAAACTCTGTTTTATTTATTTTTAATGCAAGCCAAAAGGCGTTTCCATCCTACAAAATAACCGCTGCTAATGCAGCTGACTGACATCTTGTGTTGCATTGCGTAAAATAATACAATTTACAACACAGTAAAAACTTGTTGGGATGTTTCGTCAGAGACAGGCTCAACCCAGCGGTTGGGTAGAAAAAAATAACCCAGCATTAAATGACCCAGCAGCTGAGTTGCAGAAAAACTACCCAGCACCTAGGTAAAAAAATATTAAAAATAACCCAATAAAATGACCCAGCAAGCTGAACCCAGCATTTGGGTTAAAAAAAAATAACCCAGCACCTGGGTAAAAATATTAAAAAATAACCCAATAAAATGACCCAACTGGCTAAACCCAACATTTGGGTTAAAAAAATAACCCAGCATATTTTGTGTAAGAAAATACTTTTTGTGTGCAAAGAAAACAAAAATAACAACTTTATTCAACAATCTCTTCTCTTCCATGTCAGTCTTTGGTGCTAGTCTTAAACAAAAGAGTTTATTAACATCTTATTCCATATCTTACATTTGGAAATGTACAGTAATGCAACTACATGTACTTGCAAATGTATGTTTTCCTTTTAGTTTTCCTTTTGGTTGTGAAATCTGTTTGTGAACTGTCCCTTTAAGAGTCTGGCCAGAGAGCTTCCACATCCTGCAGCTGTCATTCATCGAGGGAGCCTGTTAGTGCTCAGTGCATCATGTGGAAAAGCAGACTTGGCTGATATGCTTCACTATGTTTAAAACCTCAAGAAAACAGTCAATTCTACTTACTCCATCTGTTCTGTCCAATAAAAATATGTCCATCCTCAATACGTGCATCTAATCTGAAGCAATATGAAGTACCTCAGTCAGGTAAAAAAAAAAAAAATCTCTAATTTACGGATCATTTACTAGGACCTTTGGGTTACCAGCCTGCATATTTATCCACTGCTGAAACCACCCCACTGACAAGTGAGAGAATATGGAGTCATTCACTAGATGAATAAAATAAGGTCCAGTTTGATCTCATAATGCACAGTTAATGAAAACTTAATTAACTTTGGGAGAATGTGACTCAGCAGATCCAAAGGCCCTTAACAGCAAAAACAGAAGCACAAGGGCATGAAAGAGCCTTTGCTATCTTCCTTTAGCACTGAGGTATGGATTTAAAATCTGGTGCAGTCAGCTACAGCATTGCAGGGGTCATTTAAGATTTGAGAAAGATACTCTCGCATAGAGACAGCAAAATAAATACTACTGTCTCTTCTCAGAGAGAGTTTTCCTACCAGTATTACTTCCATTTTCCATGGGTGGATTGTTTTTCGTGTGATCGGAGATGCTCAAATCGCATTTCAGGAAATACCACAATATCTCTGCTATTGCTGACTGTGGCATAACACAATGCTGGAACGGAATCACATTGTTTCCTTATTATCCCCAACCACTCTGGAGATAAAAGTCAGGAATCTTGTTTTTATAAACACTCAGTCCATTCACCAAAATTGAGAGAAGTTGCTTAGAAATGGCAACGCTGAATCACAGGTTTGTGCAATAATGTCACAGATAGCGATACACATTTTCACCTTGCTGAATGGCACTCTAGAATACTTGATTCTGATTGGTCAGTGACCAAAACAGAGGATTTGCAAATCCTGAGCACCTCTGACAAACATCTAATCTTGTAAAATGTATGATAAGTACTGCCGCTCCGTAGTATACACAGAGTACGTGTGATTGCAAATCTTGAAAGTAAAAGTAAAAAGCAAACGCACATTCAAAAGCGATTTCAGTGCTCTGCATATTAATAGTGGCTCCCTTATATGGGCCATTCTACAGAATTGAGTTGGAAACGTCTTGAAAAAAAATACTTTTTTTAAAAAAAATTGTATGTATGCAAACTGTATAATATCCAAGGTACACATTTCTAGTAACTGTGAAGTTATTTCTCATATTTTCAGAAAGTTTTGGAATATTTGTCCTTTCCCCAAATTTTACACTACGAAAACACAGTAATAATAATTTATTTAGAAGGGTTATATTGACCTATTAAGATTTTGTTTACATCTAGATTGTAAATATATATTTTTTGCATTTTTATTAAACTTCTTTAAGAGGTAAATCCATAAAAAATAAATTATTAATAATATTTCAAGAGTAATTTATGATATTTGTTGTATTTGGAATCCAATTTTTCTTTGTAAAAGGCAAAAAGTTGATCATACTGATTTCAAAGTTAAGGATTCATTAGTTTAAATATACATTGAACCAAAAACTATCATAACATCTTAGTTGATAATTCAGTATACTTTTATTTCTGACAAAACAGGAACAGGACAAAGATGTCACTACCGAAACTCCACCAAACGTTTTGGTAGTGAGGGTTTCAGTAGTGACAATTTTAGATACTTTTGAAGCTAGCTCAAAGATGCTAATCAGCACATGGTTAGCTAGCACAGTTCTAAACAGTGGTACACATATAAAAACAAAATGTTATGGAATAACTCCCAAAAAAGTGTGGTTAACTGCAGAAAAAAGGTGTTTGGTAGTGACGTTTCTTAAAGTTACTCACAGATTTTTCAGACTTTTGTACACATTTACCTCAAAATGATGAGACCTGTCTACTCACACCTTGTAGCTATGAGAGAGGGGAGCACAGGAATATTTCCTGATCATAAATTTATGGGTTTAGTTAAAATCAGTCTTAGCCAATAGACTAAAACATACACTGTTTCGGTAGTGACACATTTTTTTACATAGAGTTTCATAATTTACATAGAAGATATAATTTTTTTTAAGAATTAAAAAGTTACATTAAAAACAACAATGGAAACAATTTCAATATCATTTTCATAAGTTCTGGACAGTCACCTCCCAATTGAAAGTACCCACTAAACGATGATTTTATATATATTAAGCTTACTAATATTATTGTGGGTTTCAATGGATAATAGAAGGATCTAAATAAATAAAATCTAAATAAAAATGTGATTTTTGGCTGCAGGACAGCAGTTTGCACCAATTCTGTAAAATGGCCAATATACATTATATACAGTAAAATTACCCAACAATATAATTGCAAGAGAAAGCATTGAAATATATTGTTTCCTCCCATATCGTATTTATTCCATTTAGGGGTTCCGTTGTACACGTAATTTGCTTTCTGAATACGGTATTCGGATTTAGTCACATCCCTATAAAATTTCTATACATACACTTTTATCCAAAATACAAACAAAGCATTTTTTTTTTTTTTTTGTACTGTGACTGGTAGAAATGCCCTTATAGGCCATTATTTTATGGTGGGCATAAACCCTTGATACATGACTGGAACCAAAGCATCTTCAGTTAAAAACCCAATAAGAAATTCACAAAAAACCAAGAACCACCAACTGGTAGAAGATTCAAACAGCTAGATGAGAGAGAATATGAAACAGTTACAATGTGTTACATATGTCTAAATATATTCTAAATAAAACAAATGTAAATATATAATTTCTAAGTGGAAAAAGTAACTTGGAATGCAGAATAAATAATACATGAATTAATAATATTGTTGTAGTGTTGACACTTTTTCTAGGTGGATAATTTTTCTTAAATATACTAAAATAAAACAATTTAAACCTTACTAGGCTTATTCTGCATAATGAACAAATGACTGTACATTAGTCCTTACTTATAAAAAAATAAATAAATAAATAACTACTTTTAATTAGACTACAAATTCACTAATTTGAAGCCAATCAGCTTTATTCACAAACGATAATGCTCAGAGTAGCATATTAAAGGAACAATAGAGACGATCAGTCTCAAAAACACCTGCAGTGTGGTCATGACTGAGTAAACAAGCCTTTATAGGAACAGAGAGGACATGTTGAAGAAGGTCGTAGCTTGTGTGGGCTCCTCTATTGACCAATAAGGTCATTCTCAGAAAACATTGAGACTGTGAGACAGGCCTGCCATAAAATGCAGTTGCGACGCATTGAGCGTGTATGCCGAGCAGATTTACGATCAGACCTCGTTTCTGAGCGCCGCAGCACATCTTGGAATCAAAGCCAAAGCTAAATAAAATGTTTATGGTGCCAACTGACGAATGGAGTCTAATTTCACATTCAGCAGTTTACGAGGTGCGCGTCTGAAGAGGATACCTTAAGATGTGACAGAGGATAATGAAACCACGACATTGAAAGTGACACGGCATCACATACCGAAACGCAGTGCAATACACTGTTTCAATTTTCCAGCAGTGCTGTCTGTCATGGAGTTTGTGCTTCAATGCGACAAGCAAGAGACTTTTTCCAAGACAGAATCAATAAAGACTGAGTCTCAATACCAGCGTAATGACAGAGAGCTATCTGCCTTCACCGCAACGGCTAAAGAACAGCTTATGTTTGAGACTGATCATTTATAGATGCTTTCCAATCAGACCTGTGTCACATTGTGACAGGTTGACTGAAGAATGGAGCTGATGTTTTTCCTAAACAGAAATTATTAACTGTCAGGTCAATGGAGAACTGTTGAAGTCTTTAAAATTCTGACCACAGTAAACTTAAATGTGTTTAAGTTTTAGAAGAGATCTCAACAATGTCTTTAACTGTATCCATATTCGTCAAAATATCAATTTGTACAATCTGAGATTAACTTAATTTTCATATAATTTTTTGGTAAATCATTTGAGCTATGCTATCTACACTTATTTAATAGCTCTATGTCAACAACTAGCATTTGTTTCTATTTTAATTTGTCCAAACTAATTTAAAGATAAACACTAAAGACTATTCTTAAAAGAATTAATGACTACTCATAAATACAACCACTTGCTTTGCTCCAAAATGAATCAGCATTTTTAAACAAATGGTTTGATGATGATGATTCAATTACTTTTTCATAAAAAGAATAATTTTAAATTCCTACATAAATCATCAGTTATGAATCCTTTAAATGACTTTTTCAATGACTCATTCATAAAGAGAATGAATCATTTGAATGAATGAACCAAAGACTCTTTCATAAAAAGAAACACTTGTTACAATCCTAAATTAAATTGCTTTTTTAAATTTATCAGTTCAGTGGTTGATTCAGTGACTCATTTGTAAAGGAAGCCACTTGTTACTTTCTTAAATGAAGTAGCATTATTGAAGGAATCGGTTAAGTGAATGATTCAGTGACTCATTCGTAAAGGCAGCCACTTGTTTTTTCTTAAATGAAGATGTGTTTTTGAACGAATCAGTTAAGTGAATGATTAAATGACTTATTCTTAAAGGAAGCCACTTGTTACTTTCTTAAATTAAGTAGTGTTTTAACTAATCAGTTAAGTGAATGATTAAATGACTGATTCTTAAAGGAAGCCACTTGTTACTTTCTTAAATGAAGTAGCATTATTAAAGGAATCGGTTAAGTGAATGATTCAATAACTCATTTGTAAAGGCAGCCACTGTTTTTTTTTTTCTTAAACAAAGCAGTGTTTTTGAATGAATCAGGTAAGTGAATGATTAAATGACTTATTTTTAAAGGAGGTCACTTGTTACTTTCTTAAAATTAAGTTATGTTTCTGAATGAATCTGTTAAGTGAATGATTAAATTACTTATTCTTAAAAGAAGCCACTTGTTATTTTCCTAAATGAAGTAGTGTTATTGAACGAATCACTTAAGTGAATTAATAAATTACTTTCTTAAAAGAAGCCACTTCTTATTTTCTTAAAGTAGCGTTTTTGAACGAATCAGTTAAGTGAATGATTAAATGACTTATTCTTAAAGGAAGCCACTTGTTACTTTCTTAAACAAAGTAGCTTTATTGAACGAATCGGTTAAATGAATAATTAAATGACTTATTCCTTAAAGAAGCCACTTGTAATTTTTTCAATCAAAGTAGCGTTTTAGAACAAATCAGTGAAGTGAAGGAATAAATGACAGATTTTTTAAAGGAAGCCACTTGTTTCTTTTTAAATGAATCCATGTTTTTGAAGAGATCACTGCCTACTGGTGTTATGATGTAACTTGCAGAAAGAGTCCTTGTGGGAACAAATGGCAATATTTAATAGTGGCTCCATTAATGCACAGACTGACAGCCTGTGAACACCCATTATGAAACCCTAAAACATTTTTAAGATGCTTATAGTCTACACTTTATTCTGAATTTATTTTGAAGAGGAACAATTTTGTTTTAAAAATGTGTTTTAGGGTCTTAAGACCATAAAATATGAAAGAGCAAGGTCTGAATACTTATGTAAAGACGTAACTGCAAAATATGTTTGTCCTACTTGCTTAGTTTTCTTAATGGAAGTTCCTGGTAACACCATTACAATGTGCTTTCAAGGTTTCCTCTTAAAAGTCATTCACAATGAAAGAATCCCAAGATTTGTTCATTGCTGTTAAATATTTCTCTTTGGTGACTCTTTGTGTGTCTGTCACTTTTGATGAAGCTTTACAATCTGATCTGGGGGATGAATGGAATAAAGTTCAGACTGTTCACAGTGACAGTTCCATAATTACATCAGAAAGTCATGTGTCGTCACAACAGACTGCGGATTCCCTAGTGGAGACATGAAAGAGAAAGACTGAGGAAAAAAACATCGCTGAACCAAGCCTGTGGCCATCTGATCTCTAATCTTGCTCTCAGATGATGACAACTGATGGCTGGTGTCCTCTCTCTCCCAGCCTGACAGGAGATGAGAAGAGCCCTATGCTGAAGCTAACACGGGGCCGCCCACTCATTCACCCTGCCAGCGTGGCCCCTGAAACACATTACCATGCAAATGACTACACGCACTCCTCTCTCAGAGAGCGAAATGACACATTAAACGTTCCGACAGAAGATAAAATATGAAAACTTTCTGAGAACGAGTGGAAAATGATTTCAAGAGTCATAAGCCAAGCTAGGGTTTTATGGATTGAGAGAGATCAGTTCTTTATGAGCCAAAGATAAGATGATAGGATGAATCACACAGATCTCTAATCTGTTATGCATTTTGACTGGGCTTGGACACAAATGAATGATACTCGCCAATTTCAGACAAAAGAGTTTATGTTGGAAGGAGGTGAATTTGATAAACCGGGATTAATGAGATTAAGGATTATGTTGTAAAACATCTAGGCTGTCCCTCATATTTATGATCAAGTTGTAATAGTCATCATTTGAGAATGTTTCATTTTAAAATAGCATATATAATAACCTGTACCATATCTATACAGGTGGAGCTGGGGATGGTGGAGGGTTTCAGAGGAACTCTGAAAACGTGCTGCAAAATGTTCTAGTGAATGCTAACCAGCCATTTAAATGTAGCAGCAAGCTCATTGGCTGAGTATGCAACATTAAGCAACCTGCAAAGCCAGGACATTTTTTATTTTAACTCCGATTGTACTCGCCTGAAAGAAGAAGGTCATATACACCTAGGATGGCTTGAGGGTGAGTTGGGGTAATTTTCATTTTTGGGTGAACTATCCCTTTAACAGCAGTTTATCCTCCATTTGTAGTTGGTTCAGGTCTACCACAGGATTTCTGATGCTTTCAGAACAAAAGAAACGAAACATGATAGCAAGAAAGCAAGAAAGAAACAGATTCTGAGTACTATTATGTTCAAGGGGGGATCTGATGAGCTCTTTGATTCCTCTGTAGCTGCTGGGAGCAAAAGGAGTCACTATGGGGCACCGTCTGCCAAGGCAATTTGAGGGCTTTCCAATGGCTTCACACTTCAAAAGTGAGGAGCAGAGTTAGATGAATGGATGTTTGGTCCCTCGCAGGTTTCCAAGTGCACAAGGGAATGCATTCAGCATCACCCCATTACCAAGGAAAAACGCAACCAAATCAAAATGGAGACAAAACAGAAAAGAAACAAGAAATGGCTGAAACCGCCTTCAAGGGGGAGCATGTTCCCATTCTCGTAGCCTCGCAAACAAACGGTCAAATCAGATTCCAGAAGTTGGCATATGCAATAGCCATGCTAATTGCCAGGCAGTATAACCGTAGACATTTCTGACAGTTTTATTATAGTTTTCCAAGCCTTTGTTTTGCATATTATAACAGAATTCCACACCATTTACATCACTCACTCAGAAACCTGCAATTTTGTTGTTTACATCACCGTAATACACGGCTATCTTTGACAGTGTGCAATCCATTCCCTGAGTGCCTTTGATTGTATGGTCTCCTGAGAGACAAACTGTGAGCTTGCACCTGCATTCCTGATACAAAGACAGTTAATGCATTTGCAGTTTTGAACATGATGATTTGGCTCAACAGGACAAGCTAAAAAAAAAAAAAAAAAAAAATAGATAAGTGCCCTAGATTAGACACACATATGACTGTTTTCATTCGACGACTGCGTTCATGAATCGGGGATTTTCAGCATGTGTTAGCCATCTGTGAACATTTAAACCTTTGCACCTCTGCAATTTGCTTCAAGCGACAGTGAGAGGCAGAGAGGGAGGCTTGTTAAAGTGTTGTACAAGGTCAGTCCTCGGTGGAGAAAAAAATGTAAATGTGGTGATTTCCGAAAACATGAGTCAAATGGTCTGAGCAGTTAAATGAATAGTTATCCCAATTATAAAAATTCTTTGTGTCATTTTGAAGCTGCATTATGCAACTTTTTTTTGGTTAAAATGATCCAAAATCAATTACTGAGCAAGTGCATAACCAATCTATCTCCTTACTTCAGCCCGATTCACAATGGTAAGCTTATAATAATGTTTTATAATTCGAGTGGTTCGGGTTGTTCGTCTTTGCTTCATTACGTCACGTCTGTATACATAAAGAAGGAGTCCCGGCTAGTAGGCTATATCGCGTGTGTGAATGCTGCAGGCGGTGGTTCATTTGTAGCCTCTTCTTACAGCAGCTGGAATAATTAAACTTGTCATTTTAGAATGAGTTCTAGGAAACATTAAATTGCTTTTTTTTGTGGTTAAAAGAACAGTTTCTTTTGATGACATTTAAATGGTATGACAATTAGGCCTAGAGATTAAACTGAAATCTACAAATAATGCAAATAAACACTAAATACACGTCACGTGATGTTGTTAATGTTGTTACCATTAACAATTTGAGAACTAATTATAACAATAATAATAATTTGCACGGTTTGGCATGATCTGAGCTAACTTTGCGATTTAATCTCCATTAGCATTTTATTAATATTTTTAATATATTTTTATTAATATAAATCCTTGATGCTTAATTTTCTAGTACACAATTATATTTTTCCCAATCACACTACTATATGTTGAAAAAGCCATATCTTTTGTTCAAAAATGAAGTTCATATCACATACAACCCTGGTATTCAATCTGATTTTGTAAAGTTGCTCATTCTACTCTGCTTTTATCTATGAAAATTATCTCAAAAATATATTAATTGCATAGTTTTGCCTTAAGTTAGATTAGGTTATCAAGACTCTTCATAAGTGTTTATTGTGATACATATTGTGTCTGAAAAACCAATGTCTACTAAGTTACCCACTAGAACGTGTTCAAATGTTAGGGTTTTCATGTTGCAGTGAACTATTCCTTTAAAGGGTTAGTTCTCTTGTGAACGATTTTTGTTTCTTTGAGCACAAAAAGTATTCTCGTAGCTTCGTGACATTACGGTTGAACCACTGATGTCACATGGACCAGTGGTTCCCAACTATGTTCCTGGAGACCTCCCATCGCTGCGCATTTTGCATCTCTCTTTTGTCTGACACACCCATTTCGGGTCTTGGAGCAAAGAACTTATATTGACAAGAAGTGAAAGCCAATGGAATGTTCCACTGCAACAGCGGCTCCCAGTAGCAGCCCTACGCTTCCGCCATTTTGGAGTGAAAGGGACTCGTTTATTATTTTAAAGGATTTTTGTATGTTTTGTACGTACTGTAATCTTTGTTTGTTATTATTGCAATAAAAAAAAAGATTACAACACATTAGACTAGTGATGATCAAAAACAGACTATATATATATATATATATATATATATAACAGGCTTACAGTAAACTGTTTTTGCAGTATTGTCTTATATTAATGTCCGTTAAAGCATGACTGTCAACAAAAAAAAATGTTTATGAAAAATAATAAAAATAGCCACTGTCTCCAAAATTATTTAATTATTCCGTTATGACAGACACAGCAATGCATCATGTTCTGTAAGATCATCATGTTTTAGTGCGTTCCAGGGAATTAAAACATAGAATATAATGTATAAACACAATATATATTTCAGACCTATAATAGTAACTGATAATAGTAATGTGTAACATTGCATAAAATGAAAATACTCAATAAAGCAGGCTAAAACTGCCTCAAATGTATAATTAATGGTTGGATTCCACAGCTGATAACATAAAACATATATAATAATACAATACAACATTTACTATAGTAATCATAAAATTTGCTGATTTGAGAAATTTTCTATTGCGATCCTGATTTGGCTGTGAGATTCACCAATTTTGAGTGCGTATGAAAAAATCTAACCATGTAGAGTGACTTCTTGCACTTTTTCGTGTCATACACTACTTCCCTGCAGTCATTGCGTTCTTTTATTTTCACTTTGACTTCTCTTTCGTTGTCATTCTGTCTGCTTCTGTGATGTTGTCCAGTCGGCATTTTCACTCCAAAATGACGGCCGGGCTACTGAAGCGCCACCTAGTGGCTGTTACCAAAAAAGCATCAGAGTTTTGCCTCTTGGTATTCTATACTCTTCGCTTGGAGTCTCTACTAATGAGCTAATGATCTGAATCAGGTGTGATTAATTAAGGTGACATGGAAAACATGCAGTGTTGGGGGACCTCCAGGAAACGTGGTTGGGAACCACTGACATGGACTATTTGAACAATGTCCTTACTACCGATCTGGGCCTTGAACGTTTCAGCTGCGTTGCTGTCTAAGCAGGGTCAGAAAGCTCTCAGATTTCATCAAAACTATCTTAATTTGTGTTCTGGAGATGAATAAAGGTCTTACGGGCTTGGAATGACACAAGGGTGACTAATCAATGACAGAATTTTCATCTTTGTGTGAACTATTCCTGTAAGACAAGGATGTCCAATCCTACTCTTAAAGGGTCACTGTCCTTCAGAATTCAGCTCTAATACACTTGCCTAGAAGCTTCTAGAGAGTCTGAAGACCTTGACTAGATGGTTCAGGTGTTTTTAATCAGGGTTGGCTCTACACTCTAAAGGACCGCCAGAAACAGGTTTGGACACCCATGCTTTTCATCCCTGCATCTCCAAAACAAACACTGAAGGAGGTCAGCAGTTACCACACCGCTTTGCTGTTCCCTTACCTTACATCCATCCACTGCCATTTTCCCAGCCTGTCAACCAGCTCCCACAAGGCCTCCTCAACCACCTTGACTTTCTTTGTGCAACAGGCTTTTCTGGCTTTGAGAGGAACATGGGGCTGGTAAGCACCTCCACAAAGCCTCTAATCAGTGGCATACACAAACTGCAGTCCCCCCGAGCCCTCATGCTCTCCCAAACTACAGCCCTGAATGCAACCGCGCCGTCAGAGACGTTTACTAGGCAGAGGTGGAATTAAAGAAAAGCGAATAAGCATTTAAAAGTTTGTGCGTCAGCAGTCACACACGATAAAACGCAACTAGAAGCATAGAAGAACTAAATAATAATATTTTCTAAAAGTAAACAAATTACAGAGAGCACTACATCTGATTTTCATAATCTTGAATACATCCGTCGTGCAAAAATGTCAGCGTGACACAGGCATTAAAATGACAAAAGGAAACATTTTCATAGACTAAACCTGGGCTTTTATGAATGTAGCCTTATCAGTTAGGATACATTTGGAGTTCTGCTGAGTCTTAAGAAAAGTTGCACAGCCTTTAAGTTTAACACAACCAACTTTAAATTGAATTTTCTTCATGTTTCTCATTTCGCATTTAGCTCCTCCAGAAATGCACATCTGATGCCTTCCATTTAACTTCCGTTGGAGAATTGTTTCCATAAGCGTACAGATTCTGTCAACTGAATTAGATCAAAATTCAAATTACCAAAGAAAACGCGAAAATTCTCCACATACTTGCTCTTAATCCCTCTGAAATGTTCAAACACTGTTTAAAGCCCACAAAGGAAATTCTCTCTCTTCGGTGACACAATATACGCCAGTCAAAACTTTACGAAACCCGGGCTTATGAGGATATTACAGCTTTGAACTTTTCCACTGCACATGACTGTAGTGATGTGCTTGTGACTGCCGGTAATTGCATTAATATTTATTGAAGTATAAAAACCTTTTCCCCGATAAGAGTGCGGAGAGGACCTGCTAGTTCGCTCTACTAACAATAAAAAGGCAGATTGAGTGAACTTCATTTTTCTTCTCGAACCGAATTCAAAGTATTTCAACAGCCGGCGTAATCAAAATTCAAATGAGGGTGGGGAAAACTCCCTACATCAATAAATGAAAGTTTAACTTAAGATGGTCTCGGCGCCCGTTTCCATGGTGACAAAGCAGCCCTCCTTTGCTCTCAGATCAATGTTAATGTCACACATGCCGCGAGGCTTTGCTCTTATCAGTCAGAGAGCTTTTTCCCATGGCTGTCCTCCAAAGATTGCTTGACGCCGAGGACTATATTGAACATCGTGTTGTTGGAAGGGACAGCGGAGTGTTTCGCAAACAAATAAACTATTGTGTATGATTAGAGACGCATGGGGGAAAATGGATGTACCAGTGGTGTGGAATTTTCTGTGCACTTACAGATTTCAACATTCATCGCCTTTCCTTTTCATGCATGTCTCTGGAAGATCCTATTATGTCAATTATGTAAAAATTTTGAGTGGTTTAAATATAGACCTATGTGGGTTTTTTCCCCCGTTATAAAATATTTTATGTAATTTATAATGAAAATTATATATATGTTACTTAACTTTTTTAAATTACTCATTTATAATGTTATACATTTTAACACAAAATTAATATCATTCATTTAGCAAAAAAATGTATAACATTATTAATTACATAAAATAAAATAACATTTATGACACTATAAATATTAAATAGGTTATTTTAATTTCTATTAAATTATATTCATATTTATGAATGTATTATTAAAAATGTTGTATTTTTATTGAAAAATTGTATTAAAATATATAATGAATATTATTATTCTTATATTACACAAGTCTTTTGTAAATTACAAATTTATAATGTTATACATTTTATTATTAAATTAATTATATTAATTTAGTTATAACAAAATAAAATCTGACATTATAAATATTAAAGTATAGTAGTCATATTTCTTTAAAAACTGTATTAAAATATCTAATGTACATTATTATGTTATATTACATATTATTTACATTAATTTAGTAATATCAAATAAAATCTATGAGATTATGAATATTAAATAAGTCATATAAATTGTATTAAAATATATGATTTTATATATATATATATAATAAAATAGTCTGACATTTTAAATATTAAATGAGTCATGTTAGTTTAATTTAAATTACATTAATATTTGTGCATGTATTATTAAAAAGATTGTTGTATATTATACATTGTACATACTTTTTACATTGTACATACTTTTAAAAAAAATACTCATTATAATGTTATACATGTTATTACTAAATTATTCATATTAATTTAGTAATAATACACTATAAAATATGAAAATATAAATATTAAATGTGTCATATTAATTTATTTTAAATTAAATGAATATTTATGAATGTATTATTAAAAAGGTTGTTGTAAATTTCTATAATGAATATTATTATTATATTATATAACATAAGTGTTTTTTTTAAATTACCCATTTATAATGTTATACATTTTATTACTAAATTAATTATATAAATTTAGTAATAATGCAAAAATAAAACCAAACATATGACATTATAAATATTAAATGAGTCATATTCGTTTATATTAAATTACATTAATATTTAATAAAACGGTTGTTGTAAATTTCTTTAAAAATTTTATTAAAATCTATAATGAATATTATTATTATATTATATAAGTTTTTTAAATGACCCATTTATAATGTTATACATTTTATTACTAAATTAATTATATTAATTTAGTAATAATATAAAATGAAATGACATTATAAATATTAAATGAGTCATTTTAATTTATATTAAATTACATTAATATTATATTTATAACAGAAATATATAATTAATAATATTATAATTTATTATTCCAAATATCAAATATAATACTCTCTATAATACTCACTAAATATATTTGTTTGTGTGTTTGTTTGGTTACATTTTACAATAAGGTACCATTAGTTAATGTTAATGTATCAACAAACATGAACAAACAATACATTTATTACAGTATGTATTAATTAGTTGTTCATTGTTAGTTCATGTCAATTCACAGAGCATTAATGTTAACAAACACAACTTCTGATTTTATTAATGCATTAGTAGATGTTGAAATTAAAATTAAGATTAATAAATGCTGTAGAACTATTGTCCATTCTTAGTTCATATTAACTAAAGTAATTAACTAATGAACCTTATTGTAAAGTGTTACCATATATTCTTTAAAACATGTAGAAACTTTTAATATTATTATAAGTAGCATAACAGTATTAAAATGTATATTAAATATTTTTAGTTCATTACTATTCATTAATGCATTTAAAAAAAATAGGAACTGAACTCACAATTGGTGACTAAATGCAACATAAATGCAGCTGAAGCATAGATAACATTCTAATGGGGGTTACTCAAGTACACAACTGTCTTAATTACAAACGCTATAATGTTAGCTGTGAATAAATTAGCATTTAATGTTAGAGGAAAGAGACGTACTAACAAGTCAAAGAGTTGAGTGTGTTTCTGTAATGAAGTAACATTTAACATTTAGCAAATGTCAACCAATCACCTCTGAAGACCACAGCCATTCAGTATTTCAACGAGAGACTAAAGCATTCTTATCAAGCTCTCAGAGAACTACTCTTTACCTGTCGCACTTAATCATGGCTGCACCTAGATCACATGCCAAAGAGTCTTTTCTCTCTGACCCGCTCTTTAAAGAGCAATTTGAATTAGTCCACAGCCAATTGTAACAGTTAACACAAGGGCTCATGGTCTCGATTTGTTCTCAATAATAGCATTCTGAACTGTTCCGTCTTTGTACATTTTTCTTCATGAATGAGTTGTATCATTGTCTATTCAGCTGCTTAGATCTCAGGGACAGTTCATTCATAGGTTTATTTCAACATTATCATCGAGAATTTTGTGGATCATATTCTCACACCCATCTGTGAACTTGAAGGGAAGAATGTGTGCTATGCTAGAGACAGAAAATTTTTCCTATCACACGGCTGAATAATTATCTTATGATGCGTGCAGATTTAAAAATATCGATCTTTATGCATTCTGCATTGCTATTATATTACATTTTGTACTCTGTCAAATTCATTACGCCTCAGCAGCTGCAATTAGCACTAAAAGTGTTACCAAGTCAACAATAAGACTGAGATAAAGAATATCTCCCTCAGAAGAATGCTATACCGTTTAAAGAAAATAAGTTTATTGGAGGTGTCTTGGCACCTTTTTAATGATTTAGCACTCAGGGGTTATTCAATGCTTATAGTGTTCGAGTCAACCGTTAAATCACATTAAGATGAGGAAGACAGGTATGATATTTGCTACATTTGACTTTCCAAAGAGACAACACTGCCCCCATATGGTTCTGTACGTTATAGCAACTCAAGCAACACCAATGATTGTGATGCAGGGAAGTGATTAAACTACGTAAAACATATTAATAAATACAAATAATATTTGTTTATTCCAGGTTCAGGTTCTGGCACACTCTGTTTGTATGCTGACAACACATTTAATTTTAATGATAATGAGAAAGACTATGTAAGGAAGGGATGTAAGGAATACATGTGTACTGCTTACTACATACTACTTTCTAAAAAAAAAAAAAAAGCAAGCAGAACTGTGTATTATGCAAAAATAAATGTTTGAAATGGTAGTATGCCACACATGAATGAATTTTTAATTCAAGTTTATTGAAAAATGTGTTAACCTTTGGGTCAAAACAAATACCATTACCAGTCAAAAGTTTTTGAACAGTAAGATTTTTTATGTTTTTTTTACAGAGGTCTCTTCTGCTCACTAAGCCTGCATTTATTTGATTCAAAATACAGCAAAAGCAGTAATATTGTGAAATCTTACCTATGAGTTTATTGAAAAATGTGTCAACCTTTGGGTAAGAGAAAGAAATCAAGGAAAGAGATGCGATATTGTGGTTAAATTTTCTTCTTCGTTCGTAACACAAAAACCAAAGGGTCAATTCAAGCATGGGATTTAGTAGCCAAAGCAATGAGAGTGAGAGTAAAAAAGTGTTATTCCATTTCAAACATAGCAGACTTAAAGGAAACCCTGAGTATTACGACTTGTATGGCCTAATATAACATTAATCATGTCTCTTACTGAAATATGCGGCTTTTTGTTGTAATTTTCAGTCGAAGGGTGATAAGAGAAGCAGTGTAACTCTTCACTGCTTTCCTAGCGTTTAGAAGAGGAGAAAAGAATGGGAAGATGCCTGTGGATGAATAAAACTTCCTAAAGACTTGTGTGTTTGTTCTCTTCACATCAGCCCTGATGCCTTTGAGGCTTTTAGTAGACCACAGCTACTGAAAGAGCTTACAAATGGCAGAGACAAGAAACGCTAGTTCCCATCCTGGCAGGATGTAAACATACGACGCTTGTCATGACGCCGCAGCCACTGGAGGAGTTTCTCAGCGTGGATTTCACTCGATATCTGAGGCCGTTTAAACATCAATGGTACAGCAGCGCTTTCAGGAGCTGTGCTCATCGTATCAGTATTCAGTGGCTCACCAAGTGTAACCATTTCACATCAACAAAATAATGGGACCCCCTATTGTCCAAAATATGTATAGAACGATGTGGATTTTTTAAAATAACGTAAATCTTTCGTTGGTTTTCTACTACATATTTCACTGAGAGACATCATTTATGTTATATTAAGCCATACAAGTCTTAATACCCAGGGTTCCCTTTAAAGTAGTTCACCCAAGAATTACAAGTGGCTGAAAATTAGCTCAAACTCAGGCTATTCAAGATGTAGATCAGTCTGTTTCTTCATCAGAACAGATCTGGAGAAATTCAGCATTACACTTGCTCACAAATGGATCCTCTGCAGCGAATGGGTGCCGTCAGAATAAGAGTCTGATAAAAACATCACATTAGTAATTCACAGACTCCAGTCCATCAATTAATGTCTTGTGAAGTGAAAAGAAACTTCAAACCAATGCTTTTGGCTTAAATGCGACTGACCATAATATTGCTTTTTACAATGAAAAATTCTTGTCTGAACCAGGAGAGAAATATGCATCAAGCACCGTTTACAAGTTCAAAACAAATACACTACCAGTCAAAAGTTTTTGAACAGTAAGATTTTTTATGCTTTTTACAGAAGTCTCTTCTGCTCACTAAGCCTGCATTTATTTGATTCAAAATACAGTTTAATACAGTTAAATATTTGTACTGCTTTCTGTTTGAATATATTTTAAAATGTATTTTTGTGATCAAAGCTAGATTTCCAGCACCATTACTCCAGTCTTCAGCGTCACATGATCCTTCAGAAATCATTCTAACATTCTGATTTGCTGTTCAAAAAACATTTTTATTATTATTATCAATATTTAAAACAGTTGAGTACATTTTTTAAGGATTCTTTGATGAATAAAATCATCCAAAGATCAGCATTTATCTGAAATAAAAAGCTTTTGTAACATTATATACCGTCAAAAGCTTGGAGTCAGTATATTTTTTAAAACATTTTATAGAAATTTATATACTTTTTTAGCAAGGATGCTTTAAAGTGATCAAAAGTGATAACAAAGACATTTATAATGTTACAAAAGATTTCTATTTCAGATAAATGCTGTTCTTCTGAACTTTGTATTCATCAAAGAAACCTGAAAAAATTCTACTCAGCTGTTTCCAACATAATAATAATAATAAATGTTTGTTTTTGTTTTGTTTTTTTAACAGCAAATTAGAATGATTTCTGAAAGATCATGTGACTGAAGTAATGAGGCTAAAAATTCTGCTTTGATCATAGGAATAAATTACATTTTTAAAATATATATAAATAGAAAACAGTTATTTTAAAGAGTAAAAATATTTTTAAAATGCTACTGTTTTTGCTGTACTTCGGATCAAATAAATGCAGGCTTGGTGAGCAGAAGAGACTTCTTTAAAAAAACATTACAAATCTTAATGTATGTTGGTATAAATATATAAATATATAGACTATAAATATATATTTGGCCACACTGTCAGAAAATAAGGTACAGTTCTGTCGCTGTAGCGGTACCCTAAGGTACAAAGTGAGAAGGTACAAATATGTACTTTTAAAGTACCAATATGTACCTTTAAGGTACCAATATGTACTGTTTAGTGGTAGGTAAGGCACAAAAATGTACCTTCTCACTTTTTGTACCTTAGGGTACTGCCCCAGCTACAGAACTGTACCTTTTTTTCTAAAAGAGTGCAGAAGCAATTTTAAAGTTAAAACGTTTTTCAAAGTTTTTCACTTGACAAGACGTTAATCGATGGACTGGAGTCATGTGAATTACTTGTGAATTACTGTGATGTTTTCATCAGCTGTTTGGACTCTCATTCTGACGGCACCCATTCACTGTAGAGGATCCATTGGTGAGCAAGCGATGCAATGCTAAATTTCTCCAAATCTGTTTTAATGAACTCATCTATTACCTATTAAAGGTTATAATGCATTATAATTATTTATAATGTGCATTATATCTTGTCGTAAACAGTTACAACTGAATTTAAAATGCATAGTGTAACAATGAATTGATAAGTGTTATAATGTATTAACCATGGTTACAATTATTCATGAGATTGTACAATTCACTATGTGGTGCATTACAAGGCATAATTAATGCATTTAAACTACTTTTAAAATGCATTATACATAAAGGCTTTAAGTAAAGTGCTATCAACATTTTTTGTAGTATAAAAATATAGTTTGGTAATATGCATTCTGAGCATAGCTTACATTCTTATGCCCACTAAGGCTACATTTATTTGAAAAACATTAATATTGTAAAATATTATTACAATTTAAAAGAACTGTTTTCTATTTCAGTATACTTTAAAATGTAATTTATTCCTGTGATGCAAAGCTGAATTTTCATCAGTCTTCAGTGTCACATGATCCTTCAGAAATCATTCTAACATGCTAATTTGCTGCTCAAGAAGCATCTTATTATTATCAATGTTGAAAACAGTTGTGCTGTTCAATATAATGCTGTTGAATATATTGTCGTGTGCCCAAATGAGGGATCTCTTCGATCAGTTTCTCATCAATCTCAGCACTTCAGTTACTCACAGAGGAGGGAATCTGAGTTCAAGCCCATACATAGAGCCAAGCAAATACTTGTAGGCATCGCCGTTTGCATGCCGTCGTGATACAGCCGTGTCACGCTAGCAGCGAAGCGACTGCCCTCCTCAGGTGAAATCTTTGATCAGTCCGCCACCTAGTGAGACATCCTGCAGTACAGCTCGCTATGCTTTGGACGCCTTCTCGTCGAATCTAAGCCTCTGGAAAAACAGATTCCAATACAAGCTCTGACAAAGCTTTTGAAGATAAAAGCCTCTTCTGACCCTTTGATAACCAGCCCAGGGCTTACAGTGGACTAGCTGGATGCCTTTGAATTGCATTACACATTTTCTCCCTTTTTCTTCTTAATGCTAGCCGGGCCTTTTACAGAGAAAAAGGGAGAGAGAATTAAATTGACATTAGAGCTACGAGGAGCACAAAGCATCAATTACACTTGTAATGAAGCATGTAACAATAGGGTGGATAAGCGGTTGTGTGGGACAGGGAGCTTGCCTAATCGTCCATATTGATCCCACTAAACAAGAGGTCAGATCGCATTTGCATACTGGCAAGCGACATTACTTTTCCACAATGCAAAAGGACACAAATGAAGTTCAAATAGGTCCTGCCACAGGCATTTCTGAATATAAAATGCCACAGTAATGAAGACCTTAACAGCCGGCTGACATTCGGTTCATATTGACGTGGGGCTGTGAAATCAAATTACCTTTGATACTGTGGAATATTCCACATGCAAAATGTATTCATGAGATGCAAGCCGCTGCTGGCTTTTTTACATTCAGACTGGGGAAATTAAGAACCACCTGACCACATACAAAGGGAAGAAGTATTGTATGGGGTGTCTGCTAAATGAAATATAAATGCAAATATAAGTAGGCCTATATATGCCTAGCCTCCCTGCTGAGAGAACAGTCAAAGGGAACTTTTTACACGCGAAGCAAAGATAAATATGGCTAGGTAGAGGCGTCCCTGAGGCAGATTAGCACTGACACAGCGCACGTCGATTTTTTAATGCCTCGATGATGTGCCTTTGGAAAGCAAGGACTACAGGGAGAACCTGTGACAAGGCTTGAGCCAATTAAGGGTGTTTGTGTGTGAATGCCAGCGCCTGTCATATTCAGAGGAGGAAAGTGGGTCAGCACTTCTCAACACCTTTAAAAAAGAGAACGAAAGCACGAAAACTTTTCCTACACAAAAAAGAAGACCTTGCGGAGCAACGAGGATTTGTTTAGGGCGCTAAACCCGTAATTTGCAAATAGTGCATTGTTATGCAAACATCATTTTGCACAGAAATATTCGTGTCATAACACATGCACGACGGCGTGACTAAAACAGGCTCTTGAGAGATCACACCAGCTCTACGCTTTTTAGCCGATCAAAAATACTCTCTGCCTATAAATCGTTTTGCATTTTGAGAGCTTACTCTTCAAGTTTACAAAATGGCAGAAATCACTTAGCTACTTGTTCTTTACCAACCAAAAAATGAAGTGTATTTTCCCATTCAATTTCTTCCTTTATGGTGCTGTGGTTGCGTGTTGTGGAGGTAATGGTTATGTGCTTTCAGGCGCATCCAAGTCTGATATTATTTTGATTCGTTTTGGTATATTTGGCTATTGTTAGAATATTGCATCCCACCTGATGAGGATCTGGTTTAATGACGGAAAGAAAATGCAAAGCGCTATAAACACTCAATTGCTTATCAAACCAGCATCAATACAACCTGTAGCAACAGGGTGCATTGTCTTCACAGCGGGCCTTGTGGTTAAGGCTTTTGACACTTTTTTTAAAAAATATTAAAATGTGTTAAAAAAAAACAAAAAAGTAATATCCTTTATACAGTAATATCCTTTATACAGATACAGAGTTTATGTGCATCACTTTAGCAATCTTCTTTTCAAAACTGGTTTCCATGTAAGCTAAGAATGCAAACAAATACATTTTTTTAATATTATCTTTTTCCCCCCATATTTTCTCATGTGTACATGTATGATAGTTAGAGGAACCTAGAGATTGCGGTTTATAAAATTTTAAAAATGGATGTCTTTCTTACACAAACACATCAATTTGCTCCTCTAGAACAATGTGGAGTAATTTTTATGATGGGTGGATGCAATTTTTTGGACTTCAAAATCTCAACACCCATTCACTGCCATTATAAAGCTTGGAAAAGCTAGGACATTTATTTATATAACTCTGATTGTATTCATCTGAAAGAAGAAAGTCATATACATCTAGGATGGCTTGAGGGGGAGTAAATCATGGGGTAATTTTAATTTTTGGGTGAACTATCCCTTTAAAGACATTTATTATGTTACAGAGAATTTCTGCATATTTTTTGCATTTTTTTACTATTTTTATTTCTCATGCGACTTTTATATCTCACTATATGTGACTTTATTTCATATGCTATTTCTATTTAGAATAGAACAGGTATTTAAGCTTATTTTTAAATATTATTTATTCATGAATAAAACAAACTTTTAATATAAACAGTATTTATTTTTCAGTATTTCTAAGTACAAGTAAAAAGAACATTTTAAATTTCGCTTTTTTTCACATTGTTTATTTATTTATTATTTGTATTTCTCATAATGTGACTTTTATATGTCATAATATGACTTTATTTCATATGCTAATTTCACTATTAACTTTTTTTTTAATTGACTTTCATATTTCCATATTGAATAGCATTGGCATTTATGCTCATTTTTAACTATTATTTAGTTGTGAATAAAACAAAAATAAATTATAATATAAACAATACTTATTTTTTCAGTAAATTTAAATGCAGGTTAAAATATAAGTTAAAAATAACATTTTATTATAATTTTTCATGCTATAATTTTTCCCAAACATGGATGTGCAATCAAACATAAATAAAATTTGTAATACTTTATTTGAAGGACCAATTCTATGTACTAGTTGCTTATTAACATGCATATTATTAGCATATTGACTGTTTATTAGAACCACATATTAATGCCTTATTCTGCATTTATGACCATATTTTAGATCCCTTAACCGTTCCTCATATCTAAACTTAACAACTACGTTACTAAGCAGCAAATTATGAGTTTACTGAGGACAAACCCTTATTTAGTAGTGAGTATGTGTTCCCTCTTCTAAAGTTTTACTTTAAAATCTTATGAATTATTTACTGTATGACTTACTATTTAAGCTGACAAGCAATATCTGGTTTGAATTAGCGAGGGATGGAAGAAACAATGTATCAGGCCATGCTTTTTGCACCATCTACTTCAACTAAAACCCATAAAATATTTAAAGGGTTTTGCTAAAGATGCTGCGCTCACTAAATGCAGCCTCACTCCAGCCATTTCGGCCCATAATCCAGACATCTCAGCTCAAAGTGCAAGGGGAGCAGGCTCTCAGTTCCATGATAGATGGATCACTCATCCCACACAAGACCAAGACCTGCATGAATTAATCTCTTCACCCCTGTCTCATTTCCTCTCCGTCTGCCGCTGCCGAATATGACCTCATCCTCCCGTTAGTCAGTCTGACGGGGAGAGAAGACAAAAGACGGTTATGAAGAGAGCAGAGGGTGGCTTTTCCCCTTCATAAATCTGACTTATACAGTGCCTACGCTATGCATTGTGATTTTTGACTTCCATCCATAGCTGAACAATGCTGATCCAGGCATTTCAGAGCACAGGAAGCCTTTGGCTTGCTGAAAAAATGTCTATTGCCCATAGCTAGGTTATGTCAAAATCAAAATGTTACTGCCATGTTGAGTCAATCATATGTCTTCACTGGGTTGCACACAATAAACTCTCTGCAGTGCTGCACCTCAGATGTCAAAAACTGACAGACCTGTCATGCACAGAATATAAGGTGCTTGTGGAACATTATTCAATTATAAGTGAAAATCTTGACTGAACTTAAAATGTCAAATTGTCATGACATAAAACCTGCCATCCCTGTAACAATGACCTATTTACATTAAGTAACTCCCTAAGTTATTTATATGATTTTAAAATGTTACAAAATTTTAAAATTACATCCCTCCTGTTTGAAAGAACAGTCAACACATGACCACTTTGATTCATTAAAAATACCTTAAAATGCCACACATACCTCAAAGCTTGGTACATGAAGCACAACAAAGCTAACATCATTTTAACCAGAAGAACAAACGCATCTTGACATCAATGTGACAACAAAATCAACAGCAGTCTACATAAAACTGGCAAATAGTCAAACAATGCAGGCATATTAATTATTCATGCCATAATGCATGCTGGGAAGAAAGTGATTTACAAAAGCATTTTTCCAGGCCCGTTTGAACTGAATAAATCTCCATTAAATCAACTGATATGTTTGACTAAACAATGTATATATTTTTTGAAGAAACTACACTCTAAAAAATGCTGGGTTCAGCCTGTTGGGTCATTTTATTGGGTTGTTTATAATATTTTTACCCAGGTCCTGGGTTATTTGTTTAACCCAAATGCTGGGTTCAACTTGTTATTTCAATTTATTGGATTATTTTTACCCAGGTGCTGGGTATTTTTTCCTGTAAATAAGTTGCTGGGTTTACCCAACCACTAGGTTGAGCCTGTCTCTGATGAAACAACCCAGCTGCTGAGTTACAGGCAGAACGTGGGCTTTTTGAGTCCTCTACAGGAGAGAGCGGTTCTCAGCGCCGCCGATTTGGTGCACTCCTTCAGCGAAATAAATGTTTGTATACATGTTAAAGTCTTTACTGTAAATTGTATTATTTTACATAACACAACATAAGGATGAGATGTCAGCTGCGTTAGCAGTGGTTATTTCGCATGATGGAAATGCCTTTTGCCTTGCTTAAAATAATTGTATTGTACTTGTTATAGTACTGAGTTTAATTTAATTTGATGATAAAATGTGTTCTCTAATCTCAATACTGTTTGTTTATGGGTGTCTTTCAGTTACGAGTGAAACGTGAAGCCACGGACTGAAGTTCGCAGGTACCCCGGCGAACAGCAGCCCTTCACCGGCTCAGATTTCGGCGACACACAAGCACGAGAATTAGCGCTATTTCAGTAAAAAGCACTTACAGAGAATGGTTGAATACACAAAATTAAGATGTTATTTAAATGTTATTTAGACAATTTTATATGTCTAAATGCTTGTTAAACGAGTTTAAATGTATGTAATATTGTAAACTATGCTGCATTCACCCAAATAAATTAAATTTGTCTTGTATTTTGTCCATGTGTTCTTGCTCAATAATAAATGTTCATCTTTTGATCATTGCTGTTCCCTATAGTAATTCTGTGTGTGGTTTTTATAAGTTCCAGTCCATTTAAGCCAGCAGTATAATAATTTTTAAACAATACACTGCTGGGTTAAAACAACCCAATTTGGGATATTTTGGTAACCCAATGCTGGGTCAAATATGGACAAACCCAGCAATGGGTTATTTTAACCCAGCCAGTCGGGTTAAATCTTTGACCCAACTTGCTGGGTTGTTTTAATTATCTCACATTTTGATTGAAAATTACTATTGCTGGCTTAAAATTTACCAAAAATAGGTTGGATTAAAAAGCAGACACAGAATTACTAAAGGCAACAGTAATAATCAAAACTTGAACACTTATTGAAAAGTGAAAACACCCATGGACACAAATGTAAGACAAATTGAATTATGCAGCATAGTTTTCAACATTGCACACATTTAAACTTGTTTAACAAGCATTTTAGAAATAAAAATATAACATTTAAAGGTTATATTTTAATTCAAGTCTATTAAACAGTTCTCTGTGATTCGTTTTAACCAAAACAGTGCTGATTCTCGTGCTGGTGTGTCGCTGGAATCTGAGCCGGTGCTGGGCTGCTGTTCGGCACAGGAGCTGCGAACCTCAGACCGCCACCTCGCGTTTCACTCGTAGCTGAAATATGCTGTGAATGACTAACCTGTCCATAAACAAACAGTACAGAGTTTTGAGAACATATTTTAACATCTGAATTAATTAGAATCAGTATTACAATGAATAAAAGGCTTTTCTGTCATGCTACATGACCGTTGCTGACGCATTTAGCTGACTGACATGACATCTCATCCTTGTATCTTGCGTTGCGTGAAATAAAATAATTTACAGCACAGTAAAGACTTTATAGAGAAATAAAACGTATACCGTATAATGTATACGTTATGAAGAAAATGTACACAAACCTCAATTTCACTGAAGTCTTCCACTAAATCGGCGGCACTGAGGACTCGCTTTCTCCTGAAGAGAATGAAAAGTCTGTGCTCTGACTGTAACCCAACAGCTGGGTTAAAGTGCCCGTGCTGGGTTATTTTGTCGGAGGGAGTGGGAGGGGTGTATAGTTTCAACGGTCAGTGAGATTGACCCAGCCACTAACCCAACAGCTGGGCTACACAAAAACTACCCAACACTGGAAAAATAACCTAACATAATGACCCAACATGCATAACCCAGCGGCTGGGTTAAAAAAACAACCCAGCGTTTTTTAGAGTGTAGTTGACTTAAATAAAATAAACCAGCGTGTTTGGTAAAAACATTTTTACGCAACCAGCTGGGTCAAAACAACCCAGCATGTCTTCTGTCCAATATTTACCCAGCGCTGGGTTGCCAAATAACCCAAGCTGGGTTGTTTTTAACCCAGCATTTTTTAGAGTGTACTAATACTTTTATTCAGCAGGGATCCATTAAATTAATCAAAAATAATATTAAAGGCATTTATAATGTTAAATAAGATTTCTATTTCAAATAAAAGGTGATCTTTTGAACTTCAAATTCATCAAAGACAAAAGTGTATCACTGTTTCCAAAAAATATTAAGGCAGCAACTTTTAACTTTTAATTTATTATATAAGAAGAAATGGTAACTAAGCACCAAATCAGATTAATATAGAAGCTGCATTGAGACTTATACTTAGAAAAAATATATAAAATGTTTGATATATATTATATATATAAAATGTACAAATTATTTATATATATATATATATATATATATATATTTTTTTTTTTTTTTTTTTTTTTTTTTTTTTTTAATGTACATTGATTTATTTAGCAGATGCTTTGGAAAAAAAAAAAGAAAAGAAAAAAAGCCCTTACCCAAAATTAATACATTTTTGGAACATTCCAGATTTTGGCAATCAATCAATCAATAAAAATAATTTAACATAAATAAACATAATTAACACTTTAGATAACATAATCGTAATCATAATCATAACATCTCGGTTACGTACGTAACCCTCGTTCTCTGAAGGAGAGAACAGAGATGTTATGTTGACTCACATCAGTGAGACCCCTGACGTCAGTTGACTTAACATCGAACGCGACTCACTGAAAGGGTACTACCTATGTTGATCATATAGGAAATCAAGAACAAGGAGGACATTTACCTGGGCAATCAATGGACTTCACCCAACAGTGCTGGGTACTGAGTTTTCATCTTTAACCCTTAGGCTTCTGAATGTACCCTTCATCGCAGTAATGCCTTTAATCATTTTAAATCAGCGAGAAAGTTTTCTCCAGCTCTGCCTCAGATGTCTAAATCAAGCGTTGCCTGGAGGGAGCCCAAAGTGTGACTGATCACTAATAAGCTTTAGTCTATTACATGTCACCGAGCAAAGCCAACGTGGCTGCTGACATCAGAACTCATGGCGGTGTCCTCATTTTCCTTAATCTTGCTTAAAATAAACCCCTTTTGTCACACCTCTCAATCCCTGTGTGTCAACACAAGCTGAATTGTTTGCTAATATCTGCCATTTTGCAAGCAAATGACAGCAGCACTCCTCCTTGAGCAAAGGATGAGGCAGAACGAGCAAAGATAAAGCTTGAGCCTTAAGTCAAATGAAAGTCAAAGCATATCACATTCAACACAGTTTTCATAATACATCTAGGAAGAGCAGGCAGAATATTCCACCCATGTTCTTTAATATGTCCCAATCCTACAGGCTTAGCCAATAGCGTCTGACGAAGAGAAAAACCACGTCTACCCTAGTCTATGTCAGGAGACTCATCACTATTGAGCAGTAAAATGTACTGTTTTAATATTCAAGTCACGTCTTGCACACAGATGGGAGAGCGGTGTGTGTCTAAGGATGAAACAGATAATAACAGTGTTAACTGAGCAACCTCTCTACATGATAACACACGAAACAAAAGAGCAATAATGTGAGTATTTAGCAAATTCACATGGTTTTCCAAAACAGCAAACAAACTAACTGGATGGATAATTCTAGCAAGTGTGCTAGTCTTAAAGGTTACGTCAACCAAAATCACATTTTATGAATCACGCTCGAGGTGGTGAATGATTTATTAAATGTTTGACATCCATTTTGTCACAAATGTTCATGTCGACAATGAAAAAGTCGTGCAGGCAGCCCTCAAGCTTTGAGATTTGTTACTGCAGCTTCACTTTTCTTTTCTTTTTTTCATTTAAAAAACTACAGCGGGGATTTTTTTAAATACAATTTATAAACAGAATAATAAAAAAAAATGTATCCTTCCAATATAGAGTCCACAAATTTGGATTTATTGAACTTTAGGATTACTGTTTAATTCAAGCCTGTTTCCACCACTGAATAAAATTTTTTAAAAAGATACTTCCATCTCACATTTCTGACTTTTTCTCAGGATTGTGAGATATAAATTTGCAATCGTGAATAATAAAAACAGGCAATTCTGACAGTTTTTTCTCAGAACTGTGTTTGTATTTCGCAAATCTTACTTTTTCCTCATTGTGAGATATTAACTCGCAATTGTGAGTTATAAAGTCCAGTTCTAAGGGGAAAAAAGAAGATGAAAAAAGAATTGCGAGTTTTGAATTGTGAGAATTGTGACTTTTCTTCTCAGAACTGTGTTTATATCTTGCAATTCTGACTTTATAACTCGCAATTGCGAGTTTATATCATGCAATTCTGAGAAAAAAGTCACAACTGGCTGTTTATATCTAGCAATTCTGTGAAAAAAAGTCAGAATTGCACGTTTGTATCATGCAATTCTGAGCAAGAATTGTCTGAATTGTGAAATAATTTTTTTTTTTTTTCAGGTGGTGGAAACAGGCTTCCATTGTTTACTTATAAATTACCATTCAAAGGTTTGGGGTAAGTATATTTTTTATTATTACTTTTAATTTACTAAGGACAAATTAAACTAATTAAAAGACATTTATAATGTTATAAAAGATATGTATTTCAAATAAGTGCTCTTTTGAACTGTTTAATCATCCAATAATTTATCATGGTTTTCACAAAAATATTAAGCAGAACTGGCTTCAACATTGATAAAAATAATAATAAACATTTTTAATAATAATAACTAAAGTGTATATAATTATAATAATAATAATAAGTAATGTTTCTTGAGCAGCAAATCAGCATATTAGAATGATTTCTGAATGACAATGTGACCTTGAAGACTGCTAAAAATTCAGCTTTGGCATCGCAGGAATAATTTACATTATAAAAATATATTCAAACTGAAAACTTAACATTCTGATAAAATTTCACAGTGTTTTTACTATATTTTTACACAGTCTCTGTGAGCATAAGACTTCTTTAAAAAACAGCTTACTGGCCCCAAGCTTTTGAATGATAGCGTGCATCAGAGATGGCAAAAGTACACACATCCTCCACTCAAGCAGAAGTACAGATACTCATGTTTAAAAATACTCTGGTAAAAGTAGAAGTACTGACTACACTTTTTTACTTAAGTTTAAGTAAAGAAGTATGGGCTCAGACATGTACTTAAGTAAAAAGTACCCATTACTACTTACTGTTTTAGTGTCACGCTGGTAACTGGACCTCACATCGTACTGACACATTAATACGAAATAACTCACAATTAAAATTTGTTAGCTAATCAAATGTATCAAGGCTAAACAATCACCATGTAGAAGAGGGCCGTACTGGGACAAAATTTCAGGCTGGGAAATTTCACATGCATCCAGGCCATCCCATACACCCACAACAAATTCTTAAACCATGGACAACACTATTTTTTTGTATGGCCATCACATTTAAATAAACATTTAAAACCTTAGGCTGGGGCCGTGCAAAATAAGAAAAATGCTCTCTATTGAACTGCACCTTCTCTTCCATTTTCCTTTTCAGTCTCTTCATTTTCCAAGATATCTCTCTGCATCTCACTTTGTGTGCGCTTACTTTTTTCACAAATGTTCTTGAACCTGTCACTTTTTCCATCAGCTATTTACTGTTATGAGCACAACTGTCTCCAACAACCACGTCACTATATATTATTTGCAGTAACAATTTTATTAAAGTTCAATTTGAAGTATCACATCATGACCATTTTCTAAATTGCCTAAATGTCAAAATTAGTACAATAATGATTACACCATGACAATATCTTTACATACTAAACATGTTCTTGCATTATTATGAGTCATATTTTTCTCTTACCAAAATTAATCATGGGTTATTACAGTAAAAGCATAGTAACCATGTTTTTTTTTTTTGTTTGTTTTTTTTGTTTTTTTTGGCGCGTTGATTACAAGCTGTTTTAATTTACAACTATAGTTTTACTACACATCTCATGGTTAGACTATGGTTAGTGTAGCAAAACCATGGCTCATTTGTGATTACCATGGTTTAAGTATAGTAACCATGGATTTTGGTTTTAATTTTCATGAGGGTTGTGTTGTTATCTGCCCTAGCTCCCTCTGAACTTATTACAAAACTATGTTTTATAACATTTGTTTGTTAAATTACTACTGTAACTTTACCGTAGATAATAATGATGTCCTTCAGAATAGAGTATTTTGAGTGATAATAGTAATTTAGTTTCGTTTCGTTTCGTTTCGTTTATAGTACTACTGCTGTAGTTCTGTCTTTGTTTACTTAGTTAAGCATTAAAGGGCTAGCAACTCTTACCAGTTTACAGATTAAACTGACCTGCACTTTAAGTCCTAAACAGGTCAGTAGTTCTGCCTCTATGATCCACCCGGGCACTTCCACTCCATTCTCAAGTCTCTCGCATTGATTACTCTGATAGAAACCGTTTAGCGGAGACGCAGAGCGCGCGAGCCGAATCGCGTTGCCAGCTGCGTTCACACTAGCAGCGACTTCGCTGCATGTCGCCAGAGGCTGGCGACTAGGTTCCTAGTGGGCGTTCTCACTACTGGTTGCCTTGACAGCGAATCAGGTTTCTTGCCGCTAAATACTAACATTTTGGAGGCAAAAGACTAAATATAATATAAATATAAGTTAAATCTGTTCATACAAACAAAAACGAATGAGAAGCAGAGCCTACTTTTTTCCATTGCGCATGTTTATCTATGGCTGAGGGGAGAACCATCACATGAGCTCTACCGTCTTCTTTTCTATTGGCTGTCGCTCCCGAAAGTCGCTCTTCATTTGCATAAAGTTGAGGGATTCTGAACTTTGTCGCGTCGCTGGACACGCCCCATACGGTCGCCAACGGTCGCTGTAGCTCGCTGTCGCTCTTGTCGCCGGAAATCGCCAGCTCTCCATTGAAATGAATGGGATCGCGTCGGTTTGTCCCTGCGTGTCGCGTGTGAACTGGGCTTACCGATCCATGATTTATTAGAGATTTGTTACCGAATAGTGATCCACCAAATGCTGATTAAAACTAAAGTAACGAGCCTAGTTTGAAAATGTAAGAAGTAGAAAGTACAGATATTTGTGTAAAAATGTAAGGATTAAAAGTAAAAAGTAGTCAGAAAAATAAATAATGAAGTAAAGTACTGATACCAGAAAAATCTACTTAAGTACAGTAACGAAGTATGTAAGTATCCCATCTCTGGTGTGCATATATTAATGTTAGATATAAGGTTAAAAATAAGGCAATACGAGGGCTGGATATACAGTAAATCCTATGTAAAGGCAGAGGCACCAAATAGGCTGCAAGTGATTAAAATTATTCTCACCATGGAGAGGAGAGAGTGGCATAATCTGCTGTTGCAGATGTTAAAAACGGATGCTTGGCTACTAAAGCATGACAGAAACCTAATCTCAAAACAAGCTCTTTGCTATGAAACTGTAGTACAAGGTTTCTCGTACAATAAAGACAGGAGAAAACGTTGCAGCATTTCCCAAATGCGTAAATTCAGAAAGGTGTGAAATTGACCCTTGTGTAAAAAGTTCTACAGCACGAAGACTACAGCGAGGAAAATAAGAGAGAGAATGACGGGGGAGTCTGGGGAAGATCTGATAATATTAAGCAGTCCTCAAGTTACGTAATGAAAATGAAATATGTGGATTTAATCCCACATTCCGGATGATGTGTCAAATTTTCAAAATAAATAAATTAAAAATACGACGCACTTGCCACAGACATATTATGAGATCCCTTTGAAGTGGTTTCAGAAGAAAACAAATTTGCATGCAGGAAGTTCTTTAGCTGCTCAAGTCTTGCCAGCTGCCTCTGTCAAAATATATTCCCTCAGATGTAAACACTATTCAGAGCAGTTCAGAACATCATGTGTAGGGACTGATATCCAAAGCAATTTTAGGCTCCAAAGTAACCCGTCAATTGGATAAAACTGGCATGCCAAGTTGCAGACTAGTCTACAATCACACCTAACCTCACGGTAAACAGCATCAGGCAAATCCACACAGGCTCATGCGCAACATCGTTTTTCAACTCATTCCTTATAAAAACTCTCCAGGGGAAATGTTGTGTGTACTTCCTGCAGTTTAGAGGGAGTTACATCACTTTTCTTGTTATAAGTGAAATAGTTCAGAAATCTCCAAACTCCAAAGCTTAAATTCAAACAAAACTGGCCCCTGCTTAAAATTCATGAGAACGCTCTAATCAACACACGCTGCCTGTAAGCTAAGCCTTTTCTGCACTAACGGCTGCGTTGCCACTTAAAGCCAGTTTCTTTCAAATAGACTTAGAAGAAAAGTGGATTTCTGTCCAATTGCGAACACCAAAGTTCTAGGAATTAATATCTGCGGCATTCGATCAGCAAATTCACGCTGGTACAAAAGGCTTCCCTATGAAATATGGCAAGTCTGTTGTTACAGCATTAATTAGAAATTAAGAATCAAATGGAATGAACGTGAAGCTTTTCCATCTCGAAAAGCCGATGATGCTTGTGACATTCAATAATAGAGATTAAGTAAGAAAAGCTTTCAAATTAGTCATCTATTGACCCAGATGGAGTGATTGTCGGGCCTCGTGAGGAACATCTAATGACTCTGGGTCAATAAAGATTTGTCAGTAAACTCTAAGATACAACCACTGCAAAGAAGGTGCTTCAAGACAATCAATTGCAATCTTATGCATCAAAAGCTATCAACAGCACAGTGTTGCGAGCACCATTCTGTTATGAGCAACATATGCACAACACTAAAATGAGAGTCTGTGAGCATCTAATGTCCCATGAAAAACATATGGCAGAAATAGTCATAGATTATTATGCAAGCAATGTAGCAGTGTGTTGTTTTGGTGTTTATCATCACAAAGCAACTAACAACTTGCTAGCGGCAGCAGAGACTACTTACTTTCAAGTATGTAAAATATGACAACAACTAGCTTTTTATATGCAGTGGATCTATATAGTGTCACTGTTATATGCTAGTAACAGGGGAACTCAGATTACGCTCTGTCTGCACAAATTTAAAGCTTTAGGACAGGATCATGGCTTCCTCCCTAGAGAGGGACACAAACCAGCGTTCTCTTTATTGGTAGAGGTGAAGGATGAAAAGATGTCTCAACTTCTAGACAATTCTGCTGATGCTATTCTTTTCACACTGCTATATTACCTCCTCTACATTGGGCCAATGATGCAGAAAGGTGACTTATTCTTGGGCTCGAAGCAAACAGACTTGACAAAAGCAAACCTGATTTCTGTGCTTCCAGGTTAATAAAGCTACACACGTAGAGATAATCCTACATTCATACTTTCATTTATAGTCCTGTTTGCTTAATAGCTAGTTTTATAATTTATCCAAGAACCTGTAGGCTCGTTGTATAACTTTTGTCTAAAACTGCCAATGGGAAAAATACTTAAAAGGATACTTCACCCAAAAATGAAAATTATGTCATTAATTACTCGCCCTCATGTCCAAACCCGTAAGACCTTCATTCATCTTTGGAACACAAATTAAGATATTTTTGATGCAATCCCAGAGCTTTCTGGCCCTGCATAGACAGCAATGCAACTACCACATTCAAGGCCCAGAAATGAACTTATGAGAATGCTTTTTTGAATAAAGTCGTTATTTTTTGTTTTCTTTGTGCACAAAAGTATTCTCATAGCTTCATAACATTGAACCACTGATGTCACATGGATTATTTTTAATGATGTCCTTACTACCTTTCTGGACCTTGAACGTGGTAGTTACTTAGCTGTCATGCAGGGTCAGAAAGCTCTCGGATTTCATCAAAAATATCTTAATTTGTGTTCCTAAGATGAATGAAGGTCTTATGGGTTTGGAACTACATGAGGGTGAGTAATTAATAACAGAATTTTTATTTTGGGGTGAACTATCCCTTTAAAGTAAGGAGAAATACAGGATAATGCAGTGGTTTTCAGTCCTGGTCCTGGGGACCAACTGCTCTGCACATTTTGTGTGTCTCCCTTATTTAACACACCTGATTCAAATCATCAGCTCAGAGAGATCCATAAGTGTATCAGATAAGGGAGAGCAGAGCAGTGGGTCCCCAGGACCAGGATCGAAAAAACCACTGGGATAATGTATAGTCATTCTGCACATAAATAGACATAAAATATTAATCTGAGCTGAAATTGTTTTATTATGTGAGAAAAAACAGTGATGTGACACAATGTAGGAAATTAATTGCCACTAAGTCCAAACTTGTCAAGAAACTCAAAATGGCACAGACCGATAGTTTCTCAATCTCAATCTGAGGTAATGGCATCATTATTCACATGGCGCAGATGATTGGTTTCTTTTCGTATCAGCAGCCAATGAGCTTGCTGCTCAAAATTCAAATATTCGGCTAGTGCTTGCTGTAGCAGTTGCAGTATGCTTCAGAAACCCTCCACCTTCCCCAGCTATACATCCACCTGTATGGAACCCTAGCTATTAAGACTTGTATGGCTTAATATAACATAAATGATGTCTTTTAATGAAATATGTAGCAGAAAACCCATGAAGGACTTGCGTTATTTTAAACAATCCACATCGTTTAATAGATATTTTGGACTATGGGGGGCGCCATTATTTCAATGACGTGAAATGGCTGCACTCAATGAGCTACTGCCGCTACCTGTTGCTATTTTTACAGCAACACAACTCAGAAAATAAAATATTAATACAATGCCACATTGTGCAGCTTTTGGTTGTAATGTTCAGTTAAAGGGCTACAAGAGAAGCAATGTGAATCTTCACTGATTTTTCTAGGAATAAAAAGGAGAGCAAAGAATGGAAAGATGCCTGTGGATGAATAAAACTTCCTAAAGACCTGCGTCTTTGTTCTCTCCACATGAGATGATGCCTTTGAGGCTTTTAGTAGACCACAGCTACTGAAAGAGCTTCCAAACGGCAGAGGCAAGAAACGCTAGATGCAATACTGGCAGGATGTAAACATGCAGACGTTTGTCACGATGCCGCAGCCACTAAAAGAGTTTATCAGCAAGGATTAATATCCAGGGGATTTTAGAGTCTTTGTGGGGAAAATCGATGGTTTAAGCATACGCTTACATCCATTGCCATCTGTTTACATGCTCTGTCAATGTATTGGCAGTAGCAAGTCTCAGTGCTTGCTCTGCTGCAGCAGCAGCACTGTAGCAGATCTATTCCATCAAGACCAAACACATTAACATTATCATGTACTCTCTTCATTAACAGCCATTATACAAAAATGTTTGATTGCAGATAGTTGTAACTGACCAATCAGAATCAAGGATTCCAGAGAGATGTTAAAAATATAAATGTGTGAGGTCGTACTTGGTATGCAGGCTTATTTCCACAGTAAGAACTTCTCAATCAAACAAGCAGTGGGAAAAAGAGGTCAGCACATCCTGAGACTCCGTGAAACTCTGTCTGGCCCTGCAGGTCCCTATTAGAGTCACTGGTGGTGCACATTGTGCCATCGCTAACATCTGCAGACACACACAAATGAGCCCACACTTGCAGCCCCGTCCAGCCATGTCCGTTACGTCAGCCAAAACAGTCTGTGTGCCGGCGGGTGAGTGCATAGACTTGGATCTCAGCCATGCTCATGCATACCCATTTAAACACCAACAAAGAACATAAAAGCATCGGCGCCCCATGCCAATGAACTACGCCGTGGATCATTTTGCGTCGCTTGAAGATGATCTTTCAAAACACTTACGGAGCAAACACGGGGCACTTTGATCAATGTTAAAAGAGAAAATCGTTCAAGGCGAAAGTGCACCGAAAAGCACCACGTCCTCCTGTAAGATGACTTTCATGCAAATTAGAAAAGAAAAAATGGAGTGAAAAAATGAAAGAGGTCTCAAATCAATTCTTTGTTTATAAAGGCAGAAACTTCAGAAAAATCCACGTCCAGCATGTCCACGGGGAACGACACATCAGAATCTTTCGAAACTACAAAATCTCATCATTATGGATGATCCAGAATGTGAGACATTCAAAGCAAAGAGCCACAGAGAAGTGGCTGATGGTAATACATACAGTATTTCGGCACCGCCGAGGCTCAGATATTGCAGAGGAGTCTCATCTTCAGGCACTTCAGAAACACAAATTCAGTAAAGAGGCTTTCAGCGCTCCAAAAGCCACACGCAGAATATTAATCATGGCAATGTCACACACTTCTGCAGACACTAATACATCCCTGCATACCAAACAGCTAATGAGTTCACAGAAATAAAGCAAACAAAGGGCATTATTTATAAAAGTTGTCTTCTATTTCTGGAGAGCAAATAGAGGCAGAGATACTTTCATCTTTCAATCCATCCTGTTTCACTGCTGCCATTCCCCATACCGATCTCAAAACACACTGCTAACACATACTGTAAATAAAATTTACCACTCCGATAATGCTAATGTTCTAGCTTTTCTAAAAAACATTCAATTACTGTAAGTAAACATGAATTTCAAATTAGATTCTAGTGGTTTAAAATGCAAAAATCTCACTCAGAGGAAGGTAATTTAAGGACATTTCCATAAAAAAAGGTGACAGGCTGAAAAGGCAATAACTAAAATCACAGTTAAAACCCAATGGCACTGGCTGATATCTGGCATCACAAACATTTCAGGTTGTATCCTTACATGTGAAAGCAATACTGCAAGTTCCTTACACCTTATACTGTATATAATCATATAAACTCAGAATGGACCATCATCTTGGTCTGATACTCTCCAGGGTTT
The DNA here is from genome assembly GCA_036247105.1 of Cirrhinus mrigala. Taxonomy (NCBI): domain Eukaryota; kingdom Metazoa; phylum Chordata; class Actinopteri; order Cypriniformes; family Cyprinidae; genus Cirrhinus; species Cirrhinus mrigala. The sequence continues at coordinate 13,608,732 of CM070017.1, read as the reverse complement.
CTATTATAGATGCATGTTTTTTTAAACTCTGTCCCAGAAGATCCGGGTAATCACGTGTTTTTCAACTACGATTCGGCAGCATGGCATATCTCTGCTAATTGGCATGCTAATGCGTAGAGACATTGAATTAAGCATCAAATTAAAATCTGCTTGGATTGTCATTACCGCTAGTATCTTGGTCATTTACAAACTGCTGTTTGAGTAATTGCGTCCTGCTGCAAGTCTCCTTAATTCAATTGCTCCACTGACATAAGCTGTAACTTTGACATGAGAATAAAATCTAGAAGCTAATAAAACTATTGATATAAGCCAGAGATGTCTGCAAAAATATTATGGAAGTACACTAAAAAATGTTATCAAAGGTAGCATGTTCATAAAAGCAATCATGACCTAACAGTATGTTACTTGCAATTTTAACAAAGTATGAGCATTCTTTGCCAGCTTCATAAATATTGCAATCCTAGGCACTGATGAATTTTTTAAAATAAATAAAACATACTATAAATATTAGGACGTTTTAGATCACACTTCCTTATAATTAAAATCTTCAGATCTTAATTGTGCAACAGAGTGTTTGATCAGTTTTGTCACGTAAAAAATCATACTGTGTATGTATATTAAATTTTAAATATTTAAAGATTTTATGTAAATAAATTAAAGATTTTATATATTATGTTACAAATATGTTACATGAGTTCAGGAGTTCTCATGTGTTAATGTGTCACTAGTTTCCATCTGTGGTCAGTCTAAATTAAGATGAGGATTGGAAATATTTTGGTTTGCTTTTACAAGCCACTACCACACAAAACCTGTTTAAAGACATTAAATGCAGAAGTACATCTGTGAGACATAAGTTATGAAGCTGCGTCTATTTATAGCACTGGATTTTTTTTTTTTTTTTTTGTAAGATTAAATTCATAATTCATCAATGCTTAGGAGTACAATATTTATAAAGCTGTCAAGGAACTATTGCACTGTTTCAGAATTACACTGGTGAGGTTCACTCTACCCTGCAAAATGTGAGTTGGTTGCTCAACACAACTTTCATGTTCCTCTTTCAACCCCAGCTCTCATGACTGACTTATTAATATCACTACATCCATAAGTAAGACACACACACACACACACACGCACACACACACACGCACACACACGCACACACACGCAGACACATTTCTTGACTGTGTGCAGCTCATTAGCGGGCTGAAAGCAGCGGGGAAGAAAAGCTGGTTTTCCCTCTGCATGCTGGGTACCTAAACCAAGAGATCAGGATTTGCACTGGACCATGGTCTCACCGGCGGAGCTTTCACAGAACATAAGCAAGCGCTCAGCCGAGACTTGTCCATTTGATATTTACAACCCCAAGGCCTGCAAATTGACATAACCTTGTTTTTCGCTCCCAACATGACAGATCTCAGGTACTTACTAGCTTGCATCAGCTGTCCTTGGCGGCCGAAGACCTGGGAAAAGGTGGTGGGAGTACAGGTGAGAGTGTCCTCCATGGCTGGGATGTCCCACTAGGCTTGACGGGTCAATCTGTGAATGACACGCCACGGAGAAAAGCACAGGTTTGTCGTCCGTCCCCCTTGAAATCAGCAGCTGGAGCAACGTTGCAGCTGTGTAAGAATAGCACAGAGGTTTCTGCTCGGGACGGAGAGAAATAGCCTCACTCACATGCAAGATAATGAGGGAGTGTGTCTGTGTGTGCGTCAAGGAGAATGAGTGAGAGTGTGTGTGCGGAGAGCGAGCTTGAAAGGAAGAGAGAGAATCAGAGCAATGATGTCTTGCCTTTTCCTGCTGCTCTGTGATCATGTGTTGAGGTTGTGCCTCGCTGGCAGGTTTCTCCAGCCTGAGTGCGGCGGTCTGAAGCTCCTGGTCCAGCGTGCTCTGTCCTGCTGACTGAGTGTGAAGCCTCCGGTTCCCCCAGGCTCAGGGTGGACTGGCGTTTGTTGTGCTCTGATCGGGTACGTGTGCCCTCTTCTCTCCTCCCTCTGCCTCGGCTCTACCCCTCCCTTTCATTGCTTTCTCTTCTCTCTCCCTTCAACTCGACGATCCGTTTCGTAAGAAGCGCTGCTGCGGGGAAAAGATTTTTTTGCAACTCTTGCAGCTCTGCTTTTTAATTCCTCCCCCTGTGGAGGAGAGAGGAGAGGTTGAAAAGGAAAGTTCGTTTTGGGTAACTCACCCAACGGTGGCAAAACTGGCGTACAATGAGTAATATTAATAGGTGGGATCTTGGGATGTATTGACCTACAGTGACCCCCAAAATGTATTTGGACACTTAAAGATTCATGAATATCTGCATTATATAACAAAATATCAAACCTGGTGGGAAATATAAAAAAAATCTAGTAAAACGACCTTGAGACTGGTAGTTTAAATCAATAAATAGAGAAAAAAAGCTAAGAAAGTTAGGTTAGAGAAAAGTATAGCATTATTTATTTGCAGATGCCACTCGGTTTGATATTTTATATTTGATGCAACAGCATGGCAATTTCTAGATGCCTTCATAAGCTGTGTTTTCATTACCCTTCAAATTGCGCAAAGTGAAATTGCGAATTGAAAATGCGCTCAATGGAAACACGTCTATTTTGCATAAACTTCCATATATGTGACCCTGGACCACAAAACCTGTCATAAGTAGCACGGGTATATTTGTAGCAATAGCTGAAAATACATTGTATGGGTCAAAATGATCGATTTTTCTTTTATGCCAAAAATCATTAGGATACTAAGTAAAGATCATATTCCATGAAGCTATTTTGTAAATTTACTACCGTAAATATATCAAAACATAATTTTTTGATTAATAATATACATTAAAAATCATTAGGATACTAAGTAAAGATCATGTTCCATGAAGATATTTTGAAAATTTACAACCGTAAATATATCAAAACTTAATTTTGATTAATAATATACATTGCTAAGAAGTTTATTTGGACAACTTTAAAGGCGATTTTCTCAAAATTTAGATTTTTTTGCAACTTCAAATTCCAGATTTTCAAATAGTTGTAAATTGGAAAGCTTACTTTCAGATGATGTATAAATCTCAATTTAAAGAAATAGACCCTTATGACTGGTTTTGTGGTCCAGGGTCACATATTGCAAAGAAAAAATTACGCTCACATGAGGTGGTTTTTCAGGCAATTCGAAAAAGGAATATTTCGCAAAAATTAAAAATAATAGTAACTGAGTTGAGTTACTTCATTATAAAAGTAACTAATTACCAGGGGGTAACTATTGTGTTAATTTTTGTTCAAATATGTCAAATAAGTTTGATATTAAATATGTTAAATAAATGAATAAATTAAATGAATGACATTTTTAGTTTACTCACCAGACTAATAAATATGATATACTATATATATAATATATATAATTATATTATATATTATATCATATATATATATATTACATTATGATAATTTAGCATTATAATTTAGCCATTAACCATGTATGAATGCATATTTGTCATGTTGGCTGAACTTCGGACTGGTGGTGGTGCTTAAGATATTGTTTGTAATTTAGTGTTTCTATAAAAAAAAAGTGAAAAACTAAAAAAAAATACTGATAAGATAACAAAACTACTACGAATGCTACTACAAATAATATAAAACGCACCAAGGAAATTTTATTATTATTATTATTTTTTTTTTTGTCATTACTGAGAAAAATAACATCGTTAGTAACGCTGTTTATTTATAACGCCATTATTCCCAATACTGCTCATGACTTATGGCGAGAGGAAAAAAAATAAGTTTTAGTTACATAACATCGGTTAAAGGAAACGCTGTCATTTCACAATATTTTTTTTTTTTTATTAAAGTTTTGTCCTAATCTGTATTGGAAACGCACCTAAGGACCTTTGAAGTAACTGAAATAATTGCATTCCTTAGAATGTTTGTCAGCCAATCAGATTCAAGCATTCAGCAGTGCCGAACGCTTTGCGTCGTGGCCGCATCACCACCTTGGCTGTGCATTATTTTCTAAGAATTCAATGGCCCGTGGTCAATATTCCCTACTTATCCACCTTATTTTTCATTGCGGAAGTAAGCTGTTTTCTGGTAATGTGTTAGACGTCCGGTTTATAATCCGCCATAGGGAAATAACGAGAAGAATATCGAAGTGCAGTAAACGGTAAAACAGTTTGCACTACAAACCAGTGTGTTCATAATTAAGATAATACATTAAAATAATATGGTAAGACACAGAAGTTTGCAATATCAAACAGCAAAACGAGCTTTTTGTGCAGCTAAAAATAGCTGGAAGTGGATGAGACCGGAAGCCAGACACAAAAAAATTACAAATAGCTGCACCCATTCTTATGGGAAAAATAAGGTGGATACTACGGCGTAGTTTAATGCTTGAATCTGATTGGCTGACAAACATTCTGGTGTGCAATTACTTTCAGGAAAACGCACAGTGAATGTAGCAATGTTGCCAAGTCTTGAATTGGGCTACTTTAACACTGTTGCCGGGGCTGTTTTTCATGTTGAAGAGACCCCAATAACATTACATTTAGCCCCTTTAATCCGAACTATACCAGGCCAAAAAACATGTATTTTACCACCTGGACGCAATTTTAACTGGGGGACCCCCCTCGAAACACGATTAGGCATTACAAGTCCATATCACTTTGCCACACAATTTCAGTTATTTTAAAGGTCCTTACAGCCTAAAACAGCAAAATAACAGCAACAAAAAAAAACTGGCCGAACAAACAAATACAGTAAGCAACAGGATAAAAACAACAGAGTATTTCCATCTTTTCTGCCACAAAATTATGTTTTATTATGTGTGGAAAGCACATACTTTATTTCTCCCGCTCTCTCTTCCATACAGATACACACCCATACAGTTTGCACACGCGGCTAATGTTGCTAGCTCTACTCTGACGATTTTATCAGTAAAATAGTTTAGCGTCTTAAAAACTACATTACATTTCTCAAAAGCAAAATTACATTTTATTGTGTACGGGAAGCACGCTCTATTTCTCCCACTCTCTGTCCCTCATGAAGGCACACACATAGAACAGACACACACTAGCACAAAACGTTAGCGCGGCTCTGACGATTTTATCAGTAAAACAGTATAGAAGCTTAAAAGCTAGATGCCATTTCTTACTAATAACGGCGCTTTTCATGAAGATGATGAACTTGCAGTTTCACTATTGGTAGAAAAGCTGCTGCCGAACGTGCTGCTGCACTTGAGAGACGCAGACTCGCGTAATTCACGTATAATTAACCTAAAAGGGATGACGTATCCTGGGGGAAGCTGTGGAGAGAAGCAGTGAAAGTGTATGTCTTATTTCTTGGTTTCATTTTGAAAAGGTGTTTGTTGTGAATATCTAGATATACTGACTTTGTTTCTACATTCTTTGTTTAGCTCACAGGCAGCATTTAAAAACTGCATAGCTGCCTGAAGTGGGAAATCTACTCACCTTCGATAAAAGTTAATCCAGTTCACATATTTACACATGTTGAAGGGGACTTACCTGTTTAAAAAGCTATTGTTCAGCATTAGTTTAGTAGGTTTACATTGAAATTTTATAAATTAAAAGCTTACATTTTTTGTAGTCTGTCTCTAAATGTTTGTATCTCAGGGGATACATTGCCCTTTTAGGGGTATAAATCAAGAAAACATGTATAGACTGATTTTGTGGCTTGTGTTTTAGGAAATCAAATCTTTTTGTAATCTTGACAAAACACATATGGTTGGAAAGGTCTGACAGTCAAGGTTCCATGTTTGGCAACTGTCATAGACATGATATTGTGACAGAAATTGATTCGTGACACAAAACTGCATCAAAAATAAATAAATAAATAAATAAATAAATAAATAAATAAATAAATAAAAGTTTGGGTGTAACCCAGTGGTAATTTTTGGTATAGTGCCCAAACAAAATCTCACAGGAACCAGTTTTTGTGATATCAACTTCAAATTTGGAACATAACTTGGTTGGATATATGGCTTTGATTTTATAGCAATTTTAGAGTGCAACATATTTTATAAAATATTTATTGGTAACACTTTATTTTGATAGTCCACTTTAGACATTCTACTAACAGTAAGTAACTTGCAACTGCATGTCAACTAGTCATTAGAGTATTAGTAGACTGTGCCTAATATCTTCTAACAGTCTTCTAAACTTTGCAAGTATATGTCAGCTTATTCTACTAACCCTAAACCTAACCTAACAGTCTGCTCTGAGAGTTAGTAGACATGTAGTTGCAAATTAATGAGAATTGGTTGAAATGTAGTTGCAAAGTTACTTATAGTTAGTAGAATGTCTAAAGTGGACTATCAAAATAAAGTGTGACCTATTTATTTTATTTAAAAAATTCTATAACTTTTTTTATACATTCTTCGAAATGCCTTCACTTCAGCAATAATCTGCTATGTGTTTTCTTTAAAAAGAGACCAACCTTAGGCCTGTATTCCAAAGCATTCAGGAATTACAACCATGTTGTAAGAAGCACTGATAAACAAGTGTTCTGTTTTCACTGAAGTTATACCCCCAAAGGGGCGACGTATCCTGGGGCATACAAACATCAAAACAAACAAAAATAAGAGTCAAGTTTTGAAAGTCCCAATAAGGTGAAAATTAGCAATAAATTAATTTTAGGGTTAATGGCTCTCTCTGTCTCTCTCTCTTCTCTCTCTGTCTGTCTAATAACTTTATTAACTGCATTAGTCTGCTATCAACGGCTCAAGTCTCCATTGCTCAAGTCTCCATTGCTATGATGTTTTGGAATTAGCAACTGAGGTGTTGGATGAGATGCATAAGAAATGAATCATAATCACAAGAGTGTTTTAAAGACAAAACCCTGATGAATATTTTTAAATACAACATCTGAACAATAACTGAGGTATTGTAACCATAGTATAATCTGAATAATTGACTTCGGTCCATTGAATTATTAGAAAATAATGAACAATAATGAACATCCGTTGATGTGGCTTCGCGGCCACATCAATGGTCCATCGTCAATTATTCCTTACATAAATTCCAATATTAACTTTCTAAATAATTATTACTAATTCTTTAGTGTATACAGAGATAGATAGATAGATACAGTTGAAGTCAAAAGTTTACATACACCTTGCAGAATCTGCAAAATGTTCATTATTTTACGTAAAGAACAGGGCCCATACAAAATGCATGTTATTTTTTATGTAGTACTGACCTGAATAAGATATTTCACATACTCGTTTGCATATAGTCCACAAGAGAAAATTATAGTTGAATTTATAGAAAAAAACCTGTTCAAAAGTTTACATACGCTTGATTCTTAATACTGTGTTGTTACCCGAATGATTTACAGCTGTGTGTTTTTTTTTTTGTTTTTGTTTTTTTAGTGATAGTTGTTCAAGAGTCCCTTGTTCTCTTGAACAGTTAACTGCCCACTGTTCCTTCAGGTCGTACAAAATCTTTGGATTTTCAGCATTTTTGTGCATCAGCATTGTTTTTTCCTTCTGGAGCATCAGTGAGCGTTTGAATCTTCTGTTATATCACAGCTATAATAACATCCTCCATCCTCAAAAAACAAAAAAGAGACTACCATACACTGTCAGAAAAAAAGGTACAGTTCTGTCGCTGGGGCGGTACCCTAAGGTACAAAGTCAAAAGGTACAAATATGTACTTTTAAAGTACTAACATGTACCTTTATGGTATCAATATGTACCTTTAAGGTACCAATATGTACTTTCAAATTACTAAAATGTACCTTTAAGGTACACAATTCAATGTGTCAGTATTTTTTTCTTTTCTTTTTATTTTAAGAAATTAATACTTTTATCAAGAATGTGTTCAATTGTTGCTGAAAAGCTCTCAAAAACAGATATTTTAAAGTATGGTAAAAATAGAAAAACTTTTTCTTTTTGTTTTGAAGTTTTGCAGTATTATAGTTTGTACTTTCTGTATTTCTGATCAAATATTTTGCCTAGGGCCTCCAAATGTCTAGAACTGGCTCTTGTGGGACCTAAAGGATTTTTCTGAAAAACAGCAGGCAGTTTTAACTGTTCAGGACAAACAAGGGAATCATGAACAACTATCACTAAACAATATAAAAATAAATAAATAAATAAATAAATAAATATATGAATATATATATATATATATATATATATATAAAATACAGTACTAAAAATTAAGTGTATGTAAACTTTTGAACAAGGTTTTTTTCTATAAATTCAACTATTTTTTCTCTTGTGGACTATGTGTAATCTTTTATGTGAAATATCTTATTCAGGTCAGCACTAAATAAAAAATAACATTTATATTGTATGATCCATCTTACTTTGGTAAAATAATTAACATTTTGCAGATTCTGCAAGGTGTATGTAAACTTTTGAACCTCAACTGTAGATAGATAGATAGATAGATCTTAACACTATATTAAGTACATGCAGTTTAAATTAATATTACTTGGTAGGTGGCTCTTTGTATAATTACACTGTAACGTAACCTTCAAATAAAGTGTGACCTTCAGTTTTATTGTAAGATATTCACTCAATACAGCTGTTAAAGACCCATCTAGCTACATTTCAGGATAAAAAACAAATGATTTCCCATTTCATTCATTTACAAGCTTTGTCAGGAAACACTTCAGCATTCATTTTTAGCCGCTTCCCCATTCGTCAGATTTTCCCATGGAAGCCATGTGTCAGGTCAGGGTGATTGTTGAATCTGCTCTCTGCCATGAGGACATGGAAGATCTGCAAATGTAGTCACATCCTCCTGTCTTAAAACAAAACATGGTCAACCTGGTATTATGTAACATCCAGCTACATCATGAAGTTGAAAGGTGACTGGTTTACACAAGGACAGCCTGCGGTGTCACAGTGGTGAAAGAGAAGGTAATTTTATATTCTTTTTCCTTACTTTTATATCAGCAAAACTCTGAAATTTAAAGTTGTGACAAGAGCACAGTGAGTTTCACAGCTTTCAACTGACAGACAAGGCAGATGCCGAGTGGCTGGAGCTCGCTGGAATTAATTCCCTCTGTCTAACTGAAGGTTCACTCAAATCAAATTCTTTTTGAACGTGAACTGAGGAGACATGCAGATAGTAAGCTGTCAGCTGGGAAGGGTAGAGCTGTTCCTCCTATGCTTTCTCCCTGCCAGAAGAGATCTCTCTCTCTCTCTCTCTCTCCGCCGTGGAGTGATTCTGCTCTCACCGTCTCACTGTTCTTCTGCTCCCCTCAGAGAGGCAGTGAGGTATTTGATAACGTACATCAGCACAAACATCCTTAGCCTACCTAGTTACGTAAGCCAACAATATTTATAATGGTCTCTGAATGTAGAGATGAAGTATTATTTTCCAGCAATACAGAGACCAATAAAACTAGTGGCAGGCCTGAGGTTAAAACTAAGCAGAATCAAAACCATTTATATGATTAATGCAAGTTCCTAATGCGAATAATTAATTGGCACATACGATTTCAAAGAAAAGAGTTTAAATAAAAATCTTTATCTGAAATTACTTTTTTTTTTCACAGATGCCACACACACTGTAAAAAAAAAAATCTTTTCAAAGTTGTAAAGGAAAGATTATTAGAGTATGTTCTACAAGAAAATACTGTTTTAGTCTTTCTACTTGAAATTTTCATGTTTAATTCAGTATGTTACATGCCTTTCCTTGTAACTATTTCAGAATTATTAGCAATTTCTAGGTTAAAATTGTTAAAACCATTTTTTTATTGCGCAATTTTTACAAAGAAAATAATATTTTAGTGTATCGACTTCAAAATCAAAATTTTACGTAAATGTGTTACTTGCTGTTTATTTGTGATTGTTTTTGAATGTTACTAGCAATGTTTAAGTTAAAATGATTGCTGGACAACGATTAATCGTGATTAATCGCATACAAAATAAAAGTGTTTGTGTACATAATATAAGTGTTTGTGTCCTTTGTATATTTATTATGTATTTATAAATGTTTATATATTAAATATTTTAATATATAATATAAATTATATGAATATAAATATATACATGTAAATATTTTTTAAATATATACTGTATATGTGTGTCTTTGTATATACATAATAAATATACACAGTACACTCACATATGTTATGTACACAAAATCATTTATTTTGGATGCGATTAATCGTGATTAATCACGATTAATCATTGCCCAGCACTAGTTAAAATTGTTTCTAAACTATTTTTTTCAGTGCAGGCTACCTAATAAATGAAAATAACCTTTTAAATCTTTTATTTTGGATGCGATTAATCACGATTAATCGTTGCCCAGCACTAGTTAAAATTGTTTCTAAACTATTTTTTTTCAGTGCAGGCTACCTAATAAATGAAAATAACCAAATGCCAAAGTTAGGGCGTGGTTTTTAGCAAACTTGCACTGTATTCTGTTTTCATAATTAGGCCTAGTCAATTCCCAACTTAATTTTTTCAATTCAAGAAGAATCCCAGTATTATTTTTACAGAAGTAAAGTATTGCAAATTACACTTAACAGCAAAACTGAGCAATTTAGAACGAACATGATGTATAATAAAAGTAAATTACATTTAATAAAAGATGGATCTTGCAGAAAAAGAATGTCTTGTGCATAACTTGTCCATGCATATCTTAGCTTCACTTCCTCATCTTAATGTACTGCATCGACCAGTTCGGAAGCTGCATGTGACTGCATTTTTATGACTAGGGCTATGCCACCTTGCACAGCAATCAGGATTAAGTGTGGTGATATTTTATCCTGTCAAGCTGAGCATAGCATCATGCACCTTTTCTCTACCATGCACAGCACTGAAGAACCATAAACCACAGCACGGGCCCATGGAGGAACCATAAAAAACGGTACCATGGCATGGGGGAAACATAAACAAGATGTGCTTTGCCTGCTACATAAAGATCTATCCTTTATAACGGAACAAACTTGCACTCAATATTCAATTCTTCATTTGAATATTGGCAAGGCAGACAGTTGGAAGAGTACTTACAGCTATACGAGTATTTAGTCACGGTTAGCTAGCTTAGAAATGAACTATATTTCACTCTAATGGCTTTTTTGATGGTCAGATATGAGATTCTGACAGCCACAATAAACTGACTTCCTCTAGAGAGATAAGGCTCTCAACAGAACAGGTTCAATTTTGCAAGCCAGGCAATTCGGAGAAAACATACTATTGGACCTGGACAAAAACTTGAATGTAACTTTATGTACTATTAGAAATAGGTATCCAAAAGCCTGGATTAGTCATGAAGCAATGCAGAAAATTAATAGCGATCCATAGTGATCACGGTTTTTCCCCTACTGTGCCTTTATATTAATCAGAATGCATGAACTGTTGCAGAACTACTGGGTCATTCCATAATTGTGGGTACATCTCATGTCTGTGAAGTATATTTTTAATATATTTTCATCAACATAAAGCTCCGGTGCTTAATTTTCTAGTACGCAATTATATTTTTTCCAATCACACTACTATATGTTGAAAAAGCCTTTTGTTCAAAAATAATGTTCATATCACATACGCCCCTGGTATTCAGCTGTCCGATTTTGTAAAGTTGCTCATTCTACTCTGCATTTAAGCATGAACATTACCTTAAATATAAATTACATTTATGGTTTTGCCTTCAGTTAGATTAGGTTATCAAGACATTTGGGTGTGTGCTTCAAAAATAATAAGTGTTTATTCTAATATAACTTGTTTTATTTGTGTCTGAAAAACCATTGTCAGCTAAGTTACCCACTTGAAATCCCCCCTCAAAAAGGAATGGTTTGTCCAATTCTCAAATAATTTGCACATCATGATGATATTTCCACTAGAAGCAAATGGATGAAACACTAGAAGTTATGTTCTCTCTCTTTCCCCTAATATTGGTTAAACCAGCAAACCTGTGTCAAGAGTGGATTAATTGACTGTCAACAGTTACACAAGTAGATACACAAGTAGAATGTACCCCTAATTATAGAATGACCCCAGTGCATTTTAATCATGATGCAAACAAACATGCTACATATAGGATGAGTTTTTGATGTAAATTAGATTGTATAATTTCTACATCTATAACAAAAACAGAATGGTCTGACCTTAGCTTTGTGATATTTTGCTACATAAAACATACAGTATCTGAATGAAACAGAAACAGCAGACTGAATGAGAAGCAACTGAAGAAACTGACAGAAACTGACTCACTGACAGTAGGTGGCGCTTATGGAACAACAGCAACACGACGTTTCCTTGGTACCACTGTAAACAAAGCAGCTGCACTTTTAACCGTGTAAGAGGCCGTTCACATATCGCGTCTTCACATATCGCGTCACATGTAGACGCGCAGCAGCTGCGCTCATAACGTAAGCGGCGCGCACGCGGTGCGACGCGCTCGATTTTTCCATCTCAACTTTTCAGAATGCCGCAAGCGCACCGCGGGTCAAGTGACAAGAACCAACCAATTAGCTTCATCCTTTCCCGTAACAACATTGAAAGCTCAGCCAAAATGGAGAAACAGCTGATCATAGCTGTACAGGAATAGACATTTTTAAATAAATTTAGTAGCAGAGCTACAGCAAGCGATTTTTAGTACTGGAAATCCATTTGTCCTTTGCTGAAACTTCTGCGTCTTCATTGAGAGCGCAGGTCATGGTTGCTTAGCAACGGCAGACGCCACAGGAGCGCAAGCTACTGAGCGCTTTGGAAAGGAGAAAGCGGCGCGCCTAGCGTTTTCCACGCGTTTTTAGGCGCTACATGTGAATGGCCCCTAAGACCCACTGCTGTAATATTACAACATAATTTCTAACTTGACTAAAAAACCCTGCTCGTGTGTTTTTTCCTCTCTAAGACCACATTTACCCAATTAACAGATCTCACTGTTCAGCCTTCCAATGCATTTGGATGCTAGATTTTAAAAGTAAGTCTATTTGCTTGGACATTAAGTTACACAACCTGCGAATTTCCCATTAAAGCACACCATCTTTTTTTTCCTGGACTGGATAAATCAACATTCAAGTAAAATGCCCAAAATATTTTTTCTGTGATTAGTAATATAGATCATGTACATATTAAAGGAACACTCCACTTTTTGCTAATAACTTAGCATAGATCATTGAATCAGATTAGACCGTCAGCATCGAGCGAGATGCTAACACAAAAAAGTGGAGTGTTCCTTTAAGGTATTGTCTGGCGCTTTGATCATTTTAGATTCTGAACTTATGTCAGCCCTGTAATTTTGCAACATTGAGTTAAAGTGGTAGCAAAATTTGCCTGTGCACCTTGCACGTTATATGGATGAATTTTGCGTCTCACCTGTCCCACGTGAAAAAAAAAAAAAAAATAAAAATACTAGTAGAAACACTGTTTTTGATCATTCACAAGTTTTAAATGGCTTGTTTGCCCAAATATCTGCACACTGCATGAGGGACAGGTGGGGGTTCAGTGCTATTAGCATGATAAGTAAGGGTACAATAAGCTATCAGGCAGTAATGTGTGAATTCTGTGCAATGGGTGAATTCTTTACAAGGTGTAAGTTTGATTGGGATTGATTTGCATTGAAATGATTTAGCATAGGAAACAATCAGTGTTTTTTTTTTTTTCTATTTCAGAATGCCATCAGCCAGGAAAGACATGATATCACTGGTGCTGTCCAAAATGGGAAGTGACTTTGAGATTGACTGATAAAAGTGATGAGTTTCTATGCAAGTGCTGAAAGTTTTCATTTAAGTTCTGTAAATATAATCTGAGCATATATTTTATAATAAATTAATTGTTCATAAAAATGTCTTATTGTATAATTATTGTGTGATTATTATTGTATATATTCATAAAAGGTTATAGAAGCATTACACCCTGCAAATAAACCTTTGGATGTCCTTCACATTTGTTCAGATAGTGAGTAAAAACACTGAAATTCTGCAACCCCAAGAGCCCGACGTTGCAATATTACATTTCCCTAAAAACTCACTAAATGTCAAAAATGTAAAAACCCATTTATTTCTGCATTAGAGGCCTCCAACAACATTTTAAAGGTCAAAGAAATTGTTTTTTATATGTGAGTCTTTGACGGTTAAACACTACATTAATATGCATTATAAGGAGGTAAGATGAAAAGAAAATACCATCTAAGCTTTTCTGAAGACAGTCAGTTCCCCTCAGAGATTCATTTATATAAGCTCCCAGTTTAGTATTTATAAGTTTCTTCCTATCCTAGCCTATGGGCCAGACTTCCGGTTCATGTGCAGTAAACGGAAGAACTGTTTGCACTACAAATCAATGTGTTCATAATTAAAACAATACATTAAAATAATACGGCAAGACACACCAATCTGCAGTATCAGGCAGCAAAACCAGCTGTTACGTACGGCTAAGAATAGCTTGACACAGATGGGACCAGAAGCCACACCCGCTCTTACCACAAAAATACGTGGATATTTCGCGCGTGGTGAACAGGGAGTTTGAAGCCTGTAGTATTTTCTCCTCCTTGTGTTCCTCTTCAACATCTCTGGCTTCTGTTAATGGCCGTTTACAGTAGGTTTACTTGCCCAGCTACAGAATTTATCGTGTTGGTGCCGATAGCCTTGTGGGCAGCGTGCCGACATACAGCGCCATTGCGTTACGGACGTCCAGAGTTCGAATCCCGGCTCCCGATCCCGCCCCCTTCTCTCTCTCCCACTGCACTTTAAAGCAATACCTAGTGTTAAACTAAAAGCTAAAATCAAATATACACTGAAAAAAAAAAAACAATTTAATATATCAATTAGAACAATGCATTTTACATTTGTGAAGGTTATTATTCATAATCACAAAACACAGTCAACATTTCATTCCCAAAAATATATCAATGCAGGACAGCAAAGACATACTGCAAGATGAAATTTCTGTAAAGAAAAAGAAGTATCGTTTCAAGTTCATTCCGATCTTGTTGAGATCCCTGTCCTCATTGTCCAGGCTGTAAAGTGGAAATGACACGGCAGAGACAGGCTTAGGAGTGAGAGGGACTACGCTGTCCAAAGGCAGAAAACGCATCAGTTCAAAGCTTGCCAGGAGGTAGACCACTAAGGATTTTGAGTCCAGGTGATGTTCTATTAAAGCAGAGGCCTTATCCATTTTATAAAAATGAGAAACGATAAAAACAAAACATTTGTGTAATGCTTGGTAACGAAAGAAACTGAGTGCTTGTGGTGGCATCATGGCAATAACGGCTAATTATTATACTAATAATGCGACATTAACTAGGTCTTAATAGACTGGAAGCAAATTTCTGAGGTTGCCTCAGGCTATGACATACGTGCTTATAACATACCAGTGAAAATTAATGCTGTTTTTATACAGTTTTCAAGCAGGTGTCATCACATATTATAAAATCACCTCAAACTTTGAGATATCCATAAAAGGCAAATTAGCCTAAATAAAGTGCTTTTCTTCAGAAACGAGTAACCTGATTGACCAGATCACTAATAGGCAAACAATTACATAATTTGGGTTGTAATAATGGCACTTACAGCTATCAATTCATTTTCATGCAAGTGCAGAAGAGAGCTTGTCATTCCCAGATGTAGTTTTAGTGTAATTTTAATGGCCAGCAGCCCTGCTGTAGATTACAAAAGGTACAGAGAAAAGAAAAGAAGAAAAAATGGCTTACGGTTTTGGCTGGTTTAGGTGAAGGTCAAATACCTTTTACATACAGCAAACTTTTTTTTTTTTCTCCTGCTCACTCTGACTGTATCAAACAGCTCAATTCATTAACTATGTCAAAATAAACAAAAACATCAACAACAAAGTAAAAACAAAAAAAAAAGCCTCTCAGGTGAGAGCCTCAGTATGATAAACATTCCCTGTGAAGGATTACATTTACTTAAATATACATATATACTCTTCAAATAATTTTTCTTAGTAAAAGAGGAGCAGGTCAAAATGGAGTACAGTCATGAAGAGAGGATCAGTCCAATCATATTGTATACAGAAGCACATGCATTAGGAGACCACTGGATCCGAAAACCTCACCGATTAGACGGGATGAATTAGTCTAAGAAAGAGAAACGGTTCAATGATTGCCTCTTGCAATACCTAAACAAAACCAGAAGGTCAACATTTATAAATCAAGTAACATTATGCTTGATAGAGATTTATTTATTTATCATTTTCTTTAGTCCGTTTTGGGGGAAGGGGGTTAAAGGCTTATTTATAAAAGTGCACTGAGAAGATACTTCCAATGGGCCAACGCAAAACATGAGCAGGGAGATAACTCCTGGTCCCCCTGAACATTCAGGCTGTGATCAAGTTAATCCAATTTAGTTGAAAGAAGTTCCCCTTCCAGTCGTCGACTAAAGAAATCCTTTGAAGACTGTGGTGTTCTACCTGGCTAGCTTTAATAGAGACTCCTAAATAGACACATAAGGGAAAAACATATTGAAATCAAACACTCAACTATAAATGTAACTTAAAACATGTATTATGTTAAAAGAATAGTTCGCTCAAAAATGAACAACACCCTCTTGTCGTTCCCAAACCGTAAGACCTTCGTTCATCTTCGGAACCCAAATTAAGATATTTTTGATGAAATCTGAGAGCTTTCTTATTTGTTTTCTTTGCCCACAAAAAGTGTTCTCATAGCTTCATAAAATTAAGGTTGAACCCCTTAGAGGGCTGCATTGGGTTTGGGCTCCCGCGGGACCCAACGCAAATCTCGCAAGAGCGGGCGGTTTTACCTTTGCTGCGGGCTTGGCTTGTAAAGGCCGGAAAACACCAAGCCGACTTCAAATAACTAGCGGCTACGAAAGCAGACAATGTTGTCGCCTCGCGTCGGCAGCATCTGGACAAAAAGCTGTGCTTGAACACACCGCACGGACTACAGCCGACTGCAAACTAACACGTGCGTTCTACGCCTACGTGAAAAGATTTAGCCGTTCACATCAGCATCTTTTAATAGTATATAATCGTCATTCAAAATGAGAAACCGAAACAAAGAAATACAACATAAACACAGATATAAGAAATGTAAACAAACCAGCTCTTGCTTACCATTTTGAATATCAGTTGATCACTTTCTTCATTTTAAGCACTCATGTTGTTATGATAATATTTGCATAATGGAATGCTTGGGTAAGATCTTGTAACATTAGAGTAGTCTTCTGTTTGTGCCGCCTTCATTTACTTCCTCGTTTTCATCACTTTCGCTTTAATTCTCCAGAGAGGACATTCAGTGCGTGTTTGCGGATCTTGGAAGAAAGACGCACTGGTCTGGGATTTATTTGTTAATTAGGCTACGTTATTTATTTATTTAGTAAGTAAGTATTATTTATTTTCTTTTTTGCAACAGCCTGTTAAACAAGCAATTGTGAATGTGAAATCTGAGATTTTTTTGAGCCATTCTAATTATTTTAGTTTTTTCATTTTGTATTTAATTTGTTTCAATTAGATGTAGCCTGTTTAAGTTCTATGTGTTTATTTATTTAATAAGTTAAAGTCATTTCATATTGTGCTTTGGCTTATTTACTTAAACTGTTTGTTACAGATAAACTGTGTATCATGCATGTTTAAAAACCGAGTTGCCGCTAGTTGTGGTTTTGTTTTAACAGTTCTAATGCTTTATAATGCTAAAATATCCAATGTTTTTGTCACGTGTAATGCTTTGGTTTAGCATTACTTAATCTTATTTAAACTCTCATGCTTAAAGCCTGTTATTCTAGACATTAATGAATATTTAGTCTGACTATTTGTGTGCAGTTTTCAGAAGCTCTGAGAGAAAGTCCATATGAGTGGGCGCAAACATTGCGGGCGCGGGCGGGAGTGGAACACGCAGGTTGTGGGAGCGGGCAGTCCTGCTCAAAAATTCAGCAGGAGCGGGCGGACGGGGGTTTAAGAAAACAGTCCCGCGCAGGGCTCTAGACCCTTGCTGTCTATGCAGGGTCAGAAAGCTCTCAGTTTTCATCAAAAATATCTTAATTTGTGCTCTGAAGAAGAAGAAAGGTCTTACAGGTTTGAAACAACATGAGGGTGAATAATTAATGACAGAAACTTCATTTTTGGGTTAACAATCCCTTTAATGCTAACAGTGAAATTTTACATTACCTCAGACTGTCCCGGTTCACGGTTTGGGAGGTCTTCAGTCTTCACTTCCAAAGGAGCTGAAGTACTAGCCATCTGTACACTGCGTGTCACCGGCCCACCTTTTCTCTCCCGCGTCCTTGTCGAAAAACGTTCCTCCTTCTTAGACTGTGTCTGTTTCACACCAACCTCCTTTTTGACAACAACCTCCTTTTTGACAACAACCTCCTTTTTAACAACCACTTCCTTAGATCGTTGAATTTTAGACGGTGGTCGTATCGAAGAGTCATCAGTAAGTGCAGGAGTTATGGAAGTCAGTGGCTCAATGCTCTTTTTGCCTTTCTTAGCTTGTGGCGCTGTGCTGTCTGCATTCGAGGCTAGCCTCTTTGTACGTACCTGAGGTGCTTTTCCTTTACTTGCTGGAGGAGCTTCACTCTCAACTGGCTCAGAGCTCCGCGCTCTGGTCTTCCCCAAGGGCTTTGCACTTGGTCCAGAAACTGGTTCTTGTTTGATTTCAGAGTCAGTAGCTCGACTTCGGAGACTCCTGTTTTTGTCTTGAGGCAACAGTGCTCCTTTTTTCAACTTCTTGGCAACAGGTCTTTGTGGACAGCTGCAAGCGATGTGCTTATTGAGGCTGGCTGGGTATGTGAACTCTCGACTACAGTATGGACATGCATGGACCTTATGAGTCTCCTCTTCCTTTACCCGGGTTGTCGGTTTCTTTATAGAGGCAGCAGACTTGTTCTTCTGGGATATGGCTTTCTGGACAAGCTGGTTTTTCTTCTTATTTAGGGCTGATAACTTTGCTTTGGAGGTTATATCTTGGTTAAAGTTGAGCCTTTTTGGTTGACCCATCCTGCGGAAAGCATTCAGCCCAGTAGGAGCTCCTGTGGTGGTGAGAAGACCATTCGGAGACTGTTTCACAACCTGTTTAAGAGGAATGGGATTCTTCTTAGGGGTGTAGCGTCTTTTATCGCTAGCATTAGCACAAACTAATATGTGTTTATGCAACTCAGGCATGTTGTCAAAGCTGTTTCCACATTTGGTACACCGGATAGCAGTGCTAAATGTTTGGGGGATGTTGTGTGTGGTGAAATGAGTGGCGGAAGCAACCGGGCCATCGGGTGTTCGGTTGTGGTACGGGAAAGGTGGAGGCTTAAAGCTGGGGTAGTGTTGATTAATGCCAAGCCGTACATCTGGACCTTTCGGTTTACCAGCCTCAGATGCCATAATCTTTATTGTAGTGTATAGCTCTTCTGTAGGGTCCTCATGGCCGTTTTCCTCCTCTTCCACCTTTTTAGTGTCACTGTTGCGCTCCTCAGAAGAATCCTCAGAGGTAGCTCCAGCAATTGAGTCAAGAACGGTGTCTTTCTCCACATTTGCGTAGGCAGGATCCGTGTAATTCTGAGGTCTGAGCTTCCCGTTTTCGACGGCAGTGTGAGTGCAACTCTGACTTGGATGTAGGTCACTTTGATGTTGCTGGAGATTGCAGAGGAAGGCAAACTCCTTTGAGCAAATGGAGCAAATATAAATTCTTCCCACCCCATGGAGAGACGAGCGGTGCTCGAGGAGCGCAGTGGCGTTACCGAATAACTGCACGCAAAACTCGCACTTAAAAGGCCACTCTGACGCATGCTCTATTATATGGCCACTAAGGTCTTTGATGGAGCGAAATGGCTCTTTGCAGACGTTGCACACAAAATTCTTGACAAAAGTCTCCCGCTCTGGTGTCTCAAATTCATCAGAACTTCTGGGTGGAGATCCAGGTGAAGCGTTGCTCCCATTTGCGGTTATATCAACCGCACCCTCTTTTTTCCCTGTATCCTCTACAACCAAGTTTTCATCAGCCGCTGAACTCTTCTGAGAAGAATGCAATTCACTGAGGAAGGTCGGAGAGGAGGATTCCTTTTTAGGAGTTGATTGTACTGTAGAAAGAGAAGACTTTGATTTGTGTCGGCCTTCTGTTTTATTATTGAGGTCTTGAGGGGGAATTCCTTCACAGGAATGGCTTTGGCTGGTTTCAGAAGCAGTATCCCACTTTAGGTGAGAAGAACCTGCTTGATCTGCATTTTGTAAAAACTGAGGCTTAGAATCATGGGTTGAGCCCTCAAGTAGTGTTTCCGACTTTGAAGATAAATCTGCTGTACAAAGTCTTTTCAGATCCTGAGGCAGTGTAGAAATCGCAGGGTCTAACTGCTCAGCAGTTTGGTCTGATTCATTAACAATGGAATTTAATGCATCATGGCATGATTCTGTTAAAGCTGATGAATCCGAAGCTTCCTCTAAACTATCACTTGCCTTGGGGGACATTTTAGGGGACAACACAGGAAACGGGGCAGGTGATGAAGCATCTGACATCCGAAAATGAGGCGATGATAAAGGTGGAGGTGATGGGATAGTGGGTAAGACTGGAGGAGGGGGTGTAGATGATGCTATACTAGATGAAGATGGAGAGGATGGATTAATAGTCATAGGGGTCAGAGAGGGAGGAGACGTTGATTCACAAGGAAGGCGCTCTGATCCCGATCCGGGACTAGAAGGGCCAACACCTGTGGCACTCTCAGAGGACGAAAGAACGTCAGGGCTTCCAACAGGGTTGGATCCTTCATCTCCAGGTGAGTTTAAGCCAGCATACTCATTCATTAAGACTTTCTCTAAAATGCTGGTATTGGGTTTCTTTCTTTTCACATGTGGCGTTAGTGTGGCTGAGCTTGTCTTTTCTTCATGGTCGACAGGACTTTTACGGCTCATACTCAAGTCAAGCACAGCCTCTCCAGAGCCTTTGCTTACACTATTGTCTTTTTTAGTGAAGGAATTCGAAAGGTCAAGCGGCTGCTGATTGCAAGAATTCCCCCCGCTTCTTGAAGGAGACCAGTCTTTACCTGTCAGGCTAACAGCGTCCCCATGATCTTGGCTAGACAAATTCCAGGACTGCGCCATGCAATGGCTTTCAATCTTTGGCACCTTCAGAGAACATGAACCTCCAGACGCAGAGATCACGCTTTCAGTTTTTTGTGGCGGGCTACTCTGTGAAGTTGTGGGAGGGGAGGCAGTTCTTCTTTTAAACTTTCCTTGGACAGCAGGCAGTGAAGTTACGGAAAGCGGGGTGGTCAATCTATGGCTATCTGTAATTAGACCTATGGCTGGTTTCTGACCATCCGGGGCCTGTAGTAGTTGTTTGAGTTTCGGAGAGAGATAAACGGTTTTCTCCTTTTGAAAAGCTAACGTTTCAGTTGACTGGGAGAAAATGTTTCCTACCAACAAAGATGACTGAGAGGAAGGGGAGGACAGGGAGGAAGAGGAGGATGCCGTTTCTGTTTCCATTTTCACAGCAGGCAGCATTGGTGGTGTAGCAGTTCGTCTTTTAGCAGCTGTCTGAGCTACGCATGAAACTTCTTTGACTGGACAAGTCCGTGTTTCAACTTTAAGAGCGTGAGTAACTTGTTTGGGTCCAAGTATGAGAGCATCGAGGCCAAACAATGCTGCAGTGCTTGAATCAACCTCGATGACCTCACAGTTGCTCACTGTGCTTGTAGATGGGATCTTTCCATCAATGTAATGGCTAAGATTTTCAGAAATGTTGTTAGAGATATCAACCATACACTCCTCTCTCTCTCCCTCATCCTCGGTCTCCACACTGGGCACGTAAATTGGTGGTGGACTGGCACTTGGTGACTCTTCCTGGAGTGAAACGGGCTGACCTTGTTCATGCTGCTGCTGTTGGGAGGAGCCATCCTGCAGGAGCATACCTTTCCGACGAACACCTTTCGGCATTAGATGCCGCTCGTGGATTCTACGCTGGTGCCTGCGCATGTTGGTGTGTGTGCCGAAAGCCTTGTTACAGTACTTGCAAGGATGAAGCTCTTTTGACTCCCCACTTTCATCCAACATAAAAGGTCGGTCAAATTCCGCAGCAGGCTCTTTTTTCAAACTGTCGGAGGTTTGCTGAGGTGGACCGTTCTGTGTGTTCATAACGACTGAATGGCTTGGAGAGGATGCACTGCCAGAGGTAGCAGAATCACTGGGTGCCGTGGGACTGTGGAGGAACGCAGTTCCGCTAAGTGATCCGGGCCTATTTAAGGTTTTACTCCCATTCTCATGTCTGCGTTCATGTCTGCGCCTGCCTACCTGAGAGCCAAAGGGCTTGGCGCAATACCGGCACTTAAATGTATGAGTCTGATGGTTTGAAGTAGTGTGAATGTGAGTGTGGCGCTCCAGGCCCTGTTTGGTGGAGAAATGTCGCTCGCAGTGCTGACAGGGGTATGTTCCTCCTTGAGGGTCATCCTCAAAATCCCCCTCTGCCTCCAACTCAGGATTTGCTAAAGAAGATATATACTCTGTATCACACAACGGACTCTCAGAGCTTTCTTCTGCAGGGCTGCCTGCATGTAAATGCAGGAGAGACTTTTCATTCCCATCAACTGATTCTGCCTCAGAGGGGTGCTGTGGGCTCTGATTTAACTGTGGCTGCTGCAGTTGTCCATCAACCTCTGCATTTTCCCCATCCGATGCTTCCCTCTGGTTCATGTCTGCTGCATGAGACTGGACAGGGTTTTCATTTTCTGTAGAGGTTGACTGGGAAGCTGTATTCTCCTGTTGCAACTCTGAAGGTGAAGAGGGACCTTCCTCACCATTAAGCCCTAATTTACAAGAAAAATATATTTAAAAGTTAAAAACCACTACTGAAGTTGAAAATCATTAATCTAAAAACACAATTCTGTTACACTAACACTACAATCAGGGCTAAAACTAATGCATTAAATTGGTAGAGAAACAACTCAAAACTATGTTTAGTCAGGCTTGTGCACTGTGCATAAAAACCTCCATTAGTGAAAAATGCACTTTGATAGACAAAACACATCTGAAAAATAATTGAGATCACAGTACAGAAAAAGTGCACACCCTGTTTCAATAAAGAATTGCTTATTTGTGTTTCAAACAAATCCATAAGCATATAGGTTAACGTTAGGGGTGTCACAATAAATTGATTCGTGGATTGATTCAGCAATTTTCTGAGTGCATCGCGATTCTCAAACTGAGTTCTGAGCTTAGCTTTTAACAGCAGATGGCATTGTGTGCTTTAGAAACAGTCGTATTCTGCTTGCTTCCAGTTCCTTACACACACACACACCACTCAAACTTAAAATAAATATTCATAAAGTTCAAAAAGGTTGAAGCGAATTACGAGAGTGTTCACAATGGGCTGTGTTTACCTTAATCTTGCATCATTAAAGCATACAAGCTGAGGTGTAAGTACATTTAACCACTTAAATTACTCAGTTGAACGCACAAGCACACTTCTTCGTGAGCATTTGAGTGTGCGGTTAAAAACTAGCCCATCATGCCATCTGCTGTTAAAAACTAAGCTCAGAACCTATTCCAGAGATAAATTCATCATACCTAGTTAAAGGATTAGTTCACTTCCAGAACAAAAATTTACAGATAATTTACTCACCCCCTTGTCATCCAAGATGTTCATCTCTTTCTTTCTTCAGTCATAAAGAAATGTTTCTTGAGGAAAACATTTCGGGAATTATCTCTAATAGTGGACTTCAATGGTGCCCCAAGTTTGAAAATGACAGATCGCTTTGCTAGATAAAACCCTTCTTCCCCGGCTGGGATCGTTTAGAGCTTTTTGAAGCTGCATTTAAACTGCATTTTGGAAGTCCATTGATTGAAGTCTACTATATGGAGAAAACTCCTGAAATGTTTTCCCTCAAGAAACAATTTCTTATCGACTGAAGAAAGAAAGACATGAACATCTTGGAAGAATGGGGGGGTGAGTAAATTATCTGTAAATTTTTGTTCTTGAAGTGAACTACTCCTTTAACATGGCTTTCCATTTTAGCTGCTTGTGTGTGTTTGAGACATATTTTACTCTGTGCATAACTTACATTTTATGGTTATATCCTTATATATATGTATATATATATATTTTAGAAATACAAATCAAACAAGTCTCCATTTAAAGTGCATCCACACAGCACAGCAGCAAAATAAAGCACAATAATTCTAAAACAGAAACAATTTTCAAATTTAAAATTCTACATGTAATCATATTTCGGTAATGATATAACAAGTAGTAATTTCATTATTTTATTATTAAGTTTATTATTATTATTATTGCTACTATTATTATGCATTTATTATTTAAACCTCTGCAAATAATATACATCATAGATTTCACACTGTTCTCATAATCTTCAGTTTGCACATTGTTTGAATGATAACCTTGGGCAGGATGTAGAATAACATGCTTTTTTATACGAACATAGAATAATAAATGAAATTTGGATTTTTAAGAAACAATTAAAAATCAAAAATAAGTGACACATTTACTGATTATCAAAATAATTGATGGTTGCAGCCTTACTGTCAACCGTAACAAAAATATTATGACTGAGCTAAACATACTTGTGAACAGCACAAATCTCTGCCAGGGGCTGATGAAGAGCACAACGTACCTTCCTCTGAGTCCCGCATCTCTGTGATTGAGGGTTCAGCGGCACTCGATTTCTTCGGTTCACAGAATCCGCCCAAATCAGCCTGCCTGGCTTTTTCCGACAGCTTCCTCCTTGCTTTAGGGAGAAACAAATCTATTTTTAGTAAGAAAAAAAAAGAGATAACTTTCAAGCCAGCAAAAAGCAATTAAGTTTAGGTTTCATATCATGGCTGTCAAAACCTACAACTGAATCTAATGATATTTCATAGAAATGGCAATAAATATAAAGTGAAAACTGTAACACCAAAGTTTCGAAAGAACATCTGGCACGTTAACTAGAATAAAGTGCCCCACCTGCAAGACCCAAAACAAAAGTATGCCACAGCCTTCTTTTCTAAACTAGTAGCTCACCACAAAACCAGACTGACTGCTCAGTAACTGCTGCACTGTGCATGACACAGGGAAAGAAATGCTTGTTTTGCACACATTTAATGTCCAAAATTGAAATCTACATCAACATTATTGCATGATAACTATACAGGGCAGTAATTGTCACTGAATAGCAGTTGACTACAGTAGATTAAGTTTAAAGGATAGTTTACCAAAATCATTTACTCACTCACGTCATTCCAAACCTGTATGACTTATTTTGTGTTTGACAGAAGAAAGGAAGATATTCCGAAGAACACAGACTTTCGTTATTACATGGAAGGAGAAAAAAACATTGAGACAGCCTTAAAAATATCTCCTGTTGTGCTCCACAGAAGATAGAAAGGCATACAGGTTTGAAGTGACTTGAGGTTAAGTAAATGACAACAAAATCCCTTTAATGGTGTATAAAAGCAGGCAAATTACATTTATATGCTTCTATACACATTTGCACAAAGGTTCACAGATATTGTCTCAACCAAGAAAAGAACCAGCTATCAGCTGCTGTCCTTGTGACAAGGTCATCTGGGAGCATCTTATACAAAACCCAATTCATAAAACAGACATGCTACTAACTTGGTCATCTGACCGTACTTGTCAAATAGTCCTTCCACAAATCTATTTCCTACTCTGTCCTCAAATGCCATTACATTGTCATCTACACAACCGTGAATGTTTTCAGACAAAATTCACTACATATTTCAATGCACAAAACATGATAAACTGCCTTTATTTGCACACGCAGACTTTTACAAAGCCATTTACCCTGCTTTTCACAACAAGGATATATGTTAACATGTTAATGACATTCAAAAGTTTGCTGTCAAACTGTCTTAATTTGTTTGAGGTTGCGATATTCAGGGAAACTTTCTTTTGTATTAGATTTTGCAACTTAAATTTACATTTTATACTTAATATGTCAAAGTGTGACAGCAAACTTTTGGATGTCAGTAACATGCAAATATTTTAAGGACTAACTGTAATTGGACTTGACTTGAAACTGTGCATTTAGCTGCTGCACTGTCATTGAGCAAGTGAAAGTCAAATGACCATTTACTCCAAATTCTTTTTAACAGCAAGTTTAGGTCATCCTTTTCAGTCATTAATACAGCAGTCTATAAGAAACATCCATACCAGATGCATACACTGAAACTCAAATATATATTTGTGCAACATTTTATAGTAAAATTAATTCCCTAAAACGTGTATGAAACTATATACAAGCTTATAAGTATCAAATAAACTTATCACAGACATATCACTAACAAATGTGCTATGGACAAACAAATCAGACTCTCACGTCCAGAGGTTTTAGAGGTTAAAATCTGTGTTTACTTTATGGCTCATTTAGTCTCATTCAAAATGCTTTTCGAGGAGGGTCTGGAAGGTCATCTCTGTCAGACATGGGTTGTGTTTCTAAACCTAGTGAGCTGTCTGTCTAGATAGCATGCTTGGGCATCACAGGCGGGTTCAAACGTTTTAAATTGAACACTCGAACAAGTCCGTGATGCTTAAAATGCCCTCTAGATGAGAAGTTCACTGGATTTTGAGCCACTGGAATAGGGTCCGAGTCTGCAAGGCGGCTAACCGAGCCGTTTATCAACATGAGGAGGAGTACGTTCATTTCACCGCACTCTGACTCTGTCCCGAGTTGATTTTAATTTTTTAACAAAGTTAAAAACACCAGAACATCATCCTTAATTTCTGTTTGTAAATAATCTTCGTATGAAATGGGCGAATAGCCAGGTGGCTAACATGCTAGTTCCAGCTAGCGACTGCGAACGCCTCCAAATATACTAATCATATGTTTTCGGACACCAATTGGATATTTCTATAGAGAAAACGCCAGGTATAATCAATAACAGGCGGTGTTTTTATTTTACCTCGCTTTGCTCTAGGTGAACTCTTCTTGCTCAGGTTGCTAGTCCTTTCTTCCTCTAATGCAGCTGCTATCTCAGGATTGTCTTCCCCATTGTACCACACGAGAAGTTCTTCGTCCGGTCCGATTGGCTGTCGGGGAGTAGAAGGACCAATCAGAGTCGAGCTTTTTGGCATGCCATAGGATGAAATACTATCTAGGCCTTGACGCTCTGTTAGATATTTAGGAACAGACCCCCATAACAAACTAGGGTGCAGTATCAGACAGCTCATTTAAAGGAATTGCAATTTTATAACACTTTAAGTGACGTTATACATGCTTTGTTCATCTACCAACTACCACAAGTGTAGAAGATGTTTAAAAAAGTAAGATTTTTTAATTTGTACAGGTAAATTCAGAAACATTTAACAAAAGTTTAATATGCATACGTTTATGCAGAAGCACTGCAATGATTTTCATCATTCTATATTAGTCCCAGACATATTAGGCTACTACTTTTCAAAGATCCATAAAATTAAAATTGGAGTTTTGTTGCATTTATTACATTATCATACATATATAGAGGCAGGGACCCTGAGGGGGCTGCAAAGGGGTGCTGTGAAATTTCAGTTAAAAGCAATTTAAAAAAAATAATCAATAGAGTGTTTTCACGACGCGTCTTCAATCGGTGGCACTTGAACGTAATAAATGCCACTGAACCGAATGAAACTTGCATATTTAGTTAAATATTGCTGCTGAAAATGGTCAGTTATTGTCATGTTTTGGGCTGTACTAATTGGTCGGACTGGGAAAAACATATGGAGTACTATACACTGCCAAAAGTTAAAACAAATCAAGGAGAGGAGTGCAAAAAACTATCTGAGGAACAAAAGGTGTTTGTGGTTGGCCAAACTTAACCAGGATTTCCAGGGCAAGAATTTTGACAAAATTTGTGTTTGTTCTTATCATTTCCAGTCAGGTAGGTGAAATATTAGACTAATATCTTAATTAATACTGCTTGTATGTATCTTTACCACCTAAAAACTTTAGTTTGCACCCTTTCCTACTAAGTCCTTCTCTGTATGATTTAGCAGCTTCCACACATTTTTTCCAAGGTTTAGACAGCATAAATTAGCAGAACAATGTAATCAGTAGTGCATCAACCGTGCAATCCATGCTGTTGTTTACATCCAAGTATTGCAAATATGGCCGCATTTATGGTTTAACTGACCAAATTGTGACATAAGTGCAAACCCTCTATACAGTCATAAGATTTATTCTATTAACAGCCCCTTTTTAACAGTGAGAAATAAATGTATATAATGTTATAATTTATAAGCGTATATAAAATTATAGGGCTATAAGTAGATTTTTGCACAGACTTTCAAGAACAGTTTGTACTTGTTGCCTCTTGCTTGCTCAGTGGGAGTTCAATAGCAACATTCTCATTCATATTTAATAACATTTAATTATTATGAAAAGCACAAAATAAGGAACTGCTGCAACTGAATACAGTTCTCTTTGCATTATACATCTAATATTAATAGAGGTAGAAAAAAAAAACTATGCCAGCTAACTGGAAAAAAAGTATTTGGTTTAGTACACTGACAATATAAAGGTTAATTATTTAAACATTTCATAAGTTGTTTTTTTTGTTTTTGAATGAAGTACCTTATGCTCACCAAGGCTGCAGTCATTGGAGTTATTTATGAAGTATATTTACAATTTAAAAGAATTTTTCTATTTAAATAGATTTTAAAACGTAATTTATTCCTGTGATGCAAAGCTGAATTTTCAGCATCTCCAGTGTCGCACGGTCCTTAAAAAATCATTCTAATATGCAGATTTTGGTGCTAAGAACCATTTCTTATTATCATCATTAAGAAAACATTTGTGCTGTTTAATATTTTTGTATAAAAAAAAAGTATTTGTCAGGATTTTTTGATGAATAGAAAGTTTCTAAGTTGCTACTGTCACATTTTTTACTGTCAAATTAATGCATCTGAATAAAGGTATTGATTTTCTTAAAAAAAAAAAAAAAAAAAAAAAAAAAAAAAAAAAAGTCTTACTGACACTGCTTAACAGCCACTTAAAATTTTAGGAAAAGTATCTCCTGCATAGGGAAATACTTAGTGCTGGGCAATGATTGTATGATTACTCATGATTAATCACATCCAAAATAAAATAAAAAAAGTTGTTTATATATATATATATATATATATATATATATATATATATATATATATATATATATATATATATACACACACATTTTTTTTGAAAATATTTACATGTATTTACATATATACATTTATATTCATATAATTTATATTATATATAAATATACTTAATTTATAAACAACATATTTTTCTCAAATATATACATGCATGTGTATTATATATACATAATAAATATACACAATACACACACATATATTATGTACACAAAAACTTTTATTTTGGATGCGATTAATCGCATCCAAATAAATCGTGATTAAACGTTGCCCAGCACTGCTTATATTATTACTACTATATTATTTAGGGGGTCCTCCACATAAAAGAGTTTAAAAAAACCCCTTACTAGAGTACTACCCCCACCCCCATATATCTCCTCCATAACCGAACATGGTAAAACTCAAACCAATTTAGCACATCTTGAAGGTTTACCTACCCTTAACACTTTGTAATAAATAGCTCGGTTGATCTCCAGTGGGAAGAGGTTTTGTTCTTGAGAAGAGCGTGCCCAGTTTACATACCGCAACCAGTTTCCTTTCATTGGATCTGTGGCATCTACGCACATCCACCCCCAGGCTGGAAAGTACACCTAATGATAGTGACACAACATGCATTTAATTAAGGACCACTGCTAAAACCTACACTATTGTTCAAAAGTTTGGGGTCAGAATTTTTTTTTCAGCAAGGATACATCAAATTGATTAAACTGAACACATTAAAGATGACAGAAAATAAATGTATAATGATAAACAAGTTTCAAATAAATACTGATCTTTTATAATTATCTGTTAATCATGAAAAAAAGTACAGTGGTGTCACCACAAATATTAAGCAGCACAACTGTTTTCAACACTAATAATATTAAGCAATGTTTCTTGAGCAGCAAATCAGCATATTAGAATGATTTCTGAAGGATCATGTGACACTGAAGACTGCAGTAATGGCTGCTGAAAATTTAGGTTTGTTGGTGCATAAGCGACTTCTTTCATAAACATTAAAAATCATACAGACCCCAAACGTTTGAACGGTAGGTGTATGCGTTTTTAGCTTTGTGTATTCAGACTTCTAGTCAGGCAGAACTAGAGTTTCGTCTATGTGTTATCTAATACATACCTCCCACATGTAAACATTGCTTGTCACTTGAGATCTCTTCTTTCGTTCTCCTACAAATGGTCCAAACCTTTTGCCTTTAGGTATTAATCTAGATGCCCAAACCCCTGTAAAGAGACGTGGACAGCATGAGAAATCTTATGAGAGCAAACATTGAAAACACAAATTGTATTGTCTTCTACATTCATTCATCATATATATATTATATATAATTTAAACTCTTATTTGACAGCTTTTGAGCTGAATCCTCAATCAGAATGAGCCGCTTTAAGATCTCTGGAGACTCTCTCACAGAGCCATTTTTGAAGCATATTCGATATTAATCATTTATCTGTATATTTCTAGGGCACCACCGCAGTGTACTGCGCATTCTCCATTTCAAACATCAAACAAAATAAGACTGCAGTTACACTGTTTGCAACTCTTTAACATTCTCAGTTACTTTGTTTCACAACACTGACCAGCTAAACCATGAGTTTTATCAAAAGAGCAAAACTGTTAACTTTGTAAATATTTGAACGTTTTATTTCACTGATTGTGTTTCAAAGTCAAACATTTGGAACATATAGGCTTTCATAAAGCAGAAAGTACTGGAATAATGAACATGATTTCTCATTAACAGAATTGTTTACAAATACTCAAGCATGCTGTTACTCACCAATGCGATTGGGGTTGACAGCTGATGGTCCCAGCTTCATGCTGTTTGGCAGCCCCTTCCACACATGGGCTGGGATGTCATCCAAGGTTTCATATGTTCCTTGAGGCAAAGCCATTACAGCCTCTAAATAAAAAAAGAGGGGGTTACAGTTTACAATGCGTTTCTTAACTGCATCTGTAATCAGTTGCTGTTAAAGCAAAAGTGTGAACTTTACTAAGAAAAAAAGCATTTAAATGAGATTTAAAAAATAAATTGTTTCACCGTACCTGCACCAAGGATTTAACACTCAGTTGAACTTTGAGACTCCTAAGACTTTTCTTATTTCATGGATTCTGTAAAACAGAAAATAGGAGTACTTATTTTCACCATGTAGAATAAAATAATCCTCTATGTTTATGATGCAGGATGGGACTTGCTCTCAAGCAATCCCAAAGACTGAAAGCATGAAAAGACCATTTGAAGGCGTGCTTAAAACCGCAAATACTCCTTCAGCAAACTCAAAGTCTCTGATATTTGCCTTTCTTTTATTTGCACTCACTACCGTTTGGGGTCAGTGAGTCTTTTTTGAAAGAAATGATCCAGCAAGGATGCATTACATTGATCAGAAGTGAGAGTAAAACCTTTTAAATAAGTACAAAAGATCTCCATTTCAAATAAACACAGTTCAACTTTCTATTCATCAAAGAATACTAAAAAATGAAAAATTACACCATGATTTACTCACCCTCAAGCCATTCTAGGTGTATATGACTTTATTCTTTCAGATGAATATAATCCGAGTTATATTAAGAAATGTTTTGGCTCTTCCAAGCTCTTTGAGATTTTAAAGTAAGGCTGTCACTAATGATTATTTTGGTAATTGAGTAATCTGTGGATTAATAGTGGAGTAATCGAATAATTATCTTTTTTTGTAGTAATAAAAATAGACCTAAGTGAACAACAGCCTTCAAAATGACTTAAAATACATATAGCAATGAGGCAATAATATTTAGTTCAAATAAAAGCTCAAAAGCAAACTGTTAAAAAAAAAGATAGGCCTGGTTTCACAGACAGGGAAATAGTTCAATCAGGACATTTAAGTAGTTTTTATAAACGTCCCTTAGAAAAAAAACGTTACTGGTTTAAACGTTTAAATTCAGAGTAAGGGTTTAAACTTTTATTTTAAAATCGCAATGAACAGTTGGCATATTAAGAAAGACTAATGTATTCTGTTTTGTTTGCGTAGGTTTACAAGTGATTTACCTTACAAATCTGATGAAACGGCGCACGTTGCTTTCACAGATGAACGCTATAATAAACCCAAACTCACAACAACATGCAGAGATGGAGTTTGACATGCTCCACACACGCAAATATGCTCCACACATGTAAATAATGACAGTTTGTTAGCAGCATTTACTGTGAACGCATTTACGTTTACACTGACGCACGCACGTAACCTACACACGTAAATAATTAAAAAGCATATATTAAACCTTTGTGAATTCTTAATAGCATTATGTTTTATTATGATTTTTAAATGGGTTTAATATGTGGAATGCACCACTTCCGATATTTTGCCAATTACTTGACACAAGCAAAATGCAATCTAAAATGCAATTTAAAATCAAATACTCAAATAGAATTGAGGAATCGTTGCAGCCCTCCAGTAAAGTGCATCCATCCATCATAAAAAAGTACTCCACATGGCTATGGGGGTTAATAAGTAAGAAAAATATCCATATTTAAAACTATAAACCGTAATCTCTAGCTTCTGCTAACTGGCGTTCCAGTGAATGACACAGGACGTAGCGTTAGCCTTCCAGTGAGAATATGCTAGTTTCACGAGAAACAAGTTTTGTTTACGCCAAAGTAAAACCAGTCTCCTCTTGGCTTATGTCGAAATCCTTCAACACTTTTCTTTACAAATCCTCATTTTGTACTTCTAAATTGCGATTGGTGTTTTGTTTTGCTCTCTTCTCACCAGAGCTTACGCTACGCTTCCATCCTACGTCATCCACTGAAATGCCACTCTCTCGTGAACACGCATATGATAGTTAGCAGAAGTTACAAAGTTTTAAATATAGATATTTTTCTTACACAAACGCATCGTTTTGCTTCAGAAGGCCTTTATTAACTGTGAGCTGTGTGGAGCACTTTTTATGATGGATGCA
Source organism: Cirrhinus mrigala (assembly GCA_036247105.1). NCBI lineage: Eukaryota > Metazoa > Chordata > Actinopteri > Cypriniformes > Cyprinidae > Cirrhinus > Cirrhinus mrigala. The sequence goes on along the minus strand of CM070017.1, from coordinate 13,575,837 downwards.
CTTTATTGGACTTCAAAATTTCAACACCCATTCACTTGCATTATAAAGCTTGGAAAAGAAAGTCATATACACCTAGGAAACTTGAGGGTGAGTGTTTTTAATTAACATGTCCAACATAATTCATACAGTAAATACTTCAAATGATCAAGTTGCTTTTCTAGCATCTGAGATGTTTAGTAAGTGGAAAGGTGTATTTCACAACATATGGTGATGATCTAACAGGTGTGGTTAGAGTATAAACAGTATCTATTACCGGGGGCCTCACCGACATTACACATATGTAATTAACCCAACCACCTGAGAAATAGCCCTTGGAAAACCTATTGTTTAGTCAGGCGTACAAGTGCAAATCTCACAGTTTTAGTCAAATGATGATGCAGTTTGTTGCGGGTCTGCAGAGAATTCTTCTCGTAGCATAAGAATAGAGCAATAACCCAAGCTGACAGGACGGTAAGTAGAACATTGTCATCAGGTTTGGATGACAGCTACAGAGAATAAGGGGAAATTGAGAAAACAGCATGACACACAAGGGGCCTCTCTGATGTGACACTGTTACATAAGCGTGGAGGTCGGAGACAGATTCTCAGCTTCCGCTGCCTTTGACTTTCACATGGGTGGGAGCATGCAAACACAACACGACACAACAGAAGGTGTTAAAACACGCATTTGAAATCAAATTAAAACATCGAATTTAAACTCCCCCTCTTTTTTTTTTTTTTTGTCAGGATGGATGCTTGCAGAAATAATTCATGACATCATTACACTCAAATCTCAGTAGCGAATAAAAATAGACGCGAATTCTAATTTGCAGAAGCCTATGTGTGACCACACAGCCACAGAAAGATCCTTTCTCTCAGTCAGTAATAGTCTTTGCGCTCAAGTGTAGTGTAGTCATTAAGGATTCATTCTTTTATCTTGTCAGTAAAAAAATTATTAGTCTGCAGCAGTGACCTCCTCTGAAGTCATAGTCTCATAAATGTGTGGAATAACTTTATAATGAAAAAACTTTTATATAACTTTTGACACCAGAATTTTAAACCCTACCCAGTAATTTTATTCTAATAAAGAATAGAAGCTGGCTCCTAATATTTCCTAATCAGGCAGTCAAATAAACCTGGCTTTATATATTATGAATACTAAATATTGTTGGCACTTTTACAAGTCACTTTGGATAAAAGTATCTGCTGAATGCATAAATGCCAATGTAAATGTACCAGTGGGTTTAAACTCTATACTGAGCAGGGTTGCCAGGTTTTCACAAGCTAGCTCAATCGCATTTCGAGGGGGTAAAATACAAGTTTTTTGGTAAGGTTCCCCTGGTACAATTCGCATTCCAAGGACTAGATATAAAATTTTTGGGGTCGCTTCAACCCACGGGTATGAAAAACAACAGGCGGCACCACGTTAAAGTAGCCCAATTCCGCGGGAAAACCGTGGACTTGGCAACACTGATACTGACACCCACTGGCCTGGATGCATGAGGTTTGTTTACTAATTAATGCCATGCAAGCAGTTTTGTTCCTGTTCTTCTGTTCATACTACACACACCCATATAATATTTTATTGCACACATCTGTATGAATTTAATCTTAATATTTTTCTACTCTGTTATCTATGCTTCTTAAAGCACACTGAGCACTGAAAGCACTATATAATTTATATACATGCTGTATATATAGTAAACCTATGATTGCTGTTATTTTAAAATTATTTTATATGCAATAAAAATAAAAATACAGTGCTGCATTAAACACAATGCAATTGCACAAAACTAATAATTAAATTAAAACAATAATAAAAATCATAAAATGGTGAAATACCATTATAATGGCTTAGAAATGTATTATTCTTAAAGGGATAGTTCACCTAAAAATGAAAATTCTGTCATTGATTACTCACCCTCATGTTGTTCCAAACCTGTAAGATGAACGAAGATCTTCATAACTCTTGGATGTCATCAAAAATGTCTTAAGTCATGTTCCGAAGTTGAACGAAAGTCTTACGGGTTTCGAACGACATGAGGGTGAGTAATTAATGAAAGAATTTTAATTTCTGGGTGAACTATCTCTTTAACATATTCCAAAATGGCAGCGCCCATGAGGGTGCGACCCGCTCTGTGTAAAAAACATACAAAACTGAGACAATTTCAGTCTTTGTCTCATATGAATGTTTATAATTTTAATATTTCTCAAAGGTGTTGTTCATTTTCTTACATGTAGAACTTTTTAATTAGCAAAAAATTGCTGAGTGCACCTTTAAGTTCACCTCAGCAGTCATCAGTGATTTCATCTGTACACCCTCCAGCATCCTACTGTGTTTAAAATTGTATTTTAACAGATTTTATATAAACTACATGTAAGAATACGCAAAAGATTGTTGGCGAGGCAGGAGCATGAACAAAATCCAGAGATGAATGAGAAGTATTTCATTGTGGTGTCATCTTTGTTAATAACAGACGGTGGCTGTGGGACAAAGAAAGAAGGCGTTTCAGCACCCACAGCCGAAGATGGTTGAACTAACAGCGAAAAAGTTTCCAAATTCTTAAAAGAAACACCAGAATAAACGTACGATATGATGTTTGAGGTGGATTTTGATGCACAGACACATAGCACTTACATGCCCACAACGTAATTATAATAAATCTGAATAAAAATGAATCGCAAAACAAGTGCGCGTTGTATGCAAAATAGATGTAAAGTGTATCCCCTGTGCTTAAAATATTGTCATGGAAACCAGATGATGTTAAATCGTGAATTAAGCCAGTAGCCCGTGTAAAGCTGCTCAGGTTCTGTATTCCGACTTTCAGGCAAACAAACACACACCGCGTTTTGAACACACTTCTAATAGCCGCATTTTCGCTTTAGGAATCTTCCCTGAGAAAAAAAGTTCTTCAAAATGTTTCACCAGAGCCCTCGAGTTGCTTTGTGGACTGGCAGGGCAAACAGATTTTATTGTTATCATCAATCCGAGCACTCATAAGTGCACAAACCCGCTGCAACTCACTCCGAGCAAGGTGTCCTCCTGCTTTCCAAGGCATTCAGTGCAGCGTTGCAAAGGCTTGATTGAAATAAAAATGTGAGGATGGTGTTCTTGAACACTTACCTGTTGTTTTTTACCGGCACTGTGTAGTTTTGGGTCTACCTGCTTTCCAATGTGCTGAAAATGGCGGATGGAGACTAGAGCTTATAGAGCTTCCCCAATGTAACTGGTCGGTCGGGTCGCAGATTTGGGAGAGGCACACGACCATCACGATGGGCCATTGGTGAAAGTAAAACTGGCGAAACCTGGACCATCACAAAGCTCATTCAATGGGACATGCTATGCCAAAATGAGCCTGGTTAGCATGGTTTAAATAACGTGTTCAGTTGTATACTTTGCATAGGGGATACTGAGGTAATTGTCACTCTGGATAAGTTTATGTTTGTCCGCTTTTGAATAAAAACGTTTTCACATTTATTGCTCAGGATAAAAAGACTTTTTTGTGATAAAATGCCCCACTAATTATTACAATTAATAAACTGGCCCATTTATGAAAAATGTCCTTGTTCGGAGAGTTTTATGGTCTTAATATATGCAAATGTGGTTTAATTGTGTTCACTTCTTATCAAACAACTAGGCTATAGCAAAAATTATATGCAATTTTAAGTTTGGAGAATCTTAAATTAGGATATTTGTGACCCTAGACCACAAAACCAGTCATAAGGGTCAATTTGATTTTTTTTTTTTTTTTTTTTTCATAAGATTTATACATAAATAAGCTTTCCATTGATGTATGTCAACATTTGGCCGAGATACAACTATTTGAAAATCTGGAATCTGAGGGTGCAAATAAATAATAAAATAAAATATTGAGAAAATCGCCTTTAAAGTTGTCCAAATGAAGTTCTTAGCAATGCATATTACTAATAAAAAATTTAGTTTTTGATATATAGAAAATGTACAAAATATCTTCATGGAACATGATTTTTACTTAATATCCTATTTAATATCCTATTAATATCCGATTTTTGGCATAAAAGAAAAATATAATTTTGGCCCATACAATGTATTTTTGGCTATTGTTACAAATATACCCATGCTACGTACGACTGATTTTGTGGTTCAGGGTCACTAATAAAATAATAGACTTCTGATTTAAAACTATAGAAGACCTTGTGACAGCTTTCCCAAAATTATTGAGGAAAATTAGTTAATATATTGCTTTATTGATAAGAAGTGTCAACAAAGACTATGAAAATTAACCTGGTATATAGCAAATTATCAGATCATAAATCCAAAATTGTCTCGGTTTAAAATATACTGTGACATTCAATGACATTCAGAGATTATTGCTTTTTCCATTCGTCTTGTGGCTCTGTTTAGAATGCAGGAATCACACTGAACTTCATATTTCATCAGCTCTCTCTGAACATATATTGGATATAATAAAAAAGGGTGTTATAAAATAATGCAACATGACAAGGAATATTTGAAATGGATAATGCCATAAAAAGAGATCAAATATACAAGTATAACATAATAAAAACTCACGAAGTAGGTAAAGAACTAATCTGAAGTGCATTACATTTAACTGTGAACTCAAAATACACAGTTTCCCTAATTGGACTTTTTTTTTTCTTCATCCCAAATAATTGGTCTAACGCTTCTAGTAATTTCGGCCACTGGGGGGCACTGCTGATTTCAGTCCTTAGAGTTTGATGCATTTGAATGTCTCTTATATTCATATCTAACAGTACATTTAACATTTAAACGTGTAGGATACTTAAAAATATTGTAGGATAACACCCTGATCGATAAATATGCATAAAGTCCCTCTGTTTTCTGAGAGAGTTGTCAGCACCTGTGTCTGTTCCACATGCTTACAGTCCACATCCTAAATAAATCCAGAACCATGTCTTGTGTGTTATGATTTGGAGAGTGAGACATCTGCCTCTCAGAGTCCTGCATGTTCCACACATGGACAGCATTTCTCTGCTTGACCCAACAACCATCCATTTTGTACATCCTGGACAACATGTGCTAAACACACTTGGGTGTGTACTGAACACCTCCTCACAGATAGTCCTAAAGCAGTAACATGTCCATAAGGTGTCTGCATTCATTTGCATACTTTATAATGTGGATTACTTTATGGATTATTGTGATGTTTTCATTAGCTGTTTGGACTCTCATTCTGACAACACCCATTCACTACAGAGGACCCGTTGGTGAGCAAGTAATGCTAAATCTGTTCAGATGAAGAACTTATCTACATCTCTGATGGCTTTATTCCTTTACAGTGCTTCATCCGACCACTTTGTTCACAACAAGGTCAGTTGTATCATCATGCAATTGTTGAGGACTGAGATTATTCTTTAATTCTACACCAACACTCACCAGATTCAGCTCATTTTTCTTGACCTGGCTCTGCCTGCGGAGCCACAGTCATCAGAATCATTAGAGAGAAGAATGCTGTGTCCAGAAACAGACCTCGGCTGACCCCTCCTGAAAAGCGCAAGGACTCTAAACAATAACAGTGTTGAGGGCGCACACTGAAGGTATTAGACTGCATGCAATGCAGAAAGTATGTGGCACCCTGGGCACCATTGGATGTCTAGGCTCTTCTAGATCATCCACAGGTTTCTCAGAATCACCTGGAGAAATTCCGAAATCAATTTAGCACGGTTTCTTCTTTCTCTACGTTCTCTAAGTTCCTTTTCCTTTATATAACACCCTGTTCATCTGTTAAAGCAGGGACAGACTGTTCATACTTTGCGATACTGATACCAGGAAAAGACGGGAACACAGCCTCCAAGTGGAGGAACGCAAAAGTTACAGGTTATTTATAAACACACGAGAATAGTTTTGAAATCCTGTCAGAAAAGCTGCACAGAGAGAACGTATGTATACACAATGCAGTTCAAAATCCAAGGTAAAGATCTACTTCTTTGTCCAAAAAGACGTCTTTCACAAATAAATATGGTCAGACTTTCTTGCTGGAGGAGTAACATTACATTGCATTGTATGTAAAGTAGTATTAAATATATGTTATGAGCTTGTCAAACCACAGACAAATGTGTCCTTAACCACCCAGCCAAATTTGAATGATAAAAAACCCGCCAAGTAAATACAATAAGTTTTCGAAACGCTGGGGGCGTGTCCGCCGTCGGGGCTGAAACAACGCCCACTCGCGGGAAAGCTGCCGTCTCTCTCAACCGTCAGATACAGCTCTCTACAACCTGAATGGATGACCGAGCTGTAAATTATCGCAAACAGGTAATATGCATTTACATGACCAAGGCATAGCTAATGGTAATGAAAATAACTCGCGATTTGAGTGGTCGAACCACTGATGCTAATGCGCTCTAGTTATTATTATATGTATAGGTAGATGTCACGTTCGACCGCTGCAGATACGTTGACGCGTCCGCCATCTTGGAAAGGTTTATGTCGTCACGCACAAAATTCCTGAAGAAACTGGATAAACTCTAACAAATAAGAATGTGTTGGTTTGTATTTTTAATATGTATTAGCTTAATATTACAGGGTTTTAACTAAAGTACCCTTTATGGGTCAATATCACCATAGAGTGCCTTGCAACCCTGACAATACTCAAAAATCTTGGTCCTAATTTCCCATTCGCTTTATGTCATGTCATAAATAGACACTCAAGTACTATAGAAACATATTAGCTGAGCTCCCACACATTTTTTTTAGATAATTATGGGCCATTATTCGAAAAATAAACCATGAGATATGTCCACCTTGTTATGGACATATATACTACTGTTAAATATGTTTTCAAAGCAATTTGAAGATGCAAATTATATTTCTGAAAGGTATAATGTCCCTTTCCTAAACAGCATTATTTGTTTACTTTCAAATTATAAATACATAAAAGATTTTATGTAAACCATGTGTTTTTAAAGAAACTCAGTTCGCACATATATTTTTTTCTTATTTGGAGAAAGATGTGATATTTGGATGCAGTTTTTTGTTTGCATGTTATTGCCCCCACACCTAGCTATTGAACACACTGGATTATATAGATATGATTGAATTATTTAAAATATTATTTTAAAATATCAAGAAGACAGGGTGGACCAGCATATGATGGGGTGGACACATAAAGCAGAACACACAAAGCATGACAAAATATGACATTGAAACATTTATTCAGCTTCGAAAAAAAAAAAAAATAATATAATAATAATTTTAGTTTTTAGCAATATGAATGCTATGTCCACCCTGCTATCCTATGAAGTCTAAGTGTCTGACAGGGTGGACATTTTGGAACAACGACGGAGTGGACATTAGCTTACAACAAACTGTGACTAGCTAAATAGTTAATCTGGTTGTTGAAAAGAATTTGGTATATTTAAACGTGCATATTTTGAAAATACTGTATTCTAATCATGTCCGGCATATTTTATGGCGACACGGTGGACATGTTAAGCTTAGAAAAGCAAACTCATACGAAGAAAATTTGTCAGTTTAAAAGTCACCAACTTACTCACCTCAGCCGCTGAAATTCCCGCCACTGAAGAGACAAAAAATCTGTTGTCCAGATGTCACTAAAAAGGATGGCCTTTTCTTAAAGAGGCAGATTCCCCAATATGACAGGGTGGACAACCATTCAAGGGACATGGACAAACTCAACACTCAAGTTGAGTAATCTCTTATTTAACAAAATATTAATAGGAGAACAAAATTTTAACATTTTATGATTTAATTAGAGTCTACTCTCCTTCAAATTTCATAAGCAGTGCATGGGACATAGCAAAATAACACACATCCTCCTACACAAAACTTGAAAAAAGTGAAAATGTATCTAAAGAGCCAAGTAATGCTTTTGTTATGAATATAAAAACTTAGCCTAATATAACACACCCTTTCAGAGTCATTTTTATGTTAAGTTATCATGGCAAATTAGTTATTTATGTACAGGACACCAAAAGGCACCCAAAGAACACCAAAAGTGCTCAAAAAATCCTGAACACAAAAATGGTGAAAAACTCCACAGTTCAGTACTACATAGTTCACAATCTTTATAACATGTTTTGGCAATACATTTCTAACATTTACACTGTGTTTAGAAACAATTCTCTGAATTGCCTTTACACTGACTTTGAGGTGATGTTTTGTGATCATGCTAGTAATGCTTATGCTCTTTTGCAGCAGTCTGGATCAGATCATTGTTGTCCTGACAGACCCTCCAAAGTCTTACTCAAAGTTCACATGCCCATAAATTTCACATGGCAGATGAAGAGCTTTTTGATAGGATTCCCACAGCACATCCTTCAAGACGCCATTGAGTTGAAGAGATTGATCTGATGGGGACGAGGGGGTCGATGCGTCTGTGAATTTTAGTAAAAATCTATATTTTAAAGAGGCTCTGAACGCAAGCTTCAGATACTAGAAATAGACCGCCACGTCAGTGACAGCACCAGATCGTCAAATTCAAAATAGGTCGGAAAAATACCAAGGGACTGTGTGTGCACTTCAGGAGGAAACTGGGATTACAAAGACTTAAGCGCTTTCAAAGCACCATGGTGAGTGCACCAAATACATAAGTGTGAAAAAATGCAAACTTGTAGGGGGCTTCAAACACTACAGCATCTTGAGAGAGCTTCTCGACGCTAAGAACATCCAGTCAACGGCTGTCTTGTCATCAGAAACAGGTTTTTACTGAAAAAGCAAGACGGCTAACCTAGATCTGCTGAGCAAAAACAGGCTAGTTAACAAGCGTATTGTTCTAACCCATTGTGACAGCTGAGGCTCAGCCGCACGTGCACCGTTCGAGACTACAGTGTGTACTGAAGGCTTTGATGAAAAATGAATCCGATTTTAAGTTTAATGTGAGAGCACAACCTTAAAATTTAGTTTTAGGGTCAGTTGCTTTTGAAATAGCATATGTTGACATAGCATATGTGGACAGTGAATGTCTTAACCACATACTGCACATATGTTCTCATTAAAGGAGAGGTCTAAAGCTATTTCATGCATTCTGCCGTATTTACACTGCGTTTCAAAACACAAGTCGGACGCATGACGGAGTATTTCTGTGCCAAATACACTCCTTCAGGGCTCGTATAAGTTTCGTAAAGTTTTTTTTTTTATGACATCATAAAGGCTGGAATTCCTTGTATCCACTTCTCCAGGATGAGTGCGTACATGCATCAGACAGAGCGAGAGCAAGCCCATCAATGCATGTGTTTTATTCGGGTTACGGAAGTTGTCGGTAGCACTGCACAGGATTTGCTCAAAAAGGATTTATCATTTTGTTTTTAGACCACAAAATCAACAATGTCACCAAAAAAAGTACGTTTTCAATAGAAGCCTGTTTGCACCATTGAGTAAAAATTAAAAAAGGTATACTGCGACTTCAAATCTTACAATTCTAAGTTTTTTCTCGCTTTCAAAACTTTTTATCTCGCAATTGCGAGTTTACATCTCGCAATACTGACTTTTTTCTTAGAATTGCGTGAAACAAACTCGCAATTCTGACTTTTTTTTCTCAGAATTGTGATGTAAGCAATTGCAGATTATAGTCGCAATTGTGAGATATAAAGAGGAAGTTGCAATTAAGTCGGAATTGAGAGATGCAAACTTCAGAAAAAGTCAGAATTGCGTAAAAAAAGTAAGAATTGTCAGAAAAAACCCAGAATTTTTTTTTTTTTTACTTTTTTACACATAATTGTAGGTTCATCGTGCAATTTTATAACTCTTGATTGCGAGTTTATATCTCACAATTCTGAGAGGAAAAAAGTAAGAATTGTGAGATAAAAAGTCACAATAACTTTATTTTTTTGTAGCAGAAATGGGCTTCCATAGTTTTTGGTTGTGAGGGAAAGACAACCTTCTTCAGCTTCCAAAAGAACTTCTATACTTTGCAGGGCTGTGGCCCTCCAGGAACTGAGTTAGACACCTGTGACCTAGAGAGTCCAGAGAACTGTACTGCAGTGGTTGTTTTGTGCAAAAACCTAGGACTAGTTCGTAAATATAGGTTATTAACATATTCTAAATTGTTTCACGACTAATTTGGTTAACAGCAGTGGTTCTGATGGCATAGTTATTCAGAATGAGCAGGTCTATCATATGATATGAATATTATGCATATTTGTGAAAAATCACGAAATATACAATCGTTTACGCCCTTGGAAAATGCGATATTGCCCCCGCAAGTGGCTGATTTCTTTCAAATTTCTCACAGACATTTAGGGCCGTAAGTCAAACAGGCCCACTGCGTTTCGTCCTGATAGACCTTTGTTAACATGTTTTTTGAGATACGCAAATGTCCTTATAAACACTTTTGGCACTTTGGACCAAGACACTGCATTCCAATTTTCATGCTGATTGGACAAATGGTTGCGTAGTTAAAGCCATTTTTATGTTTTTTCCCCCTTTTATAGCACCACCAAGTGGCCAAGCTCTGCATATTTTTTATGTGACTTCAGATCGAGTTCTTAAGCCGCTTTTCCACTATCGGACCAAACCGTTCTCTTTGCTTAACCGTTGAATTCCGTGCCGATCCGGGCCAGTCAGCACGCATACGGTTTCATTTTCCACTGTGGTGCTGATAACGGAACTCTGTGGAATGTAAATACAAATGCGTCAGTCGTTGCCTTGGTAACGCAATTGTAATGTAAACAGCCATATGGACGATGATCAGATATTTTTTGGGACTCCTTTTTTTAATCTGATATTTACTTTGTTAAATAACAGAAAAAAAGGACAACTCTTGGCGCAAAAAAATAAAATAAAATAAACAGAAGGCGACGACAGATATCACGTTACCAACAAATGCTGAGTGGATATGCATGCCAACCGAGACGGACACAGAAGGTAAAACCTTTCTAAAATTTATTGACAGTATTAATGCATGAGCTATGAATGCAGCATAGCTGTTTACTTGGTTGTTTGATTAAATAGCGCGCTTCCGCTTAACACACCTTCTATCGGCACGGTTTAGCACTGGAACCGTACCTGACCGTTCTAAGAACCGTTCGGCCCGATAGTGGGAAAAGCGGCTTACATAAGTATTCTGAGTTTGGCAAAGATATTACTTTCAAAGGTAATAGCCATTTTGGTAAAAGTGACCCTTCCTCTTTGAAAGGTTTTGGCATCCCTTTGAGCCGGTGAGTCAAAAATTATTTTGTTTATTTATTTTTCTTTCAATTACTGAAATTCACTCTCCAGAGAATCTGTCTGCACTGGTTTGGTTCTGATCCGGTGAAAAACCTTGGACAAGTTTGTAAAAGTAGGTTTTTGAAAAATAAAACTGAAAATTTCAAACGAGTCTGTGCGTTTTGTTCGGCCTGAGCCAGGGATTCCAATGACATAAGAACGATTTTATACTTTTGATCGGTGTATCTCCCCTCGCCGATTGGGGCGAGTCTTGGTGACATTGTAGACGGTGAAAGTACTTTCATCTCTCCAAGTTTTGTCTGCCCAATTAGTTTTATGTGGAGATTGCTGATCGTTGGCCATTCTAACAATTACAATAGGGTTTCAGTACTATGCACTAGGGCTGGAACGATTCCTTGATTTTATCAAAGACCACAGAATACCCAAAACACTTTGAATGGGAAAAGATGCAACGCTCATTATGACCGCGAAGCTCCGCCTTTTTAATTAAAGAGCCAATCGTTGATGAGTAAAGTCAGAGCATCATTGCAACTGCCGTTAGAAGTCCCAGTTGCTATAGAAACAGTCAGCATTCTGAGACGTGCACTCAGTACTGCGCTTGCGCACTGGCGGATCTAGCCTGAAAAAAATAAGCTTTTTTTTTTTTTTTAAAACTCTATTGGAGCATAAGGAACAATATTTATGAGGCAGTTCGTGTCAGATTTCATTGGTAATTTAAAATATGAAATTTAATCGTAAGCTTGCTGAACAGTTTTGGAGAATTTTATGTTTCCCCATTCAAAAAGATTGGAGCCGCACTTGCCTACCCGAGAGGCGTTTCAGAGATGGCCGCCGAATAAAATGACTTGGATTCTGTTCGAGTATTCTATTTTTTAAAAAATCCTTAAATGCATTTTGCCTGTGTGGAGCAAGCGGCAACCTCTTGCTCTCTCTTATTGAAACCAACACGGAAGTGACTTAAACTGCAATTCATTGACTGGCCACTAGAGACTGGCACCAAAAGGGAGTCAGTCCCATAGACTCCCCATGTTTAAATGCCCAACTTTACAGCAGAAAAAAAAAATGTTTACAGCCTGGTACAAAAAATGGTTTTGGTCTATATTGGTAATTTTGCCCTTCACGTCAACTGTGAGGGGGTGAATTTTTTTTATAACTCGTCCGTTTAAATTATATTAAGCTTTAAAGTTCTGCATAATTTAGGGCGTGGCCACTTGAGTGACAGGTGCATTGCTGCGGCTGTCACCACCATCGTGCTAGGCAGGCATGGTTTCAGCAACCACCTCCACCCACGTCCTGCCTCTTTGCCCATTTTCGATTATCCTGGAGTGACGTGCAGTGACGCGATTCCAAGATGGCGACGCCCGACTCCCGCCCACTAAGAGCTTCAAAAATGCTCTTCAGAAACCTACTGGTGACGTCACGGACACCATGTCCATATTTTTTGCAGTCTATGGTGTGGAGTAGTCGGCAAAATACCGGAAGTGGTGCATTCCACATTAAAACATTAAACCCATTTAAAAATCATAATAAAGCATAATGCTATTAACAGTTCACAAACGCTACGATAATTATTCACATGCGTGTAGGTTACGTTCCTGCATTTCAGAGCGGCTCCGTTCACAGTAAAGGCTGCTTCACAAACTGTTATCATTTACATGTCTGGAGCGTCTCAAACTACATCTCTGCATGTTGTTCTGAGTTTTGACTCATTATAACATTCATCTGAGAACTCAACATGTGCTATTTCATCAGATTTGTAAAGTAAATCTTTTATAAACCTACGCAAACACAGGAGAATACTCCATTAGCTTTCTAAATATACTAACTGTTCATAGCGATTTCAAAATAAAAGTATAAACCTTCACTCTGAGTTTACACGTTTTGATATCAGGGATTAGATCGTGCAGTAAAGCCTAAAAACAATTGGCAGGCCGTTGGCGCCCCCTGCAGGCATTTGTTATAATGCGTAATGTACTTTAGCTCTATTGTTTAAAACACATTATATATTTAAACAGTTTTGTTCAATAACACCATATGATAACTTGCTTTTGATACTTAATTCAAACTAATTATTATTGCCTCATTGCTATTATGTGTATTTTAAAGGCTATTGTTCACTTAGGACTATTTTTATTGCTACAAGAAAAACTAATTATAATTATCAGATTACTTGATTAATCGTAAGGATACCTGACAGATTACTCGATTAGTGACATCCCTACTATGCACTTGAACCCCTAAAAACAATATGGGTTCAGGAACAAACACGATTGACAGGATAATATCAGTTTCACCCATCAAATGACATCGAGACAATTTTTGGAGCATTCCGTGCAAGTGGTTTAGTTTCTGCAAAAATACGTGAACGAAATAAACATGACGAAGCAGCAAAGATTCCACAGTGAAGTTAACATATTTTATTTCTTTAAGTGCCATTCATGCATATCGGGGGAAGGGGTGGTATTGACAATCCTAATGACACTTCAGAGTTATTTTACAGCACTAAAACCAATACAAAGAGAAGCCGTGTCATCTTATTGGACAGCAAAAGTAATAAACCGTGCAATAACAAAAAGGACAAAAAGGGGAAAATAAAGGAAACAACAAATACAAGTAATGACCAGGACAAAATCAAACAGAAAACAAAGATTAAAATAGAATATAAACACTGAAACACTGAATGTTGAACCATAGTACAGGTAAAAGGTAGTGTCACACAAAAAGCCAACGCATTTTCATCACATATATACAATATAGATATATACATACTGTGTCACCCTTGGATTGGACAATAACAAAATACTCTGTATTCATCTCCCTCTTTTCTTTCGCAGGTGAACCCGAGCCCTTGCCTTGATCCCTCACCACCCCAGAGGAAAAAAGGACAATCGAAAAGACACATATTTACAATAAGCACAACAACACACCAACAATGAATAAAATAGGCTCCAAATACCAGAACTTGTTGGCAGTTTTCTCCCGTAAATGTAACAAGGCTTCTCAAATCTTCCTTGATTACAGTAATCTCTCTGGCAGATGCATCCCCACTTGTTTTTAGTTCTTTTTTTTTCTTTTGTTTTACGAAAACTGAGTTGTCTTTAAACAGTTAAAACTTTCACACGACACAAACACAAAATCAAAGGAGCAATGTTTTTCCTTTTTCTTTTTTCAGAAAAAGAGGAAGAGAGAGAAAGAGAGAGAGAGAGAGAGAGAGAGAGAACTCATCACCTGTCCAGCTCGTATTCTCATGCGCTCCCTTGACGCTTTCCGTTCAGTCCGAACCTTCAGACCTACATTATCCTTAACCTGGGAAGGACGCCAATTACCTGCCGCCTTAAATGTTGCTAAATTAAACTCGCTCTCTTTGGCAAACAAGAGATCCAAACACATCACTACCACGAACAAATTGGCAATACGTACGAAAGATTTCCAACCGAAAACCGACGCTCCTTCTGTGGTCGACATCCAGACAAACCATGATCGAGGGTGAACACCACAGTCACACTGAGGGTGGATCAATGCTTGAGTTAATGAACGACGTGAGCGCTTGTGCTTCTGAATTCTTTTCAAAGTGCACAAATGGCCAGATAAAAGCTCTCTAAGCTCCTTGCATGACAAAACACTGCGACTAGGTTAACAAGGCTCGTGAACACTTCAACAGTATCCAAACAAAAACATGAGATGGAGAGAAACGACGAAGAAAAGGATGAAGGGAGCCAAAGCAGATTTGGGCAATGAAGCTTAGCTTAAGAACAACGTGCACAGCGTCGCAGTCAAACAAAAAACACAGACGCTGAACAGTCTGTCTAGGGTAAAATGGATAACAGTTCTGTCCCCGTTTGCCTTCCTTGCAGAACCAAGCAATGTGAGCAGACTCAAATTCAGCATCATTGCCAACTGAGTTGGATTTCTCGGTCAAGTTAGGCTTCAGTAATATGGTTTCTAAGAGAATCTGATGACTGACACATGGATATGTAACAAACTACATATCTGATGATGGACGGTGAAGAATCAGGTTGAAATGTCATGAACATGAGTTCCTTTATCATTAAAATCGTTTTAGATTTAATCTCTCAAACGATTAATCGTGATTAATCGCATCCGAAATAAACGTTTGTGTTCACATACTACGTGTGTGTACTGTGTATATTTATTATGTATATGGGTCAATGACGTGACACCTAAAATTTCTGTCCAATTGCATTTTTTGTTAAAAATGCATTATAAAGATGCCATATATATGAAGTATCTCTCATATGTATGGACTCACTTTAACTTATTAAAAAATGATTAGTTATTTGTCATTTTTCCGTTATTCAAAGCATCAAAATATCATGTGGTGCGACCGTATGGCCATAACTGTTGTGTTGGAAACGTATTTGAAATGGCCCTACATTTTTCAGATTAATTTTCTGCACTATTTCCAAAGTGTTTTGTAATCCTGTATAAAATTGCAAAGTGTTTTGTATTTATATTTCCATCATAATATTCAAACAACTTTGTCTGATGATTTCCATATCATGTGGTGCAACCATCAAGAAACTACCATTTCTGGGACTTTTATATTGAAATACATTCAGAGATAGGACTTTCCCTCATATAGCAATTTGCCAATGACCCATGGAAGCATTAAACAGGTTTATAAAACTCTTTCAAATTTGCTAAAGAAATTCAAACAAATTCTGTTTCGTGGCTGTTTAATGTCGCTGTAGCACCTCAGTTCAAGCGGCACATGAACTGATCATCCCTTCATCTTTACTAGTTATTATAGCACGAAATAAACATGAATGAACATCAGAAGGTATCTTTTTTCACCCATGAAAAGATGTCAATACACACTATTTTTCAAGTTCAAGTCCACCAACTTTAATCTACTCCTGTCTAGTTTGTTTGTCAGACAAACGGCATATTTGGCATTATGTTTTTGTCAGCCTGTTAATCAAATTCTCGGTGAAGGGTCAATTGAGCAGCCATTTTTAAAATGTTTTTTTTTAATCAGTTTTATGCAATTTACAGGAAAAATAAGCCTGCTAACTACATTTAAGGCAACTCTGAAATTATAATACAAAAATATGAGATCATATTTACAAAAAGATCATGGTCGCACCACATGACATTTTTTTTTTTTAAGGCTATGGCCAATTGAGATGAATAAACACTAAAACTTAATTTTAAGTTTTAAGTAACTAAATTTTAAATTTTAATATGAATTTGTGTGTACACAACATTCTTAATGTTTGAACAATTACAACAGATGCTATTATTTTTTGTATTTTAAAATTGGCATGTCGAAAATCCTTATACATCGATAATCCATATATAAACACACACAAACATTTATTATGTAAAAGTATGCAAACTTTTACTTTGGATGCGTTTAATCGCGGTTAATCGCAATTAATCGTTTTGCAGCCCTACTCAAAACCTGTCATATTTAACCCTAAAATAAAAAAAACACAACTTATTTTTAGGACCATTTTTTATTCAAGTGTTTTGTTTGATTTTATAGTAAAAACTGTAAAAATGTCATTACTAGCAATGTAAGCGGAAAGCTACATTTTTAAGCTACATTTTATGATTCTTCTCAGATTTTTTTTCCATTAAATAACAAAAATACTAAAGTACACTAATGAGAAAATGACTAATGAATCATTGCTGAGAATAATGGGAATTAAAAAAGACAAATAAATAAAGTAAAATATCTGAACAGATTACATTAATGAGAATTTCGGAGGGGAGATTTATTTGCCATGCTAAATCTTAATGGTCCTAAAAATATTCTTCTTAAAGTAAACCATTTTTCCCCTTGATTCTGATTTTGAGGTTTAAATGTGTGTTTTTATGAAGGACAAGACAAACTGTTAAAGGTACGGTTCATGACATTAAGGACTTTAGGGATCAAAGACCAACGTCAATGACTAGTGTAAATACTTTGAGAGTTAATAATACTGAAATACAACATAAAAAATAAAAACATGATTGTCATAAGATCACTTTTCAAAGTCTATTAGCAATTACACTGTGACAAAAAGCCCATAAAGATGACGGAAAACCACCAAGGTATGCGTAAACGTTCAAGCTATGAGAAACAGATCCACTCCTTCCCTTTCCAACTGCATTTTATGGCTTTTCTAAACCAGCACTGCACTCTACAATTTGGTCTAATCGAAGTGCTGCTTGCTTCTCACCGAGAAATACCCTGCTAAAGGTCAAAAGCCTGGACCATTTCTATTTCTAATTTGGGTTCCGCTATTTTAGTCCAGATCTTGTGCATTAGTTTTGTGCTCTTCAAAAGAGATGATTGTAATCACTGATAGCCCTAAATGAATCATATTGCACAAACACATCGCTGATAGAACAAAACGACACTGTGGTTTGTAAAGTTAGCAGACGCTTTCAACAAAACTCCTTATTGACCGTAGTACGCTAATTATAGTTAAAGTTGCCGTCTAGTGTGAATGTGTGATTTTAAACTTAGCGCCACTTCCTAGTGGCAGAATTTCAAACGCAGCAGTTAACATTCCTCCAAAATAAGGCTATTAGTGTATCTAAATATCTGAGTCATCTCCCTTTACTCATCATTACGCTACACCCAGCATTCAGAAGCTAAACTGAAGGTAGGCTCTCTGCAAAAAGTCCTTGTCAGTGCAGCAAAGAGCAAGCGATTTCATGCGTTGGTCCTGGGGTTAAAATAAAGAGGGCTCTTTTATTGTGGACCATTAAGCAAATGTGCCTTGATGTGATTTCCATCTCCTTCTCTGTAAAGAGGCTGATTTCACCACGTGAACCGGGCTCTCCGTTATCCCACAAACCTCCTAAACAGCGCTTGAAATTTTCAGCGGCATGTCCTGAGGGCTTTAAATGAACTTAAAAGCGATGCAGTCCGATCGGGAGACTACACGTTGATGGCCAACAGGATGAGGATTGTACATGCAAACGCAAAGCGATGAGGGGAGGAGTGAGGTCTGGATCGATATCATTTTCCGACACACACGTTCAGACTCGCCTAAAACTATTAGTGACAAAAAACATGACACACTTGAGACAGCAAAGATACACAAGTACAAATACTGCAGGTAATGTGGTTTACACGTTTCGCTATGAGCCTTAGCGATCAGTAAAATCGTCTGGAATTCGGATTCGGATGCATGTCGGCATATTACAGTGTGTAGGGTCAGAGGAGCAAAGAAAGGGCTACTTGTGCCAGAACGGCAGGTGCTTGGAGGGTCACATTACCTGCGCCTCTTCTGAAAAGTGGCCTGCGTCTCAGAGGAAGTTTCACAACACAAATGAGGGAGCCAATCTTGTCTGCTAGGCAGTCGAGGCCTGAGTTAGTCACCATGAGAGGGGAGAACAAGCCGGACGTAATCACTCGAAAAATCACAGAACGACAGTTGAAGAGCAGGGGCGAGCTTGGCGGGTTTGCAGAGAGGCTGTGGATTGAGAGACATTTTGACATAAACATGAACCACTTGCCTCTTGGACAAGTATAAAAGCGATCACTTAAACATGTCCTAGTAAATGTGATTGTCTTCAAAGTAATATCTTTTTTTGTTTGTTTTTGTTTCATAAAAACACCAGGAACACAGGAGTCTCTTTCGGGTCATAATGAACAACACCTGCACTATTTTTCAAGTGTCCCATTCCAATCTGCCTTCTGTCACGGGCATGCAGACACGTCAGGTCCAGCCCTCTTGCTCTGTAACACAAACACTCTGCCTCCATACGCTCCTCTCTCGTTTTTGTCTGCGCCGCTCTTCGTTCTCGGGGACTGGGTTAGACGATGGAGTCCCAGTCGAAGTCGTCCTGGATGTCGTCGGCGGGCATGCGGCGTATCTGGAAGTTTCCAGCAGGCATCATATGCTGCTGGTTCATCTGAGCGTGATGGCCTGAGGGCAGAGCAGAGGGGAACTGTCACGATGTACAAATGCTTCTGCATGCAGAGTGTTTTTTTTTTTTTTTTTTTTTTTTTTTAAGGAAAACTGTATTCCTACTCATATTGTGGAAATATGCAATAAAAACTGCTAATTAATCATAAAAAGGTTCCCCTGTGATCCTTAAACAGACGTGGTGTCAGTAAGGCATTCATTACTCACGCTCATGTCGCTCATGTTCCAAACCCGTAAGAGCTTCATTCATCTTCTGAACACAAATTAAGATATTTTTGAAATCCAAAAGCTTTTTGACCCTGCATAGATAGTAACGCAACTGACACGTTCAAGACTTAGAAGGTTCTACGTCAGAATGCCAGATTTTTGTTTTCATTGCACACAGAAAGTATTCTCGTAGCTTCATACCATTACAGTTGAACCTCTGATGTCATATGGACTATTTTAACAATGTTCTTACTACCTTTCTGGGCCTTGAACGTGTCAGTTGCATTGCTGTCTATGCAGGTTCAGAAAGCTCTCGGATTTCATCAAAAATATCTTCATTTGCGTTCGGAAGATGAACGAATGTCTTACGGGTTCGGAACAACATTAGTGCAACATTAGAATTTTTATTTTTAGGTGAACTATCCCTTTAAGACATCATTCACAACATTTGCCTAAAATGATGTGGGATAAGATTAAACAAATGTAATACTTTTATTCAGCAAGTATGCATTAAATTGACCAAAAGTGATAGCAGTGATACATGTATACTGTTAAAAAATGTATACTGGCTTTCAAAAAAAAAAAAAAAAAAAAAAAAAAAAAAACTCTTTGTGACACTGAAGACTGGAGTAATGACTGCTAAACTCTGCTTTGTCATCATGGGAATAGAGTCATTTTTTAGAAAAGTTATTTTAAATTGTTCTATTTCATAATTTTACTGTTTTTATTATATTTATATTATGTACACTACCAGTCAAAAGTTTTTGAACAGTAAGATTTCTAATGTTTTTTAAAGAAGTCTCTTCTGCTCACCAAACCTGCATTGATTTGATTCAAAGTAGAGCAAAAACAGTAAAATTTAGAAATATTTTTATTATTTAAAATAACTTTTTTTTTTTTATTTATATATATTTTAAAATGTAATTTATTCCTGCGTTTTCAAAGTTGAATTTTTGGCATCATTACTCCAGTCACATGATCCTTCAGAAATCATTTTGTATTCTGATTTGCTGCTCAAAAAACAGCTGAGTAGATTTTTTTTCAGGTTTCTTTGATGAATAGAAAGTTCAGAAGAACAGCATTTATCTGAAACAGAAATCTTTTGTAACATTATAAATGTCTTTATAATCTCTTTTGGTCAATTGAGTATTCATTTCAATAATTTCTTTCCCGGAAAAAAAAAAAATAATTATACCGACTCCAAGCTTTTGAATAGTATAGTGTATAATGTTACAAAAGCGTTTTATTTTCGATAAATGCTCATCTTTGGACCTTTCTATTCAAAGAATCCTGAAAAAAACTGTACTCGCATGTTCTAAAATATTGATATTAATAATAATAATAATAATAATAATAATAATAATAATAATAATAATAAAAAATTCTTCAACAGCAAATCAGCATATTAGAACGATTTCTGAAGGTTCATGTGACACTGAAGACTGGAGTAATGATGCTAAACATTGATCACAGGAATAAATGACATTTTAAAATATATTAAAAGTTATTTAAATAGTAAAAAATCTTTCAAAATTTTACTGTTTTTGCTGTACTTTGGATTAAATAAATGAGAGAATTCTTTAAAAAAAAAAAAAAAAAAAAAAAAAAAAAAAAACATGAAAATTCTTACTGTTCAAAAACTTTTGACTGGTAGTGTATAATTTAAGTTAGTTTTTTTTCCCCTAATCCCAAGTATGAGCAACAGTAATAGCAATACCTATGATGATGGTATCACATTAAACATAGTTTTCAAACAGCGGATGCGGTTTAAAAGAGGCCATATCATTGTTGTTATAAGAGCTGAAAAAGACATGGACCTGTCATAGTGGGGCCAGCGCTGCTCATGGGCGGCATATGAGGATATCCCGGCGGACCCATCATAGAACTTAAGCTCTGTCTCGAGTCCATGTACATGTTTCCTGAAAAACAAACTGATGTTACTATGTTACGATTGTGGCAGTCTTCATATGTGACACTGTGAATGTCTGCAAAGAATAAGTCCGCTTACCTGTGTTGATGTGCGGGCTGGGCTTTGCATGCATGGAGCCGTGGCACACTGGAGGCTGCACTGCCCCTTGTGGCTGGATTCCAGTGCGAGCAAAGAACTGATTGATGGAGGAGCAGAGGTCTGCTATCTGAGTGGGCTCGAGAGACCAGTTATTCAGCTCCGCCTGCCTCATGCTCTCTTTCAAACCTTCAGAAAAACCGTGACAGCTTATTTAATCACTCTGTGCAGCCGATTTCTCAAAACTAAAATGAAACACCTTAAAGCATTGCAGATCTATGGCTACTGTTTTAAAATGACAAGCACGATTAATAAACAGAACAAAGCACAGAAATAGCTTAATTTGTTCAATTTAATAAGCAACATTTGCAAAATGTGTTTATTTTTCATTTTTAAATAATGAAATACTAAGCAATGTTCTTTATTCAAAAAGCTACTTTAAAGATAGTTCGGTCACACTTTATTTTAAGGTCCAGTTCTCACTTTTAACTATTAACTAAAACTAATTACTGCTTATTAATAGTTAGTAAGGTAGTTGTGAAGTTTAGGTATTGGGTAGGATTAAGGATGTATAATTTGGTCATGCAGAATATCTGCTTTATAAGTACTAATTAACAGCCAATAAGCTAGTAATATACTAATAAGCAACTAGTTAATAGTGAGAATAGGTTAAAATATTATATTAAAATATATATTATATTAACTACTAAAACATTAAAAAATGTTTATATATATATATATATATATATATATATATATATATATATATATATATATATATATATATATATATATATATATAAATGTTTAAATAGTTGCAATTCAGTGCGCATAAAGTAGATAAACAATCATTTGACAAACAATCTGAAGAATTGTTTTATTAAAAAAATAATTGTAAAAATGTAATAACTGATTAAATAATTTACCATTATCAAATACAACTTACAATTTATCATTATTAATCAGCATATCAAGTGGAAGCAGTACAAAATAAACCTTTTAAAATATCAAAATAGTGAACTCATTAGCATTTAGCTTTTAAAGAAAAAAAAAAAGGTTAGCAGCTCCTTTGTTCAAGTTTCTAGTGACAATCAATTAAAGTAAGTTTTAATTTAAATTTTTTATATAATGAAAGAATAACCGATGTGATTTATTCAAAGTTACTTTAAAGTTCTTCACTTTTTCAGGAAAAATTTAGCTCAAAACATTTAAAATAGAAATGATATAATTATATAAATATATATTGTTATATGTATATTTAAATAAAAATGTAATTTCTTTACTGAAATAATTATTTAAGAAAAAAAAATAAAACAATTTAATCAAAATAAATATTTAAATAGTTGCAATTCAGTGTGCATAAAGTTTTTAAAGTTTTATCAAAATATTGAACTCTTATTTTTCATTTGCATTTAGTCTTTTGAAAAAAAAATAGCTTAATAGC
Source organism: Cirrhinus mrigala (assembly GCA_036247105.1). Classification (NCBI taxonomy): domain Eukaryota; kingdom Metazoa; phylum Chordata; class Actinopteri; order Cypriniformes; family Cyprinidae; genus Cirrhinus; species Cirrhinus mrigala. The sequence goes on along the minus strand of CM070017.1, from coordinate 13,553,165 downwards.
TTTGTTCAAGTTAAAAAGCAACATTTTCTGTTGACAGTCAATTAAAATGTATGTTTTTTTATTTTAAATATAGTTAAACAAATTAAAAATGTAGCTCAACACACATTTAAAATAAAAATATTATATAATTATATAAATATAATATATAAATATTGTTATATTTATATATAACGTTTTAATTTTTGAATTATTACTGAAATAATTATTTAACAAAAAAGCAATTTAAATAAATATTTAGTTTATTTATTATTTAGTATATTTAAATAAATAAATAGTTGCAATTCAGAGTGCAGAAAGTAAATAAATATTTAATCTTAATCTGACAAACAATTTGAAGAATGGTTTTATTAATAAATAATTAATAAAACATTTAATAACTAATGAAAAATTACTATGATCAAATACACCTCACAATTTATCATTATTACATATCATATCAAGGGGAAGTAGTACAAAATTAGGTGTTTAAAATACCAAAATAATAGACTCTTATTATTTCAATAGCACTTAGTCTCTTGAGAAAAAAAATAAAAAGACATTTTGATTATACCTTGGAAGGGTGACAGATCAACATCAGCCCAGTTGTAGCTGCTGGCGATGCGGCAGCTTTCTTTTAGCGCATCCAGGTTGGGGTACCAGTCACTGGGAAGACCTGCAGACAAAACGAGAAGGTAGTGAAGGCCACAGCAGAACTCATGTGGATGTGCATTTCCTGTTTGAGGCAGCAGGGGGAGCCATAACCCTCTGCTACAGGCCTGCTCTCTGAAGTGTGCTGCACTTGCTTTGTTCTCATTAGAGCGAGCTGTATAAATCACCCAGTGATTTACAGCTGACTGCTCCAAAGTTGCCATAAATTTCTTAATCTAAAATAAATGACTGTTAGAAGAGGCCTGAATAAATCGGCCTGTCAGGGCAATGCCAGCGAGGAAGGAAGTATGCTGAGGGTTCGAGACAGAAAGCAAGAGGAGAAAGAAGAGAGACGATCAGATAGCGAGAACTAACACAGACACACACACAGACTCTTACCGGTGTTGCACTGCATCTGTTGCTGGGCAGGATGAGGCTGGTGGGAGAGATTCTGGTGCTGCTGCTGCTGTTGCTGCGGCGTGTGCTGGCCGTGGGCCTGGTGCTGGGAGGGATGCTGCCCGTGCTGGCTGTGTTGGCTGTGCTGGGGATGTTGGCTGTGCTGGCTGTGCGCCGTGTGCGGGTGCTGGCTGTGCTGGGTGTGAGGGCCATGCTGGGAGAGGTGCTGTCCGTGGGGCGAGTTGTGGGCCGAGTGAGGGGGGTGGGAGAGAGGCACCTGGCTACCGCTGTTGGGGATGTTGTTGGGGTGAGAGTTAGTGATGCTGTTCTGGTTGTTGTGAGGGTGGGTGCTGATGGTGCTGCTGGGGGAGTGTTGGTAGGAGCAGGAGGTGTGGGTCTGCTGGGACGACTCCGAGGGCATACCCATCAGACCTGTAAAGATCAAACAGAGACGGCATTAATTCTGCTTCTGATCAGAGGCCCTTTCATCATGTCAGCGTAAACTATTAATTAATACTCAAATCATAGTCACTTTATTTTAAGCTTCAATGTGTAGCACAATAGTAAAAATGAAGTAACAAAGCACAATAATTTGACAGTATATTTATTCATCCTGTGGTTATTCATTTTTAAATTGTAACTTTTTCTTCAATATTTTTAAGAGTGTTAAATAGTTATTTCAAATTCCAAAATAAATAAGTGTGTGTGTGTCTGTAAATATGTAAATTCCCAAATTCTGTTTTATTTTTTCCAAATTAATTTTTTTCCCGTTTTAATTTTTTTTTTTTTTTTTGGAATTTCTATACTCTAATGTTTTAATGGATAAATTAAAAAAAATATTAATCAAAAAGCGTATCTAATTAACTGAAATCAAGGAACGTGCACAATTTAACAGCAATTTATTCTAAGTTATTTTTCCTTTTCTCAAATTCTGCTTCATTTTTTTTTACCACATTCTGTTTTCCATTAATTTTCTGGATTCCATTTAAATGGTTTCATTAAATTTTAAATCGAAAGTATCTCTAATTAACTGGTTTTACAAAAAATTAATTTATTTCACAGACATACGCATTTTGATTTAAGTGTACAGACCTAGTTTTGATTTATACATCCAAAATTTGGCAAATTGCGTGACATTTTGCATTACACAGTATTCCATTTTTATGACCGGATTCCGCGATTCCGCCTGCGTTTTCCGCATTGTGGAAATAATAGAGCCCTAGGGATGCAGTAAAAGACTAACAAGGCACAATAACCTTACAGCCTTTGTCTATCTTTTAGTTATTATTCTTACATTTTCTAATAGTTCTAAAATTAAACATTTGCACAAACTTACAATTAATGATAACATTAATGTTTAATTTATTTATATTTGTAGTATTTAGTTACTTTAATTCACTTAACATTTTATTTACAGCCTTTGTTCATCTAATGGTTATTAACTGAAATGTTAATTTCTACACATACTAACAGATGTTTAAAATTAAAAGTTTAAAAAAGCTAACATGCACAAGCAAATTAACAGTTAACAAAATGATACATTTTTTTAAAAATTGATTAATTTAAAATAATACCAAAACTATTTTTTTTTTATTAAAAAAAATAAATAAATAACATGTTACTTGTAACATCAGTAATAATATGCAAATATAAATCAAAGATAACTAAATGCTGTCTATTAATGCATGTTTACTGCCATTGCGCAACACTTAACTTCATTAACTAAGAGCCTTATTGCAAAATGTTAAGTAAAAACTGATGGTCAAAGCTGTAGCCTGCATGCATACTTTGACTAACCAAGCCAATGTGCTTGTGCAGGCAGCACGAGTTTGACTCCAGCTTGCAACTTTTTGTGATCTCGTTTCCTACTTTCCATATACCTCATACCTTATCCTGTTGTTCACCGTTTTAATCAGTGTGCTTAAAAAAAGATTTTGAAACTTTTCAATCTGTCTTTTTAAATTTCACTGGGGTGCCGAGACGATGACTCAGCACAAAGTCGTCTGCTCTCTTAAATCCCATTTCTCTCTCTCTCTGTCTCTCCAACTTTTCATTTGTGCAGCAATTGTTTTGAACTAGTTTCTAAAAACGCCTGACAAGCTTCCAACATCTGCACACTCAATAGCAATCAGCGAAGCGTGCGGCTCACGGTCTTAAGAGGCCCTGTCCATCATGGCGCTGGCACTGTAAACCTATTTCGGTGGAGAGCTTTTAGAGCAGACTGCGGGCCCTGCATCGCTGCAATCGCCAGAGAACACTCATCGGCGGGGTGACAGGGGTGCATCTCTTATCAGCAGAGAAAGCCTATTGTCCAACCATGGGAGAGCACAGAAAGCAATTAGCTAGCAGCCCCCCTGAATAATAATGCGAGTTCATTACCTATTATCAAAGCCAGTGAATTAGCTCGGTGTCTCCAGCAGTGGGGTGTGAAATCCTCTCGCCAGCTTTATTTGCTCATTTTAATTGCCCGAGCTTGTCTGACTAAGAGATTTCACTTTTATGCACATGAAAAAGGTAACAACTTTCAGCTAATGAAACATAGATGATAGATTAAAGAAGTTCACTTTGGAAACATTAACATGAAAAGCATCTGATTTGAGCAAAGTAGGTTAGACGCGGGGGCTCGTCTGGCGTTGCGTGCAACCCGCTTGTCAAGTGCTTTTTGTACATCAGTCAATCAGATTACAAACAATAGGAATTAACTTCTAAAAGACAGGCAAGCTTGCAATGAGGTAAATCTAGCACTGAACTGTTCCCAGATATGATGGGCTGCCATTTGAGAGGGAAAACTCTTTTAATGAAAAAATCTTACAGTACACCTTAGTACGTCTCACTTGCGATTCATAAAAATGCACACAAAAATGGCTGCTAAACATGATGCAAAGAAAGCATGAGGGCTTGGGAAAAAAATATATATATCAAGTTAATGCTGTGTTTTCCTAATAAATCCACACAGTACATAATAAATTAGATTTAAAATATTACATTTATAAATTACATATTATACACCTATATTATAAATTATATTTTAATATAGAAAATTAAACAAATAATGTTAATACATATTTAGGATAAAATAAGAAAGAACAAGTTAGAATATAATAATATAAATAAAATTAACATTATAAATAAAATGAAACTTTAATCCATTAAGTTACTTTCTTTTGACATACACTACCAGTCAAAGGTTTTTGAACAGTAAGATTTTTTTGTTTTTTTTTAAAGAAGCCTCTTCTGCTCACCAAAGTCTGCATTTATTTGATCCAAAGTACAGCAAAAACAGTAAAATTTAGAAATATTTTTACTATTTAAAATAATGGTTTATTTTATGAATATACCATAAAATCTAATTTATTCCTGTAATTTCAAAGCTGAATATTTAGAGTCATTACTCCAATCACATGATCCTTCAGAAATCATTCTAATATTCTGATTTGCCACTCTAAAAACATGCATTGTTATTATTATTATTGTTGTTGTTGAAAACAGCCGAGTAAATTTTCTCAGGTTTCTTTGATGAATAGAATAGTTCAGAAGAACTTTTATCTGAAATAGAAATCTTTTGTAACATTATAAATGTCTGTATCATCACTTTTGATTAATTTAAAGTATGCTTGCTAAATAAGTATTAAATTAAATTTCTTTCCAAAAAAAAAAAAAAAAAACTATACATTTATTTATTAATATAAATATATATACTGACTCCAAGCTTTTGAATGGTATAGTATATAATGTTACCAAAGCTTTTTATTTATGATAAATGCTGATATTTAGATCTTTCTATTCAACAAAGAATCCTGAAAAAAAGTACTCCACTGTTTTAAATACTGATAACAATAAAAATAATAAAAAATAGAATGATTTCTAAAGAAACATGAGACACTGAAGACTGGAGTGATGATGCTGAAAATTTAGCTTATGTGACAGGAATAAATTACATTAAAATATATTCAAATAAAAAGCAGTTACTTTAAACAAAATATTTCAAAATGTTTTTGCTGCATTTTGGATCAATGGTGAGCAGAAGAGACTTCACAAACGTTTGACTGGTAAATTACATGTACATGTAAATATAATTATAATTACTTATAAATATTATAACGATTCTGCCTGTAAATATGAAAAAGTATAATATTATTATACATTATAAATAAATTATTATAAGTACTATAACAGTATTTATTTTGCAATATATAGCACTGAATTTCTGAAAATGGCACTCACACAGCAGGCCTGCAGAGAATCGGCACATTCTGCAAAACTGAACAGTACCACACATTCTCCAGTCTGTGCATGTCGGTTCATTAATTATTTTGGCTGATATGATGACGCTTTCAGCTACCAATAAGAGGGAAGTACTCTTGGCTCCGCAAGCCGCATAAAAACTCTGCAGACTCCATCTAGACTCGGCTTATGTTTGTTCTCAAGTGGTCTGATGTCCGAGTGTAAAACTCACCCTGTTGGTTGTAGGACTGCTCAAACACAGTCTTGTAAAGGCTGCGGAAGGAGGCACTGAGATCTTCGAAGTCGGAGAAGAGCAGCTGCTTGTCGCGTTCCGGTATGTTGTACTGGGCCTGAGGGGCCTGCTGCAAGCTCATGGACTGGGACACCGGCTCTGGATGACTCGTCACCTGAAAGGGGAGGAGAGGACGAACACAAGATTAGCGACAATGACAGAAATCAGCCTTGCCACTCCGAACGGCGGCAGTGCCGCTCAGCCAGGCCCAGTGACCGGCAGATTAGAGCTCAGATAGAACATGACAGCGCTGACTACAGCACTCAGCATCACGGCACAGGAAATGAACTGCCAGACACACTGCAGTACAATATGCAGGAGCGAAATCTCAGGCGCACAAACCCCCTCCAAATCTTGACCGTTTATTTACGAGTACGGCTGAATCTCTACATAACCACACAGCCATGATCAAAACAGACACGTCTCCGGAGAGTCTCTCTGAAGTTGTTTTTACGGCTATTTATTCTGTAATTAACAGCTTGGCGAAACTAACTGAGCAACGCAACTGAAATCGACAGCGAGATCATAAAAGCTTGCCTGCAAAAAACAGGCATTGATCCATGAAACAAATCTTTCTAATGATAAATATCCTTCCGACTAAGAACAGTACAGGTTCGCCCATCAGAACGAATTAGGTTGTGTGTCTAAACTCTCACGTAAGTGCTTCACTCCAAATGGGATCTGCTCACTGTTTTGAGTCTGAAGAGATGCCTTTCATGCCCAGAATGAGTGATTCATTGAATGGCTCCCAAGGCCTCCATAATGCCGAGCATATTTGTGGCGTACGCAAGGGCAGAGGCTCTGCCATGTCTAGCTCAAGACAACAGTGTTTAACAGACTGGAGAGGCTGGCAAAACAGTCATCTGCCACTCTGAAAAAGTCTAATTCTAGCAGTCGGTGCAAACTGGCGAGGGGAAATTTATGTATCTGAACACGTCGCAAAGCTATCGCAAACAAGTCCCGTCAACAGATAATTGTTAGCGGCAGTGTTTCCTACAGTGTCTCCCTCTGATAACTGGTTCTAAAATTATAATACACAAAAACATTATTTCTTTTTTTAATTAAAATATCCTTTACAGCAACAAAACTTGAATATCTTACACTCCACATCCAATTCATTCAGTACTGGATCACTGAAAATGAGGTTTGTGAGTCCTTAAAATTTAATGGAGCCAGTTCAGTTATAAAACACAGTAGTCACAATAATGCATATGAACGCAACCATATTTAGCACTGGACTGACAACCATATTCTGCTAGCGATGCACAATATTAACTTTTGGGCTGACACTGATAACAGGGTTTCTACAGATACTTTTTAAGACTTTTTAAGACCTTTTTAATACCACTTTATATGAAATTTAAGACCTTAACCTGTAATGGAAATACACATTATATTACATACATATATGTAATATTTAATGTGTTGAATGTAAAAAGTAAGCTAAATTTAATCGCTGTCATTAATTATATTTATTACTATGATATACAGTATATCCACACAAAAGTCCACATCACTGAGATTTTTGGTGGTGTAAACAATTTATTCTGAAGCAATATTTCCAGTGGTTTATCAGCTTTTTCATACTTAAATCTGTAGATTTTTATATACCTTTATAAAGGCCTTTTTTTTTTCTTTTTTAAACGTGTGCATCACCTTTCATGTAAAATTATTACAATTTATCAATAAATACTATTGTGCTGTTACCAGTCATATTAAATAATTTACACAGCAAAATTACAACTGCAATAAATAATGTTATTAGATTCATGTTTTAAATACATTTATGAACATAAAAATAAGAAATGTTGGGGGGAAAATGCATACTTTTTATACATACTAAACTATACAGACCAATATAAACGCAACACTTTTGTTTTTGCCCCCTTTTTTCATGAGCTGGACTCAAAGATCTAAGACTTTTGTACACAAAAGGCCTATTTCTCTCAAATATTGTTCACAAATCTGTCTAAATCTGTGTTAGTGAGCACTTCTTCTTTGCCGAGATAATCCATCCACCTCACAGGTGTGGCATATCAAGATGCTGATTAGACAGCATGATTATTGTACAGATGTGCCTTAGGCTGGCCACAATAAAAGGCCACTCTAAAATGTGCAGTTTTATCACACAGCACAATGCCACAGATGTCGCAAGTTTTGAAGGAGCATGCAATTGGCATGCTGACTGCAGGAATGTCCACCAGAGCTGTTGCCCATAAGCCGTCTCCAAAGACGTTTCAGAGAATTTGGCAGTACATCCAACCGGCCTCACAACCACAGACCATGTGTAACCACACAAGCCCACGACCTCCACATCCAGCATCTTCACCTCCAAGATCGTCTGAGACCAGCCACCCGGACAGCTGCTGCAACAATCGATTTGCATAACCAAAGAATTTCTGCACAAACTGTCAGAAACCATCTCAGGGAAGCTCATCTGCATCCTCGTCGGGGTCTCGACCTGACTGCAGTTCGTCGTCGTAACCAACTTGTGTGGGCAAATGCACAGATTCGATGGCGTCTGACAATTTGGAGAGGTGTTCTCTTCATGGATGAATCCCAGTTTTCACTGTACAGGGCACATGGCAGACAGCATGTATGGCGTCGTGTGGGTGAGCGGTTTGCTGATGTTGTGGATCGAGTGGCCCATGGTGGCGGTGGGGTTATGGCATGGGTAGTCTCAGCCTCAGACGTCACGCCCACGGAACGTTGGCTAAACGTCTGATGCATATGGTACACTTAACTGGAAACACTTCAGGAATGTCGAAGTCGTCATCTGATTGGTTGAATTTTATCGGATTTCCGGGGGACGCGAGTGTCGCGTTTATTTTCGGTCCGCCGGGAAACAAAGCGCAGACGTGTGATTGCAGAAGAAAAACTGTCGTGTTTACATGAGTGACAATGAGCATTTATCAAGATCAGCTAAACGTAGGATTCTCAAAAGTATGCGAGGTTCACGGCATAGACTCTTTAAGAGATGTCCAGGAGTCCTTCTTTGATTTTCTATGCTGACTGACTTGTTGCACGCCGGTCTGTTGTTGTGGGGACATTTGCACGCCCCGAAACGTGACGCTGAACGAAACGAACTGTGATTGGTTGTTTGACATGTCGGTCAAACGGCCTTATGGGCGGGCCTTGGCCAAAGAAAGCTGCTATGAATTCCAGACCTTCAGCCGTCAGTCTGAAGGTCTGGCTACGCGAGACTATGGCATGGGCAGGCATATGGTTATGGACAACGAACACCGGTGCATTTTATTGATGCCATTTTGAATGCACTGAGATACCGTGATGAGATCCTGAGGCCCATTGTTGTGCCATTCATCCACGACCATCACCTCATGTTGCAGCATGATAATGCACGGCCCCATGTTGCAAGGATCTGTACACAATTCCTGGAAGCTGAAAACATCCCAGTTCTTGCATGGCCAGCATACTCAGGACATGTCACCCATTGAGCATGTTTGGGATGCTCTGGATCGGCGTATACGACAGCGCGTTCCAGTTCCTGCCAATATCCAGCAACTTCGCACAGCCATTGAAGAGGAGTGGACCAACATTCCACAAGCCACAATGAACAACCTGATCAACTCTATGTGAAGGAGATGTGTTGCACTGTGTGAGGCAAATGGTGGTCACACCAGATACTGACTGGTTTTCGGACCCCTCCCCCCCAATACAGTAAAACTGCACATTTTAGAGTGGCCTTTGATTGTGGCCAGCCTAAGGCACACCTGTGCAATAATCATGCTGTCTAATCAGCATCTTGATATGCCACACCTGTGAAGTGGATGGATTATCTTGGCAAAGGAGAAGTGCTCACTAACACAGATTTAGACAGATTTGTGAACAATATTTGAGAGAAATAGGCCTTTTGTGTACATAGAAAAAGTCTTGGATCTTTGAATTCAGCTCATGAAAAAAGGGGACAAAAACAAAAGTGTTGTGTTTATAATTTTGGTCAGTGTATTAGTAGGTGGCGGTAAGTCCCTTAATGAGCGAGTCATGGAGTCGTTCATTCAACTGATTCATTCAAAGCGCTGAATTATTCAGTAACAAAACACTGCAGAGTGTTGCTTAAAGAATGTGCTATACTTCTGCTGTGATCCTTGTTTGAAACTGTTTTCGTTGGTGAAATAGAACAAAACAGCAAATATTGTGTCTAAAATGCAAGTAACTTAACTACTTTACTAAATACTTGTTTATTGAACTAAAATCAATTTGCGATTGTGAGAATATTCAGCAAAATAGCTCCCTTGGTATGTCACTTAACTATATCATGTTATAAAAAAATTACACATTTTGAATTTTTACCTCAGTGTGTTTTTTGTGTGCCGTTACGTTCATTTGTTTTGAAGTCTCTCATAAAGAGACAGGCAGCACCATTTTGATACTAGAAATACACTATCCATTATCAATTGCTGTTTTATGTTGAATGTATTAAAATAAGAAGAATCATTCTTGTGTTTTGATGCTTTGCTAGTTATTTTTTGTTAATTTACTTTTAATCAGGCTGTTTGTCCGGTCAGGCAAGTTTAAAAAAAAAAAAAAAAAAAAAAAAATCAAAAACATTACTAGCTAGAAGGCTGGTGTTCAGCTGGCTGTAGCTCAGTCTATATTTATTATTATTACTGAGAACATTATATACAGAAAAAAGGTAGTTTGATCTGTATTCTGCTACTGCGATTCTGTCTGATGATGAAGCAGTAACTACCGCGGGGTAAGAAAAAAAATCTTTGGTCGGTCCAATGATTGTAAAGAGTCATTAGGTCCGTCAAGACCCATCGAATTTGAATTTAAGAATTTTTCAGGCCTTTTATTAGGAAAACGCTATTTAAGACATTTTTACGGACACCCTGTGATAAGCCGATAATGCTATGGGTAAAATTCTACACTATTTTGTTAATTAAAAACCAAAATAAACAATTTTAAATACTACATAAGAATTCAGACATCACAAAATTATCGAATACAGTATTTGTTACAGTATAAGATTAAATTTGCATTCAAAATTCACAAACAAAAAACAGTTAGCACTAACAAAAAACCTGCATAAGGAAAGTCCTGCTTGCATACACCATTAGCAGCAGAGACTAATTGTACACAAGAATTATGAGCAGTGGGAGTCAGATGACACACTATGCATCACTGTAAAGATGAGCGCATATAATCTGGTTATGTTCAAACAGACTACAGTGTTCAAATCAGCTGGATGGAGCAGAAAAAGGGAGACAGAGAGAAAGAGAGAGAGAAAGAGAAAGAGAGAGAGACAGAGTATTGTCTGGCCCACTGAAGTGAATCTATCAGTGTCTGTGCCGGATCAATGCTGAGAGCCTGGAGCGAGAAGCATGCGGGGCTTCTAGGGGACCACAACAAAGAAGCGGCTTCTCTGGTGGGAGGACATCAGAGGCAGCGTCTCTCTTTAGCAGCGCTCCAGCAGTATGAGCTCTGCCTTTCATTCCCTTAACCTCTGTGTCAGCACGCTCCCATGAACAGGCCTCCATACTCCGGCATTCTGACAAACGCACTGGAATCTTGCTGCTCCTCATAAAGTGGTGCTCCGCAATAAAACTCAGCAAATTAAGAGACTGCTTCAGGGTCACGAGAGGTTAAAGAGCAGAATAGTGGCTGCAAAGTTCGTGGAGAATTGCAGTCTTACCGGTGTGTAGCTGTGCACACTGCCCACGCTGTTGAGATTAACAGAGGCCAGACTCTGGTCAGATAGGCTATTGTTAAGGCTGCTTCGAGGGCTGTCACTCCCGTCCTGGTCAGGGTTGTACAATGCCACCTGGAAATCAAGAAAGGAAAAGGGCTGACTTATAAGAGTGCTTATGATAAAAATCTAGCTAAAAACATGCATGTTTTGTGTACGTGTTGGTTTCACACAATTCTGAAAAAAAAAAAATACCTTGAATAACACCAAAACGTTTATGACACTAAAAAGAAAAACATATTTTCCTTACACATTGAATACACAGTGTACACATTTTAATTGAATTAAATTATATTATTAATATTATTACTACTATTATTATTATTATTATTATTATTACTACTATTACTATTATTACTATTATAAAATAATAATAATAATAATAATAATAATAATATGAATTATTATTATTATTATTATTATTAATTTAACAGCAACAACTTTAAATATAAAAATTATAAATAATTACTGTTAATAATTAAAATTGTTTTATATAAAAATTATTCTAATAATTATTTAAAATATTTAACGTTTTATTAACAAGAAAACTAAACGTCAAATTATTACTACTACTATAAAAATAGTATACATAATTATTATAAATTATTATTTTAATAATAATGATAATGATAATAATAATAATAATAATAATAAAATGATTATACTAAATAATGTTAATTATTTTAATAACTATAATTATTGTATATATAAACAAACAATTATAACAATTTATTAAGAAATATTTTACGTTTCATTAACAAAAATACAAAACATTAAATTATTATTATGACTACTTATAAATATTAAAATAATAATAGCATATATAATAATATTTTAATAATAAAAGTGAATAAAAAATTATTATACTAAGTAATGATTATGTAATAGTTATAACTGTATATACAAAATTATAATAAAAATGTATTTAAAAATATTTCACATTTCATTAACAAAAATACTAAAAAAATACTAAACATTAAATACCATATACACACACACACACACACACATATACATATAATACTATAATACATTTTATACTTAATATAAAAAAATATTTAACAAATATTTATATATTTAATAACAACATTAAATTGTACATATGCATTAGGTTTTTTCATCATTACGATATCAAGACAGGTGCATATTAAATGCATTTTTAAATGTATATTAAACATGCAAATATATAAAATCTATTTTATATGAATTGGAATTCAGAAATATATTTTTGGAATACATTAATATAAAGGGCCAAAAAAAAAAAAATTTGAAACATGAGTAAGCTACTGTGCTATTTAATCTTTTGTCAGGTACATTCCAGAGGTTATTATGAGATGCGGCAACGATAAGTCTCGGCAGCGCAGATACCACGGGTGGAGTGCTGAGGAAAAGGAGCCAATCAAACAAAGGTCTCGAGGGGAATTCTTATCCCTTTTCATAACGGTAACGGTTGCGTCACATGACGTGTGCTATGCATACACCACACTGTCTGTACAAGAGTAAGGTCAGCGTTAACATGCCGCGCCCCACACTGTGGCTCATATGGAGGGAGAGCGTGGCTGGTGGCCAGCAAGATGATCTGCTGTCTCAGACGGCTGAGAGGGGAGAGCTCTCCTTCAGTAAAGGTCACGATGCTGGCAGCGTTGAAACCGTCAACTCGCGCAGTGCAAATTGGTTTGGGACAGCTCACAAAGGTCCCGAATGCTACAGAGACCCTGACCTTTCTGTGTGCGCTGTTGAATGCGCAGTTTTCCGAAGCGGAAGAACCTCCACTTCAAAATGATAATCCCAATTATCATTTGAAAAGCTGAACTGCAAATATGTGCTGGTTGCAAAATGAGAATAAATAAGGCATTGGAGGGACGGTATGGGAATGAATATAATGAGCTCCTGGGAGAATAGTCCTACATTGAGTTCGCCGTGGTAGGAAAGGATGAATGGAATCGCAACAATGCTGGCCGTGCTCGCATCACACGCCGCATGTCTTGGCAGCAGCAGTGTAGTACTAAAACTACGCAACAAGTCCCAAGATTCACCTGCCTCAGTAAGGACAATAAGAGGCTTTCAGGCTACACTTAACCAGTAATTCCTGTGTGACCTTTTTATTTTTTTTACACTGAACACAAAAGATGATATTTTGCAAATTTAACAGCAATTTATTAAAAGTTTCAATTTATTTCTGTTTATTTATAAAAACTGCGTTGTGTATCTATGACGCCGTTTTACTGCCACATAAAAAAAGATATTAAAGTTATAATATTTCAAAAATAAAGTCAAAATATTACGAGAATAAAGTCAAAATACTACAAGAATAAAGTCAAAATACTATGAGAATAAAGTCGAAATATTACGAGAATAAAGTCGAAATACTACGAAAATAAAGTCGAAAGACTACGAGAATAAAGTCGAAATACTACGAGAATAAAGTCGAAATACTACAAGAATAAAGTTGAAATATTACGAGAATAAAGTCAAATGTTTCGAGAATTAAAATCGTAGAAATGAACAGAATATTTTGAGAGTATAGCCTATATTGCACATGCAAAGGCCCGGATTGAGAGAAGTTGCCAGGCCACCATATTTGAACGTTGCATCTTACTGGGATGAGGAAGAGTAAATTTTAAGGACTCGCGGAAATGGCTTAATATCAAGAATATGATATTTATTAACAGACTGAAAAATTTTTATTCAGCTTACACACCCAACAGACATTCCTTTGAGGGGGTGACATAGCTTTCCTATTTAACCCTTTTTAATACTACACACATATGTGGGATTATTAGCAGAAATCATACCTTGTGTCATACTCGTGGGTACGTTATGCTTGGAAATAATATTTAATGTCTTCGATTGCATTCGTCATTTGTAATATAAAACACAGTCTCAGCATTCAAAATCAGTTTTATAGCGAAATACAAACACCTTACAATAATGTGCTTTTGAAGTTCTTTAATGCGGCATGACAGATCGCTGCATTCATGAGAATCAATTAAAAAATTATACGGTTTTCTTTGTGGCGTCCAACCTTTCATTCCTCACATGTATTTAATTAAAAACAACAATAAAACGTTCTAGAGGTCGAAGTGGGCTCGTTATACATAGGTTATATTGTTGTCTTTTCTGAGGTATATAAGTGACTATTCACAAGCTGTTTATTCATGGTATAATACAGTAAATGATTGGAAATAATATTTAACGTCTTCCATTCATTATTTGTAGTGCGCCAGCCACACAGTAATTGCAATAATTTTGTGCTTTGTTGCAGTACAGTAAAGCCTAACTGAATGAAATGAATGTCTCATTGTAATCGGAAAGATGATTGACTTACATGCCGCTTAAACTGAAGCGAAAACTGTCACGCCACATTAAAGAGCATGGAAAACACATTATTGTAAGCCATTTTGTTTGTATTTTGCTATAAAACGGCCAGAATTTAAAAGCTGAGACTTTAGAATTTCTACCGGTGCTCTCAATCCGATCTGCATGCGCAATAGGCTAGAAAATACTCTCAAAATATGCTACGAATTAACTGTCGAAACATTTCGACTTTATTCTCAAAACATTACAATTCTCGTAATCTTACATTTGTTTTTAATTATTTAACGTGGCACTAAAACGCTGTCGTATGTATTTACATGTTTCTGGTAAATAAATTCCCCTAAATAATTTTTCTGGTAAACATTCCTTAAAAAAGTAATGTTTCAATAATCATTTTATTAGTAATAATACTAGTACTACTATCATTACATTAAGTAATATATTTGTCACAATTTCTTCAAGTTAAACCAAACTTTTATTTTGACGGGTTGCTGAGAAGACCTTTAAGTGTCTCTCTGTATATGATATGATAACAGTTTCTCTCAAATACTCATGAAGTGAGTCTCAGAGCAGTTCTAGAGATTGTTTATGCATTTATTATATACACGTATAATGAGTTGGCAGAGGCTGAAAACACCACGAGCGTCACAAGCGCTTCAGTATGGTGTGTAGTAAACGAAACGTGCAACTGCGCCATTCATTCACACAGAGACATGCAGAACATGCAGGATTCATATTTAAATAGTCTTTTTGCGGCTTAATATTCACAGATACTAGTCCATTCTGCATTTTCCGTAATGTTCCGTGACATTACACATTATACAGTAAATTCCATATTTATGACTGGATTCCATGATTGCATTCACGTTTTCTGCATCGCAGAAATTAGGGCTGGGCGATAATTCAATAACGATAATTATGGCGATATAATTTTCCTTGATAAAACAATATTAAGAGTTAGATAAATGTTCAATAGAATTTTTATGTGCCAAAGGCAGAACGAAACAGCGTTATCTGCTCGGACCAAAGTTCAAACTGCTACGATGTGCAAGCTCACTAGAAAAGATGCATTTATTATCTCGATGTGGCGCGGACGCGCCTGGAAAAACAGAGCACGTCGCACCGCATATACAGCTTTTTTTTTGCTCATATCGCCCAACCCTAGCAGAAATCATAGGGTCCTAAATGAAATCCTACTGGCTTTCATTGTACAGACATTTTCTGAAACCTAGGGTTGAGCGTCTCAATAGCGAAAGGCCCAGTAGATTTTTGGTTGCCGCAAACGCTTCGGTTCTGTTCCCCCTTGACGCGACAGTAGATAGAAAGACACATTACAGATCATGGTCTCTTACAGAGAATTATCATTCAAGCAGAATAAATGTTTCCCAATCCTATTATTCCCTGTTCATCAAAAGAGCAGAGCATAACGGTTGCCGGGGCTGCACTGGATTGCGGGTGGATGGGGGGTTAATGTCATGGAATGATTTGCATATTATAACTCTTCCCTCTTTCAGCTATGTTTAGGTCTGGAAACAGTACATTACCAGAACAACTAACCCTGTGTGCAACTAAGCTCAGGCATGTCGAAAATTCAATCACGCAGAAAACAGTTACAATTATAATCAAAACCTGGTGTGAAGAACAAGTATAAATGTTATATGTAATTAAGTCATAAAAGAGGCTTTTAGCCGTGAGCCTTTCACCACAATCTATTTTTACTCCCTGTATCCATAAAGTATGATTTAAAGACCTCATCACACTGTGGTTTGTTCAAGGCCCAAAACGTAGACGCCTACATACTAACACTGTGTGCACGTCCATGCGCGCACACTCACGCATGCACAGTGGGAAAGTAACACGCAGAGAGAAGGTAAGGGGTGAACAAATCCATTGCAAATACTCTTGTGTGTTTGCTGCGGTGGAAAAGGAGCGCTATATTTAGCTGTGAATTAAAGTCAAAAGCCAGTGGAGTCTTTCATACGGGCGACTAATCTGCAGCATGAGACAAGGATTATGAAATCAAAGAGAAATCCACCCAGGTGTCTCTAACAATAACTCGCACTCAAAAGAAAAATTCTACTTTGACGCAATTTAAAGACAATGTTAGAAAAGAAAGAAAGGAGGAAAGAAAGAAAAAAAGAAAGTTCAGCTTCATATATTCAATCTTTCAATATAGAAGAACAAATAACAAATGTAGAAATATATATCTCTCTCACACACGCAAAAATTATTATTTTGATTATTTAGCAATAATTTCTATTATGTGTCTACAGGAAAAGTTAGAAAGAAAATTCAATAACACTTTATTTTAAGGTGTCCTTGTTACATGTCACATGTACTTACTATTAGAATAACAATAGATTATGCATAATTACATGCAAGTACCTCTAAACCAAACCCTAATCTTAATCAAATAGTAAGTACATGTAGTTAATATTACTCAGTACTTAATTGTATAATTACACTGTAACAAGGACACCTTAAAATAGTGTAACTGAAAATTATATAAAAATGATATACATTTTGTGTTATACACATATAAACATTAAGCACACCTATACACTACCAGGCAAAATTTTTTTTCCAGGTGTAACATTATAAATGTCTTTTTCATCATTTTTGACCAATTTAAAACATACTTGCTAAATAAAAGCATTAATTTCTATAATTTCAGGCTGCAATGAAACTGAAAATTTAGCTCTGATCACAGAAATAAATTACATTTTAAAATATGTATAAATATTTTTTATTTAAAATATTTAAATATTTGTATTTATTAAGCAACATTTCACATTCATTTCTAAGCAACTAAAAAAAAAGATTATGAAAGTTCATGGTAAGCAGGAAGTATCATTACATTTCAGTATAACGAAAATATAAATAATAAATAAAATATATTTAAATAATATACATAAACAATATAAAACATTTTAAATTAGGGATGCACCAAAATGAAAATTCTGGGGTGAAACCGTAAATTCTGGATGCACTTTAATAATTATTTATTATTTTACTAAATAATATAAAATAATTTTGTGAGACGTTTTAATTTAACTCAATAATTTTAATGATACTGAATTTTAAAAAGACAAGCCAATAAAATAACTTAACTTTTACTGAAAGTAATACAATAAAATTGGACATATTAATACATTCATATTAAATATCGATATATTATTTTTTATTCGGTCCTATGCAACAGAATCAGATTTAACTGATTTGTTTTTTAATTATCCAAATAATAGCTACAAAGATATTATTATCAGAGCATGTGAGCAAAGCATTGTGTCACGAGAAGGTAGCATCATACGTTGCACATATATTTTCGGCTCAAATTTTTGGGTCTTTTTTTGGCCAAAAATTTTCAGCAGCTGAAATGTCATACCTATTTTAAATAATATTTCAATATAACATTTCAACTGTCAGATTAACGCATGTTTCTATTTATATCTCACTTGGCAGATTCTCTCCTTAAAACATCATAGAACATAAGTTTGCAGATTCTCACAAAGCTTAACCAACTGAACTCAGAGGGAAAGAGGGAAAGCACAGCATGGTGATCATTTAGTCAGAGGGAGAGAGAGAGAGAGAGAGAGAGAGAGAGAGAGAGAGATAGAGAGAGAGAATGCTCAGTCACAGCCAGGCTTTCCTTCTCCATGTTATGCAGCACAGGCGCTTTCCCATTGGCCTGCACCGGCAGGCGGGAAAGTATGAGAGAAAGGGAATTCCTGTGGCTTGGCATGAAGCGCTCAAGAGGCGTGGCATGTTCTCTGTTTACAGGGCCCACACTGAGAAACAGCATCTCCAAGGAGCCACCGAACTCTGCCGTCTTGTTTTGCTCTCCCGTGTATTTGGTTTCTAGTCTATCAACGTTTCGAGTAGGAGGGCAGAGAAAGCATATGCTCATGGGATAACCCCGAAATCCCACTCTGGGTGGATCTTGAAATTCTTCCCATATGAATCAGTCATACCTTAAGCTCGCATTGTTTTGTTGTGTGCAACGCTGTAAAAATGGAACAGCCCTTCGGAGGTGTGCAAAAACATCAATAATATTGCAATAAAACCAATCAATAAAACAATTTGTGGGTTATAGTGCTGACACATACATAGGTGCTGTTCCAAAACCTAGCAAACGAGTTTGGTTAACATTATATTTGCTAAGGAAAAAAAGAAAATTAATATTTGCATGCTATTTTTCTTTAGACATATGATAGAATCTATTTGAAAATGGGTCACTTATAAGATTCTGTTTTAGTTAGGACAACTCGCTAGGTTTTGCAAAGACACGACAATTCTATAAACACTGTTTAAATAGTACATACAGCATGTTCTATTCAGATGAACAGATCACCGAACTTACTATAATTCACTCCAAATGAATTCCACATTCCCCCTCAGTCCTCATCTTAAACACCATGCTTAATGTGAAATACTATTGGTTTAATGCCTGAAGTAAATTAATAACTGATGCTTTTGGGCTTTGTAAAAGCACTCCAGAGAGAGCGAGCAGCCCGCACCAGGCCAAGAGTGGAGCGCTTAAGGTTAAAAAGCCTATTTAAATTTCAGAGTGTTTTGCTCCATTCCTTTTTACACACTTCTCCATGAAGTCATGCCACGGAGGGCGGGTTTCGGTGCGAGTCACTCCGGGTGCTGTGCCTAGAACCATACAGCAGGTAATCAGACTTCCAAACACCGAACAAACTCCCCGTGCTCTAGCCGAAAAAAACACTGCGACCATTTAGCCCCATTGTAGATGCAGCACAACCTTATCTTTCACTTTAAAGAAATATATTTTGCAAAGATGAAGAATACTGTATTCTTGCACGGCTTAATATCCGGTGTAGGCGCAAACCTGACATTTTGGACTCGACAGACATATAGAATAAGGTATTAGCGATTCACAATACACCGCATATGCACCGCTAAGAGGATTTGTATACATAATAGCAGCCCGATATAGATGAGACTCAACGTCAGTTTTCTCAGCGTCCGTGTAAACAAAAGCATCGCATGTCAGTCCTGTTATGAAACGCATGTATATGCTCATGGCAGGATAAATATAAATGTAAACTGGGTATGTAGGCCACTGGTGTCAGCTGTGATAGGAGAAATACAGCCAGGGCTTGTGGAGCTGGAGCTGAACGCTACCTTGTTAGTCACAGTGTTGATTGCCAGCGTTGGAGAGGCACTTCCAGAGATGATGCAGTCCATTCCCAAGTTATCCGACTCCAGGCTGTACGGCGTGGACGCCTGCAGGACAACAAAAGAGACATACTCAGCCAACCAGGATGGAGATGATGAGCGATGTGAAGTGATTTTGATTTCTATTCAAAGGCGTTTGGTATTACTCTGGTGCGAGAAATTTAAAAGCGTACCCAGTGAGCGTTTATCAACAACAAAAGAGCAACACCTTTTATTTAGGTCAAAATTGGAGGCATTCTGGGAAGGAGATGAGCGGGAGAGAGGAACGGCTCCCTGTGCTCTGTCTGCTCTTGCTGGGGTAAAAGATAACTTCAGCACGCCTGTCTCCCAAAACTGCTTATTATAAGAGGATTGCCTGGCAACAATGCGATTTTTAATTTGTGATAAACATAAATGAGATTTTGCTAAGTCACAATTTTTAAATGTCAAAGAATTTCTTAAACGAGACAGCAGGAGGATGAGAGAGAAACAGAGAGAGAGAGTGTCTAATGAAATATACTGTTAATAGCGAGCGTCACACTTTGCACAGACAGAATTCCCACTTATTTTTGCATGCAGGATCAGGCTGAGAGAGAATGGATCTAATTGGAGGTTTTTGATGTGAGTGAAGTGAGTGTCAGTATGAAAAATGTTTGTGTGTGGCCTGAGGGCAGAGCTGTGTGCTGAGAGAATGATACTCTCACTGGAGTCTGGAGTGTGGCAATTATAAATGACACCGGCCTAACTGCCTGACCATAGAGAGGAAAACACGTGCCACCAACTCATCACACATGAGGTCAATTAGGCTATCAGGCTTGTAACATGTGATTTCTGACATATACACTTTTTTGTCCAACTTATTTACATTCTCTTAAAGGGACAGTGCATTAAGCGAGTACGATATGTATAGTCTATGATAATATGTGACCCTTGACTACAAAACCAGTCTTAAGTAGCATGGGCATATTTGTAATTGGTGTTTTACCAATGTGTGAGCTGACACTGTGCATATCACTCACTTTGCAATAACCAAACCACACCAAACCTTCATATTAGAATGTGGTTCAATTTTCAAGATACGGGGGCAAAAAAAACCACCTCTTTTAGGGTCCTATGAAATATGTTTTATTTTTTCCCAAATCCCATTTTATTTTTTTCCGAATTTCATTTTTTCCATTATAATTTGTCTGGATTCCGATTTTTTTGGGTTAAAGTGGTCCTATTATGCCCTTTTACAAAGTCTTGATTTTATTTTGGGGGTGTACTAGAACATACTCTCATGCTTAGTGATTCGAAAAATGCATTATTTTTCACATACATTAGATTTTTACAACACCTTTCTCCCCAGCCTGGCACAAAAGTCTCGCCTTTTGAAAAACGAAATGTGTTGTGATTGGCAAACAGCTTAGAACGTGTTTCAGTACTGCCACGACCCTTACCAAAGCAGCAATTTCCGTGTACAACTGTTAGCGCAAACTAGATTAAAGTGATCCTTACGTTTTAAATATGGATATTTTTCGTACAAAAATGCATCGATTCGCTACAGGAGGCCTTTACTGACCCCCTGAGCCGTGCGAGGCATTATTTATTATGGATGGATGCACTTTATTGGACTCGTTTAGGTCTGATGAAGAGAAACACCTGTCTATGGCATTTCAAAGTTAAAGAGTGCCAGGATAATTTTTAATATAATTCCGATTGCATTCGTCTGAAAGAAGGAAGTCATACACACCTAGGATGCATAAAGGGTGAGTAAATAATATGCTACAGTAAGTTAGTGTTGAGTACTATCACCAGACTGCAAGATCGCCGATACATGATTTTATCGTGCTAATTTATTTATTTATTACATACTTGGTTTCAGTGCCTGAAACCAGCTCCAGCATTAGGCTAAAAACAGCCTAATGTTTTTAATATGACTTAATTTGTATTTAACATAAAAATTGAATAAAAACATTGTAAGTTACTAATTATTCCTTAGTTATTCAAAAAGCAGCAACAGAAAACATGCAAAGAACATCATCACTGATTAGCCTAGCCTAGTCTAGTGCAAGTTTATGCATTTAAAAAAAAAAACAAAAAAAAAAAAAAAAATATATATCACATTATAAGTGAAGCTAAATACACTGTATAATGTAAATCTCTTACCACACACTGCACACATCTATGGCGTGGCTCTGACACGGCCACCGGATCTGAACGTGGTCAAGCTAATTAATGCTTGTGTTTGCATCAGCCGCAACTCCGTATGTGTTTCGACCCCCTATACTGCACAAGTCTATGGTGCGGCTCTGACATGGCCATCAGAGGAGATTGCAGCGCATCTAGTCAATGCTTGTGTTTATACCCAACGCTCCGTGGCTTGCTGAAGCATCCCAGAAGTAGCTCTCCGCGCTGCATCGATGAAGTTAGGCTAATCCGCCATCTCGTCCCTACCCACTCCCCAACCATTTGAATTTTGGTAGGCGGGATTTATTTGAATTATATTCTAATGGGCCACGTTGTGACATCATAGCATCCGGAAAACAAACGCTGCAGTCCAAGGGACCTGTTCGTTGTAGGTCTTGAAAAGGGATTTTTAAAAAACAAATGATCCCATTTGGAATGGACTTTGAGATTTGTAACTTTGTAGATCTTTTTTATGCCTTTTTTTATATCTTTTTTAAAACTCAAAAAGTGAAAAAGCATATATACAGATTTTTTTTTTTCTGGTAAATAAATTCTGGTAACTATTTTTTTTTTTTTTTTTGGTAAATATTCCTTAAAAAAAAAGAAGTATCGTTACATTAAGTAATATATTACTGTCACTGTTTCTGCAAGTTAAACCAAACTTTTATTTTGACGGGTTGCTGTGAAGACCTTTAAGTTTTGTTTGTATATGATATGACGAGAGTTATTCGCAAAAGAAATGGTCATGAGGTGACTCTCAGAGCAGTTCTATTTCAAATTAGTTGCGCAGCGCTTTCCACGTTTGGTGGGAAAGCCGTTTTAGGCGGATTGGTAGTGGCACCAGTGTGAAAATTTAGTGTCACCAGCAGAAAAACTTGTAACTGTAGTGCAATGTACATAAACTGGCACTGTAAGCATTTGAATGAAAAACATTTTTAGATAAAATTATTTGTGGAACATTTTATACATTTTTATTTGACCTTAAAGCATATCAGCTCCCACGCACCCAACTTTCGGTGCCCATTGCTAAAAGCGACTAGTTCAAGCTAACATTTTTTCCCCCCATTGTGCTTGTGACTGTGGTTTAGTTGCAGTCTGATGCCCTGATAAATAATATGCTTCTTTGCAAATGCTTTTTCATCTATATGATTTCCTGGTTATATGTCTAGATGTCTTCAATCCCCGCCCCTTGCTCTCACTATAGCTGAACTCTTTCGGTTCGCCTGCCTCCGATCCACAACGCAGGGCTGGACAAAATGATGCAAGATGCCTCTGAGCCAGGTCAACCTCGGAGGCCAGCGTCGAGTGCAGCCGAGTTGTATATTCCGGTGAGCGCCGCTCATAAATAATGGAAGGAAAAAGCTCTGGCTGAAAATAACCGGCGCAGAAACTCTGCATTAATTGATGTTTGCTAAAAAATGACTGCAGAATGCAACGTATGTAAAGGCTGCCTGGGGCACAGTTTATTAATAAGCTGGACCCCCTCTACAAGATAAACTGAGCCGCACGGAGTGAGACAGCTATATAAAAAGATATGAGCGCGCAATCAGCAAACCTGCGTGCGGCATGACTGTAAAGCACCGACTCAGACGTGAAACAAAGCCAGTGTTCTCGACTCGGGGAAATATTCTGTCCCGTCTCGTTCTTTTCTATCAACACGCCAAGCCCATGTTGTCACATATTTCTGGCCTTGTAAAAAGCAAAAACCCAACACAGGCAGCATCATGCTAAGGTAGACTGTCTGCAAGCTAATGCTGATGGAAAAGACTCGAGCAATGTTTATTCTGGAAAAAGCTTCAAAGTCATAATACAGTATATAAACCGTAAATCTTATGTGTGGTTGCTTGGTTGGTTTTGTTTGTTGCTCTTTCCAAAAGATAAAAAACACATGTAATGAGCCATCAACACACATACGCTGAAGAATTTACATGGTTTTCTGCTGATTGTTAAAATTCGGAAAGATAAACTTTTTAAAATTTTTACCTTCATAATCCTTTTTTTCCCCCCTTACAGAATTTTTTTTTTATGGGAGGGTTTCCTCATTACATACTAAAACAATATTTCTAGGGCTGTCCTTGACTAAAGATTTTTCTGGTCGACTAGCAGTCGTTCATATTAAGCCTTAGTTGACTAATTGTACATTTATTAATAAATCATTTAAATCATAATAATGAATCTTTAATTGCCTAGATAGCCTATAAGTGCACACATAAAGCCTGCCACAGCACAAAGGAAGTAGTAATGATTATGAATGTGTCAGGGAAATATAGTAAGGAGGCTGCTTTAACATTTTAATAATTTATTGATAAACTAGTGCTTTCTTTGTTTTATATCTTAAGAGATGACACTGACGCGTCATCTCCACAGTAGTGGATGCGCCTTCATGCATGTTTCATATACGGATTACATAATCTGAGAATATTTGTTTTCCATTTGAATTGGTTCATTTGAAAGTAGACATTCTGCTCTCTGTAGACAAATTTTTCATGTCTGTAATGCAAGTATACACATAGTTTAGGTAAAAATTTTTTTTGGACGTGCTCAAGTTTACGAAGACCGAGATGGCAGGAAGCACATCATGTTTGCTTTCATTATTGTACAAAAGCGCAATGTTTTGTTGTTATTGTGAGAGCATACAAATAAAATTAGAGTCTGTATGGTGCCAAAAGATGAGCAAAAAATTTGTATTTTAAGAGTAAGTGACAGCACCGGCACCTCCAACTGTCATGCAGTTAGCGCTACTGTTCAGCGTCCACACTCCGCACAGACGCTTAAAAACCGCACATTTTTCAAGGTTAACATTTGTTTGAGGGGTCATGTAATGATGCTACTACTTGCCTACTTCAGATGATAAGCCATATTTGAGTTTGATGAATGATGCATTTGGATGTCCTGCCCGATGTACTATATTACCACACAGACCAGCCGTTAACGGACTGTCTGTCACGGACTGAGTGACCTCCTATGACCCCTTCCTATGGATTTTTTTTTCCTGCAACTAAGCGACTAATAAAATTTTGGTCGACCAAGCCACTTCTCGTCAACTAACGCTTAGTTGACTATTAAGGAGCAACCCTAAATATTTTGCTTTTGTAAAATATATTTTAAAACAAACAAAACTCTTTTGTGAACATGTATCTTTAAGTACACACTGACATAACATCCAGTTGTGTTAAAATCGCTGCTTCACAAGACATTAATTGATGGACTATGGTTGTGTGGATTACTTGTGGATTATTGTGATGTATTTAGCAGCTTTTTGAGCTCTCATTCTGACGGTACCCATACACTGCAGAGGATTTACTGGTGAGCAAGTGATGTAATGCTAAATTTCTCTAAATCTGTTCTGATTTACATCTTGGAACAAGTACATTTTAGCTTTTTTTCTGGGTGAACTATTCCTTTAAAATGTTCAAAATAAGAACAAATAACAACTTTCTTGATGCAACTCATTTTTTCTTTGATGAACAGGGTTCCCACTGTCTTGAAAAACCTTGATATATAAGGTAGCCTCTCTCTACACCTAGAAACATGCAAATTATCAAAATCTAACTCCATGGGCATTTTTATAATGATTTTTCTAGTTATGCAAGCCCTTAAATATATTTGTTGGGTAAAAAATTAATAAATAAAAAATTCATTAAATCACAAGCGACTAGAAAAGGTTTGAGGTCTTTGAATATTAATGTGGACAATGGGAAGCCATTACATCACTGTGCTAGAAACACTTTCATAATCACAGTGTCGACCGAACAGTAACACGTGCGGTTTAAACACAGCGTCAGGAGAAGTGATGGAGCAAATCAGTGACATTGAGTTTGAACTGGGAAAGTGAGACACTCACTGTTTTCTGCTTTTTGATCACTCCCTGACTCGAAGTAATGAGCTGAGTTTGGCCTGAGAAAGTCTGTATGTCTGAAAACCAACCACCAGGGGGTCCCGGAGCACACACATAAACACAAATACACACACACACACGCACACACACACGCACACACACACGCAAAGGAGAAAAAAAAAAAAAAAAAAAAAAACACACATACAAACTTTCACTCACCCGCTCTCCAGACCGTGGCCTCTTCTTGGGTCGTGTGGGCAGCGTGTCCTCCTTTGGATTTGTGTCGATTGCCCAGTACGAACCCTAAAAACAAGAAGAAGATGGGATGTTAGTCCCAAAGCAAGTCATCATACTCTAAAGCCATTCAATAAAACTCTGATAAAAAGAAGACCACGATAATCAGCAGGGTTTCCAAGAGAGAAACTTCTGTAATCAGATACTGGGCGCTGAAACACGTACAACTTTTGGTTCATCAAAGTTTCAGCGTGCTCATTTGTAAGCCCGTCACGTCGGGAGGACGCTCACGGAGCTATATGTCGAGGCGCAAAGAAGTTGGCTCTTTCGCTACAGCCGTTTCTTGCGCTCGCTCTCTCTCGCTTCACATTTCTCCTGAGCCTTGGCAGAGGCAGGTAAAATGTTAAGCCCCTCCTGAAGCCCCTCTTCCTCAGCCGCAGGTTTATCGATTGCTCCAGTTCAGGGCTGGACACAGAGGTGTTGGATTTCTGGTCAGGTCTGAGCTCTGATAATCAGGCAGAAAATAGCACACCTTGGTTTGGGGCTGCTGGTATCCAAGCACCCAAGACCCTGGCTGAATAATTTATCTTTGCATTCTTCCTGTTTAATTTATTTTTCAATAGTGCTGCTCTTCCCAGAAGCTAAAGGCAACTCTGGCCACGGAGTTAGGCAAAAAGAAAAAGAAATTAACCTCCAGGCTCAGGTTTTATTTTAAAATTTTTCATATTATATGGGATAAGATCTCAATTGTCCAGAGAGGGTGCGATCAAGACCTTTAAAATTACTTGTGCACAGCTCGTGTGTGCACCTAAGCAAAGAGAATAATTGAAAATCGCCAAAGGATTTGTCTAGACAGCACGCTTCAGGTTCCTCAAACGTTCGGCCTCCAAAGACGTATCGATAAAATGATGTAAATTTCTGCATTTAAACAGCAATACAGCACAGGTTACAGGCCACGGAATTGCAATGAGCAAAGCTCCTGCGCACGAACGGTTTTTCGCAGCCTCCCCACCTTAAGAAAAGAACTCATTACCCCTGTCTTAATACTGGGCTGTTACAGCCATTTGTTATCTAAACGCGATGACAGCTCCAAAACAATCTGACCAATCGCAAAGCTCACTGCATTATCACACCTCGCTTTAACGTGACATTTTTTTGCCTTGGAAGCAGTGTACTAAAACCGGCCTGATGAAAGGATGTGACATAATTAACATTAATCAAATGGCAAACTAAGCATTCAGATTTTAACATTTAAGAATGCTTATCACTTTTTAGCAGTCAACCATCATTGTAGTCATTATTTAATCTTAACTTTAAATAGTAGCATCTAATTTTGCATTTTTAAAAGGTGTGTGAATAAAGATAAATACATTATAAAAACTGAATTATATAATGCAATATAATATTTTTAATTAATACAATATAGACATACATACACGCATATGCAAATTAAACAATGCATTAATGTTCCTTAATGCACTGGTCTCTGTTACCCACAAAGCCATGCTCCACTCATGGCTTTGTGGGTAAGTCAAGCACAGTAACATGCATGATGTATCATTAAGAGACTGAGTTGTGCAGCATAACGTAATCATCATATTGTATACATTATTCTATGCAAATTAACAAACAGCGCATAGCACTTGAGTTGAGAGGTACGCTGATGTGAGAGGGTCTTAAGTTTCTTTATAAACTCTAATGCAGCATGAGTAGCAGAACAATGTTAACTGTTACAGGTAGTGAGTGCTTTCACACAATAAACAGACTAGATAAGCACAGCTACTCTTCAACAAACAGTTTAACAAATGATGAATCATGATCTTCACCTTGCGTCACCATTTATGCATTATATCCCAGCATTAGACCATGGGAGTTCGTAACATGCAGAACAGTTTCACTGTATTAAACATCCTCGTGTTCTTTATCTCAATTTAAATAACCATGTTCCTGTAATTGATGCAGTGCCGATGAAGGACAGCTGAAGGTGACTGAGAACGCTGGCAGTCTGTTACACCTAGCAGACGTAATTTAAATTAAAACTACTGCAAGACACTTTTACTGTGGAAGGGGAGGCTGAGTAGCGTTCCTTTTAATTAGCTGAAAAATCTTGAAAAACCCAAAGCCCTTGGGAGGGGAGTATCTGTAGGCTGCAACACAATCCCTTGAGAGAAAGCAACGTTTAAAGAAATCCATGAAAGGAGAGTTAACAAGAGTCTGAAATATAGGGCAATACAATAAGATGGTGTCGAGGTCACTTCTTTAGATGATAAACTCAGATGAACCCCCAAAATTAAAAACCATTACAATTACATCACATTCAAAACCATTCACAAGTTTGTGATTCAATTCAGTTTCTGGTTTGATTCGATATTGATTATTTTGGATATATCTCAGGCACAGTACATGCCAAATTTTCCCAAAGAAAAAAAAAAAATAAAAATAATAATATCTCAACTAATGCTGTAAAACATACATGAGAGTCAGTTGGTACTACAATGTAGGCTAAAATCAACTGATTTGTATACAAACTATTAAATTACACTAAATTAAGTTTTTAATAATAAAGTTAAAATTACATAATCATATTTCTACTCCAATTCATTTTTTTGAAATATAAACAAATGACAGCTGTCATAAAAACTTTTTTTCAGATTTATTTAAACCCAAATGACAATGAATATGTTATATGGTGCATATATTTAGCAAAATGTCATTCATTTTTGAGTTTATGGTCACCTTTTCTGAGGTAAACGGGACCTTATGCTACATATTGTTTACAAGCTGTTATACTGACCTCTTTTTTGCGTGTTTGAAACACTGATTGAGCGATTACATGTAAAGAGATACAGATTTCAGTAAGATTTCTTTTTATTATGCCCTCGGATGTTTATTCATGTTTATTTCACGCTGAAATTGGTATTAAAGCGGAGGAGGCGATCAGGTCATGTGTGCTTCGCACTGCCAATTTTCGTCTTGAACTGAGGCGCCACAGCGCTCTCTCACTGCACATTAAATAGCACCAGCATTTATTGTTTGAATATATTAATAAAATGGATAGAATTTGAAAGCTGAGACCTTGTTTTATACCAAAAGTAACAAAGCACAAAGCTAATTGCGATTTAGCTTTGTTAGGATAAGACGTGCGTTACAATGTTGCTTTCATTAACTGAAATCAGGCTGAACTAATAGATTCTTGGAATTTAAGAATCAATATCGTTTCTTAAAAATAAAAATCAATTAAAATGGGGAAAAAAAAAAAAAAAAAAGTATACCCAGCCCTAATTTAATAGCACTTCACATTATATTCACATGTATTCATTTAGTAGACGTTTTTATCCAAAGCAACTCATAATTGAGGAAGATATAAATATACACTATTGTTTAAAAGTTTAAGGTTGGCAAGACTTGCGTTAAATGACAGTGAAGTCAGGAATAATGTCTGCTTTAATGTATTTTAACATACAGTCAAACCAAAAATTAATCAGACACCAGATATAATTTTTTATATTTTTACCAGTGGGTGCAGGACATGTAATGTGAGGATAGCAAAATGAAGTAAAATGTGAAATATTACACCCAAAAATTCTTCAAACAGTGGACTACCAGTAAAAATTTGGGACTAAAAATTATTCAGACACTTGGGCCTGACTATGTTTTGCTTAAGTGTTTTTTCTTTCATTTCTAATGCTACCTTTTTACACCACAGATGAACAAAATTAAGTATTGCTTGGTAACTGGTCAACCAAGTATTGACAGTTGTTTAAATACTGTCATACTAACAGTTGTCAGTATATTTTTTGGTGGATTATAATCCATTACATACCTTTCTATCAAAGTTATCTGACATTATCAAGATGAATTTGTTCTGACACAGTTCAACTGACAGAGTTCTTGTCATATTTTTTAACATTTTATCAACTATAGTGAATAGACTGTGATTATGTGTGAAATGTTAATGTTAATGCATTTTGATTTGACTGTATATTAATTTTTTATTAAATAAATGCAGCCTCCGCTAGCATACAAGTCTGTTTTGCAATGGTTTAACAGTAACCAAATTAAAATCTAGATTCTAATGGTCTCAATGCAGGCTAGACCTCTCTGACCAGAAGTCTACTCAAGGGCAAACATGATTATATCTGCCCCAAGTTCGGCCTTCCTCATTCTCAGCAGCTGCTGCGGACCACAAAGGTGAAGTGAACAATCGTTTTTGCCATCTCTAAGAAACACGCCTCAGTTACTATCTCGCACAAACAGCAGGGTCCATATTCCTGCCGTATTACAATATTGATGGAACATATCAAGAGAGCCCTGCGCAGCTTTGAAGTTCTCCTTCCAGGGGGGGAGGGCTGTGTGGAAGGAGGCAAATTCCAAATTGAACATTAGGGATGCAAGCATGTTGGCCGTGCATTCGGAATAGAATCCATCCAGCGATAGATTATTTTGTATTTAGTGGAGCACATCCCAGGAGTGTCAATATCAGAGGATTACAGCAAAACATGAAATTAGCATTCAGTCCCCATCCCCTGCATGCCTCGGCTCTCTCTTTATGTCGCGCTGTGAGCGTATGTGCGTGAATGCGCTCGCACAAGATGGCTGAGGATACAGAGAAATGAGTGTGTGTGTGTGTTTTGTAGCGACGGTACTATATGAAGAGAGAGAGAGAGAGAGGGGCGGGGGAAAAAAAAAAAAAAAAAAAAAAAAAAAAAAAGCAGGTTAACCGGGGTCCATCAATGCTGTATTGATGCACTGACTGCATTGTATGCATTTCAGAAAAATAAACATGTTATCAGATGTGCACGCTTATTTTGAGCTACATATCGCGCTGCACTCTGGCCTACACGTGAATCAGTTTAGGTTGTTTTAGCGCCGGCAGGCCAGACTAGCGGTGCGCCGACTGAGGGGAAGCAGGTGGTGGTCTTCCCCCCTCTCATGCAGTAAGTGCCGGGCTGAAGTGCTTTCTCCTCTCCCCGAGAGAGCTCCGGAGAGCGCTTTTAAAACGTTACAGCGAGTGCTCGCTCTCATCTATTTTCACAAGGATACGTATGCATTTTTTAACGGCCGAATCTGCTCTGGAACCGGCATTTTGTATTTAGCCAATGTACAAAACCTGCATTTCTGAATAAAACAGCACTACATATGGAGGAAAAACAGAACGCTTACCTTTCCCGGGTCATCTTTGGAGCGAGGCACTTTGAGAAAACACTTGTTCAATGAGAGATTGTGCCGTATTGAGTTCTGTAGGAGAAAAGGGAGACAGAAGTGTTTAGGTATTTTATAGGTTAATGAGACTCCTGCATGATATTACACTAGAGTAGTTCCTAAAACCCTCATTTACATGCAGCCTATAGCGCGCTGTCAGACGGCGGCGTAGCAATCGTGAACGTGTAGGGTCCCTGCAAATATGAGAATATGAATAAAACACTGGGGTATTATAACCCAGAGCCTGCGTCATCTTTTCTGCACTATGCAAAGCAACCGGGCCAGAGAAATATATTAAAGAGATTCATCTTGCTGCAGACGACAGCCTCAAAAAAGGAGAAAAAAGCAGGACGATTAGGATGATTGCAGAATATTGAGACTCCTAAACCCAATAATAAAAACCCCTGACTCAACTATTTTTAACTACGCAGAGATTTTTCGAAACTTCAGATTCACACGTCCGAATGCACTGAAACTGATGTGACCAAAAAAAACATACATAAAGGATGTCCTGAGGTTAATTTAAAAAAAAAAAAAAAAAAAAAAGAGAGTGAGATCCAGTTTAATAGCATAGTAATTAATTAATCATCCCGTTCCTCAGGGGGAAATGAATTATGCAAATTATTTTTTTTTAAACTTACACAATTCTTAGTAATGAGCAAAAGGTAATTTTTCAGCATGTGAGGGATGAATCAGCAGGAGGTGGCTTGAACGCACATCATGCCTTAATGCTCAGCGTGCTCCAGCTGGAGCTCAGCCAGCCACTTGGCTTAAGACACCAGAAACGCACAGGTTTTGAAATCATTTGACCAAATTGTATTGACAGATGGCTGTGATATAAAAGCTCTGGGATCTTCGCATGAGCTGGTCTGGTGTGGAACGAGCCTACCGCGAGAGAAACGCTCACGAGAGAGGCGATTAGATGAAAATGCTAAGCAAACACACAATCTAGGTTAATATGTGATGAATTTGTGTGAAAGAACTACCGTATAACATCTAATGAGGGCAATAACTGGCTGTTTCCACTGGGCCGATCAGGGTTGATTGCAGGTGCGTGTTGGATGTTTAACTGCGGACCGAAGGGAACGACGTCAAGGTAAGGGAGTCTCCAACTGCGTCAGCAGTACCGAGACCATTAGTGGCAATAAAGGTGAGCTCTACAAGACAGCTTAACCTGAGACACACGCATAAAAATGAAGGCGGGTCAGAGCAGTTTATAACCTGTCGTTGAACCCAACAGCCGACGCATCTGTCCACAAACCCTAATCTTGTAGCACATTAAAACTTTAGCAGCCACACTGAAATATCTGAGGTTAGTCATGCAGACATGCCACGTTCTCTCCCTGGAAAAAATAAACACAAAGTCAACTACTTAAGCCTGCTCTGCATTAGCAATGTGCACTTTGGGTATTTTGAATGCTTGAGTACTTGACAGATAAAACAGAAGAGTGCTTCAAGTCGAAGTAGTATTTTTAAAAAAATTTTCAATATGCATCAGATGCTTCAACTCACTGAATAGATTAAGCAGATCACTTTCTCATTCTAAGCAATGATTGTGACCACCTTCTATCAGGTTAGGTGGCAACTAGCTAAGTGGACATGCAGGTCAGACAGGCAGGTCTCTTTCCCCGGCTGTCACGCTCTCACTTTTGTCCTCCACCGCTTTAACCTCCCTCTCTCTTCTCTGTCTCTCCTTCTTTCTCTGCTGGGGGCCGGAGGGTTCAAGGCTGGCTCAGCAGGGCTCCTGCAGACAGACACGGCTAATAAGCACTACTGCACCAGTCCAGTCTGTCTCCAACTCTCTATCAGGGGAACTAACCAGGAGAGCCGCAGGGCCAGCTGCCATTCTGACACACTGAGTTTGAGTGTGTGTGTGCGTGTGAGATAGAGAGAGAGAGAGAGAGAGAGAGAGAGAGAGAGAGAGAGAGAGAGAAAGAGGAAAGAAATGACCAAAAGAAGTCAGGGTGTGACAGCTTGTGTACAAAAGCTCACTCTGAGTTTATCAGATGGATCCTACACAGTGAAAGCTATCAAATGCATGTACAAACATTAGCAGCATGTCATACACGACTAACAGGGTTTTGCTATAAAATAGCCTTTACATGATTTTTTTGTTGTAAAATGTTAAGATTATCACGTACACCACCAGTTAAAAGTTTTTGAACAGTACGATTTTTAATATATATTTTTTAAAGTCTCTTCTGCTCACCAAGCCTGCATTTACTGGATCCAAAGTACAGCAAAAACAATATAATTTTGAAATATTTTTACTATTTAAAATAACTGTTTTCTATTTGAATACATTTTAAAATGTATTTTATTCCTGTGATTCCAAAGCTGACTTTTTAGCATCATTACTCCAGTCACATGATCCTTCAGAAATCATTTTATTATTCTGATTTGCTGCTCAAAAAACATTTATTATTATGTATCTTTGATTAATAGAACGTTCAAAAGAACAGCATTTATCTGAAATAGAAATCTTTTGCAACATTATAAATGTCTTTATCATCACTTTTGATCAACTGAAAGCATCCTTGCTAAATAAAAGTATTAATTTCTAGAATTTGTATTAAAAAAATTGATACTGATTCCAAGCTTTTGAATTTTGACTTCTATTCAAAGAATCCTTAAAAAACATTAGCTTTGATCACAGGAATAAATTACATTTTAAAATATATTCAAATAGAAAGCAGTTATTTTAAATAGTAAAAATATTTCACAATAATTACTGCTTTTGCTGGATCAAATAAATGCAGGTTTGGTGAGCAGGGAAAAAAAAAAAAAAAAAAAAACTTTTTAAAAAACAGACATTTTAATATAAATATTTAAATAATAAATATATTCATTCCATATCTCACAAAATGATATAAATATATAACAATTAATATTAGTAATTGAATAATATCTCTTATTAGATATTACAATATGTAAATAACATACATGCATGATCTGACATGCATGTTTAGAATATTGATTGACATTACAAATATACTAGTAAAAATAATAACAACAACAATAATAATAAATTAATAAACATGGCATTTTACATCATTTTACTGCTGCAATAAAATATTTTATTTATTTTACTTACTATTTACTAAACAGACTTAATTACATTTAAAATCAAATCATTTTTCAACCAAAAAAAAAAAAAAAAGTTTACCTTTCACAATATAGTCAATTTCCTTTTTCTGCATCAGAAACATGTCGCAATAAGGAAATGCTATTTTGTTTTGACGACATGAAGTGCTATTATGCCTTGCATCTTTGCACACTTGAAATTAGGACATGTAACCTGTCTAAATTTGGCAGAGAGGCCTGCTCGTCAGAGAACTACAGAAGAAGCCAGGTTGACCCTGCGTTCAACCAGAAAAATGAGTTTACTTTTTGATGAGTTGTGTCTGTCTTCTTATACATCACTACATGTTAACAAGCATGTCCTGTCTGATATCATCTTTATATGCACATGTAAAACCAAAGGTCAGCCGGTCACTCCTGAACATAACAAATGACTTAGAGTGTAAAAATATTCCACATTACATAAAATGATGTGCAGCAAACACTGCTCAACATCTTATGCTTGATTGCATAGATTACAGCTGGAGCTCAGAAGCACCGCAGTGCAGTGAAGTGATGAAGAGAGCTGTAGGAGTCAGCGAGGATGAGGAGCCTCCAATAAGAGGGTCAGACACTGAGCTCTGTGGGAGTGCCTGTCCATTACTGTCTCGGTGGGCTGAGATGTACCTGCGTTCCACAGCGGGAGCGCTCTCTCGTAACCCCCCGCGTAAACAAGTCAGCGCACCCATCCGCCCACTCACCCCTGGCCTCTCGCCCACCTCTCCCAACATGACACAAGGGCAGGCGGGGAAAAGTGGGTCAGGCTGACCTCCTCGTCCCGAGTATCAAGCGCTCAGCGTGAGTCAAAGGGACAGGCCGTGTCGCAGCGGAGTTCTTCATCAAGGACGTACCGCAGTTCCCCGCCTGCTCAGCCCAGGGAGCCCAGGTTACAGCAGAACCATCCCATCAGTGCCCGCAAATCCAGCCTGACATCCTCACTCTACATACCGCGGCACAGAGGGAGACTTTAAATTATGGGGGGGTTGGCCAGGAAACTGATGATGACTTGATTACAAGATAAAACACATTTTAATGTCTGAAAGTCTCAGTGCAAAGGGTCTCTATATGACAAAGCAGCTAAATGCATCTAAATCATGTCAGGCTATTATTGTGCTGTAACTGAAAAGCTTAAAAGGATAGTTCACCCCCAAAAAATTGAAATTAGCCAATTATTTACTCACCCTCCAGGCATCCTAGGTGTATATGACTTCCTTCTTTCAGATGAATGCAATCAGCGTTGTATTAAAAATTATCCTGGCTCTCTCAAGCTCTATCATGCAAATTGGTGGGTGTTTCTCTTCAGCAGTCCAAAACAAGTCCAATAAAATGCATCCATCCATATTAAGAAGTGCCTCACACGGCTCTGAGAGGTGAAAAAAGGCCTCCTGTTGCAAATCTATGCGTTTTTGTAAGAAAAATATCCATATTTAAAAACATAAGAATCACTTTAATCTAGCTTGTGCTAACTGGTCGTACATGGAAGTACCTCCGGGCGGATGACGTAGGAGTCTTGTGAAAACCATGTTTTTTTTTACAGGAGAAAAGGATGCAGTTTCCTTACGTTAGCAAAGGAAAAGCAGTCCCCTCTTGGTTTATATCGAATTCCTCTGACTTTTTTTTTTTTTTTTTTACTAATCCTCATCTTGTACTTATAATTTGTGAATGTTGTTTTGGTTTCTCGACGGCGTGTTTGTGATCACCACTTCTCACTGGCGCACGCGCAATGCCGACATCATACGTCATCCGCCCAGAGCTGCTTCTGTGTACGACCAGTTGGTGCAAGCTAGATTAAAGTGATTATTATGTTTTAAATAAGGATATTTTTCTTACAAACACGCATCGATTCGCTACAGGAGGCCTTTGTTCAACCTCCGGAGCAGTGTGAGGCACTTTTTATTATGGATGGATGCACTTTATTGGACTAGTTTTGGACTGATGAAGAGAATCCCCCGCCCATTGCCATGATAGAACTTGGGAGAGCCAGGATAATTTTTAATATAACTCCAACTGCATTCATCTGAAAGAAGGAAGTCATATACACCTAGAATTCATGGAGGCTGAGTAAATGATAAGCTAATTTTCATTTTTGGGTGAACTATCCTTTTAAGCTTTTCAGTTACAGAGCAATAATAGCCTGACATGATTTGGATGCATTTAGCTGCTTTGCCATATAGAGACTCTTTACACTGAGACTTTCAAATATGTTTTATCTTGCAATCAAGTCATCTTCAGTTTCCAAACCCCCAGCCCCAGCCCCAGCACCTCCCCCTCGATTGCATTTTGCCCGTGTCGAGTAATCGGCAAAATACCAGAAGTGGCAAATCCATGTTAAACCCATTTAAAAATCACAATAAAGCATAATGCTATTAAGAATTCACAAACTCTAATACTCAATTAAATAACTACATGCAATGCAGTTTTAATATATGCGCTTTAATTATTTACATGCATCTAGGTTGCGTACATGCATCTCAAAAGCGGCTTCCTTCATAGTAAATGCTGTTACAGAAACTGTTATCATTTACATGTGGGGAGCGTCTCAAACTCCATCTCCAATCCATCTAAGTTTGGGTTTATTATAACGTTCATCTGGGAATGCAACGTGCGCTATTTCATCAGATTTGTAAGGTAAATAATTTATAAACCTAAGCAAACACAAGAGAAAACATCAATAGCTTTCTCAAAATGATACCTGTTCATTGCGATTTCAAAATTAAAGTTTAAACCCTCACTCTGAGTTTACACGTTTTGATGTCCACATATACAAGAAATTACTGAGGCCGTAGCTTTTTCAATATTAAACAGATTAGATGGCGCAGTAAAGCGTAAAAACAATCGTCAGGCCGTTGGCACCCTCTGCAGGCATTTGTTATAATGCGTAATGTACGTTAGCTATATCGTTTATAATAATAAACAACAGAGCTATTGTTTATAATAAAATGTTATGTATTTTAACAGTTTTGTTCAATAAAATTATTTGCTCAATTATTGTCTCATTGCTATTATATATGTATTATATAATTATCCGATCAATCGATTAATCGTCAGATTACTCAATTACCGAAATAATTGTTAGTGACAGCCCTAATCTTAACTCCCATTCACTGTCATTATAAAGCTTGGAAGAGCCAGGACATTTTTTAATACAACTCTGATTGTATTCGTCTGAAAGAGAAAAAAAAAAAAAGTCACATACACCTAGGATGGCTTGATGGCTTTAAATCACAGAGCTGTATTATCATGTGAAAGGTGCAGGGAAAAATAAAGAATTAGGTTGATTGAGCGAGATAAAAAGGAGCGCTTCAATACTCCAGGGCATGGAGGGCATCCCAAGCACAGCCTGGAATTCCCAGCATTTCTCCTTATACACTGTGTGTCATTTCTGTCCAGTGTACCCGTTCCCATCCAGCCCATACAGTATTTTATGTTTTCTCTCTCCGATGCATTCAATATCTTTGACATATGGGCTTTTCCTCAAACCGCGCTCAAGTTCCCTCACCCACTGCAGCTCCTGACAAGCCTTTTGCAAACACAGAGACGTACGCAGGCATTTCTTAAGCTTGCAATATCTCTACACATGTTAGGGAATGTAGCACGTTGGCAGACTGTGTTTGTAGTGGGTGTGGGAAGATGCTAGAGCTGTTTTTTTCATGTACGTGGTGAGAGGAGGCACAAACAGTGCTCTTAACTGGACCTGGGATGGAACGCACCATCCAGCTCACAGACTGAACCTGTGAAAATATCCCCCACCTTTGACAGACAAGCCATGCGACTGCTGCCTGGAACTGGATGCAGTGAGGTTTTAATCCACTTAGAGCGTGGAGAATCCCTCACCCTCGGCCACAGCGATGAGGACAGCATGACTGAGTGTGAGAGAGGCTGGAGCTGATAAGGCGCTAAGATGTGGGGGCCTCTTGTTAAATGAGTAACAGGAAGGCATCATACTGGAGCTGTACCTGAACTCTGCCACTGTTTACACCTAGTATTAACATCAGCTTCACGTGATCCTAGTACAGAAAGACACCAAGTACAATAAATATTAAGCACAATGATGATACTAAAGTTCTGCAAGTCTTGCAAGTCATAGGACTGTTGTTTTCTGCCTTCTTCTAAATGTAATTCTCCTTTAGAACTATTTAAAACACATAATAGATTTTAAATGATTAAATCATGCTTTAAAGATTTTCCAATTAATTATTCACAATTTAATATCAGTTGCAATGCAACAAGTTAATAAGGTTTAATTAGGTAGCATTTATTAATTGTATTTAATGGTAATTTTACATATACTAATATTAGTGCTGTGAATAAAAAAAAAAAAGAAAAAGAAAAATCCAAAATGCAGTTTAATGGCGTTACAAATATTTAACACAGTTAACTTGTACTGTGCAGCTAGCATGCACGCTTTAATTGTATACACAAATGTGAGCGGCGTAGCTTGTATCACTTCATATTAAAGCACGAATTAAACTGAGCATTCATGTCAGATCTGTGTCATGTTGTGCAGTGGCAGCTCTTAAAGTAATAGCAGCCAAATAACCTAATAAGCCAGCTGCTGTGATGTATATTATTCAAAGAAAAAAAAAAAAAAAGAGGAAATCAATAACTTTTGTAGGTTTACAGATTCATCGATATTTAGTATTTAGTGTTTGATGACTTTATTAAATTTCTGTATATTTCCTACTTGCTGAAGGGCACAGGTAAATATGACATTAATTATAATGGGTTTATGTGAAGACTGTTTTAAGTTTATTTAAATTAGAAGTTTTTTCTGTATAATAAATGTTAAATTTTAATTCATCAGTTCAATTATCCTGTTACGTTAAATGGCTATGGTCAATGGTTAAATATTAGGGATTCTAGATATTTTCCTAGAGACATGAGTAATATTGGTATCAGTGACACTCACCTTCAGTCATACGATATTTAACAAATATTAAAAATATACTGTCTTTATGTTGTTTCTACACTAATTTGAAGATTGAATAAAATTTTTGCCATCAGTGTTAATTTCATCAACAAATCATTTTTGCCAACAACATTTTTTCACCAACAAAAACGAGACCATAATGAAGCAAAAACTGCTTTTAATTGACAAAAACTATGATGAAAATCTATTTACATTTTTGTCAAAAATGTCAATATCTGGGAGTAAGAGAAGAGCAGATATATGGATAAATTTGACAATGCGTCACATAAACGGAGAAACATCACGTCTTACGTGAACGTAAACAGTTGGGAGAAAATTGGATGTGTTTCATCATGCATCCGTGCGTTCGGTTTTAAAGGGACAGCAGCCTAATTTAGTCACTGATGTTAATCAAGCAACAAAAGATAGACAGAAAAATCACTCTCTGCTCTTGACTGAATCACTTCAGAAGCCCTAATAAAGATGAATCTAAATGTATTTATATAAATAAATATGTCTGCTTGAAAGAATGAAGAATGTGGTAAATAATTTATTATAAAGAATGCATAATTAGCCTATATAACCATTGGTATTTCACTGAAAAGAAGACCATGTTCTTGTTTCTTTATGAGAAGTAGTTTCATTTAATTTAAATATAAAGGCATGTTGCATGACACAGCAGTTAAATCTGTGTCTGTTATGATAAAAGCTTAATATTAAACCTATACAATGTTTGGTAATTTTAGAGAAATGCTTAATAAATGCAGTAACCTGTAACTCTAGATTTTAGCCAACTAAATCTACATTAGATTTAGTCAGCAAAAATCTAAAGTTACAGGTCCTATGATATTTAGTCGACTAAAACTAGACTATATATATATATATATATATATATTAGTTAATACAGGATAATTTTTGTATTAACCAGCTGAATCTAATTGTAAATTAATACCAATATTTATGTATTTACTTAAATATTTTAAATTGCAGTCCCCCAAGTCGCTAGCACTGATAATGCAATTCACAATTACTTTATTAAATTATATTTAGCGGTGACAACCTTTGATCCAATCACCAGAGAGAAATATTAATACCAGACAAACACTTAAGGCTCTTCATCACAGATGCCAATAAAGAACCTTGACTTTTAAGAGTATAAATGGGCCTATGAGTGCTGTGAACTACATCCATTTAATAAAAATAAAAAAATAAATTATGAAGCTATTCTTCATTTAAACGCCTGGCAATCACTTGAGAAAACACACCAAAGCTGAGCAAAACGGCATTTCTGACTTAAGCTTCAAGACAAACAGCCCACAACCGAGCAGCAGTGGACGACTAGTTTAACGATTTCTCAACTTCATTTTTCAAGGACTTCAAAGGTATTTGATCTCTTTTCTCTTGGCATCTAGTAGCAGTGTGTTGGCATGCAACGTTTTTAAAGCCCATTCGTTCTCTGATCTTTACTCGCTTATACGTCGTTTTAATAAAACATGAAGATTTTGCTAGCTGCAGCAAAAATGAATGCCAAGGTGAAAACCACAATAAACATAAACAGCCCCATTACACCGAGATCTGAATAGCTCGCAACGAGAAGAGTCGAGAAGCGGCACGGTCAATACTGGCGTGATGTAATGCCGCGTGCGGTGTACTCGGTGAAGTATTGCGATAATTAAAATTTGCAGATGCTGTACAAAGTAATATAACACCTTGGGGAACTGACTAATTCGGAGTTTAAATTAAACCCATCTTTCATGTAAAGTATGTTAATTTATAAGACTAATAATACATGAGTACCATGGTAAGTGAGCCCTGAACAGATACTAGACTAGACAATGCATCCAAGGCAGCACTGGCTCTTTTAGGGAATGTTTTTTCATCTTGACCAAATTAACAAAGAATCTGAGGAAGCCTTGAGGACGGAGCCTGTGACTATGTCAAATATCAAGTGCAAGGCTCTGTATTTTTTTGAAAGACACAGTAGTGCTGATGCAAATAAACAAATAGCCTTAATAACCTCCTTAAGTATCTTGAGAGTCTGGCTGCATGATCCTCTCATTTAAAAAGAGGTGAAAGTGGCAATGAAAGTCTTCCAAATGGACTTCCTCTACATAAGAGTTTAGCTGTAGCTGTGTCACAAACACTTCGCAAGGCTTTGCAAACTAAACGGTGAAAAGTTTTCAATAAAAACACAAAAATCAGTCTCTGGCTGTGTGACCAGGGTTCAAAAAGAGACAAGAGATGACTATTCATTCAGATTTTCTTTCCACGTTTGGTTGGCTTTGTCACCCAAGGTGCTTTTAAAGCAAAGAGAGCTTTGAGACCCGAGCCATTTCATACGACCTGACCTCTCTCTGGAGATTTCAAAACCCTCTGTATCGTTTTCTACATGTGTTCAAGGCTGCAGTACTTACCTTAGATTAACAGCAGAGAGTCCAATTTAAAACAGCAGCCGTTTAATAAGGAATTTAAATGTTTTGGGAAGAAAAAGGCACTTGTCTGAAGTTTTTAATCAATGTCCTGTAAAGCTGCACTTTTAGCAAGGCATGTTCATACTTCAGTGTTGAGAGCTCAACAAAAAGAGCTTTTTTCCGTAATTTTCTAACAACCTTGAAGAACGCCAAATTCCACTGAATCCTGCCTTGCTCTGGTTTACAGTCGAGATATTCAGAGGATTAGCTTGAATGAATTCTTCTGCGCTCTGTAGTGATTGGTAGACAAAACAAAGAAACATGTCCTTCTACAACTATAGCTTGGCACTCGTACATGAAATGAAACACGGGTACATGTAAATATGTTAGGACTAAAATATGGGTGAATAGATTGGATCATGAAAATTGGGCATTACACACCAAAATGAAGCCAGGTGGTTGGAAGTGACCGAGAACATGGCTTCACTTAAATCTTAAAAATATAATACAATATAATATAACATTCCATTTTTACTTCAGCATATTAGAAATTAAAAAAGCAAATTTCAGAGAGATTAAAGCCTGGGGCTTGGCAAATTTGTCTCTATGAAATATGTTATGGCAAAAGGAAAATCAAAGTCAATCAGTACTATGTGCAAAAGCATCATATCCAGTTGACCAGTTTTCAAGTGCAATTTCTGTCCCATTGGTCTGAGTTAAGCTATTGCTCTTGTCCTGGTCTTGTACATTATGTAATGCAATGGTTTGCTACCAACTATTAATTTTACAAAAGCACAATCATTGAATATGTTCCCTTGCTCTAAATTGACCCGAAAGTTGAACAAATACTCCCAAAACAAGTGCAGAGTGTGAATGCCAGCAAGGTCTTTTTTTTGCAAGACATTAAAAATTAAAAACTTACACAGTACACCACTGTTCAAAAGTTTAAGATCAGTATCTTTAGGATTTTTCTTTTAAGCAGTGATGCAATAAATAAACAAAAAAATGAATAAAGAGATTTGAGAGTAGAGCTGTCACTAACGATTATTCTGGTAATCGAGTAATCTGTCGATTATTCTGCCGATTAATCAAGAAATCAGATAATTATATTTTTTTGCAGTAATAAATACAGACCTAAACGAACAATAGCCTTTAAAATGACTTAAAATACATATGTAATAGCAATGAGGCAATAATACTTAGTTCAAATAAAGAAACAAAAGCAAGTAATCGTATAAAATAATTTTAAAATACATAAATTATAAACAATAGAGCTAACGCACATTATGCATTATAACAAATGACTGAAGAAACTGAAGAACAAATGACTCTACCAAAGTCCTGACAATAGTTTTACACTTTACTGCGTGATCTAAGCCTTCTTTAATATTGACTAAACATCATTTAATCATTTCTTGAATATGTGGACATCAAAACGTGTAAACTCAGAATGAGGGTTTGAGCTTTTATTTTAAAATCGCAATGACCCGTTAGCATATTGAGAAAGACACTGATGTATTCTTCTGTGTTTGCATAGATTTATAAACGATTTACCTTACAAATCTAATGAAATGGCGCACATTGCGTTCCCAGACGAATGCTTTAATAAATCCAAACTCACAACAATATGCAGAGATGGAGTTTGAGACGCTCCACACATGTAAATGATTTGTTGCGGAGCAGCATTTACTGTGAACGCATTCGCTCTGACACACATACTTAACCTAATACTTAATAATTAAAGTGCATATTAAACCAGCATCGCATTTATATTTATTTAATTGAAAGGTAGTGTTTGTGAACTTCCAATAGCATTATGCTTTATTATGATTTTTAAATAAGTTTAACATATCATGCAGCTTTGGAAAACAGTCTAATAATGCGT
This sequence comes from Cirrhinus mrigala, assembly GCA_036247105.1. NCBI lineage: Eukaryota > Metazoa > Chordata > Actinopteri > Cypriniformes > Cyprinidae > Cirrhinus > Cirrhinus mrigala. Next base: position 13,509,649 of record CM070017.1, on the reverse strand, counting down.
TACCGTATTTTGCAATACCGTATTTTACAAATCGAGTATTTGAATTGAATCAAGGAATTGTGACAGCTTTGAGAGACTTCAAATAAACACCATCTTTATATGTTTTCAACACTGATAATAAATGTTTTTTTAGCACTAAATTACCATATTTAAATGATTTCTAAAGGATCATGTGACATCGAAGACTATAGCAGTAATTGTTACTAAAAAATCTTTGCTATCACAGGAATAAATGACATTTTAAAGCATATTAAAAACTGTTTTCTTTTAGTTATAATATTTCACAATAGTACCAAATGATACCAAATGCAGCCTTGGTAAACATAAGAGACTTCTTTCAACAACAAAATATCAACGACCCTAAACTTTTGAACTGTATTATAATAATAATAATCAGCTAACTTCCTCCGTGATATCATCTTCTCACAAACAGCAATAAAACGCATGCACTGTCATTTCCCAACATGAAAAATGTTCTTTGCTGTAAACATCTCAGGTTCTGATGCAAGTGATCTGTGCATAATGTAAATGTTTCTGTAAAACACAGACAATGCCAGAACAAGAGATAAGAAATGTCTCACAATCAAAAGCACAAAAGAATTTTACACCACAATGAAAACATTTCCAAATAGGCGAATAATCCGGTAACACCAAACTGTTGGTGGTATAAAACACAAAAGCCATTGTGTATTAGTCCAGTAAAAATCAGGAATATCTCACCGAGGCAGACAGAGAACTTGGCACTTATGTGCGGCATAGCTGCGTTGAGTTTTAAAGAGAGAGCTCTTTGCTTCGTTCTCCGAGGAGGAGCCGCGGAAGGTTATGAAAGATTGCAAAGCAAAGAGACGTCTCCCAGTTTATCCTCCCTGAAAGCCTTCGTGTGCTCTCAGTTCCAGATGAGCGATCTGATGAGAGCCATTTGTCAGGCCCTCCTCTTAATTATCAGCCGGCTCAGAGCGGCATCCTGCAACAGCCACTGACAATGGCACTTTGGGCCTTATTCAGCACTGCCTCAAAACTGCTGTCAGACAGAGACACAGGGGGAAAAAAAGTAGTGTTCGTCTAAGAGTGGAGAGAAAGATACTCAGCATACTGAGTTTAAACACTTGTGTGTTCTTCTCTATTACAGAAGCGGAAGGTAGAGCCGTCGTTTCCATGCCACACGGATTGGTGGGAAGGAAAATCATTTAAATGTTATAATTTAGGTCTTTGCCAACAGATAAAACACAGGGTTAAGAAATTGCGTGGGAGATGTCCCTTTATAATCAGGGCTACGAGGAAGAAAATGAGAAGACAGTTCGGCAGAGAGCAGATGATATTAATGTTGGGGGGGAAAATTGGTTTGTGGTTAGCTTCAAACAGCGTTTAAAAACTGCAAGTGGTTAGTAAGCAGTCTGTCCAAGCAGGAGTGAATTTGTGGTATTTTAAGGGTTGTTTACTACCCTTTTAAATAAAGAGGCACTATATTATATACATTTGTGTGTGTATATATAGTAAGTACACAATATTTTCCTCTAACCATAAGGCTTAACTTTAGTTATGTAATTTAAAATAATATAACTGAAGGTCTGTCACACACATTTTACAGTTTACATGCACAACATGCTAACAACTATTAAAAATCAGGAAATGAAAATCAGAATCACAAAAACCACATTTACATCACATTTGAAATGATCAGGTTTTTCTCTTTTTAAAACTTTAAAATGTAAACAGGCATGCATAAATCATGTGAGTAAAATCATGTGGTTTGGAAAATCAGGGAAGACTTAAAAATATAGACGCAGGTAGGTCAGATTATTAAAAACCGTATTCAAACTGTTTATGCATGCAGAGTATGAGGACTTGTATCTAGACGACTGTAGGAACCTCCAGGAAATCCATAACAGAACATTATCATAATACTAGTGTCAAGATGCAATATGTACAGAGTTTCTTAGGGCTCCGGCAGACAAAGACTTGCAATCTGATTCTTTGACATCTTTTGGTGTAACCCATTTTTAAGTCATATGCTGATCATTTTAAATATGTAAATGACAGCACTGTAGATTTGTGCAGCCAATTTTTGATTGTTTTGAAAGGAGTCTCTTGTGCTTAAAAAAAAAAAAAAAAACAGTAAACAGTAATACCGAAATATTCTTACTTTTAACTACTTCTTCTTTTGTTTTCTATACATGTAATTTGTTTCTGTAATGGCAAAGCTGAATCATTACTGTAATCTTCAGTGTCACATGATTCTTCAGAAATTATTTTAATATGCTGAATTGGTGCTCAAGTACCATTTCATATTATCAATATTGAAAACAGTTGTGCTGCTTAATAACCTCTGGAAACCATGATACATATTTCACAGAATTTTTTGATAAATATAAAGTTCAAAATAGCATTTATTTGAAATAAAAAATCTTTTTAAATCATTATAACAATCTTGTATTACATTATGAAAGTCATTGTAAAAGTCACTATTGATCATTTTAATGGATATCTGTTGAATTAAAGCATTGTTTTTAGTGCTCCAATGATTAATCCGCAGTCTAACACATCCGAAATAAAAGTTTGTGTTCATATAATATATGTGACTCTGGACCACAAAACCAGTCGTAAGTAGCACGGGTATATTTTTAGCAATAGCCAACAATACATTGGGTCAAAATTATCAATTTTTCTTTTATGTCAAAAATCATTAGGATATTATGTGAAGATCATGTTCCATTAAGATATTTCGTAAATTTTCTACCGTAAATATATCAAAACTTAATTTTTGATTAGTAACATGCATTGCTAAGAACTTCATTTGGACAACTTTAAAGGTGATTTTCTCAATATTTTGATTTTTTTGCACCCACAGATGCCAGATTTTCAAATAGTTGTATTTCCGCCAAATATTGTCCTATCCTAACAAACCATAAATCAATGGTAAGCTTATTTATTCAGCTGTCAGATGTTGTATAAATCAAACATCTGAGAAAAATTTCAAGAAATGTACACTTATGAATGGTTTTGTGGCCCATGGTCACATTTATAAACCTACTCAAACACAGGAGAATACGTTATCTTTATCAATACGCTAACCGTTCATCGCAATTTCAAAATAAAAGTTTAAACCCTCACTTTGAGTTTACACGTTTTGAAGCTTCAACAATCAATAATCTATATTTAATCTATACAGTGGAGTACAGATGCACCGATCGACCGGACACATTTCAACCGACTTGTTCCCGGCTTGCATATTGGAAATATTATCCTAAATATTGAAACAGGGATTTATATGAATGTATCTCTGAGGGGAAGAAAAGTTTTAAGAAATGTTTAAATGGCGTTTTCTTTTCATTTGCCTCTGTATACCGCATTTAAAGTAGCATTCATAAGCATGGCGCTGCTTTGTTTACAGCGGTAGCGTAATTAGGGAAACGTAATATCACTGTTATTCCATAAGCACCACCTGCTGGCAGAGACTGAGTTTGCGTTCTTTCAGTCCCTCTGCTGTTTGCAAATGCAGCGTCTTTTCATTTGCTACAAATGAAGGAACTTTTCATTTGTGATAAAACATTAATAATTAAAGAATTAAGAACATTAATTGAACAAACAAATAATGTTAGAACTTTATATTTGTTAGGCTAGTAGGTTTTGCTGTGGTACTGAAATTGGAATCGAAAATTGTAAAATTGTGGTGTCATAAAAGCCTATTTATTAAAATAAAAGATAACATGAGTCAAAAACAATGATAACAGCAACTATTTAATTTTTTTGTGGCAGGGCCAATGAAAATTTTGACCGGGCAAGTCAAAATTTGAACAACTGGCCCGAGCGGGCCACTAAAAAAAATCCTTTAAAATAAAGCCCTGCATTATTTTAACAGTTTTGTTCAATAAAACCATATGATTACTTTTTTTAAATCTAAATATTATTGCTTCATTCCTATATGTATTTTAAGTCAATTTAAAGGCTATTGTTCTCTTAGGTCTATTCTTATTACTACAAAAAGAGTATTATAATTATCCGATTAATCGATTAACCATCAGAAAAATCGACATATTACTCGACTACCAAAATAATTGCTAGTGACAGTCCTACATAGTACACATACATATATTATGTACACAAAAACTTATTTTCAAAGCGATTAATCACGATTAATCGCTGCCCAGCACTAATCGTTTTTTTTTTGTTTTTTTTAAGAAACAAACAAATAAACAAAAAACCCTAACCTTTTTGGACTGTAGAGTACCTCTGATGCTAAAAGAGAAGAAAACCTTGTTAATGAATACTTACATTAAAATGAGTAAATATTATCATCACCATTGACAATCACAGAAGTTCAAAACAAGCAAAATTATACATTTCACATTGTGACAAATATATCGCAAAATCACATTGTATCTTTTTTTTTTTTTTTTTTTTTTTTTTTTTAAATCTCCACCTCTAGTATGCTCCAAATGTCCAAAAAAACTTGAAATATTCATTGGTGCTTTAGATTTAACAGCTAACAAAATGGGAGCAGGCCTGAATATGTGAGGGTCACCAGCAAACCCCGAGTTTGGAACGGGCGCTGCGCACAAGTGGCTGATGAAGCGCCGACAGAAGAGCGTCCTCAGCACCACTAGCGAACACAGCACTCATCCATCGCAGCTGGGAGAGCCGCCATTAATATTACAGGTGCTTAAAGCTCCATCCAGTCAATAACCACTATTACAGCCAATGGAGCTAATGAGGGGAGCAGAGGTGACCATCCAGTTCCCATATGCACAATGCAGCCCGATCTCTCGATACTACTGTAAGACAGGGGCTGTTACGTGAACACTTCATTGTGCTAGTGGCCTACAATCAGCACGAGCAGATCAACGGAATACAACTGTTCAAGTCAATGCCAACAATTAGGCTCTTTGAAAACAAAATCGATCTGCTAGAGGCTCTAACAGTGGTGCAACGGCAGTGCTCGCTTCCAAGAAAAGGCTAAAAAGACTTCGGAGAGGCGGTTTTGGCAAACCAAGGGAAACTCAGCATTCATCTACGACTGCGGACTGACACAAGAATCCCTCACACAACAGAGGCAGTCAATCAATCAACAGAAACGCACAGCAGAAGCGGCGAAGAGGGTGCAGAGGGTGGACAGGGACCCGTCTTTTACACCTTTATCCATCTGAAGCTCATACGCCGGCTTTCCCTTCAGGCAACGCTCTCCTTTAAACTGCAGTCGAGAAGACAGAAAAGCACATTCTTTGTGCTTTGACAAAGAAAGCGGGGGAAAAAAATTACTCAAGTTTCCCATTTGTATTCAACTTAACACAGATCCAAAAGTCACAACCCTCCTATAGAGTCCATTAGCAAAGTTAATGTAAAACTGTCAAGCACAACGACCCATAAATAATACATTGCCGAGGTGAGGAGAGGCCAGGTACCCTTCTGCTCACCACTGTCCCTCTAGTCAGACACTCCAGCCCTCTACAAGGCCACATTAATTGTCTAATTCAGAGGCAATTAGTTGGCAGTGAGAGGTTGTGGCCTTGCAGCCAGCTGGCCCTGATAAGGAGGACAGAGGCTAGAGGGGCGGCAACCGGCAGTAGTGGCTCTGCTCGTCTCCCTATGCCCACTAACCAGACTCTCTCCACTGCTACAGGCGGCCCACGTCACCTTGAAAAGAAATACAACTGCCTACACATCCTGGTTATATAGCTCATCAAGACATTTCAGGGCCATGAAAACTATTTGAACACTTAAAACATGATTTTAAAGAACTGTGTATTTTTGCCAATAGATAAAAAAATATCAAACCAAGTGGACACTGGCATCTGGTTTTGCAATACGTGTTATTAATACAGATCTAGTGGAGGTCTAGTATCTATCTATCTATCTATCTATCTATCTATCTATCTAGGGGTGTGTATATGTATATCTACGAAATCAAATCTCAAGTTCACAGTTTAACAGCTGGGCCCAAGCCTTTATTACCAATATGAAAACATCACTTTACAACTAGTAACGAAGGAACTTTAGTTGCTTCATTAAAAGCTTATTGTATTACTGTATTAAAAGCTCATTGTATCACACAAAGTATTATGAGAAATAGACGTACTAAGCGAGTGAGATTACCTGCATCCGATACAGAATTCATTCTTCAGCTCAGTCTCATGTTGACAATAAAAAATAAGTCTGAACGTCCATTGAGGAAAGCGATATCTTTGTTGTACTATCCTTTCATCTGATAAAGACAGCACTGCTCACTGCATTTGTTGGCTGTGTCTTACAAAGTGTTGTTAAAGTAAAAACAACTTCCTTGTTTGCAACAGCATTTATAAAAGTCTTTACTGCTGATTCACTGGTAAAAAGTCTTGTTGCTATCTAATGGCAGAATAATGTAACTAAAATCATCATCATGAACACAGACCATTTCCCAATACTAAATCCTATCATTAAATACTACTATTATTTTTATAAAATATTATTTATTAAATAATAATATTTAATAAACAACAACCATCATAAAAGTTGCTAGGCAATTCAATGTTTTTAAATATTATGTGATGAGATTTTGCCCTCAGCCAGAACTATTTGCCCTAGAACAAATAATAGATTAATGAGACCTGCCTGTTAGATTTACCCAAAACTAATTATATTAAATGTTTAACCACTAATAAGACATCAGAGCCAGTGGTAAATTCCAGAAGATCTGGCCAAGGTAAGGCTGCTCTTGGCGGGTTCATGAGTGCTGAACAGCTGCTGAGGCCCTGGAGCTCATATCTCCAAAAATGTTGAAGCAAATTTTCAAACAGATGTTATCTTTTTTAACAAACCGCATATTTGAAGTCTTAACAACTCTGAAAACTACATTCCGTGACACAAAAACAGTATTATTTTTTAAATTATTGTGGATTTGGGCATCTGCCAGTACACTCGCTGTGAGAAACACTGCAACGGAGCTCTGCTATCATTAGAATATCACACTCCTCTCAGCCAATCAGATTCGAGGACCAGAAAGAATATATATACATACATATGGCCTACTGTCATTATAGTAGATGTCAGAAGTGTTTTAGACAATAGATTAAAGATCTGAACAATATATCTAATCTTAAAATTTAAGAATTCAATTTCTCTTTAAATGTTTTACTCTTACTAAAGTGTGCTTTTGTTATCTTTAAGTGGCACTCGGTTTGAAGTTTTGGAATCAATTAGTTCTTCAATATGACTTCAGTGTCCAAAAATTTTTGAGGCTACTGTACATGAGTTTCTCCAGTTTTCTTCAACAAATTTGGATGGAAAAAGTGTATTGAGAGTGCTGACACTGATGAATAGGCAATCATGAGTGAGGAATTAATGTGTCATATCCATGGCAGCTATGACCTGCGATTATCCAGAGTGATGCAAAGATGCTGGAGTTTTGCCTGTCAATGGCTATGGGATGGGAAGACAGCGTTGATTCCTGGCATCTCATCCATCATTGGTTGTGCTCTACTGCTACGAGGCAGTGTCATTCTCCTCTCCCGAGTAAAGGGTGAATTCTGTAAGGACACGGTGCCTGTGGATACATAAATACTGTAGCGACAAACTAATGATGATACCAGGCATGTGAAGTGCATTTTCTAATCTTGAGATGATTACAGAAATTGGGTTTCTGGCAAAAATGAAATAAATAATCTAAAAGACACATATTGCTTTGAAGCAGAGATCTTGTAATTTCTGCTGTTTCCTAGCGGGAATTTAAGTCAAAGGAGTGGGGGGGAACAGGCACGGGATCAAAAAAAAGCCCGGTCTAACTCATTAGACCTCAAAGTTCTGGCCTTCCCAGCTACCAGCACAGACAAACCAAAGTCACCCAAAAGCCAGATAGTAAAAGCATGGAGCTCAATGACATTTTCGATGTGGGAGCTCTATGTGAAGTCCCTGGGCAGTGTGCCATATCCTCAGTGACACCACACACATGGTGCCACTCTGTCTGCAGCTCCTGCCTGCTAAAACCATGTCAGATGGGCATAAAATGAGATGAAACATTTCTGCCATGGCACATTTCCTATTGTTAAAACTCAGCATTGTACTGGTAATGCCTTGGCAGGCCTACTTGATCTTTAAATTCGAATCTTCAAAAAAAAACATTCGACAAGAAGGGTCAGGTTTGCTAAAGAGAAAGCAAAGTAAATGGCCAGATTATGGATAATTACTTCAAATCGCATGTACTATTGTACGGCTGTGCAACATTTGCCTTCGTTCTAGAAGAGGGGCTCCTCACATAAAAGTCTACGTCAGTAAAATCCTCTGTTATGCTGGGTCTTCATGCTCAACCATTTAAAATAACAAACATTTTTTCTCCTCATTCACAAATAAAGACAGAATGTCCATAACAGATAATAAAACTTTGCACTCAATTCTTTGAAATGGTATTTTACTACGGAAATGTTATGTTGATTACTTTTAATTTTTTTTGGAGAGTTGTACCAACTTATTGCATCAAAATGTATTTTTACACAGAAATTAAGAACATGCTCATCTTAGAAGAGGTCTATGCAATAAAATATAAAAAATTTCATAATTTCCATAAAATGACAACGATAAACACCGGATTACTTCAATTCTAGACACAATGCACTATTTCAAAACAATGACAAGAGAGAGGGAGAATCCATCATACACAATTCATTAAAAATCACAGATGAAGAAAAAAATCTTTTCAAAGTGAACTGCACAACCATTTATGAAATTACAATTTCATTTGCAGCGACAGACAGTCCAACTCCAGCTTAAGCAGATTTCAGAGAGTAGATTCGGAGTTAAAGGCGGATTCCAAGGACCAGACTCTATTTATAGCATGCGCAAATTCATCATGGCTCAGCGCCTCTCTCTTGGGGCCAAATCACAGCAGCGATGAGAGGCCATGTTCAGGTCATCCCAGCCTCAATTAATAAAGAGCTGGGCATCCTCGCCAGAACGAGGGAAGCTGCTGACTTGTTTAAAGGCTGGCATGATAACTGTGCTGAAGTTTTTTTTTTTTTTTTTTTTTTTTATAAAGTGGTTTATGGAGAAAGCGAAAACAAGTATCTTAAGCAGAACAAGGCAATTAACTGCTGTGGGGGAGGAGGGAAGATGTATGTAGACAAATACAAAAAAAGAAATTTAAGGTATGAGAGAATAAGCAACCGTTTAGCTGTGACTATATTCAAAATAAAGCATGTCCTCGAATGTCTTTTACAAAACAGTGAATACATCACAAAAATGTTAAGCACACAACTTACTGGGCCAACATTAACATTTCAGCACATTCAAATTGGTTGAAGACTCGTTTTTTTAACCCATAAGCGTCTGATGGAAAGGCAGCTGCTATTATACAAGCAGTAAGAAAAGCTAAAGAGGCTGACATTTCACCTAAGTTCACCCAGCATTAAATGTTCCATGTCAGGTATTGACTTTGTGTAACAGGCCTCATTATCACTGTAGATGGGGTTGAATCAATCAATGAAGGACAAATGATTGATGTTTAGTCAGTGAAGTATACACCTACATGCACAGTAGGGATCATGGGCTTGTTGTTGTCTGTAAAAGATTACTCAGAAGACATATCCTTCAAGATATTTTACTTGTATTCAGCAAGGGTGTATTAAATTAATCAAAAGTGACAAAAATCTTAAATAAATGCTGTTCTTTTGAATTATTCACAGAATCATGAAAAACGGTTTCCACCAAGAAATCTTAAAGGATTAGTTCACTTCCAGAATCAAAATTTCCTGGTAATTTACTCACCCCCATGTCATCCAAGATATTCATTTCTGTTTTTCTTTAGTCGAAAGGAAATGAAGGTTTTTGAGGAAAATGTTCCAGGATTTTTCTCCATATAGTGGACTTCAACATAGTGAATCATTCAATATCAATATATAGCAATAGCAATATATTAGCAATATTTTTCTAAGGGTGATTTTTAAACACATTTCCGATATTTAGATATACATTACCAGTGTTTCCCATACAATGATTTATTTGTGGCGATTGGCGATAAACACACTGCACGTTTCAAAATCCAAATGCAGCATGGGTTTTTTATATGAATGTTTCTTTTAAGGAATCCGACTGACTGACTAAAAAGTTTTGATGATGTTTTTTTTATTTTATCTGATAAAGTAGTGTTCATGAGCGGAGCGCTGCTTTGTGTACAGCCATTACCGTCAAAAAAATCTGTTGCTCCAAAAGCGCCTCCTGCTGGCAGAGAATGAATCTGCATTTTCAATAAGGCCCACTAGCAACATGTGTTTTTGCCGTTGCTCTTTTTTTCTCTTAATGTTATAGTTTAAAGTTAAAGTTATTAATATTAATAAGGTGAGTCTGCGAGTCTTTTGTTTATTTGATGGCGATTTCACTTTCTTGTTTGTATGAAGAACATTAATTCATTTGTACCACTTTTATTTCTAAAATCTTATATAGTTGTATAGGAGTAGGTGTCACAGACATTGCAAAATTCATTTTTCAGAAGTTTGCTGGTACAGACATCAGATGGAATTATATCATATCAACCGAAATTAAGAGATGTATTATGATATAAATTTTGGCCATAACGTCCAGCCCTATTTCAATGGAGATTAAGGTCCTAAGTGCAGTTTCAATGCAGCTTCAAAGGGATCCACACAATCCCAGCCGAGGAATAAGGGCTTTATCTAATGAAACGATCTGTCATTTTTTTAAAAAACAACCAAACAAACAAACACAAATTTATATACTTTTTAACCACAAACGTTCATCTTCCACTAGCTGGATGCATTACATAGTCAAGTTGAAAAGGTCATGTAAACGATATTCTTTGCTGTATTTTCCTGTCAAAATAACAGAGTTCCTTTGGAATTCTTTAGCTTTTAAAAACTGCCAGTTTCTCCGGTAGTAGGCGTAAATAATGCGCAAACGGCAATCTCATTGGCTGACTCTCACCTATTATTGCCTCGTTTTGATTTCAGCAAATTAATTCGAAGGGAACGCAAACAGTTCTAAGAAGTAAAATTCATCGTAGTTTTGTTATCTTTTCAGTATTATTTTTTGTTTTTGAACTAACCGCGCATGACCTTTTATTGGAATGATTTCTGAATGATTATGTGAGATTAAAGACTGGAGTAATGGCTTGTTTTAAATTACACTAATATTTCAACTGTTAAACTATTTTTACTATATTTTCGATCAAATTAATGCAGCCATAAGAACCAGACTAACAATCTCTCTCTAGAGTACTCAACTAGTTGGTTGACGCATCTGCCAAGTGCTCAAAAGTAGTACTTGCCTTATTTAGAAAAACAAAGAGTAGATCAAGAGCAGTTCCACGACTATAGCAGTACTGGTTAACGTGATTCAAGACGTCAGTCTCTTCCAAAAGCATTTCCAAAGTCAACTGCGAGGTGTAGCGAGTGCCCTCTCTGCCAGCTCCACCTGGTGCGCCGCTACGCTTTCTGCCCACCTACTCTGTGTGAGCGGCGGGGTACGAGTGGGATGGGGCAAGGTGAGGCTGGTGGGCGGGCGGCCAGGCGGGAGCTTCCTGACACGGGAGCCAGCCACACAGCAGGATCAAACTGGCTACGGCATGAATCACCACCACTCCCACCACCGACACAGCTACTTCTGCTGCTGCCACAATTAAAAACGCAGAGAGGCAGCGAACTAAATATATGCAACAACACAGGCCTAATAACTGCGCAATGGATTTTCAAATCTGACATCTGAGGTAAATGTATTTTTAGAAATAGAAGTCGGGGGGAAACACATACAGACAACTCTTTATCAAAATGCATCTTACCATTTGAATAATTTAATATCGGGAGTACGCTTAAAAATGAAATGCCCGACCGCGTAATGATCCTGGCTGGAGGATTAAACTGAAAATCAGAGTGCGCCGAAGCAATTTTACATCTTAATATTCCAAACCCTGCACACCAAGCCTGAGTCGAGAGATATGACGAGTGCAATACCTGTGCTTCCACATTTAAATAAAAGCAAGGGGAGCTGGGATTTGGGCCGTTTAGTTACTTAAGAGATAATGTTCCTGGCTGGCAAGTAAATAACGCCCTGGGGGGGTGAAGCAGTCCCCCAAATCACTTATTAGCGAAAAAACGGTCAATCGCCCCTGGCTTCCATTATTATGTTGGCTGCCCAGCAGCGGGTGCAACCTTTGATCTGTTTAGGTTGGTGAGCATTTGCATTTCATAATGAGATCAAAGAAGAAGGTCCGGACACTCCACAAGTGCCAACAGCGTTTTTAAACAGGGCAAGGCTCAAAACTCGCCAACCGCATTTATCCATTAGCGCAGGCCGAAACAGCTTTGGAGTATCAGCGGCTACGGCGTTTGTGAGGAATTAAGCATTTGCACACTTTTTCGCCTGCGTGCAGGTGTGGAAACGGGAGAATATCATGCCGGTAGCGACGGAAGAGATTCAAGAACAAACATTTCAAGCATATTTAGACTGGTTAAGATGCGAGAACTGCTTGGGATTTTCGGCGGCGCTTCAGACGAGCCGTCTCCTGCACAATGAGATTCAGACTTTGGGTTCGAAAGCGGGTAGAGCGATGACCTGAAAAGTCACCCGGCCTTCCCGAAGCACTGTTGGCAAATCATCAGGGAGCAATTAGGCGAGAAAGTGCCAGAACCGCATTGTGTATTCTGAGGAGCAGCAGCCGTGGCAAAGCCATCATAAGCAGGCCGCGCTGTCACATCTGCTAGCGCCGCACGTTTTCTGAGTGCCTGATCAGATTACGGCCTGCTCTGTGGCCGGATTACAAACCTGTTGTGTAAACAGAGATTGAAAATTCTCGGAGGATAACAAGAGCTTTCGCATGGCTCGAGTCCTCCATAATCCTCTAACATCCATACATTTAATGCTTTTAAACTGAGGTTTAGCCTGGTTGCACTCTGTAACAGCCTCCATATAAGTGCTCTGAGGTCAGGGTGAGGATGCTGGAACGTTGGATCAGGTGGGCTGCGATGGCTTTTGCTTCACCGAAGCAGCTGTCGGCATCAAACGCATAAACCCAGAAGGTGACCGGGTGCAAAGTATTAAACATCTCATCAGTGACAAGTGGGTTTGACTGGGAACAGTGAGCCTCTCAACCCAATAGACGGCAAATTAATCTCATTTGCTCTTTCACTCTTTACACTGAGGTAGCTTGCATGCAGATAACTTGGGATTATGAGAACTGGACAAAGACGAGTATATTACATAAGGGCTTTCAAAAGGGATGGAGGATTATTTCTTGTGGTGACAGTCAAAGCAATATCTTGAATCTGTGTAGTGGCTACATAATTGAACACCACCCTGCTGTTTCGAAGCAGTAATACTGGATTGTTTGACACAAATCATATACAAGAATTTAATCTTTAATTTAAACCACTGTGGGACTGTGATATAAACCTGCCAGCAGTAAAAATAACTTCAAACAATGGTGTGCTGAAAAAGGAGCTTTTTACACACACACACACAAAAAAAAAAAAAAAAAAAAAAAAACTCTACACTGATGATTTCAAAAGTGTTAGTACCTTGGTCGATACAAATATATATGAAGTTGTTTTCAGTCCATTTAAAGTTACCGTAAACAGACAGGTTAAAACCAAAATAAATGTTTATAAATCAGCCAATAAATAACATTGCAGCCAAAATTATTAGAACACTAGTATTTTCACCAGCTAAAAATGGTTTTAAGTCAGTTATTTCTAGCTTTTGCTGTAGTGTGTCAGTAGGAAATATCAGTTTACATTTCCAAACATTCATTTTGCCATTAATTGTAATAATGAGATTTTTGTTTGCACAAGGAGTCTGACAACAGCCAGTGCTCCACACAGATATCTGATCTCACCATTATCCAGTCTGTCTGGAATGACATGAAGAAACAAAAAACAAAAAAAACAAAAACAAAAGCTGCTTTAAACGCAAAGGATGCTCACACCAAATGTTGATTTAATTTAGTTTAATAGAAGTTAATTGACAAAGACATTCTATTTATGACATTATTTTTGAGAGCATCCATATTTTACAGCATTTTTACAAAAGTGCCTAAAACTTTTAACAGTATTGTAGCTTTGCAGGTAGGTTTCTTGAAGAATCTTTGAGACGTTGCCACAGTTCTTCTGGATTTAGACTCAGTTTGTCCTGTTTTTTCATGTCATTCCAGACAGACTGATGATGATGAGATCAGATCAGATCTCTGTGTGGAGCACTGGCTGTTGTCAGACTCCTTGTGCAAACAAAAATCTCAATGGATTACTACAATTAATGGCAAAATGAATGTTTGGAAATGTAAACTGATATTTCCTACTGACACACTACAGCAAAAGATAGAAATAACTGACAAAAAAAAAAGACATTTTTAGCTAGTGAAAATACTAGTGTTCTACTTACAACTGTTCAAATGTTTGGTGTCTAAAAATAGTTTTAAATGTTTTTAAAATAGTAATATTTTAAAACACTACAAAAGAGAATATATATATATTCTCTTTTGTAGTGTTTTAAAATATTACTAAATATTACTATATTACTATATTACTATATATATATATATATATATATATATATATATATATATTATCTAATATATATATATACGTTCTAATATGCTGATTTGTTGCCCAGTAACCATAACAGTTATTATAAAGTTGTAAATATGTGATACATTTTTTTTTTTTTTTTTTTTTAGGATTTTCTAAAGAATAGAAAATTCAAACATTTATTGTAAATTTTGACTTAAATCTTTCGGATTATTAAAATGTCTTTTCTTTTAAATCAATTTGATGTGTTCTCGAGGAATAAAAGTATGAAAAATATAACATTTTAACCGGTAGTGTATAGAAATAGAAGTCCCACACACTACAGTAGCTTATAAAAAAGTCCCTCTTATAAAACCAACGCCAGGGTGAAAGCAAAAAAAAAAAAAAATAATAATAATAATTTCTTTGAAAGGTGAAATAATCTGTTTGAAAAAAGCTAGAAAAAAAAAAAAAAAAAACCTAAGTGGTTAGTAAAATTCTGCATTTCACAGCCACTGTGGCTTGTGGGCAAAAAAAGTTAATTTCTAACCCTCGTGCCAACTCTACTCTACAGTAACCGGTTTCATAATATTGCAGAGACAGAATGTGCTAAAATTCATCTCAAGCTGCATATCTGTCTCCCCTAATACTGCATTAATATTTTTTGACCTTGATGAATTATCTATTCTTATTGACAGCACTTATTGATATTTCTTAAAAGCGTTGGCTAATGGAGTTCTATTGAGATGACTAAATGAGTTGCCGCCGCCTGGATTAGCCTGGTCTCATCTCTCCGGCACAGCTAGAATTATCATAGAGAACAGACGTGTGCGTGCGCTGGGTCGTAAATTCCTGCTGCCGACATCTCAGGGGGGATGTGGAGAGATGGAGGGCGATGACTGCACACAGACCTACATTCACCCCAGCCACACTCGGTATATGTGCAAACGCGCAAATATAGCAGCGCGCACTTCAGAGACAAAGGATCTCTCTAAAATAATAGTCGACGGCGGTCGGAGTGAGATTCACGCTCTCCTGTCTATTAAAAGAAACACTCGTATTGCTGTTATACAATTCTTAACACCAACTCCATAGCTCTGTTTTCCCATCAGTACGTGCTCTTCCGCCTATGAGATGCGATTGCGCTGCGATATCTTGAAAGCTATTTTCCACATCACAAAGTAGGATAGCACAGTGCCTCGGTCTGTCTCACACTATGCGTCCAAACGCAAGCGCTTTCACAAAGGCTAACCGGCATGCCTTTGATATCCACAACCTATATTTACAGAACTGTATCCAATCATCTAACTTTTCATTAATCGGTTTAAACGAACGCGAACACACTATAGAATGCATACTCGGCCCTTTGTAAACAGATCCTCAATATAATAGCTGTAACAATACACGATATAGAGATGGAATGTGGCAATTAGCGGCCATCATTGAGAACAGCGGTGGGTCGCCTCTTTCCACGAGGCTTTTGAAAACAGACTACATTCCAGCAAAATGGAAAGCCGTCTCCCGGTAAACGTGTCAGGGCAGCAACCTTGTACAGCGATTTCAGTGAATTCAGTGAAAAACGCAGAAATCCATTTGTTATGTCTGTCCACCGTGTAAAATGTGTACGGAGGGGGGAGGGGAAGGGAAAGAAGAAGAAAAAAAAAAAATAAAATAAAAAACACGAAAGGCTGATGTCACAAAAGGCATTACAGGTGCTAGCAAGCAATTTAACTTAAAGCCATCTTCCCAGGTACCACAGACAAAGTGTAAGAACGTTTCTAGCAAGAGAATAAAAAGGTTCGCTTTAAATGAGTAAAAGCATCACGTTGACCCTCAAGCTCACCTCGGGTATCTGCAAATACAAATATTTTCAGCGGAAATAGCATTACGCTTGTGGAAAGGGAAGAAAACTTAAGGAAATAGGAGTGATAAATATGCAGAAACTCTCCTGCTCTATAATCCGAAGACAACAATGGGGTGGAAGTGTATAGAGCAACGTGTTTGATTTGTTATTTTGATTACAGTTATCAAGTAAAACCTACATCTATAAACATATTTTAAGATGATTTTTAAACTTCCAAAATCATGTGTTGCTCTCATATCCACACTGACATGAATATCCGTTTTACAGCAGAGCAAAAGAGGGCGGTGGGTGTGAAAATATGCTCACCAACAGATAGACACACACACACGTGCGCGCGCACAGGGTCGCGTCTCGCACGGATATGAAGCGCATACATCTTGTCTGCCTGCAATAAAGCTGTGCTACCGATTCTATTGCCAATAAATGTCAACTGATTGGAAAGCTCATTCTAATATCAATTTCCATCTCCGCTCTTTAAAAGGCAATCAGCACGGCTTCATCTCTGTATATCATATGCTCCTTGAGATGGTGACACAGCAATGGCTCTCTCCAACATAATGGACTTCTATCAAGGCATCTGGCATGAATAATACAAGCCATGAAAGGCAGTTTTTTCCCTCTTCTATGGCTCGTGTGGCTGGATCTGGCTGGGTGAATATCAACACGCTTCCTTCTCACACTTGTGTCTGCAAAAAGAGCCTTTATTTTCTTGTGTCTAGAGAGACAAGATACTGTGTCAAATATTAATGGTCATAAACAGATCCGAACGGCGCTTTGCAAAATAGCAGCGTGGCTGTTGCTTTGATATTTTCGAAACGTTCTTTGGCGAGGAGAGGAAGAAAAAAAAAAGCCTTGACAGCATAAGAAATGAGAATAATTTCACACATTAACCTTGGCAGTCTCCTCTGACTAAATTCAGGGCTGATTCGGTACACTGATTGAATTTAAGTGGAGGGACGTCACTGGTGTGCATGCAAATGTCTCTGACGGGCAGAAAGCAAATAATGACAAATTAACTGACGCTTATAGTCGGCGCTTCGCGCCCCTTACCTTCCACCCGCTGCCGGCTTCCCTGTAATAGGGGAAATTGTCACAGATCCACTGGTAGATCTCGCTCAGTGTCATTTTCTTCTTTGGCGAGCTGTTGATGGCGAACGTGATGAGGCTGGCGTAGCTGTACGGCGGTTTGCCGTCCTTGTGCTGCTGCACCTCTTCCTGGTCCAGTGTGGTGTTGGGGTCCAGCAGAGCGCTCTTCTTAGCCATGCCAGGCCCGTGGGCGTTCTGGGCGTCCGCTTTCTGAATGGCCGCCCGCATGGTCAGCTGCGGCAGCCAGTCCATGGAGGTCAAGCTGCTCTCCAGCTCCGACGTCATGGTGGCAGGTCGAGTGGCGGCGAAGGAGGGGTGACGATCCGGTGCGGCGAGAACGCAGGGGCTCCCTCAGATCACTGTTTTTGTCGGCGTCACTCAAAAACGAAACCTGCGGAGAAGAGCGAGAGAGGGGATCATTATATTGCCCGACACTGTCAGGATATGAGCGATTGCTTCTGAAGCGCGCCGACACTTCAATAGTTAGAACCACTCCAGCTGGAACCAATGTCATTTTAATTAGCACATTCAAACAGGCAGCGTTTCTCTTTGGAGAGAAGCTCCAGAACAGACGCTGATATGCAGACAAACCAAAAAAAAAAAAAAAAAAAAAAAAAAACATTGAGCTGCACAGACCGGCCAAGCCGTCTGGCCCACCTCCTACCTCCGGCCTGCACCCTCCAGCTGACTCACACAACTGTAATCCGAGCTGCAAACTGAGTAAATGCTGCGGAATTGTTTTCACAACTGCCAGCCAAATGGGGGAACGTTTCACAAGGAATTCCAGCTCTCCTGAGTGTAGCGTAACCCTTTCTATCCCTACCCTTCCCCCTTCTCCATCTCTCTGCGTTGTAAACAGGCCTCGGAGTCGTCGTCTTGCGGCACGTCTCTTATTCCCGTCTGCGGCTGCACCCTACACCCACAAACAACCTTGTGTTTTAGGCACGCTGCCCTCTCTGGCTTAAAATAGCAGCTGAGGCCCGTCCCGTCACATAGGTGCACGGTCAGCCGGCATAATCCATCCACACTTCGCACAGAACGTCTTAGTGGGAAAATGACAACACAACTGGAAAAAAAGGCACCAGGGGAGGGAATATCCCACATATTATTCAGACGAACCTCGGTTTAAAAATACCTCCCCTGTTCTCTCAGGAACCTCATTGAAATTCCTCTAGAATGGCGGAAAGCGAGCGCGAGCCTCTGAAATCTGATAAATGAGATGTCTGTGTGGCCAGTGCTATGACAGACACTCTTTTTTTCATCATTCTGTCATTTCCATAAAGGTGAGTCATGACCCTCTAATTTATAAGATTTTTTCCTGAGGATGGGACTCTCTGATCCAGCTGTGTGAAGCGCAAACTTAAATTCAAATGTAGCATCCTTGCCATTCACGTGCAGGAAATGAGTGCCTTTGAGCACTCGCTAATTAAAATAAATCAAATCTATGCGCAGTGGACTCCTCAACTTCTCATGCATCCCGTCTGATTTTCACATAGACTGCAGAAATAAAAAAGGTGAAACCGCTGCATGTTGCAACTATGGGGCAACCACCACAAAAGCAATGCCAGGCAGACAGCAACAAAATAAATGTGAAACGCAAGGCTGATAACATAAATAGCTGAACATGCTTTTGAATAAAACTGTCTGCCAAATGCATAAATTATAAATTAAAGGTTAGCCAGACGGTCACATTATCAACACTGATACTAAAAATCTATACGAAAGGGTAGATGGCATTAATTAATATCCTTTGGTACACAGAATTTAGCTTTTTTTTTTTCCATAACAAATGCAACGTTTATGACCTTACATTAGACTACATGTGAACCATTTATTTATAAAATTACAATTTATTAAGAAAGAATGCATGGATAACGTTTTCAGTAAAAGAGAATTTGCACGCTTTGCCCTCATCGATTATGACCATCTATGCATTTGAAAGTATAAAGACTACACAAGAAACACCAAAGCTGACTGTAACAGATAAAACTTCGGTCAGAATCGCTCAGAAAAACTTTGAAATATTGATCAAAATAAAAAGAGTTGGATATCAAAAACAAAAGCAGCAGATATAAAATGCAGCAATAAAATAACTGATGCAAAGTTCAAAACTTTTGATTTTATTGAAGGCCGGAGTGACCAAAACAATGCTAATATACCTGAGGTGAACTTTTAAAACACTTAAAACAGCTGATTAAATGTTCATTTGAATTAGGGATAAATATTTGAATATTCGCGAAGGCTGTTGATGCCACACGTGTATAAGGCACCATGTATTTTAAGGCTTTGACTAATAAACTAATACAGTACAAAAATGCCAAATGATGCATGCAGAATGAGGCATTCTGTGCACTTAATATTCACATCACCATCCCACAAACCACAGAAGTAGCCCTGCAAGGATTCTGAATGATGAAATCTGCAGATAAAGGTTCAGGTCTCAAGCATCACCTGCTTGCTACAGGGCTGCTGCCATTTTGACTTCATGCACATCACCCAGTAATGCACTGCTCTCAGGAGCACTGCTGTGGTAATTAGCACAGCTCTGCAGTGCCAGGCAGTAAAATGCAGCCCGCATCTCCCCTCATTAACAGTGGCACCTGTATAGACGACTCCGTTACAGGCCCGCTGCTGTTAGGCTGCAGAGGAGCATGCATTGACTGGTATAAAAAGGGATTTGGCTGGTGGCCATTACGCACACGTCCACAGAGTTAGGCAGTCCAGTCTACTGAAGTCAGTAACCCCATGGGAACTGATTTTAACAAATGCATGTCACTGCTTTGAATTAAAAGTAGAATATTTCTGAAAACACTTAGTTTGAGCCAAAACGATACACCATTTGATACTAGAGCTCCAGAATATTATCGTTTAACGATTCTGATGTGAAATTCAGTACTCTTTAGGTAACAGTCAGATAGATACAGAATTATTCCAAGATATCTGTCTTGGCGAAAAGAAACAGTTGGGGGAAAAATCTAATGTGTAACCTGCTGCTGTCTGTGTCATTTACGTTAATCAAACAACAAAAGAAAAGGGAAACACTCTTGAACGGTCTTGAATGGTGACTAAATAACTTTTGCAGCTTTAATTAATTTGTTTGCAATTATTACACTAAAAACTATGCAGTGATTATTTTTACGTTTGAATATGTTTCTGTATTTACAGCATTCCGTATTATTTCTGTATTATTTACAGTATTCTGTATTATTACTGTATTATTAATTTCTGTAATATTTATGACATTTTGTATAATTACTGTATTATTTATTTTTGTATAAATTACAATATGCTGTATTACTGTATTTCTGTAATATTTACAATATTCTGTATTACAGTATTATTTACTTCTGTATTAATTACAATATTTTGTATGACTGTATTTCTGTAATATTTAGAATATTCTGTATTTATTTCTATTTACAATATTTTGTATTACTGTATTATTTATTTCTGTATTAATTACAATATTCTGTATCACTGTATTTCTGTAATATTTACAATATTCTGTATTACTGTATTATTTATTTCTGTATCATTTACAATATTCTGTATTATTACTGTATTATTTATTTTTATATTATTTCCCTACATGCTTCGGTTAAATAGATTTAAACCACTGTTATCATCATTTAATCAAATAATCAAATCATTATGCTCTGAATCATAACCAAATAATCATTGAATCAAGTGAAGATTTAAGTGCTTTAGCTGCTTATAAAATGAAAATAAAAAAGTAAAAAAAAAAAAAAAAAAAAAATACTAAAATTCCTAAAAAAAAAAAAAAAAAAAAAAAAAAAGTACTAAATAACCTTAAACTAAAACCTAAAGAAATAAAGCTATATATATATATATATATATATAATATATATATATATATATATATATATATATATATATATTATAGTAATAGAAATAATGTTAATAATAACAATTCATATTAATTTATTACATGTATTAAATTAATTCATAAAATTTCTAATATTATATAAAAAAATTATATAATATTGTTAATATTGAATGTTTTACAGTCAAACCAAAAATTATTCAGCCACCAGATATAATTTTAGATTTTTCTTTTTTACCAGTGGATGCAGGACATTATAGTTCATTTATGTAAGTGAGGGCAGCAAAATAAAGTAAACTGTGACATACTCACAAACTCTTCATACAGTGGACTACCAGTAAAATTGCACAAATTTGGGACCAAAAATTAGATTTGACACTTTGACCTGACCATATTTTGTTACATACCTTTCTATCAAAGTCATCTGACAGTATCAAGATGAATTTTGTCTGACACAGTTTAACTCTGAGTTTTGCCATATTTTATAACAACTTTTTAAACTATAGTGAATAAACTGTGATAATGTGAGAACTGTTAAAGGTGTCTCAATAAATTTTGGTTTGACTAGGTAATAAACTATATATATATATATATATAAATATATATTATATATTTATATATATATATAAATATATATATATATATATATATTCTTTGAGGGAGTGCATCTGTTTAACTATAACATGATCATAAAAACCATTCTGTAATGCAAGTTATATGCAAAAGGTAGATTTTACTTATAAGGCCATGTTGAAACAACGAGAGTGGTTTGGTGACATCTCACAAACTGTGCAAATACTCTGAGCGTTAATATTCACAGTCTAATGGATTGCATTAGAAAGACTTGAGAATTCTCAAGGTAAACTATACAAAGGCAAATACGATCCTACAGTAATTCAAAGACGACAATTACTGGGGAGTAATCTCCTTCCAAAAACTCGATATCATCCGATCAGAGTGTTAAAAGAGAATGTTAATTGCTTTGGCACGCCGTATGCTCTCTCAGACGCCGTTTCTACGAGTCAAAGCGTGAACAATAAATATTTACTTTACGGAACAAACGCGAGCAAACTCGCGTGTGTACATGGATGTGTGGATTAGTAAGCAGACTTGCGGTGGAGAAGGCCCCGTCGGGGGGGATGGTAACTTGGCTTCGGCAGAGGGGAATCACTCTCTGTGAGCTCCTTCCACAGCGCCTGAAGACCTGGCACACCGCTTCACAACAACAACAGTGATGTAACCTAGTAACAAGCCCTTGGCTTTTCTACTCCTAACCGAAACTCTGGCCATGTCTTCCATATCAACAACATTATTACGGCGTGCAGAAAGGCTTGTGTTGTCTTAGCGATCATGAAAGGGAAAACAGGGAGGGGTGGGAAACACACTCACCTGCCCCGGAGTAAAAAGGAGATTCCTCACTTTTTCCAACGCCCCAGGCACTGATCTCGAGTTATTTTTGAAAACAAGAATAACTAAAATAGCAACGGCTCATTGTTGCGCCTAAGTGTCGAGTGCTGTAATTGTTCGCTGCGGCCGGCCCGAAGACTCATCTTCATTAAATGGAAAAGTAGGTAACAGCAACAGCTTTTAAATGTCAGTCTTCCCTCTCCATTAAAGGCTTAATGGTTGCATTGAAACCACCCCCAGGATGAGAGCATTAATAACCCAGTCGTTACTCGCATTTTTAGGATGTGTCAATTATCGCTCCGCTGCGCGCACTGCCAGCCGAGCGCATTGTTCGGCTTATTACAGCCTGCAGCAGATCAGGGCTTGTCACAGTGAGACCGCCGCTCATCCTGGCCTGTCGGATGCCAGCGCTGATCTTGGGCCTGCCAGAGAGAGACTCCTTTAAGGCAGCGCGCGCGAGCAGACCGGGAGATCTGAGGCGTCGGAGGAGCCCTGTTCCAGTAACGAGGTCTGGCAGATACACACTGGCCGTGGTGCTGTGTCCTCTGAGCGCCAGTCTCATTGCTTTACATGAGGGCAGATTCCCACCTCCCCAGCTCAGCCGTCTACAGGGGACGCATGCATGTACTCCATAATTAATCTGCCAGTCACAGCAAAGTGCCACTCTGGCTGGAGAGAAATGGAGAGCTGCACGCATCCCAGCAGCTGATAATCATAAATGTAGCACCGTGTTAATGGTAGGTTAACGTAAAAGCCGCAGGATTTTAAAAAGCCCCGAGGGCCAGGAATGTAGCTAAGACAAATGGACACTGAATTCCCGCCCAAGTATTTCAAGCCTGATGCGCCCATAAGCAGAGAATGCGTCAACCAAAAAAAATAAAAAATAAAAAATATTTATTAAAAAAATATTTATTTAAAAAAAACCTGACACTGAGTTTTCCAAAAAAAAATCAGTTTTAAATAATATATATGACAATGCAGCGTCATCTGGCTTCTCTTGCGCATGCTAAGAGAAAACTGCATTTTTTAAAATGCAAAAGTATCAAATACACTATTTTGCATACATAGAAATGGCATAGTGTTTCAAATATTGTACTAACAGTGACAGAATAAGGTAAGGTAACACTAGTTCTTACAACATAATGAATACACAGACTAACACCTGATATGTATCTTAGCTGCTGGTAGCTTCTGTTTCTGCCAAGTCCAAGTCACTGTTGTCCTAAACATGATCTATATTTTTCAAAATTGACTATATTAACTGGAATTAAGGCTACTAATTAATTGGCTACTTCTAGAAAAACTGGCTATTTGACCATGAATTGTCATTTTTAATTCATTAACAACAACTTAAAAATGTTCACAAAAGACAAACCTACTATGTTATGAGGTTTTTAAATTGATGGTATATGCTTTTGCTGAAGCCATCAGACTGTATCATCTCAATGTATATTTTAAACAATTGTGGTTAACAGTGGAATTCCTGGAAATAAAAAATAAATAAATAAAAAAATACAATTAACATGACTCTGCAAATCGTCTACCAATTAAAGTCCTGAAACAAGCAAATCACGCTGAAAGAACTTTTTAGTGACCCATGAAGCACTGTGAATGACTTATTAGTGTCCTACTACAAAAAACACATTTGTACATATTCTCCATTAAACATAAAATATTGTTTTTACACCTAGTATAAACATTACATCAATAGTTTTATATATCATCTTCATTTTTAGACCAATTACCATTAGAAATTTCCACATGAATGCTCTACTATTTGTTAAAGAATACATGAACAGTTTGTCATAACTAAGAAAAAAACTAAAAAAACTGAAAACTAAAAAAAAAAAAAAAACTAAACTAAAAAAAAAACCATACAGCTCTTAAAGTGACAGCAGGCTAATATTCCTGGCACTGCCTGTATCTATAATATTAATCAAACAACAAAAGAAAAGGAGAAAAATTACTCACTGATTTTTGATGTTTAATTCATACAGTGAGGACTATGCATTACTTTACTTGTACATTTTGATTACTTTCTGTATTATCTCTTACTTGTGTGCTAATAGACCTACTGTGCCTAAAAACACTGTTCATCTCATTTGTGTCTTTATTTTAATATATTTATCATTTTGTTAATTACTTGCATCTACATTCTAATTATATTAAAAAAATATATCTCTTATTTCCCACCCCTAGCTCACGCCCTCCAGAATGGGTCAAATGTAGGGATGCATGATATCCCTGGACCGATATTAGAATTGACACTTAAATTTATAATTTTATACATATTTAGTCATTAAATGTGTAATACAGGTCGACCGATATCGATAACCAGGTTGGACCACACTGGCCGATACCGATTAATCAACTGATAGTTTTTAAAATAGATACTGAACAGAAAAAAAAATAGTGCTCTACTATTTAAAAAACAAACACAAAAGTAGCCTACTGAACCATGCTTTGTAAATGAATAAAAATATTAATATTAATTATATACTGATCATTACAGTTAGTTCATTGTTCATTCATTTTAACAAAGTTTTAAAATATATCATTAAATGCTAAAATTAACACACTCTAACAAGGAACAATACTTCTATTCTACCGCTTTTATCAAACTTAATGTTACAAATGGACTCATATTGTAAAGTGTTACCGTTACATCAACAATCATGCTAAAGATGGCCATCTTTAAATATCTACACAAAGGCCACAGTATTGAAATTGCATACATATGGATATTGTGTACTTTTTGTGTACACAATTTAACTGTTTCTATTCCAGAACATTTGTGGTTATCTAATCAAAATATAAAAATATGTTAGTCACACAACGGGCAAAAGCGCAGTTCTAGAAGAACTCGAAGCTATCCGGTATCACACACACGTTCAATTCAAGCAGCAGTCTACAAGACTTTATTTGATCACCAAACGGACAAAAGTATACTGCTGTCCTTTCTCCACTAATGCAGTATCTAGTCAACAAATTCATCGCTTAGTAATGACATAAAAACATGCACTACAGTATACTGTACACACCGTTTCATTGTCCATGTTTTAAATCCGCCTTTGAAGTGTCCCGCTCTATGCAGCGCGTCTAAACAAACGGCACGTGCTGTCAGTGATTTCCGCCACTAGAGGCCGCTCTCATGCTGTACAACAAAGACTATAGGAATTTTGCTGTATAATGACGACCTTCTCATCCGCTCCAGCAACAGACCCAAACCAGAAAAAACTATCGGCATTGGATTTTTGCCGATAACCGATAATTCCGCCAATCAACTATCTATGCCGATTAATTGACAAAACCGATATGTCGGTCGACCTCTAGTAACCTCTAGTAGACCTATTTTGCTTTAGTCCACCTACAAATGTTAAATATCAAAATAAAATGGTATGGTTACCACTGTATCTTTCTGGAAAAAAAATAAATAAATAAATAATAATAATAATAATAATAATAAGTCAAAAACAAACCAAAATGAAAAATTATTTGCTTATAATTTCCACAAGGACTGGGTGATTTTTCCAATTTTATTGATTAATTCGAATTTAATGCCTTGCCACGATTATATTTTTTAAAAATCGAGGAATCGCGATATTGAATAGAAATATTACCAAACTTTAGAATAATTAGCGCTGCGTTTTTTTAGAATGCCTTTTTATGCATGAGATGCTGACGTGAGCACAACTGTCAAACATGTCCATGATTACATAGAGAAAACAATGGAAAAGCAGCACAATACAATAAAAAAACCTGTGAAGCAACTACTGTATGTCTGATATTTCATGTTTGCGTCATGGTGACAGGCTGAAAGCTGCTGTTCATTGTTTTACAGAAGATTTATAGTGGTGTTAATACCTTCAGTCATTTTAAATTTGAATTACCTTGACTTCCGAGAATTTTTTTTAAAGCATTTTCCTCATACATACGTATAAGCCAACTTTGAAAAATATGTAGTTGTAGTTCAAGCATCTTTTCTGCAGATATTTAACAAGTGATTTGTTTAACATTTACAGCATGTTAACAACTTCATGGGTGGAGCACTTGAATTTTCTTTAACTAGAGGGTTAATAAATAAAAAGTTTAAAAGCCGTAAGAAATCGAGAATCGGTCAAACGTTCTGGGAAAAAGAAAAAAAAGAAAGAGATTTTAATTTTTTTTGCCATATCACCCAGCCCTAATTTCCACACAGGAGAGACTTGGTGTTGTTTCCAAACAAAAGGAAATACATCGGTATCAGCATCGGCTACCGACCAAAATGAGTTAAAGTATCGGCATGTTGGATATCGGCCAAAATCCAATATCATGCATTCCTAGTCAAATGATTGTGATTTACTTTGTGACGTGAACTTTTGCACCATCTGAGTTTGACAGGGCAATTGAGGTCAATAATAACCATCTAATTTGGATTAATTCTTTTAGCCAGACCTTGTACTTGTCTGTTTGTCTGGTTTTATTCATTTTTTAAAATTCCCAATCGACATTTGCGATGTCGTGATTCACCTTGTAGCTGTTTGGTTTAGATCATGGCTTATAATACTTTTATTAAAATTCCTGAGAAAAAAACTTCCATAACCAAAGCAGCTGATATCTGGTATTAGCTGGATTTTGGCTTAATTCTGCCTATTAACAAAGATGAAATGGCAAACATCTATATATTCACTGGGGAAATTAATACAAAAACAACAAAAGCACATCATGACTAAAACATTAGTCCACGAGAGTGCCAAATAATGATTATTTGCAGTGCAACCTTCACTCTTGCAATATAACTATTCTGAACAGACGTCAGATTGCTGGATGTAGAATGTAAAGAACAAAAAGATACAACAAACAATTTTCTCCTTTACGACTGAATCGCATATCAGCTTCCAGCTGCAGACATTGCACTAGTGCCTACTGAGAGAGCAGAAAAAAATCCTTACAGGCTAATCAGCTGCAGGATGTCACATGGGGTTAAAAGCAGAGACAACAGGCTTTGTAACCTCTGATGCAGATACACTCAAATAATTACTGAAAAGGGAGGAAGGAATTTGAATTTATGCAAGAGTAATTATGCCATTTGGGGATATTAGAGAGATTTTCTCAGCAGTCTGCCACCACTCGCAGTGCCTTTCAGAGCCGGGCGGCTAAGAGCTGCACACGCTGACAAACACAAGGCCTTCGGCTCATTGTGCAATCTGCGGGCCCTTACAAAATGACGCTCAGCATTCCAGTAATTCAATAAGCCCTTCCAGTGAATTACAACCCTGATCAGGAGGGGGATTGTCTCTGTGTCCCTGGCAGCTAGGCTGGGAGGTGCCCTTTGTGTACGAAGCACTGCCGCTGCCCTGACACCAACCATGCGAACCCAATTACACTGCTTTGTGAGCCCGCGGCCCCCATATTAACACATATTCTCCCCTGAGAAGCGTCGACCAGTGCCAGCCTGGCAGCCATTCGCCAGAGCCCACTGTTGAATCTCAAATAAAGCACTTAAGGCTCTGGCAAAATAATCATTTGTCCCTGGCATTCTTGAAAGCCCCCTTTCTCATCAGAATTCCCTGTTCCTTTCCTTGGCAATTAAATGCTAAGCTCTTCGACTCTCTGCAGCAGGCAGCACAATGGGACCTCAGAGCAGCAGCAGACACAAGCCAATGCTCACTATCATTATTAAAAAAAAAAAAAAAAAAAAAAAAGAAATGAGAGACAATCACGTTCGCATTAACTAAATTCAAATTAATTGCTCTACTATAGGTATACTAAAAATCAACGTAATTTCTTTTGCAATTACAAAATAAATTCCTTCAGAATATTCAGAGAGTTTAAATCGCAAACTATCTGGTCACACTTTAACTATTTAGTCACAAAGAGCACATAAACAAGCTGAAATAAAAGGACTGAATGGCTTCAGCCATTTCAAGTTCATCTCACGTAGGCCTAAAATTGTCAACACTTGGGATGACATTAACACTTGGGTTATAATTAAACCCGTTTTGCTTTTCAATCAATATCCAATCTCTCAGAAGTAATTAACAACATATTAAAGAGTTTATTGCCTGGCAGAGCTGGCTGCTGCTGCATCATTAACTGTTAAAATGTGACTCTTTGACACCTACAGTCATTTCGCAGCTTTTTACTGCAACAACCCCCCCTTTTCTCTTGGCTGTCATTCCAGCACCCTCCGCAAAAAGAAACACATTACCTTCCGGCAGGCGTAGATTCGCATTAGAACTCGCACACAATGGCAAACACCAAAAAAAGTGGCAGAACGAGAGAGAAAAGAGAGCTACATAATCTGCGTCAACAACAATGCACAATAATTACGAATCTGCACCTTGGTGCATCAATAAAAATCACATTTAAAAATTAAAACAGAGCAATAATGCAGATATCAACCCGAACGCATGCAGAAACAAAAACGCTTCGCAGATCTGAGGTTGCGAGCGTGCTGTGCGTGATGTGTCACAGAGGGGCTAATCCCTAAGGAAATGAAGAACTGAGACAACATGAGTCAGAGGGGGAATACCAGTGAAGGCTGATGAAAATATGGACTAAAGTTGGTGATTTCAAACCCACGTGCTTTAGTATAACAGCTGCAACCTTCTCAAGCTTTGGCGAAGCTTGTTATTCTCAGCAAGTCTGCAAGGGTCAAAAAAAACAGGCTAAAAAAAAAAAAAGTTAGAAGTTCAGTGTTCAGAATAATATTGTCTGATATTGGCATTTCTCTATTCCTACAAATACACCCTCACAGAGTGCATAAAACTGAGCCAAATGATGTGTTTGAAGTGCAGCGCACTACTAATAAAAAAACCTAGCACCTATTTTAAGTTACTGCATCTAGGGAAAACCCTCAGAGTCGTACCGACGACCAATTCAAAGAGCAACACTTACTGTTCAAAAGCAGCCACCCACTATAAAGACTTACCCTTTCCCAGAATGATAATGCATCGGAATCTGTGGTTGCACAACGCGGCGGCACACTAGAGATTAGAGGATTAAGTCACAGGTCAGTAGTTTCATCTTTTGTTGATGTTCCTGCTAACCCATTGCTTTTCAAAGACAATGCAGGAAAGAAGGCATGTTATATGAGGTAAGGGGAGCATGTTGAGGTAATGGGTCACGTTAAGATGCACATAAAAGAGTACAGAACAAATGAATGAAATATGGCAGAAGCAGGTGACAGGGAAGGAATCAACTGGACAGACCTGCAGAGGAATTTGACCAGGGATTCCTGGTCACGCAGCTTTATAGTTACACCCAGTCATAAATTCCTCTGAATGATGCCATATATAGAAAGTCCGGACCGAGTCATGCTCATACTAACATCTGAAGGCTGGTTTTAGCTCTGTCGGCTGTACAGTAAATGCTTGCAACAAACAATAGCAAATTCTGCAAGCTGTTAAACAAACACTTTACAGGACCAGCTTTGATGTTCCAAAACCCACCCAACCATATACTTTATGGATGAGAGTACATAGCTTTTTCATTATTCATCAAGGGCAAGTTGTTTACATACAGTTAATAAAAAGTCTTTCAATGTAATAAAATGAGGAGGTGTTTACGTTTCCCCATTACAAAGGAAACGTATCAGTTTCAATATCTAATAACACTTATAGAATTTGCAAAACATATCTCTCTCAACATAATATAATATAGATGTTTTTTTTAATTGAATACAATAAAAGTCATCTAAAAGTAAGATTAAATGTGCTAATTAATTAGTTAATGAGGTTGCTTTGGTCAAAAATCCCCACTGACCAGCTTTTATAAACTACTATTTGGGACTGTCAATCAAAGCCAGAAACTAATAACGGCAGAGGCAAACCCTAAATGTGGCTGACTGACACTGATTCATTTATTACTACAGGAAAGCACGTCCAAGACCATACGTCGCCTGACATCCCCATCTAACCATCACCTAATTAGGATGTAAAATGATCCATGGAGAGCAACAGGGCAACGGGGGTAAGTTCTCTGAGACAGCACCTTGCTGACTGGGGGGACTCCACATAAGGTCATGTTACACCAAGGTTGGAGTGCCCACTCTGGCTTCAGCTCTGCAGTAGAGGCAGAAGCAGACATTTAGACTGAAAGAGGAACTCAAGCATGACAGAGCAGCAAAAGCTGCAGTATGAGATGTCCTCCGAAAGGGAAAGTTTAGTTGTGCATGGAAACTCTTAATGCATGAGACAGGCCAAGTCTTAGCAGAGGGCATCCACAGTGATTACCTGAGAATGTTATCACCTGTATAAGTAGAGTAGAGTTGCAACTGCTAATAGCGAATGAACAGAGACTGGCATAAATATTATTCAAAAAAATAAATAAATAAATAAATCTCACTAATTCTGCTCACCAAGCCTGCATTTATTTGATCCAAAATACAGCAAAAACAGTAATATTGTGAAATATTTTTACTCTTTAAAATACTCTATTTGAATATATTTTAAAATGTAATTTACTCCTGCGATCCAAGCTACCTTTTCAGCATCAATACTGCTTCAGTGTCACATGATGCTTCAGAAATTATTCTAAAATGCTGATTTGCTATTCAAGAAACATTATTATTATTATTATCAATATTTAAAACAGTTGAGTAAACTTTTTTAGGATTCTTTGATTAAAAGAAAGATCCAAAGATCAGCATTTATCTGAAAAAGTCAATATAATTTTTTTTTTTTTTTTTTTTTAAGAATTTATAGAAATTATTTTTATTTAGCAAGGATGCTTTAAAGCAGGGGTCACCAAACTGGATCCTGGAGGGCCGGTGTCCTGCAGAGTTTAGCTCCAACTTGCTTCAACACACCTGCTTGGAAGTTTCAAGTATACCTATTTAGACCTTGATTAGCTGATTCAGGTGTGTTTGATTAAGGTTGGAGCTAAACTCTGTAGGACACCGGCCCTCCAGGACCGAGTGTGGTGACCCCTGCTTTAAATTGATCAAAAGTGACATTTATAATGTTACAAAACATTTCTATTTTAGATAAATGCTGTTCTTCTGAACTTTCTATTTAAAGAAACCTGAAAAGAATCTACTCAGATGTTTTCAACATCATAATAATAAATGTTTTTTCAGCAGCAAATCAGAATATCAGAATGATTTCTGAAGGATCATGTGACTGGAGTAACAATGCTAAAAATTCAGCTTTGAAATCACAGGAGTAAATTTCATTTTAAAATATATTCAAATAATAACTCAAGCTAGACTGTAAATGTAAATGAATGACATGTAGTATGATGCAGTCCTTTTTAAAAAGTAACTTGCCACTGTTGCGTTTCCCTGCCAAAACCAATTTTTATTCACATCTGGTGCTTACGGCGTGTTAATTTTAATACCCTGGCTGCAGTTATTCTGCAGTGTGGACAAGAAAAGCCAGTTGACAAAATGACCACAAGAGTCACTGATCTGTCTATTTAGCAGTTGAATATTCACGGCTGCATCAAAGCTGCTAAGAGTCACACTTTATTAATGCTGAGCCCCCCTTCAAAACCTTAAGCCTAGGGCATAACATTAAGATACATCAGATATTAACTCAGCTCCTCATTAAAGAATGGAATTGTGTTTTAATTCCTTTACAAACAGATGATGTGTCTGAGGATAAAGGGACTACAGGCAGACACACCTCTCTCACTCACACATCACATATCAACAGGATATTGTTGGGGCAGGATGCAGTAGCAGTGACTCATTTCCTTTCACTAATTTGTGGCATGAATCTAAAAATCTCGAACTTTCGTGGGTTAAAGCAGATGTTCATCCAAAACATTCACCTAGATGCAGCGACTGACCTTGGCCTCCTCAAAGAGTGAATGAATGAGAAGCACCGCCTGTCAGCTCCCTATGACTGCTATTGACATGTTTCCTGCAAGAAAACACAATTGCCGGCTAACAGGAAAGTAATCAGCTAAACTGGGTGGCAGACACAGCACTAATACGGCATCATGGAACCTCAAGATCATCATCCAATGGCTTAAAACAATATACAACGACATATATAAAATATAAGCACAGTGAGCCTGAGACCACAACTTCAATTTAGCCTTAGACTTTCATTTAATAATTTGTAAGTGTAATAATAACAACATTTATACACTACCAGTCAAAAGTTTATATATATATAATAAAAGTTTAAAATAATTAATTAATTAAAAATAATTTCTTTAATTTCTTCCGCCAAAAAAAAAAAAAAAAAAAAATCATACTGACTCCAAGCTTTTGAATGCAGCCGCCGCCCGCCTTGAAGGTCAAGTAAACTTTATTTTCTATATAGCGCCAGATCACAACAGACATCATTTAAGGTTACCTTTCCTATAGAACAGGTCTATACCTTGTTCTTTTATTAAACAAACAAAATAGCCTTATGTTATTTATATTATTTACACAACGGCATGTCATTTCTGTCTCTAACGTTACGTGGTCACGCGTCTACAACTTCTCCAGAATGGTTTAGACTAGAAGGCACATCAATCTAACGTTATTTTTGTCACAATGTACAACAGTAATACTGTTTTTTTTTTATTATAACAAGGGCTAAGTTTAAGGTTGGGGAAGGTGTAGATGTTAAAAAACAAGTCTAATAGCTTCATTGTTATTTTCTGGTCTGAGCTGTATCCCTTATAACCACAACCCTCCAGAACTGCTGTGAGAGTCACTTTATGTACATTTTACTATTTCATTTGAGAAAATTAGCATCGCATCATAGTGTATACACACAAAAACTAACCGGCAACCTGTCAAAATAAAAGTACGTTTTAACATGTAACAGAAATGTATTAGTCTTGTATTACTTTTGTACAGTATAATGTAGGTGTTTAAATATTCCTATTTCTGGCAAATTTAAATAAAACAATTAAAAGCAGAAATTATAATAATAACAGAAATAACAAAAAAATAAATAAAATTTAATTAAAAATAAATAAATGTTTAATGCCTGTATTTGATTATCAGAAAAATTAAAACAAGAATTTCTGAAAAAGTAAATAGTAAAAATAATTCACAATATTATTGCTTTTCCTGTATTTTGAACCAAATAAATGCAGGTTCGGTGCGCAGAAGAGTCTTCTTTAAAAAAAAAACATTTTAAATCTTTTGACCGGTAGTGTAAATGTAACCCAATTTGACCCAGTAACCTTAACTCTATCCACACATTACTGAAAATGTTTTGATACAGCACCCAAGACATGATTTGCAACTATTATGATTATCATGTTACACCGAAGCCTGTAGCTTATAATGCACAACCCTGCATCACCATGCTACGCTGACATTAGGGTTAATGCAAGACAGACATAAACTATGTACGACAATACTACTACAAGTTGGATTAAAGAATAGCTTACATTGAACCGGAGTTAACTGCGTCCAAAATGGCACTACACAATTCAGCCAAACAGCTGTTCTGGGGGAAATGCAGATGGCCTGCTAGCTCATTTACCAGCTCAGGAGGTAATAAACGCTTTGAAATCTCGGCGTGAACTACCGCTTAAGTCTAAGCCATGGAAAAAAAAGCAATACCAGTCAAAGACACTTAATGCGCTGATTTACTGTGAATCGATGTAAGAAGCTCATCAAACAGTATCTTCAAATCCTCAGAGTATTAAGGCCTTGCGAATGATGTCTGATGCATTTTTCATTGATTTGGAAGATCATTTAGTTGAACTATAAGAAGAGCTCCAGGCATACAATTAACCCCTCTTTTAGTTCACAGAAACATCACTTTAAGCATTTCTAAAGTGCATTTGTACACAAATGTTTTTAACAGTGCAAACTGTAATCTAGCATATACTGTAAATCTAGCACATAATGTACATTAACCAAAAGCAGAGTCGGCTATGCTAGCTTAATACTAAAACAACTAAACCAGAACATAATAGCAGCTTACTTTCAGCACTCTGTGCCAGCTTTGTTTATTCTAGTTTAATACTCAATTACCCAAACCATTAACAGCTTTCCCCTTGAGCACTATAACACCATAAGAGAAACACTAAGCAGGAAATCCAGTTAATTAATTAATACTTGATTTGAACGTGGATGAAATCCTGTTACGAACCATGTCTTAGTACACTTCCATCTAATTCCACATTTTCCCCCTATTTTATTTCACAAATCTGTCTGAAGCTCACCTTTATTTCCTCTCCACTTAATATTCGTGAACGCTTTCTTAGCTTCGACACGAAACGGGCTGCACTCATTTCGTTGGATTTGCATGTCTGCTCCAGAACAGTGTGAGTGGAGATAAATCAAAACTCCCAGTGGCTGCCTCTGCCAGGCTTCACTCATTTGACAGCAAGAGCTTCAGCTCAGGGCCCAGATAGAGCGGCATAACAAGGCAGGAACTTAAAGGGGCCTCACTCACCAAACCAATCCAACATCTGCAACAACACAATCATCACAGGTAAAAAACAAAAGAGAACAATGAATCATGGCAGGTCAATAACACACCGTCCCATGAAGTGTTTTCAAATAAGTCAATAAAACCACGAAGAGAGAGCTTCGTGGTTGCAGATCTGAGCTGGTAAACTAAAATTGTGCATTTAAACCTCACTGACCAACCCAGGACAAGAAAATATCTGTTTATTATTAGTAGTAGTAGTGATAGTAGTAATAAACAATAATATTAAACAACAACAACAAATAATAATAATAATAATAATAATAATAATAATAACACAATTATTATTATTATTAGCTGGCACACTTTTTATAGACACCAAACTTATCTTAATAATAATAACATTATTTATAGTGTTAACAATGTTTATTATTAAAAATAATTATTATTAATTAATTAAAAATAATTACAATTAATTTAAAAATTCAATTCAAATTTATTAAAATGATTAACACGGCAAACATCTCAGATCGTATTATTAATTATTAATATTATTAATAATAGTATTATTAATTAAGTATTTGTAAACAAAAAACTGCAGATAAGTTTATTATTACTATTATTAATAATAATAATAATAATAATAATAATTTTTTTCTGTTTTTATGCTCTATTAATTTTTGTTTTGTTTTGTTTTTTTGCCCAAGAATGCACCAGATAAGGGTGAAGTATGCGTTTATTAATATTAATATTAGTAGTAGTAATAAACAATAATATTAAAAATCAATGATAATAATAATAATAATAATAATAATAATAATAATAATAATTTTTATAGATTGTTTTAACACCAAACTTTTATAACAACAACAACATTATTATTATTCATTATTATTATTACGATTAATAAATTATTATTAATAACATGGCCAACTTCTTAGAGATTTCTTTAACTGAATGCTTTCTTAACAATAATAATGATAATGATAATAATGAATACTAATATTATTATTATTATTAATTCCTGATACTATTAATAATATTATTATTAATTATTAAAGATGTTAAAAATTGTATTGTTGAAGCAATCTGTAGAAGTTTTACTAATATTATTACTACTGCTATTCAGAATCTATTTTATTTGTTTTAACGTAATAATAATAATAATAATAATAATAATAATAATAATAATAATAATAATAATAATATTTAAAGGTATTTAAATTAATAAATAAATAAATTATTAATAATACTGCCAACAATTTAGAGATTCCTTTCACTGAACACTTTCGTAATAATAATAATAATAATAATAATTATTATTATTATTATTAATTATTAATACTAGTAATATTATTTATTTATTAAAGATTTGTTAAAAATTGTATTGTTAAACCAATCTGTAAAAAAGTTTATTACTATTACTATTCAGAATCTATTTTATTTCTGTTTTTAACCTAACAACAACAACAGCAACAAAATTAATAATAATAATAATCATGTTAAGAATTTAATAAATTAATAAAATTAATACATTATCAATAACATTGCCAACTTCTTAGAGATTCCTTTTACTGAACACTTTCTTCATAATAATAATAATAATAATAATAATAATAATAACAACAATTATAATAATTATTAGCATTACTTATTTATTCTTAACATTACTACTGTTGTTATTCATTAATAATACTATTAATAATATTTTTAATTATTATGGATTTGTTAAAAATTGTATTGTTAAACCAATCTGTAGAAAAGATTAGCATTAGTAGTAGTAGTAGTAGTAGTAGTAGTAGTAGTAGTAATACAGAATCAATTTTATTTGTTTTTAACTTCAATTACTTTTTTTTCTTGGTCCAAGCATGCAGCAGACAAGAGTGAACATCCTACAAGAAGTTAACAAAAACTGTCTGGTGGAAGCTGAATTGTAATGTCTGCTATTATGGTCAGCTGTGAGGCTGGTGTGTAGATGCCAAGTCAGAGTCCACCAACAGATGGAGTTCAAATAAATCAGTCAGTCCTGACATTTTCAAACATCTCAAATGACTTTTCACTTAGCTGATAATGAGATGTTTATATCTTCGTTTACTACATCAGCAACATACTACTGTTTTACATTCATCTTCAAATACTGCAAAAGCCTACTGAAAATAACAATGTTACAAATAACTATTATAGATAATAGGGATGTCACAATACTCAACATAATACTGAACCGTTCGGTACGACATCCACGGTTCAATACGCGCTTGTGAATTGCGGTTTTTCGGTTTTGCATTTAAATAATTTCCTTGTTTTATTTCTCTCGAAATTTGATTTCACGTGCTGAGATGAAGAAACGCCTCCCCGTTTATATCTGAAAAAGCAACACACGAAGAGCATCTTCCCTTTCTAAACTTGTTGTCCAACAAAAGAGAAAATTATAACTTATTTTTACTTTACAGCATCAGTCGAGTGTTCAAAAAACCTTACTTTTGTGATCTGATGTGGCTTCTTATCATAGAATGAGGCAGACTATATTCTACACTGTATGTCGATTATGGCTTACAAATATCACTATGAAAATCATTATGAAGATACCCGAGATGGCTTGAAGAACACAGATAAACCATATATTATTGCAGACGAGTGTTTATTGTCCTTACATTTCATCATTCAAAATGTTTAACGTTATATCTTGTTTTTATTCAGTTACAGCAATAGCGACGCCTTTATCCATATTAGGGAAGCTGGAACGAACGTAATCAGTGCTACTTCTTTGATGTATGTGTGGATTTTTTGCTCGAGGGCACCCTCTGGTGTCCAGTATGAATGAAACCCATCCCATTTTAAGTAAAAAACAGAAAAATAATACCTCTCTCAAAAGAATATTAAGCAGACATACATTAATCCACGTTTTTTCCAGTGTACAGAGGTTTACAGAAGTGTTTTGTTGTTAATTAGATGCAAAAAAACACTCTAATATGGCAAGCTATCAGAACCGAACCGAAAACCGTGGTTAAAAACCGAGGTACGTATTGAACCGTGGTCTAACTGTATTGTTGCATTCCTAATAGATAAACTTTTTTCCAAAAAACATTGGAACAGATTTTACACTGTCCCTGATTAAAAGCCTCCGATTCTACTTCAAGCTGTTTTAAAAAAACAACTCATATATCCTATGTAAACATTTGTGCAAATATGCAACTGCAATTTGTTTTTGTGCAATTCAACAAACCTAGAAAAAAATCCTGCCAGCACTAAGACATCAGAGTGGGCAAATTCAATTTAAGTTTGGCTGGTATGAATGAAATAAGAGGTCTCTTGACATCTCACTTTAGATTTCTATCAACGTTTCCATGAGAAGCACCATCACAAATGGCAGCAAAGAGAATCTTAACGACACCTCCAACCTCAGTTACATCAGAAAACGTGACTACTATAAAAGACAGTTCACTCAACGGCCATTTTGGTAAAACACCCAGGGCAGCTATTTTCTGCAGTATGAAGTCAATAGGCAAACAAATACAGCTCCTACCTACTTCCTATCTACCTGATCCAATTACAAATGAGTCAGAACACTAAAGCAAATAGTGCCTGAAATCACCAGTTAGCCAAAATCTTGTCCATCTCTAAGCCATAGAAGATTTTATTCGTATGGTTGTCTATGTCTGTGAACTGCTCGTTTCGGATGACTCACTTGGCAGAAGTCACACGTCATGTGGCAAGCAGCATGACTCATTCAGAACAGAGGATTTCTAGTGCAAACTGCTGACCTGCCATTATCAGACACCAGGAGCCATATATTAGTACTGACATCTCAAAAGCATTTCCAACACTCAAAAGTTATGGTACTTTAAACATTTCACGAACGGAGAAGCTTAGAGGCAAATGTTTGTGTGTTATTCACCACTAAGAAACAAGTTGAAAAGTTAGTAATCGATCATGCTTTGCCAGTGTCATGTGTCCTTGTCATTTAGTTGACTTTCAAAAACTTGGCTTTCAACAACTTCCAAAATATCAGAAATGCTGTTCACTCTGCTGTTAGTTTCAGCAAAATTTAGATTCAGAAATTAATGTTTTAATTCAGCAAAGATGCATTAAATTGATTAAAAAAAAAAAAAAAAAAAAAAAAAAGATAAAAGAATGTATAATGGTTTAAATAACATTTTTTCATTTTATTTATTTCCATTAAAATATATATTTTTTGATGATAATAATAATACAGGTTTCTTGAGCATTGAAACAGCATGTTAGAATGATTTCTGAAGAATCATGTGACACTGAAGATGAGTCATGGCTGCTGAAAAGACTGGAAGTTTTGAAATACATTCAACAAAAAACAAGTTGTTTTAATTTATTATAATAATTGTTACAATAAGAATAATTTAAATTTAAAATTCACCATATTACGGATTTTAAAATTTACAAACATTATTTACTAATTAATTAATTAAAAAAAAAATCTGAACTGAACTGAACTAAACTGAACGTAGTGCATTTTTTATTATTTGTCTGCTTGTCTATTTAGACAAAATAGTACAGAATTTTAATTGGCTTAGCGGTATTGGGCAGAAATTCACAATTGGTTGATCCTAAGTAGGGATCTATGAAATCCATTTTATTTTTTTCCAAATTCCGTTTTTTCTGTTTAAATTTTTCTGGATTACGTTTTTTGTTTTGTTTTTTCGTTTTAATTTTTCTTGACTCCTTTTTAATGGTTAAGTTTAATTTTATTAATCCAAACACATTTCTAATTCATTAAAATAATGAAACTTATACAATTTCACATCAATTTATTAAAAGTTTAACAAAAATTACACGTTTAGGACCCTATGAAATGTTTTATTTTTTGTCAAATTTGACAATGTTGTTGTCAAATTCCATGTTTTAGCCTGTCTAATTATTTGAATGCATATTTAATTTATTTAAATTTATTCTTAAAATAGCATCATTAATTGTGTATCTAAAATTTTCTGGTTATCAAATTATAGCATAAAACATTCATTTCATTTGTATTTTAATTATTGAAAATTAAGCTAACTTTATTTTTTAGCAAACAAAAGGGATTTACTATTAAAATTAAAACATGGAAGAAATGTGTGATTATACTATAAAAAAAAATAATGTTTGTTTCATTTTAGTAGTAAATTCTACTGAACAATAGTAATATATTTTTGGCACAAAGTTAAACTTATTTTGACGGGTTGCTGTGACTTTACAGTTCTGTGTGTATATGACATGACGCTAGTTTTACTCAAATGGAACGGTCAAATGCTCATGAAGTGACTAATGTTGTTCATGCATTTATGTCCTCATTTAGTGAGACGACAGACGCTGAAGTCATTTGTGTAGTAGACAAAACCGCACATATGCGCCATCATTAACACAGAGACACGCAGAACATGCAGGATTCATATTTAAATGGTATTTTTGCGGCTTAATATTTACAGATACTAGTCCATATTGCAGTTTGATTTAAGTGTAAAGACCTACTTTTGATTAATTCATCCAAACTTTCACAAATTCCGTGACATTCCGGCGTTATTCAGTAAATTCCGTATTTATGACTGGATCCTGTGATTCCGTCTGCGTTTTCAGCATCGCGGAAATCATAGGACCCTACCCAAGTTCCTACTCCACAACAACTACATCATGGACCGGTTGCATAAAAGGTTAAGACTAGCCTTAAAAGTTAGCTAATTTTTTTCTTTAAGACTGGTCTTTTTTTTTTTTTTAATTCGGTTACAAAGATGTAGATTAGTGTAAGCTGAATCCAAAAAATAAGACCCATGGTTACCCTTTGGCTAACTGCTAGTTGGTCAGACATTGTCTTAACATAGCGGCTAAGTTTATGCAACCGGCCCCAGGCTGCTGATTTCGCCTGTCAGATTCCGGTTAAAAGAGCTCTTGGATTTATAGTCAACTCATAGTCACCATAAAAAGAAATCACAATTTCAAATGGACTCACCTTCTATTGTATAGAAATAATAAGACTTAAATACAGCACAATCTCAACTGACTGGGCATCAGCCTTATTGAAATCACAGCATGCTTACTACCAGGCACCCTGAACTGAGACAACTGAGTGAAAGATTTCAAAGTCTCCATCTAAACTTAAAGTTCAAAGCCAAAAACTGAATGACAGGCAAAAATACCATAATTTGCAGATGCTATTTGCAACCTTCACACTGCTGTCTTGTAGGCTTTTAAATAGAGCTTTTAAATAAAAAAAACTCTTTTTAAAAGAATGCAGCTAGCACCGAGTATGTATGGTCACAATGTTCGGCCATTAAGCACCCTCTGAAAAAGTCTGCTACCCCCTACTGCACAGCAGCTTTTACAAGCAACATCCTCTTTTGCATGTTAATAGGATAGTAAATCAAGACGGGGATGTGGAGGTATCAAACCATATTTAAAGACATCAGACTAAATGAATAAACACACTCCCCGGAGCGGCCATACTAGGGGTTCAGGAAGATCGGTCTGTGCACGATTGCTTGTGTCAGATGAAGCTGCAGGGTTCACAGCAGATGACATCAAAGGCTTATAAAGGGGGCAAAGCAGACAAGAAGCCACGTTCAGTTCAAATTTGTCTCCGATTCAAAGCGAGACAACAAATCCTGGATACAGCAATTAGTGGTTTAAAGTACCATTTAAGAAGGGGAGTGTTATTTCAAGCTTAAATAAGAGCAGAATTGATTTTGCAAGTTTTTTTTTTTTTAACTGTATGACTTACTGTCACGTCGCCAAAGTCATGTCTTTTACCCGAAGCCTCACTGTGCAATGCAAGACCCATCATCCAGTTAAACAGAGAACGATGGTCTTAGGAAATCCCCAGTACAGCGTTCCCTTCGTAGCTTTTGATTTCCTCTCATGAGTAGCCAGACCAAACCATGCTTTCGAAAATCCTGTATGCCGGAGATGCAAAATGATCTTCTGACTCCGAAAAAAAAACAAAAACAAATCTGATAAAAAGCAGACTACTGAATGGTTCAGATTTCATGTTCAGACAACGGTTACAAAAATATGTTTGTTTTTGCTTTATCGGTAGTTTCTTTGAGGTGATGCACATACTGACACAGCTTATAAGCATCGCCCTGAACCAAAAAATGGGTTTAAGACCCTTATTTATCCACTCTATTCTCTATTCTATAAAAAAGGAAAGCTCATTCTGGCACTCCTTGAAGACATTAAAAGTAGGTCATTCAGTCTCCAGTGACTCACCAATTCTGGCAAGAAACCAAATAGTGCAGGTATGGGGA
Organism: Cirrhinus mrigala; assembly: GCA_036247105.1. Taxonomy (NCBI): domain Eukaryota; kingdom Metazoa; phylum Chordata; class Actinopteri; order Cypriniformes; family Cyprinidae; genus Cirrhinus; species Cirrhinus mrigala. The sequence goes on along the minus strand of CM070017.1, from coordinate 13,467,407 downwards.
AGGCAAGAGCCTTTCTGACTGAAGCTATTTGGCAAAGGGGTCATGTTTTAACAGTTTTGAAGCCAGTTCACAAATCAGCACACTGGCCCTCCAAAAAACATTAAATACTTATGAATTTCTCACAGCACATGAAGCATGTAAAACTAGATCTCTAACACAAAGCCTCCCCTAGAGTGTTTAGGCACATTTGGGCTGGCTGAGATAGCTGAAAAAACACATTGATACATTTTAACTATTTGAATTATTTGTATTAAAAAGAGAGGAACCAAATGTTAAAACATCAGTGATGTTAAATTTAAAATGTGTAATTTCAGAACTTAAACAAAAAAATCTAGTTATGAATAATCGAGGTTCGTTCTTCAAGCAGTTTCCATTTATTTAGATTTTTATGCACCAATATATATTAATATACAGCAATAAACAGCTGTACTGATTAACACACTCCTGTTCAAAAAAAAAAAAAAAGCTTTTCAGTTTGCTGAAAAAACATCACTGCTCACTGAAGCTGCATTTTAGGCTGCTTTATAGGACTGAAAAAACACAGTACAAACAGTAATATTACTCCAGTCGTCAGTGTCACATGATCCTTCAGAAATCATTTGAATATGTTGACTTACTGCTTAAAAATTATGTTGAAAGCAGTTGTGCTACTTAATATTTTTGTGAATTCTTACTTTTTTAGAATTCTTTGATCAACTGAGAATTCAAAAGAACAGCATTTATTTAAAATAATTTGTAGCGTTATAAATTATTTAATGTTACTTTCTTACAATTTAATACATCCTTGCTAAATTATAGTCCTTATATTCCTTTCTTTCCAAAAAAATAATAAATAAATAAATAAATCTTACAAACCCCAAACTTTTGAATAGCAGTGTATCTTTTAACTAAAACCTTTTAATGATGTTTCAGGGACATTTTTTACATTTGTGAGGGCAATTTTTATAATCACCTTATTATTATAAAAAAAAAAAAAATGTTGTCTTTAAATTTTAAATACTTAAATTTACCCAATTAATTAAATCAATATTTTAAACTGTTGTCAATAATAAATTTTTTACAATTTTATTTAAATTCCACATATAAAAAACAGGAACTCATAAGCCTGCAATTGTATGACAACAATCTTTATTGTAGATTATTGCTCTTTATATTGTATAAATGATTATCAATACAGAAAACAACACAAAGCTTTTTTGTTTCATTTTGGGTATGTCACATTCATAGACAAACATGTCAGTCCATGACTTTAGTCTAATCTTGCACAAGTTGCTGCCAAAAACTATGAAATTAATCTTTTTTTTTACATCCTATCTGCACTGTGTTGTTTATGATGAGGGAATTTGCAAGCGTGCGCACTCGTCAACAGCTTCAGCATTTTCAGCACCGACTAATCTAAGCACCTCTGATTGGCCAGTGAATTCCTAAGTTCAACGGAAACACATCTGATTGGTTATAAGGCTCAATGCTGCAGAAAACAGCATGTAAAATGCAATCTGATGCAGTGTTAGTGAAATCTAAATGCAATTTTTGAATATAATTTTTAACATTTTATATTAATTTTGACAGCGTAATACGTTGTTTAATTGTACAGGTGCATTTTTTGCTCCTTTGTCTTGAATTTATGGGACATTTTTCCTGTAAGCCCTCATTCATTTCCAACCATTAATGTCCAGTCAGATCTGACGTACCCCAACTTTATGCAAATGCAGATGATACAATACCAACAATGTTGCTTTCCGTACATCACCAGCAAAATTACTGCAAACATATCAATTGTTACTAGACAAACTGTTCTGTTCTAGTCCAATATCCTCTGTAAACATTCACAGGAGGAGAACAAAAAAACAACAACCCCACAAAACTAGACACTTCCAATGCTGAATTATCAATGCTGATCTACTTTCACCAAAATATATAGCTGGACTTATTCTAAGGCTTGCATTCTTAAAAAAACAAACAAACAGAACATCATAAAAGTGAGTTTAGATGCCAGGTGCAGCTTCCTCCTCTTCTGCAGCCATTGGTGGGGTCACTCCAAGGGCTAGGATTCCAGTCGGCCTATTTAAGAGACGATGACTCAGCCGGCCCAACCCGATGTCAGTGGTGTCAGCCACCAAGGGATCTGGCATTCTAAAGACCCATTGATCAGTGTGGCTCATGTCCCATCACTGACACACCAACACAAGGCCAATAGCACTGACCAAACCTCCGAAAGCTTTGGAGTCAAGCAGGGATGAGTGTGCCCCTCCCCCACGTCGAGTTAATTCAAGCTGTGCAAAGGGAGCAGCGCCGAGTCCAAAGGAAATATGACTCATTTGAGTAACATGAGGCATTCTCCACAGACCTCTTGTTTGTTAAGTGAGAGAAGCCAGTTGAATGCAGCAGTGTGAGACTTCAGGAGGAGAGAGGGGCTTCGAGGAGGAGGGAGAAATCACTTTTGGTGTCAGTTACGTCATTTTAAAGCTCCATTCCCCTACTTTCACCCAGCACTTCTTTGGCTTCATTCAAGGACTTTCTGAAGCATAATGACAGAATCATTCCCCTTTAAGAATTTAGTGTAGCAGAAACTATTACTCAATGGAGTCAAAAGGTTGAAAGAACTTGCGTGAAATGCATCACAAGAGAACGCCAACACAGTAACTCAAGCCTGATAGTGTGCTAAATGCATTAAACACTTCCTGTGCCAGTTTTACCTTTGATGCAAACCACAGCAGGTCTGTAATGATGCTGTAAACATTTTAATCACAAGACAGGTGAGACTGACCTAAGATTATTCCAAATGAACCTGTCACAATTACATAATCACCTGATCACCACTATTTGAGATAACAAAGATCATTGCATACTCAAGTTACAATTCCATGCTTTGATTTATTAAAAAAATATATATACAATATCCAGGTGGGCTCTAAAACAACACCTAAGCCGACCTGTTAATATTTCTGTTGAAATACACTACTATTCAAATGTTTGGCATCAGTAAGTTCAGCAAAGTAAGTAAAGTATCAGGAAGTGGCAATAAAGACTTTTTAATTGCTAAAAATATATCTATTTCAATTCTTGACACTGAAGACTGGAGTAATGCTGCTAAATATTCAGCTTTGCCATCACAATAATAAATTACATTGTAAAATACATTACAATAAAATCAGTTACTTGAAATTGTAATAAAATTTCACAATATTGCTGTTTTACTGTATTGGCAATATACTTAAAAAAAAAAAAAAAAATAAAAAAATAAAATATATATATATATATATCTCACTGACCCTGGACCAACGGTAGTGTATGTTAAGCTTACACTTTAACTAAACTGAAAAATTGTGACAGCACTAACTACAATATTAAATTATTTTACTAGTCCTAGGCAAAAATCACTTGGTGCTCCTTCCCTGGAAAGGCTATGAAGCATTTACATGCTACCCACATCAAGAATAATATTGAGTACTCCTTCAAAACACTTATTGCAACCAGCAAACATTTTTATGATGCAACATTTCTAAAACTTGAGCATTTCTCAAGTAGAGGTAAAAACGCAGTACTGCGGTATTCAGATTTACTTGAAAGTTCTTTAGGCACAGCTTAACATAACCAATTTCACTGCTTCAGGAAAGTGACCTAAAGCATTATTCAATTCTCCAATTAGCATAATACCATGTCAAATTAGTGCTGAAAAAAAATGAAACATTAAGAGCTTGAAATCCTTTTAAAAAACGTTTTGAAAACCATAATAGATGCAACACTATTTAAAACGAACAGTCGGCCATTCTGCAATTTTTAAAGCCAACTCTAAAAACAAAACTTGAACATTTCCAGTGCACTAAACCAATTAGCTTTATTAATCAGACGAATGTCTGCATTACAGCTTTGGCTACTCAGACACTCATATGGGAGAAATGAACCACAACATGGAGGGAACTGGGCAAAAATTGCTCTCAGAGCACAGAGCATGGATAATTGTCCATCTTTAGCAAGTTATTAGGGCTTCTCCACAAGTGCATTTGTAACTACAGCTGAGTGTGCAGTAAGCTAAAGTAATTAAAATGGTTATTAAATGGTATTACCCAAGCTTGATTATGATTACTTAAGCTGTGTAATCTAGGTAAAATCCTTTCCCTGCTCACAGCGTCCACAGTCTCCGTTACCTTCACCAGCCGCTAAGTGAAAGATACTGTGCTGCTCGACAGTTTTAGGAGACATAAGACACACAAAGTCCTCCAATTCCACTGTGACGCACCCTTGCAGACCAGCCTTTTTCGCCAAGGACAAACAGGCAATGCAGCAAGAAATTTTTCTGCAGTCATACCGAAAGAAGTGAACGTACACCAAGGTATATCCCCACAAATTTCACTGACGTGCCTGTGGTGAACAGAGGACATGTGTAGTCAAAAAGGTAATGCTGCATCGTTAATGAAAGCGACTGACTGCATGCAACTTGCTGAAACCACAAAACGCTACAGTAGATAGGGAAAGAGGTTAGTCAAACCAATGCATGAGGGCAAAAAGGCAGCCAAGGCCACGTTTGCACTCATGAAAAACTTGATCTGGAAGGTAGAACGGGTCTCCAGCCAGGTAATGGGGGCGGATGACACATAATCTGTCCGCTGCACTGCATATCTGGAGTTCCAACTGCTGTTGGATCTGCCAGTGCAGCACAGCACAGACCAACATCTAACAAAGTTCTCTGTACATGGAGAGACTGGTAGAGCTCTGGCAGTGTATTTCAGCATTAATAAAAAATGAAAGTGTAGTGCTTCGGTAGATCTGCGCTCCTCTTCCCAGGGGTGAGGGAGGGGGGGTTGTTTGAAAAACTCTGAACCAGTGCAGCATTCCCATATCCACCCATATCTAGTGAGGGGCTCTTTAAAAATTCATTAATTTACAGCAAAAATAGATTAAAGCACCCAGCTGAGCAAAACTCGAAATTTGGCTCCTGAATAACATTAATAATAAAACAGCTCCCAAAAGCCCCGGGGGTTTCGCCTGAAGAAACTGTGTTGGCTTCAGCTCACCTCGTAACACCTTGCGAAAGGCTCATTTTTTTGAACACGCTCAAATATTTTAATTGTCATTCATGAGAATGAATTTGTTCAAAATTGTTCTGCTATTCAACGTCAATCCAATCTGATCATAGCCTTGAAACGGCAAAACTAGCAACCAGTGGCCTAAAAATGCCCGGAACTGCAGTTACTGTAATTGCTCTGGTCAGTTCTAAATGAGGTTCACTTAAGTGCAATTATCCCCCAGTGATCTTTCACATAAAGAGACTTTTGGAACATGAAAAAGTGGGCTCACACAATATGACTGCAAACAAGATTCAAATTGGAATCAGAGATGAATGGCTTCATAGCTCATCTGCATTCTAGTGACGAACAGCTTTGCTAATGAAGACCGAGCTACTTACTGACTTTCACCACTAGCACAGCAAGGCTTCATATTGGTTTCTGGCATAACAAGAGCCTCGGCATGCAAGGCGTTATTGCAACAGCCTGAAATGGACAACAAAAATAGGCACGGACCAAAATAGCTGCATAAGAGATCAATTAATACTGACAAAGGTGACGAAAGCAGACGCTATTCTCAAATAATTAAGATATGAAACTTCTCAGAGGGCATTTAAGCATCCTGAGCACATGCTTTGCTTTTGCAGGCTAAAAGTCCTCATGGTAAAACCCTCTTTGAGAAGCTTGGTCTTCTAATTCATCACTTACAGTGAAAATACTGACAGAATTTGAGGCGTGCTACAAATAATAATTTGAAACAGACTAAAAGATCAATCTTGGGATCTACAAATCAATACAAGTTCAAACCAAATAAAATTGAGAAATCAGAAAGTTAACAAGTCTTTCAACCTTTCAAGACTAGCCTAGACTAGATTATGAAAATATGTTCTATCACCTCCCTGATACATAAGAAAATGAGAAGATGCTGTGAATTAAGCTTGTCTGAATTAACACTGCTTACCAGAATGCAAATGATTCTGCATTTAACTAATAAACACTAATTATTTTAACACTAGCATTGCAAGCAGCTTCTATGCTTAACAAGCAGCAACATGCAGTATTGACAGCCACTGAGGGTTGCAGAAAGTAAAATGCATAACAAAAAAAGTAGCAAAAAGCTTATTTATCCAGATATTTAATGTCATTGCCAGAGAGAGGGAGGAAGCAACAAGTGATTACCTGATGGGCAGTTTCTGAGCTGGGGAAGCCATGCATTTAGCTTGCCTGGACCAATTTACCAACAGGGGTCTGATAACTTCATCTCACGGACAGCCATTTGAATAATCACTTCAACAAGGGGGAAAAATTAAAAGCCTCTCAGTGAGACAGGGCTGGGCAAAGGGCCACTGCTGAATTCCAAATGAGCTATTGGTATGCGAAAGGTGAGGGGCTGTCTCCTCTTTGCTCACGTCAGACTGCTCAATCTACACACGCCTTGCTGCTAATTCAAAGTCACAACAGTGTTTTTCAACATCATAAACTAAAATCTCTCCGAAAGCAAACCACTTGCTGCGACCAGACAGAAAAAGAGAGAAACCGATACGCTGGTTTCACACGACACAAATGTACAAGAACAGATGTTTGTGCAGCACAGCTGGAGAAAGGCTTAACTTTTCTAAATGTGGGACAAAATCTCATCAACCAATTCAGCAGAGGGGAAAAATAAAAAAATGCTAATGCCTCAGAAAACACTGTAAACAGTGTAACGGTAAAGACAGCTCATTACACTGAACACCATATAGCTCCAACGTATAAAAAATTAATAACACAGCCACCAAAGATCTAAAGCGCCATACAATGTCCCATTTGGCGTGTTGCCTATGGCGTCGTTTAGCGATGATAAAGTAGGTGGAATGTATAAAGCCAGCAGTTTCCAGGTGAGTTTAGACGTAGCGGCAGGATGCCCACTGAGGCCTGAGGGCAAGACGGAGACGAGTCTGTATGCAATACTGCAGCGGAGGCCTCGTCAGATCCTGGCATGGGAACAGTTATAGTACGCTACAACAGATGCCATGCTTGTGTTCTTTAACAGCTCCCATTCCAGCCCATTTAGCAAAGCTCTAATGAACAACATACAGAACAAGTTGAAAGATAAAAGACACTTAAGGGGTAATACCTTTCTTAAGACAGCATTTAAACCAAAGTAACAAAAACTTCTTTCATAGCTACTCTCAGCTGGCTTCACTGTGATATTAGGCCCAAAAAAGTTACAGGACATGCAATGAGATTAAGACAATATTAACAATAAAAGAACGACGTAAATAATGAATCATTCATGTGCTATACAATGTCATCCCCTCATCATATATGCATTAATATATTGGAAAATACTAAAGATGTGTACCATATAAATTTTTATGAACGGAGATGAATTTTAAACTGACTTATATTTCAGGTCTTTTTTTTCTTTATCTAATCAAACCATTTAAAACAAAACATGTATTATCTGGTAATAATTTCATCGTTTTTTCCTGTATCCTCACTATTATTTTTCCATCCTGTTAGTTTTTCTAATATCTGTAACATATATTTAACTAACAAATGCTAGATCAATGACATCATCCTCCAGGAAATGACATTTTTTAGTGGGAAAACAACTGCAAAAAACATGAGCAAGCAGCAGCAATGAATTCTGTGATGTTGTATGGCACTACCTGATCAAATCTGAAAAATGTGATAGATAGATAGATAGATAGATAGATAGATAGATAGATATACCATTTCACCATTTTATAGCAATATGAAAGCACAAAACATTACAGAGAACAAAATGTACAGCACAAGACTCAATTCACTTTTTCTACAAATGTTAACAATGTTCTTGATGCAATAATTGTAAATACTAAAAGGCAGCAGTTTCAGCACAAGAACCACCAGGCGTGTTCTGACAGGCAACTGATGGTTCAATCATTTTCTGCGTTCTGTGAGCTGACAACCCAAAGACAAACAAGTCTGGTGCTAACGTGAATCTTTCACACTATTGTACTGCTACACTGACTGGGTGGGGAAAATATGTCCCGGGTAGTTCACATATGTCCATCATTCAATATTTTAAGCATGCTGGTACATAATTCAACAGTCTCTCCATTCGTACTCTACTCCTTAAGTGAATGAGGAGGGGGAGAAATCCTGTTAGAACTAATAGAATGCTGTTGGTCAATCCTCATCAGGCCAATACAAATGTAACATGCATGCAAAAATATGCAGACAAGCTGTCGTTGTCAACTTAAGGCAAGACACAACAGGCAAAACCTTAGTTTTTTTGTTTGTTTTTTTTACGCACTGATCAATTTTAAGAAATTGGTGTTAAGATGTCTTCATTTCTACACATTGGCATATTTATTTGTTTACATTTATCTTTTGTATCTGTATATTTCAATTGCAATACATATTTTTAAAAGCAGTCTTCTCGAATGAGCCCAAAATCTTCACTTCGGCAGCCCTTACAGTGTTTTATTCCTATCTATATTCTGTTTTTACAGAGTGGCTTGTTCATATATCACTTAACTGACGGCATATAACATTTTAATACCGCTGACCGTATTTTCTGATTTATGGAGTGATAAAAAGATACCAAAATCCCCTCTGTAACTTTTAACTCTAATATGTCAACAAAATGAAACGAGATTTCTGAACATCTGCAAATTGTAATCTTTGTAAATGAGTGGATATTTAATTATATCATGCCTCATTTGCATATTTAAACATACCATTTAAAAAATGGTCATATTGCACTGTGATTAATCAACTGGGAAAGTATAGATATCTATTTGTCACCATGTTCAACTGTGGTTTTTTGCCTTAAATGTCAAATTATGATGGTTCCACATAAATTATAGACGTCAGACAACGTGATATAAACAAGAAACCAAATTCAACACAGAGCACAGCATGACAGTAAAGGTCTGTTCTTGCAGCAGCTAAGGGGGAAAATCCAAATACCTGACAGACAGCGGCTAACATTCCAGCAGCTGACTGGAAGGGGGACTAGTATTGCATTGACTAGATATGACAGTCTATATATGATGTGTATAAAATCTTACAAATGAGCTACATGCATGAACTGTACAGACTTAACTTACTAGAATTCTATCACCACCAGTCTGACAGAAAGGCAAATAAGTCATGCACAACTTCATAAAGTCAAAACTAAAAATCTCAACAACGCTCCATAAACGATCTGACATCTCTTGTTCCCACAAAAACCGAGCTCGTATGCATATTAATGGCCCCACAAGTTGGCCAGGATTCGTATTTAAAATGACACGCAGCTGCCGCGCGTCTGTTTCCAAAATATTAATAGATACGGCCTCCACCTCCAACTACTGTTAGTTGACAGGACCAAAAGTTGCTCGTTTGGCAGTTCCCGGTCGAAGAGCTCTGTTCCAGCTCGGCTTACTGACCGAGTTTCAGTCACAAATATTTCAAGTCTGACGCCTGTCAGATAGGCGAACAAATAGCAGGCGAGCTAAAGTAAAGCTGGCGGCTAATTAGCAGCTCACTCTCGCTACCTGTCTGACAAAAACCGTATTGGCGGCTAGCAGATTGCTAACTAAACTTGTTCTCCTGTGACAGTGGAGATTGCAGTGTCCCCACCTGCCCCCGACCGACGGCGGCAGCGGCAGCAGCATACCGCTTGAGGCCTGAACGTCCGTCCTCCCGCTTTTCTCAGAACTTCAGCACCACACAACTAACAGTTAAAGTCGTCCATTTTTCGCGGGCCCTGACTTCAACTTCGCGAGCTCCATATCTCGAGCTCGTAACGTTCACCCGCACTCACCCGGGCTCGTGTCCGCTACTGGAGGCCAGTGCAGGTCTGTCAAAGTTAGCCGTCCCCTCCCCTTCCTTTTTTCGATCACAGCTCCCTCTCTCTCCTCGAAACGAGCCTCAGCTCTCCGTGTTTGTCGTGGGTTTGAGACCCGCAATCCCTTTACCGGTTTGTCCGTGGCGTCTCCTAGCTTCTCCGCCTCTCTCTCGCTCGTTCGTCTTTCTCTCTGAATAGCTAACATCCGGGGACTGCGCGGATCAAAAATCCGGAACTACTTTTGGACATTAGCCGGAGAACGGCCCACTGTACCAAGCTGCGACAGGCTTTGCAGCCGGAAAGTAGTGCCTTTAGTGTACAAGAATATCATTACGAGAATTATTATCAGCGACTTGTCATATTTACCATTATCGTAAGCACACGCATACCATACAATAAAAAAAATTGAATATCAAAGTTTTTTTTTTGTTTTTTTTTTTTTCACAATTCTCTAGTAGGGAACACAAATATGCATATGAAAAATACATACTTTCCAATAATTACATCTCCAGTCACACATAAATGTCCATGAGTGGGTATATATATATATATATTCACAAACAATAAACAACAAATATATATATTTTTTTTTAACATTTCAGGGGGTTGCAAGGAAAATAAATAAATAAATCCTACCATTCTTAAAAGAAAAGAGACTCATACATGGTTATTAAATGTACTAATCGATTCTAAAGAAACTTTATTAGTGCTAATAACAGCCCAGATTATAAAATCTTTGTCGAATAAGTAGCTGTATATTCGAATATAAGTTTCTGGAAGGTGTACTGTAGATAGTTCCTAAAATATTTATTAATAAAATGAAGATGATTTTATGCTGTTATTAGACTTTTTCTTTGTCTTGTTTTAAATCCGGCAGTTCATGGATGTTGATTATCATAGCGGATTGTGATTTCCTCAGGTATTTTTTAATATTAATCAATATTCTAAATATTAAATCTGTCATTGGTTCATAAGAAACGTTATTACAGCACAGTACAATTCATAAAGCCTTCGGCAAAGCAGTATACATATTAATATAATTTCCCTAATAAAAGATGTGGACATTAATAATAATAATATTAATAATAATAAGTTAATTTTAAAAAGACGTCTCCCCACTGTGCTCTGTTTACATGGAGGAAGAAAAAATTCCTCATCTGTTTTACTTTTGTGGTACACCAAGCGTTTCTGGTTTCAAAAAACAATTTCCTTATTTCTTGTAATTTATTACATTGTTATTTTAATAGTTGTGAATTTTAAAATAAAGAGTATTTATTTATTTGTTGGATGGGTAAACATCACATTAATAATGCGAAGTTGTCATGGCCCAGTCCTAAATGTTTGCGAAATGATTTGCAGCTTTTAAGCTGTAAAAAAAAACACTTCTCATTTCGTATTATTTAAACAATGCTGCCCCCTGTGAACCTGAATAGGGACTACATGTTTTACAAATATTTTGCAGTTCATTTCTCCTACAAAGCATACATTGGAAATGTGCTTTATATGTTGGATGGATAATTTTACCGCTGTTTATTGTACATTATACATTAAATAGATTGCGTATTATACTCTGCTTCTTTTATTTATGTTTTCTTGTGTATTTTCTTTTGTCTTTCATACCACTGTAATCCATGTTTCCCATAAAGCCTAAAAAAATCTAACGGAGATCCGAAACCTTTATTTTGGAATTTTCACAGCGGCCCTCTGAAGGAGCCAATCACAACATCCAAAGCTGCGCATGCGCACATTCAACCATAATAAGTTGTAGGAACTGATTGTGTTGAACTGTCACACACTAACAAGTCCAAGTTTATTAGGGTCATTCGCTGGTGAATTATATTCTTTAGCGTTTTATTTGTGAGTGAGCGAACAGGTAAACCCTTGTTTATCTTATTATGTTAATTTCTCCGTATCAGCGCGATAATAAGAGACGCTTTCTTACACTGACAGTGAGAATGTGTTGTCTTTAGGATTGATTTGTGCAGTACGCATGTTAAATGAAAATATTTTAGTTTTTGTCTGGTGAAAGTCATGATAATTGTAATACACTTTGTCACACTAAACTTGAAATTAGTGCAAGAACTTGGTGAAATATTTATCTGACCTTCATTTCATAGATGACCAACTGTGTATTGCCCAGTGACAATTATGTAGCATGTAATGTCATATTATTTTGGGTCTGAAAACTGTCTGATCTTCTTCAGCTTATGTTTAATTCCAAATGGTCATTCATAAACACATGCATATTGATAGCACTTTAATAACCAAAACTTCTTTCATTTAGGTTTACAATGGCCCACTCTGACCCCTCAGCCTCAAAGCCAGTGGACGTAGGACTGTCTGAAGAGTTTGCGGTCCCCTCTCATGTGGAGGAGGTCAAGAAACTCATGGCAGAGTTTGCCAAACACCACGGATCGGCCGGGCGCAGAGTAGTTCTGATCACTTCGGGAGGAACTAAAGTTCCTTTGGAGTCCCGAACAGTACGGTTCCTGGACAACTTCAGCAGTGGTCGGCGAGGGGCCTCCTCTGCCGAGTATTTTCTGGACTCAGGCTATGCGGTGATCTTTCTGCACAGGCATCGTTCTCTCTACCCATACACTCGTCTATACACGGGGGTCAATTTACTGGATAGCTTACAATTAGAGACTGATGTGGAGGATGCACATCAGATCCTGGTGGATCAGAACGCGCTTCCAAACATCGCAAAGGTTTTAAAACGCTATCAGGCAGTGAAAGCGGCAGGTTTGCTGCTGCCGGTGGAATTCAACACCTTGTCAGAGTACCTCCATCTCCTCAAGGCAGCAGCTCAAGCATTAAGCTCCATAGGTGAACAAAGCCACTTTTTGATTACTTGAGGCTGAATACATTTGTAGTTGGAATAATAGTTATATTCATTTCTGTTTTTCCCTCCTTAGGGTCCAAGGCTATGTTTTATTTGGCTGCTGCAGTTTCTGATTTCTACATCCCAGCATATGAAATGCCAGAACACAAAATTCAGTCTTCTAATGGGCCACTTCAGGTGTTGTATAATAAATACAAATATTAGTTCAGTTTAATAGATCAGGAAATTTTAATCTCTTAGATTGTGGCAGACCCCTAAATATAATTATCTTTGAGTAAGGAAACTCCTTTCTAAAATTCAAAATGCAGCTATATGTTTTCATGGATAAAGACCAAATTTATGTAAAAATAAATAAATAAATAAATATGAGAAATTTGTTATTATTCAGAAATAATTACTTTTTATTATGTTACATTATTGTTTTTTTATTTAATATAGTACTGTGCTGTTTGATCTAATATTTATAAATTTTTCATTATATTGGATTTTTCCGATATTAAGAATTGTTACGCTTTTATCATTTATCATATTGGTCATTTGCAACCGATTTGCAAATAAAATTATTTAAAAGCATTTAAAGAACCTTTTTGTCAGAGCCCTTGTTATTCTTAATTTTGACATTAATTAAAATTTTTAAACCAGACACATATATATCGGTTCAAAATATCGGTCTACTTGATCTGTAATAATCGGTATCGGCCCTGAAACTGTGCTGTGTCATCTAATATTTATTCATTTTTCATTATATTAATTTATAATTATGTAATTTAGTGCTGATATCAAGAACCGATTGGCAAATAAAATTATTTAAAATCATTTAAAAAAACGTTTTTGTCAGAGCCCTTGTTATTATTCATTTTGACATTAATTTTCATTCTTAAATTAGACATATATATATACCAGTTTAAAGTATTAGTATACTTGATCTGTAATTATCGGCATCAACCCTGAAACTATGCTGTTTGATTTATATATATTTATGTATATATATATATATATATATATACATATACAGTAGTCAACATTAGAAGTGGATCAAAACCTTTCATCAAAGTTGTCCTAAAACTAAAACAATACCTGTTCTTGTCTTAGGACAACTTCGATGAACTTTATTGATCCACTTCAAATGTTGACTACTGAATATATATATTTCTACATATAGATCTGTTCAAAACATCTGTAAAAATGCTGATATCGGAATCGGCCCTGAAAAACACATGACGGTCAACCCATATATGAATAAATAAATATTTATATTTAATTTTTTTAAATAACAAATTCCAAACAACATATGTTATTCATCTTCTTATTTAATGTTTTTCAGATAAGTATGAAGATGGTTCCCAAGATGCTGTCCCCACTGGTGAAAGACTGGGCACCTAAGGCATTTGTCATCTCTTTCAAGCTGGAAACGGACCCCTCCATCCTTTTGGAGCGAGCACGGCGTGCCTTGGAAACATACAACCACCAGGCAGTGGTTGCGAACGTTCTCGACACGCGCCGTGGTTATGTGGTTGTTGTAACCAAAGACACGCAAAAAGAGCTGGTCCTCACAGATGAGGAAGTACAAAAAGAGGTAGAGATTGAGGACAGGATTGTCAGTAATCTGACTGCAGCACACAGTCAATTTATGTCTCAAAAATGATGAAAAACCTTGTTGTGATGTTGTAGCATGTACCGTAGGCTCAAGGCAGATTTGGGATCAGCTTTTGCTGTCTTGTATTAATTGTGGTTCAAATTTGAATAGAGAAACTGATCCTGAAAAAACTGACTTCTGTTTTTGTCGTTCCAAACGACATCTGAAAGTTCAGAAACATCTGTTGTGAAATTAGTTTGCTTAATATAGATCTAATAATTTTCTCTGTACAAAAAAAAAAAAAAAAAAAAAAAAAAAAATATATATATATATATATATAATAATTACTGATATCTATATATGTATATATATATATATATATATATATCAGTAATTATTATCCTAATCTTGCCTTTGCTTACTATTTTGAAAACTTTAAAGCCGTCTGCAACAAATCACACACTTTAACAGCTGATGTAAATTCAATTTGAAATAATATTGAATGTATAATGTATTAAAAATAAACTGTTCTGCGATAAACATTAAACACGTTAATACTTTTGAGGTTTCAAACATTTTTAATATGCTAATAGTTCTGAAATGCACAAATGTTACCAAAAATGTTTTTTATTTTGTGATCAGAAATGATTTTATTATATTTGCTGTTTGAGCAGTTGCATAAAACATGTCTAATCTTCGTGTTAACATTTGTGAAAGTGAGTATGAACATTGCAGAAACACTAGAAATATCCATTTTAATATCACAGAGTTTGGATGAATATCATCTGTAGATTTATCACTTGAGTTTAACGCTCCTCTTAACTCCAGCACGAATTCCAGACCATTCGCCACTGTATCTCGTCTCCTCCCGTCGCACCTCACGAACCTGATACAAATAATCCAGATTTAGTGTCTGTTTTGGGTAGTTTTATAAACAAAAGTGAATCATAGAATCCTGTGACACTCACCTGACCCTTCCGACGAATTTGGGCACGTCTGAACTTCTCTCTGTGTTTGACTCTGGGATTCCGATCAATCTTCTTCCTCTTGGGTGTGAGCCCTTTGTTCTTAGACATCTTTTCACAAAATATATGATGTGGTTACGATAACATTCTCCGTAATATGACTTTCAGGTCATGTGTTTGAGTGAAAAGTCGTTAGGGTGCAAGTTGCATGTATAATTTAACCACAACACCTCACCTGATAGGTGATCGCTCTTTTAGCATTTTCGTCCATCGTCTCCTCCTCCTCTTCCACCTCCAATCTGGGAATGCAGTCAGTGACAGTAAGGTTTCTGAAGCACTATTAATGACAAACCACAAGTGCTGAATGTTATACCTGTCCTCGTTCTCGCTCTTCTTCCTCTTGAGTTTTTGTCTCTCTGCCATGGCGTTGTAAAAGCGCAGATTCGCTTCCTCGTCTGATTCCGACTCCTCTGATTCATCCAACCTAGCCTTTCCTGAAACCTAAAATATAGACATGTCAGACTCTGAAAAAAGCCAGTGTTATAACTTACATAAATTAAAATGGGAAAGTAATTACTTTAATATGTTTGCTGCCCGCTGATCTCTTTATGGTTCTGTCTTGCTTTTCTCCGTAGAGAAGCTGACGCAGTTGAGGAGCCAGTCTAGCATCTACTGCTCCTAGTTCATTTATCAGCTGTGAAAATTAAAATGAGATGTTTTGAAAGCTTTTTTTTTTTTAAATAAATACCTGTGGAAAAAAAAGGTAAAATTTGTTTTTACTTACATTTCTGTAGGTCAGTAATCGCTCAATCACAGGATGATTATGTGCAGGAATTCGCTTCGCTTTTAGAACCAAATAAAAACTGATGTTTGTGCAATAGCTGGAAAAAAAATGAATATTTATAGTGAAAAAGGGTGAAACACAATAGTGTCATGATTCAGTTTGAGTCAAGCAAAACTAATATTGCAAAATACAAATTAAAATAACTTTGTTATTTGAACACATATTAAAAATGTGTTTTATCCTTGTGATGCAAAGCTGGATTTTCAGAATCCATTATTCCAGTCTTCAGTGTCGCATGATCTTTCAAAAGTCAGGCTAATATGCTGATTTACTATCTTTTTTGATCAGTTTGATGCATTCTTGCTGTATAAAAGTTTTACTTAAAAAAAAAAAAAAAAAAATCATATTGTATGTTTGTCCTATGAATATAATTATTATGCAATATAAATGGGTCAATATCACTGTAGGGTGCCTTTTGGTGTCCTGTACATAACTTATTTGCCATGATAAGGTAACATTAAAATGACTATAAAAGGGAGTGTTATATTAAGTTTTTATATTCATAACAAAAGCATTACTTGGCTCTTTAGATACATTTCTAGATTTTTTAAAGTTTTGTGTAGGAGGATGCGTGTTATTTTGCTATGTCCCATGCACTGCTCATTAAATTTGAATGAGAGTAGAATATAGTCAAATCATAACATTTTAAAATTTTGTTCTCCTATTAATATTTTGTTAAATAATAGTGTATTGACCAATTGGCAATAAAAACGATATTTTTATTAAAAAAAAAAAAAAAAAAAGAGTTTCTCCTTGTCCCTTGAATGGTTGTCCACCCTGTCTTATTGGAGAATCCGTCCCTTTAAGAAAAGGCTGTCCCCTTTAGTGACATCTGGACAACAGATTATATTTGTCTCTTCATTGGCGGGAATTTCAACGGCTGTGGTGAGTAAGTTGGTGACTTTTAAATTGACAAGTTTTCTTAGTTTGAGTTTGCTTACTTGCTTTTCCTAAGCTTAACATGTCCACCCTGTCAGCATAAAATATGCTGGACGTGATTAGAATACAGTATTTTCAAAATATGCAAGTTTAAATATATCAAATTCTCCTCAACAACCAGACTATTTAGCTACTCAGTTTGTTTTAAGCTAATATGCTAACTTAAGCTCAAAATGTCCACTCTGTCAGCTACTTAAGCCTTAATAGGGTGGACATACACATGACAGAGTGGACATAGAATTCATTTATAGTTAATATTGCTAAAATCTAAACTGAAGTGGGGTGGTATTATTTTTCACGAAGTTGAATAAATGTTATTGTCATGTGCTGGTCCACCCTGTCATCTTGATATTTTAAAATATTATTTTCAATAATAATTTAATCATATTTCTATAATCCAGTGTGCTCAATAGCTAGGTGTGGGGGCAATAACATGCTAAACAAAAAAAACTGCATCCAAATATCAGTTTTCTCCAAATAAGAAAAAATATATGTGCGAATTGGGTTTCTTTAAAAACACATGGTTTACATAGAATTTATAATTTGAAAGCAAACAAATAACCCTGTTTAGGAAAGGGACATTATACCTTTCAGAAAATATAATTTGCATCTTCATATTGCAATGAAAACACATTTAACAGTAATATATATATATGTCCATGAAAAAGTGGAACACATCTTACGGTTTATGCTTTGAATAATGGCCCATAATTATCTAAAATAAATGTGCGGGAGCTCAGCTAATATATGTTTATATAGTACTTGAGTGTTTACTATTTATGACATAAAGCGAATGGGAAATTAAGACCAAAATTTTTGAGTATTGTAAGGGTTGAAAGGCACTCTATGGTGATACTGACCCAAATACTGCAATCAAAGAATTTGATCATATAAAAAGATGTAGATAAGGCTTACTTAAGATAAAGCTGTTGTTTCGTTTTGAGGTATTCTGCACCCTAAAGGATACAAAGCAAAAAAATAAAATGACAAGAAATGTATATTAGACTCCATTTCAAAGTATAATTACATAAAAACTGAATAACAGTCTAAAAACATAATAAGAGCTAAATTAGGTAGATCTAACTAGCCTTTCCAGGAGGAATTCGTCCATCTTTGACCATCTCCAAAAGGGGCTGAACTTCATCCCTTAATTCTGTAAGCTGAGTATGCAAAAAACACTCGAATTCATCAATAAGACATCACTGAGGGAATAGTTTTGCGATGCAAAAAGCCACATAAATGTCATTACTTCAATCCACTACCTTTGCTTTGAAGTCCTGAATGAGTTCTAGCAACTCTGGTGATTCTTTCTTTAGCAGTTTGAGCTTTTCCTTCTGTGACATGGTCTTCAAATCCTTTACAATCCTTTCTTGTTTTTCAACCTCTTTCTCTACTTCAGCCTCTGCTGCAAATTCCTAAAAGACCGCAGGAAGGGTACAACTTTGGGTGGACTTTGGGTGATATGATGCAAATACAGAAACTCTACAAAGGAACATGGAAGTTTAGTACCTCAAGCAGGTTTAGATCATAGTCCTCCTCGCTTAGGTTGGCGACCAGTCTACTTTGAATTTTTTTGGCCTCCTCTTCTTCCTCTTTGTCTTCTGCTTCCATGTCTTCAAGAGATTTGCCCTCTGCAGAATATACAAAACAAACATGCTAGTATATGTATACACATGCATAATAATATAAAGCTACATCACAGGTAAAATGAAGAAATGCTTACTTTTGGTGATATAATCAGAATCATAGAAAATCCTCTTTTTGTTTCCCCAAGCCAAGTCATTTGGGAGATCTGGAATGAAAATGGAAGACAATGCCTCAAACATCTATACACAAGTGGAAGAAAATACTTTCATATACTTGAATATTCTCATAAATACATTTCTTAAAAAAAAAAAAAAAAAACATAAACAGTGTTTTATTTGGCTAATCTTTAAAACATATTACCATCATCTTGCTTTCCTTCTAGGTCACTTTCCATGTCTGTCTCCTCTTCCTGCACTTCCTCCTCTGCTTCGTCATCATCATCATCATCAGACTCAGAAAGTTCCAGGGGCATGATCTCCTCCTAGAAAGAAAAACCTATTATTACTGATCACTAAACTAAGCGGAAAAGGTAAAATTATCACCGTCAATAAAAAGCCTCATGTTACAATAAAACTGGTCTGCAATTGTTTTATTTGCTTACCGCTTTATCTTCATCCTCTTGGTCGCTGTCTTCTTGAATTCCATGAGCCAGAAGTTTCTACAGACCAAAGTCAAAGTTGCATTATTATGTAATAGGATAGTTTTGTGGCAGTTCATGCTTTAAAAAAATGAGGAAAATATAACTCACTGAGATTTTTTCATTGTGGAATTCATCTATTTTATCCTCCACATACTTCGATGATCTCTGATGAGAAAACACGAAGTTGTTTACAATCAGAAAATCATTATATTAATACAAAACAAATTTGTATGTAAAAAAGTACCTTATCTGGAATAGCTTCATTCTTATAAGCTTGAGGATCATCACTGTCATATTCTTCTTGCTTCTTTTCTTTACGCCTTCTTACTATCCTTAGGGGGAAAATGCAAAAAAAAAAAAAAAAACACTGCAGTATTACTAATACGCAATGGTAAAATTATAAAGAACTTAATTATATATCTTTGCACTGACATTTGTAGTGTAGACGTCTGCCTGCATAGCTATGTGTATTTATACAAATTTCATAGTAAAATGCGATGCAAAATACAATAAATCGGTTGGTTTAATGATGGATATTTAAAAATATGTTTCATAAAAACATGATCAAAGTTCTACCATTCGGATAACGAGCAAAAACTAGCAATCGCAAAGACAAGTAGACTAGACTACATACCTTCTTGCTCGAACCATGCTGTCAGCGGTTTATAAAAAATACTACTTGATCTATATATTAGAGAAGTTTACAAATAGTGAAAGCTTATAAACCAAGACACAACAAATACATCAATTATCCGCGTGGACTTCCAACATGCGTTTAGCACGGGAAGTAAAACGTTACCGAGTACTTCCTCCACTGCGCGAGTGTACGTCAAAATAAAAGTATCCAAAAGCAATTTCTTTGTTTCAGAACAGATACATATATACACTGCCAGTCAAAAGTTTTTGAACATTTCTCAAGATTTTTAATGTTTTTAAAAAAGTCTCTTCTGCTCCCCAATTTATTTGATCTAAAGTACAGCAAAAACAGCACAATAACTGTTTTCTATTTGAATATATTTTATAATTTTATTATTCCTGTGATTTCAAAGCGGAATTTTTAGCATCATTACTCCAGTAACATGATCCTTCAGAAATCACTCTAATATTCTGATTTGCTGCTCCAAAAAAAAAAAAAAAAAAAAAAAACATTATTATTATTATGTTGAAAACAGTCAAATTTATTCAGTTTTCTTTGATGAATAGCAAGTTCAGAAGAACAGCATTTATCTGAAATGGAACATTAAAACTTTGAAAATAATGTACTCAACTGTTTTAAACATTGATGATGATGATAATAATAATAATAATAATAATAATAATAATAATAATAAATGCTTCTTGAACAGCAAATCAGCTAATTAGAATGATTTCTAAAGGACCATGTGACACTGAAGACTGGAGTAATGATTCTGAAAATTTAGCTTTGATCAAAGGAATAAATTACATTTTAAAATATATTCAAATAGAAAGCAGTTATTTTAAATAGTAAAAATATTTCACAATATTACTGCTTTTGCTGTACTTTGGATCAAACAAATGCAGGCTTGGTGAGCAGAAGAGACTTCTTTAAAAACATTAAAAATCTTACTGTTCAAAAACTTTTGACTGGTAGTGTATATGTGATCTATCTATTCCAGGGATAGGCAACGTTGGTCCTGGAGTGCCATTGACCAGCAGAGTTTAGTTCCAACTGTAATCAAACAAACCTGAGTACTAGGGCTACACGCAGGTGAGTTTTTTTTTCAGGGTTGGAACTAAACTCTGCAGGACATCGGCACTCCAAAGGTGCCTTCACGTCATATCGGAATTCCTGTATTACGAGATTCCAACTTGTAAAAAGCGTTCACGTAATCGTACAACTCGTAAATACAATTTGTGAACTGGGAGTCTTCTAAAATATACGACTTGTACCACATGACCGCTGTCCCACCTGACCAACGTAGGTTCTGTTTAGGCGTTGATACTGTTGCCATAGAAAAGCATTATTCCGAGTCTGAGGACGTAAACAGCTCCGAGAAGAACGTCACAAGTTGTCATCTCGAAATTACGGTAATTACGATATGGCGTGAACGCAGCATATTCTTTCAACGTCCAGACCCGCCCACTACACCATGCGCCTCTGCACTGAGTTTACTGATTGGCTTACAGGAGCGCATGCGCAGTCGCTCTCTTTCCAGTGTCGATACAGAGCACGACCAGACGTAGAAGAACAAGAGGTGGAAGAGCACAGCTTCGTCTTTATTATTTTAAAAAGATCATTTAAGTCAAATAATTTCGGTAAGAATATGCAAAGTACATCAATACACACAATGTATTTCATGTAGCCATACACAACACTGTCGACATTTGCAAAAATGCAGTGGTTTAATGGAGGGCAGGGTGATTGTGAGCTGCAAGCGAACGACATAACTTAGTTTTGTTTAAATGGGTAATACGGAGCTAGCCAGGCATCTTTTCCTTCTTGTGCAATTGGTATGTTGTGTTCTCATTTCTAAGAAATGCTATGCTGAATTGAAAGATTCAGAGAGTAGCAGCGAGCTTTGTTTCTGCCGTAGACGGCATCAGCCCATTTGCGCTTGTAAATACAGACGGCGCCATTTTGTCATCTCGCTGGTTTTGAGGTTTGAATGGCTGATGACGCCATGCCATGGATGTTATTGTTAAACTCTTATTCAGCTAGATGGTTTTTTTTTATTCAAGAAATCAAAGAGTGCTATGTTTCAAAGCTTTTCTCGATCGGCTGGTCATACCTTTCTGTTTCTATTGTTGTGATTCTCACTTTTATTTCAGTGGTTGGTGGTTTTTGCAAAAGCAAGCTGCAATCGTGAATACGCTCTATTTGACACATAATTTGCAATGTGCCCCGAATGAAGCTCATTTCATGTTCGATGTTGTCTTAAGTATGTAGCACTTCGTCATATTTCAGCATAAATCTGACGTTGTGACATTTTGCTTTACGTGAAAAGTCTTGCTGCAATAGAAATCTCTAAGTTAAGGGTTTTTATACCATGTTTTCAAGGTGCATTTAGCAGACTTCTACCTTGATGTCGTATTTAATTATTTTGTTGTTGGTTGTTTCTGTCTGTTTTTACATGCATTCAGGTTTATGGTTAGTGGCCTGTGATAAGGTGACCTGGTTTCCAGTTTTGGGTTGTTTTAATGTTATTTAAATGGCAGAATGTAGTTTGTCACATTTTGGTTTAAATACACTCTTATGTAATAACTAACCTAGTTTTGTGGTTTCCGGTGGTAGGGGATCAAATACTTTTCTCCCATTTAAACTTTTCACCCAAACCCATAAAACTTTGTCATCTTTGAAACACAAATGAAATATTTTTAATGAAACCTATCTGTCTGTCCTTTGAAAGTCCATGAAACCAAAACTAGAGCACATCAAAAAAGTACATAAAGAGACTGCAAGAGTAATCCATAGAAATTGAGAGAGTTAATCAACATCTTGTTTCCAATGATGAAGAATTGGAGAATCAGGAGGTTTGTTCTCATTCAAGCAAGCATCTTTGAGCTTTTCTTTATAATCTTTGTTAGGCTCCATGTATGAGAGTTGGTGATTGTGGATACAAGTCTGAATTAAATCTGTTTATTAGGGCCCGAGCACTGCAGTGCGATGACCCTATTGGAATTGCTCTGTTTATTATATGAAGTGGTCATGTCTCTTCAGAAGATTTGGATTACACCCCTTAATTCATATGGGTTATCTCTTTTTGTACTATTTGATATATTACATTTAGTTGCGTGGACTTTAAGTGGATGGACAAAAATGAAAGAATATGAAATATCTTTGGGTTTCCAGAGATGAACTGGAGTCTTGAATGTGAGTAAATAATGAGAGTTTCTATTTTCAGGAGGTTTAATGTGTCATGGATTGAGTTGAGTGTAAAAATCATATTCTCTGTGTAGTGTGATTAGTGAAGAAAGTACAGTTGTTCTTGGTGTCAAACTGGCCTTTTTCTGATTTTCTGTATGTTTACAGGTTACTAATTTGCAGGTTAGAAGTACATGTCAGGCTGACAAAAGCTAGATGCTGTTAGATATGCACTTTACATTTCTTACACTTTGATCACAACTTATCAACATTATCAGATGTTGTCTTCACTCCATCCAAGGTCACAATCTGTTTTTATAGCTTAACATGCTTTGACATCTGTTTTTTTTTTTTGTTATTTGAAAATGTTCAAAAATGTTTTATGTATTGCTGTAAAGTATGAATGTTTGCTGGGGTTCTTGAAATACATGACATGCATGCGTTTTAAGACCAATTTTTATGTTTATGGCTTTTGCGAAGCAGCTGGCCAACATCTGATGTGCACAAGTGGTGATTAAATTTTTAGTTTTGCTGTACAAGAATCTGTTATACTAAATGGGCTGGAAATGGCTGGCACTGAATGTTTTTCTTGGAGACACTCATGGGTATGCTTGTTCTAATGCTGTTTACATATATTTCCCTCCGTTTATTCTTTTTATTACAGTCAAGAATTGATTTTAAATGATTGCCGTCAGGATTGGATTGGGTATCCTGTGCATCTTGTAACGAAGCAACACTTTTAATACAGGTAAGCATTTGAGGGATCTTAGTCACCTAAACTCAGAGATGTTTGGTCAACAGCTTTTTTTTGTTAATTTTTGAGAGGAAAAAAAAAGCCTTCATTTAGAATCTAGAAATGTGGTTTATTTTTGTTGTCTTAATGTATTGTAATATGCGTTCTGTCCGAATGGTTGACTATATCTACAATGCAGTTCTCTCTCTCTCTCTCTCTCTTTAAAACAATGCTATTAAAGTTGTGGGGGACGACTGAAGAAAATTGCTGCCAATCTTTCTTTTAGGTTGTTGGTGGCTACAGTAAATTGTTATAGAACGTATTTAAGCCTATTTAGGGCTCCCACAGTTGTTGAAATTGAAGAATTTTGAAATTGGGATTTTTAAGTCTGGAAAAATGCTTAAGTCATGCAACACAAGTTTTTCTGGTTCTGCTCAGCTCCTAAATAATTGGTCAGCTAAGCTATAAATTGTTTTTGTTGAGTGCAATCTCTATTTTTATTTTATTTTTTTTAAAGGATTCGAAAAAAAAAATGCTTATCCATTAATCCCAGGTGACTATAAAAGCCATAGAAATTTATGGGTCAAAAGGTTTGGGAAGCCTGTGGTCAGTAAACAATTAAGTCAGACACTGTAAAATAGGCTATACCAGTGGTTTTCAATCCACAGCATGTTTTGATTTAGATTATCAGCTCATTAGAAGAGATCTTCTGTGACTGAATGTGTCAGATAATATAAAAATGTGCAGTGCTGTGGGTCCCCAGGACCAGAATTGAAAACCAGTGGGCTGCGCCATATTTGCTTAATACAAAATACCAAATGGTATTAGTGGTCTGGGCCTCCTGTTACATTTGAAGATTGTGAGTTAAGTTGTCAGTTAAACTCATGCAATTGGGATGTTTAACATAGTATTTTATGTAGTGATTTTATGTAGTGTTTCAAGATTGTGTTTAAAAATTGCTGTTGTTAAGTTTTGTTCCGTTCAATTCATTAGTCATATTTTGTTCTGATTTGATTTGATACTAAACTGCTGTTGCATGCTATAAAATGAAATGAAATATGGTAGTGTGCTTTGGCTACATCTACAAAGCCACTAAACAATGTGATGAGCTAAAAATTTGTTTCATACTGGCTTCGCAGTGTTAAAATTCAAGCGCTTTTTATTGTGCTATAAGGTGTTTTCTCACATAATCTTTGGTCTTGATGTTAATTGTCTTCTTGTGGATTGTATACTGGTTTTCTGCCTTTTACCATAGCCTGACAGTCGTTGCCTTCTTTCATCTACAGGTGTTTGTTGTTGCACCTCAGCATGGCTGTGGTCATCCGTTTGCAGGGTCTCCCCATTGTGGCTGGGACTATGGACATACGCCATTTCTTCTCTGGATTGACCATCCCGGATGGTGGTGTGCATATTGTAGGGGGTGAACATGGTGAGGCTTTTATCGTGTTCGCCACAGATGAAGATGCAAGGCTTGGGATGATGCGCACAGGGGGGTCGATCAAAGGGTCCAAGGTTTCTCTGTTGCTGAGTAGCAAAACCGAAATGCAAAATATGATCGAGCTCAGCCGTAGGCGCTTTGAAACTGGCAGTGCAGAGGTTGCCACAGGAAATGGCAGTAGGCCCGGTCCACCAGTTAGTACTGGTGGAAGTGGAAGAGGTAACTTGCCAACCACAGCACAAGGCTTTAGTAACACAACTTCAACTACAGCCACCACAGCGGTGTCAACACACGAGTCTGTAAGCAACAAGACTGTCCCCACATTTTCAACCACTACAATGGGCAACATGCCCCCAAACTTTAACAATTTCAGCAGCCCAAGTCTTAGTTTGGGATCCACAATGACCACAGCAATGTCGTCGTTGAACTCTGTACCGCCCCCGATACCTCCCTTGCCCACCATGCCAACTCTACCGCCGATGCCCCCCATACCAGTACCGCCACCAGTGTCCACATTGCCACCGGTTCCAACTGTTAATCCGCTCACGTCAGTGCCTCCGGTCCCTCCCATTGCACACATGCCGCACCTACCTGCCCTTCCGCCATTCAACCCCGGCGTCCCTCCCCCAGTTGGCCCTGTCACCGGTGGTTTAGCCTCCGGTCCACTGTCTCTCGGAAATCCCAATCCAATGTTCCTGAATCCCTTAAACCCTCTAAACCCCCTGAACCTCCAACCTCACATGAAATCATCAGTGACAAACCCAGATGAGTTTTACATTCATCTACACGGCCTTCCATTTTCAGTCACTGAAAATGACGTTAGAGATTTTTTCCAGGGACTTGGAATCGAGTCCGTTCGCTTGCTCAAAGACAACCTTGGTAGAAACAACGGCAGGGCGTTGGTTAAGTTCTTCTCACCCCAAGAGTCTTTTGAGGCTCTGAAAAGAAATGCAGGAATGATAGGCCAAAGATACGTCGAGGTTTCTCCAGCTACAGAGCGACAGTGGAGAGAGAGCATGGGACAGTCTAAATCAGGTGGCGACTCTGAACACAGCCGACATCGTCGCAGAAGCGCCAATTCGCCACCACCCTCTGGCCGTGAGCGAGCCAGGTCCCGTTCTCCCCACAAACTGGAATTCTGTGTATATCTGAAAGGACTTCCATATGAAGCAGAAAACAAGCAGATCTTTGAGTTTTTCAAAAATCTTGACATTGTTGAAGATAGCATTTATATTGCGTATGGACCCAATGGCAGGGCAACCGGTGAGGGATTTGTTGAGTTCAGGAATGAAGCGGACTACAAAGCTGCTCTCGGATGCCATATGCAGTACATGGGTAGTCGCTTCATACAGGTGCATCCGATCACAAAGAAAAACATGTATGAAAAGATAGATGCCATTCGCAAACGAATGCAGGGATCCCAAGGCGATCAGAAGAATAGCTCGGGTGAAGGAGGAAAGAGTGCCAAGAACTGTGCTCACATAACCAATATTCCCTATAACGTGACAAAGAAGGATGTCCGTCTGTTTCTTGATGGCATTCAGTTGTTTGAGGAAAGCCTTAAGGTGTTAGTTGATGCAAATGGAAATGGGCTTGGCCAGGCTATTGTGCAGTTTAAGTCTGATGAGGACGCCCTTAAAGCAGAGAGACTACATAGGCAGAAATTGAACGGCAGAGATGCCTTTGTTCATTTGGTAACGTTCGAGCAGATGAAGGAAGTTGAGAGAAATCCTCCTCCCCAGGCAAAAAGAGGCCAGAAATCCCAAGGAAATTCTCATGCTCATGCTCATGCCCATGCCCATGCCCATGCTCATGCCCATGCCCATGCCCATGTACATACTCAGCCCCAGTCCCAAGTTCCCCAAGCACCTCACGCTTTTCCAGGAATGACAGGCGATGAGTTCAGTTTTCTGAGAAATGCTGTAGGAACCCTTGGCAACGGTCCCCCTTTTGTCAACCCGTTCGTTGCCCCAGGTAATGGACTGGCAGGTCCACCGCCTTTGCCGCCACTCGGTGCTGCTTTGGGCGATGTCTCGCTTAGCGTTCCCCCGCCAATGGTTGGAGGACCTCTGCCCGGTCCTGTTCTAGAGCACCCTGGTTTTAGACCCGATGGCAGCACCGCACCTTCCGGCTTTGTTGGCGCGCTAGAGCCCCTGCGGGGCATCCCACCGTTTGATAATGGATCTACGCGTAAAGCAGTCAACCAAAATCGTGGCGGTAGCCAAGGTCAGCGGCCGGCTTCTGAGAGTTTAAGAGGACCGTCCTGCGGTGGTCCAGGTAATCCGCGGCCCACCATTGTCAAAATTCAAAACATGCCCTTTACTGTGACCGTTGATGAGATTATTGATTTCTTCTACGGCTATCAAGTGTTGCCTGGTTCTGTGTGCTTGCAATTCAATGAGAAAGGTTTGCCCACTGGGGAAGCAATGGTTGCTTTTGACTCCCATGATGAAGCAATGGCTGCTGTTATGGACCTGAATGATAGGCCCATTGGGGCAAGAAAAGTTAAGATCACTTTGGGATGAAAGCAACATCCATGTCTTACCTTTTGACATGGTTTTCTGAAAAAATACCATATCTGGTTGTTTTTATGTACAGAAGAAGAAACTGACAAGTATTAGATTTTCTTTTTTTCTGGACACGTTATTTATCCAAGACTGTAGTTATATGAAGCATGACATAACTAAGGAAAGACTGTTTATTTTAAATTCCTCTCAACAGCATTGTTTAAGACTTCAGGTCAATAATGTGTTAGTTAACTTCTGCAGATCTAAAAGAGGGGCTTCTTTATAGTGGTATGTTCAATAGAGCCTAATATCTGCGATGGAGGTTAACTGGCAAGTATGTTTGCGCATTGTTTTGTACCTCTTCTCAAGTTTTTCACATCTGTATATGATCCATGCTGCATCTACACGTTCCCTTCTGAGGTAAAACTGTGCTGCCGTGCATTGTGTGCTAAATTCATGCCTACACTTCAGCTACAATGTTTGCTCTCTGCTGCAAGCTTTTCTCTGTCAATAAAATGCAAATGTTCATGTCTTTATCAATATCTGTTGCTGTCACATTGGATTGCTTTAAAAAGCCTGATGTCAAACCAATTCTGTAAATGCTAAGCGGGGATGTGAAGCAAATGCCACATTGTAATATGTATATGAAAGCATTTTACTCTCTTTGCTTAGCTTTTCTTCTCATTGCTGTGGTCTTTGATAGCTTCCTTTTTTTTTTTTTTTTTTTTGGATGTTTGGCCTTTTTTTTTAACTGTTGTTGAAATGGATTTAATTGTTATGCTTAGTTTTTGACGTTCCAGCGCTTTTTGTCTTGTAAATACGTTCCAGCTACTTTTTTTGTCAATAAAATGCCATTCCTGCAAATGATGACACTTAAAGGTATTGTGTTCTCTCCTGTGCTTCTGTTTTTTTTTTTTTTTCTTTTCAGTTCAGAAATGAACAATAAAATGTTTTGCTGTGACTTCCTTGTTTCCCATATTAAACTATATTTGAAATATTTTTCATCGGATGTGTTATTGTAGAGATGAGACTGTAGTTCTAATCGATTGCTTGTTGCTTTAGACTGTCTTTATATTGCAGCCTTGACTTTTTCCCACAATGCATGATTTAAAATGTATTTTTTTTAAATACCTGAGATGAGAAAGCACTGCTTACTATTTTCTGTTACAACAGATAAGCGTTTCAGGTAAAAGCGTTGTACTGTTAAATAAGTTTTTGGTTGTTTTTTGTTTTTATAGAGTGGAAAAGATTTTGTTCAGTTGAGTAATAATTTTAGTTAAGATTCTGTTGAACTACACAGTATAGATTTAGTCTTATGCCTAAAATATAGCGTTTGGATCAGAAACTAATGAAATTTTGCCCCAGTTGTGCAACAGATGGCTATTTAATAATGCAGTGTTTCCATGTGTAAAAATAAAGAGGAACACATTTTTGAATATGGCTGTTTTTGAACTTTGTTCTGATATTATACAAGGGGATACGCAATTCTCATACAAACTGCGCTGATGAGAGGCGCATGAAATGTTTCATTGTTTTGGCTGTGGATTATGATGGCAAATGATGTTATGCTGCACAAAAGCTTTTCTAAAAAAAAAAAATCAGGTAGCACATGGTTGTCATTTTTATCTTCTAACCTGGTTTTCAAAGAATTCTATATATTCTCAATGCATTTCTATCAAAGCAGGTTAAGTGGGATTGCTCTCAAATGCTGTTCTTTGATGCTTTGAATCTGCTTGCACTGGGTGTGAGATCATGGTTATTTATGCACTTTTTATATGGGTTGATATTGTACTTTTGTTTTTGTGAAATGCTTTCGAATTAAATTCATGACTAGTTGAGTTCATTTCTGCTGTTTTGCATTCTCCAGCTTTGTGGACTGCATATTTTACTTTGTGCCTTCCTGATTAACATGTTCATGTTCAGGTAAGTGTTAATCAAAGACATTAATAATGCTATAAACCTACCTGTGAGCATTGGATTGTCTATTTAATAGCGTATAGTAGATTTAATAGTGTCTGCTCTTTTAATATTACAAAGGAAGAATGCATTATGTGGAAAAAAATTGGAAATGTTTTGCTGTATTTGAATAGTCATTCTTGTTCGAGACATAAAATGCTGCTATGCATTAATTTTGGAAAAAATGAACTGGTATTAAACTAAAATTGATTTTTGTGGAGGTATGCAATTGAAATGCTGTTTCTATAAGATGTGCAAGTTATAACATCGCTTTGCTGTGGTGATTGAATTGGTGAGGTTGATGTTAAGGAGTCAAGTTTGTTTCTCAAAGACATTTTAAGACTTGTATACATTTTATATTTTGATTGCACTGCATATCAAGAAGGAACAGACGCCCCTGATTTGTCACTCTGAAAGATTTCTATCAAATGAGGTGCTTCTGTATTGTTTGCTCGCTTTTTGCAAATGATTTGGCCCAGTTGTGAAATCTGTGTTACTATGGAGACATAGCGGTCAAGGAAAGCACGCTCAGCCTCTGCTAGCTGTTTTTTTTTTTTTTTTTTTTTTAAACCTAGTTGCTACGACAGGTTACGCTTAAACCAGTCTAGTAACTGTGCTGTGGCACTACAGATAAAACTGACACGCTGGTAGAATACTTAAATATAAAGCTGCTGAATGATCGATGCACTGTTGGGTGTACATGAAAGTATTACGAACTCATGCAGTGAGCTATTAATTATTCAACACTCAAACGCTATTATTTATAGATTAAGTTGCTAGTACTGGTTAGACGCGTGTTTTATTATGTAAAGTATTATGAGTGTAAGTTCATGGCGTTGGTTAAAATTAGAATTGTTGTTCTGTCCTCGGTGTAATGAGTCAGTCCACGTTAGTTTCGTGCACGGTACTCTGTGCTGTGGGCTGGTGCGGTGATTGACAGGCTTCTGGCCAATCGCAGCACACTTTCAGCTGGCGTTCTGACCAATGGCATTGCACGTCTGGAGAAGAACTGAATGGCACGCCCTGCTCATTTTATATTACATGAACGTGTCAGGGTGGAGACGGTAGTAGTAGGCAGTATTGGCACAGAGTATCTCCGAGCACAGTTTCTACAGTTTGAAAATTGTTAAGGGTATGATATTTTTGATTTCATGGTCGCATTTGTCCGTTTGTTTTATAATAGCGGGTTGTCTGTTTTAGTTTCGCGGTGCGCCGTTAAAGCAATGCACAACTGTTTTTAATCGCGTTCTAATACATTTAAGGCGTGACTGTCGGAAAGTCTGAAATACTGACATTTAGGCCCTCAGATACGATATTTACCTCACATTCCTTTGTTTTTTTTCTATTAAAACGCATAGTTTTGTGAAATGGGCCATGTATTATTCGAAAATTATGTGGAGTTTTGTTTTTACTTTGCTGCGGATGAGTTCAGCAGAATGCGTCCTTCTGAAAAATTCTTTCCCTTTCATCAAAAATTTTCACTTCCTCACGTTTGCACGCTTCGGTGATCCACTAAAGCTGTTTGGCTTCGAGGCAAAAACTTCATACAAGTTTGTATCTGTTGTGGTTTTCAGATGGCCGCTAATTGTGTGTCGAAGGTCGAGCTCTCCATCTCATGCAATAATCTCCTGGATAAAGATGTTGGATCCAAATCTGATCCACTCTGTGTTCTGCTGCAAAGCATCGGGGATGACAAATGGGCAGAGGTATGCATTTTAAGCCGTAAAAGCGGCTGTAGCTGAATTGCAATTAAAGAACATTTCCTTTTTTACTTTGTATAACAGCACCAGACAAATGTGTCACTGTAACAGTTTTTATTGGGGGGAAAAGTACAAAGTCACTGCTTGACACCATTACTAAACTGACCTTATCTATTCTAATTGTTTTCGTTTTATTTGTTATAAAACACGACTCTGACACTAGCATTTGCTATTCTTTTTTTTCTATTCTTTTTACTTGTTTCATTTTCATTTAATATTAAAATTGTTTCATTTCCATCTGACACTAGCATTCCCTATTCCTTTTCTATCTACTTGTTTTCTTTTTATTTTGTTTGATTGACATATATATATATATATATATATATATATATATATATATATATATACACACACACACACACACACACATTTATCCTTGTTTGCTTAATGTATGTGATTATTGCAGGTTCAACGCACAGAGAAAGTGAAGAATTGCCAGGACCCTGAGTTCTCCACAAAACTTCACATTGATTACCACTTTGAGAAGGTGCAGAAACTAAAGTTTGGCATCTATGATATTGACAACAAGTCTGTTGACCTCAAAGATGATGACTTCCTGGGAGGCTTTGAATGCACTCTTGGCCAGGTATGTATTGTGAGAAGTGTTACAGTGAAATGCACGTCCTGTGATCTCTGTTCTGTAATGTTAGTGGCTCTATACTTCATTAAAAATGTATACCATATGCTTAACAGTGTTTTAGTGGTAACCATACATTCTAATTCATGGCTTTGTTTGTGCACCAAACTTTACAACAGATTGTGTCAAGTAGGAAGATTACCAGACCCCTTCAGCTCAAGGCAGGAAAACCAGCTGGGAAAGGCACAATAACAGTACGTGTTCATAAACACTCGTACTAACATTTATAAAATGGCAACATTGGTAAAAGGAAATGGAAGTTTATCGCATTAGTGTTTGACCACCTTCCTGATTAATTTTTTTACAGGCCTCATAATTGAGTTCATTTGCATTTGCAGTATCTTTATTTGTAGAAGAGTTTAAGGGCTTCACAAAAGAATGAATAATTTGAATATGATAGAGTTTTTAGTTAACCACAAAAAGCCCTCTGTTTTTGTGAATTTGCATTTGTGAATGTATGCAAAGGTTGTCATTACCATGTAGCAATTATTATTTTATTATTATTATTATTATTATTATTTTTTTTTTTTTGTGAAGTGGTTATAGTGGCGGGCATCTGTTTCCTAGTTTTTGCAACAGTTGTGTCAGTCAAAAGTTTTTTTTTTTGTTTTTTTTTTTGTTTTTTTTTGCAAAGGTCACAGCTGATGAGGTGAAGGACAACAGGGCTGTTGTGATGGAAGTGGAGGCCAAAAACCTGGATAAAAAGGTAGACATAATCAGCCTCTGTGTACTTGCTTGTTAAAACTAATTATAATTTGTACTTTATCAAGTATTACTGCTATCTTACCACAAAAATGATTGCCATATTCTGAGTAAATGCAGTTGTGATACAAACTCTTATCAGTTCTATGGAAGATCCATGTTATTTTTCACTACTACTTTCAGGATATGTTTGGGAAGTCGGATCCATTTTTGGAGTTTTTCAAGCAAGAGGATGATGGGAAGTGGCAGTTAGTTCACAGGACAGAGGTTTTTACCCACTTTTTCTTGCGTTTTTTTTTTTTTTTTTTTTTTTTTTTTTTTTTTGGTGCATGCAAACAATTAATTGGGTATTCCATTTTTGCTGATGGTTGTTTTGACTTTTTTCTGTTATTAATAGGTCATCAAGAATAATTTGAATCCATCTTGGAAAAAGTTTACTGTTTCCTTGCATACATTCTGCAGTGGTGACCTGAATAAACCAATCAAGGTATCAAAGTTTTTTTTTTTTTTTTTTTTTTAATGCTCACTCAGATTTGCATTTGTCATAGTATCTTCATTTAAGATAAATTCACTATGCAAGTTAAAACATTGTTTGTTTAGATGTCCAACACATATGTTTAGGATAACAGGGAGAAGTTGGTGCTTTTGGCCATCAAATATAATTGAGAATAACATGGCTTTTCCCATCAAGGAACATTTAATTTTTACAGCATACATACTGTTCAAAAGTTTGGTGTCAGTAAGAAGCCTCCTGTGCTCACCACTGATACATTAATTTGATCAAACATACAGTAAAACCAGTAATATTGTGAAATATTATTACATTCTGTTTATTCTGTTATTCTGTTTTAATATTTTTTTAAAATATGGAAATTGTGAAACATTCTTTTCAGGGTTCTTTTAATATAATATACTCACCCCCTTGTCATCCAAGATGTTCATGTCTTTCTTTCTTCAGTCATAAAGAAATAGTTTTTTGAGGAAAACATTTCAGCATTTTTCTCCATATAATGGACTGCTATGGTGCCCTGATTTTGAACTTCCAAAATGCAGTTTAAATGCGGCTTCAAATGATCCCAAATGCGGTTGTAAACGATCCCAGCTGAGAAAGAAGGGTCTTATCTAGGGAAACGATCGGTTATTTTCATTTTTAAAAAAAAATACAATTTATATACTTTTTAATGTCAAGCGCTCATCTTGTCTTACTCTGTTTGGCTTGTTTTTACTGGTTCATGACAGTTAGGATATGTAGGAAAAACTCCCATCTCATGTTCTCCCTCAACTTCAAAATCGTCCTATATCGCTGTTTTACATTTTTTGTTAAGGGTGTTTGATCTTTGCATGTTCACTTTGCAAAGACTGTGTCGATGCTGCTTCAGCGATGTAGGATGATTTTGAAATGATTTTTGAAGTTGAGGGAGAAAATACGATTGGAGTTTTTCGACATACCCTCACTGTCTTGAGCCAGAATACACAGAGTTCAGGGAGAGCAAGGCAAGATGAGCATTTGAGATTAAAAAGTATTTAAATTGTATTTTTTTTTTTTTTTTTTTTTTTAAATCGCTAGATAAGACCCTTCTTCCTCGGCTGGGTTTACAACCGCATTTGAAGCCACATTTAAACTGCATTTTGGAAGTTCAAAATTGGGGCACCATAGCAGTCCACTATATGGAGAAAAATGCTGAAATGTTTTTCTCAAACAGAAAGAAATGGAACGAAAGACATGAACATCTTGGATGACAAGGGGGTGAGTACATTATGTGTGAATCTTTGTTTTGGAAGTGGACTTCTCCTTTTAAAAAAAAACAGCATTTATTTGAAATGGTAATCATTTGAGGCAAAAAACAAAACTCTTTACTGTTACTTCTGATCATTTTTTTTATGCACGCTTCACTATAAATTCTTTTTAAAAAAAATCTTGATAATCAAAAACTATTTGAACAGTAGTGTATAAAACCCAGGTAACAGCTTTAGGAGAAAGCTATTAGATCAGATGGTCGGACACATAGTATCATGAAATATAATTGTGTACCTGTTTTAAGGGGCCAAAGACACTGTTAGCCAGCATTTTCAGTTGTCCTAGTCCTTAGACTAAAGCTCTGTCTAATTGCTAGGTAACTTGTTACGATAAGGATGAAGACACAAGCTCAGACATGATAGGAGAGTTCACCTGCACCACTGCTAAACTAATGGAGGCTAAAGACAATGCGGTGAGCAGGATGCAAGTCTGTTCGTTTTCTCTAAACATCTTTCTTTTTCTTTTTCTTTCTGTCTGTCTGTCTGTCCGTCCGTGGCTTTTTGTTTTAGGTTCATTGTTATGATTATGATAGCGATGGCACTCATGATCTCATTGGTGTGTTTCAAAGTAATGTGTCAGATCTGCAGAAAGCCCCGGTGAGACTGCACCTTCACTGCTCCAGCCTTTCTTGTTGTCCTTGTGTTAACAGTAGAACACTTCCTTTTCTTCACATTAATTTCCAAGCTATTTACTTCCATAAGTTCTGGGTATGTAGAGCATAAGTGAAATGTTTTCATTTTTGTAGGTTGAGTTTGACTGCATTCATCCAGAGAAGCAAAAGAAGAAAAAGAGTTATAAGAATTCTGGGGTCGTCAGGATTAAGTACTGCAAGGTTTGAATGACCATCATCTGTTATGTATAAAAATAAACTGAACAATATTGTGTTATACCTGTTATAGTTGCAAGTTATTTAGAATAATTTTATGATAATGATAATAAATAATCCCCACACTGTCTTTCAGCTTGAGACACAGTATTCATTTCTGGATTATGTGATGGGAGGCTGCCAAATTAACTTCACGGTAAGATCAGTCATGCCGCAATATTTGCTTCTGATATCTTTCGTTTACATGCTGATGTAATAAATAGGTCTAATGCTGAACTTTAAATTTAGATTGTAAATTTGAGGCTGTATGGTTTATAGGTGAATATTGTTCGGTTTTAGGTGGGCATTGACTTCACTGGCTCTAATGGAGACCCCCGCTCCCCTGACTCCCTGCACTATCTCAGCCCTAATGGCGTGAACCAGTATCTGT
Source organism: Cirrhinus mrigala (assembly GCA_036247105.1). Classification (NCBI taxonomy): domain Eukaryota; kingdom Metazoa; phylum Chordata; class Actinopteri; order Cypriniformes; family Cyprinidae; genus Cirrhinus; species Cirrhinus mrigala. Next base: position 13,431,594 of record CM070017.1, on the reverse strand, counting down.
CAGCCATCTGGTCCGTTGGCCAGGTAGTCCAAGACTACGACACGTAAGAGAACAATTTTTGTCCATAGACTTTCCACCAGCTGTCTAAAACCATTCAGTGTTGTTACAAACTCACATATGTTCACCCATTGAGCAGTGCATTGAAATAATTGTTATACACTATCAGTCAAAAGTTTTTAAAGCAAAAACAGTAAAATTGTAAAGTATTTTTTAATATTTAAAATAACTGCTTTCTATTGAATATATTTAAAAATTGTAATTTATTCCTATGATCAAAGCTAAATCTTCAGCATCATTACTCCAGTTTTCAGTGTCACATGATCCTTCAGAAATCATTCTAATGTGTTGATTTGCTGTTCAAAAAAACATTTTTTATTATGATTATTTATTGATATTTAAAGCTGGTGGAAGAACTTATAGAAATTAATACTTTAATTTAGCAAGAATGCTTTAAAATTGATCAAAGTGATGATAAATACTTATAATGTTACAAAAGAATTCTATTTTAGATAAATGCTGTTCTTCTGAACTTTTATCAGAGAAACCTGAAAAAAATTCAGCTATTCTATCAGTTCTTCTCAGCTGTTTTCAACAAATATAATGATAACAATAATAAATATTTTTTGAGCAGCAAATCTGAATATTAGAATGATTTCTGAAGAATCATGTGTCTGGAGTAATGATGTTAAAAATTCAGAAATCACAGGAATAAATTACATTTAAAAAAAAAAAAAAAATAGAAAACAGTTGTTTTAAATAGTAAAATATTTCCAGATTTTACTGTTTTTGCTGTACTTTGGATCAAATAAATGCAGTCTTGGTGAGCAGAAGAGACTTTTTTTTTGTTTTTTTTTTAAACATTAAAAATCTTACTGTTCATAAACTTTTGCCTGGTAGTGTAGGGAAAATATAGAAATAATTGTTTGAAATGTATTTTTTTTTAGGAAGAAGTAATACTTCTATTTAGTATGAATGCATTAAATTGATCTAAAGTGACAGTAAAGACATTTATAATGTTACAGATATTTTCTATTTCAAAGAAATGCGGTTCTTTTGAACTTTTTGTTTATCTGAAACTTGGAAAAAATGTGTCCGTTTCAAAGATAAATAAATTCAAGCAGCACAACTGTTTTCAGCAGTTGACTCAGAGAATCTGGAGGGATGGATGCTGAAATTATATTAATTATGTTAATTCTGTTTTACCGTTATTTTGAACTATATTCAAATTTCTTTTTTTTTTTTTTTTACCGTATTTTCTGTAAGTCCAGCCTTGGTGAGCATAGAGACTTCTTTCTGTGTCCATTCATCTACAGTATTTTTTTTCTGTCTGCCCTTGTAGTGATAAACTATTCCCAGCTTTTGGATTTGGTGCTCAAGTGCCTCCAAACTTCCAGGTTAGACATTACAGATGCCCTTGATACTTACTTTATTATTAGTTGTAATAATCATTTAGTTCAACAAAACTGCCTCTTTGCAATTTCTTAGGTATCCCATGAGTTTCCATTGAACTTCAGCCCCAATAGCCCATATTGCCAAGGTAAGAGCACCAGTGTTTGAAAAGTTTGATTTGAAATTAAGGTTATACATCTGACTTTGAACATATTTTAAGCTGTTTGTGTCATTTGGCTTATATTCTTATGTATTTTTTTTATTCCATGCAGGAGTGCAAGGCATTGTGGACGCCTACCGCATGGTTTTGCCTCAAATTCGTCTTTATGGGCCCACCAACTTCTCCCCCATTATAAATCATGTAGCCCGAATTGCAGCCGGAGCCGCACAGCAGCCGAATGCAGCAGTGAGTAGCTTCAAGTGCTTTTTTGTAGAGTACTGACTCATCCACAGGATGTGGTTTGATAGGTACTTATGCGTCTTTGATCTGTGGTTTGCCATGGTATTTTCAGTCCATCAGCGTTATGTATTTCTCTCTCGCTTTCTCTCAATTAGCAATACTTTGTGCTGTTGATCATTACTGATGGAGAGATCACTGATCTCGACCAGACAAGACAGTCCATCGTGAACGGCTCCAAACTGCCCATGTCCATCATCATCGTGGGTGTGGGTGAGGCAGACTTCAAGGCCATGGAGTTTCTGGATGGGGACAATGGAGTTCTCAAATCTTTGACCGGAGAACCGGTGGCCAGGGATATTGTGCAGTTTGTGCCCTTCAAGCAGTTCGCAAATGTATGAGTCTCTTAAAATATTAATTCGAATTGCATGCTTGTTCAAAGTTCTTAAAGGGAACCCAGGATATTAAAGGAGAAATTCACTTCCAGAACAAAAATTTACAGATGTACTCACCCCCTTGACATCAAAGATGTTCATGTCTTTCTTTCTTCAGTCATAAAGAAGTTGTTTTTTGAGGAAAAAATTTCAGGAATGTTCTTCATATAGGGAATTCATATAGGGTCTATGATGCCCACAAGTCTGAACTTCCAAAATGCAGTTGAAATGCAGCTTCAAAGCTGAGGAATAAGGGTCTTATCTAGCGAAACGTTTGGTTGTTTAAAAAAATAAATAAATAAATCTGCAGTTTATATGCTTTTTAACCTCAAATGCTCGTCTTGTCTAGCTCCCATGGAAAAACTCCCATCTCATTTCCAACTTCAGAATCGCCCTACATCACTGTTTTACCTTTTTTTTTGTAAAGCGTTTTTGACCCTCTTTGCACGTTCTCTTTGTAAACATTGGGTTGGTATTTCTGCAGTGATGTAGGACGATTTTGAACTTGGAGAAGAAAATGAGATGGGAATTGGGAGATGGGACCTGCGCTAACTGTATTGAACCGGAAGTGCACAGAGTTCATGCAGAGCTAGAAAAGTTAAGCATTTGAGGTTAAAAAGTATACAAATTATAATAAAAAAAAAAAAAAAAAGTTATTTAAGAAAATAACTGATCATTTCACTAGATAATATCCTTCTTCCTCGGCTGGGATCGTGTAGAGCCCCTTAAAGCTACATTTAAACTGCATTTTGGAAGTTCAAATTCACAGGCACCACTGAAGTCCACCATATGGAGAAAATTCGTGAAATGTTTACCTGGGAAAAAAACAATTTCTTTAAGACTGAAGAAAGAAAGACATGAATATCTTGGATGACAAGGCGGCAAGTACATTATCTGTAAAATTTTGTTCTGGAAGTGAACTACTACACTGTCAGAGGAAAAAAAGGTACAATTCGGTGGCTGGGGCAGTACCCTAAGGTACAAATATGTGCTTTTAAGGTACCAATATATACTTTTAAAGGAACACTCCACTTTTTTTTTTTTTTTTTTTTTATTAAATAGGCTCATTTTCCAACTCCCCTAGAGTCAAACCGTTTTTGAATCCATTCAGCCGATATCCGGGGCTGGCGGTAGCACTTTTAGCATAGCTTAGCATATATCATTGAATCTGATTAGACCGTTAGCATCCCGCTCAAAAATGTCCAAAGTGTTTCGATATTTTTTCCAATTTAAAACTTGACTCTTCTGTAGTTACATCGTGTACAAAGACGGACAAAAAATGAAAAGTTGTGATTTTCTAGGTCGATATGGCTAGGAACTATACTCTCATTTTGGCGTAATAATCATGCTGCCATACCATGGGTGCAGCAGGCGCAATGATATTACACAGCCGTCAACTCTGCCGGCTGCAACTCAGCATCTACACAAACTTAGTGCCGGTCACTTTCAGGCGCTGTGTAATATCAATGGCCTATGCTAAGCTATGGTAAAAGTGCTACCGCCATACCCAGAGATCGGCTGAATGGATTCAAAAACGGTTAAACTCAACTGTTTAACTTTAGGGGAGCAGGACAACGAGCCTATTTTCAAAAAAAGTGGAGTGTTCCTTTAAGGTACCAATATGTACTGTTTAGGAGTAGGTAAGGTACAGAAATGTATCTTTTCACTTTTGTACCTTAGGGTACCGCCCCAGCGACAGAACTGTACCTTTTTTTTTTTTTTTTTTGAGAATGTACTTTAAGACATGAATGGCTTGACATAAATGATGTCTCTTACTGAAATATGTAGCAGAAAACCTGTAAAAGACTTCATTTAAAAGTCCACATCATTTTATGCATATTTTGGTCTATGGGGAGCTCAGTTATTTTGATGACATGAAATGGTTGCACTCTGTGAGCTACTGACACTACAGCTCGGAAGAATAAAATGCTCATATGATGCCACGTTGTGCAGCTTTTGGTTGTAATTTTCAGTCAAAGGGCAACGAGAAGCAATGTAAGTCTTCACTGCTTTTCCTAGTGATAAGAAGAGGAGAAAAGAATGGGAAGATGCTTGTGGCTGAAAATAACTTCCTAAAGACCTGCATCTTTATTCTGTCCACTTTAGCCCTGATGCCTTTGAGGCTTTTAGTAGACCACAGCTACTGAAAGAGCTTACAAATGTCAGACAAGAAACACTAGATGCCATCCTGGCAGGATGTAAACATGCAGGCGTTTGTCATGACGCCGCAGCCACTGAAAGAGTTTCTCAGCACGAATTTCACTCAATACCTGGGCACGTTTAGAATCAATAGTACACCATTTGGCTTAAACATGCACTTATAGCCATCGCCAACTATAAGCTCTTTCAGTAGCTGTGGTCATTATATGAGTATTTTATTTTCACAGTTGTGGTAAAAATAGCAACAGGTAGTGCTAGTACACTGTAAAAAAATTTGTTGAGTCAGCTTAAAATAATTTGTTACCCTGCTGTTACCTATCTAACAACTTAGATATTTGTGTTTGCTAAACTTAACAGATGGGTAAGTAACCCAGCTGCCTTAAAATTTGAAGTTGAACTCAAATATTTAAGTTGTCACTTAGTATAATTTAACATTTCAAGTTGAATAAACTTTTTTTTTTTTGAGTTGACTGAACTTAAAATTTTAAGGCAGCTAGGTTACAAATTATTTTAAGTTGACTCAACTAATCGTTTTTTTTTTTTATATACAGTGTAGCTCACTGCAACCATTTCACGTCATGATGGCGCCCGCCATAGTCCAAAATATGTATAAAACGACGTGGATTTTTTAAAAGAACGTAAATCTTCTATGGGTGTTTTACTGCACAATTCAGTAAGAGATAGCTTTTAGGTTATATTAAGGGATCCCTTTAAATTTAATGTCCAGTGCTTTTCCAGTGTAAATAATTATGCCATATCTTTTTAACATCTCTTTCTCCTTAGGCTCCTAAAGAAGCACTGGCTCAGAGTGTTCTAGCTGAAGTGCCAAATCAGCTGGTGTCATATTTTAAAATGAGAAATATGGCTCCTGTCAACCCCCCTTCACCGACCAAGTAGACACAAGTTTGCTTCGGAGACTTAATTGTAGGTATCTAAAAGATATAGTAGTTAGTTAGAATTAGCATGGGTCACCACTAGAGGGAACCACAGCTCTGTTAAAGAAAGTACCATAGGGGTGTTGGACTCTTATGAAGACCACTTGTCTTTTCTATTTTCCTTTTTTATATATTATGCAACCATATACATTTCCAGTCCTTCATATTATTCTTCTGTCTTCCAAGATTATTCCTCATAATTTTTATAGATCTATTTTTCTGTTGTTGCATATATTTTTGTATTATTGTTTATGGATGCCTTGATTTTTCTTAAGCCAATATTTGAAATCACTTTTAGGCCTTGCTCTGCTTTTCGATGCAGATGTATGCAATAGCAATCAGAAATGCTCATTTATAAAATCCCCTGCACTTTCTGCTGTAAAGTAGTGAATGACACGAACTCATTCAACCACTATGCTGCATTAAATAATCAAGCTGCCATAATAGAGATGACTAGTTGCTAGAACCTTACCAAAGAAATCACTGCATGTTTTTACTAGCAAACTAATACTGTCAGAAGCTTGAATCTTTACGACAGTTATTTAGCCAATATGTTGTCATTCTTTTGACAAAGATGTATTAAGCGTCATTTAAAATGCATATACACTATATTGTATGATTCTGAGTAGAATAGAGTTTAAAAATACTGGTTATACTGGTATAAAGACCGATTTTGGAACCGTATCAGTTATGCCTTTTTTTTTTTTTTTTTTAAATGTTATTTTGAGGATTTTGTGCATTTGTGTCAAATAGTGTTTTAAAGATTCAGTGACAGTTGTGCTGGTAATTTGATTTATCGAACACAGATGTTTGCACCTTAATCATGCTGTCAAGTTGATCCGCACTTCTCCATTAGATTTAAAGAATTTAGTCATGTATACTTGCACTTGCCACATGAAGCTGCATGGGACCGTTATCTTGTTTAAAGAATCTTTTTAATCTCCTGATTTAAAGGGAATGGGATTGTAATCATATTATGAATGTTGTTTCACCCCATTATTGTTTACTCAATATGTCCAGTTCTTCAGAAGCCATTTTCACTGATAGACCAATTTTTATAACTGGGAGGAAGGAATGCTGAATAAAATTGCCTTATTAACACACCTAATAAACTTGTTTTGTTTTTTAAGTCTTTGAATGTGTTTGTCCATAGAATTGAAGTACAGATCTGAGCTCAGCTGTTCACCTGTATGCTCGTATTACACCCTCGGTTCACTACAGTTCAACCGTTAACTGTTAAATTATCATATGTAAATATTATAACTAGGGAGTTTTCCTTCAGATGGAATTCCACCACTGTTCCTCAAAGTGTCGGATCATTTGCTCTGACAAATATCTTTAAAGGCCACATGAATGCTGGATATTTCAAAGGGGAATAATTGAGGATGTTTATGTCTACTGCTTATTTTAAGTCGGATGTGAGTGTCATGTTTGTATCTAAAGAACAATGAGGACCAGCTTTACTCAAAGCTAACACAGTTAATCAGGATTACAAGGCATAGAAACAACAGAACTCGGCAATGTCTATCACTGTGCTTCTTAAGAAGATATATAATCTGCCAGGGAAATATGACCGAAAAGTGGAGTTGTCTTTTAGAGGTAAGCGCTAGATTTTAAGGAGTAACTATGTTGTTGTATGATTTAATATTGTCTGTTAAACTTTAATATTCAAGACTTCTATTTGACTATACATGTTGATTCAAAAACTGTTTATTGTTCAGGTTTTACTCACAAAACCAGGGCCCTTCAGTGTGAGAATATAGCCATCTTCAATGAGGTAACTCTGTTTCAGCTGTGTGTGTGTAAAGCCAGTTTAAAAAAAAAAAAAAAGTTGTTTATGTAATTGCTACAGGATACTCACTGATCCTGTCATACAAACATAATCATTATTTGCTACACTACCATTTAAAAGTTCCTGTGCTTAGCAAGGCTACATTTATTTCATAAAATAAAGTAAAAACGGTCATATTGTGAAGTGTTATAAAAATTGTAAAATAATTTTTCTATTTGAATATATTTGAGTATAAGTGTAATTTATTATTTACATTATTTAATCTACATTTTTCCTTTTTAAAGAACTTTTTTTTTTATTCCAGTGATGGCAAAAACAGTTGTGCTGCATTGTTTTTTTCAGGATTCTTTGAACAAAAAAAACAGGTTTATTTTATATATGTGTGTATATATGTATATGTGTATGTATGAATATCTGATGTATGATATAAGTTTGGGATCAGTAAGACTTTTAATGTTTTCTAAAGATTTCTCTTATGCTCATCAAGGCTACATTTACTTGATCAAAATGCAGAAAAAACCCCAGTAAAACTGTGAAATATTATTACAGTTTTGAAATAATTCTTTTCTGTTTAAATATATTTTAAAATATAATTTATTCCTGTAATGCAAAGCTGAATCCAGTCTTCAGTGTCACGATCCTTCAGAAAACATTCTATGCTGATTTATTCAATGTTGGAAACAGTTGTGCTGCTTAATATTTTTTTTGGGAACCTTGTTCCGATTCTTGTTTTTTTTTTAGGATTCACTGAATAATAAAAAGAGAAACAGAACAGCATTTATTCAAAATAGAAATATTTTCTAACAAACAAGTCTTTGCTATCATTTGTTATAAATTTAACACATCCTTGGTGAATAAAAGTATGATTCTCTTTTAAAAAGAGAGAGAGAATAAAAATGTACTGACCAACACCTTTTAAGTGGTAGTTTATACTGTTACAAAAGATTTCTATTTTAAATAAATTCAGTTCTTTTTAAATTATTTATTAAAGAATCCTGAAAAAAAACATAACACAGTTTCCAAAAATAAATAAATAAAAATTAGCAGCACAATTGCTTCTAACACTAATAATAAGTCAGCATATTAGAATGATTTCTGAAGAATAATGTGGCACTAATAATGACGGCTGAAAATTCAGCATGGTATCACAGGAATAAACTACACTTTAAAATATATCCACATAGAAAACAGTTATTTTACATTGAAATAATATTTCACAATATTATTGTTTTTTTTTCTGGATTTTTTGATCAAATAAATGCAGCCTTGATGAGCATAAGAAATGTCTTTTTCTTATTTAAAACATTTAAACATTTTAAACATTTAAAAAAAAACTTGCTTATCTTTCACAGTGCTGTGTTGATGTACGACAGAGCAGGTGCCTTTACCACCTTAACATTTTAGGAAATCTTTATTCTGTGAAATCTGTAAAAAAAAAAAAAACAGCAAATATAACTCATTTTTACATAATTAAGTTGAAATCAGTGTTTTATGGAGTATGTTGGAGATCTTCATGCTAACCACACCTTTAGTGTTCAGTCACCATGCTAGATTTACCGCAGCTACTTGAACATTCCCATAGTCTTGTAAACAGCCACATCTATGAGCTCAGATACAGTTATGAAATTAAAATATTTGACTAGAGGTCTGTCACGAGGTTATCCTTTAACTTAAGCTAACAGATATTAGAATGGTGGGAAGGACAAGAAAGAGAAGTCGTTCAATCTGAGTGAAGATAAATGATGTTCAACACTGGCTTTATGAGGAGGAAGTGCCTTGGGATTTTCATTTATGAGAAATGCAGTTGAGTGTAAAGAAAGGAGAGGTCTAACACGAATGCCACCATTTTGTAGTATTTATTTATTCTTTTGTTAGTTAACACACATACATCACCAGTCAAACGTTTGGAATAATTAAGGCATTTCTTTTTATTTTTCTGAAAGAAGTCCCCTTTGGTCACCAAAGCTGCATTTGTTTGATCAAAAATGCTGTAAAAATATGAAGATTATGAAATATTACAATTTAAAATAACTGTTTTCTATTTATTATATTTAAAAATGTAATTTGTTCCAGTGATAGCAAAGCTGAATTTCCATTCAGCCATTATTCCAGTCTTCAGTGTCTTATCCTTCAGAAATCATTCTAATATGTTGATTTGGTGCTCAAGAAACATTTCTTGTTATTATTAGTGTTGAAAGAATGTTAAAACCCATTCCACTGATCAAAAGTCCCAAAAAAAAAAAAAAAAGTTATGATTTCTATGTAATCAATATGCCAAAAATGTATCTCAAAGCTCAAGTGTTTCTCAATGCTAATAATGTTTCTTGAGCACCAAATCCACATGTATATTGTAAATAATTAAAAAAATACATACATAAAAAAGCATGTTGCCTCAAATATAAGAACACGTGGAACACCCTTTCCACCACTAAATAAAAAAGGTAATTGCGACCTTTTTATCTCACAATTCTTTTTCTTGCAATTGCATGTTTACATTTTGCAATTCTGACGTTTTTTTTTTGGGGGTTGTGAGAAATAGTTCACAACTCTGATAAAGTCTGATTTTCAAGATCAACAACTCACAATTGTGAAAAATAAAGTCATAATTCTGAGAAATAAAGTCAGAATTACATGATATAAACTCACAATTGTGAAAAATAGTCACAATTCTGAGAAATAAAGAACTGCAAGACATTTTTTTCCTACTTTTTTTTCAGAATTGCAAGTTTTGTCATAATTCTCACTTTTTTTTTTCTCAGAATTGTGATATAAGCTTGCAATTGCAAGAAATAAAGTTGCAATTCTTAGAAGTAAAGTCAGAATTGCAAGACAAAAACTCAGAATTCTGACTTTTTTCTTAGAATTGTGTGATGTAAACTTGCAATGGCAAGAAATAAAGTCATAATTCTGTGAAATAAAGTCAGAATTACAAGATATAAACTCAGAATTCTGACTTTTTTCTCAGAATTGTGTGATATAAACTTGCAATTGCAAGAAATGCAGTCGCAATTCTGAGAAATAAAGTCAGAATTGCAGGACATAGACTAAGAATTCTGATTTTATCTCAGAATTGAACGTTTATATTTTGCAATTCTCCCTTTTTTTTCTCAGAATTGTGACAAACTTGCAGTTGTGAGAAATAAAGCTCTAGAAATAAAGTCAGAATTGCAAGATATAAAATTGCAATTCTGAGAAATAAAGTCAGAATTACAAGACAAACTCAGAATTCTGACTTTTCTCAGAATTGTGTGATATAAACTTGCAATTGTGAGAAATAAAGTCAGAATTGCAAGACATAAACTAAGAATTTGGACTTTTTTTCTCAGAATTGTGACAAACTTGCAAATGCGTGAAATAAAGTTGCAATTCTAGAAATAAATTCAGAATTGCATAATATAAATTTGCAATTGCGAGAAATAAAGTCAGAATTGCAAGTTATAAACACAACTGTAAAAAATAAAGTCGCAATTCTGAGAAATAAAATCAGAATTGCAAGACATAAACTCAGAATTGACTTTTTTTCTCAGAATTGCAAGTTTATATGTCACAATTCTCACTTTTTGTTCTCAGAATTGTGATATAAGCTTGCAATTGCAAGAAATAACGTTGCAATTCTGAATTCAAGTCAGAATTGCAAGACAAAAACTTAGAATTCTGACTTTTTTCTCAGAATTGTGTGATATAAACTTGCAATTGTGAGAAAGAAAGTCAGAATTGCAAGGCAAACTCAGAATTGTGACAAACTTGCAAATGCATGAAATAAAGTTGCAATTCTAGAAATAAATTCAGAATTGCATCATATAAATTTGCAATTGCAAAAAATAAAGTCAGAATTGCAAGTTATAAACACAACTGTGAAAAATAAAGTCGCAATTCTGAGAAATAAAATCAGAATTCTGACTTTTTTTCTCAGAACTGCAAGTTTATATCTCATAATTCTCACTTTTTTTTCTCAGAATTGTGACATAAACTTGCAAATCCGTGAAATAAAGTCACAATTCTAGAAATAAATTCAGAATTGCATAATATAAATTTGCAATTGCGAGAAATAAAGTCAGAGTTGGTAGTTATAAACAAAATTGTGAAAAATAAAGTCGCAATTCTGAGATGTAGTCAGAATTACAAGATATAAACTCAGAATTCTGATTTTTTTTCTTATTTGCAAGTTTATATCTCACAATTCTCACTTTTTTCTCAGAACTGTGGGATATAAACTTGCAATTGTGAGAAATAATGTCAGAACTGCAAGTTATAAACTCACAACTGTGAAAAAAATAGACATAATTCTGAGAAATAAAGTCAGAATTACAAGATACAAACTCAGAATTCTGACTTTTTTCTCAGAATTGCACATTTATATCTTGCAATTCTGACTTTTTTCTCAAAATTGTGATATAAACTTGAAATTGCAAGAAATAAAGTTGCAATTCTGAGAAAAAAAGTCAGAATTCTGAGTTTATATCGTGTAATTCTGACTTTTAGTTTTGCGAATTGCAAGTTATGAACTCAAATGTGAAAAATAAAGTTGCAATTCTGAGAAATAAAGTCAGAATTCTAAGATATAAAAAGTCAAGTCTGACGTTTTTTTTCACAGAATTGCACGTTTATATCTCGCAGTTCTCACTTTTTTTTCCTAGAATTGCATGATATAAACTTGTAATTGCAAGAAATAAAGTCGCAATTCTGAGAAATAAAGTCAGAATTGCAAGATATAAAATTGCAATTGCGAGAATTCTGACTTTTTTCAGAATTGAGAACGAAAGTTGCACGGTTATATCTCGCAGTTCTCACCTTTTTTCTAAGAACTGCATGATATAAACTTGTAATTGCAAGAAATAAAGTCGCAATTCTGGGAAATAAAGTCAGAATTCTAAAATATAAACTCATAATTCTGACTTTTTTCTCAGAATTGCACGTTTATATCTTGCAGTTCTCACCTTTTTTCTCAGAATTGCATGATATAAACTTGTAATTGCAAGAAATTAAGTCGTAATTCTGAGAAATAAAGTCACAATTGCAAGATATAAAATTGCAATTGCGAGAATTCTGACTATTTTTCAGAATTGAGAAAGAAAGTTGCACATTTATATCTTGCAGTTCTCACTTTTTTTTCTCAGAATTGCATGATATAAACTTGTAATTGCAAGAAATAAAGTCGCAATTCTGAGAAATAAAGTCAGAATTGCAAAATATAAAATCGCAATGTGAGAAATTGTCAGAATTGCAGGATATAAACTCAGAATTCTGACTTTTTTCAGAATTGAGTAAGAAAGTTGCAATTCTGAGAAATGAAGTCAGAATTGCAAGATATAAACTCACAATTTTGTGTTATAAAGTCTAAATATTGAGATATAAAGTCAGAATTGCGGGATATAACCTTGCAATTCGCAAGACTGATATGTTCTCAGAATTGCAACTTTTCTCACAATTCTGACTTAATAATTCACAATTTTGTGTGAAAGAAGAAAAAAGTCAAAATTGCGAGGTTATATCACGCAAAAAAAACAAGCTTCCATAAGAACAAGCTGCAGCTGATTGATCAAGACTACAAGAACTGAGGGAAAAAAGAAAACTTAAGCCTTAAGTGAAATAAATGGACATGTTTGTGCATTTTTTTTTTAAGTCTGTTATTGTGTATTTATGTGACTCCAGCACTTCAGATGGCCTCACTATGGGAAGATTGAGAGGGATGAAACTATCTCAATCAGCGTCTACAACTGCAGTAAGATGTTCAGCAACAGGTCAGAACATGAATCAGCCCTCATACTAAAACTATTCATTATTTATTATGAGACGAGGGAAATTAACTTCACATGATATTCCAAAACAATTGAGTATATTGACTAAATGCTCTGTATGTGTGTGCACAGATTGCTGGGAAGGCTGGTGATCAGCCTGCAGCATGTGGTGTCTGTAGGGCAGCTGTTGCTCCGTGAGTCTCTAACAGACAGTCAGCACAGTCTCACTGATGTGAGTAAATTAAGAGCTGCTGTCAGCTCCAACACTGTTTTACATGCATTAAACAAATACTCATGATAATCTAACACTGGTGTGGTGAAGGATTATTGAATCATTAGTTGTTGGTATGGTGTTAGGTGTGATGACAGCTCTTTTGTGTTGGTGTGTGATGATGGATTTTATTGTGTAGATCTACATAGAGCTGGAGGTGAAATATAACCCTCTTCAGGGGGCTGCAGGCGGGTGGGACAGTGACGACTTCATCAAAGAACAGGACACTGATGAGTGAGGCATAAACTGAGACATCTTTATGTTCATCGCATTCATTCATCATTCCTTCCTACCATCATTCTATTGTTCCTTCCATATTTTTGTGCATCTTTCCATTATTTTTTTTCCTTTATTCTATTGTTCCTTCATTATTTCCACATCTTTCTTCCATCCATCCATCCTTCTTCCATTCTTTCATCCTTTATACCCTCTTTCTTTTCACCTTTATTCAATTTCATTCTTTTTTTTTCCATTAATTCTTCCTTCCTTTCATTTATTTTTCCTGCCTTCCTTACTTCTGTTCTTCCACCCTTACATCCAATTCATTCATTCTTCATTCCTTCCTTCTGTCCCTTCTTTCACTCCTTTCTTAAATCATTCTAACCTTTTCTTTACTTCTTTTCTTCATTCATCCATCTTTTTTCCTTCCTTTTCTTCCTTCCTTCCATATATCCGTCCTTTGTTTCTTCTTTCCATCCATTCATCTATTCTTCATTCCATTTCTTTCATCCATTCTTCTTTTCCTCCATCCTTCCCTCATTTTGTCCCACCTTCCTTTCTTTTCTTCCATCCACCCATCATCTATCTATCCATCGTTTCTTCTATCCATTTTTCTTTCCCTCTTTCTGCTGTTTTCATATTACCGCTGTTTCCTTCCTTACATATGTTCATCCTTCTATTTTTTATCACCCATTCTTCCTTACATCCTTCCTCCCATCTATCCTTTATTTCTTCCACCCACCCATCCATCCATTATTCTTTTCTACCTTCCATCCTTTTATTTCCTTCCATCTTGTCTTCCTTTCTTCCATCTGTTTTCATTCCTGTTTCTTTCCATCCTTCCTTTAATCTTTCTTTTTTACCTTTTTGTTTTCTCCATCCTTTCTTCTTTCCCCCCATCCATCTTTTATTTCTTCTATTTTTCCTTTCTGTTTTCTTCCATTCTTCATCTATTCTTCCTTTATACCTTCATTACTTTCACTCCTTTTTTAAATCATTCTAACCTTTTCTTTACTTCTTGTCTCCATTCATCTATCTTTTTTATTTTCTTAATTTCTTCCATATATTCGTCCTTTGCATCTTTTTTCCATCTGTTCATCTATTCTTTATTCCATTTCTTTCATCCATTCTTTTTACTCCATCCTTCCCTCATTCTGTCCCACCTTCCTTTCTTTCTTCCATCCATCCATCATCTCTTCCTACCTTCCATCCTCTATTTCTCTCTATTTTTTATTTCTTTCTTCTATCCATTTTTCTTTCCTTCTTTCTGCTGTTTTCTGTTACCACTGTTTCCTTCCTTGCATATATTCTTCCTTTCTTTCTTCCTTCCTTCTTCTATTTCTGATGACCGATTCTTCCTTCCATCCTTCCCTGCTTCTATCCATCCTTCCTCCCATCTATCACTCATTTCTTCCACCCATCCGTTATTCTTTTTTACCATCCATCCATTTATTTCCTTTCATCTTGTCTTCCTTTCTTCCATGTTTTTCATTCCTTCGTTTCTTTCCATCCGTCCTTTAATCATTCTTTTTTCTTTCTTCTATTACCTTTGTTTGTTTTCTCCATCCTTTCTTCCTTCTTCCATCCACCCATCCATCCTTTCTTCCTTTTATTTTTCCTTTCTTTTTTCTTCCATCCTTCATCTATTCTTCCTTCTTACCTTCATTACTTCCACTCCTTTCTAAAAGCATTCTAACGTATTCTTTACTTCTTTTCTCCATTCATCCATCTTTTTCTACCTTCTTTTCTTCCATCCTTCCATATTTTCTTTTTTGTACCTTCCATCCATCCATTCTTTGTTCTATTTCTTTCATCCATTCATCTTTTCCGCAATCCTTCCCTCATTCTCTCCCTCCTTTCTTTTTGTCTTCCATCATCCATCCATCCATCCATCCATCCATTTCTTCCTCCCTTCCATCTTCTATTTCTCTCCATCTATTATTCCTTTCTTTCTTTTAATCAATTTTTTTCTTCATTATTTCCACATCTTTCTTCCATCCATTCTAACTTATTAATTTCTTCCTTATTCCATCCACTCATCCATCCTTTCTCTATCCTTCCCTCATTCTCTCCCTCCTTCCTTTCTTTCTTCCATTCATCCATCCATTTGTTCCTACCTTCCATCTTCTATTTCTCTCCATCTATTATTCCTTTCTTCTAACCATTATTTTCTTTCTTTCTTTCTTTCTTTCTTTCTTTCTTCAGAGCAGAGCAGTTTCCTTCCTTATATTCTTCCTTTCTTCCTTCCTTCCTTCTTCTGGTTCTTATCATTTATTATTCCTTTCATCCATCCTTCCCTCTTTTTGTCCATCCTTCCTCCCATCTATCCTTCTTTTCTTTCACCCACACATCCATTATTTTTTCTATCTTCCATCCTTTTATTTTCTTCCATTTTGTCTTCCTTGTCTTCTTCAATGTATTTTTCATTCCTTCCTTCCTTTCTGTCCTTCCTTTAATCTTTAATCTTGCTTTCTTCTATTACTCTTGTTCCTTTTCTCCATCCATCATTCTGTCCTTCCTTCTATTCTTTTTTTGTCCCTTCTTATATTTTTCATCCATTTTCTATTACTTCATTGTTTCTACCTTCCATTTTTTTCCAACGTTTTCCTTCCATCCTTCCTTCCCTCCTTTTGTCCATCCTTCCTCCCATCTATCCTTTTTTCTTCCACCCACCATCCTTCCATCCTTTCTTTTATTTCCTTCCATCTAGTCTTCCTTTCTTCCATGTATTTTTCATTCATTCCTTCCTTTCTTTCCATTCTTTTTTCTATTCTTCTTTTTGTCCTTTCTTCAATTCTTCCACTTCTTTATTGTTTCTACTTTCCATCCTTTTTTCCTTATTTGGATGGTTGCATGGTTTTCCTGCATTTTATAAGTAACTTAATTTTTTTTTTTTAAAGTTTTCTAATCTCTTTGTAAATCAGAATTTTCTCTATTCTATTTCAGCTTAGATCTTGTCATCAGAAACACAAGCTTTGCAGACGCAAGGTAAGGACATCTTCAGTACGTGCCACTCATTTACATTTTCATATCCTTTATTCATGGAATTCACACTGATATACTCAATAATTTGTAGTTCTTCAGACACCCTGCGTCCTCAGCAGCTGGATCGTGAGACAAAAATGATCGGCCGCAGTCTTTTGAAAACTGATGATGAGAAAGGAGACGAAGATGATGACAATGACTATGATGATGATTATGACTTTGCAGATATCGAATGTGCCAATGTGACATTCACCCCCATTTTAAGGTGCGTTTCAAATACCTATCAGTATAATACATTACACTGTACTATCAAGAAACTTATTTCGCAATGCGATGTAATGAAATATACATACATTATCTCACAAAAGTGAGTACACCCCTCACACTTGTTTCAACTTCGGAAAGATGTCAATATATACCAAGTTCAAGTCCGCCAATGTTAATCTACTCTCCTGTCTGGTTTGTTTGTTGGATAAAAATGGGAGATTCAGTGATGAATCGGTCATATTGCCTGTCAAAAATTTAATGTGAGAATGTGACGAGTTTGTTAAATAATACTGCTATAACTCATAGCTTTGTTTATGTGTGTAGCCGTTGCAGGGCTATAGCAATGCATGAGCTTGCTGTCACACCTAAAGTGAAGTCTTTCCAGGTAAAACAATTAAATGAGGCCACCTTAATTCATATACAAATAGTTCTATATTTGTTTTCCTTATAGCTGACTCTGTTTGATGAGAATCTAGTAGGTTTAAATCTTTTATTTCACTTCTTTTTTCCTTTAGGTGAATATAAATGTGCTTGAAGCTCAGAAACTGGTCGGGGTGAACATCAACCCAGCAGTGTACGTGACTATTGGAGATGAGAAAAAGCACACGGCTACTCAGAAGTCTACCAACTGTCCATTTTACAATGAGGTAACTATTTGCAAAGAACTCGGCTTTAAGCATCTAAATCTTTAAGGATCTCTTTGATTTTTGTGTTTCTCTGTTTTTCTTTAAGAACTTCATGTTTGAATTCCAAGAGACACAAGATGTGCTCTTTGATAAAGTGATTGAGATTTCTGTAAGTATTGCCGGAGACAGTAAAAAGTCAAACAAAAAGTATGTAAGAATTATTAAACTTTACAGAATGAGATTTTACATTAGTTTTCTGTATATATAGCAGCTAAAAATAGCTTTAATAGCTTTAGCTTTAATAACTGATATTGCACATATAAAAATAAGAAATATACATTATAGATGTGGTAAGGAGCTAATTCTGCTTAATCTGATCTTAATTTTTGACTTAAATTATGTAAAATTAGTTTATATGATCATATTTAAGGTAGTGCTGTCAAACGATTAATTGTGATTAATCGCATCCAAAATAAGAGTTTTTGTTTACATAATATATGTGTGTGTGCTGTGTATATTTATTACGTATATATAAATAGACATGGATGTATATATTTAAGAAAAATATGTTATGTTTTTATTAGGGCTGTCAAGCAATTAATCGTGATTAATCGCATACAAAATAAAAGCCTGAGTTTGGCTAATAAATGTGTGTGTACTGTGTGCAATTATTATGTATATAAAAACACACACGTTAATGTATATTTTTAAGAGAAATATGTTTTTTATGTACAAAATATTTTTATTTATATATAATATAAATTATATAAAAATTATAATAAATACATATACTTGTAAATATTTCTTAAGTAAATACAAGAATGTGTTTGTATTTATAAATACATAATAACTGCACACTGTACACACATATATATTAGGCAAACTCAAACTTTTATTTTGTATGCGATTAATCGCGATTAATCGTTTGACAGCGCTAGTTTTTATATTAAATATATTTATGTATAAATTAGGGCTGTCAAATGATTAATTGCAATTAATCGCATACAAAATAAAAGTTTGAGTTTGCCTAATATATGTGTGTGTACTGTGTGTAATTATTATGTATATATAAATACACACAAATTAATGTATATATTTAAGAGAAATGTTATTAATGTACAAAATATTTTTATTTATATATAATATAAATTATATAAAAATATAATAAATAAATATACTTGTAAGTATCTCTTAAATATATACATGAATGTGTTTGTATTTATATATACATAATAATTACACACAGTACACACACATATATTAGGCAAACTCAGACTTTTATTTTGTATGCAATTAATCGCGATTAATCGTTTGACAGCACTAGTATAAATTAAATTATATGAATATAAATATGTACACGTAAATACATGTAAATATTTTCTAAATATATACTGTATGTGTGTGTATTTATATATACATGATAAATGTATATACACATACACATATATAATGTAAACAAAAACTTTTATTTTGGATGTGATTAATCACGGTTAATCGTTTGACAGCACTAATAAGGTTATTTGACACAAAGTTTCATATGTATATTGTATATGTATAATTTTTTCCCTTATATTTTAGGTGGTTCATAAGAAAATCCTTGCCTTTTTGATGACCCACATAGGAACCTTTAAGATAGACATCAGCACAGTGTATCAGCAGCCAGGTAAGCCCAGATAAACCCGGTTTAAGAAACAAAAACACAGCTTAAGTAAAGAACACAGAAGTTGACAGTTCATTTCATTAGTAAAACGATAATAACATTCCCTAGACATTTTAATAGTGATAATTAACTCATCGCCGTTGGTAAAAAAGAATGATTATAGGTCTGCCTTGAAACATTGATCATTACAACAACTTAACACAGCCAAATGTATCTCACAGATCACCGTTTCTACCAGAAATGGGCTCCGCTTACTGACCCAAAAGATACCCGCTCGGGAGTTAAAGGCTATGTGAAGTGCACAGTGAGTGTGGTTATGAAAGGAGACCCCATGGGCATGGTCAGCCTGTCACCAGCTGGCAGCCAGAATGATGACATTGAAAAGTAAGAGCCTGTCTTACGTTAACATGGCTGTTCTCCTCTTAAGGACACATTCCCCCTAATATATTTTGGTACATTTTCATGTAGGAACCTTCTCCTACCAAAGAGGATGCCGTCAGAACGTCCTTGGGCAAAGTTTGTCCTGAAGATCTACAGAGCTGAAGGTCTGCCCAGCATGAACTCAGGTTTCATGGGAAAGATTATGAGAGACAAGAAGGTTTTTCTTGACCCTTATGTTCAGGTCACATTCACTGGCCAGCAGGTGATTTTCTTTCAGTCTAACTTTGAGTTTGTGTTAAGTTAGATTCTAACACAGAAGGTTTAAACAGAACTGAAAGTCCTTCTCACAATATGTTGTGTATTCTTTTTTTTTGATATATGGCTTGATGGTACTATTTAAACAGTCAAATGATTTAAATTTAATAATTTAATAATAATTAGTTTCTTTTCCTTATAATGTCTCCATAATTTCCATATGCATATCCTATGTTAAATAACACTTTCGACATAGGATACAAAAACACACACACCCTGACGGTGGTTTTGTTTGTTAAATGGGCTGAGGTGCCATCAGTATTTGAACTGCTCTCGGAGTCTTACCACACAGGCTATTAGCAAACATTTCAGCTCAAAATGAAATTGTTATGATGTAAGAGCTTGTCTTATCTGCGTAAGTTCAAGTGGAGTCACAAGCCAAACCTCAAACTCTCTGTTCCCATCAAAGCAACACACTATAAATACAGTTTATCATTAAATTTAATATATGGTAGAATATTGTAAAATGAAAAATAAAAGTAAAATGTACAAACATATTATTTTTACATTTAAGAAATGCAGTTAAAATTACACAAAAATGAATTAATTTACATGTTTGGCAGGGGGAGACGTCAGTAGACAGCAACACCAATGCTCCTGAGTGGAATGAACAGATATCCTTCATTGAGCAGTTTCCTCCACTTGCTCGACGAATCAAAATCCAGATCCTTGATGATGCCAACATTGGAGATGTGGCTGTGGCAACACATTTCCTGGACCTTCTTCAGATCTCCAATCCCAACCGAAATGGTCAGTTTTAACAGTGGCTACTGCAAATTAAATGGGATAGTTCACCCAAAAAATGACAATTCTGTCATCATTTACTCACCCTCATGTCGTTCCAAACCTGTATGACTAAATGGAACACAAAAAAATATATATTTTGAAGAATGTTGGTAACCAAACATTTGCAGTTCCCTTTGACTTCCATTATATTTTTTGACCATACAATAAAAGTCAATGAGAAACAAATCTGTTTGGTTAACATTCTTTAAAATATCTTCTTTTGTGTTCCACAGAAGAAAGACAGTCATACAGGTTTGAAACAACATGAGAGAGTTTTTTTGAACTATCACCTTAAGTACAAATGCATTTCTGAATCCAACAGTCATGTACAGTTGAGGTCAAAAGTTTACATACACCTTGCAGAAATGTTAATTACTTTACCAAAATAAGAGGGATCATACAAAATGCTTGTTATATTTTATATAGTACTGACCTGAATAAGATATTTCACATAAAAGACATTTACATATAGTCCACAAGAGAAAATAATTTACAAACACTTGATTCTTAATACTGTGATGTTACCTGAGTGATCCACAGTTGTGTTTTTTTGTTTAGTGATAGTTGTTCATGAGTCCCTTGTTTGTTCTATACAGTTAAACTGCCCACTGTCATTCATAAAAATCCTTCAGGTCCCACAAATTCTTTGGTTTTTCTGTATTTGTGTATTTGAACCCTTTCCAACAACGACAGTATTATTTTGAGATCCATCTTTTCACGCTGAGGACAACTGATGCAACTATTACAGAAGGTTCAAACACACTGATGCTCCAGAAGGAAAAACAATGCATTAAGAGCCAGGGGTGTAAACTTTTGAACAGAATGAAGATTTTTCTTATTTTGCCTAAATATATTATATATATATATATATATATATTTCATTTAGTACTGCCCTTCAGAAGCTACAGAAGATGCTTACATGTTTTCCAGAAGACAAAATAAGTTAAATTTACCCTGATCTTTAAACTTCCTTTCAAAAAGTTTTCACCCCCTGGGTCTTGTTGCATCATTTTTCCTTCTGAAGCATCAGTGAGTGTTTGAACCTTCTGTAATAGTTGCATATGAGTCCCTCAGTTGTCCTCAGTGTAAAAAGACAGATCTCAGAATCATACAGTCATTGTTGGAAAGTGTTCAAATACACAAAAATGCTGAAAAAGCAAAAAAATTGTGGGGCCTGAACAGCAGGCAGTTTAACTGTTCTGGGCAAACAAGGGACTCATGAACAACTATCACTAAACAAAAAAAAAAATAAAAAATAAAACATTCAGGTAACAACACAGTATTAAGACTCAAGTTTATGTCAACTTTTGAACAGGGTCGTTTTTATAAATAAAACTATTATTTTCTCTTGTGGACTATGTGTAAACATCTTTTATGTGAAATGTCTTATTTAGGTCAGTACTAAATAAAAAATAACATGCATTTTGTATGATCCTGCTTATTTTGGAAAAATAATTAACATTTTGCAGATTTTGCAAGGTGTATGAAAACTTTTGACCTCAACTGTATCTGCATCCTCATCTTAACAAGGTACCTTTATGTTACTTTAGGTTTTTACCTCTTTTTGAACAACTTCTACCTTATTATTCTTTCTGCAAACTTTGCATCTTTCCTCCATCCATCAGGTTTCAATCCCACCTTTGGTCCTTCTTGGGTCAATCTCTACGGCTCTCCTCAAAACTCCACGCTGAGAGACATCCACAGGGATCTGAATGAAGGTCTGAGTGAAGGAATCTTCTACAGGGGCAGAATACTGCTCTCACTGAGTGTGGAAGTTTATTCCTCCCCTTCAGTTGTGGTGGCAGAGAGCAAGACCATTGCTAACGTGAAAAGCAAAATGAGCAGGCTTACTCTTAGACGCAAGAGTCGAAAGTCCAAGGAGAAGACGGCAGGCAAAGAAGGTAGTGTCAAAAGTATATAATCAATAAATAAATAAATTTCTCTGGGAATATATATTTATATTGTGAGTAGTCTGTAGTGTTTGTGCCCCTAGTGGTGCTAAAAGGAAACTATTTATTTGAGCATCCATATGGGCTAAACAACAAGATTAGTTCAGCCAATAAGTGTGAGGTTTGGGGCAGGTTACCTCTATGTTTGACTGATGCCAACCATTTTTAATGCCAAAATGTAATGTAAAATTTACTAAAATCACATACCTAGTGTCCAGTTATGCATTTATACACACACAAACATGTTGTCAAAAATGCTGTAGCTCTCTAATCACAAATAGAGAATGATTTTATTCAGCGATGCAGAGTCGCAGAGGGCCTGCCGAGGAGTCTGAAGATGCTGGTGCTGAGGTACCAGCTGCCGTTACAGTGGAAGTCGAAGAAGTTCACCCTCTTCCTGAGGTCAGTGACCAAGTTTGCCTGATAGAAGATTAGTTCAAATCTTAACTTTGATTGGATGAGCAGCATTACATGACAGCACCCAGGCTGTGTGGGGATTTTTTTTAGAGTTTCTGCAAGATACATTGTTACAGCAGGTGGTGACAAGTCTTTATGAGTGAGTCAGAGAATGATTCGCTCAACTGATTCGTTCACAACACTTATTCAATTAGAAAACAAACAAAGGGGCTGTCTGTAAGTCATTGAATCATTCACTCGCTGAATTATTTACTTCTGTGTGTTCCTTGAAGACTCTCAGAGGTTTTCCTCAGATTTTTTGCAACTATTTTTATTAGCAGAGGAAAAATAGACAAAATACTTGCCAGTATTGTGTCTAAAATGTACATTTCTTATTTACTGAACTATTGTATACAAGTTTCGTACAAGGTACTTAAAGTGCTTGAAGTATTTGAATTTAACTTTTTGAAATTTAAGGCCTGGAAAACCCTTGAAAATAGCAATATTCCTGAAGAGGTACCTGAAAGGTACTTGAATTATTGAAAGACAAATAAATGTTTAAAAAATTAATTCAATTCAAAAAACATACTTTATTTCGCTCATTTCAGTTAAGTCATAAAGCTAGTAAACTAAGCCAGTAGTCAATACTGACAATTCGCTGAGTAAAGGGTGAAACGCTTTTGCTGAAGACGTAAAAAGAAGAACAAATGAACCAAATCAACCGAGTCATTTACGCTGGAACCGCTTCGACTGATTCACACTTGTGACTCCGATCATTTATTTCAAGTGATTCACTAGCAAAAGCTAGATCAAATCAAATTAATTTCCGAATTTGACATCGCTTGTAATGATTTTTTTTTTTAAAAAGCACATAGTGATGAGTGAAACAGAGCCTTTCGAAACTCCGAATGAATTAAACCAACGCGTCGCAAAGTGATTCATTGTTTTGAAGTGCTCCAATCGGTTCATGTATCTCAAATCATTTATTTTAGATCGGGACTTCAAATCACATATTGTGAATTATTTGATTTAGATCAGGACTTTGGAGCGCATATTGCAAATCATTCGGTTTAGATTGGAGCAGGTTCGTGAATCATTTCGCAAATTGAATGATTCGAAAAAAAATTATTGGAAGTCCCGATCTAAATCAGTCACATGATATGCGATACACAAAGTTCATATCTAAGTCAAATAATTTGTGATTGGTGCAAATCGGAATCAGAACTTCGGAGCGCGGATCGCGAATCATTTGATGTAGTTTAGGACTTCGGAGCATGTATGCTGAATCATTTGATTCAGTTCAGGACTTAGGAGTGCATAAGGTGAATCATTTGTTTCAGATCAGGATTTCAGAATGGTTCCTTTTTTTCAGATTTTTTTCTTAGGCAGTACAGTTATAAAAACAAAACAAAGAAAGAAGAAAGAAAGTATACACAAATACGAATCCCTTAAGAAAATTAACTGTGATTTTACTGTAGTAAAGTGTAGTATACTTTGTAATACTTTGGTAGTCATACTTTAAATGTGTTGAATTTGTTTTATTAGTATATTTTTATTTATCTGTTTATCTTTTTTTAGAATTTGAAAGAGAAGAAATTGTTTGAAATGTGAGATCTCTGATTGAAAATCAAAAAAGCAGTGCTTAAAAAGTCCTTGAAAGTTCTGGAATTTCATTTTACAGTATCTGTACGAACCCTGTGTATAAAAGTATTATCACACCTACAATTGTGCTGATGTTAGAAACAATCATTATTAAATATACTGTAGACAATATTTTATTTAATTGATAGTTTATCCGTTATTTCCTCATGCAGAATTTCACTGGAGAAAAGGATGAATTTTTGTTGTTTGCATCCTTCTTTGAAGTGACAATGATAGATCCTTCTATTGGCTCCAAACCAGTCACCTTTGAGCTGTCTATAGGTAAGACTGGACTGTTTAATCTTAATCTTACTTAAACTTATTCCAGTTAGTTGCAAGGCCACAGTTATTCATATAACTGAAACAATTTCTTAATATTTTGTGTTTTAGTTACGATTTTAGTATTTAGTTTCAGTAAAACTTCTTCACAGGGAATTATGGGAAAACTGCAGACGTGGTAGTGAAGTCCAGCAAAAGTGGTAGTCAGGAAAATCTGGCTGAGGACAGACAGCTGCTGCTGGAATCAGATGATGAGTTGGAAAGAGATGAACTTCTGAACCCTGGCCCTCAAGACAAATCCGTCACGACACCCAGAAGACCACAGCCCACTGAATATGACAGGTGAAATGATGTTCTTAAGGCTGACAGCTTATCGTTGTATGAAGTGCAGAAGGCTTATGCAAGAATTGATGCAAACTTTTTCATTTTTATCATCCAGATCATTTAGTTGCATTCCCTTATTTCGAGAGAAACCGTGTATCTTTGTGTGGAGCTACTTTGAGGATCACACCTTCCGATTCCACAACAGCAACTGGTTGTCGAAGATGGCTGACCGGCTGGTAAGTGATCCTGAGCAGAAATTGAAGACGGTGTTTTTAATGACCAGGATTATGAATTTGAGTCTATGCTCTTCACGCTATTTCATTGTTAGAAAATGGAATTTTCTAAGCTTGATTTGTGTCTTATATGTTTCAAGGAATATGGCATTGATGAAGTTGAGATGTTGTGGAAAAGATCAAAAATCAAGGCTAAAGAACGTTTGGTGGATGTTGTGCTGGAATTCTTTTCCACTTGCAAGTAGGACACTTTTGCATGACTATTATACTCTATATTTCATATATTAGGGGGCAAGCACCGAAGGTGCGAAGGCACCTATTGTATCCGTTGGGGTTCTTATTCTTCTTCCGTTTCTTCTTTCGCTCTTAAATCTATGGCAGCCCATAGAACCGCTTGCAGGAAAGTTGTGAAACTTGGCACACTGATAGAGGACAGTCTTAACATTAACCATAGCAAGTTTGGAGTCTCTCTAGCGCCTCCACTTGTCCAAAATTGCTCTCATGTTTATGCTAATAACTTTTGAACCCTAAGTGCTAGAACCATAACTCTTTTTTTCCTCTGATTCCAAGCCAATTCGACTGCACTATATGATGTAATTTTCCGTCATGAAAATTTTTCAGCCATTTTGAATTTTCTGAAAAACCTACTTTTTCGAACTCCTCCTGGGTCATTGTTCTGATTTTCCTGAAAATGTAACCAGATCATCTTCAGATCATGCCAACAAAAAGTTAAGGAATTCAAGTCGATCTGTCAAGCCGTTTTCGAAATGCATGCAAACAAATTTTATGTAGCGTAAAAATAGACGTAAGGCTGTATCTCCTCAACGCTTTATCATATTCACACCAAACTTGGTCCATGTCATCACAAGCATGACCTGAGGTTACATGCTGTGTTTTGGCACAGCACCACCTAGAGGTCAGGAGATATGAAAAATGTATATTTTTGCTTATAACTTCTGAATGGTTGGCCGAAAATCACAGAACTGTTCTCTTTAGATTCGGTGCTGCATGCCGAGTCGAATGATGGCCATTTTGAATTTTGTCATAAAATGCTATATTTTACGAACGCTTTGACGTATCATTACGAAACTTGATATGCTTCTTTGGCACCATGCACCATGATGGTGCTCAAAAAAGTTTTGGGGCAGCGCCACCTTGTGGTCAGAAGTTATAATGAAATTGTTTACATTAGCCTATTGTAGTGATGGCTGAACTTCCTGTTCACCATTTTGAATTATGTTGAAAACCTACTTTTTCGAACTCCTCTTAGACCGTTGCTCCGATTTTCGCCAAATTTGGCTCAGATCATCTTCAGACCATGCTGACAAAAAGTTATGGATTTTGTGTCAATATACAAAACAGCTTTCATTTAACACATATGTGAGTTTGCTGGAATCATGCCAAACTGCATCTGAGGCTTTATCTCTGCAAAGCTTTGACATATTGACACCAAACTTTGTGTGTGCCATTGTCACATCACACTGACCAGGCCACATCAATTTGGTAACAGCGCCACGTATTGGTAAAAAGTAATAAATCGTTTATTAACCATTAATAATGAAACTTAAAAAAATTTTGATAACATTAACCTATTGTAATCTTACCGGTCTCAAAAAATTCAAACTTCCTGTCCACCATTTTGATGTATGTTGAAAACCTACTTTTTCAAACTCCTCCTAGACCGTTCATCCTATTTTCACAAAAATCAAGTCAGATCATCTTCAGACTGTGCTTACAAAAAGTTATGGATTTCATGTTGATAGACAAAACCTTTTTTGTATGGTAACGCAACAAATTTGAGACATGATGCCAGACTACGCCTGAGTCCATATCTCTGCAAAGCTTTGACATATTGACACCAAACTTTCTGTGTGCCATAGTCACTTCACACAGAACACACCACATCAATTATATAACAGTGCCACCTGTTGGTCAAATATGATAAGACATTAAATCATATTACCAGTAGTTGCACATGACTTTTCTGCCATTTTGACTAAAATCATCTTAAAATGGCTTTAATTACTCATTGCTGCAGTTGGTCTGATGCTTGCTTCTATGGTGCTTGGCTCCTTAATTGCTGCATGCAGCTATATTTATAGCTGTTTCTTGATAATAGAAATCTTATTCCCACCCGCTCTTAGGCAGTACAGCAGTAATTTAGACCGGAAGAGGAATGCTCGTCAAAACACTCTGGATAAGAGCCGTGTGGGGCTCATCAAAAGGAATGTTGTAAGTGACTGTACTGATGTTGGTATCACAAAAGTACGCTGATGAATAACTTGATTGACACTAACAATTTTCACTGAGAATGTGATATGAATTGCAGGTTTTGCTGGCAAAGCAGGCTCTGAGACTGAGAAAGAGAGTCACCAGAAATACGGTTAAAGACAGACTAGCAGATCTCAAGAATATTGCAAAGAGGCTCCGCTTTCTGGCCATAGAAGTAATGCCATCAAGATTCGCTGTGGCTTAATGTTCACCTCAGTTTATATCTAAAAACGCATGTTGTCTGTTTAGCAGAACTGTATGTAAGTGTGTTTGTTTTCTCATATGGCAGCCTCAGAGCACTCTGCCCGATGTGTTTTTGTGGATGATGAGTGGAGGGAGGCGAGTGGCCTACGCCAGGATCCCAGCAGCTTCCATTCTCTTCTCACTGGTGGAGGAGGAGAAGGGTAAAGACTGTGGAAAAATCACTGCTGTGTACATGAAGGTGAATTCCTACTTCATTTTGCTTATTGCAAAATCTTGTTCTGTCCAATCCAGTTGTTCAGGGGTGTTTCCTCCGAGGAGGCAAGGGAGGTGGTGCCTCCTCAAAATATTGGATGAGAGTACAAAAATAAAACGTTAGAAAGTGTATAAATCACTCGTTTTTTAAAAGTTACATTGGGAGACGATGTTTGTTGTGCCCCACCTGAGCCCATTGAGTTTTAACAGACCCCCTAAAGTGTGCAGTGAGTTTGGTGCGAGGTAATTGAGAACGAATGGGGCTCACTCTGAATGAACAATATAATGGTATTAATGGGGAGACTAATTTTAAAAAGTAAGTATACAACTCACACATTTAGATATAACCACTTTGTTACGTCAAAGTAAGACTTAAAATGGCATTAAACATAATCTAGGGGAGTTTTTAATGAGTAATCAGCTTGGTGAAATTTAATGTAAAATTCTGAGTCTGGCCAGTATTTACCAAGCTTTGATGACTGATGATCTGAAAAATTAAAAAATAGTTAACTATTAAAAAGAACAGCTGGAATTTGAACAGAAAATGTGTGGCTTATTTTTGTTTTTTGTTCTTTTTTTCTGTAGACCCCTGGAGGACCAGTGGGGGAAATTTTTGCCAAACTGGAAGTATATATGTGGCTCGGTATCACAAAATACGCAAAAAACTGTGTCACCAGCCTTCCAGCAGAGTTTAGACCCATTTACGAAGAGGCGACAACTGGTGCATTGATTCCCCGTAACATGCCTCCCATTAAATTAGCGGTGGAAGGTACTTTAAGAAATTCATTTTAGCCAATACAGATTTCTCAAATCTTCTCCATAATTTGTCTCAGGCAGCTTTGAAAACCAATATATTTTAATTTGGATGACATTTGAATATACTTTCATGAAAATGACAGTCCTTCCTTTTGTCCTTTTATCCAGACAGTCGTTATTTCCAGTTACGTGCTCACATTTATCAAGCGCGTGGCATAATTGCAGCTGACGACAATGGACTGTCCGACCCCTTCGCCAAGGTCGTGTTCAGCACACAGTGTCAGGTCACACGGGTGGGTCTCATATATATATGAACACATAAGTGATTTTTTTTCCTCTGTTTCCAATAAAAAGCACTGGATAGGAAAAGCACTATATGAAAACTTTCATTCACATGAGATTTATTGCCCATTTATGACAAGTCCATTAAGTCCAGTGGGACCTGAAGGGGCATAGAAATGAGCCATTCAGCCTTTATTGACTGTTTCTCAGAGATTGTTAAAAGATTTTATTCTTTGTAGGTGATGGAAGAAACTCTGTCCCCGACTTGGTGTGAGTTACTCTTCTACGATCAGGTTCTGATAGAGGGCAGTAAGGATGAGTACAGAGAAGACCCTCCTGTGGTCATCATCAACATCTATGACTACAACAAACTAGTGAGTGACAGTTTTTAATGCGTTAACTGTTTTAGAATGCTATAAACTGTAAATCAACTGTTAATGCCATTCTAACATTGGTAATAATTTTTTTAAATCAAATAACTAATACATTTGGACAATGTTTTGATGTACAGTGGTAATGGTATAGCATATAGTTATTCCTGTTTAGAAAGTGTAATTACAGTTGAGGTCAAAAGTTTACATTCCCCTATTCAGAATCTGCAAAAATGTTAATTATTTTACCAAAATAAGAGGGATGATATAAAATGCACTGACCTGAATAAGATATTTCACATGAAAGATGCTTACATACAGTATAGTCCACAAGAGAAAATAATAGTTGAATTAATAAACATTACCCGATTCAAAAGTTTACATACTTGATCCACAATGATCCACAGCTATGTTTTTTTGTTTAGTGATAGTTGTTTATGAGTCCCTTGTTTGTCCTGAACAATTAAACTGCCTGCTGTCCTTTAGAAAAATCCTTCAGGTCCCACAAATTCTTTGGTTTTCCAGCATTTTTGTGTACTTTTCAACATTAACTATATGATTTTGAGATCCATCTTTTCACACTGAGGGACCAGAAGGAAACACGATGTATTAAGACTTTTTGAATTTGAGGATCAGGGTAAATTGAACTTATTTTGTCTTCTGGGAAACATGTAAGTATCTTCTGTAGCCTTTGAAGGGCAGTACTAAATGAAAAAATATGACATTTAGGCAAAACACATAAAAATGCATATAGTTGCGTATGAGTCCCTCAGTTGTCCTCAGTGTGATCTCAAAATCATACAGTCATTGTTGGAAAGGGTTCAAATACACAAAACTGCTGGAAAACCAAATAATTTGTGAGACATAAAGGATTTTTTTGAAGAACAGCGGGCAGTTTAACTGTTCAGGACAAACAACGGACTCATGAACAACTATCATTAAACAAACAAACAAACAAAAACTGGATCATTCATGTAACAAAACCGTATTAAGAATCAAGGGGGTGTAAACTTTAGAATAGGGTCATTTTTATAAATTCAACTATTATTCTCTCTTGTGGACTATATGTAAACATCTTTTATGTGAAATGTCTTATTCAGGTCAGTACTAAATAAAAAATAACATGCATTTTGTATGTTCCCTCTTATTTTGGTAAAATAATTAACATTTTTAATGATTCTGCAAGGGGGGTGTAAACTTTTGACCTCAACTGTATATACTGTATAAGAGCATTTATATGTCCATGAATGCTCTGAAACACACTTATGTCTTACACTTATGAATGTTTATTATACCGTGCAGTTTATTTGCGGTACATTTGAATGTTACAACAGGGCAGTCCACAAGCCCTCGGCCGTGCATTTGCAAAGCCAGAGCTGAAGTTTGTGGAAGAGCCATATAAAAAACCCCAGCTGCAGTTTTTTGAGATCACAAAAGGCAAGAGCAAAGCTGGTGAAATTCTGGCAGCTCTTGAGCTTATCGAGTTGGACTACTCAAGCTTTGGAGAGGTGGGAAATCTTGTTTTTCTTCATGAATTTCATGGCAAAGGACAGTGAGTAGGATCTAGCTTAAAGGATTAGTTCACTAGTACTAGATGAGCATTTGTGGTTAAAAAGTATACAGATCGTTTCTCTAGATAAGACCCTCATTCCTTGGCTGGGATCACGTAAAGCCCTTTAAAGCTGCTTTGAAACTGCAGTTTGGACCATCAACCCATTAGCCTCTATTGAGGTCCACTATATGGAGAAAAATCTTGGAATGTTTTCCTCAAAAAACGTAATTTCTTTTTGACTGAAGAAAGAAAGACGTGAACATCTTAGATGACATTGGGCAGAGCAAATTATCAGGAAATTTTTATTCTGGAAGTGAACTAATCCTTTAATGCAAACATAGACATGACTTAAAGCATTAATTTGTTTGTTAGAGAGCACCTTTATACATTTGAATTAATCGAAATATATTCAAATATTTAATGTTTTCAAACATGTTATGTTCACCTGCATGTATTTGATCAAAAATACAGTAAAAACAGTAATATTGTGAAACATTAGTACAACTTACATAAATTGTCTTCTATGTTAATGTATTTTAAAATGCAATATATTGCTGTGATGGTAAAGCTGAATTTCATTGTGACAAAATCTTTCAGAAATCTTTCTAATATGCTGATTTGGTGTTCAAGCAACGTACTATTATTGTTGAAAGCAGTTGTAAGACTTATAGCCAATCCTGCTACTAAATTCACCTTCACCTCCCCATAACAGAAAGTCTCAAAATATGTCTTATGTTTGTGTAATCTAAATCCATCTCAGCCAGCTCTGCCACTGGATGTTGACCCCAAGGAGCCACAGTACATTGAAGAAGAACGCTATTATATCATTCCTGAGGGAGTTCGACCGGTGCTCAGGAAATACAGAATAGAGGTACAACCTTGAACAAACATAAACAATCAAAATTGCAAGAGTTTAATTTAACGTCAACATTTAAAGGTCTTAAATGCCAAAGAACAGATTGATTTCTCAGATGTGTTCATAAATCATCCTCTAAGAGAGTGTTTAAAATAGCAGCATGTTTTGACCTACTGCACATTTATCAGCGGACTGGTTTGGTACTTGTCTACAGTGTTTTGAACTCAAACCCTTAAACGGCAGGTGCTGTACTGGGGCCTGAGGGACCTGAAAAGGGTCAACCTGTTTGAAGTAGAGCGGCCTCAAGTGAGGATTGAGTGTGCGGGCCAGATGATCGAGTCGGAGGAAATTCAGAGCTACAAGCTGAATCCCAACTTCAGTGATGTGGTTAAACACTTTGATGTTGTAAGACTCCCTCTTTTTAAAGTATTAGACCTTATCTCAAGAGCTGTATTGAGAACATACTCATCATACAGGCTTTGATCACATATCCTGTTTTAGAATTACTAAGTTAAAAGCAAAGCTGGTGAGATTCAGGATGCTGTTGAGTCTGGTGACTTGCTCGGAATGATTCATTACACAATATGTAGTCAATACATGTCTTTGTTAGTTCTAGCTATTTATCTGTGATTGTGATTTTATTATCATAATCGCACAATAACTCATAATTGGTCATGTGTCCTTAGGAACTTCCAGAACTCGTCTACCTGCATCCTCCTCTTACTATCTTCGTAATGGAGCAGAGGGCGTTCGGGAGGCTGGTTCTGGTGGGAACTCACGTGGTCCAAAACCTTGTGCAATTTGGTCCCAGGGACCAAGAGGAGTGGAAAGACGAGGAGGAGGAGCCTGAGGGTATGGAACCTTCTATAGCTCATATGTTAGTGGCTTAAAGGCCAAAAATAAAGCATCTGCTGTCCTGATATGTGAACATGAATAATTTACAGTCAAAAGTGCACCAGACTTTCTTTATAAACTAGGATGGCATGAAACTTTGTTGAAATGAGAAAAGACACTGACCACACTTACACTACCAGTCAAAAGTGTTAGAAGTTTTAAAAGTTAAAGAAGTCTCTTCTCCTCACCAAGCCTGTATTTCTTTGATCCAAAGTAAAGCAAATACAGTAAAAAATTTTATTTAAATAACTGTTTTCTATTTGAGTATATTTTAAAATGTAATTTATTCCTGTGATTTCAATGCTGAATTTTAAGCTACAGTTACATGATCTTTCATAAGTCATTCTAATATGCTGATTTGCTTCTCAAAAAACATTATTATTATTATTATTACGTTGAAAACAGTTGAGTAGAAATGTTCAGGTTTCTTATGATGAATAAGAAGTTCAGAAGAACAGCATTTATCTGAAATAGAAATCTCTTCTAACATTATAAATGTCTTTATCATCGCTTTTGCTCAATTTAAAGCATGCTTAATAAATAAAAATATTAATTTCTATAATTTCTTTCCCAATGTATACTGGTCATGTGATCATGTGACACTGAAGACAGGAATAAATTGCATTTTAAAAATGTTATTTATATAAATTTTAATTATATTTCACAATAACACAGTTCCTACTATATTTTGCTCAAATAAATGCAGACTTGGTGAGCATAAGAGAGGAATTTTTCTGACTCCAAACCCTAAAGTATAACCACATTTTGATAAATATCAGTATTTCTGTATATCTAAACATTGTTATTTTTTACTGGTTTATAAAGAGGTCATATAATGTTGTTAAAACAAACAAACAAACAAACAAAAACATTCTTTTGTGTATTTGGTGTAATGCAATGTGTTGACCCGGTTTAAGGTTAAAAAAACACATTATTTTCCACATATCGTACATTATTGTTGCTCCTCTCTGTCCCGTCTTTTTGAAACACGTTGATTTTTACAAAACTCAACGTTCTGAAAAGTGCGGTGTGCTCTGATTGGCCAGCTATCCAGTGCGTTGTGATTGACCGAATACCTCAAGCGTGTGACGGAATTGTTACGCCCCTTACCAAATATGGAATATCAGCTTCCAAAGCAATACTGACAGCGATTATAAAGGCATTTCTTGTGTGTTCGCAATGGCAACAATACTACAGTGAGAATAAAAGTTACGCCTTCTTTCTTTGCGTACCCATTTGGGTGGTTTTAGAAAGACTTTTAGAAAGAATATCTCTTTGGGTTTGAGACTCTAATCTTTGTGACTTTACAGATCTTATATATGCACAAACAGCTTGTGCACTGACGAAAATTATAAACACAACACTTTTGTTTTTGCCCCCATTTTTCATGAGCTGAACTCAAAGATCTAAGACTTTTTCTATCAACACAAAAGGCCTATTTCTCTTAAATATTGTTCACAAATCTGTCTAAATCTGTGTTAGTAAACACTTCTCCTTTGCCGAGATAATCCATCCGCCTCACAGGTGTGGCATATCAAGATATCTGAGACCAGCCACCCAGACAGCTGCTGCAACAGTCGGTTTGCATAACCATAAGAATTTCTGCACAAACTGTCAGAAACCATCTCAGGGAAGCTTATCTGCATGCTCGTCATGTCTGCGTGTCTGGCACTTCGGAGAGGTGTTCTCTTCACGGATGAATCCCAGTTTTCACTGTACAGGGCAGATGGCAGACAGCGTGTATGGCGTCGTGTGGGTGAGCGGTTTGCTGATGTCAACGTTGTGGAACAAGTGGCCCATGGTGGCAGTGGGGTTATGGCATGGGCAGGTGTATGTTATGGTGCATATTATTGATGGCATTTTGAATGCACAGAGATACCGTGTTGAGATCCTGAGGCCCATTGTTGATAATACACGGCCCCGAGTTGCAAGGATCTGTACACAATTCCTGGAAGCTGAAAACATCCCAGTTCTTGCATGGCCAGCATACTCACTGGACATGTCAGCCATTGAGCATGTTTGGGATACTCTAGATCGGCGTATACGACAGCGTGTTCCAGTTCCTGCCAATATCAGCAACTTCGCACAGCCATTGAAGAGGAGTGGACCAACATTCCACAGGCCACAATCAACAACCTGATCACCTCTATGCGAAGGAGATGTGTTGCACTGCGTGAGGCAAATGGTGGTCACACCAGATACTGACTGGTTTTTGGACCCCCCCAATACAGTAAAACTGCACATTTTAGAGTGGCCTTTTATTGTGGCCAGCCTAAGGCACACCTGTGCAATAATCATGCTGTCTAATCAGCATCCTGATATGCCACACCTGTGGATGGATTATCTCGGCAAAGGAGAAGTGCTCACTAACACATTTAGACAGATTTGTGAACAATATTTAAGAGAAATAGGCCTTTTGTGTACATAGAAAAAGTCTTAAATCTTCGAGTTCAGCTCATGAAAAATGGGGGCAAAAACAAAAGTGTTGTGTTTATAGTTTTGGTCAGTGTGGCTGCATCATATGACCCCTTTAATATAGAATATGGACTATAATTTTTTAAATATTTTACTATTGAATTCTTAATAATTCACTCACAGTTTTAGAGAAGAAGCCTCCTCAGATGACCACTCCTCTAACTACAGTGATCACCATGGACTTGGGAGGACTTCCTCTGAAGGATAGCAAAATTCCTATTAACCCTCTTAACTTAGTCACGGTAAGTTCCACTGTCTTTATTTTTTAGTCCATAAGAATGAACAGTTATTTCAGTGTTCCTCATATTGCTACTCACCATATGTGTGAAAGGTTTAAAAAATCTATCTGCCATCTTCCACCAGTTTTTCAGAGGTTTTGCAAACACTTTAATTCAGCCACATACAGCTGCCGTGTGGTCATGGGGTATCTAGTCTGGGTGGAGTGACGTTAGTTGGCTGCTTTGGGATGTTTGAAATAGCTCCTAATGAGTACTTAGCGCACATGTTTTTAACCATCCATGGTCTGCAGTTATTAAATGTGGAGCCCTTCGCACCCATTAACCTGTTGATTATGGTGTGAATCTGCTGGTTTGTTGAGCGCAGTGAAGTATGTTCCTGTGGCAGTTTGAGCTCCTGCTGTTAGATCACTCTGATTAATTGGGCAGCCACTGCATAGCCAAGACCCCTGCTGACATCCAAATGGGATGCTTTCAATCACTGAGTGTGTGCGTTTGGCATTTAAAAATCCATGTTCGTGTTTAGAGCGTTAAGGTCTATTCACAAATTAAAGGTTTGGAACAATATAAGGGTGAGTAAGTTCATTTTAATTTTAACATTAATGTATTGTGGAAAACTACATTTTCAGTCTCCAATCAAAAAGGTGATTAAAAAAGAGGAGGAGTTAGAGGAGGAGCCACCAGAAAAGGAGGAGCTTGATTGGTGGTCCAAATATTACACATCACTGGCTGAACTTGAAAAACAGGTGATAACTTAATTTAATAATAGACATTTTAAACTGTGTATCTTGTTGGTTTTCTCAACATGTAAAAGTCTTGTTTTCATCTCTTCTTCTTCAGGAGGAGAAAGAGGATGACTTGGAAGATGGACAAGATGGAGGTATTATAAACACAAGCATGATTAATTATTATTTTATTCTAAATGAATTAGCGTTTTTGAACAAATTGGTTAAGTGAATGAATCAATGACTCATTCATAAAGATTTTTCAGCTTATGAATTTTCAATAACATCACAACAACCAATTGTTCAGACCTCTGAACAAAACCATTCAGACACAGGCCTCAAAACATATTTGGACACTTAAACCACATATAAAAATTGATTGTCAGATGCATTACATAACAAAATACTGATTAAGCAAGACGTGACCCTGTAATTACATGCACTAAAAATCAACTATGGGCTGATTGAAAGTGAAATTACTTCTGAGAGAAATTCTAGTGTAATTTGTTTGTGGATGCCACTTGGTTTGAGTATTCACACATTTTTAGTGTTACCTAAGTAACTACATCCTCTGCTTAGGACTGAATGTGTTTCAAAGGATACGTGTAATGCCACATTATTCTGCAGATGGAGCACCACTGAGCATGTCAGCACTAGAGGCAGAGGATGATGAAACTGTGATTGAAATAGAGCCGCCTGCTCCAAAGAGGAAGAAAATTGCCACCTTACAGGTTTATAAATATTCTTCAAACTGCAATCCTTTTATTTATTTCAATAGTGTTTACAGTGTTTTATTTTGATCTTCAGTCATCTCAAACTATTTGCATTATTTCCAATATACATTTTCTGTCCTTTGTTGTCTTTTTTTATTTCATTCTCCAGCTTTACAAGTCTGAACTAGAAAATGAATTCAGTCAGTTCATGGACTGGTTGCACATTTTTCCCGTCTACAAAGGCAAATCCAGCCTGGAAGATGAAGAGGAAGATGAAAGTACAAGATATATGGGGAAATATAAGGTGAGATGTGCGTTTTGGCAAGCTCACATGCACTGGATCAACAGTGTGACAGCATGCATGAAAAATGTGAGGATTAGAGGTTAAAGCAAAGCTGTTCTTCATTGCAGGGATCGTTTCTGATATACCCAATCGCTCCCGAAGACGAGGATGCAGACTGTCAGATCACTAATGGAATTCCCAAAAATGCACCCATCAAAGTCCTTGTGAGGGCATATGTAGTAAAAGTGGGTATCAGTTGTTCAAAACAAATTCCTTTTTTTTTCTTCAATTTTACAAACTCTGCACAGTTAGTAGAAAGAATTAACATGAACTTTTTAGATTTTAGATGATTTATTTGAATGTATGAGGGAAAATGTACAGTTGAAGCCAAAAGTTTACAGAATCTGCAAAATGTTCGTTATTTTACTAAAATAAGAGGGATCATACAAAATGCATGTTATTTTTTGTTTAGTATAAGATATTTCACACAAGACATTTACATATAGTCCAACAGACAAAATAATAGTTAAATTGATGATTCAAAAGTTTAGATACGCTTGATTCTTAATACTGTGTTGTTACCTGAATGATCCGTTGTTTTTTTGTTGTTGTTGTTGGGTTTTTTTTAATGATAGTTGTTCATGAGTCCCTTGTTTGTCCTGAACAGTTAAACTGGCCGCTGTTCTTCAGAAAAATCCTTTAGGTCCCACAAATTCTTTGTTTTTTTTTTAGCATTTTTGTGTATTTGAACCCTTTCCAACAATGACTGTATGATTTTGAGATCCATCTTTTCACACTGAGGACAACTGAGGGAATATGAAAAGATGGATCTCAAAATCATACAGTCATTGTCGGAAAGGGTTCAAATACACAAAAATGCTGAAAAACCAAAGAATTTGTGAGAACCTGAAGGATTTTTCTGAAGAACAGCTGTGGATCATTTAGATAACAACACAGTATTAAGAATCAAGTGTATGTAAACTTTTAAACAGGGTCATTTTTATAAATTCAACTATTGTTTTCTCTTGTGAACTATATGTAAACGTATTTTATGTGAAATACCTTATTCAGGTCAGTACTAAATAAAAAACAATGATCCCTCTAATTTTAAGGTGCAGATTGCAGATTCTGCAAGGTGTATGTAAACTTTTGACCTCAACTTCATAATTAAGCCAGTATGGAGTGGAAATTCACCCTGTCTATTTTCCAAATGCATGTTATTGATCTTCTTGTGAATTATTCATTCATGTATTTTTCTCTCTTTTCTCCACCTAAACTCCACTAAAAATTGACTGCAATCTTGCCTTCAGCCTCCATTCAATCCTTTACCAATGAAAAGAAATCAGTCCCCCTCCTACATTTTCCTGATTTTTAGTTTTACTTTTCATCATAATACAGAAGAGATGTATATTTACATAGCACTTTTACGTTTTTCTCGATTTGTATCATTTCTTTTTTCATTTCTGTATCATATCCTTTTACATTTTGCATATAAATTGTCCTGCATGTATCACAATTACACAAGAAATAGAAAATGAATCAGTGCTTTTAAATGGCGCATGTGCACAGCATGCATCACATTTCCCTTTATATTTTCTGTGCATTGAATCTGAAATTGAACTCGTTATGCTTTTTTCTTGTGAACCCCAAGGCAACCAATCTGGCACCCACAGACCCGAATGGAAAGGCAGACCCCTATGTGGTGGTGAAAGTTGGCCAGCAGCAAATGGACAGCAAGGAGCGTTACATTCCCAAACAACTGAACCCAGTGTTTGGAGAGTAAGTGCCGTCTGTTCACAAAATGAATGGGGAAAGCCACAACATTCAATATGGTGGCTGTAAGAATGAAAAAAAAAAAATACATTTTACATAATTACTCTTGAAGGCACATGCACCCTGACAGCCTGAAAACTACAGTTGTATCCTGAAAACAGCTAAAAAGACTATTTGATTACTGATTTGATATCCTGATCTCTCGTCTCTCCACAGAGTGTTCGAACTGACTGTGTCCTTCCCCCTGGAGACAGAGCTCACGCTGTATGTGTTTGACCATGACCTGGTAGGCTCCGATGACCTGATTGGTGAGACCCGCGTGGACCTGGAGAACCGTTTCTTCAGCCGTCACCGTGCCGGATGTGGCATAGCCCTTCATTATGATAAGTGGGTAATGGGTTTGGCCTGTGATGATGATGGTGATAATGATTATAATGATGATTAGTATTATTATCTTTGTCGTGACCACTACTGTCATTGTCATTGTTGTCTTCAAAGCTCTTCGTCCGCTTTAAGCTCATATTCGAAGAGCTGTTGACTGTCAGTTGATTGTTTGCAGCTGCAGCGCTTAAGAGACTGAGATAAATCAAGCAGTTGTGTGGCCTGATTTTCATTTGACTCTCTTCAGGTTAAATCAGATTAGACTGTCTTGTGATTTCAGGGATGGTTATAATAAGTGGAGAGATGCCAAGAAACCCACTGCCATATTATCGGAGCTCTGCCGCAAAAATGGGATTCCACCTCCAGAGTATAGAGAGTCTGAAATTAAAGTTCTCAACAAGATCTTCAAAGTTCCCAATGAAGCTTTTCCAGAAGGTGGAAATACAATTTTATTCATATAAAATAAAGGTTATAAAGCGCCTCCATGTAATACAAGAAGTAATTTTATTCTGTTTATGTTTTCCAAATGAAAAAATTAACTTGACTCAGAACAGAGATACAAAACAATTCCAAACAACTTTTCTTTGTTAAAATGCAAGCAAATTTCTACAAATTGGATATATGAACCATACAAACCATGTATGGTTTATCTGTTTTTTTAATGAGAGTTTGGTACCGCAGAGTTGCTGAAGAAGAATAAGAAGACTGAGGAAGACTTCGCAGAGCTGGATGAGCATAAAGCTCTGAGTGTCCTGCAGCGCTGGAAGGAGATGAGAGAGTTCTGTGAGGGAGCGTGTCCTCTGGTTCCTGAGCATGTGGAGGTCCGCTCACTGCTTAACGCTGAAAAGCCAGGCCTCCCTCAGGTCAGACTCCATTGTATACACACAACAACTGGTTAGCATTCTTAGTCAAGACCAGTTAGCTTGAATCAGACCATCACTTAAAGGCATAGTTCTCCTAAAAATTCTTTCATTAATTACTCACCCTCATGTCTTTCCAAACTTGTAAGACCTTCTTAATCTTCAGAACACAAGTTAGGATATTTTTGATGAAATCCAAGAGCTTTCTAACCCTGCATAGACAGTAATGCAACTGACACGTTTAAGACCCAGAAAGATAGTAAGGATATTGTTAAAATAGTCCATGTGACATCAGTGGTTCAACCATAATTTTATGAAGCTAAGAGTATACTTTTTGTGCGGAAAGAAAACAAAAAAAAAGTTTATTCAACAATTTCTTCTCTTCCGTGTCAGTCTGCACTACACATTCACGAGAGTAACACAACGTATGCATGTGATGGCCTTAGGCAGTGGGGAGGAGGGGTATATAATGGACCTTTATCTCACTTCCTATATCTGGTAAGCGAAGCAGTGTATACCCACTTCCAGTCCCATCGCAACACAATGAAAACTAATGGGAGAATCCTCTCTTTCCTTTCTTTCGCCAGTGTTACTGCAGTGTACCTGGCTGCTTTTATTCTAAACAACGACACACTGCCTCAGTTCTCATGATTTCCTGACACAACACGGATGAGATGCGTGGGATGAATTAAGGTCCTTTTAAAATATTATGCGGGAGCACGAGTATGCGTTTCGAAACTGAGGATGTTTAGGTCTACATCTCATCTGCTGAAATGTTCCTATTAATAAATTTCCCTTCCAAATGTGCATTCTGATAATAAAAAATTAACCTGCTGCAGTCAGTCTTCTCATTAACAATGTTTTTCTCATCATATTTTATACCTGTTTACATTAAAGTAAATTTGACTGATAAACACCATTACAAAATTAACCATGGATTTACTATAGTAGATATGCAGTAACCATGTTATATTTTATTTTATTTTTTCCACGGACTGATTTAAATTTTTATTGCCACAGTTTTACCACACACACCATGGTTAATTTTTATAAGAGCGGTATTAAAATAGATGAATGAACCCGCAGGCGTTGCCTTAAAGAAATAACAATGTCGAACATTTTAGCTAACTAGTCTTAAACAGTATAACGCGTTGACAGCGTGATTTTGAGTAATTAAGAATTTTGGCATACATGTGTGAATTACATACAGTTAAATGAACGAACGTGAATGAAAAATGACCAAATAAAGACTACAATTTAATACAAATGAATAAATATGTTGATTCTGATCTTATTCATCAGGTCTCACACACACTGCAGCACTGACACAGTGTGGTGAAATCACGCATGTTTATGAGCCATGGGTTTCTCGGATCGGTACGTTGGATTAAAACTACAAGTTCCGTTGAGTTTGGAAAATTTTGTGCACAGTAATCATCAGAATATCTCTTCGCTTGTCTCTGAAAATATCCGGATTTTGAAATCATCCTGCAGATGCTCATTTTAACAGGCTTTTATTCAACTAGGTGATTACAGCATATTGAAAAATATAC
Source organism: Cirrhinus mrigala (assembly GCA_036247105.1). Taxonomy (NCBI): domain Eukaryota; kingdom Metazoa; phylum Chordata; class Actinopteri; order Cypriniformes; family Cyprinidae; genus Cirrhinus; species Cirrhinus mrigala. The sequence goes on along the minus strand of CM070017.1, from coordinate 13,389,980 downwards.
ATGTACATAACCGGTAGAATCGATACACTGCTTCCGGTGTTCAATTCTGGTGCGATAAAGGTCCATTTTATCAGTTGTTTATTATTCATGCAACAATACATATTATAGTTTTTATTCAAGGAGAACTCCACTTCCAGAACAACAATTCACAGATAATTTACTCACCCCCTTGTCATCCAAGATGTTCATGTCTTTCTGTCTTCAGTATTGAAGAAATTATGGTTTTTGAGGAAAGCATGTCAGGATTCTTCTCCATATAATGGAGTTCATTGGTGCCCTGATTTTGAACTTCCAAAATGTAGTTTAAATGCAGCTTCAGAGGGCTCTAAACGATCCCAGCCAAGTAAGAAGGGTCTTATCTAGCGAAACAATCGGTCATTTTTTTTGGAAAATAAAATACTTTTACTTTATTACTTTTACCTCATTTATACTTACTACTTTTTAAACACAAAAGCTCGTGTAGCACAGGCTCTGGGATGCACGTTCATGACGCTGCTTACTATTGAATCACGTCGAAAAGTCACGCAGAATGTAAGCGAACTACAGACCCAGTGTTTACAAAGCGAACGTGCAAAGACTACGAAAGTGCAAGTAAGTCAAACGCTGTTTACAAACAAAAAGGTACAACGATGTCGGATGAATCTGAATTTGTTGGGAGAAAATAAGATGGAGTTTTTCGACATAGTCTACCTTTTTAAGCCGGAGTACACAGATGTGATTTGTTGTAGTGATGAGAAGTTCAGTTCATTTTACCGACTCTGACCTTTGAGTCTCGTTCAGCGAAATGAAAATGAGTCATTTCGTTCATTTCGTTCATTTTAGCAAAGTCAGCATCACGTGACAGCCCCATAAGATGAAGGAATGACTCGGAAAAACCTGAAGACTCAAAACAGGTGAACTAATTCCAGTACAGAACCTAATAGGATGTTGCGCATGCGCCACTGAACGAATCACTCCCCGAGAGGACTAATTTTTCAGGAGTCACATTAAAGATTCGTTCAAAATGAATGAATCGTTCAAGAACTACCCATCACTAATTTGTAGCATCGTGGACGCGCATCCCAGAGCCTGTGCTACACAAGCTTTTGTGCTTAAAATGTATACAAATTTTATTTTTCAAAAAAAAAAAAAAAAAAAAAAGACAGATCGTTTCACTAGATAAGACCCTTCTTCCTCAGCTGAGATCATTTAGAGCCCTTTGAAGCTGCATTTAAACTGCATTTTGGAAGTTCAAAATCAGGGCACCAATGAAGTCCATTATATGGAGAGGAATCCTGAAATGCTTTCCTCAAAAACCATCATTTCTTTACGACTGACGACAGAAAGACGTGAACATCTCGGATGACAAGGGGGTGAGTAAATTATTTGTAAATTGTTCTGGAAATGGACTTTTCCTTTAATAACTATTGCTGAATAAAGCTAACTTTGCCTAGTGCTCTTATGAACGTTTATAGCATGATTTGTGAAAATTGTGAAAACGACTGTACTGATAAAGACTTCATAGCTAGTGTTTGCATATTTCATTTCATTCTGTAACATACTTGTTCTACAGATCTGTATACTAATGTTAAATGCTACTGTTTTTGACAGCGTTAATAACGTTTCTGACAGATAATATCATGGTATTTTTTGTGTTTCTTTTACCGGTGTTCTGTCAGCAATAACCTGTCCATGGGCTTTTTTGATTACTGTCAGTTTAAGTGCCGGCGATGCAGTGTTGCCAGATGTTGCTATTAAAACAAACAAAAAACTAATAAAAATGAACCTAAATTATTTTAAATCTTTTGCAGATAAGGTAAATTAAAAATATCGCTGACCCTAAACTGCAACTTTCTACTTTATTAATTTTCTAAAGTATCAAATTAAATGAAAAAAAAAAACAAGTCTAAAATGCTTATAATAGCTGGATCTGGCAACAAAATGATCTCGCTCACAACCCTCTTTCTCAAGCCTCATTCACTCCAGCTGCGTTTGGCAGCGATCATTTTCATACCATGGACGCAGTTCTTGCTGTCTAAACTGAGTTTGGCAGCAAATTAGTAATTCGGAGAACAAATTTTATTTTTGAACATGAAAATTTACAGTTACCTCATAGCTGGCTACGGACCTAGTTCTGACGTAGAACCCAGATGCACTGCGCCTTATTTACAAACTGAACAACTATGGTGTAGGTTTGATGCAGAAGTGTAAATTGGGCTTTACTCTCATGAATCTGTGGTGCAGAGTGACACAGAAGAGAAGAAATTGTTCATTAAACTCATTGTTTTTGTTTTCTTTGCGTACAAAGTATTCTCGTATCTTCATAAAATTAAGGTTGAACCACTGATGTCACATGGACTATTTTAACAATGTCTTTACTACCTTTCTGGGTCTTGAACATGGCAATTTCATTGCTGTCTATGCAGGGTCAGAAAGCTCTTGGATTTCATTACTAATATCTACATTTGTGTTCTAAAGATGAATGAAGGTCTTACAGGTTTGGAACGACATGAGGGTGAGACCGAATTTTCATTTTTGGGTGAACTATCCCTTTAAGTTGCATTCCAAATGATGCACTAAGTACACTGTGTATTTATTCTATGCACTATGTACTCAATCATCTTGTATATGAATAATATAAGGTTATTTTGTCATCCATCATCAGAGTCTGATAGCCTACCTCATTCCAGGATGTTATTAAAGCTCAGCTTTTTTCGGTTAATTAAGTGCATCATCTGGGGATTTGAAGTACACTCTTTCATTTTAGAATTTTTTTTAGTGTGAGCGCACTAATCACACTATTTATACTAAAATTGCATAGAATAGTGTATAAGTATGCAAATTGGGACGCACCATTGTACTCCAACATAGTATCTAATGCATCTGTCTTTGACGTGACAGGGTTATGTTCACATGTGGATTGACATGTTTCCAGTGGATGTACCCCCACCACCACCTGTTAATATTAAACCTAGACTTCCAGAGAGGTAATCAGCAGATCACACACTCATTAAACTATAGTGGCTCAGAGACAGCGTGACCATGTTCCTTAATATAGAGAATTAAAGTTCTGGACCCGTATTCACAAAACATTTTATCTTATCACTAAGAGTTCTCCTAAAAGGTTTTAGCTAAGAGTTTTATCTTAAAACCTATTCACAAAGCTCGTGAGACAAACTTTTACCAAGGAAAAGAGAGAAGTCTTCAACTAAGAGTAAGAGTGGGGTTGACCTCATTGCTATGGATGATGTCAGCATGCTTAATATCTATACACACAGTGATTGGCTGATAGGGAGGGGATTTATTTATAGAAATGTTGTAGAGTGTGATATTGTAGAGTGTGAACATGTTGCCATGTTCAAATAAAGGTTTAAAAATAAAATTGTTGCCACATTTAAATAAAGATTTTAAAATGCAGGCTAAGTGTCACTTAAACAAGTATATGTTCGGCTAATTGTCAGCTTTTTACATGTGTGCTGCTCATAAACAAAAAGAAGGTATGCATATAAACAGCTTTTTAATAAGTAGAACAATCATGGCTGATAGTAACGCAAACAGTAAAGAAAACGCAAGAACAGCTGTTACTTCTTGCCCAAATTGTTAAAGGAGAAGTCCACTTCCAGAACGACAATTTACAGATAATATACTCACCCCCTTGTCATCCAAGATGTTCATGTCTTGCTTTTTTCAGTTGTATAGAAATTATGTGTTTTGAGGAAAACATTGCAGGAATTTTCTCCATATAATGGACTGATATGGTGCCCTGAGTTTGAACTTCCAAAATGCAGTTTAAATGCGGCTTCAAACGATCCCAAATGTGGTTGTAAACGATCCCAGCCGAGGAAGAAGGGTCTTATCTAGCAAAATGATCAGTTATTTTCATGAAAATAATACAATTTATGTAATTTTTAAAGGCAAACGCTTAAAGTCAAAGTTTTCTCCCTTAACTTCAAAATCGTCCTACGGTATATCACTGTTTTACCTTTTTTGTTAAGGGTGTCTGATCTTCTTTGCATGTTCACTGGGTCAGTACTTCTGCAGCGATGTAGGATGATTTTGAAATGATTTTGAAGTTGAGGGAAAAAATACGATTTGGAGTTTTTCGACATACCCTAACTGTCTTGAGTCAGAATACACAGAATTCAGGGAGAGCAAGACAAAACGAGCGTTTGAGATTAAAAAGTATTTATACTGTGTTTTTTTTAATGAAAATAACTGATCGTTTCGCTAGATAAGACCCTTCTTCCTCGGTTAGGATCGTTTACAACCGCATTTGCATTTGCATTTAAACTGCATTTTGGAAGTTCAAACTCGGGGCACCATATCAGTCCATTATATGGAGAAAAATCCTGAAATGTTTTCCTCAAAAAACATAATTTCTTTACAACTGAAGAAAGAAAGACATGAACATCTTGGATGACAAGGGGGTGAGTATATTATTTGTAAATTGTTGTTCTGGAAGTGGACGTCTCCTTTGATGAAAACAAGGATATAATCAAAGTAAAATTTGGAGTTGGGATAACCTCCAAAACCAAAAAACATGTCTGGGAAAATGATTACATTCTGAGGCAGATTGGTGGCAGCAGTCATTTTAGCCCTGCAGGAAAACAAACAAACAAACAAAAAACAATAGAAACCATCACTGAATTTTTGGATGGTTTTACTAGTTAATGGGAATTGTACTGGTTTTAAAGGAAACCGTAATGGTGGTTGTTGGTCTCTACTGGTAATTGGTCACCTTCTATTGTTAGCTTCTTAAAACCACCTAACGGAACATGTCCCAAAACACACTACAGGAAACCATTTTTTAATGGTTTGATGGTTTGTAATTATTTGTAGTGGAAACCATGAGAATTTCTGTGATTAATTTGTATTGTTTTCATCAGGGAGGATATTTTGTGATTTGGTCTTCACTAGCCTTAATGTTTCACAGATTTAGGAGCTAGTTTCAGTGCAAAAGCGTTTTGTTAGATAATCCTAGTACAAAAACTTTAGTCCTAAATTTAGGATGGACACACCCATTATTTTTAAGATTTTCTCCTAAATTGGCAAGTTATGAGTTTTAGCCCGCCCTGAAGATTTCTACATCTCTCTCAAGAATAATCATTTGCTTATTGTGCAATATTTGTGTAATGTGAGAATATTTATTGTTATTTATATGTTTCTAGTTATGAGCTGCGTGTCATCATCTGGAATACTGATGATGTTGTACTGGATGATGTCAATCCTTTCACTGGAGAGCCATCAAGTGACATCTACGTAAAAGGGTCAGAAAACACAAGAAATTAAATAGCACAGAAAAACAAACAAAAGTGTTACATTTCTCTATTCCAAATGTTTACAGTTCTCTATTCCACGTAAAATTCAATAATAATACTCCATAAAAAAATAATATATATGCACTACCGTATTTATATATATATTTTATATATATATATATATATATTTAGTAATAATATTTTTACTATATTTATTTCAGAAATAAATGCAGCCTTGGTGAGCATAATAGACTTCTCCCATCATAAACTTTTGAATGCCAGTGTATAATGAAAAATATAATTTTTATATTCACCAGCTGGATTAAAGGTCTGGAAGATGAAAAACAGGAGACGGATGTGCATTTTAATTCCCTCACTGGTGAAGGCAACTTCAACTGGCGCTTTGTCTTTCACTTTGACTATCTTCCTACGGAGAAGGAGATCATCTACAAGAAGAAGGAGTCACTGTTCGCCCTCGAGGAGACGGAATTCCGCCAACCGGCGGTTCTTGTGCTGCAAGTCTGGGATTATGACCGCATCGGCTCCAATGACTTCTTAGGTTAGTGGTTTTAGCGGCCCATCAAGAATTCATGTATGAAATCTAGTGAAAATTTCTAGTTTGTCAGTAAATTGATCTCTTTCCAACTGCTATGGCTAGGATCCATAGAGTTGCGTCTCAGCGATATGGTCCGGGCAGCAAAATCATCCGAGCAATGCAGTGTCAAGATGGCCAAAGACAAGACTGGCCCTCGCTTCTCCATCTTCCGCAGCAAGAGGATGAAGGGCTGGTGGCCGCTCATCAAATTAAAGAGCCAGGAGGACATCGAGCGAGAGGAGAGGGAGGCAGAACAAGAGAAGAAAAACAAAAAGAAGAAGAAAAAGAAGTCGAGCAAACGTAGCCAAATGAAACCAGAAGATCTGCAGTTTGTGGACCACAGTGGGAACACCTTCCTCCTAATGGTACAAGCACTTTGTCAGTGCACCAACACTGAGTAAATTGAATGTGGTTACACACCTGTTTATTTTGACTTGTCATTCATTAATGTGGTTTGTAGGGTAAAGTAGAGGCAGAGTTCCATCTGGTGACAGCTGAAGAAGCTGAGAAGAACCCTGTTGGAAAAGCACGCAAGGAGCCTGAACCTCTGGAAAAACCAAAGTAAGTGACTATTTTCATATCAGCATATTTTTATTGTGTACTTACAAAAATATGCTACATAAATGCTTTTTTTCCCCTTTAAGTCGCCCTAAGACATCCTTCAACTGGTTTGTGAATCCGATGAAGACCTTTGTGTACTTTATCTGGAAGAAGTACAAAAAGTACATCATTGCTTTGATCATTTTGGTTATCCTGGGGCTCTTCCTCTTCCTCATCCTCTACACCCTGCCTACACACATCAGCCAGCTTATTGTCAACGGCTGAGAAGGTGGAAATGCACAGAAACAGAGAAATTAATGAATCAACAGGGGAAATAGTGATACACATGATACTTAGCAATGATTTGCTTTTAATAGAAAAGACATAAGGAATTAGAAGTATAAGAATAAGACTTTAACAATACAAACAATTGCCTGTCAACAAGTTCAGTGCAGTTTAATGCTTTATGATTCAATGTACAGTAATGTTTGAACGTTACATATTTTATAGAAATTAATACATGCATTCAGCAAGGATGGATTAAAGGATTAGTTCGCTCCAGAATTAAAATTCCTGATAATTTACTCTCACCTCCATGTAGTCCAAGATGTTCATGTCTTTCTTTCTTCAGTCGGAAAGAAATACATTTTTCTATATGGATTTTTCTCCATATAGTGGACTTTAATGGGCATCAGCGGGTTTAAGGTCCAAATTGCAGTTTCAATGCAGCTTCAAAGGGCTCTACACCATCCTAGACAAGAGTAAGAGATTATCAAGCTAAATGATTGCTAATTTATAAAATATATATATACATTTCTGTACTTTTTAATCACATGCATGCATTATGCAGTCATGTTGGAAATGTCATGTAGTCATAGGTGAAAGTAGTGTTGCTAAATATCGTTGTCAACGAACCTTTATCACATGACGAAAGCGAGACTAGACGCAACGTAAATGCTGGTCATGTGACGATGACTATAATTAAATGTATAATGCAATATTGTTGACGAATAAAAACGAGACTAAAATGTCTAAAAATGCTAAAATGTCTCTTCATTTTCGCTGACCAAAACGAGACGAAACGAAATGTTATAACGTTATTTCGTTTTGTTTAGTCGCGTTATTATTATTTTGCAGTATTTCTGAAGTGGGCTGCATTAGGTCGCACTGCGCAGACGCAGGTGACGTCACTTCCTCAAGCCCCACTCGTGGCATTATTTAGAAGATGACAACAAACAAAGTTAAGTCTGACACAGAGAAAGAGACCGATGGCTGGCCAGCCGGGGTTCGTCTTTAGGAGAAAAAGAAGAAACGATTTAAAATTTATGTGTGTGTACTTCTAACATGCTTGGTTGGTAAAATAAATGTTGTAAATTCAAATCAGAGCGTCTTACGTGTCTGGAATGGATGTATTCTTAAGTCTATAAAGTAACAATAATATAATAAGATGGGTTTGGCTAAAAGAAAATTTTGGTTTCGTCTATACTACTAGGTACTTATACTATATTGACTGGGTTAAATAGAATTGCATTATTACATGCTCAGACTTTTAGTTGACTGAAACTTGACTAGACTAAAAAGAGTATGAATGTGACTAAAACTAATAAAAACTAAAATGACAGCTTCACACAAAGACTAGACTAAAACTAAAATTAAAAAAGGCCGCCAAAAACAACACTAGGTGGAAGTACCGACCCAGTGTTTCTAAAGTGAATGCGCAAATGAAGTTGAACACCCATTACCAAAAAAATTAAAACAACCATGTTGGACGATTTTGAAGCTAAGGAAAAGAAAATGAGATGGAGTTTTTGGCCCTACCTTTTTGAACTGAAGTACACAGATGAAGAGCTAACCACATGTGACCTTTCCAACATGATTACATAATGCGTAAAGTCAAGCTAGTTCAAGATTAGCATTTGTGGTTAAAAAGTGTATATATATATATATATATATATATATATTTAGAAAATGACCATTCGTTTGGCTAAACAAGACCCTTATTCCTCATCTGGGATCATGTAGAGCCCTTTGAAGCTGTATTGAAACTGAAATTTGGACCTTTAAGCTGCTGATCCACATTGAAGTCCACTATATGGAGAAAAATCCTCAAAAACCTTAATTTCTTTTCGACTGAAGAAAGAAAGACATGAACATCTTGGATGACTTATAGGGGTGAGTAAATTATCAGGAAATTTAAATTCAGGAATGAACTAATCTTTTAAATTGATCAAAAATAAGTTTTAAGTGTAAAGACTTTTCAAAATGTTACAAAATAATGTTTTTATTTATCAAAAAATCCTGAAAAACATGTATCAGAGTTTTCACAAATATATTAAGAAGCACAACTGTTTATGACCTTGGTCAAAAATAAGAAATGACTCTTGAGCATCAAAACATAAATAAATTACATTTTTGAATATAGAAAACTGTTAAACTGTAGTAATATTTATGTAGTTATATAGTAATATTTCTCAACATTGCTGCTTTTTTGCTGTTATATTTTGGTCAAATAAATGCAGCCTTGGTGAGCTTAAGATATGTATTTTAAAAATGTTTAAAAAAAAATTCATTTCCATTCTGCTTTTAGATATCTTCATTTTAATTGTAATTTTTTTATATAGAGAGATATTCTGGGACTGTTTTGACAATAAAGTGATATGGTATGGAAAGTATACAAACAAACAAAAAATATTGCCTTCATTCAGACGAAAAATCTGTCTAGACTGTCAGAGCTTTGCTTGCCATTTTCCAAAAATATTTCCATATTGTGTGCAAGTTTAGGGTTTTATTTGCAGAACTGGAAAAGAAGCAGAGACATTGGGATTCAGCCATTTGAGTTTTGTGACAGAAGCCTATTCTACTGAGATATTCTGCTGCTCGGTACTGGGTGACATGACATATAGAAACATCCCAAACAAAAAAGTGCATTGCATTCAGAAACATGCTTTCTGCATCTTTAGAAAACAGGCTTTCCTCATGCAAAATAATAACAAAACGTGACAGCATGTGCCTTAATGATAGTAAATGATGTTTCACATGTTTCATCTTCCCCCTACAGCACTCTGTGATTCTGGGCTGATCTCAGAGTACATGATCCAAACCCACTCATGTGAGATAATTGCCTGTGATATAGAGAAGAGTAATTATATAGAATCCACCAGTGAAGCCTAAGTGCCACATGGGAATACAACTTAAAAAAACTAGCAGCTAATGGACATGCAAATGATCACTTTATAATAACCATAGTTTCCATGGTTATGCTCCTGAACTGAGCATTGTGATAAATCTATACATCAGGACACCTCAGCATTACGGACAGGATGTCAGAAAAAAGAAGCAAATCTTAAGGTATTTATAAAATATTATGTAAATGATACTTAAAGGAACACTCCACTTTTTTTTCCAACTCCCCTAGAGTTAAACAGTTGAGTTTTACCGTTTTCGAATCCATTCAGCCGATCTCCGGGTCTGGCGGTAGCACTTTTAGCATAGCTTAGCATAGATCATTGAATCTGATTAGACCGTTAGAATCTCGGTCAAAAATGACCAAAGAGTTTGATATCTTTGGTATCATATATACTCTCATTTCGGCGTAATAATCAAGGAACTTTGAGATGCTATCGGTCTAATCAGATTCAATGATCTATGCTAAGCTATGCTAAAAGTGCTACCGCCAAACCCGGAGAACGGCTGCATGGATTCAAAAACGGTAAAACTCAGCTGTTTAACTCTAGGGGAGTTGGACAATGAGCCTATTTTCAAAAAAAGGGGAGTGTTCCTTTAAGTAAGGTACCATCTGATACCATCACCATGATGTGCCACTTTATGTAAGGAGCTCCATTTTATGTTCATCTCATTCGTAATTGGATTGTCACTTTCATTTTATCAGCTTCCGTCATCTACAGCAACTTTTAGGAGTGAATGAATTTATGAAAATATCTGTCTTTCTGAGATATTCAGTTACTTTATTGTTGTTTTTTGTCCCACTTAATAATGAACTTCAAATTTAATTACTTTGCAATATTTTGACAACATTTGACTTTTTTTTGAATGAGTTTGTTTGTTTTCAGTGTGGTCAACTTAAAGTAGGCCTATATATTTTTACAGTGCGTGGGCTTTAGGCATCCAGCCTCCACAGTCTGAATTGTAAGTTCTGTTGTGAATGAACAGCTTGGGAATGTGCAGCAGGGGTCACATGGCTCTCTGCAGGGCCGTTTGGGCTGTCTTGGGTAGAAGGGAGCCTGCGGCTGACTGAGTGAAACTCTAATCAGAGGTGACAGCTGGGATAGGTGACTTCCAGGCTTTATTAATGATGCGTTATGTTATGCTCTTTTCTACATTCATAAAACCAAAAGGCAGGCAGTGCGTGGCTATAGTCCCCCTCTTGGACAAGTTTTTAGTTTTCTGATGTTCTCGCTTAAATATATTAGTTGTGTTTTGTTTGTCAATAAATCAGTGTTTTAAATTAATCATTTAACTGAATGAATTGTTCACTTTCTGTTCCAGTTTCGATCACTGAAGACTCTGGAGCCTACTGAATAAATACACCCTTCACCAAACAAGTCGATGAGGTTTTGACAAAAATAATCTTTGAACAAATCAGCTGATTCAGTGTTTCACTCAAAACACAAAAAGATACCTACTTGCATATCTGCAAAAAGAGTCACCTAATGAATCGGCGTGAACAAACAGATTTAAAAGATTTGTTTCTTGGGATGAATCAAAATCCCCACTACTATCCAATATAAGTCATTAATACAGTGATACAGTGAATTTATTTAGAAAATGGTCATAATGCCGACGCTTGGACAAGTTTTTAGTTTTCTGATGCTCTCTCTTAAATATTAGTGGTGTTTTGTATGTGAATGAATCAGTGTTTTGAATGAATCTCTGAACTGATTTAAAACATTCAACTCTTGGGATGAATCAAAATAATTTAAAGGGGTCATTGGATGCTACCTTGACTGTTTCATGTGTGTTGGCAGTGTATGTACAAATCTATCCTATAATGATAAAAATCCATGCAGTGGTTTTTAATTAATCTGTAAAAATAATATCCCCTTTTTCAAATCGAGCCGTTCTCAGATGCATGTCGGTGTGTCGTCACACCGACAGAGGCCGCTCCCACAATAGTTGATTGACATGAGCTCTTACCTTAGACCAGCTGTCACAGTCCAGTAACTTTCCATGTTTTGATGCTGGAGCAGATGTAATTTAGACAAGAATATCTCTGATTGAGCGATTGAGGTGTTGTGTTGCTGGATGTAATAATGAACATAGTGGTAGTCATTTACTCCCGACATCTGAGCCGCTGAAGATGCAGTAGATTACGTTTGTTTGTGAAGGGAATGCACCTCCCGATCTACATATATCCGTCTATGTTCGCGCGAATCATTCACGATCTAGCTTCACTTACAGCAGAAGTGAGTATAAGCGTTTTTTAATGAATCTTTGCAATCACCTTTCCTTATAACGTGGTAGTTAGCAAGTTTAGCGGCTAAACCCGCTAAATGCAGCTAATGTAAACAAGACCGTCTTTCCACAGAGAGAAGAGAGGGGCGTGGCGAGCAGAGCTCATTTGCATTTAAAGGAACAACCCCTTAGAATGAGATTATTTTTGCAGAGCTCATTTTGACAAGGTAAAAAGTAGGGATGCACCGATACCACTTTTTCCAGTACTCACCCGATACCGATACTTTTATTTTTGGTACTTGCCGATTCCGAGTACCGATATTCTTTTAATTTAACCAGTAAATTTGTAAAATATTGGGTACAGAAACTAAAATAATATGTATAATGTTAGTTGGTTAACTTCTTTTATTAAATAGAAACAGTCAAACCAAAATTTCTTCAGATATCTTTTCTCACATTATCAGACCACACTTTTCACATTATCACATTATCATAAACTGTGTCCTGCACCAACTAGTAAAAAAAAAAATAAATAAAATAAAACATTAGGTGGTGTATATCTGGTGTCTGAATAATTTTTGGTTTGACTATATATCCCTTAGTTATTTTTATTTTTACACTTAATTATGCCCATTAAAATGTGTTTTGTTACTTTCTCTGTTCAATTATTATTATTATTTATTTATTTATTTATTTATTTTGCTGCTACATCTTTAATTTAATAGCATTAAACTGCTCTGCTGCAGCGACTCAGTACTTTAATCACGCGTTTTGTTGTAATAATGCAGGGAACCACTCGTCATGAATCTCATAACTCTGATATTTTCAGAAATATAAGTAGGGTTTTTTTCATCTGAAACATGCTGCTATTTGGGCTTTAATCTAAAGAGACTCAAATGCAGAAACACTCATGAAGCAAGCAAAACAAGCGCAACGCGCTCAAGTACAGTACAGCGTAGCGCATTTCACACAGACTGCTAGTTTCACTTTCGCCGTACAGTTGTGTATGCTTAAGGTTTCACATAATCTTTTATAGTGAATACCCCTATAAATGTTGTTTTATATTTACGAATTTGTTTTAATCCAAATGATGCGTGTGCTAAGTGAGCGAACATCAATAAAGATCACGCAACAAAAGTGCGCTCTCTCTCTCTCTCTCTCTCTCTTTCTCTCTCTACCGTTAAATAACTTGTGCATTGCTTTACTCACTTGTTTTTGACATATCCGACCGAACTACAAACTTTCCAGTGATGTCAAGGCGGGATCTCGACAAGCCGGCACGTCTTCGCCTCCGCGCGCTCAATCCACTCTGCGTGCATTAGCTCGCACCAGCTATACAGGCGTTTAAGAATTTAAGAATTTCGTAGAAATTCTTAAACTCTAATGACTCCATTCTGCTGTCTGTTGTTCTGTTGTCGTGTTTCTTTGCCTGAATATGCACTTGTCACATGCAGTGTGGTATCGGCGTTTGGTATCGGGGCATTTTAACGAGTACGAGTAAGAGTACAGGAGCTCAGTATCGGCCCGATTATCGATACCAGTATCGGTATCGGTGCACCCCTAGTAAAAAGGGTGTTGTTTTACAAAACCATTGAGAAAGTATATTAGAGACTTTTCATTGAGACCCTAAAGAATCATATTGACTTGTGGAAAATGGGCATCCGATGACCCCTTTAAGGCTACGTTTACACTAGTACATTGTCATTTTAAAACTGATTTAAAACATTCAGTTCTTGGGATTAATCAAAATCCCCACCACTATTTGATATAATTTAAGGCTACATTTACACTAGTATGTTGTCGTTTTAAAACGCTTAACTTTGAAAATGCCGGAGTAAATGACAGGAAAAAGTTATGCATTTTAAAACAAAAACGCACTGGTGTAATCAGAGCCTAAACAGTACTTTGCCGTTTTCAACCCTCAAAAATGAAGACTTTTGAAAAGGAACATGTAGACAATAACATCATGCTCATTATGAATGGTAATGTGACTTGCGTTTTCAGTTTTCAGTGTAGTTTGGACGGAGATCGTTTCTGAAACGCAGTGAAAACTTAAGTGTAGACAAGGATCGTTTTCATTTTAAAATGCCATTTAAAATAAAAACGCACTAGTGTAAAGAAGACTTCAAAATCGAAATCCCCACCACTTCGATATAGGCTTTGTTTAAACAAATGCTTTTTTGTTTTAAAACGTATAACTTTTGCCATGGTTACTCCTGTCATTTACACTACCCCAGCATTTTTGACCCTCAAAAACAAAGACTTTTGAAAATGCTGCAGACCCTGTTTTAGTTTGAAAACTCTGGGGTCACGTTTCAGTGTAAACGGACCAAAACGGAGACTTTTGAAAACGATGGCATGGCTGCCCACATTCGCTCTGCAAATCCTTGACGACCATGTTAACAATAACATCATGCTCATTATGAATAGTCATGTGACATGCGTTTTCGGTTGTATAGTGTGGATGGAGATCGATTCTAGTGTTCGATTCTAGAGACTTTTGATAACACAGCAGACCCCGTTTTAGTTTGAAAACTCCGGGGTTGCGTTTCAGTGTAAACGGTGTGTAAACGATGGCGTGACTTGACGACTGTGTAAGCAATAACATCATGCTCATTATGAACATCATGTGACATGCGTTTTCGGACGGAGATCGATTCTGAAACGCAGTGAAAACACCAGTGTAGACAAGGATCGTTTTCATTTTAAAACGTTAATTAATTACATAATTATTACCTAGCAATTAAACTAAGATACTAGATGAGATTAAATACATTAGATAACAATATCCTACATAAAATATAGTTCCGGTTGCATAAACTAGACTGGTTTTTAAAAGTTAGTCATATAAGACTGGCCTTAAAGTAACTTTGTAAAGTCAGTTACATTAAAAGGTGGGTTGGTCTAATTTGAATCTTAAAGTAAGACTGAGTACCAGTTTCTTAACTGCTCTATTTCTGAAGACACAGTCCTGCCTAATGGTATCGTTATTCGTTTTCAGATTGCGCTTAAAAAACCCATCTCCACTTCCGGATAATATTGGTCACAGCAGATGCTTATAATAGTTTCACCACTATTAACCACCCAAGCCATTGATGTGCTTTGTGGAGACTATTGGGCAACTGCGCATGCGTACTATCAAACAGTCAGCGCTAGACTGACACTAAAACAGTCCTGTTTCCTCTTTATGCGCTCTCGCCACTATAGCCAAACGTAACACTGCTGCACTTTACTTTCCTGCTGTGTTAACTTTTCAAACAGCTTGACATTTTTCTAGCTCATTCCTCACCGCCAGTATCATCCTTTTTAATGGGATTGCTGTGAAGCATTTCTTATATAATTAGCATTTTCCTAATTTTCCTCCAAAATGCCCGAGTTCATATCAGTGGACGAGTTTATCGCGGAGACTTTGGAGGACTACAGCTCTCCCACCACCTCTTCCTTCTACACCAAAATGACAAGTTGCCGAAATTCCGCCAACAATATCGAGGAGGTATGAAATTATGCTTTCATGTGCTGCCTACTGCTGTAATCGCTTGTTATGTTTTTGACAGCCAAGTTGTACAACAAGATGAATGAAATGAAGGTGATCTGCGTTGTCCATTATCAGGAGCAGGTTTCAGAATATCTTTATTCAGCTTTACGGTGCTTTGTTTCAATAAAGAACTGCTTAGTCCAGTGAAATGTATTTTTTTCTATGAGCACTGCTTCAAACATTACTACAGCAGATACTGATGCTCTTTGTCTTGTTGAATCCATTGGGCTGAGCGCAGCGTATTTCCAACACCACAAACCATGTGATTTCAAGCGAAATCCTAATTTAAAGTACAGAAATGTACTCATTTCATATAAATAGGGTGCTTTTAATATTATTAACATAATTAAACATATTGTATCCTCTCGTTTTCATGTGGCGCTGTGTACAACTGAAAGAGGAAGGATCACACATTGCGTGTAAAAATCTACATTTCCTTGTCGTTACTGCACATTAAATCGCACCGAATAATTTGCAATCTTTCCGTTTTTGTAGTAATATCTTTTACTTTCTACTTCACGTTTTGCCGCTATGTCGCGCTTCTTTTCGCCTATCCCTCATCGTGCGTCAATACGAGCTTCTACTGTATTATCACCAACACGTGCCTTTCATCCAGCATTTATTGAGCTGCATAAACAAAAGCCGGCTTAGGATTCACGGATCTTCTGGAGCAGACGAACCTGCCAATGACTTTAATGTTTCTGGATCAGCATCCTTTGTTGTTGTTGTTATAACAACCCTCCTATGAATCAGTCATTGCCTTCTGATTTTAGGGTTAGGGATGGGATTATTGGTTGATAAAGATGTTGCTCCAGGACCAACAAAGGATGCTGATCCAGGATAATGTCCTGTTAGGGAAGATCATCTTATACATGTCAGCAGAAATCGTGTTAGTGTAAAATATTTCCACTGCTGTTTGCCAAGATGTGTAATTAGTGCAAAAAAAAAAAAAAGAAAAGAAAGAAAATTATATTTATTTTATTTTATTAGTAAGCAGTTTTATTTATCATGTATTTGTCCTAAAAACAATGTAATTATTTTCCATATTTTTGGCAGCACAGTCATAGTTTCATTTATAAACCAAAGCTAATTTTTATGCACACTGGCTTTTAGTGAGTGTTCATTTTCAGACCCCCCAGTTGTGCCCATTTGAGGCGTGCAGCCGGGTTAGGGTGGTAACAATTGAATGATGACTGCTTTAATAAGAGTGACACAGTGGAATGTGAAGTAACCATGGTGATGACCTGGCCTGTGCAATACACGGCCGTACAAATTGAACAGTGCACTGCATTACATGCTTGATTGTTTGGGCTTCATGTGACAGGATGGGACCTTTAATATCTAGTGAGTGTTGCACACGCACAACCTCGGGGGGTTTAGCGATACAAGAGAGTCTGAGTGGTGGTCCGCTATTCAAACCATTCTTCATCCTTCATAACAGAAACCTTGAGACTGTTCTCAGAACAGTTGTTAATGAAGGACACCTCCGTTTAATCTGCCTTAGTGCAGATTTACAAGCGCTGAAGTAAATCCTGCTGCATTGAGAAGTCTCTCAAAACAATTATTAGAAGCACTAGAGGGCAAACATATGAAATATGTTTTGTCTATAAAATGAAAACTGTTTTGTCCATATTATACAAGTTAAAGGGGTCATGACATGGATTTTTTCCTAAATTATTTTAATATGTTCCTTGAGATTTATTTAAGTTATGTAAGTTTTCACCACTAGAGGATGCATATTCAAAACAAACAAAGAACCAAAGGTGTAGTTTTTTGACGCAGTGAGTGTGGAATCATGGGAGTTGTAGTCTTCATCCCCACAGCCGATGCAATCCGTTGGGACTTGGAAGTGGAGATTCCATGCTCATGGATGAGCTAATGTATTAAAGACTTATTAAGGTCACTGTAGTATGAAGCAGGGTCGGTTGAAAGTCGTGGAAGCGAGAAGAGGACGCTGGAGCAAATGCTAATGAAGGATGAGTGCGATACATGGCTTGAAAGCAGCGGAGCTTTTATTATGCCACAGTCGTCCGCTTCCGCACCTTGCGGTCATGCGTATGTTAGTTAAAACAGCGCTGTTTTATCATCCTACATACATTTGAGTGTGTTGAATGCTCTGTTATAATGCTACTCTGTACGTTCGTCTCCTGTCTAATTAAATCTGTAACATATTAAAGTGTCTTTGGGGTTTTCATGTTTTCTACAAAATAAAACTGGAAAATCGAGGGTGTATAACATCATTGGCAGCCGACGTAATAACACTAGTTAAAATTGCTTATTTCTCTGGATTCTTGGAAACATTTGGAATAATGTGCACAGGTCAGCAAAATATATTACACTGTTCTAGTGGTTTTTGGATATATTTTAATTAAAAAACTTAAATATTGTGCCTTTAATAGTTTTTGCACAAAATAAATAAATTTGTGGATAAATGATTAGTTTCAACCCTCATTCTTACCCTCTGTCTAAAATGACCTGTTTTTAAGGGTCGTGTCCGTATCCGGCCACTGTTATGATTGGCTAACGTCGCCGCATAGGAAATAGTATCAGAGCCCCCTCGCTATTGCATGTGAATGTTTTGACAACATGAGCAAAATAAAACAGTCATTTCCAGACAAAGCATTATGAAACAATTTACTTACAGTTTGTGATGCAGCTGCAGTCAGATCTAGTACCGCTTCATCTTCCAACAAATGTTTCTTTGTGAACTCTCCATGACACTGTGCCTCGTTTACAAAACAAAATACTCCAAACAATCCTCAGACACAACCAGAGATGCCGTTAAAAATAAATGATCTACTTGTTCTTTACACTGGCAACCTTTTGATATTTGTACAAAGATGCGAACAAGGTGTTTAAACCAAACACGTCAAAACGAATGTTCTTCCACTCCATTTGTCCTTTTGACGACAGACTCAAATGCATGAACTGTGTCAGAAAGTGAACGCGCATTTCTATCCAGTGTAGACAAGATAGCAACAGTGATTGTAATTTCTATTTGCTCATGGTGAGAAGATAACTATTTGTCGATGTCTTGCTCTGGAGGCAGTGTTTATGAGTGTTTCTGAGGGTTATTACATAAATGTTTTTTAATGAGGAATGAGGACAATTTAAGTTATGAAGCTTACTGGATGTATTAAGCATACAAAGACCTCTTTTAAGTCAAAAAATCAAGAGAAATTTGGTTTCTCATGTCATAACCTCATTGGGGGAAAAAAAAAGAGATATCCCTTTAAATTATGACATTTTTCAGCTACAAGTCTTGCTACAAGACCCGTTCCAGTTCATTCAATGTTAAATCTCACTCGGTTGGATCCACCAACCAATAGTTTAGAAAATTAAAGAGGAGGAATTGAGACAACACAGATGCTTTGCCTTAATCTACACTGACCTCAAGAGAGATAATGGGAACCCCATGCTATAATAGAGTCTGTGTTTAGGTCATGTGACTTAATGACAAAGCAGGAACTGAAAAGATTTCCCTGGACGTTTCTGATGATGATCCCATACACACCTCAGCTATCGCTCTTCAACACAACACGGTGCTTGTGTGTTCCCATTGTATGTTGCCGAAAGTAAATTGAAATGAGAGGCTATTGGGGATTAGCAGAGGCACCGGAGAGGAATAATGAAAGATAATTGGAGTGCTCGGATAATCTGCAGTACCAGCAGGAGTAGCCGAGGCTGTTGTGGCACGCCTTGTTTTTCCCGTATAAAGTAATGCAGAGTTAGCCATTCATTCAGAGTGGAGACACCTGATATTACTATTATCTTCATTCCTGAAGCATTTGGTGAGAGTAGGGTGAACAAAGGCATAGTAGGTTTTTCCTCAGGTCTCTTAAAGGTACACTCAGCGTTTTTTTCCTAATAAAAACTTTTAATAAAACATATTAGTCTTATAGGAAAATAATACTAATGAGAGCGTCTTTGAAATGAAAAAACATTAAATGAGTTCAATAGGTAATGATAATTGATAACCCATTTGACTTAACCCTGTGGCATTATTTCCCAAGAGACCCAGTTAAATGCATTACTGTCAATTACTGCAGCACTTAATGCTATGAAAGCCAGTTCGATGCACTTACTAGTGATTTCACAAACGTGGATTACATTTTCTTATGGGGCAGTTCAATAAAAACTCTGTCATTGTTTACTCACTGCCTTGTATGACTTCGAACTTGTATGACTTTGTTCCTCTGTGGAACATAAAAGAAGTTATTTAAAGTGCCTCAGTGTTTTTTTGTCCATACAGTGGAAGTCAATGGTAACCAAACCTGTTTGGTTATCAGTATTTCAATATTAGAAGAAAGTCATGTAGGTTTGGATGGAATTAGGGTGCGTACGTGATGTGAGGAAGTGGCATCAGCATCTGCTTTGGATTCTTAATGCTGCTGAGTTTCATCTGAGTGGGTTCTATGCTATTTCTGAACGTGTGTGTGTGTGTGTGTGTTTCAAACCACTCTCTGTCTTTAGAACGCTGTGAACACAACATAAATAGCATGCTTTACCACTTTATATAAGGCCCACTGATCTAAATAAGTTGTTGTAAGTTGTCTACAATTTTATTGGTAATCCTAGATGTAAGTGGGAACATGACCAGTTGCTAGTCACTTTTTACCTTATCTTACAATTGATAGTAACTGTGAGAAAGTTAATTTATGGTCGTATGGTGTGATATTGTTTGAGTTTCACTTCTGGCCTACTTGGTTAAGTCGTTGAAATCCACCAGTGGCGAGGAGAATGAATTGTGTGGGCTTTGCTTCATTAAGCACAATAGAGGGAGATAAACATCTGGTCGTGCTCCATAATTATAAAATGCCTCAGAGCTCAAAACATTATTACTGCATGTCTTATGGTGGATTTGTGATATGAAACATTGGGGCTTTTATGTTTTAGTACAAGAAGATGTTCTGCTGTGGTGAATAATTAACATTTTTTGATAAATTTAGACACTGTTTTCTCCCAAGGAAAAAAAGGCTTTTGAAAAAAACAAAACTATTTTAATTAAAATGCTGCTTTGGAAGATGATTTGGATTATTTATTTCTTTATTTATTTTTTTGTGTGTGAACTATTCCTATAATTTTAACATTTGATATGCCAATATATTATAATATTATCCTATATTAAGGTATTATTTCACATTTAAGTGAAAACCAGAGCATGTTTGGTTCATTTAGTTTGGTTTAAGTCATTTATTGCTATTTGCTATTTTGCTATTATATAGAAAATAATATAATAAGCTATAATAAATGGTTCTAGTAATTTATTTCTATTTGCTATTATATGGAAAAAAAATAAATATAATAAATTATGGATATTTTCACTTACTTATGTGAAAAAAAATATTCATATATATTTTTCACATTTTTGAGTAAACTATCCTCATAATTCTAAATGTTATATGCCATACTATATGGTATATACCACAAAAGTATGATATTATATGTTATCCCATTTTTGAGATTTTATAGAAGTTTTTTCTTTAACTCTATATTTGATATCCATCCAAGAAGCTGTTCTGTTGTGGTGAATAATTATTATTATTATTTTTTTTTTTAAATAGACATTGTTTTCTCCCAAGGAAAAGAAATAAGCTTTGGAAAAAATCCTGAATGAAATAAGATTTTAATTAAATGGTGCTTTGTACAATGACTGGGATATATATATATATATATATATATATATATATACATATATATATATATATATATATATATATATATATATATATATATATATATATAAAACTATCCCTATATTTTAACATTTGATATGCCACTGTATTATAATATTATCCCATATTAAGGTATTATTTCACATTTAGGTGAAAATTGTAGCATTTTTGGTTTATTTGAAAGAAATAAGATTTTAATTAAAAAGGTGCTTTGTACAATGACTGGGATTTTTCTTTTTGTGAGCTATCCCTATACTTATAACATTTTATATGCCATTATATTAAAATATTATCCCATTTTAAGGTATTATTTCACATTTAGGTGAAAACAAGAGCATTTTTGGTTCATTTTGTTTGGTTTAAGTCATTTATTGCTATTTTGCTATTATATAGAGAAGAATATAATAAACTAGATAAAAAAGTTTGTCAAGACAAACTTTAAGTTGGCTTGAGAAAGCCGGACCAGAAAGTTTTAAAAAGTTTGAAAAGTTTGAAAAGTTTTAAGAAAAAAAGATTTAAGTTTTTCAGTCTGAAATAGATTGAAGTTTAAAGTAGTTTTAAAAGGTTTAAGTTTGAATGTTTTGAAGGCAATACAGTCTCAGATAGATAGATAGATAGATAGATAGATAGATAGAACAACAAAACCTGATAGACAGATAGATAAAGATAGCATGTTGTTAGCATGTTACTAACATAATTAACATGTAACTAGCATGCTGTTACAATGATCAGCAAGTTACTAGCATGTTTTTAACATGATTATCAGGTTGCTAGCATGTTTCTAGCATGATTAGCAAGATGCTAGCATGTTTCTAGCATGATTTGTAGGTTGCTGGCATGTTTCTAGCATGATTAACAAGTTGTTAGCATGTTTCTAGCATGTTTAGCATGTTGCTTGCATGCTTAGCAGGTTGCTAGCATATTTCTAACATGATTAGCAAGTTGCTAGCATGTTTGTAACATGATTAGAAAGTTGTTATCATGTTGCAAGCATGGTTATGAATGTGTTAGCAAGTTGCTAGCATGTTTCTAGTATGATTAGCAGGCTGCTAGCATGTTTCTAGCATGATTAACACGTTTTTAGCATGTTGCTAGCATGTCTCTAACATGGTTAGCAAGTTGCTAGCATGTTTCTAGCAGGATTTGTAGGTTGCTGGCATGTTTCTAGCATGATTAAAAAGTTGTTAGCATGTTTTTAGCATGTTTAACATGTTGCTACCATGATTAGCAGGTTGCTAGCATGTTTCTAACATGATTAGCAAGTTGCTAGCATGTTTGTAGCATGATTAGCAAGTTGTTATCATGTTTGTAGCATGATTAGCAAGTTGTTATCATGTTGCTGGCATGATTAACAATTTGTTAGCAAGTTGCTAGCATGTTTCTAGCATGAGTAACAAGTAAGTTGTTAGCATGTTGCTAACATGTCTCTAACATGGTTAGCAAGTTGCTAGCATGTTTCTAGCATGATTAGCAAGATGCTAGCATGATTTGTAGGTTGCTAGCATGTTTCTAGCATGATTAGCAAGTTGCTAGCATGATTAGCATGTTAATAGCATGTTGCTAGCATGCTTAGTAAGTTATTAACATGTCGCTAGCATGATTAGCATGTTACTAGCATAATTAGCAAGTTACTAGCATGATTCTAGTTGCTAGGCATGGCTAGATAGATAGATTAGAACTTTTTGCATAGATTAGAACTTTGAGATAGAATAGAAGTTTGAATTGATTAGAAATACTACATAGAAGGGAAGTCTTTATTTAGTCTCAAGGGATTCTGGGAGTTTAAGTTTGAATTTTGACAACTGGAGTTTGAATAGTGTCGGCTCATTTGCTTTCACAAGCCAACCTAAATATAGATATTTTTTACACTTACTTATATGAAACAATATTCATATATATTTTTAACATTTTTGTGTAAACTATCCTTATAATTATAAGTGTTATATGTGATATTATATGGTATATACCAAATAAGTTTGATATTATATATTATCCCATTTTAAGAAGCTGTTTTATAGAAGTATAAAAAAAATTCCAGTTCAATTTTTTTGCAGTTATCTGTTTAACTCTGGATATGATGTCCATCCACCCGTTCTTCAAACTCTTGTGTAAACCTGCGTAAGTCCATCACTGCATCTGTTTACCCTGAGTTGTTATGGCTTTTTATCACTGGTCTTATTGCTATCCTTTCTATGTGTGCTGTTGGGAATTTTCACAAGCATTTTCTTGTAATAGCACTAAATGCACACAAAGGCCAATCCAAAAGGCCAGGCACCACTGCTGCCATAAAGAACAAAAGGTCTGTGAGGTTAGTCATGCTGAGTACAGAATTCTCACTCTGCCTAGTCAGGAGAATGTGAATTTCAGCATGGAATGCCGTTCCAGGTGAACTAACCTACCGCACAGTTGAATTGTTATTGGCCCAGTGTACACACAACAGAGCTGACTGGAAGGGCTGAAGTTAAGAAAGTCAAACATCCTCGATGTAAAAGGAGCTGCTCTTCACGTGATGGTTCCCTGGAAGAGGAAGGAAGTGTTAGCGAAAAAACAAAAAGGTACAAAAAGAACATAAGTACAACAGAAATCATATAAAAGTAAACCAAATGACTTATGTGCTATATTCTATGTCTTCTGAAGCAATACGATAGTTTTAAAGGAGAAGTCCACTTCTCCCTTGTCATCCAAGATGTTCATGTCTTTCTTTCTTCAGTGGTAAAGAAATTGTGTTTTTTGAGTTAAACATTTAAGCATTTTTCTCCATTTAATGGACTGGTATGGTGCCCCGAGTTTGAACTTCCAAAATCCAGTTTAAATGCAGCTTCAAACGATCCCAAATGCGGTTGTAAACAATCCCAGCCAAGGAAGAAGGGTCTTATCTAGTGAAACGATTGGTTATTTTCATAAAAATAATACAATTTATATACTTTTTAATGTAAAACGCTTGTCTTGTCTTGCTCTCCCTCAACTCTGTGTATTCTGGCTCAAGACAGTTAGGGTATGTCGAAAAACTCTGATCGTATTTTCACCCTCAACTTTAAAATCGTCCTGTATCGCTGTTTTACCTTTTTTGTTGAGGGTGTTTGATCTTCTTTGCATGTTCACTTTTCAAAGACTGGGTCAGAACTTCTGCAGTGATGTAGGATGATTTTGAAATGATTTTTGAAGTTGAGGGAGAAAATACGATCTGAGTTTTTCGACCGCAATCATTTCGCTAGATAAGACCCTTCTTCCTCAGCTGGGATTGTTTACAACCACATTTGGGATCATTTGAAGCCGCATTTAAACTGCATTTTGAAAGTTTAAACTCTGGGCACCATAGCAGGTCCATTATATGGAGAAAAATGCTGAAATGTTTTCCTCAAAACACACAATTTCCTTATGACTGAAGAAAGAAAGACATGATAATCTTGGATGACAAGGGGGTGAGTACATTATCTGTAAATTGTTGTTCTGGAAGTGGACTTCTCCTTTAAATGAGGAACAGACCAAATCTAAGTTGGAAATTCTGTTGAATGTATAGCAGCTTCTGCAATAAATTTCTCCTTCAAGAGAAGAAGTTGTTGAATAAAGTCGTTATTTTTGTTTTCTTTGCACACAAAAGGTATTCTCATAACTTAAAAAAAAAATTACGGTTGAACCACTGATGTCACATGGACTATTTTAACAATGTTCTGGTCGTTGAATGTGGTAGTTGCATTGTCTATGCAGGGTCAAAAAGCTCTCGGATTTCATAAAAAAAAAAAAAATTGTGTTCCGAAGAAGTCTTACGGGTTTGGAACGACATGAGGGTGAGTAATTATTGACAGAATTTCCATTTTTAGGTTAACTATCCCTTTAAGTGTTGGTTAAGTGAGTCAGATGATTTCAGCTCACACCCAACGTGTTTCTCAATTGGCCTGTATGAGGAGTTCATTACAGGCTCTCCGAACTAATAACAGCGAATTGCATTTTCCTCTTCACACTATCATGTGTGACACCAATGAATATTAATTGCTTATAATCCTTTTATGCTGGCATTTGACAGGCCTGTTTCCTTAGAGAATAAAAACAGCAAGATAAGACACAAGTGTAAGACATAGATGTTCTCGGCTTTGAAACAGGAAGAAGTCTCCATAGAAACTGAGAATTTTTTTAAAGGAAGTTGATTTCATTTCAAGGCTAAGGAGAACAAAGAATCTAGTTAAATTCCGATTTCTGCATATTTTTGTTGCTAGTTTTAGAAATGTTATGAAACTGCTCCTCTGCACTTAACTTAACTGCACTTTTGTAAATGCAATTACTGTTTGGGATCAACAAACATATTTAACAACGTGTAACTCTTAAAATCTTGCGTATAGTATTAGGCTCGTATTTATGCATTCCAATGCAATTGTTTATCTATGTAAACACATGCTAGATAATCATTTTTAATGGTTGTACTCACGTCTCATGCTAACAGGGAATGTTCTCAGAACTTTGTTCTGGTAGGGGTGGGAGATATGAACAAAATCATGATATGAGTAATTTTATTTCATGGTAACAATATATATCACGATATAGTTATTTTTGCTTTAAATAAGGTCATTATGATAACATTTATGATACCATAGAAGTTCCATAATTCTTGTCAATATCACAAAAAACTAATACTAGCCAAATTAAAAAAGCTTACTGAAGACAAATAAACAGTCAGCGATTAAATTAAAATAAGAAACTAAATACAAGCAATAGGACAAAAAAAAAACTGCAAGTAGAACAAATAAATAAGAAATTCTGCATACATTATATAAAGTAATCAAATGTATAAAACCACTGCATATTCTTCACTGTGTAAATTAAAAATATATTTCTTCTTATTAAAGTTACATCAATGTAAAGTTACATTGATTAACATGAATGACAGACAGCAGGAATATTAGACTGCTGTCACTTTAAGAGCTGCCTAGATCGAATATAGAGGGTATGCAGTGACGTCACTTTCCTGCCGGAACACGCCCCTCTCAGCCAGACAGAGTGCAGTGTTGCCAAGTCCGCGGTTTTCCCACAGAATTGGGGTACTTTAACACTGTTGCCGCGGGTTGTTTTTGATGTCCGTGGGTTGAAGCGACTCCAATAACGTCATATTTAGCCCCTGAAATGCATATTTACCAGGGGAGCCCCAACAAAAAATGTGTATTTTATCCCCAGAAGGCGATTTTTAACAGGGGACCCACTTTTCGAAATGTGATTGGGCTAGATTTGGGTTCGTTTTGAGTAGCAATTGGGCGGGTTTGTTGTGAACACTTGGCAACCCTGACTGAGTGGCAAAAGAACTGCTGCGTGAATGGATTTAACAGGGAAGCTCTGAAAACACGAGTAAAACAAAACGATAATCTTTTTGCTGGACTCGATATAATGTTCGTTACAACTTACCGAAAATCCAGTGGTCCATGGATATTGAATCGCGTTTCCTGGCTGCATATCATATGTGCATGATTTCAACGGCGGGGAAATAAACAAAGCAGATTTGCCTGTGAACTCATTTTGTAAATACAAAATAGGTTGGTCTAACCTAGGGCTGTCAAACTGTTAATCGCGATTAATCGCATACAAAATAAAAGTTTGAGTTTGCCTAATATATGTGTGTGTACTGTATGTAATTATTATGTATATATAAATACACACAAATTAATGTATATTTTTAAGAGAAATATGTTATGTACAAAATATTTTTATATATATAAATTCTATATTTCTTAAATATGTATATGAATGTGCTTGCATTTATATATACATAATAATTACACACAGTACACACACATATATTATAACTCAAACTTTTATTTCGCGATTAATCGTTTGCCAGCCCTAGTCTAAACTAGTGATCGCTTATATCATGCTGTTATATATATATGCCGTCATATTGTCCAGCCCAAAATCTTATATAGTTTTTGTCAGTGTTTATTTAAAAACATCCAGTTATGCAGAATTTAAGATGGTAAATATTTAATTGATGAGTTGTCAATATGATATATGACAATACAATATATAGGGTATGATTTTACCACAATATTCAACATATTAACATTAAATGATAACGGCAAATCCGTGTTTTGCCGCCTGAAGTCCATTTGTTTCTTTGAATTGCAGCGATCCATTTGACTTTCTTTTCTGTAGCTTTCGGCAGCCTGTGAAAATATGCCTCAGGTTTCATGTCAAATCTCTTTGTACAGTCAGTCCCAAAGCTCTTTCTGATTTTAGATGTGATTTGTGTTCTGTCGCAGCATCCACACTGAAACCAAAGCTGCCGCTCAGTCTTTTTGCCACTCAATGGGCGGAGCCGCACTCACTCCAGCTGACAGTGACGTCACGTGCACTTTATAATGTTCACGTTTTTTTTGCTCAGCTGTTTGCTTTCACTTAAGACATCAATTAACGTGTTTACAAGGATACTTGCAAAGATGGGCATTTTGACAAGACCTATAAAGCGGCCTAAATAACTCTCTACCAGCACTGTCTTCACATGTGTGCGCCTCTCTGACAGCGCTCGCATATAGCGAAAGGAGTTATTTTTTCCCTGCTAATTGCGTTTCAACGGCCTAAAATCACTTGTTTTTAAACCGCAATGCTTAAAAAACGCGTGTATATGATAATTTTTCTGGACCACGTTGCACAGCAACATCACGTAAGCATGCAACCGTGATTGAGATGATAGTCCCAAATCTCTACTGGATGTCTAACGTTTTTTTAATTTTAAGGTTTTTTTTTTTTTTTTTTTGGAACACTCCGAATATTCAAAAGTAACATTCCCATAATATTTGCAAAATGATAAAATGGAATGTATCCTTAACATTTGTATGTAACCACGGACATTTAAAATGTTCATAAAACATTCAGAAATAACGTTTTAATAACTCACTAGCAACATTAGCAAAATGTGTTTCTAAAAAGTTCAGTTTAACTTCTTGGTGAAGACTTCTTGGCCTTGCCAAAAGTGGGAGTATCCGGTTCAAAGGAAACAAGCAGGACGTGATACTCATTCATTCAACAGTTGACAGGAGTGACGGGCAAATGAAACCTCTTAAAACACTGAGACTTTCCTCTGACTGTTTCGGGAAAAGATTGTTTCGGGATCAAGAGTGTCGAAAAAGCGCGATCTGGTGGTTAATAAAAAATAAAGCAGCCAAAAGCCTTTGAAGCTCCGTCGGAAGAAGCATTCACCACAATTTCCATAGATGTTATATGCTCAAATAAAAGCCTAACCGTGTGTGTGTGTGTGTGTGTGTTTGTTTGTGGAATTTCTGACTTAATTTCTGAATAAATTTACCCATTAAACAGTACCATCAAATGCCAGTACGAATATCAATATGATGTAAGAATAGTGTGCACATATGTTAATTGCGTATGGCAAATATTTAATTTTCTTGAAATCATTTGTATTCTTCATATTACTTGTATGACTGGGTATTTAAAAATGTAATTATCAAATAAGTCCCAATGAAAATGTACTGCAATAAGATCTGGTGGTCGAACATTAAGACACGCAAAGTGAATCGCGCACATGACTGGACAGAAAGTGAGGCTTTCTATGAAAGTGATTTCTACGAAATCTTTATCTTTATCTGGCATGCCCTTTAACACAACCTCTGATGTGTCTCTCATTCAAGATTTAGCGATCAAAACTTGCTAACTATGTGGGAACACAAATTCGAACAGCATATGTCGTCCCTAAGAACCGTAATGACATCTCTCATAAAGGTGTGCAACTTTACAAAGTAAACAATGGTCCAAAAACACTTAGCCTCTAAGCTAATTAGCACACAAAATACCATTGGTATACTACGTCCGCCGCCTCACCTGAAGTTGTACCCACGTTCTTTTTTACAGTAGCGCCCCCCGGAAACTTGTGGATTGGACGTCTTTTGTTCGTCTGGTTCCACTTTTGAGTGCAGAGTTGGTTAGATTGAATATTCATTACACTCAGTATGTCACAATGTGGAATAAAAGATTGCAACTTGCATTTCATTGTGACTTTAAGAACTTAAACACAGGATGTATTCTTTTGCTGTGTGAACGTGGCCATCTAACAACCACCGAGAACACCATATCAACCACATATAGCAGCGTGTTAAAAAACTCAGAGCAGCTAAGTGATCACATAGCAATGACTTTTTCTTTGGAACATCTAGTTTATCATCTAGTTTAAAATCTAAAAAATCTAGTTTATATGCGTTTTAAAATTTGAACTTATTTAAAAAAAAAAACTATTTGCTTAATCATGGCTTTGTATATGGTTACAGAGGAATACTGAGCATTATACAATACCAGACTTTTAATTTGTTCTATTAAAATGAACTGTTGTGGGTAATTGACTTTTCAGTTTGGTCTTCAGTGGCATGTGAAAAACATGGCAGCTGCTCTTGCTCTCTTTTTTTTTCTCAACTGCAGCAAACAAATGAATTGCTTTGCCGAAGGCATTCTGGGGACACCCTGAAGTCTTAAACCCAAACCTTTCTTTTGCAGCTACGAAGACTTTGGAGATTTCGCTTTTTGTAGAAATGTGATTACATCACCTGTGGTTAAAAGGATGGGCACTGTTTTGGGCCATGCTAAACATGCTGATGGGCTAGGGAAGTGTTACAACCCTCTGCAAGGCTTTGTTCTACACCCTGAGGAACAAACTGTTTATCTTGAATGAAGGGAGGGATAATTGGGACAGACATCCACAGGAAATACTGTTTCCCATTAAAGATATGAAGAAACTAAACTGTCATAAACTGTAAAAACTCAGGCATGTTGCGACACTATGTGAAATAAAATCTGGAATGTTGTTTATAGGGTTTTATAATACAACACATGTTGTGTTATTGTACAAAATGAGCCCTACACTATTGTGGTAGGTGGAAATAGCTTAAATGAGCCAAATTGTTCAAGACTATTCTGAACCACACACAGCAATGTATCATACTCTCTGATGGCAGGCTGTCTGTAAACAAGCGACTATGAAGCTGTTAATTAATTTTTCCTTGTTTGCTCTTGTATTTAGTAACACGACAATCAGACTTCATGCTCCAGTTGCTGCCTTATAGTGACTCAATTGTTGCATAATTCATGTTGCTAGATTGGATTTTAGTATAGAAAATGCAGCAGGTGTAATTTCAGTCCAGTTTCAGAGGGCAAACTCTCTGAGGCTTTCATTATTTCATAATCATTTTACGACTGCATGTAATTGCTGTTTTTGAAACAGGAAATGTGTTTCTGGAAGGAGCAGTTTCAAGAACCGTTTATTTGCCTGCATGTGTGTTTCCTTGTGTTTGTGTGTATTTCAGCACGTTTTAAACAAATTGAAGTGTTCTGGAAGGAAAATACATTTACATTTATGCATTTGGCAGAAGCTTTTATGCAAATTGACTGCAAAGGTTTGGGGTTGGTAAAATCTTTTAATGCTTTTAAAAAGAAGGCTACATTTAATTTATCAAAAATACAGTAAAAATAGTTCTGTTGTACAATATTTTAAAATGTATTTTATTCCTGTCATGGCAAAGCTACATTTTTAGCATAAATTAGTCTTTATTGTCACACGATCCATCAGAAATCATTATAATATTTTAGACGATTTCTTCTTATTAAAAATGTTGAAAAACGTTGTGTTGCTTCTTTGTGTGGAAATCGTGTTACAAATTTTTTATGGGATTCTTTGATGAATATAAAGTTCAAAAGAATCTTTTGTAACATTTTTAGTCACTTTTGATCAATATAATGTGTTCTTGGTAAATAAAAGTATTAATTTCTTTCCAAAAAACAAAAAAAACTTACTGATCCCAGACTTCTGAACAGTAGTGTATATACAGTATATATGGGTTGTTGACGTGACATGGCGCGTGATATGACAAGTTGCAGTATTATTTGATTTGTTTTCATTTTTGAACCAAATGTCAAAATTGGTGTGACTGTCTCAAGCATGGTTCAATAAATTACAACTTTTATAAATGAAAAACTACCATTTCTGTCCTTTAGTGTGACGTAATGTCCTATGGTGTGACACGCATAAAAGAACCACAGATTTGTTTTTATCTCAAAATATCTTAAAAACAGTTGAGTATTGCAATAGGGGAGATATAAATATCTCTCATCTTAAAATGGTTTAATTTTCAGCAGTTTTAAACAGATGACAGCAAAGTTTGTCTCAAAATTGTTCAAGAAGTAATGGGGAAAAAATTATGTTAATTATAATTAATCATATGAAATAAATAACACTATATGAAAATAAGTGTCTAACAATGAAAATAAATCTCTCTCATGCTATTTATATATTATTAAGAGTTTTTGCTGTGTCACACCATAAGACAAATTTATGTTACAGTTCAGTAAGAATGTAAAAAAAACAAAAAACAAAAAACAGCAATGAAAGAGTTTACAAAGTTAGGGACCCTTTATATTTTCTCAAAGCTCAGACTTTACACTACATAAATATATGCATTTTCTTCTTCAAAAATGGTCTTTTACAAAATGCATTTTTACTGGCTTATTGTCAACTACCCATATATATATATATATATATATATATATATATATATATAATATGTCAAATCTTACTGTGAATTTTTCTTTCAGTGTTGATAAGATCCTTATTTTCTTTTTTCTTTTCTCTGATAGGCCTTGGATTCTGACCGCACAATCTTGCAGAAAATGAAGAAAGCAACCAAAGCAAAGCACATCTCTGGTCAAGGTAACATGAAATTGTATTGAATCTACTGGGTATTTGTGTTAACGTTTGTAATAAAGTACCTGGGTAGCACTTCTCAGCTCGTCGGGTACTAGCAATATTCTCTCACAAATGTCTTCACTGTGCCGTAGTTGTTTTTTGAATTTCATGCACATTAGTCTGTAAACAGCATTCATTTAGTCTTTTGAATCTGTATTAATTCATTAAAGAGATTGACAGCGCATGCAAAACATTTCCTCCAGCCCAGCTATGTATGAATATGAATGAAGTAGCAGGCAAATGCCCCCATGAGACCCAAACACGTCAACACCTCTATCTGTGGTTGTTTTTTTTTTAAGTGTCATGTGCTTTTAGTCTAATTCCCATGTTTTTTCAGTTATATTTGTGCTGAATTCTGCTGCTGATCTCCCTCCAGATCACATATTGCATTTGGAGTCATACATCAATTCCATGGAGAAGTTGGCTGTGAATTTCCGCAACAATGGAGAACAGGAAGTGGCCTCTGCGTTTAATAAGTTTGCAGAATTCTCCAAAGAACTGCTGACGCCAATGAAGAACATGGTGAGACACATGGTGCTTGGGGGAGGGCTTTCCGTTAGGCTTCTGCATAATCCCATAGAGTGTTTTTAGTGTTAGTCACGGTTTGGGCTTACAAGATAGGCCTTATCTGCAAACAACTCGGCTTCCTCGCCAAAGGTTGCCTTAGCTCTCTCTCCACAGTTCCTTATCCCTTTCAGGCGTATTCCTGTTCAGTTGATTTTAAACACATTTAATGTGCTTGTTTGGAGTAAGCAAGAATACGCTGACATAAACTAGTTCTAAATGGGTTTTGCCAGCTCATACTTTCCAATTTAATATTTCTGTTTTCATCAGTTGAAGAGTATGTTGCACAACGTCAACTTCTTCCTGGACTCGCTGGTGAAAGGGGATCTGAAAGAGGTCAAAGGTGTAAGTTGAATTCTACAATACATTTCCCTTACATTTCATTTCCCTCGTTTGCCCTAAACAGTTAAACTGCCTGCCGTTCTTCAGAAAAATCCTTCAGGTCCCACAAATTCTTTGGTTTTCAGCATTTTTATGTATTAGGACCCTTTCCAACAATAACTGTATGATTTTGAGATCCGTCTTTTTACAACTGAGGGACTCATATTCAACTATTACAGAAGGTTCAAATGCTCACTGATGCTCCAGAAGGAAAAACGATGCATTAAGAGTCAAGGGTGTGTAAACTTTTGAATAGAATGAAGATGTGTAGATTTTTCTTATTTTGCCTAAATATCATATGTATTTTCATTTAGTACTGCCCTTCAGAAGCTACAGAAGATACTTACTTGTTTCCCAGAAGACAAAATAAGTTAAATTTACCCTAATATTCAAATTCAAAACATTTTCACCCCCGGCTGTTTCCTTCTGGAGCATCAGTGAGCATTTGAACCTTCTGCAATAGTTGCGTATCATGAACAACTATCACTTAAAAAAAAAAAAAAAAAAAAATAGTTGTGGATAGTTGTGGATCATTCAGGTAACAACACAGTAATATAATGTATAATGTAACACAGTAATGTAACAACTCTATGTAAGCGTCTTTCATGTAAAATGTCTTATTCAGGTCAGTACTAAATAAAAAATAACGTGCATTTTGTATGATCCCTTTTATTTTGGTAAAGTAATTTACATTGTGCAAATTCTGCAAGGCGTATGTAAACTTTTGACTTCAAAAAATGTAGTACAAAAATAAACTAACGCCAGTTTTTCACAATATAACTTAAAAAGTGTATAAATCACTCGTTATTCTAAAGAAATACTGTCCAACAGCGATACCTGCAGGTAAAGTTACAGCAGGAGTCCGCGTCTCTCTCGCTTTCCTCAGCCCACTGAGCTTTAACAGTAACGCCGGTTTCACACTGGATGCGCAAGCAGAGCAGAGGCAGCGCAGAAGCGGTGCGTATGCAGGGCGTGAGCAGCACGCGCCCATTGTGCTTTCACACTGGCAGCGTTTGTCGCGCACAGCTGAACCGCGGCTTGTGTACTGCAAATACAGGCGAGTATGGTTCTTTCGGTCACGCTTTTCAGGTGTTCCCCTCTGTCCAACACACACGTGCATATAACATGCTGTACATAGGTAGTTTACAAGATAAAAATAATCTTAAAGTTAGTAAGTGCCTCTAGTTTTAATAATGTAAACAGGCCTTTTAAGCTTGAGCAATAACAATAAATTACAATAAATTATTGAATACATTTCAGACAAAGGTCGTGTTAATGATTCCCAGTTTGGTTAATTAAAGCAACAGTTTTTCAATAAAGAAAAGAATATGTAAAAGTAAAAATCGCCTCTGCTATTGGGGCTAAAAGGCATAATAATTTACAAGATAATTAATAGATGACTGACTACATATTATGTATAATATTATAATACATAATATATACATATACATAATATTATATTATAGAGATAATCACAATGTTTATAATGAAACCATCATATTTAAAAACATATTAAACATATAATTTATAAAAAATATCATTTGTTGTTACTACTGTAAATCTATATTAAATTATTATGCGATCTCCTTCAATGCTTTTAGAATCTTCACTTTTAAAAATGATTTTGTTTCTGTATATAATGACAGTAGCCTATTTATTGATTAATTGGTTATTTTATTAAAATAAGCAGAAAATAGTACAAACTTTGCTAACGCGATTGTTTTGAACAAGTATTAGCTTAATATTTATTAATAACATTATTTAAAAAAAAAACAAAAACAAAAAAATAAAAAACAAAACATTATTTTAGCTAAAGTAGGGCCCACGCTGGTGAGCCTTTTACCCCGTGTTTGTTAAACACGAAACTCACTTAGATGCTTTTTTGGTAAAATTATTATAGAAATTGTTATTTTTCATGTTAATCAGGTCAATTTTGATCAAGAACAATGCACAGTGGCTTTAATTCAGCGTAAGCTCACGCCCTGCTCACGCTGGCAGTGTGAAACCAGCGTAAGAATGAATATGTAAAACTCATATTAGAGGAGGCACCGCCTCCATCGCGATATGATTGGATGTGACCGGTTATGATCGGCTGTGATTGGTTCATGTAATAAATCCCGCCTCTTGTGTGCGTTCCAAGTTCGCGGATCAGAATGAACAATATAATGCCTTTAATAGAAAGACTAAACAACTGAAGTAAACAACTGGCACGCTTAAATATAACCACTTTGTTACGTCAAATTAAGGCGTGAGAAGATGATCTGTGGGAGTTTTTAGTGAGTAATCTAAAATGTTTATATGTTGCAAATACAAATGAAGTGTGCAGGATGTTTTCCCAGAAGGCAATGAGGGATATTGTCTACTTGTGCAAGTAGAAATCTATTACATAGATCATTACCTTAAGCACAGTGTTTAATGTGAGCAGATGGTAATGTGACAGATGATAAGACAGACTTCTTTTAATTCTTCTCTATCTGTCTTGATGCTCTGTAATGTGATGTAAGTCTAACTCCTTGCTTTCATCTTGTCAGGACCTGAAAAAGCCTTTTGACAAGGCGTGGAGAGATTATGAGAATAAATTGTGAGTACTTTTTATAACACTGTTTTTAAACTAGGCTTTAAACTAGGCTGTGTTGTCAT
The DNA here is from genome assembly GCA_036247105.1 of Cirrhinus mrigala. Lineage (NCBI taxonomy): Eukaryota > Metazoa > Chordata > Actinopteri > Cypriniformes > Cyprinidae > Cirrhinus > Cirrhinus mrigala. The sequence continues at coordinate 13,354,678 of CM070017.1, read as the reverse complement.
ATTTGGCACCCACTGAGCGGAGGTTTATTTTGATTCATTAGACAAGAGATATTGCAAAAGCTTCGAAAAAAGCCAGAGAACAAGAACATTTTATCACTGGTCTCTGTCACGACAGTCTGTGTATGTCAAACAACAACCAATTTTAGAAACTGTGTAGGATTTATATTCTCTGTGCCTTATATGTTACATTTTGTCTGTAGCAGCACCATCATTTTCACTTGCTCTCTTTTTGTCATATTTATTCACACATTTTTTAACAAGCCGTGGTTGTTTGGGTTGTTTAGTGTAGTTTTAGCTTATGTACGCATCAGCAGGACCCAAGTACTCCTTTATATACACTAAATCGGAAATTTGGTCCTGTTGGCTTATATTATTATGGATATCATGTAGAAATATCATTAATATTAGGAAATTCACGTTTTTTAAAACAAAAACTGTAATTCTCATATGTTTCATCCACACAAATATATATAAAAATAATGAAATTAATCACAATTAGTTGTCAGTTTAATCTATTATTAAGCAACAGTTTGTTTTTTAATACTTTCGGTTTTTGACAGCCATAATATTTTATAGATTTAACGCAGAAAAGCTGAAAGTCCACAAACTTTTAACTTACTAACCCTTGATTGTTAACAGAAATCATTTCAGCACTTCCAGTATTGTTATTCTGCTCCTTCTAATTTCTGTTCTTCATTCATTGTAATTCTCATAAGTGTCTCGCTTCACTTCTCTTACAGTAGTTTTGTATTGTGTTTCCACTAATCAAATGAGTAGCATCTATTTGTGTATTCTGCAGTACTACACTATGCAATAGACCTGACCACACTGTCATATGATTTCTGTCTCCTTCAGCACTAAAATCGAGAAAGAGAAGAGGGAACTGGCGAAGCAGTACGGGATGGTGCGGACAGAGGTGAGCGGAGGAGAGATTGCAGAAGAGATGGAGAAAGAGCGCAGGATGTTCCAGCTACAGATGTGTGAAGTAAGATCCGCTCATGTTTGTGTAAGCTGCTGTAGAGGAACATGACAGAGGTTGTTAGATTTACGCTGTGATCAGCTCATCTGTATTATCATCTGTATACACTACCAGTCAAAAGTTTTTGGACAGTAAGATTTTTAAAGAAGTCTCTTCTGCTCACCAAGCCTGCATTTATTTGATCCAAAGTACAGCAAAAGCAGTAAAATTTTCTAATATTTTTACTATTTAAAACAACTGTTTTCTATTTGAATATATTTTATAGTGAAATTTATTCCTGTTTTTTATTCCTTTGTAAAGCTGAATTTTTAGCATCATTAGTCCAGTAACATGATCCTTCAGAAATCATTCTAATAGTCTGATCTGCTGCTGAAAGTCATTTATTATTATTATTATTATTATTATTATTATTATGTTGAAAACAGCTGAGTAGAATTTTTTCAGGTTTCCTTGATGAATAGAAAGTTCAGAAGAACAACATTTATCTGAAACAGAAACCTTTTCTAACATTATAAATGTCTTTATCATCAATTTTGGTCAATTCTAAGCTGCTTTGCAAAACAACAACAACAAAAAAACACCACCAACAACAACAAAAAAATTGTACTGACTCCAAGCTTTTGAATGGCATAGTGTATAATGTTACAAAAGCTTTTTATTTCAGATAAAGGCTGATCTTTGGATCTTTCTATTCATCAAAGAATCCAGAAAAAATGTACTCAACTGTTTTAAATATTGATAATAATAATAATAATAATAATAATAAAATGTTTCTTGAACAGCAAATCAGCATATTAGAATGATTTCTGAAGGATCATGTGACACTGAAGGCTGGAGTAATTTTGCTTTGATCACAGGAATAAATTAAATTGTAAAATATATACAAATAGGAAACAGTTATTTTAAATAGTAAAAATATTTCAAAATTTTACTATTATTTTTCAAAATAACTACTGTTATTTTGTGTATTTGGTGTAATGCAATGTGTTTACGTGATTTGAGGTTCAAAAACACATTATTTCCACATACTGTACATTATTGTTGCTCCTCTCTGCCCTGCTTTTCTGAAACACATCAATTTTTACAAAGCTCATCGTTATGAAAAGCGTGGTGTGCTCTGATTAGCCAGCTATCCAGTGCGTTGTGATTGGCTGAATACCTCAAGCGTGTGACTGAAATGTTACGCCCCTTACCATGTTGCGATGCTGTGTCCTGGCGCGACAAAAACAGTAAAACCCATTTTAAATAAGGCATTTGTTGCATCCAGTGAGGACGTAATTACTGATTATAATGACTCACACTGTCTTTTTACCCGTTGCGTTGCTACGCGTAAACGCAGCATCATGTCTGCATTTGTGATTGTAGAAATGGCAAACAACAAGCACTACTCTACACTGCTCAAAATTTGCGTTTGAATAGTCGGTAGCAAATTCTTTAAATATGAAAACGTACTTACAGGCTGTGAGTCAGAAGCGCCAGACTGTCCTTGCAAAGTTGGAATTACCATACTTTATAGTGTGGCACAGCCAGCATTGTAGGCTACTCTCCCAGGTTCAAGAAACAGTCCTCTGTAAAATGCGCTGCACCCACTCGAATATTTACGTTGTACTGTTCTGGAACAGTGTTGTAAATATAACTTAACCACGGATTTGTAGTTGTGTACTCATTTGGAAGGCCAAAGAAAGTACTTTCACTTTCACAATGAAACACACAGCATCTCCACAACATGTCGGCAGCTGCAACAATACTACAGCCAGAATAAAAGTTAAGCCTTCTTTGTTTGTGTATACATTTTGGCGGTGTTATGCAAATCTTCCCACATCGTGACGTAGATTTGTGGTGGCGTGTTTCAGTGAGCCGTTTTAGGCAGGCTGAGTCTTAACGATAAAAAATATCTCTTTGGGTTTGAGACTTTAATCTTTGCAACTTTACAGATCTTATATATGCACGAACAGCTTGTAACACTCAGCTTGTTTTGACTGATAGTGTATATATGAATAGTACAAATGTTTCCTAGGTCAGTGTTACTGTAAACCAGGGGTTTTTAATTAGGGGTTCGACCGATTATTGACCTGGCCAATTATCGGTCCTGATATTAAGCATTTTTGTAGTTATCAGGATCGGTCATTTTCAACACCGAAATAATTTAAAAGCATGTAAAGAAAGTTTTTGTCAGTGTTTATTTGATCAAAATGTATTGTAAAATATTATTACAATTTAAAATAGCTGTTTTCTATTTTATTATATTTTAAAATGTAATTTATTCCTGTGATTCAAAGCTGAATTTTCAGCAGCCATTATTCAAGTCTTCAGTGACACATGGTTTTTCAGACATCATTCTAATATGCTAATTTGCTGCTCAGAAACATTTCTTTTTTTTTTATATTTTTGTGAAAACCAAGCTGTTTTTTTCTGGATTCTTTGATGAATAGAAAGTTAAAAAGCATTTATTTGAAATAGAATTTTTCATAACAATGTAAAAGCCTTTATCAGTTAAATATGTCCTTGAAGTAATAGTTTAATTAATTCCGTTTGTTTTCCTCATAAACAGTACCTCATCAAAGTAAATGAAATTAAGACCAAGAAAGGAGTAGACCTGCTACAGAACCTCATCAAACATTATCACTCTCAATGCAAGTAAGTCTGTGATAAAACTGTGATTTATTGCGCTTGTCTATGGATATACAGCAATCTTTCAGACAAAAAGTCCCTGTAAAGCAAGTTAATCAGTCCCCAACAACAGATCTGTCCAGTGACATGAACCATACCATAGCAAAATGAACAAAGTCATCCGTGTGAGAGGAAATCTGTGGGCTGGGTAGCACACCTGTGCCTACTTGGCACCATCACCATCAGTGTTCAATGTGTGTGTGGTGTGACTGATTGCCTTGCTTTATAGTCGTGTCCCTCCACGCTCGAGTCTGTCACGCTGTTTTGAGTGTGACTGGAATTTAAGAGGGTGTGAAACCATTGAAAAAAGCCCAAGAGATAAAGATTCTGCCTTGACAAATGATGCCGTTTTGTTACGGGATTTGTAATTAAAATTGCTTTCTCCTGTCAGTTTCTTTCAGGAGTGTCTGGTTGCAACGGAAAAACTCAAGCAGTACATCGATGGCCTTACAGGACAGCTGATTGCTGTGAGTGATCCTGGACATGTTTGCCACTTGCACAGAAATGTTCTTAAAGGAGAAGTTCGCTTCCAGAGCAAAAATTTACAGATTATCTACTCACCCCCTTGTCATCCAAGATGTTCATGTCTTTCTTTCTTCAGTTGTAAAGAAATTATGTTTCTTGAGGAAAACAATTCAGGAATGCTCTCCATATAGTGGACTTCTATGGTGCCTGCGAGTTTGAACTTCCAAAATGCAGTTTAAATGAAGCTTCAAAGAGCTCAAAACGATCCTAGCCTAGGAAAAAGGGTCTTATCTAGCCAAACGATTGGTTGCTTTCTAAAAAAATTACAATGTATATACTTTTTAACCTCAAATGCTTGTCTTGTCTAGCTCTGCGATGCACATGCGAACTCTGTGTAATCCGGGTCAATACAGTTAGGGTATGTCGAAAAACTCTCATCTCATTTTCTTCTGCCACTTCAAAATTATCCTACATCGCTGTTTTACCATTTTTTATAAAGGTTGTTTGACCCTCCTTGCATGTTTGCTTTGTAAACACTTCCGCAGCAATGCAGGATGATTTTGAAGTTGGAGGAGAAAATGGGAGTTTTTCGACATACCCTAACTGTATTGACCCAGATTACACAGAGTTTGCATGCGCATTGCAGAGCTAGACAAGTCGATCATTTGAGGTTAAAAAGTATATAAATTATAAAATTTTTTAAAAAATACCCGTTCGTTTCGCTAGATAAGACCCTTCTTCCTCGGCTGGGATTGTTTAGTGCCCCTTGAATCTGCATTTAAACTGCATTTTGGAAGTTCAAACTCGCAGGCACCATTGAAGTCCACTATATGGAGAACATGCCTGAAATGTTTTCCTCAAGAAATATAATTTCTTTACGACTGAAGAAAGAAAAACACAAACATCTTGGATGACAAAGGGGTGAGTAAATTATCTGTAAATTGTTGTTCTGGAAGTGAACTTCTCTTTTAATATATGGGGCACAAATCCAACTTTACAATCATAATCAGCTACAAACGCACTTATGAAAGTGGAATAAATAAGGGTGAACAGCCTTTTGAGGTGTCACTTATCCTTTTGTGTTGCCAAAGACTTTATACACAAAATACCAAACTTCAAATAGACAGTGACAGGTTGAACCAAACTGCATTTTAATGCTCCATGAAATGAAAAGAGAAAATATTAACACTATTAATAATAATATTAACAATAACATTAAATTGTATTAATGGTAACAGTGAATATATAGGCATATAAATAGTTATTGTGTTGCACAATAAATAGTTATTGTGTTATTTAAATAATATTTATTATTATTATTATTCTAATTCTTTAGAATTCTAATTCTAATATTCTATTCCAATTCTAATTCTAATATTCTAATATGATTATTCTATTCTAATCCCCCATATAATAGTAATAATAGTAAATATATAAAATATATTGTCATAATATAAAACATATGATATAATTTTAATACAAATACATATAAAATAAATAAAAAATCTTTATAAAAATATGAAAGTATGTTATTGTTGTTCTTCTGCTTATTATTATTGTTATTATTGTACTGCTAATACTATTACTAATCCCAAAAATAACAATAATTATAAAAATAATTTAATGATGAATTATTATATTGTTATTATTATTATCCACCTCAATCCATCCCTTTAGCTCATATCGTACAGTATGACGTGATTAAGACTAGTTTGAAATAGTGAAGAATTGTCCAAATATTTTTATCACTTGACAGCTCTTTAGCTTTTAAATTTAGCATAATTATACCAAACTGACATTTCAATTGTAAATTCAGAGTGTTTACCATTTTAGGGAGTAATGGCTTACTCAAGGAAAGGTCAGAATGCATAAAAAGGTGTCGAAATCCAAACTGCCTTGAAATAAGCCAGACAGATAACCGGTACATCATCTGTCAAGGGATTTGATAGATTAGACGCTGTATACTCTAAATCCATTCAGACAAACAGGATCAGCCCTGTGTGTGTGTGTTTATGAGAGGCATGGTCATGTGGTGGAGCAGCTAATCGGTATTCAGAACACATCTCAGTTTGCAGCTCAGGATGAGCATGACATTGGCCCCTCAGTCCATTTTGTCGTATAGATCCCCGTTATATTAATATTTCTTCATATACCATCTCATAAGCTAGGTCTTTAGTTTTAAATTGAAAACTACTGAGGATCCTTCGCATCCTTTGTTCATTCCTAGCCAAATATATCTCAATCTCAGTGAGCAGATTGCTCATGCTGAGCAGCGAATGACTTTTGGGCAATTGTTCTGCGTCTTTATGGCATCCCATCATCCCACAAGCTAACACAGTGCATTCGCAATGTTCCTTCATCTCGACGTGCTTTGTATAGTCAGCTCTGATCAATAGTTTGTAGGCTAAAAATAGATAAGTCGATCATCTCAATACATGTACACCCACACTGATGTAACAGAGGTGGACAAGTGACTCACATTGCAGTATTAGTAGTTTTTACTTCCGCAAACCCAAAATCTTAGATATTAAATTGAAAACCATTCTTTAAACATCCTAGTTGGACTCTTGGTTTGGTTTAGCTGGTAAACCTAAGGATTTTCTAGCTTGACTAGCAGACAAGCATCCAAAATTTCTCTTAAAGTACCTTGCAACCAGGATTATTTTTAACTAAAACTATTAAAAAATTTTGTTCATTGAAATAAAGATGCATAAAAAATAAATATTAGATGAAAAAAATTCTAACTAAAACTGAAATAAAAAAATCAAACCTAAAAATAAATTAATTAATGAAATAAAAAATATGAAATGAACCAAAATTACAATGATAATTGGAAATATGAAAATAAAAGCTAATTAAAATACTATAATAGTATATAAATAATTCTAAATTAACACTGCTAGAAATTAACCGGAGCCAACTGCATAGCAACCTATTCAGAACTGTGAAGCACTACCTATGGAAGCCTTTCCTCCACTGAATAAGAAAAGGTAATTGCAAATTTTTAGCTCACAATTCTGACTTTTTTCCTGCAATAGCGAGTTTACATCCTTTTTTTTTTTTCTTTCTCAGAATTGCATTACAAGCTGAGATATAAATTTGCAATTGTGAGTTATAAAGTCAGAACTAGGAGACATAAACTCACAATTCAGAATTGCAAGATACAAACTGACAATTGTAACTTTTAATACAAATACATATAAAATAAATAAAAAATCTTTATAAAAATATGAAAGTATGTTATTGTTGTTCTTCTGCTTATTATTATTGTTATTATTGTATTGCTAATACTATTACTAATCCCAAAAATAACAATAATTATAAAAATAATTTAATGATGAATTATTATATTGTTATTATTATTATCCACCTCAATCCATCCCTTTAGCTCATATCGTACAGTATGACGTGATTAAGACTAGTTTTGCAGAATTATGAGTTCATATCTCGCAATTATTTTTTCTTAGAATTGTGAGATATAAACTTGCAATTGCGAGTTATAAAGTCAGAATTGTGAGATATAAACTTGCAATTGTGAGAAATTAAGTCAGAATTGTGTGATATAAACTCACAATTGTGAGTTACAAAGTCAGAACTGGGAGATATAATTTAAACTCACAATTCTGAGAAATAAACTCACAATTCTAAGAAATAAAGTCAGAATTGCAAGATATAAACTGACAATTGTTAACTTTTTTCTCAGAATTGCAAGCTTATCTTGCAATTCTTTTTTTTTTCAAAATTGTGAGATATAAACGTGCAGTTGTGAGAAATTAATTCAGAATTGCATGATATAAACTCACAATCGCAAGTTATAAAGTAAGAATTGTGAGATATAAACGTGCAATTTTAAGAAATGAAGTCAGAATTGCGTGATATAATCTCACAATTGTGAGTTATAAATTCAAAACTAGGAAGTATAAAAAACTCGCAGTTCTGTCTGTTTTTCCTCAGAACTGCATGATATAAACTCAATTCTGAGAAATAAACTCACAATTCTAAGAAATGAAGTCAGAATTTCAAGATATAAACTGACAATTGTAACTTGTTATATCTCCCAATTCTGACTTTATAACATACAATTGCAAGTTATTAACTCAGAATTGTGAGATATAAACTCACATTTCTGAGAACATGTCAGTCTTTTCCCCCCTCAAAATTGGACTTAACTCGCAATTGTTTGTATCTTTAAATTTCAAGAAAAAGTGTCAGAATTGCAATTCTGACTTTATAACTTGGAATTGCATGTTTATATTAAGCAATTGCAAGTTTATATCTTGCAATTCTGAGAATCTCAGAATTCTCAGAATTGAAAGAAGATTTCACAATTCTGACTTTATAACTCGTAATTGTGAGTTTATATTTTAGAATTCGGAGAATTTTTTTTTCTCTTCTCAGAATTGTGAGTTTGTATCACGGAATTCTAAAAAAAACATCAGAAGTGCGAGATAAAAAGTCACAGCAACATTTTTTTTATTATTCAGTGGCAGAAACTGGCTTCTATAACTACCAACATTTTCTTGATGCTAAAAATCTAGATTCTTTTAGATAATATCCCCAATTTTCACTCTAGACAACAACAGAGCTTCTTTTGTTTGCTTTGATCACGGCGCATCAAGGTTACCAGCCTCCGCCGCTCAACCTCACACTGACACAATCAGAGAAAAATCAGCACTGTAAGCAGTTGGTAACAGTAAAGTTATGGCTGATAAAGCAGACGGCTTCTTTCAGCTGCAGTGATGCTGTGAGTGACAGACAACTTAATGAAAGGGCCATTGTCTTACCCAAAGCCTAAGTAATCACGCTTGGAAAAACACGGCTGGAGGAATGTACAAGGAGGAGAGAACGTGTAGGATGTGATTGGAGGAATTTAAGTCTGTGTGTGTGTGTTTGTGTAGATCAAACATAAGCAGGATGATGAGAAGAGACAGCTCTGTTCTCTCAGAGATCAGCTCAGACCTGCTCTGCAGCCCGAATTCAAAGAGGTAAAGAATGACACTCTATTTGCACCTCATTCCCACTCGGTTGGCACACACATTTTTCCTACTTTGGAATTCACACAGATTTCTCATGCCTGCTTTCACACTTCCAATTGTTCAGTTTACAAATTCTAAACAGGCTTTTCTAACACTTTCTTTGTATATGATCTTGCATTCTGTGGTTTAGTTTAATTGAAGGCTGTACTTAGCCTATATGTGTAGTAGAGACTGGGGCAAGTTGTCACAAGGGCTGTTTGCCAGTAACCCAGTTTCATTTTGATTTTGATCCTTTTTGTGTTGCTATATATAGTATAGGACTGCGGTATGTGGTATAACCCACCACTATGCTCTATTTTTTTCCCTTCTAAGAATTCTCCCACCACTATTGATTCGCTCCAGGAAAATCAATAACATTTTATGTTGCAGTGCATGGCGGTATATATTATTTGTCAGGGTAATAAATAGATAGGGTCTTATGGAGTAATTTGTTAGTCCTATTCAAGTAATTTATGGTGGAGGGTGATCAATGTATATTTGTAACTGTCAATCATCTTCTACAATAATTAACATAAATAATTGCCTGGAATGACTGTGAAGAGGAGCTACAGTGGCATGCGAAAGTTTGGGAACCCCTTGCAGAATCTGTGAAAATGTGAATCATTTTAACAAAAGAAGAGAGATCAGACAACATGCATGTTCTTTTTTATTTAGTACTGTCTTGAGTAAGATGTTTTGTTTTTGTTTTGTGATAGTTGTTCATGAGTCACTTGTTTGTTCTAAACAGTTAAACTGAGCACTGTTCTTCAGAAAAATCCTCCAGATCCTGCAGATTCTTTGGTTTTTGCATATTTGAACCCTTTCCAGCAGTGACTGTATGATTTTGAGATCCATCTTTTCACACTGAGGACAAGTGAGGGACTCAAACACAACTATTAAAAAAGGTTCAAACACTTACTGATGCTCCAGAAGGAAACATGATGCATTAAGAACTGGGGTGTGAAAACTTTTGAACAGGATGAAGATGTCCAAATTTTTCTTATTTTGTTGAAATATCATTTTTTTTCCATTTAGTACTGCCCTTCCAAAGCAACAGAAGATACTTGCATGTTTCCCGGAAGACAAATTAAGTACAATGTACCTTGATCTTCAAATTCCAAAAGTTTTCACCCCCCGGCTCTTAATGCATTGTGTTGATTTCTGGATAAACACAATGCATTAAATGCTGGAAAACCAAAGAATCTGCTGGACCTGCAGGATTTGTCTGAAGAACAGTGCTCAGTTTAACTGTTTAGAACAAACAAGGGACTCATGAACAACCATCACAAAACAGAAAAGCAGTCGTAGATCATCCAGTTAACCACACAGTATGAAGAACCAAGGGTTCACAAACTTTTGAAGGTGGCTATTTTAATAATTTCAGCTAGATTTTTGTCTTGTGGACTATATGTAAACATCTTTTATGTAAAATATCTTACTCAGGACAGTACTAAATAAAAATAACATGCATTTTGTATGTCTTTCGCATGCCACTGTATTAACATAATTGTTTTTCTGAATGCTTCACTGACAAAATAGCAGTCCAGGAGAGTAAGTCGAGGCATTTTTTTTAAATTAGCATGTGATGTTATCGTGGTGCTGTTATTAACCATAGATACTTGCATGCGAACTGTCACTTTATGTTTCCCACATATTTAAAATATATTTGCATGTGAAATAAAGTGTTGATATGAATGTACCTTTTGCTGTCAGACTGCACTGCAAAATTCATGTCCGTTTATCATGTTTTTTTTTTTTTCTGAAAGCTGTTGATATTTGGAATATTTCACGTTAAACAGCTGTCAACAGCATGTTATCGACTGTAACACTACTATCTTTGCACATTTGTCCTGTAGATGTCCATTATCCTTGATTGAAATTACTGTATGTTCTGTTAATAACATTTAACCTGAAGTATTCCTTTTTTATTTATTTTATACTCATTGCACGAGTGACAGTCATCCGTTGTGCATTTCCTTCATGTATTAATTCTTCATCAAAAGTGTGAGCCGGTACTTCCTGTTAGTTTTAGCACTTATCTGCATGAATGATGTGAAGTTTGTGTGACTTTCTTCTCAGCTTAAGTAGTTTAGACTTTACTTCTAGGTTTAGCCAAAAATGAAACTTCAGTCATCATTTAAAGGGATAGTTCACCCAAAAATTAAAATTCTGTCATTAATTACTCACCCTCATGTCGTTCCAAACCTGTAAGACCTTCGTTCATCTTCTGAACACAAATGAAGGTATTTTTGATGAAATCTGAGAACTTTCTGACCTAGGCCTACCTAGGCCTAGAAAGGCCTAGAAAGGTAGTAAAGACATCATTAAAATAGTCTAAAAATAGAAAACTCAGATTTCATCAAAAAGGTCTTACAGGTTTGGAACGACATGAGGGTGAGTAATTAATGACAGAATTTTCATTTTTGGATGAACTATCCACACAATGTTCACACTGCTCTTTTCCATAGAATGAAAGTGAACTGTGACCTATCATATCTAGTCATATGGACTAATTTTATGTTTTTACGTTTAATTTTATGTTTATGTTGCTTCTTTGTTCATTTTAGAGCTGAAGCCCTCTGGTTTTAATCAACATTCATGATATGAAAAAGAACAGTGGGAACGTTTTTGTTCCAAAAACAAAAAAATAAATAAATAGAAGCAATGAAAATCACCAAAGCTTTCTGGGCACCACATATAAACAAACCATGACTTTCCCATTTCTTCTTCTGTCGTGCAGGATTCTCTAAGCAGGCAGACTGTGTACAGCATGCATCAGCTTCAAGGCAACAAGCAATATGGCACAGAGAAATCAGGCTACCTCTACAAGAGGAGTGATGGGTAAATGAATTAATGTTGTAGCAAATGGTTGCGATATTATCAAAGCTCTGTTCCCGGATCCTGCATTCTTCAAACATGACGTATAATCCACTCATTCATTAAGATTTCTCTGATAAATCCTTTTGGAAGTGCTCTGGCAGCCCTTCGTTTCAAATGATTCATGTGCTGTAGGACACGCTGTGCTGGGAGTTACACACGTATTGGTCTCTGCATTCACTATGTGAGCTCTGTGTTGACTGAGGAGAATTTGATGTGGATGCTGTGCTGTAATCTCATTGCTCTGATAGGTTGAGGAAGATGTGGCAGAAGAGGAAATGTACCGTGCAGAACTGCTATCTTACCATCGCTCATGGAACTGTGAGTACTCACATCGCTCTCTGGAAATCCAGCAACAAGTGTTTTTTTTTTCCTTCTGCTGGTTTCTGTAATAAAATGTGAATACATCCTGGATATATGTTCAGTTCTAGGGTATAATGCTATGGTAAAACATGATATAACCTTAGTAAAGCACTTTTCAGGCTTTTAGTTTACCAAATGATGGCAGCAGATTTTCTCAGAAATGTCAATTAAGAAACTTTTTGTTGTCAAAAACATACATATGATATTTAACAATGAACCTTAAAATGGCATTTCACACATAGTATTGTAGTATTGTGTTTAGTATCTGTCATTTTTAATTTTGTACAATTGTTTTGATACTGAATATGATTCATTGGACTCTATGAGTAGTTTGATACATTTTTGTGATTTTTAAAAATAAATTTATTTACAGTACAATTCTAAAGTTTGGGGTTATAGGATTTTTTATGTTTTTGAAAGATGTCTTTTTTGCTTACCAAGGCTACATTTATTTGGTCAAAATCAAAATAAATAAAAACCGTAATATTTTGAAATAGTATTGTAATTTGTATTTTAATATATTTTAAAATGTCTTTTATTTCTGTGATGGCAAAGCTGAATTTTCAGAAGCTACTGTATTACTCCGGTATTCTGTTTCACTTTATTTTTATATTTATTTATTATTATTTTTACTTTTTATTAACATTATTTTTATTTATACTATTTTAATTATTTATACTCTACTAGTTAAGGAGTCACTTCTGTTCACCAAGCCTGCATTTATTTGATCCAAAGTACAGCAAAAACAGTACAATTTTGAAATGTTTGTACAATTTTAAATAACTGTTTTCTATTTGAATATATTTTCAAATGTAATGTATTTCTGTGATTTCAAAGCTGATTTTTTTTAGCATCATTACTCCAGTCGTGTGATCCTTCATAAATCATTTTAATATTTTGATTTGCTGCTCAAAAAACGTTTATTATTATTATGTTCAAAACAGCTGAGCAGAATTTTTTCAGCTTTCTTTAATGAATAGAAAGTTCAGAAGAAATAGAAATCTTTTGTAACATTTTAAATGTTTTATCATCACTTTTGATCAATTTAAATCATCCTTGCTAAATAAAAGTATTAATTTCTATCATTTCTTGAATGGTGTAGTAAATAATGTTACAAAAGCTTTTTATTTCAGATAAATGCTGATCTTTGGATCTTTCTAATCATCGAAGAATTCTGAAAAAAATGTGCTCAACTGTTTTAAATATTGATAATAATAATAATCAAGCATAAGCCAGAATCAGCATATTAGAATGATTTCTGAAGGATCATGTGACACTGAAGACTGGAGTAATGATGCTGAAAATGTAGCTTTGATCACAGGAATAAATTACATTTTAAAATATATTCAAAAAGAAAAGGGTTTTTTTAATAGTAAAAATATTTTTTATATTTGGATCAAATTAGTGCAGGCTTGGTGTGCAGAAGAGAGTTCTTTAAAAACATTACAAATCTTACTGTTCAAAAACTTTTGACTGGTAGTGTATTTATATCATTATTTTATGCTTCCATGATGTCTAGTTACATTTCCAATGTCTGAAACCAATGCTTATACACAATACAAATGAGATATAAATTAATATCACTAAGCAGGCCTTTAGTCATGATATGTTAGTGATGATTTGCTATCCTTTCATTGCAGCCTAATAAATCACCAGCTAAACTGAATCTCCTCACCTGCCAAGTCAAACCAAGCCTGGAAGACAAGAAATGCTTTGACCTCATCTCACGTGAGTTAACCACGCACCTTCTCAGCATTCCCCAGCCGAGAGCTCAGTCCCATGTGATATAATAGAACCCAAACCTCATCAAAGGTAGATTTCAGAATCTTCACGCCAAGCTGAAGTGTACCAGCCTCAGGCTATTTTTGGTGAAGAGAATTGCTTAATTGTATCTGCATGCATCCATGCATTATTCTGGCCTCAGGTCTCTAGTGTCATTATGACTTATGTAACAATCCTGACATATTTTGAGATATAATACTAGAGTCCTTGAACTAAAGACAGGTTGTACTAAAAAACAGGGCAGTATTTAAATTCCGTATTTGCACTTGAGCGCAAATTGTTTGTTCCTTCCTGCCACTTGTATTTTAACAAAAGACCTCAAACCTGTTTTATCTCTCCTGATTGTTTGCTGATTACACGTTAGCTGGTGCCAGCTGAGGATGAATTGTCAATTTGCAAGGAATAATAAGTGTTTTTTCTTTTCAGATAATCGCACTTACCATTTTCTGGCTGATGATGAGTCTGATTGTGTGGCGTAAGTATTTCTTTTGTTTATTCACACCAATAGATGTTGTTCAAATGGATGGCCCTATTTAGTTTGTTGGTATTTCAACCTTAGAGAACCTACTCAAAAGTTTATGTACCTGAGTGAGTAATTTGAACATAATTACGGATAAATCCAAGCAATAAAACGTAACGCAGACTATTTGCAATACTACATTTCAGGGTCAGAAATTAACTTTTCCATTAAGGGGCAATATTTGTCCCCTGGGATTGATTTCCAGGGCCATTTTTTTCATAAGGGCAATTTTTATAATCACCTTATTATTATATAAATTATCATATTGTCAAATACTTAAATTTACCCATTTACTTTAATCAATATTTTAAACTGTTGTCAGTAACAATAGACTGTTTAAAATTGTATCTAAATTATACATTTAAAAAACAGGAGCTCATAGGGCTGCATTATTGTAGATTGTTGTTATTTATATTGTAATAATGATTATTAATATCGATATAGAAAACAATCTAAAATATTTTTGTTTCGTTTTTGGCACATCACATTCTGGCTTCACAGACAAAACAGCAAAAACTCCTGTTATAATCACTGAAGCTACAAAATGAATCTTTTATTTACAATGTATCTGCACTTTATGATGACGGGAATTCACGAGCGTGCGCACTGATTGGCTAATGCATTGCAAAATTCAACAGAAACGCGTTTGGTTATTAGACTCAGCACTGCACAAAACACCATGTAAAAGCAATCTGATGCAGTGTGAGTGAATCTAAATGTAATTCTGCGAATTGACACTTTTTATTCATTTGCATTCAATTTCAGCCGTGACAGTTGATATGTTATTTAATTGTGTCATTTTTGTTCATTTTGGTGGCATTTTTGCCACAGGCCCTTGTTAATTTCCAACGCCGCTACATTTATCTATAAATATGCACAAAATGTGTCTTAATACAGAGATATTTTAAACAATGTATTACTGTATTTCTTATTGAAATAGGAAGTGTGAGCAGGAATTACCAAAGAGCTTTTTGCTCTTTATTTAAATTTTCAACAGGGTTTAATTTACGTCCCAGGTGTGAACTATGATTTGATACTTGCTAGCTGGATTCAAGAAATAAGACATTTTGATTCTTAAGAGCGTCTAACTGGACATGAACATATTTTTGTCAGTTTTCCCATAAAAGAGAAACACTACATTTTAAAGAAGTTCACTTCCAGAACAAAAATTGACAGATAATTTACTCACCCCCTTGTCATCCAATATGTTCATGTCTTTCTTTCTTCAGCTGTAAAGAAATTATGTTTTTTAAGGAAAACATTTCCATATAGTGGACTTCAATGGTGCCTGTGAGTTTGAACTTCCAAAATGCAGTTTTAATGCAGCTGTAAAGGGCTCTAAACGATCCCAGCCGAGGAAGAAGGGTCTTATCTAGTGAAATGATCAGTTATTTTCTAAAAAATTGACAATTTTTATACCTTTTAACCTCAAATGCTCGTCTTGTCTAGCTCTGCGTGAACTCTGTGTATTCTGGTTCAACAGTTAGGGTAGGTTGAAAACCCCCCATCTCATTTTCTCCTCCAACTTCAAAATCATCCTACATCGCTGCAGAAGTACCAACCCAGTGTTTACAAAGTGAATATGCAAAGAAGATCAAACACCCTTCACAAAAAACGGTAAAAAAGCGATGTAGGATGATTTTGAAGTTGGAGGAGAAAATGAGATGGGGGTTTTCGACCTATCCTAACTGTCTTGAACCAGAATACACAGAGTTCACACAGAGCTAGATAATATAATATATCTCGTTTCACTAGATAAGACCCTTTTTTCTCTGCTGGGATCATTTAGAGCGCTTTGAAGCTGCAATTAAACTGCATTTTGGAAGTTCAAAATCATGGGCACCATTGAAGTCCACTATATGGAGAGAAATCCTGAAATGTTTTCCTTAAAAAACATAATTTCTTTACAGGGGGTGAGAAAATTATCTGTAAATTTTTGTTCTGGAAGTGAATTTCTTTAAGTGTACACTACCATTCAAAAAACTGAGGTCAGTAAGACAGTTTTATTCAACAAGGGCACGGTAAATTTATCAAAAGTGGCAGTAAATACTGTTCATAAATTGCGTTATAAGAATAATTTAGAAGAAATAATCAGGAGCAATAAATACAATTATTATAGAATAAATAAATGAAAATAAATTAGAATGATTTCTGAAAGATCATGTGACACTGAAGACTAATGGCTTCTAAAATGTAGCTTTGCATCGCATGAATGAAAAATATTTTACAATAGAAAACAGTTATTTTAAATTGTACACTCTCAGAAATAAAGGTACAAAAGCTGTCACTGGGGCCGTACCTTTTCAAAAGGTACACTTTTGTACCTATTAGGTTCTAGTATGTACATTTTATGTACTAATATGTACCTTTTGTACCTTTATTTCTGAGAGTGCACCAGTATGTCACAGTATTGCTGTTTTATTGTATTTTTCATCAAAAAAGCAGCCTTGGTGAGCATAAGAGACTTCTGAATCTCTTTTGAATGCTAGTGTATATCTGCTAAAAGTGAATACACTTGCGTAAAGATGCCCTCAAAGCTAACTGTCATGAAGTAAAAGCCACAAAACTTTTATTCTAATTTCACGGGCTCTTTAAAAGAGAAATGCTATTGCTCTGCCAGACACTGATCTGTCTGAGTCTCAGTCCACCACCCATGTGACTGTCAGATGAGAATGTGTGCACGGCGTCAGATAGAAAAGAGCTTGTATAATTTTCAGTGCACACACACCTCTCCCAATCTGACCTTTCCATGTTGACAGAGTAACACAACCTCCTTTCTTGGAGAGAAAGAAAAATATGTAACATTTCTTCCTCTGATGTGGCTGTCTGTACGTTGATCGAAGTGCTTCCCGTGTCAGATCACAGCCCGGGCTTCCATCTGCAGCTAAATGTCAGAGTTGAAGAGAAGCGAGTGAAGAGATTATTGATAGTCACTTTATACTGCACCTTTTCAGAAATGAATCCAAGAGAGTTTGTTCACAAAGCCTGTGTGCTGTTTACAGAAATTCCCTGAGCTGTGACCGAGGGCGTCTTCTCATTAATTGCAGATGAACTCTGATGTAACCTCTTAGAGCAGGATCATGATTAGTCACAGATGACTTTTTTGCTCATGGTGCCACCTGGGAATACTGATGTAATCTACATGCCTTTGATCTGAAGTTTCTTGTCGCCCTCTAATGGTTATCTTTATTTTTGCACCTTACTAAAAATATCAGGTGGATATCAGTGCTAACAAACAGTAAGCAGGAGGCTCTAAATGTGGCTCTGGATGAGAAGAGGCCAAGTGGGGAGAACAGCGTTGAGGATCTGACACGGGCCATCACTGAGGATATTCGACGCATGCCTGGAAACAACGTTTGCTGTGACTGTGGAGCCCCAGGTGCAGTTTACAGTTACATAAATGATTTTGGACCCAAAAATGAAAATTCTGTCATTAATTACTCAGCCTCATGTCTTACCAAACCCGTAAGACCTTTGTTCATCTTCAGAACACAAATTAAGATATTTTGATGAAATCCAAGAGCTTTCTGACCCTGCATAGACAGCAACACAACTACCACATTCAAGGCACAGAAAGATAGTAAGGGCATCGTTAAAATAGTCCATGTGACATGAGTGGTACAACAACATGCACGGAAGAGAAGAAATTTTTAAATAAAGTCGTTATTTTTGTTTTCTTTGTGCACAAAAAGTATTCTCGTAGCTTCATGAAGTTACGGTTGAACCACTGATGTCACATGGACTATTTTAACGATGTCCAGAGTCAGAAAGCTCTCGGATTTCATCTAAAATGTCTTCATTTGTGTTCCGAAGATAAACAAATGTCTTACATGTGAGTAATTCATGACAGAATTTTCATTTTTGGGTGATCTATGTTCATGTGTTCTTTGATATGCAGTTAAGGTCAAAAGTTTACATAATTTGAGAGTCTGCAAAACGTTAATTATTTTACCAAAATAAGAGGGATCATACAAAATGCATGTTATTTTTTATTTAGTACTGACCTGAATAAGATATTTCACATAAAAGACGTTTAGTCCACATAAGAAAATAATAGTTGAATTTATAAAAATGACCCTGTTCAAAAGTTTACATACACTTGATGATTAAAACTGTGTTGTTACCTAAATGATCCACAGCTGTGTTTTTTTAGTTTAGTGATAGTTGTTGATGAGTCCCTTGTTTGTCCTGAACAGTTAAACTGCATGCTGTTCTTCAGAAAAATCCTTCAGGTCCCACAAATTCTTTGGTTTTTTAGCATTTTTGTGTATTTGAAATCCATCCTTTCACACTGAGGACAACTTAGAGACTCACATGCAACTGTTACAGAAGGTTCAAACACACACAAAACGATGCATTAAGAGCCGGGGTGTAAATGCGTAAATGAAAAAAAAATATGATATTTAAGCAAAATAAGAAAAATGTACACATCCTCATTCCGTTCAAAATTTTACACCCCGGGCTCTAAATGCATTATTTTTCCTTCAGGAGCATCAGTGAGTGTTTGAACCTTGTGTAATAGTTGCATGAGTCTCTCAGTTGTCCTTAGTGTGAAAAGAAGGATCTCAAAATTATAGTCATTTTTAAAAAGGGTTCAAATAGACAAAAATGCTGAAAAACCAAAGAATTTGTGGGACCTGATGGATTTTTCTGAAGAACAGCGGGCAGTTTAACTGTTCAGGGCAAACAAAAAACTATCACTATCACTAAACAAAAAAAACACAGTTGTGGATCATTCAGGTAACAACACAGTATTAAGAATCAAGTGTATGTAAACTTTTGAACGGGCCCATATTTATAAATTCAGCTGTTATTTTCTCTTGTGGACTATGTGTAAATATCTTCTATGTGAAATATCTTATTCAGGTCAGTACTAAATAAAAAAAATAACATGCATTTTGTATGAGTCCTCTTATTTTGGTAAAATAATTCACATTTTGCAGATTCTGCAAGGTGTACAGTATTTAAACTTTTGACTTCAACTGTATCTTGAAGCCCTGTGTAAATACCATGGTATATAAATATGCTAATAATTTGGTAATACTGCAGATTAATATTCAGAATAGCAGTTGATCAATATGCATTTTTCCATCACCCGTTCCTAATTTTTTTTATTTTGGTTGCCTTAATCTTGAATATTTTGTTACACTCTTATTCAGTACAATGGTTATATCATTGTACTGAATAATAATAACATTGTGAATCATTAGTATTTTCAGTCTGTTGTCCCAGAAGACTGTAATAGTTCCAAAAGTTAAGAGAGTTAAGGTAACTTTTAGCCACAAAAATTTAATGTCAAGGCTCTTGAACAGTTCTCACAGGCTGTTTATATGATAGAGCCATACATATTTATTTTAACAGTGCAGTTGGAATAAAACAGGGTTAGAAATGGAAACTAACCAGCTGCTTCGAAAATGGGCACCCTGAGCTGGTCCTCAGCTCATGCTGTTTTTTTTCAGTGCCTGTCCATAAATCATGCTTAATTAAATTAGTACTCGGTGAGTGTATATGAGCGTGCAGCCTGCAGGATTAACAGCCACATTCCCTCTAAGAAATGCTGATGATTTGGCTTGAGAGTTAACATTTTTCTTAGCTGCACCTTTTGTCTACATGAGTGTGTGATTGAATATTACTGGAGCCAGTGTTATTTTGTATTATTTTTATATTATTATAGAAATGATTGCAATTTAAAATGACCTTTATTTTTATATTTTCAGTTTTCGTTTTGATTTTAGTTACATTTTTTTGTATTTTAGTAATTTAGTTTGTGCTTTTGTAATTTTTATTATTTTTTTAATTAATTTAGTGTTTCGTTTATTATGTGCTTTTGTAATTTTTTCTATTAGTTTAGTGTTTTGTTTATTATGTGCTTTTGTAATTTTTGTTATTATTTAGTATTTAGTTTATTGTGTAGTTTTTATAAAAAAAATTACATTTAGCTGTAATTTATTTTTATTTTACTTTAAATTCTATTTTATGTATTTTATATTTTCCTTTAACTTTAATTTTATTTTAAATGAATTTATTAGCTAGTTGCCAAATCAACATTTCAGAAAGTATTCGTTTTAATAGTTCTAGTTTTTAGAAATAGTTTTAGTTAACAATAACAACTGACCTAACAGTAACTTTTATGAGGCCCCCTATTGGTTACTAGTTGTAAGATATAACATTTTACATTTTTTACATCATGTTCTTACACCAATGATAATAACTTGAGTGTAAAATGGGTAATAACCCCAGTTTCTGACTGTCAGGCAGCTGATAATGTGCTTTCCTTACATTCTTTCCTTTCAGATCCATCTTGGATCTCTATAAACCTGGGAATCCTGACCTGCATAGAGTGCTCAGGGATCCATCGAGAAATGGGTGTACATTATTCACGCATTCAGTCGCTTTCTCTAGACAAACTAGGCACTTCAGAATTGCTGGTAAGGATTTACAGTGATCACCAGATGAGGAAAATAAATTCACATACTGTTTACTCCAGCAGGTTGTCATCTTTAATGCATTCATGTATTGTTTTTCACAGTATGACAATATCAGCAGTTTCATATGGTCTTAACCACTACCTGCAGATTTATGGCTCTTTCTCTCTTTTGCGTTTTAGTTGGCGAGAAACGTGGGGAATTCAGGTTTTAATGAAATTGTGGAGGCCAATCTCCCCAGTCCCTCTGTGAAGCCGTCAGCAGAGAGTGACATGTGAGTGATGAGCAGCCCTGTAATTGCTCTTCAAACGGCAGCCAAATGGTTCCAGCTCTTGGAGTCTCTGTGTCCCCATAGCACCCGGGTGTCTTTAGCATTTCCCATCGCATTCGTACCACTCAATTTCCCCTCAATCATTTTTTTTTCCCCAGCAAAGGAGCGCTCGTCACGACTGGGCCAGCTTTAACCTCTCTGTACACAATTAACCTGTCTGCAGATGGTGCAAAGCTTTTAAATTTGTTTTAGATTGATCAGCCATGAAAGTAATTTGAAAGCTCAGGAACATCCAAATTACTTTAACCTTCAAACTTAACAGTTTGACTTTCCTGGATGTCATGATCAATGGAAGGAAGTGTGGTTGTTTACACTACTCTTGACAGCACTATTATTATACTCTTACACAGATCCCTGAAATAACATTCATATTTATTACGTAACTTCATTAGGGATGTTATATAAGAGAAAATGCTTATTCACTCCAGTGTTTATTTATTGTGGATTTTCATGCTGCCATCACCGTCTGACAGTATTGTTTAAGAAATTAAGATTTTCCTTTCTAGACTTTCCATGTTCAGATATCAACACCATATTTTCAATATTTGACAGCTTTGTGGAGGAATTGTTAATTTTGTGAACACTTTTTGTGACACAACTGGTCAAACGTTGTGGTCAAACGAGATACAATTTTATATATATATATATACACCACCGCTCAAAAGTTTGGGATCAGTAAGACTTGTAATGTTTTTTAAAGAAGACTCTTTCGCTCATCAAGACTGCATTTATTTGATCAAAAATACTGAAAAAAACAATAATACTGCAAAATGTTATTGCAGTATAAAATAATGGTTTTTATTTTAATATACTTTAAAATATAATTTATTCCTATGATGCAAAGCAGAATTTTCATGCTGTTACTCCAGTCTCACATGATCCTTCAGAAGTCATTCTAATATACTGATTTATTATTGGAATTATCAATGTTGGAAACAGTTGTGCTGCCAAATATTTTTTTTGGAACCTGTGATTCTTTTTTTCAGAATTCTTTATTCTTTGATGAACAAGAAGTTAAAAAGAACAGCATTTATTCAAAATATAAATATTTTCTAACAATGTAAATCTATGCTATCACTTTTTATTCATTTAACACATCCTTGGTGAATAAAAGTATTAATTTCTTTCAAAAAAGAAAGAATAAAAATATACTGACCTCAAACTTTTGAACTGTAGTGTATATTGTTAGAAAAGATTTATATTTTAAATAAATGCTGTTCTTTTTAACTTTTTATTCATTAAAGAATCTTGAAAAAAGTATCACAGGTTCTAAAAAAATATTAAGCAGTACGACTGTTTTCAACATTGATAATAAATCAGAATATTAGAATGATTCCTGAAGGATCATTTGACAGTGAAGACTGGAGTAATGATGCTGAAAATTTCAGCTTTGATCACAGAAATAAATTAGATTTTTAATGTTTATTAAAATAGAAGAACATTGTTTTACATCATAATAATTTTTCACAATCTAAAATTTTTTTCTGTAATAAACGCAGCCTTGATGAGCATTAGAAACTTATTTAAAATACATTAAAAATCTTACTGAAAAAACATTATATATATACTATAGAGAGAGAGAGAGCGAGAGAGAGAAAATATGTATCTATTTAAACATATTTTAAAATTGTATTTTTTATTCCTGTGATGGCAAAACCAAATTTTCAGCAGCCATTATTCCAGTCTTCAGTGTCACATGATCTTTTAGAAATCATATCTAATATGCTGATAAGGTGTTCAAAAACATTTCTTATAGTTATTAATGCTGAAAACAGTCAAGAGAGCAGCGTTTATTTGAAATAGATATCTTTTGTAACATTATAAATGTCTGTACTGTAACCCTCAAGCCATCCTAGGTGTATATGACTTTATTCTTTCAGACAAATACAGTATTATAAATACAATATTTTTAATAGTTATATTAAAAAATGCACTTGCTCTTCATATAATGGCAGTGAATGGCTGTTGAGACAATAGAAGTCCAATAAAGTGCATCCATCCATCATGAAAAGTACTCCACATGACTCCGGGGGGTTAATAAATACCCCCTTAAGCAGCTATTTGTGAACTATCCCTTATACAATTATTAGTTTCTTTCAAGAAAAAAAAAATATCTTACTGGCCTCAAACCTTTGAACGGTAGCTGTAAGACTTAAAGGTACAGTACAAAAATAGCCAGTGCAATTTTAAAAGTCAGAGAGAGGATGCATATTATCATGTAAAACTAAATAACAGCTGTTTTTGGTGCAAAAATCCCTGCATTTGTAATTAACATAACTGATTTGACTTCAGGCATACACAAAAAATACATTAAAAGCGTGGCCCTTTAAGAGCTTTCGCAGCTGTTGTCTGCTGGTGTCTGTCTCAAGGCTGGATTTTTTCCTAATGGCAGTCTCTATAGTGTTTCATCCCACATCTGTCCAACATGGTACCCGGAAAAAAGGGGCGAGTTGCACTAATGAGAGTTCCGGTTATGTTGTCTCTTACTATCTGTGGCTTGTAATGAGCTAGTAGACATTACAAACATGTTAATTTTTACAATTTGACTGGACAAAAAACCAAAACACATTTTATTGGTATTGTACATCTGTTAATTCACACTGCCATTTTTAATAACCAGTAGAAGTTGTTTTTTGCAGGGCCATGCGTAAGGACTTTATACTCTCAAAGTATATGGAGTGGCAGTTTGCACAGCGTAGCGGCGGCTCACCGGAAACAAAACGCAAATATCTGCAGGACGCTGTGCGCAGTCGGGACGTCTTCAGCCTCTTACAGCTGTATGCTGGGAGAATGGACTTCAGCCTGCCACTGCCATGCCCCCTACAGGTCAGCAAACATGTCTTTACTCTAAAAAAAAAACCGTTGGGTTTAAAAATAACCAAGCACTGGGTGAGATATGGATAAACTCAGCAACTGGATTGTTTTGACCCAGTGGTTGGGTTAAATGTTTAGCCTTTAAAATGACCTAAAATGCATATATAATAGCAATGAGGCAATAATAATTAGTTCAAATAAAGTCTCAAAAGCGAGTAATCTTATGGTTTTATTGAACAAAAATGTTAAAATACATAATGTATTATAAACAATAGAGCTACTGTACATTACGCATTATAACAAATGCCTTCAGAGGGCGCCAGCGGCCTAACAATTATTTTTACACTTTACAGGGCGATCTAATCCCTGTTTAATATTGACCCAACAACATTTAATTCAAATGTCCACTAAATCTTTAATATTTGGTCAATTATTTATGATAGAAGCTGTAATTTCTTGAATATGTGGACATCAAAACATGAAAACTGACGGTTTAAACTTTTATTTTGAAATCGCGATGAACGGTTTGCTTATTAGGCTAATGATGTATTCTCCTGTGTTTGCGTAGGTTTATAAATGATTTACCTTGAAAATCTGATGATATAATGCACGCTGCTTTCCTAGATGAACGTTATAATAAACCCAAACTCATAACAACATGCAGAGATGGAGTTTGAGACGCTCCACACATGTAAATAATAACAGTTTGTGTTTGTTAGCAGCATTCACTGTGAACCAAGCCGCTTTGAGATGCACGTACTTAACTTACACGCATGTAAATAATTGAAGCGCATATATTAAACCTGCATCGCATATGTTTCAGTAAATTGAATCGGAGTGTTTCTGAATTCTTAATAGCATTATGCTTTATGATGATTTTTAAACGGGTTTAATATATGGAATGCTCACTTCCGGTATTTTGACAATTACCCGCCTCGGCAAAATGCAATCGAGGATTTTTTTTTTTTTTTTTTTTAAATCGAATACTCAGATAGAATTGAGTAATCGTGGCGGTCAATATGTTTCAGACCGGTATGACTTACTGTCTACTAAAGAACTAAAAAAAAAAAAAAAAGAAGAAGATATTTAGGTAACCAAACCGTTCTGTTCCCATTGACTTCCATGGTATTTTTGTCCATACAATGGAAGTCAATGGGAACTGAAACTGTTTATAATAGATATTAATATCTTTTACGCTCTTCAGAAGAAAGGAAGTCATACAGGGTTGGAACGACATTAAGGTGAAGTAAATGATGACAGAATTTTAATTTTTAGGTGGACTATCCCATGGGGACAGTACATGAATATTTGCCTTATTTGTAAATCTTAGGTCTTCTCTTTTTATTATCCTAATTGCCTTTTATGTTTTGACAGGAAAAGGGAGAAACTGCACTACACCTAGCCGTCCTTTTGTCTGACAGGACTTCACTTCACGTGGCTGACTTTCTGTTCCACAACTGGTCAGTTAGGAAAAAACAGCATTGTTATTCTGAAACAGATTCAGATATGAAATATCTTCATAATAACTGCCTTTCGTCTTTTCTTCTGTTTTAGTAATAATCTGGATGCTCAGACTGTGAAGGGGAACACTGCTTTGCATTACTGCTGTCAGCACAACAAAACCGAGTGCCTTAAACTTCTGCTCAGAGCCAAGGTCAACACACATATCAGTGAGTAAGGCCCTCAAATCCTAAAACCACAAAGACATTTTTGCATTGAGCTGTTTCATGCTTGATAATTTGACCAGTAGTCTCTGTTGTAACATCAAAAATATTACACACTTAAGCTTTAATATTAATAGATGCTTTATAGGGTTTTGTCAGCATCTTATCAGTCATTGTTAAATGACTGAGGCTCATCGTGTTCTTTTGATTGCTGGTTTGGCTGTTGGTACATGCGTCAGGAGTTAAATACAGAGCAGGATGATCATTGTGCTGATGATAATTTCTGTTCTGTGATAGAGAATGATAATGGAGAGACGGGACTGGACATGGCGCGCAGACTGAAGCACACGCTGTGTGAAGAGCTGGTGAGTCAAAGAGCTTTTCAGCAGTAACTTGTTAAAGCAAGTCTTTATTAGTAGGGTATTCATGTGGGTGTAACCTGTACATTTCACTTCTGCTGTACACTTCAGCTACATCATGGTCATGGTCTTTTCTTTAAGCTGGGTTCGATTTCAATAGCTTTTCAGTCACTTGTGATTAATAAGGATATGTGATAGTATTTACTCTGTTTACTCCAGAAATGTTAGTCATTTTTGGTCCCACTTTATATTAGGTAGCCTTAACTACTATGTGCTTACATCAAAAAAATAAGTACAATGTACTTATTGTGTTCATAATGTATTGCAAAACACTTTTGCTGTTTTTGAGGTGGGATACGGGTAAGGTTAGAGACAGGTCTGGTGTATGGGTAGGTTTAAAGGAACACTCCACTTTTTTTTGAAAATAGGCTCATTGTCCTGCTCCCCTAGAGTTAAACAGTTGAGTTTTACCATTTTCGTATCCATTCAGCCGATCTCCGCGTCTGGCGGTAGCACTTTTAGCATAGCTTAGCATAGATCATTGAATCTGAATTGGCCGATAAGCACTCACTCAAAAATGACCATATGTAATGACGATATTTTTCCCATTTAAAACTTGACTCTTCTGTAGTTACATTGTGTACTAAGACTGACGGAAAATGAAAAGTTGTGATTTTCTAGGCTGATATGGCTAGGAACTTTACTCACATTCTGGCGTAATAATCAAGGAACTTTGCTGCCGTACCATAAGTGCAGCAGGCACAATGACATTACACAGCGCCTGAAAGTTTGTGTAGATGCATAGTTGCAACTGACAGAGTTGACGGCTCCGTAATATCATAGTAGGCCACTTAATATAAAGTGGGAACATTTTCTATAGGAATTGTAATATTTTTCCATGACATTTCCATGCCTAGAAATCACAATGGAAAGTAATATATTATTATTATAACAATATGTGACCCTGGACCACAAAACCAGTCATAAGGGTAAATTTTTTAAAACTGAGATTTATACATTATCTGAAAGCTGAATAAATAAGCTTTCTATTGATTGTTTGGTTGTGATAAGACAATATTTGGTTGAGATACAACTATTTGAAAATCTGGAATCTGAGGGTGCAAAAAAATAATTTACCTTTAAAGTTGTCCAAATTAAATTCTTAGCAATGTATATTACTAATCAAAAATTAAATTTTGGTATATTTACGATAGGAAATTTACAAAATATCTTCATGGAATATGATCTTTACTTTTGACCCTTATATTTTATTGTTGGTTTTTGCTACAAATATAACCTACATATGACTGGTTTTGTTGTCCAGAGTCACATATAAGAAAAAAAGCTAGTATAGCTAGAAAATTGTATTTCTAAACCGTACACTACATTTCAAAACTTGTCTAGTAAGATTTAATTTTTTTAAATGTTTTTGAAAGTCTCTTTTGCTCATCAAGGCTGAATTTAATAGATCAAAAATAGTAATATTGTGAAATATTATTACAATTTAAAGAATGGTGTGTATATATATATATATATATATGTATATATATAATTTTATTTATATTTATTCTATATTTTAAAATGTAATTTATTCCTGTGATGCAAAGCTGAATTTTCAGCAGTCATTATTCCAATTTTCAGTGTCACATGACACTCTTTATTCTCAAAAAACATACCTTTTCTATCAATGTTGAAAGAAACAGTTCTTATTTTCTTTGGTAAATAGAAAGTTATCTTTACTTTCACATTTTATTTAATGTATCCTTGCTGAATAAAAGTATTGTACATAATTTCATTATTCAAAATATGTATTTTTAAGATATACTCTACTCTAAAATATTTAATTGACTAGATATTGCTCTTTGTGAGTGCTTATGTAATGCTTGCAAGCAATCCACCATAATCAGTCTGCTGAATTTAACATCTGGTATGATTCATTGTTGTGCAATATTACCAGCTAATAATTATTTCCTAAAGGCCACAGAGCTGAAGGCAGAGGCTTATTTAAATTGCATTTAAATCTCAACTAATTATTTTGGCCTAGAGACATTTCTAGACTAATAAGAGTAATTGTTTAAACGTATTCCAAGGAGTGTTACTACATACAAATACAAAATACCCCATGAAAAATATATTATCCAGTAATTACAAACTGGATTGGTAAAGTAATGATGTGTCATGTTCAGATCCACCAGTCACAGAACAACCAGTTCAACATGCATGTGCATGTGGAATATGAGTGGAGACTCCGGCAAGAAGACCTTTATGAGAGTGATGATGACCTTGATGACAAGGTAACAACATAAGAAGACTACACCTCCCATAAACTTGCATATAGTGCTAATAAAGCATAATGCATAACACATAACATTTTTGTGTCGTGCAGATGGGACCTGTGAAAAAGGAGCGCTTAGGACGGCCTTTCAGCTTGTATCACAGTGGCTCCGTCTCTCACGGTGGAGGAGGAAGTAGCGGAGGGGGGTTGTTTAATGTTGGTCGAAGGCTGGCAATGGCCCGGGGAGAAAACCGGAGGGAGGTGTACGCCATTCCCAACTCTCAGACACGCAGCCTCGACAGTCCCCCTCCGCCACCCCCTTCATCGCCCGCACCGCCACTGCCACCTCGAGTCAGAGGTGGGACACTTCTCTTCTCTTCTCTTCTCTTCTCTTCTGTTCTACAGTCTTGTTTACTCTCCTCATGTCCTTTCCAGCTCCAAACATCCCCCCTCCTCCCCCTCCTATGAGCTCACCTGATGGCTGGACGTCCCATGAAGTGAGCAGCAGTAAGAAACGAACCCCTCCTCCCCCTCTTGTTATCCGACACAAGCGCACACACTCTGAGCCTGCCCCACAGGTGCCCCCCAGTCCCCACTCAACACGGCAGGGACCAGCAGGTACGTGATGAACATGGAATGATGCATATTAGAATATTAGATGGAGTTCAAAAATCTTACAAAAGGGCTAGAATTCTTTACATGGAAGTTTCTGTAGTCAGTATAGTTTTACTATAAGAAAGTGAATATGTTTTCTACTTACACTGACCAAAATTATGAACGCAATACTTTTGTTTTTGCCCCCATTTTTCATGAGCTGAACTCAAAGATCTATGCTTTTTCTATGTACACAAAAGGCCTATTTCTCTCAAATATTGTTCACAAATCTGTCTAAATCTGTTAGTGAGCACTACTCCTTTGCCAAGATAATCCATCCACCTCACAGGTGTGGCATATCAAGATGCTGATTAGACAGGCACAGGTGTGCCTTAGGCTGGCCACAATAAAAGGCCACTCTAAATGTGCAGTTTAACTGTATTGGGATGGTCCGAAAACCAGTCAGTATCTGGTGTGACCACCATTTGCCTCACGCTGTGCAACACATCTCCTTCACATAGAATTGTTCAGGTTGTTGATTGTGGCTTGTGGAATGTTGGTCTACTCCTCTTCAAAGGCTGTGCGAAGTTGCTGGATATTGGCAGGAACTTGGATGTTTTCAGCTTCCAGGAATTGTGTACAGATTCTTGCAACATGGTGCATTATCATGCTGCAACATGAGATGATGGTCGTGGATGAATGGCCCAACAATGGGCCTCAGGATCTCGTCACGGTATCTCTGTGCATTCAAAATGCCATCAATAAAATGCACCTGTGTTCGTTGTCCATAACATATGCCTGCCAATACCATAGCCCCACCGCCACCATGGGCCACTCGATCCACAACGTTGACATCAGCAAACTGCTCACCCACACAGCGCCATACACGCTGTCTGCCATCTGCCCTGTACAGTGAAAACCGGGATTCATCTGTGAAGAGAACACCTCTCCAAAGTGTCAGACGCCATCGAATGTGAGCATTTGCCCGCTCAGGTCGGTTACGACGACGAACTGCAGTTAGGTCGAGACCCCGATGAGGACGACGAGCATGCAGATGAGCTTCCCTGAGATGTTTCTGACTGTTTGTGCAGAAATTCTTTGGTTATGCAAACCGATTGTTGCAGCAGCTGTCCGGGTGGCTGGTCTCAGACGATCTTGTAGGTGAAGATGCTGGATGTGGAGGTCCTGGGCTGGTGTGGTTACACGTGGTCTGTGGTTGTGAGGCCAGTTGGATGTACTGCCAAATTCTCTGAAACGCCTTTGGAGATGACTTATGGTAGAGAAATGAACATTCAGTTCATGAGCAACAGCTCTGGTGGACATTCCTGCAGTCAGCATGCCAATTGCATGCTCCCTCAAAACTTGCGACATCTGTGGCATTGTGCTGTGTGATAAAACTGCACATTTTAGAGTGTCCTTTTATTGTGGCCAGCCTAAGGCACATCTGTGCAATAATCATGCTGTCTAATCAGCATCTTGATATGCCACACCTGTGAGGTGGATGGATTATCTCGGCAAAGGAGAAGTGCTCACTAACACAGATTTGTGAACAATATTTGAGAGAAATAGACCTTTTGAGTACATAGAAAAAGTCTTAGATCTTTGAGTTCAGCTCATGAAAAACAGGGACAAAAACAAAAGTGTTGCGTTTATAATTTTGGTCAGTGCATGTTAAGGGGTTAGTTCTCTCCTGAATTAAAATTCCCTGATAACCCCCATGTCATCCAAGATGTTAAAGTCTTTCTTTTTTCAGAAAAGAAATAAAGGTTTTTGAGGAAAACATTCCAGGTATTTTCTCCATATAGTGGACATCTATGGGGATCAACAAGTTGAAAGTTCAAATTGCAGTTTTAATGCAGCTTCAAAGGACTCTACACATTACTAGCCAAGGAATAAGGGTCTTATCTAGTGAAACGATAGGTCATTTTCTAAGAAAAAAAAAAAAAAAAGTTTAAATATATATACTTCTTAACCACAAATGCTTGTTCACAGGTGGAGACAGTTCTGCTCATAACAGTAATTTGGCTAATAGGAAAAATGACAGGTACAAGAAAATTAGTGAAAAAAGCACTCAAAGTGAGATGCAGAGAGGTGACTGAAAAGGAAAATGGAAGTGAAGTTGCAGTTCAAGAGAGAGCCTTTTTCTTATTTTGCACGGCCCCAGCCTAAGGTTTTTAAGCCATTTAAAAAAAACACGGTTGTCTGTGGTTTCAGAAGTTTTTGTGGGAATGGCCTGGATGAGTGTGAGATTTCCTGGTCTGAAATGTTGTCCCAGTCCGCCCCTGTTCTACATGGTGGTTGTTCAGCCTTGATACATTCATTAGCTAGCAAATTTTAAATGTAAGTTATTGGGTATTAATGTGTCAATATGATGTGAGGTCCAGTTACCAGCATGACACTAAAACAGGTAGTAGTAAAAGGTACTTTTTTTACTTAAGTACATGTCTGAGCCCATACTTCTTTACTTAAACTAGTAAAAAAGTAAAAAAGTGTAGTCAGTACTTCTACTTTTACCAGAGTATTTTTAAACATGAGTATCTGTATTTCTGCTTGAGTGAAGGATGTGTGTACTTTTGCAATCTCTGTGCAAGATGAGCATTTGTGGTTAAAAAGTATATCAATGTAGAGCCCTTTGAAGCTGCATTGAAACTGCAGTTTGGACCTTCAACCTGCTGATCCCCATTGAAGTCTACTAAATGGAGAAAAATCCTGGAATGTTTTCCTCGAAAATCTTAATTTCTTTTTAACTGAAGAAAGAAAGACATGAACATCTTGGATCACATGGAAATTTTAATTCTGGAGTGAACTCATCCTTTAAGCTATAATAAAGTTATAAATATATTTCTAACTTTTTAAAATAAATAAATAAATGGGCTCTTTGAAATCACTATAATATAAACTTTTTGTAAATATATCAACTCATTACAAATGACTGAAAGGACATGTAGTTTCACTGGTCAATAGGCGTGACAAACCTGCGTACATAATTTCACGTCATGTTTAGAAGTTATAAAAATATGTTTTCTTACTTTCTTGTGTATAGATTATGGAGTACCTACAGGTCAGAGAAGCTTTGGAGGTCCAGACTCACCTTTCCAGAAGTGTGTGTAAGTGCTTTTTGGATTCACAAATGCTGACCTCTCTTGGCTATTTGCTGGAATACCCAACAAAAACAACAGTATGTTTTAATTTAAAGCAGGCAAATAATCATTTGCCAGACAGCAGATTAAAGGTACTTAAGAAACTGTCAAATGTAAGGAAAAATTAGCTTTGGCAAGTAAAGGAACAAATTACTTACAGAATTACTTACTTGGCAAGTAGGTTTTAATGGGAACTGTAATATTAAACATAAATTATAATTATAAACTTGAAATACATACACCACCATTCAAAAAGTTTGGGATATGTAAGAAAAAAAGTCTCTCATGCTGGCTGCATTTCATTTTTTAATTACAAATACATTAAAGCATTATTTAAAAATATTATTACAACTGAATTACAGCTGAATTTTCAGCAGCCATTACTTCAGTCTTCA
Organism: Cirrhinus mrigala; assembly: GCA_036247105.1. NCBI lineage: Eukaryota > Metazoa > Chordata > Actinopteri > Cypriniformes > Cyprinidae > Cirrhinus > Cirrhinus mrigala. The sequence continues at coordinate 13,322,010 of CM070017.1, read as the reverse complement.
TTATGAAATTATGGTAATTTGGTATTAAGGAAACCTTTTAGTATGTTTAGTAGTGTTTTAGTATAGTCGCTACCAAAACATTACTGTCACTACCGAAAATGTAGTCACGACCAAAAATTTTTTGTTGTTTTGTCAAAAACAAAGTATACTGAATTATCAACTAAGATGTTATGATAGTGTTTAGTTCAATGTTGAAACTAATGAATCCCTAACTTTGAAATCAGTATGATCAACTTTGTGCCTTTTACAAAGAAGAATTGGATTCAGAATATAACAAATCTCAAAAATTACACTTGAAATATTGTTATTGATTTACCTCAAAAAAAAAAAAATTGTAATAAAATAGCAAAAAATATATATATTTACAATGTAGATGTAAGCAAAATATTAATAGGTCAATACAACCCTTCTAATGAAATTATTATTACTGTTTCAGTAGTGACGAATTTGGGGAGAGGACAAATATTCCAAAACTTTCTGAAAGAGAATTTACTGCACAATTACTAAAAATGTTTGCCTTGGATATTATACAGGTGCATCTCAAAAAATTAGAATATCGTGAAAAAGTTCATTTTTTGTTTGTAACTTATTTCAAAAACTGAAACGTTCATATATTCTAGATTTATTACATGTAAAGTAAAACATTTCTGGAGTGTTTTTGTTTTAATTTTGATGATTAGAGCTTACAGCTCATGAAAGCCACAAATCCAGCATCTCAGAATATTAGAATATTTACATTCGAGTTTCACTAAAAGTCCATCCCTACAGTATAAATTCCAGGTATCTCTTGTTCTTTCAAACCACAATAATGGGGAAGACTGCTGACATGGCAATGGTCCAGAAGACAATCATTGACACCCTCCACAAAGAGGGTAAGTCACTGAAGGTCATTACTGAAAGGGGTGGCAGTTTACAGAGTGTTGTATCAAAGCATATTAAATGCAAAGTTGACTGGAAGGAAGAAATTGAGTATGAAAAGGTGGGATGACCACAAGCTTGAGAAAACTGTCAAGCAAAGCTGATTCAAACACTTGGGAGAGCTTCACAAGGAGTGGAATGAAGCCTGAGTCAGTGTATCAAAAGTCACCACGCTCAGACATCTTCAGGAAGAGGGCTACCAAACCACTTCTGAAACAGGAACAACGCCAGAAGCATCTTACCTGGGCTAAGGAGAAAAGAACTGGACTGTTGTTCAGTGGTCCAAAGTCCTCTTTTCAGATAAAAGTACATTTTGCATTTTTATGTTGAAATCATTTTCCCAGAATCTGGAGGAAGACTGGAGAGGCACAGAATCCAAGCTGCTTGAAGTCCAGTGTGAACTTTCTGAAGTCAGTGATGATTTGGGGTGCCGTGACGTTTGCTGGTGTTGGTCCATTGTGTTTTATTAAGTCCAAAGTCAATTCAGCCATCTACCGGGAGATTTTGGAGCACTTAATGCTTCTGTCTGCTGACAAGCTTTATGGAGATGCTGATTTCCTTTTCCAGCAGGACTTTAGCACCTGCCCACAGTGCAAAAACCACTTCCAAGTGGTTTGCTGACCATTATATTACTGTGCGTTATTGGCCAGCCAACATGCCTGACCTGAACCCCAATGAGAATCTATGGGATATTTTCAAGAAAAAGATGAGAAACAGTCGATCCAACAATATACAGACGAGCTCAAGGTTCAATAGAGCCTCAGCAGTGCCACAGGCTGATCGCTTACGTCACACTTTACTGATGCTGTAATTTGAGCAAGGCATTTGCTGCCGACCACGTATTGAGTGCATAAATGAACATACTTTAAAAAACATGAACTTTTCTGTTTTGCAAATCCATTTTTTGATTGATCTTAAGAAATATTCTAATATTTTGAGATACTGGATTTGTGACTTTCTTGAGCTGTAAGCTCGAATCATCAAAATTAAAACAAAAAAACTTTAGAAATGTTTTACTTTACATGTAATAAATTTAGAATATATGAAAGTTTCAGTTTTTGAAAGAAGTTACAAACAAAAAAATGAACTTTTTTTTTTTGAGATGCACCTGTACAATTCGCATACATACAAATTTTTTGGAAAAAGACATTTTTTCAAGACGTTTCCAGCTCCGACTCATATACAAACCATCTACTAAAGAACCTACTGTGCTACACTGTCATGATTACATTTTTACAGTAAACTGCATTTGTTTTTATATACAATATAATTACCTGTGTCATTAGTCACATATACTGATTGTATGACTTTCTATTTCAGCTCAGGGTCTCCCAAATACACCACGCCCACTCTCAACTCCTTATCTGAGCTACCAGAACGAGGTAATTCCTTAACTGTCCAGTTATCTTTTTACTGTCATTGTTTTGAGTTGAGTTGTTTTGCTTATCACGGCTCATGGTTATCGTTACGATGTGTCGTCGTTGTAATCTCTCTCGGCAGGCTTTCGAGCAGATGGGGAGAGCAGCTCGTCTCACTTTCTCTACCAAATCCCACAGCCCGTCAGCAGTGGAGGACGGCACACCCCGGGCCTGTCCCCCACCTCCCCACGCTCTTTCAGCCTGGAGGCTAACGGAAGTTCCTCTTCCTCCTGCCACAATGCTCCTCACCCACTCCCCAGGAAAACTCTGGTGAGAACAAAAATTTTTCATTTTTGTCTCAGATGTTTCCTCTCAAGTGCCTGAAGGAGAAAAAACAACAGATCTACTTCACATTGGTCTTTTTTCTTACAAGAACATCCAAGCAGGAACCTGAAGAAAAAAAAATCTCGTTCACAGAAATCATTTAATTTGGATAAATGTTTTAATGTTTTTGTCATAGTTTCGTATGCTCACCAAGGCTACATTTACTTAATCAAAAATGCAGTAAAAACAGTAACACTGTGAAATATTGTTTTCTAAGCTGAAATCTCAGCTCCCGGTACTCCAGTCTTTAGTGTCACATGATCTTTTAGAAGTTATTGCGTTTTGCTTTGAACTTTACTTTCAACAGCTGTTTTACATCAGTCAATTTACCAGCACCAAACCAGCTTAAACCAGCCTGTATCGTCAAGGGAATTCATGCTGGTCTGAGTTAGTTTTCTCTTCAGGGTCTGGAGGAATGTTGTTCATAGACATAGAGTGATGCAGGCATTCCTTGACATGTTCCTCATACTTGTGGTCTCCCATTAACACATTATTTTAAAAGAAAATCAATATTGGTTAGAAGCAACATGATAGAGTTTTTGCAACTTCTTGTTTTTGTTTTTGTTGTTGTGTTCAGGTAAAGTCGAAGCTGAAGCGTGTTAAAGCCATGTATGACTGTGTGGCGGATCATCACGATGAGCTCACCTTCAATGAGGGTGAGGTTCTGGTGGTACTCGGAGAGGAGGATGCTGATTGGTGGGTGAGTATAATAAAAAGAACAATTCATTTGAGATCAGTTTTAAGGAGAGATTGAGAGACATGAAACTAGGAAATTCATTTCCTGGGACAACGGTCAATTGTACAGCTTAGTAGCCATTATACGAAAAAAATGTACCAGTTTTAAGCAATCCAGAGAGCCATGTTATGTCAGTTTTGAGGCTAATCTGGACATGGGTCTCCTTGGGAATGTCTGATGGGTATTTAGTATTGGATCTGTGAAGGAAAAAAAGCTATGTGGATGAAATTATTATTAGAAACCATCCTGTTTTGTACATAAATTACACTGTCATACCTCAAAAGTTTTAAAACCGTTGTGTGCTATTTAAATATAAGTTGCTAACAAATTGCTACCTAAGAATCAGTGTTATTTTAGTATTATATACTATTGTAGTGTTCATTACTATTTTACATTTTATACTTTCGGTTTTCATTTAAATTTTAGCTTAAATGTTAGTATCTTTTAAGTCATTTTTAAGTCTGCTTTTGTTATTTTTATTAGATTTAGTGTTTTTATATTTAAATATAGCTTTAATTTTTTTGGTGATTTTATTTCTTCAACTTTTGAATTTATGTCAGTTATTTTCAATTTGTTCACAAATTTTCATTTCAGTTTTTTTTTTTTTCATTTAATATTTAGATTTTTTTTTAAATGGCCCTGTGAAATCCATTTTATTTTTTTTCCAAAATTCTGTTTTTATTTTATTTTTTTTTTTCAAATTCCATTTTTTTTTCCCACATTCATTTTTCTGGATTCTGTTTTGATTTCTCTAGACTGATTTAATAATTAAATAATTACATTTTATTAATCAAAAAGCATGTCTAATTAATTACTAAACAAAACAAAAAATTAACAAAAATTACATTTTTAAGACCTTATGAAATATGTTTTATTTTTTTTCTCAAATTCAGTTTTAGGTTTACCAAGTTCTGTGGTTTCCATTTACTTTCTATATTCCATTTTAATGGTTTCATTAAAATTTCATTTTTTTTTCTGCTAAATATTCCTTAAAAAATAATGTTTTAATAATAATTTGATTATTAGTAGAAGAACTATCATTACATTAGGTCATATACAGTTGAAGTCAAAAGTTTACAGACACCTTGCAGAATTTGCGGCATGTTCATTATTTTGCCAAAATAAGAGGGATCATTCAAAATCTTTGAATTTGAAGATAAGGGCAAATATAACTTATTTTATCTTCTGGGAAACATTAAGTATCTTCTGTAGCTTCTGAAGGGCAGTACTAAATGAAGAAAAATATTAGATTTAGGCAAAAATAAGAAAAATTTTTAAAAAAATAATCAAAATTTTTTGACCCCAGCTCCTAATGCATTGTTTTTCCTTCTGAAGCATCAGTGAGCATTTGAGTCCCTCAGTTGTTCTCAGTGTGAAAAGATGGATCTCAATATCATGCAGTCAGTGTTGGAAAGGGTTCAAATACACAAAAATGCTGAAAAACCAAAGAATTTATGGGACCTGAAGAATTTTTCAGAAGAACAGCAGGCAGTTTAACTGTTCAGGACAAAGAAAGTTATTTTTATAAATTCAACTATTATTTTCTCTTGTGGACTATATGTAAACATCTTTTATGTGAAATATCTTATTCAGGTCAGTACTAAAAAAAAAAAAAAAAAAAAACATGCATTTTGTATGATCCCTCTTATTTTGGTAAAATAATTAACATTTTGCAGATTCTAAATGTTTGACTTCAACTGTAATTTTGTCACAGTTTCTTCATGTTAAACCAAACATTTATTATTTAAATATGACAAGCTCATAACTCGTAAGACATGGGAAATACAGTTTCAAATGGACTTTGCTTTTCCATTTGAAATCTGGCAGTCATTGTGTGTTCACAACGTAAACGGTAATGCAAGACTTGCAACTGCATTTGGATTATGTCACTATGCGTCCACATATGGAAAACGCAATTGAAAATACAATACAATTTTTGTTTTTGTTAGCAATAACAACACTAATAAGAACATAATATGTTATGTGCTCTATTTAAACAAGGGGTTATAAAATTCACTTTTGAGTGACTTTGTAATTTATGTTATAGAGCAATCTCTCCAGTTTGCTGTTTTACTTGTATATTCAAAAAAACATTATAAAAAAACCCATAGGAGAATCCTGAGGGAATCCATGGCATAAATATGGTTATTCTCATCTGGGTTTGAGGACTACAAACTGAACAGCTCTATTGTGCGTCCTTGTATTACATACCAGTAAATATAGTAATGTTTCTATTTCACACTGTATTTTCTGTTGTTTCTGGCTCTTTGAAGTATCCTTGACTCGAATTCCTTGTCACGGTTAAAGATGGTTTTAATGAGGAAGCTGCAGGGTTCTTGTTAGCCTTTGACAGACCCATGCCGTGTGTGCAGATGAGTCTTGCGATCCCATGGGAGCAGATGGAACTGATCAGAGCAAAGCTCTCAGGGTCCATGTTTTATTCTGCTTTGCCTCCATATCTGAGTCAGAGAGCCGCCCATACGTCTCCAGTGGGCTTGTCTAATATCCTCCAGATTCTTCCACAGGAAAAATAGCCTCTGGATGGCCCATCAAAAGAAAACATCTCATGTAGATTCATAGAGAGGCACTTGGCATGCAGGAAAGAGCTTTTAAAGTGAAAGTGAAATCCTGATTTGCATCTTACTTTAAACATCCTGACACGTCCCACGTCTTTTGTGTCTGCGTCATTCCTTTTTCATTAAAGACGCACAGCCCTCGTTCATAACATTGCTTCCTTTATTATATCCGCCCCCTCGTTTAATTGAATTTCTCATCCTTCCTTGGTGACTTTAACCAGCGCCAATAATATCTCCCTTTCAGCACGGCTACATCGAGGGACAGCCAGACAGAACGGGCTTATTTCCAGCATCGTTTGTCTCCATGCTCGCTGAATGAAGCCGGCCAACGGAGCTGAAATCATAGCACGGTCGACTCTCCTGCCAAAGCACCCTGGGAAATGAGGGGCTTGAAGTCTACCCACAGAACCATCGGTAATGAAGAATCAGCATAACAAAGCAGCACTCACAGGCCCGTCTTCAGCGCCAAGTGAGATGGGCTATGTGGAACACGTTGTGCTCTGCACAAACTTCTCACAGTTTGTGCTTCTTCAGGCCTCTCAGATTCGAGAATAATGCCTTCTGATCCATCCACAGCCTAACCGAACACACCGTACGCTCCTAAAATGCTCCAAAAGCACACACAGCATGAACCGCATGTCGTTACGTTGAACTGAACTCTCAAACATGTCAGATCACACAATTGTATTGAGAATGTGTTGCTATTCAAGAAATGGAGAGCAGCTTTAAAGCAACTTTGCAGCAGGGTAACTATTAAAATGTATTTCATTCAGAAAGCAGATCAAAAAATGAATGAATTATGAATATTGTGCGTTTAGTGAATAGCGCAAAAACGCATCTGGGTCATATTTCACCTACGTTTTAAAGAAAAAAATATTTTTTATACCAAGAATTTTTGCTTTTTCAACATTTATCCACCCCCCTCATCCCCCTCCCCAATTCTCAGTTTTTAAAAATCTATTTTAACTTTGAATTCTTATTCCCATTACTTTAATAAATACTGTAAACAGTAGTTTTTTTAAATGTAAACGCAGGGACAGTACTACCATAATACAAGTATAAATACTTTAAAACAATATTTTTTAGCATGAAAGCAAACAGAAAGTGATTTTTTCACATTATAGCAACGATTTGGAAAGAAAAGTGCTTTAAAACACCAAAGTACAAAAATATATATATATACACACTCGTTCAAAAGTTTGGGATCAGTACGATTTTTTTATGTTTTTTAATGTCTCTCAAGGCTGTATTTATTTGATCAAAAATACAGACAAACACAGTGATATTGTTAAATATTATTGCAATTTCTAATAGGATTTCCTATTTTAATATACTTTAAAATATTTTTTTCTGTGACGCAGCGCTGAATTTTCAGCATCATTACTCCAGTCTTCATTAACGCATGATCCTTCAGAAATCATTCTAATATGCTGATTTATTATCAGTGTTGAAACTCTTTATTTATTTGTATTTTTTTTTCAGGATTCTTTGATGAATAAACAGCATTTATTCAAAATAGAAACAGGGCTCAATGCTAAGCATTTTTTCTGCTCAAATTTTACTTGCCCGTTCAAATTTTTCACTGGCCCTGCCACAAAAAAATTAATTGTTGCAGTTATCATTGTTTTTGACCCATGTTGTCTTTTACTTTAATAAATAAGCTTATATGACACCAAAATTTTACATACCAATTAAATTGTACAATTCTCGATTCCAATTTCGATATCACAGCAAAACCTACTAGCCTAACAAACAAAGTTCAAACATTATTTGTTTGTTCAAAAATTATTTTATTATTATTATATTACAAATGAAAAGATGCTTTAGGGAAAAAATAGCAGACTGAAAGAACGCAAATTCATCAGTCTCTGCCAGCAGGTGGCGCTTATGGTATAACAATGATACTACGTTTCCTTGGTTACCGCTGTAAACAAAGCAGTGTCGTGCTTATGAACGCTACTTGAAATGCATTATACAAAGGCAAATGAAAAGAAAACGCCATGTAAACTTTTCTTAAAAGTCAGTTCCACTCAGAGATACATTAATATGACCCCCATTTTAATATTTAGGATAATATTTCGCGCGTTGTGAACCGTGGTCTTGCTCTGTCACAGTATTTTTTTTTTCTCCTTGCGTTCGTCTTCAGCATTTCTGGCCTCTGTTAACGGATGTTTAAAGGGTTCGTAATATGTCCACACACATGACATTTTGAAAAATGATTGTGCAATGATCTTGTGCAAGCCTTGAGCACAGGTCGGTTGAAATATCCGGTCGATCGGTGCATCTGTACTCCACTGTATAAATTAGATTAGTCATTGTTAAAGCTACAAAGTTACTCGTCAAGACGGGTATTTTGACATACTTTTGTAGGCTATTTGTCCGTCAGGGACGCGTCTCTCAGTGATCTATTGAAATTGTAAATTAACAAGGCTTAAAACCCGTGCAAATGATAAACTTTCGTGACGATGCAGCAGTGGCCCGATCGGGCCAGTGACAAATTCGTCAACTGTCCCGACCGTCCTTCACGCTGGCCCTTGGCCATCGGGCACCCCTTATTGTCAAGCCCTGAGAAATCTTTTCTAACAATATAAAAGTCTTTGCTATCACTTTTTATCAATTTAACACATCCTTAGTGAATAAGTGATTTAATTTATTAATAAAAAAAAAAAAAAAGAATAAAAATAGACTGACCTTAAACTTCTGAATGGTGTTTATTGTTACAAAAGATTTATATTTTAAATAAATGCTGTTCTTTTTAACTTTTTATTCATCAAAGAATCCTGAAAAAAAAAAAAAAGAGTCACAGGTTCCAAAAACAAATTTAGCAGAATAACTGTTTCCAACATTGATAATAAATCAGCATATTTGAATGATTTCTGAAGGATGTCGTGACACTGAATACTAGAGAAATGATGCTGGAAATTCAGCTTTGCATCACAGGAATAAATTTGATTTTAATGTACATTAAAATAGAAAAATATTATTTTACATCGTAACAACATTTCACAATATTACATTCTTTCCTGTATTTTTGATCAAATAAACGCAGCCTTACTGAGCATAAGAAACTTCTTTAAAAACATAAAAAAATCTTACTGATCCCAAACTTTTGAACGCCAATGTATATATAAGTTGTAATAAAACTTCGGTCCTAAAACGTTTCTTTCTTTATGATAAATTTTTTTTGGACATGTCTGGAAACAGGACGTTACGAAATCACCCTTTTTTTTTGTTCTATTGTTTTCATAACTACAGATGAAGTAATCACTGGTTAAGTAAGTGGTTTATTAAAAACAGAACACAGATTAATCACAGGTTCACACGAAACATCATGAACATAGAAGCTTACAAAGATGTGCACACACCACACAATTTGGCCATCAGAATGGGATCAAACCATTACATTCAGCTGGACAGTCTTTGAACATGTACTGACTCCTTAAAGTGCTTTGAGTGTAGAAAACCACTTGTGGTAGAAGACATTTTTTTTTCTCTGTTACACCGAGGGAATATTAAATCTGCGGTCACATGTTGTTTGAGAATATGACAAGTAAACAAAACCATAAACACTCATTTGGCCACAGCTTTTCTTGACGTTACTCCTCAATATCTCGGACTCCACCTAAACAAGGCGAATTAGTGAGCTGTTTCTCTATTTCCATCAGAGGACCTTACATACACGTCATGTATTAAAAGTTGAAATTGTGGTTTCAGCTTTTGCTTTTAATTTAAGAACCTAAATAGAAAACTAGAGTATTGTGAGATATTTATGTCATGTGTATCTCATTAAAAAAAAAGGCTTGTATGTTTTCCTGTATTTTTTATTTATGCAACAATATCAGATATTTTTATTTTTAATACTGTCTGAATGCTCTAAGCTGTGACTTTTGAATTTAATTAATTTTTAATTGTTTATGCTTTGGTTCTTTCTAAATAGATTGTTAAAACAAACTCGCATGTCAATTTCTTTCTGAAATTATCTCTTGATTTGAGTGTTTAGAATATCTGACTCTTCTCCATGCAAACGCAGTAAACTGTGAAGCCACTGACTGACATGAAGCAAATCCAAAGCCAAAATACATTCGAGAACACAACGACAGCTTGATAACAGTTCACAATAATGCAAACTAGAAATGGAAAAACCACAGAACATCAGTTGTAATTCAGGAGGGAAAAAAGATGCTGAATTAAAGATGTATGAAAATACAACATATGCTATATCCAGAACTGTATATCACAAGACAGGTTGTTGTAGGAGTGCCACTGAGGACACTCTCTAGGGACGGCTTTGGTCTAAAGGTATACAGTGATATTAAACACGTAACACATAAACAACGCTCCCATAGCATACAACACATTCTCAGCTACAACCTAGAATGTGTTTTTACAGCTATATGTAACAAATAAATCTTCCAGCATGTGGTTTGGCTATATTTAGCAGATTTCAATCTCAGTATTGAAACGGAATTAACTTTAAGGTGAGAAAAATCCTTCTAAAATCAATACAGGACATGTGTGGTGACTTGAACTACGTCAGTGCATCTCTGTAATTGTCTGAGGTGAAATCTAAAACATTTACAAATGTTTTAACACGCTATTCAAACTAATTCTGACGTTTAAAAAATGTTTATTGCTTATTTGATATTTTGAAACCTCCACTGTAAAAAAAAAAAAAAAAAATTTTTTTTTTTTTTTTTTTTACTCAAATGCTGGGTACAGCTTGTTGGGTCGTTTTTAATATTTTTTTTACCCAGGTGCTGGGTAGTTTTTCTGTAACTCTTCTGATAAAACCTACCCAGCGCTGGGTCAGTGTAACCCAATGTTGGGAAGTCATTTTGTGTTCTGTCCTGAGAGAAAACTGACTGACAGGAAACTTCCTGAATGAAATTAAGGTATATATTACACTGTATTCTTAACAAATTTTTACTGTTTAAATAAGTAATAACAAATAATTACCTTTTACGTCGCAGCTAACGTCTGCTTGGAACGCTAGCCTTCTACAAACGCAGCATTCACCGGATCTACACTCAAAGCGAACGACGCGCCGGCGCCACAATGGAAGTTTCACTTCCCGCCAAACTAATGCACGACCAGGGGTAAAACACGACGCGACTTTGCTGTTATATGTATCTAGAGCTCCAGCTCCTCCCGCCACTGTTGTTGCTGTGGTGGCGCTATGCAGGGTTGCCAAGTTTTCACAACAAAATCCGCCCAATTGCTACTCAAAACTAGTCCAATCGCATGTTGAGGGGGAATAAAAAAAAAAAAAAAAAAAAAAAAATTAAAAAAAAAAAAATCGCGTTCGGGGGATAAAATATGCGTTTTTTTTGTAGTGGTAAATTAGTATGTCAGGGGCTAAATATGACGTTATCAGGGTCGCTTCAACCCACTGACATCAAAAACAACCCCCGGCAACAGTGTAAAAGAAGCACAATTCCGCGGGAAAACCGCGGACTCAACAGCACCTCCCAAGACAGCAAACTAGTGAGGTTGCCAGGTTTTCACAACAAAACCCACCCATTTGCTCTTCAAAACTAGCCCTTTCGAGGGGGTCCCCCTGTAAAAATCTCATTCTGGGGGTAAAATACACAATTTCTGGTGGGGTACAGTTCGCATTCTTGTGGCTAAATATAACGTTATTGGCGTTGTTTCAACCCGCGGACATGAAAAACCACCTGCGGCAACAGTTCTAAAGTAGCCAAATTTCGTGGAAAAACCGCGGACTTGGCAGCACTGGCGCTATGCGTTTGACAGGTTGAAACTTAAACATCTGACAGACAAGTTTGCACGAGGTAAAGCTGTTTTTGATGTAACTTCTCAAACATGAATACAAGCCAAGTCATGAATATGACATAAATAAACATGAATATATAACATGAATATATGAGTTTATATATATATATATATATATATATATAAACTCATTCTGATTATTGCTACTGAAATCAGTCCATTATTGTCATGTTTTGGGCTGTACTAATTGGTCGGACCTGGAAAAACATTTGGAGTACTATAGACTGCCAGAACTGAGGAACAAAAGGCATTTGTGGTTGGCCAAACTGAAACAGGATTTCTAGAGCAAGAATCTTGACAACATTCGTGTTTGTAAGTGCAAACCCTCTATATGAACTGTTCTTGTCCTATATATATATATATATATATATATAATATAATATATACAGATTTTAGAGTGCATTTGTACTATTTCAAAATTAAAAATATTCAATAGGTTGACTGACCCAGCACTTTGTAAAAAATTGTCAAAAAACCCAACAAGCTGGGTCAAAATAACCAATAATTACCCAGTGCTGGGTTGCCAAATAACCCGGAATGGTTGTTTTCAACCCAGCATTTTTAAGAATGTAAAATCCACAAACATATCATCTAAAAAAGCTTTAATGCACTGTAGGTTGAAGTTAAGTCAACGTGAAATTTAAACTGACCTTGTGTACTTTAGTTCACCCGAAAATAAAATTAGGGTCATCGGTTTTTCACCCTCATGTTATTCCAAACCTGTATGAATTTAAAATATATTTAAAACTTAAAACTTTTTTGTCGATTAAATGAGAGTCAATGGAAAGTCAACTAGCTCCGCCTCTGAAACACCTTTTCGCTGGAGTCAAACTCTCCAGTCGGTCCAATCTGGTATCTAACACCCACTTTTCATGATCCAAACAATTACCAATGGATAAAATCAAGCCCCGCCCCTTTCTCATCTAATATTCTGTTGCACTAAAAAAAGGTGGGATGCAAATGTTGCTTCATGTTGACTTTAAGGCTTAAATGCCCTGAAAACTGCCTGCAAGTGAGCGGTGCTGATGATTAACATCTTTCTTGCAGTGTGGGCAGCATTGTTGATTGTACAACTAGTTGCAAATTTGCAGTGCAGACTGAGATACACAGTTGAGATAAGGCTCAGATCAAGCCGTTTTGCTTACCGTTTGTCTTCCTGAAAGTTTCAGTGCCCGGAAGTAAGGCAACATCTGTCTTTTTCTTCAGGCACGTAGCAAGTAATATGCTGTGAGAGAACAGAAAGAGTTCATTTGGTCTTAGGACTACAGCTTGATGTCTGTGGGTTTGGTTCAGTGCAGTTCACAGTGGTCAATTAATGGTAGGGTGGATCTCAGATCTGCGTCTCTTTGGCATCTGTACGTCCGCTGCGCGTCCTGGCCCTGCGTTTGCATGGCTGTGAGCTAAGTCAATGAAGACCACAATTACAGGCTCATCTGTAGAGTTTGATTTTGCCCTCTTTGCTAAGCCTATGAATGATCTCGGTCTCAAAGTCTGCGTTGTGGACGCCCGTCTTTCGAAAGGCACCGGCGTATCTGTTGTTTTCCCAATAGTGGTGCCAGTTTCCTTGCTCGTCCGCCCCGTATCCGAACACTGACATCTGTTGGGATTGAACATCGTAATTAAAAATAGTCTGGTGATGCAGAAATTATTGTCTTGGCTGTAAATGCAAGTACAAACCTCGTCACAGATGTGCAGAGCAAATATAATGGCTACTATCCCAGTGGACGGATACCTTCCATGACGCTCTGTCCACTTGTCATGTGTGTACTTAAAGAAGGCTGGATTTACAACTATCACCTGGATGGCACACACGAGAGGATGAGTTAGGCTTAACAGATAGATGCGTTTATGGATTTACAAGCTTTGGCTTGATTAAAACTCACCTTGTCTTTGTCAGCTTTCACTCGATTTTTTACTCTCATGTACGTCCTGTTTGGGATATACAAAGAGATTTAGCAAAGAGTGATTTTACGTCAAATCTATGTTGCGCAATTTGATTTTGACGTACATTTTGATCTCTCCTGTGGAAAGGGCACTGGACAACCACTGCATGTCTTTCAGTTTAAAGGGAAGAAGGACGAGATGGACACCAGGTCTCAGATCGGTCGCACTCTCTGGGTACATGAAGTGGTGGGTGGTTCGGTTGCCAACATCCTCTTCAAAACCCACAGTTATGGCCTTATTCATTCTGTGGAATGTTGCGGTCGAAATGCATTAGTAAAAAAAAAAAAAACTCCCGCACTTATTGGTTACAATACTCCACCAAAAGCTGAATCATTTTGGTGATGATAATTTATTCACCCTCATGTCATCCAAGATGTTCATGTCTTTCTTTCTTAAGAAAACTTCAATGGTGGCCAACGGGTCGAAGGTCCATATTTCAGTTTCAACGCAGCTTAAAGGACTCTACACGATCCCAGCAAAGGAACAAGGGTCTTATCTAGCAAAATGAATGGTAATGTTCTTTACAAAATTAGTTTTTATATACTTTTTAACCACAAATACTCGTCTTGCACTAGCTTCACGCATTATGTAATCATGTTGGAAAGGTCATGTTAGTTCTTCGTCTGTGTTTGGTTCAAAAAGGTAGGGTAGGGCGAAAAACCAACATCATTACGTACTGTAATGTGCGAGGGCTAGTGCAAGATGAGCATTTGCGGTTAAAAAGTATATACATTTTTATTGTTTTGAGAAAATGACAGATTGTTTTGCTAGATAAGACACTTATTCCTTGGATGGGATCATGTGGAGCCTTTGGAAATTGCAAATTGGACTTTCAAACCGTTGGCCACCATTGAAGTCCACTATATGGAGAAAAATCCTGGGATGTTTTCCTCAGAAAAAAGTCAATGGGGTCCAAGGTTGTTTTAGACCTCATTGACTTTCAGTGTGTAGACAAAAAAATATACTTATCAAGATATCTTTTTTGTGTTGTAATTGATGAGTTTCAATTTTAGGGGGATTATCTTTTTATAAGTTTAGACCAGACATACAGAAAACAGACCTGATAACAACTGAATGGGAATCTATCAAGGCTCCATATTTGGACTTCAACAGATTCCCTGAGTTTCCTACAACTGCACACTTCCGGCACTGGTTCTTCCGTGGTGTTTTATCCTTAGGTGGAGGGGAAATGACCTTAAACATCTTCTGGGTGATATCCTTGATCATTCCATCAGATGCCTGCAAAGACTATACAAAACAATATCATAAGTGAAACTTATAAAGCTTAACCTCTGAATGTCAAGCTACTAATGTCAACATGTTTAACCTTGTAAGTGTCACCTGTCCACTCAGAGGGATGCCTAAGTTTACTTCACCATATTACAATGAAATCCTATTCTAATCATGATAAACTAATTCATAAACAAATACAAATGTATTTGTTTATGAAGTATAACAATTTAAGTTTGGCTAGTGCACTTCCAAGTCTATGTTCAAAAATGGGGGTGACAGTTAAAAGAGTTAATGTTAAAATGGAAAAGACAATTTGAATCTTATTGTATATGCAGAAAATAGTAAGTGTGGGAGAAAAAAAAAAATTCTGTGAAGAATCACAATTCTCTCTTCAACTATTTTGAATCTTTGAAGTTTTAAAATTTAATTCCAATTTCCAAATTCTAAATTCTATGTTTTTCAGTCTAGTTCTCATGAGAGCACCTGAAGATCTGGTTTACTTCTCACACTGCACCAGTGTGACACATTAACTATAATAATAAAATAAAATAATGACGAACAGTGAAAATAGTTATATTGTACTTTATTATTTTTTTAAGAAAATAACCCAAATAATAAACGAAATAGGATAATACTATTACATTTTAAAATAAAAAGCAAGTATTAAATAAAAATACAGTTAATAATACACTTAAAAATGATGCTAATATTCACATTTTCCTTTTTTATATGAACTTATTGTTTTCAAACCTAAAATCAGCAAGCTTTTATTTGTGCGGACTGCTATCCAGTAAGTATATGCACTGTCGGTTTTAGTGCTGCTGAGTGAAGCACGTCAGCGAATTAAATGTCAAACTTTTGCATTTAGCTCCATATTTATGCTTTCCGTTCAAATGAAAATCTTATACAGTAATACAGTTAGTCGAAAAAACAATGATTATGTATTAACAGCTGTCAGCTGGTATGCAAATGAGTGTTCTGAACTGAATGTAAGCATCCTGAAAAGATATTGGAAGTAAATTTGATTCTATATATATATATAGACAGATAGATGGATGCTTTAAAATGCATAAATAATCATTTTATCATCGCATCGCAGCCTTCTGAATCATAATAGAATCATGAGGTGCTTAGAGATTTCACCCCTAGAAAATGCTGCCCAACGTTTCTTATGTGCCTTGTGGAAATTCAAGATGCTTGAGGCACACCAAAGTCAAGCTTATCCGAGTACGCTCTCATAGCCAGTAAAAGCCTGAAAGCCTTTAATTAGGCTAAATTAAACCTTACTGAAACACATGGCTGGGCTAAAGAGCCTATTTGTGCCCTTGTTCCCTTGGGAGAATTACTTTTTTGTTTAAGGAAACCAGATAATGACTGCAGCTCTGGGGATCCACCGCCATCTCATTAATGATGTTTGGCAAACAGATATGATGGTAGTAAGTGAACTTGAGAGGGTCTGGAATGAACACACCAGCTGTTGTCTTTTCCTGATGTGTCCATGTGCCAGAAAGGGGAAATGGTATCTACAGCTATGATGATATTACTTTAGAGGCATGCCTGAGAATCCCAAGAGCTATTCCGTCTCTTAGAGAGGCCGATGGCTGTCTAGAGACTAGTAAATGAATCTAGAAACAAATCCAACATTAACTATCCTACTCATTGCAGAATTTGGAAAACTTAATCTATATTTTTTTTTTCAGCGTTTTTTGTCCAGTGATCATGTATTTATCAGATTATCAGTGCGCAAAGCTAACAAAGGTTTTGCAAAGTTTGTGTAAAATTGTGCTGGGCAATATACCAGTTTAAACAGTAAACAGTTTGAATTATTTTTTAAAAAAAACGGCATACTGGTAGAAGTGCCTGTTAACTGCATACACTTCTGACTAATGGTTGGAAAACTCTTAGAACTATTAATAACACACAATTAGTTCTTTAACTGGGCAAATAAACCGACTGTAAAAACAGCTGTTAACAGAAGCCAGAGACACTGAAGATGAATGCAAAGAGGAGAAAAAACTAAAGTAGGCAGTTCAAGATCACTGTTCACAATGCACAAATTATTGGAAGAAAATTGTAAGTATTGAGGGAAACTGACTGTCTTCAGAAAAGTTTAGGAAAATGTGTTTTCTTTTTATCTTACCTCCATAGAATGCACATTAATTTAGTATTTAAAAGCCCAGGGCTGTTTTGTTTACAGCGGTAAACAAGGATCACCGCTGTTCCATATATTTTATATAAACAGTTGAAGTCAAAAGTTTACATACACCTTGCAGAATCTGCAAAATGTTAATTATTTTATGTTATTTTTTATTTAGTACTGACTTGAATAAGATATTTCACATATTTCAACAATGTGTGTATGATTTTGAGATCTATCTTTTCACACTGAGGACAACTGAGGGCCTCATATGCAACTATTACAGAAGGTTCAAACGCTCACTGATGCTTCAGAAGGAAGCATGATGCATTAGGAAACGGGGGGTGAAAACTTTTTGAATTTGAAGATCAGGTTAAATTTAAGTTATTTTGTCTTCTGGGAAACATGCAAGTATCTTCTGTAGCTTCTGAAGGGCAGTACTAAATGAAAAAAATATGATATTTAGGCAAAATAACAAAAATGTACACATTTTCATTCTGTTCAAAAGTTTACACCCCCGGCTCTTAATGCACTGCGTTTCCTTCTGGAGCATCAGTGAGCGCTTGAACCATCTGTAATAGTTGCATATGAGTCCCTCAGTTGTCCTCAGTGTGAAAAGATGGATCTCAAAATCATACAGTCATTGTTGGAAAGGGTTCAAATACACAAAAAAGCTTAAAAAAAAAAAAAAAAAAAACCCCAACAAAGAATTTGGGTGAGCTGAAGGATTTTTCTGAAGAACACTGGGCAGGTTAACTGTTCAGAACAAACAAGGGACTCATGAACAACTATCACTAAAAAAAAAAAAAAAAAAAAAAAAAAAAAAAAAGCAGCTGTGGATCATTCAGGTAACAACACTTTATTAAGAATGAAGTGTATGTAAACTTTTGAATGCGGCCTTTTTAATTTTTATAAATTCAGCTATTATTTTCTCTTGTGGACTACATATAACAATCTTTTACATGAAATATCTTATTCAGGTCAGTACTAAAAAAACACATCTTGTATGATCCCTCTTATTTTGGCAAAATAATTAACATTTTGCAGATTCTGACTTTTTGACCTCAACTGTATATTATATATAATATACATATATATATATATATATATATATATATATGCAATTTATTTAAGTGTATTTACATTTAAATGCATTTAAATTACTTAAAAATAAATATTTTCTCAAATGACTGTTCATGAGTAGGTTATGCAGTACCATTTTAGTGAGAAAATGGATGTGAAAACAAAACAACTGCCTCACAACAAATCAGGATGTGGTTTAACAGTAGCTGGCCACAGCACTGCAATTTGTGTTAGCGTGTTATTCAAAATGCAATTGTAAATTGTAAATTATTCATCCATATGTTACAATGGAATGTAAATCACCATATGGAATAAATCATCTGTCGCTACTTCGGTTTAAAAAGGATGCATAAAAACAGCGTTCTAGAGGTCTTCACTGAGGACCCGTACGGGTTCGGGTCTATATTTTAAATGGTCAGCCGGGTCCGGGTCGGGTTCCAATCTATTACCTCGGGTCCCGGGTCTGTTTTGGGGGGGGCGTAGAATAACCATGCGTGACGTGAAGTTAATATTAGTACTGCAGTATTAGTCTCATGTGAATTCCTCCTTTAAGCTTCATAAGATTAACTGGGTGGAGCTTTAAGCATATGTTTTGTATTGTTTTCTTTTACTGAAGAAGAGATGCACCTGTTATTGAATACGCACGATGGTGCAGTGCAGGGTATACGCAGGTATACGGCATACCCACTTCAGTCGGCTTTGTGTTTACCCACTTCTAAATCCACTCTGATGCGCATCATTCAGTAGTGTCTTGCATTAGCCAAAATGACAGTCCACCACATGATATCGAATCCAACTACACGTGAATAAATGCAAATACTCCACAGAAGCAAGACCGTGGCACAGGCTTCAGACTGCTTCGTGACAGAAATGCCGCCTGCATGCGTGAGAGTACGTCAGGGGAGGCGCGCATAGTAGTAACATGATAATTAATTGTTGACTACTAATTTGAATCAATACATTATAACGAAAACAATAACTTAAATTAAGAGCATAACCACTTCTCCAGACACCACTACACCACTGCGCATGCAGTAAAGTGTAATGCAATTCTTGTTCTGTGTGTTTTTTGAAAAAGATTAAACTGATCCGAGCTGGAATAATGAATATAGGGCTGGGCGATAATTCGATAACTATAATTTTCCTGGATAAAACGATATGAAGAGTCCGATAAATGTTCGATATAATTTTTATGTGCCAAAAGCGGAACGAACTCATTTGAATCGCGCCACACGGACCGTTTATCCGCTCGGACCAAAGTTTAAACTGGCGCGCTGCGCGAGCTCCCTAGACAAGATGCATTTATTATCTAGATGAGGCACGGACGCGCCTGGAAAAACCGAGCGCGGCGCGACCGCATCGCTTCCATAATGAGCGTAGCTGGCGCGCGTCTACATATGAAATAACGAACTTGAGCGCGCAAAAGACGCGATATGTGAACGGCTCCGTCACGCGAGCACTAAACAGCGCTGTGAGATCCAGTGTGAAACACTTGAATTCAGCGATGAACACAAATGACTCTGTGATTCAAACTAGTTTAAAGCTGTGTGCAACGAGCCAGTCAGAAGGCTTTTCAATCTGCACATCGCCATCATTTACCATGGATTTACTGTAGTAACACTCACTGCACCATGGTATTGTGGCAGCAATGTGGGATATTCACACTGAATTTTATTACAGGAATAATGGTATATAATTATAGTATGTGTGTATTTGTGATTAAGCTATAGCATGTGTGCATTTATACTGAATGTTTTTAAACTACCGTTTTTCATACAAATAGACTACCTATAAAACCATGTAGTTATATTTTTACCATGGTATCGAGGTACCATTATGTGTGGTTTTAACTGTTTATCATGATTTAAAATGTATGCTTGCTACTATGGGAGACCAATGCTTTAAAAAAAAGGGTCAGAATAAATTTAACCATATAAAACTGAAGTTGCTACAATTTTTACAGATGTTACTGATTGATAATGAACAAAAAAAATTCCTCTGCATCCTCAAGCTACTATCAAATGTGCATTTCTAAGAGACAAAAAAAAGTGTTATTATTATTATTATTATTATTATTATCAGACAACCCAAACCCTGTTTCTTGATTTGAAACAATATAACAATATAACAGCCTAGCATGGACGGAAATGTTAACGTCAAGGAGGACTGATCGCAGTCAGGGCTACTAACAGTAGGTAAGTAAGTAAGACTTGTTAATAGCAGTCTGCTGTGCAATATGTGCCGACCGGGTGCAGTCTTCCCAGCCGGGTTCAGGTCCAATTTACGAATGACGTAGTAAATTTAAGGCATTTCTCAGGTCTGCACGGGTTCGGGTCCCACTTTCAAATTAAATACGGGTCCGGGTTGGACCCGTGAAGACCTCTACAGTGTGCCACAATGCAATCCATTCTATAATGTACTGCATTATAAAAATGTGTTTGAATTACCATTTGGGGACAAATATTGTGATATGTGATTGAGATGTGTGATGAAAATGACTGACAGCCTTAGACTAACTAAATGCAGAACTCAAGACAACAGTAGGCCACTTACCAGCCACCACTTTAGAGAAGGTCGATCTATGTCTTCATGCTGGCCAGTGAGGTAAGGTTGCTGTTTATGATCAAAGCGCTGATCAAACCACTTCGACACACCCGTGTCCGCTACACAGGATGCACAGCTACAGGAATTACCTCGTCTTGGCTCTGTGACAACTGTTTGTAACCGTGTCTGGTTCTTCATTGTTATCCTGACATATTGAAGAGTGAGAAAATCTGAGATGGGCACCACATTGGTCTTCTGAATGGTGTGAGCAGCTATCATTAAAAACAAAATAGCACCTAGCACAGCGCCTAAGTACAGTTTTCTCCTCAGAATCATGGTTAAGGCAGACTAAACTTCGGGGTGGATTTTCCAGAGGAAAAGATTTAAAGAAACCACCGTAACAATAACAGGAATTCACTTCTGGCGTGGCTTGTTCCTACCAAATGGATTGTGGCTTTTATGGTCTACGATGAGTTGCTTTACAAAACAAAATGGCCTCTGACAGGAGTTTCAATCTGCGATTGTCCATTATGGCCTTGTTCTATCTGTCCATTCTGTCATGATTTTGCAAAGCCAAAGCACAAGGCCTCAGAGTGGAACATGTTAAAAACAGACAGACATGCTGTTTCTCAATCCTCAGTACAGTGAAGGAAATGAGTCGGAGCCAGTAGAGCTTCACTTCCTGTCTGTACAGCTGTAAGCGTCTCTGCTCATATTTCATTCCGCATTTATCTTAGAACCCCCCGCTGCTGCCAAAGGTCCATGTCCCTAAAAAATACAGAACAACAACAACATTTAGAAAGAGTTTTTCATTATTTTATTATCTGATTCACAAGTGAATTACTTTTCAAAACTGGTCTAAATAATTTACTCACAAATCTTATTTTGTTTAGTGCTGTCAGTTGATTTAAAAAAAAAATTAATTTTACATTTTCCTGAAATTAATCCCACCTCACATTAAAGTTTTTAAATATGCTTTTATATTGCAATAATTTCACATTCAATCTTCAAATTAATGTAGATACAACAATATATTTTTAATAAATATTTTTTTTTTTTTATGACCGAAGGTGTGCATCACTAATACCAATATAACTGATGTCTCTAGGAATTAGTTTTTTTCCCTGTAATATTTAACCATTGACTATAGACCAAGTAGACGTCACAGTTACGTCACCTGCAGCTGCGCGTGGATAGTGGTTGCAGAAAAACACTGGTAACAAGTGGAGGTAAATGGGTAAAATCCATGGAATAAAAGAAAAAAATATTTTTGTGTCTTGATGTCAAAATCGGAACGCAAATAATTTTTAAAGAATACTGTCTCAAAGACGCCATTTGAAGCTAAACACATACGTTTAAACGGACGTACTATGGATGAAAACTGCTATTAACTGCTACTACTTTTAAAGCATAAATTTTATTTAAACAACAGGTCTACATAATATTCACATATGCTGTTCATAGGGGACGTATTGTTTTAGCCCTACAGTTACAGCATGAAATATTATTTATACCTAATACTATTAAAATTCTTACATAACATTTACTTATTTAGTTATCTCACATTTCTGACTTTTCTTTTTTTTTCCCCACAAATGCAAGTTTATATCTGCTAATTGGGACTTTATAACTCAATTTAACTCAACAATAGTGAGTCAATTTTGAAGGAAAAAAGAAGCCAGAAGTATGGGATATAAACTCCTATTACGAGCCGAGGGGAAAGGAGAGAATGACGTGTTGTTTTTCCTTATTAGAATTGTGAGATATAATCTCGGAATTGCGAGAATGAAGTCAGAATTTTGAAATATAAAATCAAATTTACCAGCCATAATTTTGTGTCACCACATAGGCCCCGCCCACAAAAATCATCATCCCTGTTTCAGATCTGTAAGACTGTCCCACTATCTAAAGTCAATTTCGTTGAATAACAGTGCTTATCGCTGGGCGACAAGCTCTTGTAATATGCGGAGAACATTTTGAAAATTACATCCAATTAATATAATCTATAATCTTTTTAAATCTAACTATTTTGTTCAATATCCGTGTAATTCTCTAGCCGTAAACGCTATCTCTCCGAGGTTTTCTGCAACCATAATGCACACACATCTCGAATGTTTACAAATCTATAATTTGTCTATAGCTATACAACATGACAGTATAATTGAGAGCTATCAATTTTAACATTTATTAGACTTTAAAAAATAACTTTATTTAAGTGAACTTGAAACAATCTTCACATAAACCTATTATTTACATGTGCCATTCAGCGAGTTGGAAATATATAGAAATTGAATAAAGTTATCAAACACTAAATTCTAAATTAAAAATAGATGAATTCTTAAAGCCACAAAAGTTATTGATTTCCTCTGTTTTCTTTTGTTTTTTCATTAACATCACGTCACAGCAGCTAGGTTATTAGGTTATTAGGGTGCTATTACTCTAAGAGCTACCGCTACTGAATGTGACGCTGATCTGACATGCATGCTCATAGTTTAATTCCCGCTTAAATATGAAATGATACAGGCTACAGCGCACGCCGCTACATTTGTGCATGCAATTGAAGCGTGCGTATAAGGAGAACAGTATAACGGCTGACAGGACAGGAAAATTTGTTTCTAATATCTCATCTGACTGCTGTTCACCATTGTTCTACTGAAGCTCCCTCGTCACCTGTACCTTACCCGCGCTTAAGTGAAGTTGGAGTACGCCTCTTAAAAAAAACAAAAAAAAAAAAAAAATTTGATGTGGTCATAAAGATGTTCTGCGAATAAATAAACACAATTTTTGTCAAGAATAAAAAAAGACAAAAGCAGACGTCTTGAGTGGGGTGGCCAAGTCTAGCCCCATCCCTGCGTTAACAGAGTTAAATATTTTTCACTCAGTTAAACTGGAAAAGTTAATCACTTGCGTTAACATGCACTACTTTTGTTACTTGAACAACTTAAAGTTTAGTCCCTTCCTCACACGAAGCCATATTCACTACTTAAAAGGTGTTTTTGAAGCTACAGTCCACATTTCTCGTAACTGCATGGAAAAGAGCACCAATCACAGTATTTTTCCGTCCAATTTATTTCTGTGTTCCACAGAAGAAATTAAGTAATATGGGTTTTGAAGTAATAGAGGGTGAGTAAACGATGACAGAATTTCCACTTTAATGTGAATCATCCTCTTAAAGTCAACCCAGGAAACTCAACCTTTGAGGCAGTGCTAAATAAAATAATCATTTAGCTTGTTTTTCTTAACAGTCCTGTTCTCAAGATAAAACTGACCTAAAAGTAAGTCTGCCTGTCGACTTATTTTTCAAAAACATAATACAAGACAAGATAAAGAAGTAAAGAAATGTTGTCTCCTGCTGAGACTTGCAAGAATGTGGCTCAACCTCCCTCACACTCCCCACCACATCCACAACGAAGAACTTCATAAATAAAGCACCGTTGACTGCGTTGGACCAATCGCACCGATGCAGCAATCCATCTTTAGATTGATGACTGACAAACGCAACTACTCCCACAATTCCCAGTCTAGAGCTCTTGATCCATGGTACTTAAATAGCCTGCTTGATCTCCTTAACAAGCATCCTTGAAACAGCCACTTTACTTTGAAAGAAAAAAGCCACCACACAAACCACAGACAGGGCTGAAATGTTATCCTATATGCTAAACAGGAAGTCCAGGACTTTCCTCATCTGTTAGGGAGCCGTGTCCGGCGGAGCAGGGAGAAGCTGGTATAGCGGGGTGGGGGATGTGGGATCAGCTGACGTTCAGCTGATTCGGAAGAACGTCTCTCTCTGCCAGACAGCTGTCTCACTACAGACCAAACAGAATTACATCTCAGGCCAGCGCGCTAAACCCACCTAGTCAGCAAAGCGACGGTAGAGACGAGTCTCCCCCACCGTTCATTACTCAAAGTGAACTATGCTGAAAACGAACGCAAGGAGCTTAATGTAACCAATTCAGAGCTGATGAATCCAGAACGTTCTCTTCCGCTTAAGCTGAGAAACAAGCGGTCCATTCAGAAAACTAATCAGGAGGAATTACAACAGCTGTAGTGCAATATTACAGTGTATTAGGCCAAAGTAATATTTGCACTGGAATGTGGGCAGCCTGTGCATTGTGACATCTTCTAAATATAACAGTGATTCTCATGTACTGAAACAATATAGCAGATGTCAATGTTTCGATAACCTGCCAAGGTACCACGGCCCTGGCTTCGCATGGTCTGAGAACAGATAAAAACACCACAATAAAAATCTCATGTGTTTTTAATTTGCACATTTACATCAATAGATACTCTCATATTACTGAAACCAGAGGCTCCTCAATGCCTGCCAAACTATTCCGATTTGATTGCTCATTGAAATGTGCCCTTTACTCAGCAAAAGGAACCCCTTTTTATAGAACTTCTGCCCAAACTTTCTGTGTGAGCCTTGAGGTACACACTGGGTTTGGAAACCAACCATACTGCAAGTAAACATTAGTTGATAAATGGCGTAACCTTTCAGAACTATCAGGGCTGTAAATACAATATCAGGATTTGGAAGGGACCAAATGTAACTAGATTCTCTATAGACAATGAGGGAGGGTGGCTGCTGAGGTGTTTTTGCCATTTGCTAGGTGGTTGCATGCTGCTTATTGTAATGTGACTGGCATATGTTGCTGGGTAACTGTTTTATAAACAGTGTGTTGTGGTCTTTGTTAACAAGTCTTTCAACTCAATTTAAGTTTATTTTTACTGTGCTTTTCACAATACATATTGATTTAATCTTACACTCAGGAAGTATGTTTCTTTTGAGAAAAACTATCATCATATCATATATACAAACTGAAACTTAAAGGTATTCACATCACAGCAACCCATCAAAATAAAAGCCTGGTTTAACTTGAAGAAACTGTGACAGAAATATATTACTTAATATAATGATAGTACTACTACTAATAATAAAATTATTTACATTTTTTTTTTAATATTTTAATTTTATATATAAGAGAAGCTTCTGATCTTTAAAAGTGAGTGGAACCAGTAAAATCGAATCTAGAAAATTAATGGAAAACAGAATAATTTGGCAAAAAAAGAAAATATTGAATTTGGAAAAAATTACAAATAAGAAGCATTTGTTGGCGCCAATAGCCTTGTGGTTAGCGCATTGACATATAGCAATGTTGCGCTGCGGGCGACGCAAGTTCGAATCCCGGCTCGTGGACCTTTCCCGATCCCACCCCCTTCTCTCTCTCCCACTTTGCTTCCTGTTTAATAGGGCCTTAAAAATTTCATTTTTGTTAAACTTTGGAAAAAATGCTGTTAAATTGTGTATATTTCATGATTTCAATTAATTAGACATGCTTTTTGATAAATATTTTTTTTTAATCTAACCATTAAAAGAGAGTCTAGAAAAATTAAAGCAAAAACAAAATTTTGAAAAAAATAAAATGAAATCTGGGAAAAATAAAACAATTTCATAGGGCCCTAGGTAGTAATATACAGCTATAATATATATTATGTGGTTAGTTAACAACATATATTCAACAAATGTGTCAGGCAGCAATCATGACTTGAACAAATGCAATATAAGGATAATATTAGACAGTTGGTCAAGCTACATTTGGCGTCATCTAAAATTTTTGCACCTTGTTATGAGTTTTGAGAACACTAAGATTTAAAATATTTTAATTAAGGTTCTTCATCCCATCAAAAGTTGCTTGTAAAGAAAAAGTGTATAATATAATATAATATAATATAATATATAATCAAAACAGCCAGAGCTGGAAATGCTATTTTGTTATTTTAATTTTATGTAATATAATATAATTTATATATATATATATATATATATATATATATATATATATATATATATATATATATATATATATATAAAATTTTAAAAATCCGACTTCTATTCTGCACATTTTACCATCACAGTCTACATTTAATACCAACCTAAATAAACTGCAAAAGTCGAGACTCAAGCGTCCCAAGGAAGCTACTCTCTTTTACCCACGCAAATTAAATAAACATATTCTCTTGTGTTACCAAACATAAACAGTGTCCGAGATTTTCCATTCCATTATTATTTCCTATATCAACGAGCACCAGAAAAAAAAAAAAAAAAAAAAAACAGTAGTTATGAAACTGCAATTAAAACTGCTGAGGTGCTGAGAAACGCTGCTCTAAAAGATTTGCCTTGGATTCCAGCCAATGCTTTTTAACTTGCAGAGGCGTGAGAGGCTTGTTTTGCTCAAGGCATGTTAAAGAGTCAGGCCATGTTAACACTACAGTGAGAGTTTCAAGTGAGGAGTGGAGTAGACTGCTAAGGGCAGGGGGGCTTGTGGGGTCTCACACTTCATATGAGGATGTGCGTGGTGCGGTTTCCTTAACAAGGAAATAGAAAAAAGCTAGACCACCATCCCCCACTACTATACTCCAAGCATAGCACTCTTATCAGTCTGATAGCCAGAATGCAAAACAAGGGTGCCTCTCATTTCCTTTCCCTTCAAGTCAACTCACATATCTTAGCTCAGGAATACCAGAAATAGCTACACCGTAAAATATGTACATTTTACCAATAAAACATACTGTAAAAATGCTACTGTAAAAGCCTGTTGCCTGATTAACTGCAAAAAGTATATTTTAATTAACAAAACACTTTTATACTTTTACAGAAAAATACTGTAAACTTGTTTAAGAAGTAAAAATATGAATTAACTTACTTTAAGAAAATATATATACTTTCACATTAAACATTGTAAAATAGTTTTTTTTAGAGTTTTGTAAAAATAAGTTATGTTACATTTTAATCCACAGTACAACAGTACAAGTTTAATGCAAAACATTGCAATGTTAATAACTTTTTTAGAACACTGCAAGTTTTTATAACTTTTGTAAAATTCTGATTAAAGATGACTGGACATTTATAGATTTTATTTATTTTAAAAGTTATTATTGTTATCGGCTATGTACATTGCAATGTTTTTAAGCGCGTTTTTACTGCTGTTCTACACTATAATTTAATGAAATATAATTTTAGAGCTGAAAATTATATAGTCAGCAAAATGCTTCATCGCTATATTTTTACAGTAATGTCTCATATCTTGCCAGTTTTGTACAGTAAATATAGGCTACCAGTTTTTACACTGCCATGCTAGTCTCAAGATATAACCCAGAAAAACGCTAGTAAAAACAGAAACAAATGACAAATTACTTGTGAAATTAAGCTGTCAAGCAAGTTGTAAAACCACAAAGGTTTCCCAGGTTCCGTTGTGTTTGTTTTTACAGCTTTCTTCAATACCATGTTTGGGGGAGTCTGTGTTACTTTTTGACAGCTGCAACCAACACAAAACTTAACTTTGATACAACCCTAGACAGATCACCAGTCCGGTAAACTCAGTATTTTACAGTATCTTCATTTCAACCAGCTGTGTGTATCTGGGAACGTTTTGTAGCGACTTTAAACGTCTTGGGGTTGAAAATAATAAAAAATAAAAAATCTGAACTGACTCAACTGAAACCCTTCATTCACACACAAACGGAACGGTGTTCCACACTAGAGCAATACGTGAGTAAATTATAACTGGTCTAGACAAAAAAACATTTATTCTCAACCACTGGTGCATGTAGTCACTCAATGGATGTGTGTCAAAACCTCGTCAGCTACCTAGAGGGCATTTTTAGGCATCAAATGGCGCAAGTAGCCGACCACTTGAACGCCCATTGCGTCCCAAAAAAGCTAAGTAAGCATCTCATAAAGTTGAGCCACAGCCATGGTTTATATCCAAATGAAAGTAACAAGTATCTTTCACTTTTAAAACCACCGCACACAATTTCAATAATCTCTAATGCACATTTAGGAAGGTAAAGTAACAGTGTGAGTTTAACAAACATGGGTAAGTTATCAAAGACTCAATCGTTCGAACTGTTTCCCCTCGAAGTTCAGCACAAGTTTAATCTTTTAGGTGAAAACTTGTGTCATCGTGTACAACTCGAAATAAATCTTCTAACTACAACCTGTTGTTTAGGAGTAAAATTGGACTGGCTAGCCTTGCATTAGCTAGAAGTGTGGGTTAAAAAAAAAGTAGAGCGAAAGAAAGAACATAACTTTGAGGCGGCAGCTCAACTCCGTTAACTCATTTGAGACCGTTGCTTTCAACAGATTCTCTCTCGTACATATATATTACTTTCGTTTTGTTGAAGTTGAAACGGGTTTAGTATGAGATCACATACAGTCGCCCGAAAAGCGAAATAAGTTTAGGCTACTCACCACCTTGTTCTCAGCTCGAGCGTGGGTGACTAACACGCAGAAATCCGTATTGCTGAGGAGAAATGATGTCAAGCTTACGTCCTGCGTCTGCTCTCTCTCACTCTGTCTCTGTGTGTGTGTGCGTGTGCGTGCGTGCGTGTGTGTGTGTGTGTCCGCGTGTGCAACTTTTCTACCTAACTACCCGAAAAAAACATACTATTAAAACAACGTAAATGTCAATAACATTAATATTTATCAGAACTAGTTTATGTGTGATATAATGTAAGCTAAGTTTTGTTGTCACAGTTTTACTCATTACGAAATGAACAGCGCTTTTAAGAAATGTTAAAATTATATTAATTCACATGAGATGAGGATTCAAGTCTTATCAGTCACAAAATGCTGTTTGACTCTATATAGATCAGGTCGCCCATTCATGGATGTTGTCATGTTAACATGACATGACTAGATGTTTTGTGCAACTACTACTAGCTACTACCAATAGGGTTTTAATCATTATACCTGTATAATTAAGGTCTAAACCCTTTGTTAGATGGTTAAAGCATGCTTTAAAACACAGTGAACTGAGCACATGCTCAGAAAAAGATCAGTTTGAACCCAGGTTTGAGTCTGAGCTAATAACAAATAATGTCTGTATGTGCAATAAGATGGAGAAAACACTGATAAAAGATAACAAAGTTTGTTGTGCAGTAGTGGACGTTAGTGAAAAAAAATGACATGCCTCCATACCAACAGGTGTCAGTATGAAGTCCAAACCACTGGTACTATTGGTATTAATAAGTAGCTTTTAATATAATTTCTGTTTAATATAACAGGAAGTCAGTGGTGGACAGTAACGAAGTAGTTGTACTTCGTTACTGTACTTAAGTACATTTTTCAAGTATCTGTACTTTACTGGAGTAGTTTTATTTTGAGCAACTTTTACTTCACTACATTCCAAAGCGTAAGATCGTACTTTTTACTTCACTAAATATCATATAACATATCGTTACTTCTTATAATATATCACGTGCTCCGAGTGTCTGATTCATGAACAGATTGATTCTTTTCAATGAACCTGTTAAATCGATTCGCAAATCGCACCAAGCGATCCGATTCCAGCTGTTCACGAGTCGACAACTCATTGATTCAAATGATCCATTTTAGAGCGAGTCTCCAGTGAACTGAATTCACGAGTAAGAACCAGGAGATCTTGTGAGTGCGCGCGCGACTGATGCTGCGAAAAGTAAGCTACTAATGTCGAATTTTAGGATTAATTATTGTAACTGAAAACCATATTTAGGTCAAAACTGTCCGTTGTTTGTAAATTAAATCTGCTGTAAAGGGTGATCTGTCTAAGCCCACTGAAATGCTTGAATTCAGACACATCAACATAAGTGTATATATATTTGGGTCAAAAAACGAAAAATGAAAATAACACAGATTAAATAAAATAACTCACGAACGTTCATATTCCCCGCTGCTGTAACGTTAGCAGTTTTTTTTTATTAAAATGCTGCGCATTAAGCCCTACGTGACGTCTTTTTTTTATATCGTTTATCAACAGTATAAAATGTTACATTGTTTGGATCAACTAGCCGAGTAGACAGATATGAATGTTTATTCATAACCATCCTGAAAATAAGTAAATATTGTTAGCTGATGCTAACTGTCTAGTTAACAAGCTTGCTGGTGCTAAGTTGAGGTGATTTTAGATATAAAGTCCATGTTTTTATTTAACCACCTAGACAGATTACATCTGAGGGAAAAAGAAAGGATGTGATGTTCAGAACCTGGTAACTACAGCAATTATCAAATAGGAAGTTTTTCTTACTGGTGAAAATTAGATGGTCAGATCTGTTTTTCATCAGGTACATCGCAGTGCAAGCTTCACAGTGAACATTACTACATCACTCTCGTCAACGTAGTCCATATCAACAACAAACCTTTTTTTTACTCCATACAGTGGTTATTTTGGGAAAATCCCAGGTATTTTGAGCAGTAGGATTATACAAAAATATGTGCTAATATAAAATTAATTTAAGTAGCCTATATAAAATTGCAAAATAAATCTATCAGTACTTTTTTTACTTAAGTACATCAAAAATCTGGTACTTTTGTACTTTCACTCGAGTAAAATTTAAAAAGGAGCACTTTTACTTTTACTGGAGTAATATTTTATTATATGTATCTGTACTTTTACTCAAGTACTTGATTTGTGTACTTCGTCCACCACTGCAGAAAGTCAATGTCCAAACAATGTGTGAAGCCTTATATTTAGTTCCATTGTTATCCTCAAGATATACATTCCTCCCATGCATTGTGATATGGGCAGGGCTTGCGGAAAAGGAGCTACGGGAAATGTCGAGATGTAAATCAAATATGAGAGAAACATAAAAATCTAATAGTGCTTATCTCCACATTTGGCATCCGTCCTGTGTCTGGTTTGTGTGGTTCTCCAATAGCTGTCCATTGCTTAGTCAATGCAGCAGTTCCCTGACAGGCCACTGAGGTTGTTCAGAGTGCAGTGTTTACTCAAAATGAATTAGCTTGACATTAATTGACGTGATAAAGCAGTGCAGCTACCACACAACTGGACAGAAGACTGGACCTTTGTATCCGTATTATCAGTCCTGTCTCCCAAGGTTATTTATGTAGGAGGACAT
Source organism: Cirrhinus mrigala (assembly GCA_036247105.1). NCBI lineage: Eukaryota > Metazoa > Chordata > Actinopteri > Cypriniformes > Cyprinidae > Cirrhinus > Cirrhinus mrigala. The sequence continues at coordinate 13,290,405 of CM070017.1, read as the reverse complement.
GATGTACTTTTTGATTTTGAACAGAGAACCCTAATATCCTTTAGAAATTTAAAATAAGAGATTAGAGAGAAGTTAAATGTCTTACCTAATGAGGGCAAATGGAAAGAAGCACTTTATTGCACAAATGAAAAGGTTTTAACATGGTAGTGAGTATAAAAGCGATCCATTTTCTCAAGCGCAGAGACAGCACACGAGAACACACAGTTTTGCAGAAGACTATAGGACAGATCCGAGATAAGAGTAAAAGCAACCATTTTTGCGCCCATCAGATAAAGCAGTCATTCACTATACCCGTTTTTGCAGTATATAGGACAGAAGAAATGCACCAAACTGGTTAGTAAAACAAGCTGTATGCGTGTGATCTCATTTAACCCGAATGTGTCTTGCAAATCATTTGCATGCACTTCAAACCACATCCTTTAATTACTAAAGAAAGAAGGCCACACTTTTATTTTAATCACAGAAACTGTAGATGTCTGGTCATTTAAGGCTAAATAGACAGAAAAGTAGATGCTTTCTCTGAACAGTCTTGGCTTTCTGAAATGAGAGGCCATGCCATGATTATAACTGTACTGTTGTTGATGTCTTGGCAGAGAGTAATTTACAATATGGTTTGAATTAAAACTAGTGGTGCAAATGAAGAGTTCAAATGCAAAAGCCTCTAAATCCATCTGACGTATTTCTTTAAAATTAGCATTTCTTTCTGGCTACTTTGTACAGGTTTCTATGTAAGCACTGGTACTTCTGATTGGGCTGAGGCTGGAATTTAGTGAGTTTGAAGTAAAAGTATTTGATGGACGTATACTATGTGTTGGGAGCATTCACTCTCATGTGTCATTATCTCATTTTTGACCAAGGTGGCTTTTAGCTGGTTTTGCATCTGAACTCTTCAAATACAGTATGAGAGCATGTTATGTTGTTGGAGCTACACTACCAGTCAAAAGTTTTTGAACAGTAAGATTTTTAATGTTTTAAAAAGTCTCTTCTGCTTACCAAGCCTATTTCAGATAAATGCTGATATTTGGATCTTTCTATTCATCAAAGAATACTGAAAAAAAGTACAAATTAGCATATTAGAATGATTTCTGAAGGATCATGTGACTGGAGTAATGATGCTGTAAATTTAGCTTTGATCACAGGAATATATTACATTTTAAAATATATTTAAATAGAAAGCAGTTATTTTAAATAGTAAAAATATTTCACAATATTACTGCTTTTGCTGTATTTTGGATCAAACAAATGCAGGCTTAGTGAGCAGAAAAGACTTCTTTAAAAAAAACTTTAAAATCTTACTGTTCAAAAACTTTTGACTGGTAGTGTATAAAGAGAAAGTACACCATATCTAGTTGTTTAACAAACTTTAGTCCAACATTGGCATAAATTCAATGTAAACACTCAAGAGCAGACTGAAATTTGGACATTTGGCAAACAAACTGAACGTTCCTTTTGCAGTGTTACTGATCTTTAGCAGTCATTCTGATATTGTTTATATAAATGGTTAAAAACATGACTGTTGCTGACATTTATTTGCTTTTAATGTTAGATCATTTCTTTATTTTACACTAAATAAAGTAAATGACTACATATGTATAACACATATACATAAAATACGGCCATGTTGCTTTATAGAGAAAAGAGAATCTACGAATGAAAGTTAAGGAAGAAAGTATGCACACATACTATAGAAACAAGAGAAGAACAGCTATTGTGTGCTGTCTGTACATCACCAAATATAGAACATAGAGTACTTGTGTAAGAGATATGAGTAATGAAAACTATGACAGGATCCTAAACAACAGAGCAGTTGAGTAGTAGTTGCAATAGTTTTTACGTAGTTAAAATAACCAACAAAAACAGACAGACACACACAGAGTTGCTGATGCAGGGGTTGTTTTCTTCAAGCTTTGTTAATAATTTCCAGGCATGGCAAAAGCTGTTTGGTCAAGGACTTGCCATTGAAGGACAGTATGATAAGCAGGTGAGGACTGAACTAACATGAGATGTTCACATGGCTGTGTTATAAAATGAGCAGCTGTGTAAACCATCATTAGCAGTTATTAAATTTAATAGGATATATATTTATTTATTTACTTTTTTGAGTTGCTTATCTGAGACTTTTTTGAGACAAAAAAAGTCATCAGAAAGCAAATTAGTATAATGTTCTGGTTGTTTTTTAGTATCCAGGAACAGAGAAAAGACGAAAAAGTGTTTTATTTTCAAAAGCTTTTGAAATGAACTACACTTCTGTTATAGTCACCGGATCATATTTCCTCACCCTCGTCAACAGTCATGGACAAGACAAGACAACCCCTATTGGGCAATAACTGGTGTCCAGTTACGTATGACTAAGAGACAGGGGTTTAACCACAATTTTAAAATGTGCATGCTGGCATGAGAACTTGTCTCTAAAAATAATGTGCTAGCAAAAAATAAAAGACGTGTGAACAAACTTTTGCTCTTAAGAAGAGTTACAGTTTGGCCTTTGTTTGGCAAAATGTGTGGCTTTGTGCGTCTGAACAAAACCGGTATCAACACAATGATCTGAGGAAGGGAATCTGAGAAATTAGTGTCTCTGAATGTGAAGTAAAAGTATTTATTACATGACAAGGAGACGGTGATAAGGACCAGGAGGTGCTTGACACCGAATGTGCTGGAGTTAGTAAAACCGTACACAAAGCACATTTTTAAAAGGCATTTTTCTCTAAGGGAACATGGCTCTGCTCCCAGATATCTACATTTTACAGCGTGAAAGCGTCACTAATGAGTCTCTATTTTATGTAAAATTCTTGAATCTAATAAAAGAGTGAATTCCTTGGCCCTGCATGCAGAGGTTCTGTGAGCCACTGAGCAACAACAAATTGCATAATCAACATAAAATGCTGTGTAATAATAGCAGAGAATCTTGCTTTGTGTTTTGTGCTGTTACTCCATCACATGGTCTTTCTGTCATATTTGTTCTGCATTCCTCTAAAATGAGAGGCACCGTGAACCCCTCCGTCATGCATGTAGCCGCACATATGGAACGAGTCAAAGTTTCCATGTGTAGACTGAGACTAGAGCTGGACGAGTGGCAGTCATTAAGTGGAAAACCTGAGGCGAAGTTTGGAAAGGAAGTAAATGAGCTCATAAATCCACAGTATGTCTGCTCATGTCTCCCACACTCATCAGTCTATACCTGTACTGTCTTTACGTAGACAGGATATAAGCAACCTCATTTTCATTAGTCCTCATCCTCAAATAAGTCAAATAAAAATTAAACATTGAGTTATAGCTGTTTACTTACTAATATCAGCTGAATTTTGCTTGTTCTGGTCAGGTGTTAAAAAGGTTTTGAACCAAGTTTTGCTAACTTTTTATACATTATATGTATTTTGTATATTTTTGTAAAAAATTCACGTCAATTTCACGTCATTCCATTCATGCAAACTACCAGGCTGTATGCTATTTTTTTAGTGTGTCAGCAGGGAAAACGCAACAAACATTCAAAGTCTGCAATTGACCTTTCCATTATCTGTCGTTAAACTCTGTTCCATCTGCCATGTCACTTTTGGCAATGTAAAGTTTTACAGCAGCTACAAGTTATATTATTATTATGAATTGTTGAACCACATATAGGGTATTTATATAAAGTCCCTTTTAATATAGAATAGCAAACATCTACTTAACGTGATAAAGAACTAAGAGCTCATTGCTTTCCTCCAGTCCAGCAGATGGCAGTAAGGCATAACTGACCATTCACATACTACATTTTTTTTAGTTCTGTACACTGCAGCATCTTTTTTTTCTGTATGTTTAGACATAAAATTGAACAACAGGCTTCAACAAACATTTTAAATCTGTTTTTGAACTTTTAAAATCAGCATGGTCTGTTTTTAAAGTCTGTTCCATCCATCTGCCATGTCACTTTGGCAATGTAAAGCTTTACAGTAGTTTAAAAAGTTTACATTATTATTATTATAGTTATTTTAATTTTTGACTCACATATGGAAATGAGGGGTATTAATATTAAGTTTAATACGATACAAAATAGCAAACATATCTACAAAGGCACCTTAAAGGTGCAGTATGTAATACTGACAGCTAGTGGTTGAAATGGGTTTCTTCCACCCACTCATCCTCAGATGTGAGGCACACATGGGTTGCCAGATTGAGTACACAAAACAGGAATGAGTGCATCTGAAAATGGAAGGCAACGAACACGCACCCAGTTACTGTAAACTGGCCTGTCAATCATCTTGTCACAGTTAACATCCTCCACATTTCATTTCATTTACCTTCCTACCATATTGGAGAGAAAAGAAGTAGCACGTTGATCTGCCAATCGCGGGTCTTTCATGCTGAAAACTCTGCTTGTATTTTCTGCATAATGATGCATTTTAATGTTAACAACCAAACGGACGTTTATAAAAGTTCATATTGCTGTTGCAGTTGAAATATAACAAAGATGACATTAAATAAATATATTTTTTTACCAGGTTAAATGTTGATTATTAGTAACTCAAACCTCTTTTTCTAAACATCTCTACCTAACCACTGGTCGCACACATCCGCCATGTTTGTAGATTTTTAACACGTTTTATTAAGGGCTGTCAAATGATTAATCTCGATTAATCACATAGAAAATAAAAGTTTGAGTTTGCCTAATAAACATATGTGTACTGTGTGCAATTACTATGTGTATATAAATACAAACACATTCAGGTACATATATAAGAAATATTTAAAAGTATATGTATTTATTATAAATTTTATATATACATACAAATATTTTTTACATAGATAACATATTTCTCTTAAATATATACATTAATTTGTGTGTATTTATATATAAATAATAATTACACACAGTACGCACGCATATATTAGCCAAACTCAAACTTTTGATTTGTACGCGATTAATCACGATTAATGTCGTTTGACAGCCCTAGTTTTATTTGTGTTTGTAATTCTGGACTGCACGGATCCACGCTTCAAAAATCGACCTGAAATAGTAGATCATCCAGGGACTTTTGGCATACTCTTTTCAGCATACTATGCTTTGGGACACTTTTTCTAATCTCACGTACTATTTAGGATGGATAGTATGAACATTGGGATGCAGGGCAAGTCTGTATTTTTAGGCCTATAGTCTTTGGTTTTAATATGCCTCTGGTCAAAGAGCTTTTTAGATGGATGCCAAGGCTTTTTAGGTCAGGTAGAATCTGCAATCTCTCGGCCAGTTCGTTTGCTGCCTTCAATGTCTTCAATGCGCTGTGTTGTTCACCATCTGGCAACCCGGGTGTCAAAATACAATTGGGTAAACTGGCAGTGGGCGGAATTACACAGACCAAAACACAACAGACATTCTGACATGGAATGTACATTTTCAAAAGAGAATAACTGGCAACAATGTTGTTTTGTTGAGAAACAAGCATCAGAAAACATGTTTCCTAAATACCTGTGAATGTATTATGGCGTTTTATGCTTTGGTACAGTCAAAAAATTACATGCAGCACCTTTAACTGACCCTTCGCTGGTAGATTGATTGACTGTCGATCTGACCAATCACGACGCCGAATCTGCCCTTTTGTCTGACAAACAAACCAGACAGGAAAGTAGATTAATGTCAGAGGCTTTGAACTTGAAAAAACTGACATGATGAGCCAAAGTTTTAAATTGCTGAAGGGTGGATTCTAGAATCCACTGCCTCTTCAATTAAATCCTTTTTTTAAGTTGTTAATTAACCTTTTTCTTTAAAATATGAAATAATTTTAAGGACTTTTCCATGTGAAACTGGTTTGGTCAGTTACCCAGATTGGAGCCATATTGGAGATACTTGGATGTAAATTACAGCATAGATTGCATGGTTAATGTACAACTGAATATGTGTTTCTGATCATTTATGCTGTCTAAACCATGGGGAAAAAAACATGCAGAAGCTGCTAAATATAGAGGAAGACTTAGTAAGCATGGAAGGGCGCAATATTTGGACAAACTAAAGTTAATAGGTGGTAAAGATACATACGAGCAGTATTAATTAAGATATAAGCCTAATATTTCACCTAACTGACCAGAAATGATAAGAACAAACTCAAATCAAGATTCTTGCCCTGGAAATCCTGGTTCAGTTTGGCCAACCACAAAAGCCTTCTTTCCTAAGATTTTGCACACTTCTCCTTGATTTGTTATAACTTTTGGCAGTCTATAGTACTCCAAATGTTTTTCTTGGTCCGACTGATAGGCACAGCCCAAAACATGACAAAAAATGACCATTTTCAGCAGCAATAATCAGCTAAATTTGCAAGTTCCGTTTGGTTCAGTGGCACAGTGTACGTTCTGCGCCACCAATATGGCCGACTGATGATGCGTTGTCAAAACACTCTATAGAATGTCCACTCACTGAAAAGTGCTCTCTCCTAAAAAAAAAAGTGCTTCATTTATTTGGATGTTTGGGGAAAGTTCCTGATCAGACGGTGGGTTTGAACAACCCAGCCTTGAAGAAGTTGCATATTCTCTATGTGTGTGTTAGCAACACAGCTGCCACAGAACACAACACAGCCTTCTACAAAAGATTGCAGGTCCTGAAATGCAGTCCAGCTAGAGCTGCCACAACACCTAGGAAAACTTCATTGCCTGAGCACACAGCTGGCGAGTCCTGTTTTTGAATCTGGTGCTAATTGTACTGGTGCAATCTCTACTAATGAGCTGATGATATGAATCATTTTGCAGGCATGCAAAATGTGCAGGGCAGGGGGGCCTTTGAAAACCCCTGGCATAGAGAAACAACCAATAACTGATGAAAGTGAGTGTGCTGACCTATGGCAGGGGTTTTCAAACCTTTCCATGGAGTACCTCCATGTTATGAATCCTGTCTGCCACCAGAGGTCGCCTGTGCATTTCACTGACATTTCACACTACACAGACTGTTGCACCACACCCCGGACTACGTTTCCCATCACCCATTGCGCTGATTGCTTGAACACCTGTATCCAATTAGAGGCGCTATATAAGCCTTGGACTTCCCCTTGCATCTTGCCGAGAATTGGAGTTTTGTATTGTGTTGGCGTTCCCTAGTTCCCTGGTTCCTGAGTTTCCAGAGTTTAGCTTTCTCGCCTTGTTTACTCGTTTTGTCTGTGCTATTGCCTGCCCTGTGGATACCTCGCTCGTTTATCGGAATACCCATTTGCCTTGCCCCTTGAATTACGGTTGCCATTCATTGACCCTTGCCTGCTTCACGGACTACTCTCACGTCCTGCCTACGCTGTACCTGTCTGCTATTGTTCGACCGTGCCTGTTTGTGACCATGTCTTTGTCTTTGTTTAAACACAATAAAAGCTTGCGTATGGATCCGCTCGCTTCACGTCTCCCTCGTTCCGTTACAAAATACTTGGCTAAACAAGGATCCAGCAGCTTTTCGCACAGGCATCGCACAGGTATGGACACTACAAAAATATTATTCAGACTCAAACAAGGCCCGTGATCACTGGAGCAACACGTTTGCGAGTTCCTGGCCACTGCAAATTATTCGGACTTCCCGGACTATCTTTTAATTGAGATCTTCTGTGATGGCATCAATGAACCTTTAAAGTCAAAACTCAGATGCGAGGGTCCGCGTTCATCACTCGGCCAGTTCATGGACTGTGCTTTGTTGAGTGTGGGCTCACCATTCACTGTGGGTGTCACAGAGGAGGAACGTGACAACGCAGTGATGGCAGCCGTGAAGTTTGGTCCACCGCAAGCCCTGGGACATTCAAGTTTGCCGATTGTTACTCCGGTGTGCAAGACGGCTTGTGAAATGGCGGCCACGCCGGAGCACGCTCATGTAATGGTGCCGAAGACAAAGCTCCGTCATGTCACTGCTGCCATTCCAGAGTCATGTAATGTCACAGCTGTGTTTCCTGAGTCAAGTCAGAGCTGCTCTTCCTGTGTCAAGTTACAGCTGTATTTCCTGTGTCAAGTCAAGTTACAGCTGTATTTCCTAAGTCAAGTCAAGTTACAGCTGTTGTTCCCGAGTCCAGTCAAGCTACGGCTGTTGTTCCCAAGGCATGCAAGGTCAAAGCTGTTGTTCCTGGATCAAGCAGAGTCAAAGCTGTTGTTCATGAGCTAAGCCAAGTCACAGCTGATCTTCATGAGCCAAGCCAAGTCACAACTAATCTTCATGAGCCAAGTCAAGTTACTGTTGTTGTTCCTGGGTCAAGTCACGTCTCAGCTGGTCGTCCAGAGCCTCGTCACATCTCGTCTGACCTCCCAGAGCCTCGCCACGTCTCGTCTGACCTTGTTTTGTATTGTGTATTGTGTTGGTGTTCCCTAGTGCCCGAGTTTCCAGAGTTTAGCTTTCTCGCCTTGTTTCCTCTTTTTGTCTGTGCTGCTGCCTGCCCTGTGGATATCTCGCTCATTTATTGGAATACACTTTTGCCTTTCCCATTGGATTACGTTCGCCGTTCATCGACCTCCGCCTGCTTCATGGACTACTTTCACATCTTGCCTACGCTGTACCTGTCTGCTATTGTTCGACCCTGCCTGTTTGTGACCATGTCTTTGTCTTTGTTTAAACAGAATAAAAGCTTGCATATGGATCCACTCGCTTCACGTCTCCCTCATTCCGTTACACTCCAGCATTGCACATTTTGTATGTCTCTGCATCCACCTTTTTTTCACTTAAGAGTGGTTGCGGCCATTCGATAAGTTTTATGGGTCTGGCTTCCAGTCTCATTCACGTCCAGCTATTTTTAGCAGTACAAAACAGCTGGTTTTGCTATTGCAAATTTGTCTCACCATATTATTTTCATGTATTGTCTTAATTATGAGCACACTGGTTTGTCGTGCAAACAGTTTTACCATTTACTGCACGTTGTTATTCTTCTTGTTATTTCTCTATAGCAGCTAATGAATTGAATTCTCACCCATAAGCTTACTTCTGCGTTGAAGAAAAAGGTGAATATCTCCCTGGTGAAAAAAACAGCATATGCTGGTAGGTATGTTTTGATGCTGGGATGCTGGTTAGGTATGTTCTGATGCTGGTTTAAGCTGGTCCTTAGCTGGTTTATGCTGGTTCTTTGCTGGTTTATGCTGGTCAAGGACCAGCATAAACCAGCAAAGGACCAGAATAAACCAGCTAAGGACCAGCATAAACCAGCTAAGGGCCAGCTTAAACCAGCACCAAAACATACCTAACCAGCATCCCAGCATCAAAACATGCCTATCAGCATATGCTGTTTTTTTCACCAGGGCTGACACACCCAAGTCAGGTCTTGCAGTCACCACTAATGAGCTGATGAGTTGAATCAGGTGTAACAGAGACATACAAAATGTGCAGGGCTGAAAGTATTCTAGGACAGGTTTGAAAACCACTGATCTTTGGCATTGACAGTGTACTCCACATCGAAAGGTACCCAAATTGTAGTTTTGAATCTTTCCAAACTATTTGTTTACCTCCTTACATATGTAGGCTAATTATTTATAGGCTGTTTATTTATCAAGGAATATGTGGACTTTTGTTTTTTTTTTTAAATGTATTCATTGCTTTTGCAGGTTTTGTCCTTGGTTCGATTCCAGGATGAGTACACACAGGTCAGATTGGATAATCAACCAAACAATCTAAAACACTGTGACATAAGTGAAGTGTACAACTAGGATAATGTTTTGTGCAGTAAACACTGATTTAATACAAAGCCACTTTTGCTGTTTTATTAGCTGTTCATAAGATATGTAACCCACTGATCTATAATGACTGGATTGCTCATTGCGTTCTAAACAGCCGTTAATGGCATGCCACCGGAAGTGGTCGATCCGCCATCTTACTATTTCCTTACCGGCAGAGAGCACCATTGTCTCACAGCTAAACCGCTGACCTAAAAATCACCCGATTTTAAGCGTATCAGTCACACAGGACTGATTTTTAGGATATGTGTATGTAAATTGATTCTTTTCGGGCAGGATAAGCGATGTTTTGAAGTTGTTCAGGTGGGTGTGTCAGCTGCGCACTTGCCGAGACAGTTAACGTTAACTGATCCAACACAAAATATATTTCTTTATGTAAGGAACTATGTTATTATATTATACCAAATTATATTATATTAAGTGTCTTACACTATCTGGCTATAACACTTCCTGATTTTGCTCAATTTCGTCAATGAAAAAAGTCTCAAACACAGTCACAGCTGAGCCGCATCTCAAAACACAAGCTGTTCCGTTATGAATGAACGTACGTTTTTAAACGAATCTGAGTCATTGATTCAATTACACATTCGTAAAGCGAGTCACTTGCTTCTTTCCTGAATGAATGATTCAGTTTAAAATCAGTCACTTACCGCCATCTGCTGACAGTTTGTTTCATTTTTAAAGTTTCATTTTCGTTTTATCTTTCTAGTTATTTAAATTTGATATTTCTATATTCAGGATGCTATAATTAACATTTTTCATATTAACGTTTATTAACATTTATCTCAACATGAATTTTATCTAGGCTGAATTAACAAACGTTTAAATCATTACCTGCTTCAAAATTATGTTGGTGCCAGTGGTTTCACTTCTATGACGTCGTGAGCAATCCAGTTCTCTATTATACAGTAGATCAGTGATGTAACCACATCATCCGTTGCATTTTTTTTGTCAGTTTTATGGGTATGGCTTCCAGTCTTGTCTGCGTCCAGCTACTTTATCTGTACAAAACCGCTCATTTTGCTACTTGAAATTGCACATCGGTGTGTCTTACCATGTTATTTTAATGCATTATCTTAATTATGAACACACTGGTTTGTAGTGTTCTTCTTGTTAGTGGATAATGAACCATAAGTCTCACCCATAGGCTTCCACATTTAAGAAAAAGGTGGATAGGCCAGGCATCTTTCTTTCTTGATTCAGTGATTGTTTGACTGACTGAATGTAATATAAAGCTATATGAGACATAGTGATGAATTGTCATGGACATTATTTAACTGTCCACGTGTTTTGATTCCAGAGTCTGCACTTTCAACACATTTGGAAAGGTAAGGGTTACAATATACTCACATTATACTCTGAAAACATAGCATTTATTGTATTGAAGTATTGTTACGCATGCAGTTAACATATTCATCAAACACCTTTTTTCTAATGGAACATATGTTGCTTAAAAAGATTGTTTTTGTTTATTTTCAAAGTCACGGAGAACGTCTAAAACTCTGCAAGAAATTATATCAGTAATCAAGAAATTTGCTCTACCTGGAATCAGTATAAAGAAGTACAGTCTTCACAGAGCTGCTGGGTTTTGGAGCAATGTCTGTAAAGATTTGCAAGTGCCTAATACTCTTAAAAATCGCCTCAAAATACGTAAAGCATCTCTGCTTCTTTTGAAGGTAATTTATCACCCATTTATCATTGCAGACCTGTTGTTGTTGTTGTTGTTATTATTATTATTATTATCATTATTATTATTATTATTATTATTAGTTGTCCATGCATGTTTTCAAAGCATAATGTTTAACTATTAATGGCAAGTGGTATTAACCGTGCAATTCTTTGTATTGTCAGGGAAAATGTAACTACTAATTTAAAAACTTTCATATACTTAGGATGACAAAGATATAAAAGAAAAGGTGCAGTGTCCATCTTTCAGTCTGGTGACTTTTTATCTTTAATTTGCTTTCTGTTTGGTGTACATTGTCTACCATAGACTTTAAGAAATGACCCCACCCTCTCTGTCTTTCCAGGATGTGCAGGAGATAAAGGCTGACAGTGATGTAGTCTGTAGTCCATTAACAAGTAACTTGGAATCAAACTGTTCCTCCGTAAGTGAAACAGTTGACCGCACTTAATCTATTAAATGTAACAAATATTTAAATCATAATACAATTACAGTACTTCAGCATGTTTGGAACAATTCATTTATCCAATGCATATTAATTATGGTGAGAAATATCAAAACTGTTAGTGTTTAAATCTTATTTTTCTGTGCCATGCAACAAAATTATTTGAAAAATGATATCTAAACAACAGTAAAATCATCATAAAGATAAATAGTACTGTAGAAATCTATTAAATAGTACTTGTTGTAATCTAATTAGGTCTGTATTTGCATTCAACGGGAAAATTACTTGCCTTTTAACGCATAGCCAGTTGCTTCCGTTCGTGACGAGTCATGCATGTATGCATTTATAGTGCAGGACATCCATTTAGAAAAAAAGCCAACTTATAAACTCAAAATATATTGTATAATAAAATATCTAAAAAGGTTATAACTAGTAATAAAATATAAAATATATATATGTAAAATAAAAATATTTTCTTGGTTAATATGACAGAACTGAGCCCACCTTAGCGGTGACCTGCTTTCTTCCAGTCCAGCAGATGGCGGTAGCGCATAACCGACCATTCACATACTACGTAGTTCTAGTTCCGTAGCTTGCAGCGTCGGTCTAGGCAACGACAACAGCGATTTATCTTCACAATGGCAAGTACAATTTAGCTCTTACCCCTGATAAAATGTGCTTATAATGTAAATGACGTGCTTGTTAGCTCGTTATTGTCTTGGTTAAGCTTTTTGTGGGCTAACTTTGACTGCAGGGCGTTGTCATTTGAGAGATGGCACCTAGTAACCAACTACTGCTCGAGTAAATGCAATAAACAAAAGCAGAAATACGTGGATTTTTCATCAGACAGGTTTATAGATTGTACAAAGCGACTATTCTGATGGATATTAGATGTTAAGCAAAGACATACAGCATTTTTTTTACATGTAACTTGTGCCGTTTTAATCTCTTGTTTATGTTGCAGGCTGAGGTGGATGAGACGATCAAAAGGATTCAGAGTCAGAAAGGAGTACAAGGAATCATCATTGTTAATGCCGAAGGTATCTGAGAAATGCTTTGGTTGCAGACGATGTGCTTTAGTGGCAGCATGAAATTGATAAAACAAGGAGATCTTGTTATATCTGGATCTTTGTGTTATGTCTGTCTACTTTCATGTTCTCTTTTAACAGGCATCCCCATCAAAAGCACTCTTGACAACTCAAGCACAGTTCAGTATGCTGGTAATGTCCACCAGCTGCTCATGAAAGCTCGGGGAATGGTGAGGGACATCGACCCTCAAAATGATCTCACTTTTCTCAGAGTGCGATCAAAGAAGAATGAGATCATGATTGCCCCAGGTATAGACATCTGCACTTATGTAATGCTAATTTCCGTTAGGCTAGTGCAATGGTTCTTTAAAAAAAAAAAAAATAATAATAAAATAAATAAATATTTTATTTTTTTTATTTATTTTAATTTAATTCAGATGTTGTTATAATTGCTATTGTTATTGAAGTATTTTAATATTATTGAACTTTAATATTTTTAACTTTGATATTGTTAAACTTTATTACTATTAAAGTAACCAAAAAAAAAAAAAGCTGAAAATGTACTCACTCTCAGGCCATGCCAGATGTAATTGAATTAGTTTCTTCCTCAGAACAGATTTGGACAAATTGAGCATTGTATCACTTGATCCTTTGCAGTAAATATGTGCGGTCAGAATGAGAGTCCACACAGCTGTTTAAAAACATAACGGAGTGTCTATTTACACTAAGTGCAAATAGCAAATAGCCCACCTTGTTGGCAGAGGCTATTTACACTAACTCAGCCCAGCAACGCATGATTGGGGTAGTCAACACTACAAAAAACGATTGGCAAACATCTCTTCCAGTGGCATAGATGGTAAAGCACGTACCATAGTCTTGCTGACGTCATCAACCTAAGTATCGGGTATGTGTATAGAGGGCTTTATTGTCCCAATAAGGTGGCAATTCAAATTTAATATACATACTGTTTTAGAATGTACTGCAATACTGAGGTGCAGATAATTACCACTGTTTGCAACAAGTAGTATCAATGGCTGAAAATCCTGCTTTTTTTTTTTTTTTTTTTTTTACAGTGTAAATCTATAACCATTTGAATCTATAACCATTTGCACTGTGTAAATAGCATATTGCTAAGAAAATACTGCTATTTGCACTTAATGTAAATGCCATCCATCGCTATTTGCACTTACTGTAAATGGCATCTAATTGCTCTTTACACTTTTGGATTTTTTTTATTTACTTTTAATGTAAATGGAATCTACACTTAGTGCAAATAGCTGCTGCCAAAACATAATCCAATAATCAACAAATGATAATCCACAAGTTAACGTCACAACTCCATTGAGGCAAAAAACTGCGTGTTTAACACATTCATCATTAAGATGTTTGTTCATTTCAAACTGCTGCTTCTGGCTGAAACACAAGGCCATAATATGTACTTTATTGCTCTTTCCAGTGAAAGAAAGGAAGGAAATATGCACTTTACAAGACCTCAGTTGATGGACTGGAGTTGTTGATTATTTGTGGATTATTGTGATGTTTCTATCAGTTGTTTGAACTTTCACTCTGATGGCACCCATTCACTGCAGAAGATTCACTGGTCAGCAACTGATGTAATGCTAAGTTTCTCTAAATCTGTTCTGACGATTAAACAAATTCACCTACATCCTGAATGGCTTGAAGGTAAGTAAATGAAACATTCATTTTTAGGCGAACTACTCCTTTAAAAACAAAATAAAAAAAAAACAACAACAACAGTGGGGAAACTAAAATTAATAGGTTATATCTTTAGTTTCCTTTTTTTGGAATGTTTGTTTTTAATAAGGAATAATACTTATTATTATTATTATTATTATTATTATTATTATTATTATTATTATTATTATTATTTTTATTTCTTTTCCTCATAGCTCCCAGCAGACTAGTTGAATGTCTGATATGATTTTTAGGACTGACTGTGTTTTGCATGTGGATCTCATTCATTTGTTCAGAAAGTGTGGTCAATATCTGGTTTATCTGCAGTTTTCATAAATCTTGTGTGTATATGTAATGTAAATTCCTCTTCAGATTGGGAAAAACCTAGGCGGATGTTAGTTGTACATCCCTTAATGTATTTTTGCTGGCTGTCTACCCAAAGCCAAATATGCATCTAGTATTTGTTATATACTGATTATGATGATAAATTACTAACATACTTTATTCTGTTCTCTCTGCAGACAAGGACTATTTCCTGATTGTCATTCAAAATCCTACAGAGTAGTCCTGAATTCTTCATAGTTGTTGCCATAGTATTTTTTTCTTTAATTAATTGCCAAAAGTGTTTCATTTCTTATTCTAGGAAAGTGAAGTTTGTATAGCTTCCATCTTATTACAAATGCTCAGTTTGTACTGCTCTCGCTAATCATTCCAATAATTTGCTGTTTATTTCGTAACTTATTGTTCTTTAATTTTCTCTGTCTATTCATCATCTGTAAGGATCAACATGACACTATGACATACTGTACTTGTGCGTGTATGCTACAAAGGACAATAAAACAGTGCATTTCCTTTATTTTTTTTGATTGTATATTTTTATATGGAATGGGAAAAGCCAAAGTTTGCCATGATGTAGAAACAAAACATAATATAATTAGATTCATAGGTAGATGTGACTGTATACGAACTATTGCAATGTTAAATTATGTATAATGATCAAAATACTTAAGCTATTATACATTAAAATGAATTAAATCTTAATTATAAAGAGTTACAGACATGGAATTTCATTACAGAAACTTAATTCATAAGATTAAGATAAATAGTTAGCGAATGTGTTGTTACACGTTTATGTCCGTAAGCCTGTATTTAATAAGGGTGCTCTGTCCCTTTAAATCTATGACATCACGAACTTTAGTACATTGTCTCGGGCTGTTTTGCTTACAGTGAGTCAGGAGCTCGAAAAGAAGCGAAGTCGACAGAGAATTCAGCATATAATAACATATAACGCCGTTAGTTCCTTTTTACCACATTCAGGTCCAGTTATGCCATCCGACAGACCCTTCAAACAGAGACGGAGCTTTGGTAAGATGAGTTTTATTCGTGCTGTGTCAGCACAAGTGTGTTTGTTTATCAGGTTTGTTTTTGTCCCTAGCCTGCTAGCGGCTAGGTGACACACTGTTCACACTTTCCAATAAGGCTTTACATGACTATGAAAAGATTTCAGAGATATCTAGAGATCCATTTAAGTTTAAAAGACGGTTTTTAACCAAACCGACAGAGGTCAGTTGATATCCAGTGAGCTAGCCTGGCTCATAGGCCTCCTGTTTCAATAACAGCAGATGATTTGGTATACATACGTATTTTTATATTAGTGTGCTAAACATTTGAACTGCCAGGTATGAGGAAGATTAATATCTACGATATATTATCTAATACTAATTAGTTTTTTTTTTTTCATACTGATTCGAGTATTATAGTCTGTGTATTGATAGTCTGAAATAAAGCAAGCAGTCCTTTTATGAATATAAATTGTGATTAATAACAAGATTGAAGAAATGGATGGACATTGCACATTAATGAAATTATGCTGTAATTTGAGCTATTTCTCATAGTCCAGACTGAGGACAGGGTGTGGGGAGGGAGGGAGGGAGGGGCATAAAACCCTTGCATAATCTTCCTAAACATAACAAAACAACAACATATCTCCTGTTTTAAACCGTCTGTAAATGTCCAGGTCCATATGTTCTGCATATTTATCCAGCCTTTGGGATTATGTAATTGACATGAATGACCCGGACATGGGCTCAGTGAAGATGACACATTGACACAGAGTCGGGGCTCTTACTCTGTCCCAATAAACAAGCTGGCTTGACATTTTGATTTAGATTTGCACCAATTATTATGCTCTCAGAACAAAAAGACTTAATTTGACTCTTCTCCGATAAAATTAGGTTAGCCTGGATAAAATAAGAATACTAATCCCTTGTGAAATAAATTATCATAGCAGCAATACTATATATGAAACAAATGCTAGATATTAAAATTTTGGGGAAAATGATTTTCATATTTATACTGTATATCTTACATATTATATATATGGTAAAAGTAGAGTATGTCAAACGTCAGCAATAATCAATCCTTACTAGTTTCTTATGCATCAGGAATGTTTGTTGCCTGTTTCTGCTAAACAGGTTTAACATAAATGATGCTAATGCACTGACTAAGTAGTGTTTTGAGGAATGAGGGATGACTACAGTCATGTCAATTGTGTGCCTACAATTACATAAACACATCCCAGTATAGTGTTATAGTAGTTATGGTCATTTAAAGTACTAAATCATTGTTTTTCTTTTTTTTCAGCTGATCGTTGCAAGGAAGTGCAGCAGATACGAGAGCAGCATCCTAATAAAATTCCGGTGAGAAACTCTTTCCTCTTATGGATGTGTCATGAATGAATTAAGACTGAGTGAGGAAGAGCCTTATTGCTTTCAAGATATTACATGTCAACTTGAGATTTCTTTTAATATGCCAAGATTCTTCTAAGGGAGCCATAAGAACATTTAAAATAGTTGAAAAAACAGTTTTCAAATAGGCTAAAACGACTAAAAATCAATATATTTCTTATTTTAATTTGCACCCTTTGAAGAACAAGGGATCAGTGAGATTCTGTTATAGTTTTTATTAATATTTTGAATCAGTTTTTGTTTCATATTTTCCTGTTTTCTTGTTAATTTTAGTATTTTTTTTTTCCTGTTTTTGCAGTTCTGTTGTGTTTTGTCATGGTAACACTTTACAATAAGGTTCCATTTGTTAGCTATATTTAATGCATTAACTAACTAACAATTTACAGTAACAGTTAACAAGAAGGTTTCATTAGTTAATGTTAGTTAATGTATTAATTAACATGAATAAACAATGAACAATGAATTTATTACAGTATATATTAATCTTTGTAAATAATGTTAGTCAACTAATATTAACCTTATTGTAAAGTGTAATTGTTTTTATTAACCTTTTTTAATACCAGTTTTAATTTAAGTTATTTTAGTACATCAAATTAAACTAAATTAAAATGAGAAATGTTGCATTAGCCACTAGTTGAAATAAAAGAGTTATTTTATTTTATAATTTATTTTATTTTACTACTTCAGGTAACGTGTATTTTATTTTGATGACAAATTTATTTGTAATTATTATTATTATTATTATTATTATTATTATTGTTATTATTATTTCGTTTTCAGTTTAGTTAACTATAATAACCCTGATTTTCTAGACCTGAAAAAGTCATGTAAATTATTCAAATCTTAAAGCTCCGTGGGCATTATATGAATATAATATATATAATATAGTAATTTCTTTCCACTAGCTGAAATAAAGAGTTTTTATTTTATTTTATTTTAGTTAGCATTCATTTTATTTTGATGATGATTTTATTATTTATTTATTTTTATTTATTTATTTTTTTTAGTTAACGATAATAACCCTGAATTTCTAGACCTGGAAAAGTCATGTAAATTAATAAAATCTTAAAACTCCATGGCCATTTTTATATGAATATTCAAGTATTTTCTTTCCACTAGCTGAAATAAAGAGATTTTTTATTTTATTTTATTTTATTTTATTTGTTAACAATAATAACCTTGATTTCCTAGACCTGGAAAAGTCATGTAAATTAATAAAAATCTTTAAACTCCATGGGCATTTTTAAATGAATAATCAAGTATTTTCTTTCCACTAGCTGAAATAAAGAGTTTTTATTTTATTTTATTTTATTTTATTTTATTTTATTTTATTTTATTTTATTTTATTTTATTTTATTATTTTATTTTATTTGTTAACAATAATAACCCTGATTTCCTAGGCATGGAAAAGTCATGTAAATTAATAAAATCTTAAGGCTCCATGGGCATTTTTATGTGAATATTCACGTATTTTCTTTCCACTAGCTGAAATAAAGAGTTTTTATTTTATTTTATTTTATTTTGTGTTATTTTATTTTATTAGTTAACACTAATAACCCTGATTTTATAGACCTAGAAAAATCATGTAAATTAATACAATCTTAAAGCTTCCCGGGCATTTTTATAGAAATATTCAAGTATTTTCTTTCCACTAGCTGAAATAAAGAGTTTTTATTTTAGTTTAGTTCAGATATTTCAGTTTATTTTATTTCAGTTACCATTCATTTTATTTTAATGATAAATGTATTTATTTTTTATTTATTTAACCCTAACCCTGATTTTCTAGACCTGATAATGTCATGTAAATTAATAAAATCTTAAAACTCCATGGGCATTTTTATATAAATATAATTTTTTTTAGTCATGCTCAGCTCCAAAGTATTTTTTTTTTATTTCAGTAGAAATTAAGATTTAAAAAAAAAAAAAAAAATCCATATACTTAATTCTTATTCAGTAAATCTGAAACAACTGGAAAATTCATATTGTTATAGACAGCTGGGTGCCATGGAGTGAAAATGGTCAGGAAGCACTGCTCTAGATCTATTTCAAGACAAAGTCAAGAGACTATATCAGTTTGTCTTAATATTTTTTTCTTCCAGGTGATCATTGAGAGGTATAAGGGAGAAAAGCAACTTCCCGTCTTGGACAAGACCAAGTTCCTCGTCCCTGACCATGTTAACATGAGTGAGCTGGTAAAGATAATAAGGTAAACATAATATCTCTAAATCCATGTCTGGACCTACAGCATTTCTTTATTTACTTGTTGATTTTTCAAAACCAGGTTGTTGAGTGTACATTCCTGTGTGACTTTTCATTTCATATCGAGATACACAGAGAGCTTTTTTTGTCCATGTAGTCGTGTGTTTCAGCCTCAATCGGTTTGTTTACTCGTCTGTTGGGGGTTTTAAAAGCAGGGTGGGGGAGGAGAATGCAATGGTGTGCCAATTTTAAGTGTCTGCTGACCCCGTCTTCCACAGGGGACTTCTACGAACGCTTTTAAACAGTTCAAACTTGAAAACTGTTTGCACAACATCCACATTCTCTGTACTGTATTATTTTCTTACTTTCTTATCCGTTACGGTGTACTATTTTTAAAACAAAACTCCAGCGAGTTGAACTTTCCTCTTAAGAGAAGCTTGTAGATCAGTGTTGCCTTCCAGGTATTTTAACACAGACTTAGTCAGATGATCAGACTAAGAACATTTTGTTGGACCCGTGCTGCCTGTCATTCTTCATAATCCTTGGCTACGAGTCACGACTGCTTGATTATTTATAGTTCATTATGATTTATAGTGATTATGAGAATTTAAAGGTGAAGTGTAATTTCTAATTAACTAATTAAATAAAAATAAAATAAAAATGTGGAAATGAATTATACAAATATTTAAGGTTGAATACAAGCGACAGTTTGAATCAGTAATACAGTTGTTTAAGGGTTTTTTTGGCAGTGAAAAAACAACAACAAAAACCAGATAGATAGATAGATAAACCGATAGATATACACTGCTGTTCAGAAGTTTGGGATCAGTAAGGTTTTTAATGTATTTTATTTTTTTAAAGAAGTCTTTTAAGCTCATGAAAGTTCCATTTTTTGATCAAAAATACAGAAAAAAAGGCAATATTATGAAATATTTTTGCAATTTAAAATAACAGTTTTCTATTTTCAATATACTTTAAAATATTATTTATTTCTGTGATGCAAAGCTGAATTTTCATCAGCCAATTCTCCCGTCTTCAATGTCACATGATCCTTTACAAATTATTCTAATATGCTGATTTATTGTCAGTTTGGAAACAGTTGCGCTGCTTGATATTTTTTGCAACCTGTGATACTTTTTTCAGAATTCTTTGATGAATAAAAAGTTAAAAAGAACAGCATTTATTCAAAATATAAATATTTTTTAACTATTAAAGTCTTTACTATCACTTTTTATCAATTTAGCATATCCTTGCTGAATAAAACTATTAATTTCTTTCAAAGAAAGAAAGAAAGAAAGAAATTACTGACACCAAACTTTGAACGGTAGTGTATATTGTTACAAAAGATTTTTATTTTAAATAAATTCTGTTCCTTTTAATGAATTATTCATCAAACAATCCTGAAAAAAGTATCACAGGTTCCAAAAAAATATTAAGCAGCACAACTGTTTCCAACACTGATAGAAAAATCAGCATGTTAGAATGATTTCTGAAGGATCATGTGAGGATGAAGACTGGAGTAATGATGCTGAAAATTTAGCTTTGCATCACAGGAATAAATTAGATTTTAAAGTATTTTAAAATATAAAAACACTGTTTTAAATTGCATAAATATTTCAGTTTTTTCTATATTTTAATCAAATAAATGCAGCATTAATGAGCAGAAAAGTCTTGTTTAAAAAACAATTTTACCAAAATTTTTTCCCACATAAAAAAAATGATTCCTGAACTTTTGAATGTGTATATGTGACCCTGGACCACAAAACCAGTCTTAAGTCGCTGGGGTATATTTGTAGCAATAGCCAAAAATACATTATATGGGTCAAAATGATTGATTTTTATTTTATGCTAAAAATCATTAGGAAATTAAGTAAAGATAATGTTCCATTAAGATATTTTGTAAAATTCCTGTTGTAAATATATCAAACCTTAATTTTTGATCAGTAATATGCATTACTAAGAACTTCATTTGGACAACTTTAAAGATGATTTTCTCAATATTTCGATTTTTTTGCACTCTCAGATTCCATATATTCAAATAGTTGTTTCTCAGCCAGATATTGTCCTATCCTAACAAACCATACATTAATGGAAAGCTTATTTATTCAGCTTTCAGATTATGTGTAAATCTCAATTTCGAAATTGACCCTTATGATTGGTTTTGTGGTCCAGGGTCACATGTGTATGTGTGTGAACCTGGAGCACAAAACCTTAAAAAGTCTTAAATTTGTAATATTTGTAGCAATAGCCAGAAATACATTGTATGGGTCAAAATTATTGATTTTTCTTTAATGCCAAAAATCATTAGGAAATTAAGTAAAGATCATGTTCCATAAAGATATTTTGTAAAATTCCTACTGTAAATATATCAAAACTTAATTTTTGATTAGTAATATGCATTATTAAGAATTTAATTTGGACAAATTTTAAGCCGATTTTCTCAATATTTTAATTTTTTTGCACCCTCAGATTCCATATATTCAAATAGTTAAGAAAAGCTTAATTATTCAGCTTTCAGATGTTGTATAAATCTCAATTACAAAAAATGTACCCTTATGACTGGTTTTGTGGTCCAGGGTCACACACACAAACACACACATATTACTTCCATTGTAAGTATATCACTGTAAACCAGATTTTTGCTTTAAAAATAAAAAAAAATATTTTTTCTCTAAGTTTTTAGAGACTTTACACAAATTTTAAATATTTTTTTCTTTACACCAAAAAATCATATTAGGCATATAATTTGCATTTTGTGGCTATATTATTCAAACACTGAGTATTTTAACATTTACTTTGATTGTAAGTATCCCACTGTAAACCAGATTCAGAATGAGGGACAAGTGGAAATTGACTTTTGTGGTAATCAATATTACGCCACAAATGCTGTCGTCAGAGCCGACCTTCCCCTGAACCCTGAATATCCCTTTAAACTTGCCTCGAACATGCATGTTTTTGTCATTATAATCAGTTATCAAAATGTCTCTCTTTTCCAGACGCAGACTGCAGCTCAACCCTACCCAGGCCTTTTTCCTTCTTGTCAATCAGCACAGCATGGTCAGCGTGTCCACCCCCATTTCTGAGATCTACGAACAAGAGCGAGATGAAGATGGCTTCCTTTACATGGTTTACGCCTCCCAGGAGACCTTTGGTTGCTAAGCAGGCTTCTCGACCTTTGAGGGAAGGATAGATGTCAACAGGAAGCAGGCTCACCCAAATGTACCCGTTTCTCTCGCTCCATCATCCCTGCTCCTCCCTTACCGGTATGAAACAAAAATAAAACCGTTGATTTTCTCTACGTGACACTACAGTGCAAATCACAGCACATCTGTAAACACTATTCAGACCCTTCGTCCCATTTTAAACATAGTTGTTTTTTTATTACACTGTTAATACTTTGTATTTGGCCCTAGTTGTTTTTTCCCTCCCATTTTGTTACTTTTAATCCGTTATGTTGAACAAGTAACACATGTTGCTGTAAATAGACGAGAGTGTTTTTTTCTTCATTTTAGGATTAATTTTAGAATTTAATTGTTTTTTTCTGTCTGTTTCCTTGTAGTAATTTCCTTTTACCAGACCTTAGGTGCTGGTGTAAGATTATAAAATCTTCAGAATTAAGTGCTTATTAATCAGAATGCAGCATAATTCTCATCAAATTCATGTCAGACTCATTCTGTGGTTCCCAAAACAAAACTGTTCTCCAAAGGTGCAATTATAAAAAATTAATTGAACTATCTTGGGTCTCTGAAGCCTTTATGAGCCTGTGTTTATTTCTGGGCTCCTATGTAAAAAAATAACTCATCATTCACTCATTGTAGAATAATAAAGAAACTGCCTGATGGTAACTGTACTCGAAAGCCACATTGATCTGTACTGTACACATGTGAGCCAGAAGAACATCTGAGATCTTTTGGCATACAGTATTCTGCAGTCAGCCTCACGTAATCTTCAGTAGATGCGAATACATTGCTTTTTTTGCACAATTAAAACAGAAGACAAAACTATTAGAAGTTAAACAATTATAGCACATAATTATATACTTGTTTTTTTTTTCTGTGTCACCATACGAGCTGTATGCCTTCTGTTAAATCTCAGATGAAGGGATTGTGATGCACTACTTTGCATGTTTTTTCTCAACTTTTTTTTATATTGATTTAAGCTATAGATTTGTTAATTATTTCAGCTTTATTTAAAGCAATCCTGAAAGACTTTTTAGATGTTTTGAAACCAAAAGAAAAAAAACTGAAATATGTATGTCCATGTATGTTTGAAATGTTTGAAAATGTGTGTGTATAAATCATTGTATGAAATGATTATAATGTGTTATGTTTTTAATTTCTACATACAAGCACTGATGAAATAAGATGGGAGACAGGCATAGACACTGAGACAGTACGTTTTTTTCTAATACTATGTATTTTTTCATGCAAATCATGGATAAAAATCATCCTTAAAGAGGAACAAAACTGCCCAAAAGTGCTAAAAGACAATTTAGAGTTACAATTAAAATTCTGGAACAATGAAAGATGTATAAATTCTGTTCTTGACAGCTGTCCAGTCTGTGTTTGAAATATTAGAGTTATTATCTGTAATATGCATCTAGTATAGATGTTTTCCCTTGAGCTAATGTTGATATATTGAGCTTTACATATTCTATACCTGAGAGTTTCTTTGCGATCAGGCAGTTGAGTACCATATAAAATAGCTGTAATGAACACTGTTGTATACTGAAGATAATACTGACCAACAATGCAAAATGAAAATCTTTAAAAGTAGCTTAAGATGAGTCACATCTTGTTTCATTATAAATGATAATGCGCTAAATGATTTACACAACTATACACAGAAATATAAACACAAAGACATACATGGCTAATTTTGGTCCCATTTTCCAAGTTTGTGTTTCTGTGGCGTCCTGTGGCCATTAGGTGGCAGCAATGTCTAGTAGGAGATGAGCAGCGGGTTGGTGAGCGACTGGTGACTCTGTGCTCTCTCTATCGTCTCGCCATTAGAGAGGATCTCACACGCAGCCAGTTCATGACAAAGAGCATTGAGCACCTCCAGGATATGTGCTTTCCCTGCAGGTCAGATCAGGTAGATGGTTAATCCACTATACAGTCAATATTTTAAAGGAGTAGTTCACTTCCAGAACAGAAATGTACAGATAATGTAGTCACCCCCTTGTCATCCAAGATGTTCGTGTCTTTCTTTCTTCAGTCGTAAAGAAATTATGTTTTTTGAGGAAAACATTTCAGGAATTATCTTCATATAGTGGACTTCAATGGTGCCTGTGAGTTTAAACGTTAAAAATGCAGTTTCAATGCAGCTTCAAAGGGCTCTAAACGATCCCAGCCAAGAAATAATAAAATAGAAATAAGACCCTTATTTCTATAAGGGTCTTATCTAGCAAAACGATTGGTCATTTTCTAAAAAAATAAACATTTATATACTTTTTAACCTCGAATGCTCATCTTCTCTAGCTCTGCCATGCGCATGCGTACTCTGTTTAAATACAATTAGGGTAGGTCTAAAAACTTCTAATCTCATTTTCTCCTCCAACTTTCAAATTGTCCTACATCGCTGCAGAAGTACCGACCAGGTATTTATAAAGTGGATATGCAAAGCAGGTCAAACGCCCTTTACAAAAAAAAGGTAAAACAGCAATGTAGGATGATTTTGAAGTTGGAGGAGAAAATGAGATGGGAGTTTTTCTACCTACCCTAACTGACATAAACGTATACAGAGTACACATGCACATTGCAGAGCCAAACAAGACGAGTATTTGAGGTTAAGAAGTATATAAATATGTTTTTTTTTTTTTTTTTTTTTTTAAGAAAATGACCAATCGTTTCGCTAGATAAGACCCTTATTCTTCGGCTGGGATTGTTTAGAGCCCTTTGAAGCTGCATTTAAATTGCAATATGGCATTCAGACTCATGGGCACCACTGAAGTCCACTATATGGAGATAATTCCTGAAATGTTTTCCTCAAAAAACATAATTTCTTTACGACTGAAGAAAGAAAGGCATGAACATCCTGGATGAAAATGGGGTGAGTACATCATATGTAAATTTTTGTTCTGGAAGTGAACTTCTCCTTTAATACCATCTTTATACTGTACACTGGGGTCCAAAATTTGGCCACGTTCACACTGTCAGTTTTTGGGATTGACAACCGCATTTACTTACAGGTGTGAGTCTCGAAATGTCCCATTAACACAGCAGCTTACAGTCGCTTTTCAAATACCGTCTGTATGAATGTGCAACGGAAGTCAAGCCCGTATTTCTTACGAGTAACCATAGCAACGGAGACCAAAGCAATATCTAAGATGGCGACGTCCGTAAAACTTAAAGTATTACCACTTTCAGACACGACAAGAGTCCAATCGTGCCACGAGTTCATCCATCAAATCATCATTAACCGACAGCAGCTTTTACATTTGAGTGGAGAGCGGAGCATTTGAGCCTTGCACAGGATACAAAACTGACTGGAGGGAGCGGCTCCGGTGGAGACTGGATATAAACTTTAAGATGACAAACAGCTAATTTCCCCGTCACTGTAAGTTACCGAAACCACACATTAAAGCACGCAGCACACGGTAGACGCGCGTTTGTGCGGCAGAGCGGCTCTCTTGCACTGTCCTGTTCCGTTCACACAGCGTTCGTTCCAAGAATGTGGTTGCGAGTCCTGAAAATTTACAGGTGTTATAAAATACGGTTGTCACACCCGTAAGTAACCCTACTGTGTGTAAACGTAACCGTATTAAGGACACAAATACGGTATTGACAACCATATTGTGCTGCTGTGTGAACGTGGCCAAATGTGAGACCACTAGCTTCTATTTTGCATTTTTTTTTCTAACTAAGAAAAATTATGATAAAAGATCAGTTAAAAATTAAGGCTGTGATGATAGATCGATGTATCACGATTCGTGGCTTGATTCTGAGATTTTCAGAATGCATCGCATTTCTCTCTGAGCTCAGTTTGTAACAGCAGATGGCGCTCTAATCTAGTTTTTAACCACACACTCAAATGCTCAAAAAGAAATGCGCTGAAGACTCAAGTGAATTGCACCTCGGCTAAATTGCTTTTTATGACGCTAGATTAATGTAAACACAGCCCACTGTGAAGTTTGAACACCAGTGTAATTTGCTTAATTTTTTTTGAACTGTATGAATGATTTTTTAGGTTTAAATATGTGTTGACCCCTTTAAGGAATTGGAAGCAAGTACAGTAAGTCTGTTTCTAAAGCATGCAGTGCCATCTGCTGTTAAAAGCTAAGCTCAGAATCGATTTGAGAGAGAATTGTAATGCATTGATGCAGATTCACTTCTCAATTCGTGATGCATCGATTTATCTTCCCAGCCCTACTAAAAATTAGTTGGAAGTTTACATAAAAATAAACAACAACAACAAACAGTATTTGATACACCTCCCTTTTTCTTAATGACAGCAGCACAGCTCAGTATTTATTTTAGTATCACAGAGAAAATGTTTTTTTACTAATATTTTCTTTTTTCTTTTTTTACTAATATTTTACATATTTCTTATAATCCAATTTCATTTTAATTTTAGTCATTTTTTGTGTTTTTGTCAATTTATTTATTTTTATATAAATATTTTTTAACTTTTATTAACTTTTATTTTAGTAATGGTTTTTTTGGCAGCTAGGTGCATTTTTTTAGAAGTAGATTTTAGTTTTTATTTCATTATTTCATTAATATATATATATATATTAATGAATATGAATCACAATAATGAATACACACACACACACATTGTGTTTCCATGTTTTATGGGGACATTCCATAGGCGTAATGGTTTTTTACTGTACAAACCGTATTTTCTATCGCCCTACACCTAAACCTAGCCCTCACAGGAGACTGTGCACACTTTTACTTTCTCAAAAAAAAAAAAAAAAAACTCATTCTGCTTGATTTATAAGCCTGTTTCCTCATGGGGACTTCACAGATGTCCCCACAAGGTCAAAATTTACTGGTATTACTATCCTTGTGGGGACATTTAGTCCCCATAACTTACCAGGTACACACACACACGTGATTTGAGGAAAAAAAAAAAAAAATTTTTTTGCATGAACATCAAAAATGAGAAATGTCACAAACTTGAGTTTGATTAGTGACCTACGAATAGGCATAAAATCTATTTTACATCATTTACTAATTTTACATTCTTTTGTTTTAGTTTTTTTTTTAAATCCCAAAACTTATTTCTATCTAAAAATAAATAAAAAAAAAATAAAAATTAATTCCAGCTTTTAAAGTGGCCTTTTACAAAGATTTTACATTTTTTAAACTAACATTTTACACTATTGTAGAATTTAATTTAAGCTGCATGAACTTCGATCTTGTTCTCCAGTGTGATTTCAGAAAAGAAAATCCAAACATTTTTGTGCACGAACATAAAAAAAGATCAATGTCACAAACTTGAGTTTGATTAGTGCCCAACAAATAAGCATTAAATCTATCTTACATAATTTACTAATTTTACTTTCTTTTGTTTTACTTTTTTACAAAATCAAAAAATGTATTTCCATCGTAAAATAAAACCCCACTTGTAAGTCACTTTGGATAAAAGCGTCTCCTAAATGAATAAATGTAAATGTAATAAATGTAAAATAAAATAACCCAGCTTTTTAAATTGGTTTCAGACTTTTGTAGCACACTGTATATCTAATGGCTCTGCCACATTTTCACTGCGTACCAGGCCTGTTAAACAGTGAAAGTTTTATAAGAGCAAAGCCAGCAAGTTAAAAGTTACAGTGTCTCTTACCATGCTGAGGATCACTGCAGGACTCCAATGTGCTGAGCAAAATCTTTCCTAAAGATCTTCTCGAGACATTCTACAACAAAAACAAGAAAATGTAACACCATAATAAATGTTAATAAATCACAATGTCTTTTAATAAATGCAATGAATTAATTAAATTAATAATATATTACATTAAAACCATATCAAAATGCATGTTTATTAGAAATGTATTAATTACATATATAAATAAGTACATTTCCAAAATAATTTAAAAATAATAAAATGGCAAAACACTTAATAAAAAAATATAATTGACTTCCTAAATTTAGGATCATCAGCACATCCGACGTGCTTGATGAACACTCATCTATGTGGCTTCAAAGCCTTTACAGTAGCATCACTGAGTCGACAAGTCTCTAGAGACTGACCAGCTCTCGCAGCTGCTGCAGAAGCTGTAGCACATCCATCAGTTTCTCCTCCACCAGAGACAGACGCACCCGCTCCGTCTCCAGCATCTGCAGCTCCAGGTGAAGCAGCTCCGTCTCCTCTGCCTTCTGCTGTAGCTCCTGGACCAGGGCGTCCCTCATCTGCAGACACACAACACTTACCGTTGACCTTGCGCAATTTTAAACACTAACGCTCCAATGTGCACAATGAATTTCAGGTTAGGAGAATCTTTGCCAGATGTGTCGATAGCCCATAATTCAGCCGAGACGCATAATTTCTCAGACAGAAATAGTTCAGATATGCTTGTTTTTGGCCTGTCTGACCATATGTCAAAAATCCACATCTGCTGCCTGCACTTGCGTTAAACTGGTTATGCCCGGATCTGTCGAGCATGGTTTTTTCCATGAATGTGTGTGGGGCCTTTTTAAAAACACTAGCAACATAGTTCACGTCTGGTGCATCGCAGCTGAGCTATTTCTAACAGCTCAATGTAGATGTAATTGTGAAAGGCCTGGAGGTTTATTCCTGCGGTCATCTGATTGGCTGTTCGCACAGACACACACGCGGCTATTTGCTTGGGTGGGAGAGCGAGTGAGAGCTGTGGCTTTTCTTTGAAGCCTGTCGTTCTCATAACAAGCGCCTTGTAATCTAATTTTACACCCCTGCACTCGAAAGCAACCATGAATGTAGAAGTAAAACACAACCCAAAGTCCTGGTCGGGTGACGTAAGGCGTTTAAAAGAGCAGCAGCAGCAGCCAAAGTTTATTTGGATGAACTCGTGCCCTCGCATATGAAAATGTCTCATTAGTATTTGAAATCTTTGATACATGTTTTAACTGCTGGGTTACTATGTGTGTTTGTGTTTGCTTTTCTTTGGAGCTAAGTGTGGTTCTGTTCTTCAGCTGTTCATGTCCTCCAGCTCAGATTTTGTTTGTTTCTATGGCAGTGCTCATAATAGCAAAATGAATCCAAATATTTAGTTTTTACATCAATACATTGCTGTCTATGCAGGGTCAGAAAGCTCTTGGATGTCATTAAATATCTTCATTTGTGTTCTGAAGATGAACGAAGGTCTTACAGGTTTGGAATGACATGAGGGTGAGTAATTAAACAGAATTTTAATTTTTAGGTGCACTATCACTTTATGTGTTAAATATATCATGTTATTGCACAAGCTGGAAAAAAAACATCAGTTGAATCAGGGTTCTACGCTCTATTTTCTTTTTAACTTAAGAAATTTAGGAGCACAGTCCAAATTTTAGGAGCAATAATCAAAAAATCTGATAAAAAATTAGCCTTCTCATTACGAGGTGATATTTGACTGCTTAAAGTGATTAACGGGAGATTTTGTTTTTACTTTTGTAATGGCATTTTTGTAACTTTATTAAAACTATGTCATCTTTTATGTCAAATTTTTTTTTATTATATTTATAAGCTTTTTAAAATTTCTAATTAAAACAACAGAATAAGAACAAGTAGAATAAGAATACGTTACCAATCAAATTAAATCAGTATTAACAAAATGAATTTGTACTAGAACACAAAAGTGGCTTGTTCGTGTTTATGTTTAATGAGGCTCAGAGGTGCCATGAGTGCAATTAAATCCATAAATTCATGCTGAGATTAATGTCTTAAATAGTACATTTTGAATACAGAAATATTAAATGATTTAAATAACTGAAAAGATACTTTTAAAAAACTAAATCTGCCAGTAGGTGACGGCAAGTCACTGATTTAATTACTGATTCATATAATTTACTTGATTCGTTCGAACGGCTGATTCATTCAGAAATAAAGCAAGTGACTGTCTTTATGAATGGGAAATTGAATCATTGACTCACCAGATTCATTTAAAAATGCACGTTCATTTATAAACAAAACACCGCTGTGTTTGAATGGAGATGCGCAGAGGCTCAGCTGTGACTTGTTTCGGACTATTTTTGATGATGAAATAGAGCAAAATCAGGCAATAGTGTTATAGCCAGATAATGTAAGTCACTTAACATTAACTTCTTTTTTATTTAACTGTTGTATTAAATCAATATCTCATTTACAAACTCCCTTAAAAATCATTAAAAGCTGTCACTCATCTCAGTTCATCGCGATCTCACAAAGTTCCATTATAATTAATGAAGCTCTCTACAGTTTGTTTATGAAAGGATTCGTGAGATATGTCTGTGATGCATTACTCAACGTTGTAAAAACACGTAGAAACCTTTGAAGCTCCCCTCAGCGCAAACACAAATATGCTGATCGGGTCACTGGCACATGGTGCTCCTAAATATTTTTTCATAGTTGCACGCAGTAGTTTTCAGTTGCACTGTAGAGCCCTGTGAATGCAGTAATACCTGGTCAGTGCCCATCTCTGCCCTCTTGGCCTGATTCTCCTTCAGTTCTAGCTGTTTATTGAGCCGTATGACCCTCTCCAGCAGCTCTAGCACAGCCGTCTGACTCTCCTCTGTGCGAGAGTCTCCGAAATGAGACAGCAGCTTCTTCACTGCCTTCTCATCACACCTGAGAGCACACAAAAACACATAAGGCAGTCAGGCAGTGTGTTTCCCTATAAGCCATGTATTCATTCCTGTCATGTTTGGATTAATTTGATTTGCAAAATACAGCCATAAAGGGCATTTGTGATTGCAGAGTGATATGGTTAGTAGCGGATGTGTACCTGTCTCCACAGCAGGACAGTCTGGTGAGGATTCGCTTCACCTCGTCCACTTGTCTCTGTTGCTCCCCAGTCCATCTTTCTTCCTCTTCATCAGATGCCGCCTGACCCTCCACCGAACGGAAGGAAAGAAGCTGTTCCTCCACTACATGAACATAGAGCATAAACATGGATGAAATTTCTTATTACACTTGAAGCAACATATCAAATAAAATTGAATTTTGTTAGTGTAACCTAATAATACATAACATTTTTACTTGAGTAAACCAGTTTATTTAGATGTTACCACATGAGGTATACACGGGTCAATACGATTTTTTACTTGTTTTTGAAATTAGTCTCTTATGCTTACCAAGGCTGCAATAATCAACAAAACAGTAATATTGTGAAATATTATCACAATTTTAAAGGGGTCATGACATGAGAAACCAAATTTCCCTTGATCTTTTGATATATGAGGTCTTTTTATGCTTAATCTTGCAAATTTCATAACTTAAAATCTCCTTCCCATTAATCAGTGTTAATTTCGTTGACGAATAATTTTCATCAGCGACATTTTTTCACTGACGAAAACAAGACGATAATGAAACAAAAACTCGTTTAGAATGACAAAAACTACGACGAAAATCTACTGACATTTTAATCAAGGAATGAAAACGAGACGAAAATGTTAGGGAGGGACGACATTCATTCTGGGAGTAAGAGAAGCGCAGATATATGGATAAATTTGACGACGTAAAACAGAACTCAACTGATCATATGCACGGATTACTTACTTGTTTTAGATAAGCCGGCTCAGTCATTTCCGGTCAACTGTACTGTGCCTTAATAGGAGTGTCCTTTGCACGTTTTCTCTACATAATTCATTCACAATTTGAGGAAAAGTTTTGTTTGTCTTAGAGGACCAAACGCCAATGTATACCGTTTCAAGAATGACAAACGCGAGTGTAAAAAATATGCGAGCAAATCCGCTAAATATGCGGGAGTCATTTGATATGATTGACCGTAATAACCGAAGGAAACATCTGACAAGCCAATGTCAAAAACGGAGCTTAGTCTTAAATGATTCAGACTAAATTCAGAGTAACAAAACTACAGCAGTAACAAGTTTGTGTTGGTTGAATATAGGCTATTTAATAGCTTTTACAGTTCAAGATAAAATTGTTATTAAACGTACGTAAAAAGATTTAGTTATTTAAATTAAATCTAAAACATTTCAAATTCATATTGATTCATTTTGAATGCATTATTTAATTCGTATTCCAATAATATTTAACTTATTTAATTTGTAGTGAACTATATATACGTATCTAAATAATTCACCCCTTATAGGCTGTTTGTGTCTGATTTATTTATTTTAATGACTTTCTGCACTTGCTATAAAAGTACTAAAATTTGTTACAATAGTAATTTTATAATAAAACGAAAAGCAACACGTGAAAAAAAACTTGGAGTTGAAATGGCAGCTGCAGCCAATGAGTGATCCTCTGCTGCCATCTTCTGGTTAAGGGTAATTTCATGTAATTTTCATCTTAAAAAGTCGCTAAAAAAAAAGCATTTTTTCATGTCGTCTTTATAAACTGAAAGTGAATCTTTTAAGTGAATTTTACTGCACAGCTGTAGAGTTGAAAAATAATAAAGACTTTAAAATATTACAAGATTTTAAAAATGTGTTCATGACTATGAAGGCAAGTTACTGATTATCAAGAATACCATTAAGATGTCCTTGAAGAGAAGCATCTCTAGCTCACTAACGTTAGATTAAACAGTTATGACAGTGTTTAGCTGTCAGCATATAAATGTACAACTACGTGTCTATGTACTCTCCTGGGACTACCAGGCTCGGAATTTAAATTTTATGCTGTTAAAAAAATATGAAACTGAATGTTCATGCCACTATCATTATTTACGATGTTGCAATTATTATTTTTTCAGTTTCTGATAAGAACGAGGCAGGAGAGCAGTCTCAAGAGTCTCCACCTATATATAGCACATATAAAATGAGATACACCGGAAATATACGAGCTGGTTTATCATAATGCGGAAGTTCTAAAGAATGCTCAGTGCATATGGTCAATTCGGTCCGGTTTACGAGCGTAGACACCGAAGCAGCGCCTTTTACACAGCACATGATTTCTCTTTCGTGTCGCATGAATGGAGAAATACACAAAAAATGATGTGTAATTGTCTGTTTTGACGAATATTCACGTAAACAAACTTGGTTACACAGGTGAACTTAAGCAGTTGAGAGAATATTGGACGTGTATCAGTACACTGAAAAGAAGACCATGTTCTTGTTTCTATATGAGCAGTACTTCAATTTAATTTTGCGTGTCACAGCAGTTAAATCTGTCTATCATGTTAAAACCTTAATATCAAACCTACACAGTGAGTTTGGTAATTTTAGAGAAATGCTTAAATGCAATACACTGTAACTAAACCCATTAGATTTTAGCTGACTAAATCTACTGTAGATTTAGCCGACTAAAACTAGACTAAAACAAAAAACAATTCAGATAATTAAAATATGACTAAAACTAAATGGCATTTTAGTCAAAAGACTATGACTAAGACTAGTAAGTCATTTGCATAAACGCTGCCTTCAGAGCGAGACATCGACGAATAGTCTTCTTCTCATCATAGGCCCCGCCCACTACCGTTCAGTCGCATTGCATCAAAAGCAAATAGAAATTACAATCACTGCTGCCATCTTGCCTACACTGGATAGCGTATACAGATGCGCATTCACTTTCTGACACAGTCCAAATGCTTAAGTCTGTTGTCAATAGGACCAATGGAGTGAAAGAACGTTCGCATTGATCCGTTTGGTTTAAACACCTCGTTCACGTCTTTGTACAAATATCAGAAGGATCCCAGCGTAAGAAACAAGTGGATGGTTTGTTTGTTTGTTTTTTTAGATTTTATTTTTGGCCTTTTTGCCTTTATTGTGATAGGATAGGAAAGATCATAGATGACAGGAAGCGAAGTGGGAGAGAGAGAAGGGGGCAGGATCGGGAAAGGTCCTCAAGCTGGGATTCGAACTCGGGAGGCCTGTAGTGCAAGGATGCTGTATGTAGGCGAGCTACCCACAAGGCTATTGGCGCCGACAGGATGGTTTATTTTAATAGCATCCTGGATCTGAGGATTGTTCAGAGGATTTTGTTTTGTAAACGAGGCACAGTGTCGTGAAGAGTTCACAAAGAAAAATTTGTTGGAATATGAAGCGGTACTAGATCTGAGTGCAGCTGCATCACAAACTGTAAGTAAATTATTTCATAATCCCTTGTCTGGAAATGGATGCTTTATTTTGATCATGTTTCTAAAACACTCACATGAGGGCACTGATACTGTTTCCTATGCATTGACATTAGCCAATCATAACAGTGGCTGTTTACTGACAAGCCTTAAAGGACACGCCTCTTAAAACAGGTTGTTTTAAACAGAGGGTCAGAATGAAGCTTAAAAATAATCTTTTTTTTTTTTTTTTTTTTAATGTTACTAACATTTAAGTAAGCCTCAAGGAACATATTAAAATAATAATTAAAAAAATGTCATGACCCCTTTAAATTACTGTCAACCATCATTACTCCAGTGTTTAGTGTCATATGATCCTTCAGAAGTTATTCTAATATGCATTTCTTATATCAATGTTGACAACTTTCAGTTGTTTTAGGTTATCCAACAAACTTTTTGTACAGTTTATAGACATGAATCTGCAATATTGCACTTTTTAGTACTGCCTGTAATATCTTGGGAAATGGTCTTCAGAAGTGATTCTGAAAATGCAAGTATCAACTATTTACAAGTTGCATGCCAATAGAGTCTCAAAAAGGGTTGAGTAATGTCAATATTTGTCTTACTAGTGTCAGGCACAGTCTCTGCACGTCCTGTTGGCGAGCGTCGATCCTGCTCTGTGTCTAGGCAACAGCGTGGCGCAGTCTGACTGGCCCCATTATACCGTCTGTCTGGTTTGTTGATGAATGGAATGGATGTTTTAGACACCTCAGATCTGTGAAGTGAAAAACAGGTCAGAGGAGATCAGATGTGAATGGGTAATTCTGGTTTAGGACAATCTGATAACATAACACTAGCAATAAACCGCTTAGTCTTCATTTAAATTGCAACAATTAGCATTTATTAGTTAATTTAAGCATTATTTTAAAGTACAAACGTTTGAACATATATAGCACTACACATAATTTCCACATCTTTATTTAACAAAGACGCCAAGTAAGTATATCAATGTAATACTTTCACCAGCTCTTGATTAGTGAAGGTGGTTTTGGGTAATTGAAGCCAGGCATGTGACATAATATTCATCAAAGTGAAAAGAAAGATTAAAGATCGTGAAAACTATACATAACTACTAGACCCTAAAAACACAGTATGCACCATGATGAATGTTAAACATATGGCTGACGTCATTTACGTCAACGCGTATCTGAAGCCCGGAATTAAAAGTACATTATTTCACTTTAAAATAAACATATATTGAGCATCTTCAGTTTTGTCAAGACAGCTATAAGTGAATGCAATCGATTATGTTTCTGTCATTTCAACGCAGCCGTTTCTCTAAGTTTTGTGACAGAAGAAATGCAATAGGGGGCTTTCATGAATCAAAGAATAAATGTTTCCAGATGACAATGTCTTTCCTGCAGAAGAGAGGGGAAAAAAAGGCTGCAGAAATCCATTTGCTCCAGCATGAATCCCAGAGAGTGAAAAAAGGGAAAAGAATTTGAAGCCGGGTGCACTCATGCATATATCCTGCTGCCATGAGGAACCCTTCAGTGCAGAGCGGCCATAAATATAGGCCGTATGAGCCTACAAAATCATCCCTCGGCACACTACGCTTTTGCTTCTGAGCGGTACGTACAGTTTAAGGTCAATATTTGGAATCCACATTGTCAGATGAGGGGGTGCAGGGTGTTTGAAAAAGGGGGTGGCTCGGTTAAAGGAGGGTTTGGGGCTCTCTGATGACCTACAGCTGCCGAGGGAGAGCACCAGGGAGACCCTAAACAGGCCTGTCATGGTTGCTATAGGAACCCACTGACATAAGTAAGATATTATGGTCTAGGCACAGTGTCTAATTGACAGGGATGTTGGAGTTTGTGTTAAAGAATGTGTACTTTACTAAAAGAAACTGCAGTTTAAACATATTAACACTACTGTTCAAAAGATAACTTTGTGCCTCTGAGAAAGCAGGACAATATACTGTATGCCACATTTGTTTAACGTCAATATCAGTCTTGTAGAAGCAATTTGAGTTGTGTTTGACTAATACCGCTGACAGGATCTGCTTTCTGTCTTCATGACTGAGAATAACAAATGAAGATGAGCTTCTGAAAAGACTCAGCAACCAGCGTCTGTAGAAATGGACAGATGAGCACACACTGAGAGCAGTTAAAGAAGCTCTCTAGGCACCTGAATTCACTCCAGACACTTGGAAAAAGTCTTAATATGAGATCCAGCCATCTTTCTTTTGGCCTCTTCAAACACTGACTGTGAAACAAGTCTGGCCAAAGACAAAGCAGAACGGAACGGTTGCATAAGGGGTTATGAAAATGCAATCAAACTGAAAACACAAGGGTGGAGGAAAGTATTTTCTTCTAAATAGAACCAATTGCAGTGGGATCACCTAAAGGTGACCTATTATGCTTCTTTTTACAAGATTTAATATAAGTCTCAGGTGTCCCCAGAATGTGTCTGTTAAGTTTCAGCTCAAAAAAACCCCCACAGATCATTTATTATATCATTTTAGAACCACTGCTGTCATTCAAATCGTTTGTTAAATGACTGAGATGATGTAAAAAGCCTACTTTTGCAAACTAGTCCTAGTCCTTTTGCTCAGTCTGGAAAAAAACACTGCAGTACAATTCTCTGGACTCTCTAGATGGATAATTATCAAAAAAAAAAGTTATGATTTACCCTTTGGGAAGCTATAACAGGGTCGCTTAGAAAAGGGGCCTGCCTAAATTTACCCAAAATCCTAAAGAAAAACTCAAAACTTCACAAAACTTCACATGAGGCATTCTAAACAAGTATGCAAAGGGGATCAGACCACTAGATCTTCCCATCATACGATTGATCTCCTGATTCTGAACAGCTTTGCCTCTAGGACCACTGCTGTCAATCAAATTGTTCTTTGAATGTTTGACATTATTTAAAAAAAATCTACTGTTGCGAACTACTCCTAGGTTTTATACTCAACCTCAAAAAACAAAAACAAAAAAACAAACAAAAAAAAAACCACTGCCGTACAATTTTCTGGACTCTTTGGGTCAACAATTATCAAAAAATGGTAAACTTTCCCCTTTGGATAGCTATAGCAGGGTCATTTCGAAAATAGACGTGGCCAAACATAACCCTAAGCCTATAAACCCTAAACGAAAACTCAAAACTTCACAAAACTTGGTGAGCTCATGCGTCAGATGATTCTAAAGAAGCATGCAAAGTTTCATGGAGATCGGACCATAGGTGGCTCCTCATTCTGAACAACTTTGCCTGTAGGACCACTGCTGTCGATCAAATTGTTTATTAAATATTCAAGATTATTTAAAAAGGCTACTTTTGCAAACTAGTCCAAGGTTTTTCACTCAGTCTCAACAAAACCACAGCAGTACAATTCTCTGGACCCTCTAGATCCATATTATACCCAAAAGCCTATAAATCCTAAAGGAAAACTCAAAACTTCATGAAACTGGTTGAACATATGCAATAGATGATTCTAAACAGGCATGCAACATTTAATGAAAATTTGATCATAGGTGGTGCTATAACAGTCATAAATGTTAAATATCATCAGAATTCTATGATTAATTGCCTGGATTTGCCAAAAATGCTTTTTTAAACCACTGATTTAGTCTTGAACCCCGGTAATCGCTGCTTGCAGCTATATTGTTTATTTAATTTTTTTAAACAAAATGAATACAAGGATGCGTTAAACTAATAAAATGACATCAAAGTCATTTATAATATACTAATGCATATTACTATGATTTCTGAAGGATCATGTGACAACAATTTTTTTATTTTTTGTTAAATATATATGTGACCCTGGACCAGAAAACCAGTCTTAAGTATGGGTCAAAATTAACACTTTTTCTTTTATGCCAAAAAATCATTATGATATTAAGTAAAGGTCATATTCCATTAAGATATTTTGTACATTTCCTACCGTAAATATATCAAAACTTAATTATTGATTAGTAATATGCATTGCTAAGAACTTAATTTGGACAACTTTAAAGACGATTTTCTCAATATTTGGATTTTTTTTTTTTTTTTTTGCACCCTCAGATTCTAACAAACAAACTGATTCTAACAAACCATACTGGAATCCATCACTGGAAAGCTTATCTATTCAGCTTTAAAATAATGTATAAATCTCAATTTCAAAAAATTGACCCGTATGACTGGTTTTGTGGCCCAGGGTCACATATAATAAAATACTATCTTAAAAATGTACCCTGGGACATGTTAGCTCCAAAGTCCTTTTTTGGTAAGTGATCCTGAAATGAAAGGTGTTAAATCAAGATATAAATTAAACTAGACAAGTTTACTGCAATCCAGTTTCGCACTCACAGCACAGTTCAAAATGTCATGAGTATCAAGTACAACGAGAGTATGTGCGCTAACCTCTAGGCCACAGCTCTGACGAAATAAGAGAAATTTAATATGCACTATGTAACATCTCATGCACACTATAGATGCTGAAATGCTGAAACATACTGGTTTTATTTCATAGCGCTCACAAAGAGAGAACAGAGCATATGTCGGGATAAGACAAACACAAAGCCCAAATTTGACAGAACCTCCATCTGGCATACGTTAGCTCTCCCAGACGCTAATTCCATTCTGTTTGATTCCATCTCCGCTGTCTTCCAAACATCCACCTTATACAAAGCAAACTTACGATTTAGTGAACACTAACAGAAGACACAAGAATGAAACTCCATTTGAGGATGAACTGATATTCTATCACGTTCTTTGTGATGCAGGATTATTAAACTCAATGTAGGTTTTTATGCTTAATATTTATTGGAAACTAGAGCGAAGCTTTGGCCTAAAGGCTTAAATGTATGTGTTTAAACAGGGAAAAGACAAAAACATCGAGTTTTTTTTTTTTTTTTTTCGGAAAATTTAGGGCAAGTTACAAAACAGATGCAAGACAGAACTCTGGCAAAGCCTGTCTCTCATTAGTCTTTGTATCACTTCTGGCTACACGTCTCAACTCATGCCTTGAACGAGGACTCTATTTTGGTGGTCAAGCTGCTAACAATAGGTTTCTATCTTGCGACTATATTTACACTGGACCGGAGTGATGTACTAACGTGGGGCGAGCCCAGCTGTTTGTGGTTTAGACGTGCACTTCCTGTGTTTATTACAGCAGGATCTGAACTTCCAGACCCCCTCTTGCAGCCAGTTTACTTTCAAAGTATTTCAATGGAATGAAGACTCGCAGTGAATTTAGAAGGATGAGACAATCGTATATGTTAAACAAGCACATAAATAACAAGATTATATCTGCCCGGATGTTGCGAGGTCCTAAATGCTGATAAAGCAATCGATTTATCTTGAGACTATGAAACAGATGTCCACAATTAGGACTAGGCACATGGTTGGTAACACGATACCTGGTTAAGTAAGACTAGAGAGGCTGAGTCAAACTGGCAGACGTGGACCATGTGTGAATGCACAGACGCTGTTATTCTTCCTCTCTATGGTGTGAGATGTGGGAAATCACCTGATCTTGCTGGGGGGTTCTGTCTGGAGATTCCAAACGGAACCAGACGGTAATTAATCAGAGTCCGGAATCTTTGTTATTACGAGGGCAGTCCTGGTAAACACAGCTTTGAAGGAGGTTCGCGAAGTGTTTACGCATCTTCACAAGTCATAAACATGAAACAGACACGTTTGAGAAGAATCCAAATGGACAGATTGAACCTCGTGCGCTATTCCATTTTAGACAAATCCAATGTGTTCGCAAGGAAGCGAAAAAAGTTTTCAAGAACGTTTCTCTCGCAGCTTGGCTAGTTTATTAGTGCTGAGGTCTGCAGAGCAAGAGTATCAGCTGGCCGAGGGTGGGAGGAGAAGGGGAAATGTTTGTAGCTGTGTTTGAAAGTGGAAAAAAGTCAAGGTCTCTGGCGTTTTTCATTCTCAAAGCGCTTAGAAAATAGCGGACCAAAAAAATCATCCCGTATAAAGACAACATTTTCACGAGGCCTCGTTTTGTTGACATTTCTTTACCTTCTTCAGTCATAATAGAGGGGAATTTTCAAAGGATTGTTCATTCCATCTGTCCAGCCCTGTTATTATGTGTTGAGGTATAACAGGTTACCCGGACACACTGTACATAAGTCGGCCGCACCGCAGCTGAAATAACAGTTCTCTGAATAATAACTGATTTTTGAGCGGTTAGAAGGCCTTGCGTTTAACATGTCAGTCTCTGTGATGTCAGCACAGACCTGATGATAGATGCAATGCTTTTCACCTTGTATGAATGGAGGGACATAAAGCACGTCTGAAAGCTGAGCGATAAATAAAGTAAGATGGTGGAAATTCATCCCCACTGAACAAACAGCCGAGTGTTTGCTTCTTCCTCCAGATGGCAGCTCTTGTCCCCCCCCTCTTCTCTTTGTGTTCCTCTCGCACCGTCTGTCTCTTTTGTCCTGAGGTCCGCTTCGCTGCGGTTCTCTTGGGGTCTAGGCTGAGGGCTTCGGTCCATCTTGGATTCGGAGGGAGAGAAAAACGCCTCCGGGCAGGACACACACGGATGGTGTGTGTTTTTCATGGAAATGAACTGAACAGATCAGGTCTGTTCCCACCACCTCCCCCATGAGACCTGGCCTCCATCTAAACCTCTTCCTCTTTCTTTATTAGGGCCAAGAGGGCTTTAGGAAACCTTACACAATATCTGTGAGATCCGCACTTGGACTTTCTCTCATTCTGGGTGACTGCAAAGTGTCGAATATGACCGGAAATGGCTCGTTAAAAAAGTCTCTCCAGGGTCTGCATATTAAAATAATTATTTTCCATTATACTAGTGTTCAAAAGTTTGTGGTCAGTAAGACTTGGAAAAAAAAATCCTTTTTTTAACTCTATTTTTCAAAAAATCCTGAAAAAAGGTATCATGATTTTCCAAAAACTTCAACAGAACTTCAACAGAGCACCATCTATAGTTAAAGTCAAAAGTTTGCATACACCTTGCAGAATCTGCAAAATGTTATTTTACCAAAATAAAAGGGATCATACAAAATGCATGTTATTTTTAATTTAGAACTGACCTGAATAAGATATGTCACATAAAAGACATTTACATATAGTCCACAAGAGAAAATAATAAAAATTACACTGTTCAAAAGTTTACATACACTTGATTCTTAATACTGTGTTGTTACGTGAATGATCCACAGCTGTGTTTTTCATTTAGTGAAAGTTGTACATGAGTCCCTTGTTTTTCCTGTCCCGTTAAACTGCCGCTGTCCTTTAAAAATGTCCTTCAGGTCCCACAAATTTTTTGGTTTTTCAGCATTTTTGTGTATTTGAACCCTTTCCAACAATGACTGTATGATTTTGAGATCCATCTTTTCACTCTGAGGACAATTGAGGGAATCATATGCAACTATTACAGAAGGTCCAAACACTCACTGATGCTTCAGAAGGAAAAACGATGCATTAAGAGCCAGGGGTGTAAACTATTGAACAGAATGAGAATGTGTACATTTTTTTTATTTTGCCTAAATATCATATATTTTCATTTAGTACTAGCCTTTAGAAGCTACAAAAGATACTTACATGTTCCCCAGAAGACAAAATAAGTTAAATTTACCCTGATCTTCAAATTCAAAACATTTTCACCCCCGGCTCTTAATGCATCGTTTTTCCTTCTGGAGCATCAGTGAGCGTTTTTTGCAATAGTTGCATATGAGTCCCTCAGTTGACCTCAGTATGAAAAGATGGATCTCAAAATCATACAGTCATTGTTGGAAAGGGTTCAAATACACAAAAATGCTGGAAAACAGAATCTATGGGACCTGAAGGACTTACCAAAAACAAACAAACAAACAAACAAACAAAAACATAGCTGTGGATCATTCAGGTAACAACAAAGTATTAAGAATCAAGTGTATGTAACAGGGTCATTTTTATAAATTCAAGAATTATGTTCTCGTGTGGATTATATGTAAACATCTTTTATGTGAAATTTCTTATTCAGGTCAGTACTAAATAAAAACTAACATGTATTTTGTATGATCCCTCTTATATTGGTAAAATAATTAACATTTTGCAGATTCTGCAAGGTGTATGTAAACTTTTGACTTAAGCTATATTTAAAATAGAAATCTTTTTGTAACATTATAAATGTCTTTACTACCACTTTTGATCAATTTAATGCATCTTTGCTGAATATAAAGAATACATGTATTTCTTAAAAATGTTTGAGTTGTAGTTTATCATGGTTTCCACAAAAATATTAAGCAGCACAACTGTTTTTAACATTGATAATAAGAAATGTTTCTTGAGCACCAAATCAGCATATTAATAACTTCTGAAGGATCATATGACAAACTAAAATTAAAATATAAAACAACTATTTTAAATTGCAATAATTTTTCACAGTATTGTTGTTTTGACTGTATTTTTGATCAAATAAATGCAGTCTCTGTGAAAATAAAACACAACGGCAATAAAAATGCAACTGACCCCAAACTTTTGAATGGTAGTGTATATTAAAAATAAAAGGATGCACATGAAGAATCTGGAAGGCATAAAATGACCAAACATTCTGTGACAGGGCAAATTTGTTTTAAATTCTTTTTCAGAACATCAAATGAAGTTGTTAAATAAAGTCATAAAACCACATATTATTGTGGTGTGCTGAATCTGGAGAAAATTGTACAACTCAGACGCTTTGATCGGCTCCAGATTTGTATTATTACACATCTTTAAAAAAAAAAAAAAACTTAATTTCTAGAAATACAACATTTCCAAGACCACTACACCTCTGAGGAAAAAGATAATTAGTTTAATAGAGATCCCTTTCATGAGGATAAAGAGTCAAATATGGTTGATTATCATTGTGGCAGATGGAGAGGTTAAAGCGGCAGGTGGGGGAACAGAAGTGAGCTATTAAAATGTGTGATTATTACAAGAACTGCATTAAGGTCTGAACATAAAGGATTTGAAAAATAGTCAGCAGACACACCTCTCTTTTCAGATAAAAGGCATTGCTCTCAGTGTGAATGGGTCAGTCCATGACCCATGGAGCATGACCGGTATCCTCTTCGCCCACTGGCAGCTGCATCAAAAGCTATCCTCCACCATTTTTTTGTTTTCAGAGAGCTGTGTGCCAATTGGATGCACTCTAGGGACTTTTCAGCACTTGCCCATGGGGTGTTCTGGCCTCAAAGAGAAACCCCTGCTCTGATCTGCCACATACCAGCCAGAGAGCTCTGCACGTGGCTACGACACAAAGCACGTTTACATTTCCCCCCCCAAAAAAGAGCAGCTGAAATACAAGCCTCATGACTGCTACTTTCACTTTCCACTTTTTAAAAACAATCAGTTCCAGATATTGCTAGGTTTTGTGAACATCAATTTGGTACCAAGTGAAAAGACACACAGTGACTAACTGGTTTTATAACATTTGCGGTTACTGGAATGGTAAAATCCTGGTAAAACCTGGTAAAATAACAATAACAAGTAAAAATAAATAAATACAATTATCTATTAAAAATACACTACCAGTCAAAAGTTTTTGAACAGTAAGATTTTTAGTGTTTTTGAAAGAATTATCTTCTGCTCACCAAGCCCTGCATTTAATTGATCCCAAATAAGCAAACGCAGTGATGCTCATTTGGGTAAAAATATTTTTACCATTTAAAATAACTGTTTTTCATTTGAATATATTTTAAAATGTAATTTATTCCTGTGATCAAAGCTAAAATTTCAGCATCATTACTCCAGTCTCTTTAGTGTCACATGACCCTTCAGAAATCATTCTAATTTGCTGAT
The DNA here is from genome assembly GCA_036247105.1 of Cirrhinus mrigala. NCBI lineage: Eukaryota > Metazoa > Chordata > Actinopteri > Cypriniformes > Cyprinidae > Cirrhinus > Cirrhinus mrigala. The sequence goes on along the minus strand of CM070017.1, from coordinate 13,246,067 downwards.
TTGCTGTTCAAGAAACATTTATTATTATTATCAATATTTAAAACAGTTGAGTACATTTTTTTCAGGATTTTTTGATTAATAGAAAGATCCAAAGATCAGCATTAATCTTAAAATGTTTGTAACATTGTACACTATACCAATATAAAGCTTGGAGTCAGCATTATTTTATTTTATTTAATTTTATTTTATAATGTTTGTAACATTGTACGCTATACCAATATAAAGCTTGGAGTCAGCATTTTTTATTTTATTTTATTTTGTTTTATTTTAGTTTATTTTATTTTGGGGGAAAGAAATTCTAGAAATGAATACTTTTGTTTAGCAAGGATGCTTTAAATTGACCAAAAATGATGATACAGGCATTTATAATGTTAAAAAGATTTCTATTTCAGATGAATGCTGTTCTTCTGAACTTTCTATTCATTAAAGAAACCTGAAAAGAAACTACTAGCTGTTTTCAACATAATAATAATAACAATAATAATAATATTTATAATTATAATAATACATTTTGAATCATTACTGGAGTAATGATGCTAAAATTTTGGCTTTGAAATCATAAGAATAAACTACATTTTAAAATATATTCAAATAGAAAACAGTTATTTGGAGTTACTTTGGATCAAATAAATGTAGGGTTGGTGAGCAGAAGAGACTTAAAAACATTAAAAAATCTTATGCTGATTTGGCTTTTAAGGAGCATTTCTTACTATTATCTAAGCTGAAAACAGTTGTACTGCATATTTTTGTAGAAACAGTGAGACATTTTTTCATAATTCTGAAAAAGAACAGCATTCATTTGATCAATTTTGTGCAGCCTTGCTGAATAAAAGTATTTTTTTTTAACTTAATGACCCCTAATTCTTGAAAGTATCAGTGTTTAATATGTGTATCTAAAAAAAAAAAAAAATCACAAAAATCACCCAAAATCTAGCATTTTATTGCATTATTTGAGTGTGAGAGTCTCATTAGCTTTTATTTAGCTTCAAAACGTCATCTGGCACATTGCAGTCCATCAATAGACACACAAAATGACTTTAATAACGGCATGTAATTTTCTACCATATTCTCTGCAAGTGTGAAGACTTAGAGTAAATATTGCATTGAGATGTGAGGTCTGTTACTGGTTATAGCTGAATATTAAAACAGCGGCACAGCCCAAGGAATTATTTACACCCAAACTAATAAAGTCTGCAAAGATCGCAGCGCTTCTGCATAACATACTCAGCATCGCAAATATTTGGTATGGTAGTTTAATGTAAAAACAAACAGGAACTTGCTTTTAAACATTCTTAAGCAGCATGCCGAGATCTCTAAACTTGTCGAGGGTGGTAGAAGTTGTTGCTAGGATATAGACTGGGAGTGTTCATCCATTATTCTCTAGAGCGGGGAAACTGTTTGAAGATAGATGGGAACTTTCAGTCTGTTTAGGTCAGGCCTTGCCGGGCTGAATGGAACTCTCCCCAAATGTGTCAGCTCCATTGTGATCCGGAATGAATTATTTGGCTTAAGAGCATCAATGGAGAGGCCATAGAAAGGCGTTCTGGTAAAGTTCACCACAGACTTCACTTAGATTAGTGCAACTCGAAGGTATAAAATTGATGTTTCTGTCAGTAAAACCCACATTAGATGCAATGACCACCTCATTCATTCTAAATGCAGAAATGTATAACAAAATATATCTCTGCAAATGAGAAAACACTTTTAACCTAAACTTGCAGTAAATCCACTTTCATCAAGATTGCCAGGAATACCGTTCCAAAATTAGCATCCAAAAAAATATGTAAACACTGATGACGTTAAGCCTGTTTCTAAATGTAAATTAAATGGTTGCACACTAGTAGAGTTCAATGACAGCCCAAGTATAAAACCCAAACTACGAAATGAGTGGCTTCCAGCAGTAGCTGTGCATAATTGTAGCTAACCAAAATGGGAGCCCGTTTGCCACACACGTTGACAACTAAACGAACCCAAACAAAACAAGGTCTGCACTCGAGAAGCTGAACCACATCAAGCCAACCTAAATAGCATGTATGTTGGCACACTTTTGCACAGTCAGAGCCAGCAAGTTTTGGCGGGAGCCATTTTAACCCAGTGAAATCCCAGTTCACTCTGAGTCAAAATATCTGAATCTACATTATGTAATAATCAGACTGTTTACTGCTTTCAATCTGGTTTAGATGACTATAATGCATTAGCCTCTAGCAGAGATGTGCTGTAGTCTCGTTAAAATCCACTGTTGTTAAAACTGTTGTTTTTCATTTTTCACTGTCAGCATTATAAAACAGAGAGTAATATCACTGCAATATTATTCCATTATAAACTTACTCCATTACTCCATTCAAACTGTTGTAGCTAAGGTCAACATCCTCACTTGTTAGGTTGCCAAAATGTCATGTTTTGACAGAGTCTTTTACATTTACATCAGAGAAATCCCCAGAAACAGATGCCAAACTGTGGTAAGTGAGGGTAATTTCTTCTTTATGTTTCATGATTGCTGAAGTAAGCTATCCCAGTGTAAAAACAGATTACCTCACCATGACAACCGTCTGTGGGAATACAAGATCTCTAGTTAGGCCTACTGAATGAGCACTGCATAAACAGCATTTCAGTAAATAAAGTGTTACGTATTTCACTTGTTTTGTTGCTTCTGACACTTCACGTACAGTAAGTGTCACACTAACCTGTAGAACAGAAGCTCCATCTCTAGCTGCTCAATGTGCCTTTGCAGAACAGGCACATGACTGGCTTTGGTTTCCAGTTCCTTCACTTTCTTGAGGCCACTGAGCACAGCTTGTCTGGCTTCCTCCACTCTTTTCCTCATCTCAACCTGCTCCTTCTTTAGAGTCCTGTTACATTCCTCCAGCAGCAGCACGGTCTCACGTGATATTTGCAGCTCATGTTCCAGCTTCTGGTTGAAGAGTATGGCCTCCTCGATCTGCCCATCCCGGGAACTCCGGATGTACTCTACTTCTCTCAAGAAACTCTGGATGTCCTTTAGGTTTCCAGAAATGTTGGGTTTCTGGGCTGTTCTCCTCTGGTGGGCGATGAAACAGCCACCCTCTGGTTTATGTTTCGAGTGGCTTTTCCACAGGCCCACCTATGATACACAGAAACATGTCAGTAGAATGTTATATCCCTTGTGAAAAATCTACCCATGTTTTTTTTTTTTTTTTTTTTGAAGATTGATTACCCCAGTTTACTACAAATATTGTGGTTAAAGTAGTCATGATATGAGAAATCACATTTACCTTGATCTTTTGGCATATAAAAGGTCTTTGTACCATTAAAACATCCTGCACGTTTCATAGCTTAAAACGCATTTATTTAATCAAGCTCCAAAAACGGCTCATTTGGATTTGAGGTGCAAGATGATGTCACCCAAACACAAAAATTTGTATAAACACTGCCTCCAGAGCAAAGCATGGACGAATGGTTATATTCTCACTATAGGCTCCGCCCACTGCCGTTCAGTCACTTAACGGATGACGCACTAAATGTATGTCACGTTATGTCGCATCAAAACCTATTAGAAATTACAATCACTGACACTATCTTGTCTACACTTTATACAGTATACAGATGCACGTTTGTTTTCTGACACAATCCACGCGCTTGAGTCTTGAGTCTCACGTCCTTGAGGACAAATTGTATGAAAGAACGTTCACTTTGACGCATTTGGTTTAAATGGCTCGTTCGCATCTTTGTACAGACATCAGAAGGATCCTTTTTACCTGAAAAACCATGACTTTTTTGCGATTTATAGGCGCTTTTGCGAAATTGATAAGTTTCAATTAGACGTATTTTCAATTCGCAATTTCAATTTGCGCAATTTGAAGGGTAATAGAAACAGCTAATGTCATGGAGAGTTTCACAAAGAAACATTTGTTGAAAGATGAAGCGGTACTAGATCTGACTGCAGCTGCATCACAAACTGTAAGTAAATTCTTTGTAAAAGTAAACTGTTCGGTAATTCTTTGTCTGGAAATGATCTTTTTTTTATCATGTTGTCAAAACACATGCAATAGCGAGGGGGCGTTGATACTGTTTCCTATGCAGTGCCGTTAGCCAATCATAACAGTGGCTGATAACTGACAAGCCTTAAAGGACCTGCCCCTTAAAACAGGTTGTTTTAGACAAAGGGTCAGAATGAGGATTGAAAATCATTTTTCCACATTTTTTTATTTTTTATTTTTGTGTGTGTGTGTGTGTAAAAAACTTTATTAACATTATAAGTAAACCTAAAGGAACATGTTAAAATAAAAAAAAAATTAAAAAAAAATCCATGTCATGACCCATTTAAAGTTGTCACAGAGTAGTAGAAAATATTTCCAGGTTTACTAACTGATTTTGCTGAAACTGCCTATATTCATCTCGATCTAATAATCCAGTAGAACTCATTCAGAGAATACTGTTGTTTGATTTCCCTAAGTTATTATTAGAATAAATCACTTGTATGAAGGTTATCACTGTACCTGTAAGGCCAGTGAGCGAGCATCACTGCTTTGAAGAGCCGCTCGCATGTCCTCCACCAACTCCCTGAGACTCGCATTTTCCTCCTCAAGTTTGGCTATCCTGTCCTCAGCCTCCTCGAGGGCAACGATTTCCTCGTAGCACTCCCTAGTGCAGGACCCCAGCTGCCTACAACCTGACGCGTGTCTATCCAGAGTGGGAGAAGGCGGCTCTCCGCTTTCTCGCTTATTACTGGTACCCAACGAAAGCAGCTTATCGCGCCGCCTCAAGGGGCTCCTGAGTCTGATCTGCGTCTCTATGTGCTCCGAGTCCTTCCCAACCAACAACCTCCCGTTCTCATACTGGCATCCAGCTTTGGTGCTGAAATAGCCGCAGAGTTTTGCGTGAAACTGCCTGAAGCTGAACTCTTTGGGTAGATTATCCAGTATCCCTGCGCACTCCTCCAGATCACTCTCTTTATTGAGTCCTAAAATCTCGCAAAGAATGTTAAAATCCTCGGCTGGTATTTTTCCATCTCCCTGACAGTCTAGGTGATGAAATATCTCTTGGAGATATTGATCCAGCCCGGTTGCGAGGACTATAATTTCGTTTTCCACTCCACGGTCTAGTCCGTAATGATACGCCAGAGTGCTCACTATCCATTGTGTCCTGCGCGCTGGTCGGCTGTATGGATCGCATGCGTCCGACTTTTCCATCCTTTTTCCCTCACAAGAATTCCATTTATAGCGCCTAAAAGGATTAATGGATTCAACAGATCCTCTAAGCATACAAACAGCATACCAAGTTCATGTCATCTGAACACCAGACCGCCCCACTCTTGTAGTAGAAACTCTCGCACTGTGCGCTTGGGGGCGTTGCTGTGAAGGGAGCACTGCCCACAAAAACTCAACTGCTGAGGGGAAAAAACTTTTGAAAAGAAGCTAACAATTCGAGAGACATTGTGGTGGTATACGATATATTTTAATACATATACTGATCATTTAATGATATAATGTATAACATTCTTTAAAAAAAAACTAAAAAGTCTGGGATCAGTAAGATTTTTAATGTTTTTTAAAGAAGCCTTTTCTGCTCATCGAGGCTGCGTTTATTTGATTAAAAATACAGAAAAAAAACATTAATATACTTTAAAATAGAATTTATTAATTTTCAGAATCATTACTCCAATCTTCAGTGTCACAGTGTTGCAAACTGTTTTGCTGCTTAATATATATATATATATATATATATATATATATATATGAACCTGTGATACTTTTATCAGTATTTTTTGATTAATAAAATGTTGAAAAGAACAGCATTTATTTAAAACAGAAATCTTTTCTAACAATATAAGTGTTCACTGTTACTTAAAAAAAAAAAAAAAAAAAAAATTGCTGAATAAAAGTTACTGACCCCAAACTTTGAATGGTGATGTATATTGTCACAAAAGATTTCCATTTTACATAAATGCTGTTCTTTTTAACATTTTATTTAAAGAATCCTGAAAAAAGTATCACAGGTTCCAGAAAAAAAAAACTTAAGCAGCACAGCTGTTTCCAACATTGATAAATCAACATATTAGAATGATTTCTGAAGAATCACGTGACACTGAAGACTAGAGTAAAGATGCCGGAAATTCAGCTTTGCATCACAAGAATAAATTCTATTTTAAAGTATATTAAAATAGAAAACCACTATTTTAAATTGCAATAATATTTCACAATATTACTTTTTTCTGAATTTTTAATCAAATAAACACAGCCTTGATGAGAAGAAAAGACTTTTAAAAACATTAAAAATCTTACTGATCCCAAACTTTTAAACGGCAGTGTATACTAACAGAAAAAACATAACTAAATAAATCTAAAATCTACTTTGCAACTGAAAATATACTGACATAAATAATAATAACAACACAGTTAGTAAATATATAAATAAAAGTTAATCAGAATTTAAATGCTCATGAAGAATGGCAAATATACCTATATGCAGTATTACCCACGCATAGACCAATAAATAAATACATTAATGCACACAAAATAATACAATAAACATGAACTAAAGAACAAAACAAATATCTAATGTATATAATGTATATACTTACATTGAATCACAGTATTTTACGGCAAAATTACTGCTAAATCAAAATGTATTATCCCATTGTGTTTTTTTAACCGTATATTCCAATCTAACATATTAATTAATTGAGCAATGGTGAGAACTTCGGCATTTTGTACCTTCGAAGATGCATTTTAATACAAAAGTTTACTTTCCCCAAAGTTTTCTTTGGCAGCAAGGGAATTGTTTTAGTCGTTTTAGAAATAATCTTTTCCTTTCAGCCCTCTAGTAAGCAAAAGCTTTGAAGTGCCGGTGGAGTCGAATGTCGATCGGCCACTGTGTAACTGCTGTTGACTGTAGTTACAGTTCCATGAGCCGCTTGTCATTTCCTATTTACCAGCGCGTGCGCTTCATTATGTTCGCGCGACTCTAGTTGTCAAGGCGACGCAAACCATTCCATATAACAAAAGCCAACGTTACAAAGTTCTCCAGTGCTTGTGCGATCAATTAAAACATAAAAGTAGCGGTGAGGAGAAAGCTGGAAACTTGTTGTCTGTTATGGTAAGTCTTCTAATGATCTTTATAAAAAAAAAAAAAAAAAATGCATATTTAACAATGTTTAAATATAAAATAAATACATATGTTTTTTTTTTCTTTTTGCACTTCGGTATCTGAAACCATTACATTACAGTTTAATCATAGTAGCCTACTTTTTAGTGATGGTCCTATCCAGTATTGCTAGTTGACAATGGAATGCACTGTCCCAGCATCAACTGACATGGAGAGAAGTACTGAAGACTCAGAGATTCTCAAAGATTTGTCTTCAAACTCCACACAACTCACAGACTGTAAACCTGATACTGGCAGAAGTGAAAATCCATATATGGAGATGACAGAATCCAGTCCTGAGGATGAACAAACAGTAACATCCACAACAGACTGCAGCTACATTGTCACCTGTACAGTCAGCATTGCATTAGCTATCTTTAAAGGTATGGCATTGGTTTTGTTACAATGCACAGTGATTCAGACTTAGGTCTTTTTTGCCTGACATCAGTAAAATAAATAAACTCACATTGCCTTGTTTAAATAGTATTTTTTTTTTTCTTAAAACATGAATAACAACAATAATCTTTATTTTCCTAAATCAACAGAGCATGAGGAGTATCTTGCTAATTCTGACAAAAGAAAAAAAGAGACAAAGAAAGATGCATCCAGTGAGGTAGTGGAGGCCCCCAGAGCCGAGGGATATTATTGCATTGAGTACAACATGAAGCCTGATGACCCTGAACCGACCAGAGTAGATCTAGTGATGTTTGGCTTGGCGGCTAAACTCTACATGGCGAATGAGACTAAGGTAAACTACTGGAATTAATTAGGGGTTAATTGTAAGCAAGAGCTTGTAAATGATCAATTATTTATATATTGAATTATACTACTACTTTGACCTGATAACCAAACAGTTGTTGGTGTTGTCAGTGTATGGTAATAAATTATGCACAAGGATTTGCACCACTGACCCAAAAGAAAGCCGGTTTAGAGTTTCAGTTAATGGGCTCTTTGGACTTCTATTGTGCACCTTGCTTTAGGGGTGAACACTTTTTGTCTACCATTTAGAAAGAATAATTAGCACATCTGAGAATTTTAAATGTTTATTTTCTATAAAAATATACACTACCAGTCAAAAGCCTACATTTATATGATCCACAGTACAGCAAAAACAGTAAAGCTGTGATTTCAAAGCTGAATTTTTAGCATCATTACTCCCGTCACATGATCTTTCAGAAATCATTCTAATATTCTGATTTGCTGCTCAAAAAACATTTATTATTGTTGCTATGTTGAAACAGCATAGAGTAGAATTTTTTCAGTTTCTTTGATGAATAGAAAGTTCAGAGGAAGGGCATTTAGGAAGGGCATGAAATAGAAATCTTTTGTAAAACTTCTGACTCCAAGCTTTTGAATGGTATAAGTGTATAATGTTACAAAAGCTTTTTATTTCAGATAAATGTTGATCTTTGGATCTTTCTATTAATCAAAGAATCCTGAAAAAATGTAATCAACGTTTTTTAAATATTGATAATAATAATAATAATAATAATAAAAAGTTTCTTGAACAGCAAATCAGCATATTAGAATGGTTTCTGAAGGATCATGTGACACTGAAGACTAAATTAGTGATGCTGAAAATTTAGCTTTGACCACAGGAATAAATTATAATTTTAAAATCTATTCAAATATAAAGCAGTTATTTTAAATAGTAAAAATATTTCACTAAATTTTACTGCTTTTGCTGTATTTTGGATCAAATAAATGCAGGCTTGGTGAGCAGAAGAGACTTCTTTAAAAAAAAACATGAATAAAAAATCTAAAATCTAAAAAAAAATGGTAGTGTATATGTGCATTTGTTTGATAAAATTCAACAAAATTAGCAATATTATGAAATATTATTACAAGCTAACCTTTAAATGTAAAATATTTTACTATGGTGACAGCTGAATTTTCAGCAGCATTACATAAGTCATCAGTGTCTTTGATCTTTTAGAAATGAGTCTAATATGCTGATTTGCTGCTCAAAAACATCTTATGATCAATGCTGAAAGCAATTGTGCTCTTTAATATACTATGATACATTTTTTAGGATTCTTTGATGAACAGAACGTTCAAAACTACAGCATTTATGTGAAACAGATCTTTTGCAACATCACAAATGTCCGTTTTGATCAATTTAATGTTTTTGCTGAATAAAAGTATTTATTTCTTTCAAAATAAATAAAGCAAATCTCCATATAATCATGAAATCGTGTGCTATATTTTCTGTCAAGGTGCTGAAGCCTTGGCGAGAAGGAAACCAGGTGTGGGTGAGCTGGTCTCAGACCTTAAAACTCAATGTCACCAGAGAACTCCTGATTAAAATGGCCTCCCATAAGATCACCGTTAGAGTATGGGACAGCAAAGACAAGGTGTCTTTCAAAGCCAGGAATGACAGACCCAAAGCCTTCAGACTACCACAGGAAAGGTCTGGAGAGGATCCAGATCAATTGGGTACGATCTAGCTCTGTTTTATTGATTGTGCTTCCAATTAGGATTTCCTTCATTGTAAATTTGGTCTGAACATCACTATTCACCGTTTTTTTTTTTTTTTTAAGATCTACCATTTAAACACAGCAGAGCATAATGGCTTTAAATGAACTGTGTCTTGGGTAGACAAAAAAAATGGCTTACCCAGTTACAGTTAGGATCAAAAATTTACATACACCTTGCAGAATCTGCAAAATGTTAATTATTTTACCAAAATAAGAGGGATCATACAAAATACATGTTATTTTTTGTTTAGTGCTGACCTGAATAAGATATTTCACATAAAAGATGTTTACACATAGTCCTCAAGAGAAAAAATAGTTTATAACAATTTATATAATATAATTTATAACAATGACCCTGTTCAAAAGTTTACATACACTTGATTCTTAATAAAGTGTTGTTACCTGAATGATCCACAGCTGTTGTTTCTGTGTTTGTTTGTTTGTTTAGTGATAGTAGTTTATGAGTCCCTTGTTTGTCCTGAACAGTTAAACTGCCTGCTGTATTTCAGAAAAATCCTTCAGGTCCCACAAATTTTTTGGTTTTTCACCATTTTTGTGTATTTGAACCCTTTCCAACAATGACTGTATGATTTTGAGATCCATCTTTTCACACTGAGGACAACTGAGGGACTCATATGCAACTATTACAGAAGGTTCAAACACTCACTGATGCTTCAGAACGAAACATGATGCATTAAGAGCCGGGGGTATAAACTTTTTGAATTTGAAGATCAGGGTTAATTTAACTTATTTTGTCTTCTGGGAAACATGCAAGTATCTTCTGTAGCTTCTGAAGGGAAGTACTAAATGAAAAAAATATATGATATTAAGGCAAAATAATAAGAATGTACACATCCTTATTACATTCACAAGTTTACACCCCTAGCTCTTAATGTATTGTGTTTCCTTCTGAAGCATCATTGAGTGTTTGAACCTTCTGTAATAGTTGCGTATTAGTTCCTTAGTTGTCCTCAGTGTGAAAAGATGGATCTCAAAATCATACAGTCATTATTGTTGGAAAGGGTTCAAAAATCCTAAAAAATCCAAAGAACAGCGGGCATTTTAACTGTTCAGGACAAACAAGGGACTCATGAACAACTATCACTAAACAAAAAAACAAAAAATCAAAACAAACAAAAAAACAGCTGTGGATCATTCAGGTAACAACACAGTATTAAGAATCGAAACATTTGAACGGTAATTTTTATGAATTCAAATATTATTTTCTCTTGTGGACTATTTGTAAATGTCTTTCATGTGAAATTTCTTATTCAAGTCAATACTAAATAAAAAATAAGAATTTTGTATGACCCCTCTTATTTTGGTAAAATAATTAATATTTTGCAGATTCTGCAAGGTGCATGCAAACTTTTGACCTCATCTATACCTAAGTAAGGGGGCCAGTCATAGTGTGTTTTAAATGATTTAAAGACATTTACATCACAGTAGGCAGAAAAATGACACTATGAAATTCACTATGACAGGTATGACAGATCTGGTACTTCAATCCTCACATCTGCTACAATGCTGTGAGAAGTGAGAATATTATACGGATGTAGCACAAAGCAAACATGCAGCGTTTTTATTGATCATTCTCAAATTAAAAAAAATCTTCAGTTATTTAAAAATGCCAGCGTTCTTCCTAAATGTCTTCAAAGGTGGCATCAGGAAGATGGTTTGTGAGATGAGAGCTATCTATAAAAAGGAGAACCTGAGAACAAGGTCATCTATGAAAAACTCCACAGATCTGGTACCAGCTGAGTACAGGAAGCGTTTGGAGCCTTGCTGTGTCACAGGTACATCGTGAAGCTAATGTTTATAATGTATGCGAATAAAAGATTTATGATGGTATTTACTGTTTTTTTTTAACAACATGCATAGGTTTGGTTGTGTGTGTGGTCATCAGTGTTGGGGGTAATGCATTACAAGTAACATGAGTTATGTAATATTATTACTTTTTCCAAGTTACTAGTAAGTAACGCATTACTTTTTAATTGACAAGAAAATATCCGAGCTACTTTTTTCAAATAAGTAACGCAAGTTACTTTTCCCCCCATTTGTTGATTAAAAGCTCCCCTGCCCCCATGTTGAGAGAAATCGGGAGTAATATGTTAGTTCTAGAATAAATGTGAACATGCATTAATTCATCTCACTCACAAAAAACAGATTTAGTATTCCTCAAAATTAATAAAAACAGTGAAATTAAACTCAGAATATGATGCAAACCTGCAATAATTAAATGTTAAATAATACAAATATCCTTTATGCATTTAATCCAATTTTATTAACCGATGTCTTTGCTGCCGACCTTCGATGATACAATTCAACCATACTAATAAGCAAAAATGACTCAAGATAATCTAACATTTGTTTTTCCTTTTTTTTTTTATTGCTGAAGAGTTGACATTTTTTCTTCTGCGGTCTACTGTACAGACATGAATTTACTTTTCTCAAAGTCTAAGGCTTTTGGTGTGAAAAGGCTTTTACATTTGCTAAAAATATAACTTTTTATATTAAAAACAAAGAAGCAAGCCCTGCCCAGATTTAAAAAGTAACATAAAAGTAAAGTAACACATTACTTTTTTTAAAAAAAAAAGTAACTAAGTAACGTAATTAGTAACTTTTTTTAGGGAGTAGCTCAATATTGTAATGCATTACTTTTAAAAGTAACTTTCCCCAACACTGGTGGTCATAATAATGTCAAAGTGCGATCTACTGTTGAAGGACTGATGAATTCGAAAGTGATAGTTCACCCAAAAATGAAAATTCTGTCATTAATTACTCACCCTCATGCCGTTCCAAAGTCATAAGACCTTTATTTATCTTCAGAAAACAAATTATGATATTTTTGATGAAATCTGAGCTCTGCATAGACAGCAATGCAACTACCACGTTCAAGGCCCAGAAAGTTAGTAAGGACATTGTTAATATAGTCCATGTGACATTAGTGGTTCAACTGTAATTTTACAAAGATATGAGAATAATTTTTATGCGCAAAGAAAATAAAAATAACTTTAATCAACAATTACTTATGTTGCGTTGCTGTCTATGTAGGATAAAAACGCTCTTGGATTTCATAAAAAATATCTTAATTTGTGTTCTGAAGACGAGCTTCAGCCTTACGGGTTTGGAATGACATGAGGGTGAGTAATTAATGACAGAATTCTCATTTTTGGGTGAACTATCCCTTTAATACTGACTTCTAAATACCCTGAAACATTTTATACACTTGATTAAATAATTTTATCATTATGACTCTTGAAGAAGCATGTCAGTGGTCACCTTGTCTGTTTCAATGTAGTTCCAAGCAAGAGTGGGATAACAATAGAAAAGAGCCAAACATCGCCCACTAAGAAGTCACTGTTCCAGAAACCCACCCAGGACATTGCGGAACTCGTGGAGGTAAAACCGGAAAAGGAGGCCGCCTCACTGGAACTCAGTTTCGCTCCTCTCCTTGCAGGTAGTTTCTTCCTAGCAACCTCAGAAGAGAAAATAAAGTTTACATGTTACATGTTCTTGTGGAGCATGATACTTGCATTAAGGTCCTTATGTTAGCTTTTGGAGCGTTTTCTGAAAATTTCATGCTCCAAAAACCCCTATTAGTAGCCAACAGATGTTATATTCACCCGCTCTTATGGCTCTTATACACAGGTTTCCTGTAAGTGAATGTTTTGTTTATATAATACATCATGAACATGACTTTAGCAAGGCAGCTTGCCATTTAGGGGCCGTTTCCCTTATTCCTGAGCGCTGTGGGGTGGATTTGTGCAAGGGGCTTCCCTGCAGGGTCTCTGCTACTTAGCCTCTAATTGGCTGTGGAATGGCACCAACCAAAGCCGACCGACTGCTTCTTTAGCTTTTGATGTGTCTCATCCAGACCCCCAGCTGATGAAAGCCTTCGCTTGGGAAATATTTTAGCCTTGTTCCCATAAAGCTGAGCCAGACAAATCACATGTAGCTCCTTTCACTGCAGGAATGGTTGGAGGATAGAGGCTATTACCCAATCCTGTTATTATTTTGCCAAACTATGATCCATTGAGGACAGAAATCTCATATGAGCTTTATTAACAGTACAGCTATGTTGAATGATATAGACACTCCCATAGTTATATTGACATACTATTAAAAAGTTTTTTCTTTGATAGGTAGTGTATATAATATACAGTTGAGGTCTGACGTTTACATACACCTTGCAGAATCTGCAAAAATGTTAATTATTTTACCAAAATATAAGGGATCATACAAAATGCATGTTATTTTCTATTTAGTACTGACCTAAATAAGACATTTCACATAAGATATGTACGTATAGTTTCAAGAGAAAATAGTAGTTGAATTTATAAAAATTACCCCGTTCAGAAGTTCACATACACTTAATTCTTAATACTGTGTTGTTGCCTGAATAATCCACAGTGTTTTTTTTTTTTGTTTGTTTGTTTTTGTTTAGTGATAGTTGTTCATAAATCCCTCACTTGTCCTGAACAGTTTAACTGATAAATATATTTTTTTCATTTAGTACTGCTCTTCAGAAGCTACAGAAGATACTTCCATGTTTCCCAGAAGACAAAATACGTTAAATTTACCCTGATCTTAAAATTCAAAAAGTTTTCACCCCCGGCTCTTAATGCATCTTTTTTCCTTCTGAAGCATCAGTGAGCGTTTGAACCTTCTGTTATAGTTGTATATTAGGGCCTCAGTTGCCCTCAGTGTGAAAAGATGGATCTCAAAATTAAACAGTCCAGGGCTCAACGCTAAGAATTTTTTCTACTGGCCCAGTATTTTTTAATAAATAAGCTTATATGACATCAAAATTTTACATACCAATTAAATTGTACAATTCTCGTTTCCAATTTTGATATAACAGCAAACTAGCCTAACAAATATAAAGTTCAAACATTATTTGTATGTTCAAAAAATTATTTTATTACTATTGCTGAAAAAACAGCAGACGGACTGAATGAATGCAAAATCAGTCTCTGCCAGCAGGTGGCGCTTATAGATATAATGATACAGCGTTTCCCTGGTTATCACTGTAAACAAAGCAGCGCCGTGATTTTGAACGCAACTTTAAATGCATTATACAGAGGTAAATGAAAAGAAAACGCCAAGCAAACCTTTCTTAAAACAGTCCCTTTCCCTCAGAGGTACATTCATATAAACCCCGTTTCAATATTTAGGATATTATTTGCAATATTTCGCGCATTGTGAACTGTGCTCTGCCTGCTAACGTTACATTATTGTTTCCTTTTCGTGTTCGTCTTCAGCGTCTCTGGCTCTGTTAACGAATGTTTAAAGAGTTCGTAATATTTCCACACACATGACATTTTTAAAAAATATTGCAAGTTTGTGTGCAAGCCCGAAACAGAGACCGGTTGAAATATGTCCTGTCGATGCATCTGTACTCTACTGTATAAATTAAATACAGATTTATTATTGTTAAAACTACAAAGTTACTCGTCAAACGGATATTTTTACATACTTTTGTAGGCTATCTGTCCGTCACAAAAAAAAAAAAAAAAAAAACAGCTGTGGATCATTCAGGCAACAAAGCAGTATTAAGAATCAAGCGTGTCTTCATATTAGGGAGCATGGCGCTTATTGATCGCCTGGGATTCTTTTCCGGAGGAGTAAAAGAGGGATTCTGGAATATCACTCTTGATCAGCCACTTATAACCGAGCAGCTGAAGGCTGAACTCAATCCACTAGTCATCACTCTTTCATCAGCTTCTTCTCTGCCATCATCTCCTGTTCCTTTCCACATGCTTAAGGTATGCCATTTCAGAAATGATTAGTGGGATAAACATATTAAACACTTGAAGAATAATCACATTCATCTTTCAATAGGCGAAATGTCTTCCTGTCTACTGCCAGTACAAGTTCCACAACATGCCTGTTTACAGAACCAAAGGGCATGAGCACAACGCTAATATCAACTTCAAGGACGTGAATGTGATTTTTACTGGTCTGTTGAGCCCTGGAAAGCTGTTTGAGTTTCTTAGAGGTCCACCCATGAAGATTGAAGTGCATGATCGGGATAGAAAAAACGAAAACCCCTCCAGAACAGCAGCTATATTTGGGACCGACCCCAGTGATGCCAAAGAAGATTTATGGGGTACTCGTAATGCCTTAAAAGCAGATACTGAACTTCATGATTCATACGGCATAGCAAAACTAGATCTTTCAGATCTTCTCCGAGGATGCAGATATTTGAAGCTGAAATTGCCCATTAGGAGTAGTTCTTCTGAGGTTCCCTCAGACGTTGCAGTGCCGGTGGGTCATTATCTTGAAGCTGACGCCCAATTGAAAGTCCTGGTCGAGATAGCAAAAACCCTTCATCCTGAAAACAGCAACAGTAAAGAAGATTGTCCTTTTGGTCGCATCGTTTATGTCTTCAGCTACAACAATATTCCCGTCTTAGCCAAACTGACATCAGAAATTTTACAAATCAATGCAGTTGCCTTCCAACTAAATCGTTATCCAGAGGAAACAATTCAAAGGGTCCTGTCAGGTCATAAAATAACCGCCAAAGACGGAGAGAACAAAAGGCTGAATGTTCTCACTGGATTTCATATGATGGATAAGGCTCTACACCTTTTTGTTCTGGAAGGATTGAAAGATCAAGCAGTCAGAAGACTGTGGACTACAGTGCCTATGAAGTAAGAAAGTCATCATTTAAAACACTTCCACATGTGCACAACATTTACCAATATGCAGCACAGCAAAAATTCCTGAAGATCATACAGACCGATCTGATCTTTTCCAGGTTGGATGGCAATGAGGAGGAACAGGTGACTGTGCTGTATAACTCAGACTTGAGTTTCTCAGAGCGACTGTATGATACGCTTGACATGGGTCTGAGTCCGGTTTGCCTTGTCAAGCCACTTGAGACCATTTTGATGGAGCCTCTGGTGTTTATCAGAAATACAGTCCCTCATGCCTGTCTTGAAGCCATGAAACGGTAAAATTGCAATTACACCAAAAGAGCAACTCCTTTTTGCCTTTCTAGCATGATCCTTTTTTCTTGGTTTTCTCAGTAGGTTACAGGACAGCACAGTGATCGATTTAGGATAGTATTAAAAGGATAGTTCACACAATAATTAAAATTCTGTCATTAATTACTCACCTTCACATCGTCCCAAACCCTTAAGATCTTCGTTCATCTTCGGAACACAAATTGAGATATTTTTGATGAAATCCGAGAGCTTTCTGACCCTCCATAGACAGCAACGCAACTGACACGTTCAAGGCCCAGAAAGGTAGTAAGAACATCGTTAAAATGATCCATGTGACATCAGTGGTTCAACCGTAATTTTATGACGCTACAAGAATACATTTTTGAAATTTAGCAGTCACTTCGTAGCCAGTCTTGTAAAGTCAGAAAGATCTTGGATTTTAATCAAAAATATTTTAATATGTATTTTGAAGATAAGCGAAGGTCTTATGGGTTTGAGTAATTAATGACAGAATTTTCATTTTTGGGTGAACCATTCCTTTAAAGGGGTCATCGGATGCTCATTTTCCACAAGTTGATGTGATTCTTTAGGGTCTTAAAGAAAAGTCTGTAATATACTTTGGTTAAAAATTCTCAATGGTAGAATAAAACAACACCCTTTTTACCTAGTCAAAATGAGCTCTGCAAAAATCAACCCATTCTGATGGATTGTTCCTTTAAATGCAAATCAGCTCTGCTCGCCCCGCCCCTCTCTTCTCTCTGTGGAGTGACGAACTGTGCTCTGAGAGGTTGTTTACTTTAGCCGCATTTAGCCGCGAAACTTGCTAACTAGCACGTTATTAGGCAAGGTGATTGCAGAGATTCATAAAAAAATACCCTTGTACTCACGTATGCTGTAGGTGAAGCTAGATCACGAATGATTTGCGCGAACATAGACGCATTTATGTAGATCGGGAGGCGCATTCCCTTCACAAACAAACGTAATCCACTGCATCTTCACTGGCTCAGATGTCGGGAGTAAATGACGACCATTATGTTCATTATTACATCCAGCAACACAACACCTCAGTCGCTCAATTGGAGATATTCTTGTCTAACTTATCCCTGCTCCGGCATCGAAACAATGGAGGTCGGACTGTTACAGCTGGGCACGTCTGAGGTAAATGTCAATCAACTATCATGGGAGCAGCCTCTGTCAGTGTGATGGCACAACGACAGGCATCCGAGAATGGCTCGATTTGAAAAAGGGGATATTATTTTTACAGATTAATTAAAAACCACTGCATGGATTTTTAGCATTATAGGATAGATGTGTGCATACACTGCCAACACACATTAATGTTCAGACAATACATAAAAGTGAACTTTGCATTCGATGACCCCTTTAATGTCCGAAAAAAAAAAAAAAAAAGTATTATTTGTGGTATTTGCTAAACATAGATGAACAAATGTTGTGAAGAAAATTTTACTAACCTTCTAGAATAAGCCACATCTGTCAAGCCAAGAAGCTTCAAGAAGTAGTCCACCATGACCTGTTCCCATCAGCCGACATGGTTCTAAGCTTAAGCGAAGAGTTTGGATCGGATCTTGGGAGAGAAGAGCTATGGTTGGTGACAGAAACGCAGCAATCTCCGGATATACCTGATCATCATAACATTAGAAAGAGAACTCACACACCTCTAGACAACTTCAACAGACAATATTTCCAATGGAAACGGAATGAGGGTAAAAATATGAAGGACTTCATACAGGTAATGAATGACTGGTATGCTTAACAAATGATATCCAGAAAGGAGGGAAACTGAGTCATCGATTGATTAAATGCATTTTATTTCAGGCAAACATTGAAGACATCCACAGGGCGAGTAGCGACTTACAGAAGTCAAAGCCTACTGTGTTTTTGACAAATTTTACAGATGGTCAGACCATCAATTACCACAATGTTCAAACTGTGAACTCTCCCAATCAGGGCGGAGAACTACTCTACAGAGAACTTTCAAAGGTTGGCATTATTTTCAACATTTTTTTTTTTAAAAAAGATTGTTGGTTCCTTGGCCTTTAGATTGAGATTATATCCTTATTTAAGCTGTATTTGTCAATGTCGAACTTTAAGCAAATGACTATGTATTTTCTTTTTAGGACTCCACTTGTATTCGCTTCTCTTACCCAGGTTTTAAGAGCAGTATTGAATCTAACCAGCACCCAAAGCGGCCAGATGATGCTCGGATAGAGGAGCTGAAAAAGGTGCCGTTGAGGTCATGCCATACCGCCGTTACCCCCCATCTGTGTCATGTTTCTCTCCCAGTGCAATGTCAACTTTATGGACATTCCTAAGAGCTTAAGCAAGAAGATAGAGTTTTACTGATGTTTACCTCCCTTGCCCACCTCTTTACAGATCCCCAGAGCTTAAGACAGTATTTAGTTGCAAGTACGGTGACAGAGCTAATGCTGATTGACTCATGGGACATACAGCGTTATCTAGAAGCATGTGCTTGCCTAAAATTGATTTATCAGGTTTTCAGAGTCTGTAACTTATTGTTCCCTACTGAACATGAGCATAGCACCTAAAAATGTGAACCTTACAGATGACAAATTGATGTTATCATTAGAAATTTCTCCTATTTGAGCAACTCAACATGTATATTTATATGTTTTTACAAAAGCATTAATTTGTTACTACCAGATCTTTTAAACATTTTTGTTCACAGCCTTGGAGAGAAAACATTCTCCATGGGAACAAATTGAAGCCAACGCTTTCCAGATCCAGGCTGCCATGGATCCACAGATATCAGGATTTTGAACTGTACTCCAAGCCCCCGTTAGAGTTTGGACCAGAGCTCCCCATGAGCATCCGTTTGGCTGGTAAAATTCTCTGAACATTAACAAATCATACTATTATTATTACACAGCTACTCACCAATAAATATTTACATGACATGAAATGGTGATTTAAGTGGAAATATTATTATATTATACATTATATTCCACTGAGTGAAAAGTCAGCTAGGGGTGTTTTTGCATTCCACACTGCTGTTTCCTGAATAAAAATGAAAAAAGGTAATCGCATAAGGTAATCTTTTTATCTTGCAATTCTGAGAAAGTCGTAATTTCATTATTTTTTTTCCTCAGAACTGTGATATAAACTTGCAATTGCAAGAAAAAGAAAACAGATTTAAACTCGCAATTCTGAAAAATAAAGTCAAAATTGTGAGATATAAGCTCTCAATTCTGAGAAATTACGTGATACAAACTTGCAATTCTGATTTTTTTCTCAGAATTGTGATTATAAACTCGTAACTACGAGAAAAACTCTGCTTTTAACTTGCAATTCTGAGAAGTAAAGTCAAAATTTTGGAAAAAACTCGCAATTGTGAGAAAAAAAATTTGATTCAAACTGCAATTCTAAGAAAGTCGTAATTCTGAGAAAAGTCAAAATTCTGATATATACTCACAATTCTGACTTTTTTTTTCTCAAAATTGTGATATACACTCGTAATTGCAAGAAAAAAGCTCTGATGTTTAAATTCTCAATTCTGAGAGTCGCAATTCTGAGAAATAGTCACAATTGTACGATTTTTTTTTCTCAGAACTGAGCGACTTAAACTCGCAATTCTGAGAAAGTTGCAATTCTGAAAAATAATGTCAAAATTGTGAGATATATTCTCGCAATTCTTACCTTTTTTCTCAGAATTGTGATATAAATTTGGAATTGCGAGAAAAAAACTTTAAACTTGCAAAAAGAAATAGTCAGAATTGAGATATAAACTCACAATTCTGACCTTTTTACTCAGAACTGCGAGATATGAACTCGCAATTCCAAGAAATTACATGATACAAACTTGCAAATTCTGACTTTTTTTCTCAGAATTGATATAAAAGTGTTATAAACTCGCAATTGCGAGAAAAAAAACAGATTTAAATGTGCAATTCTAAGTTGCAATTCTGAAAAATTACTCACATACTCACAATTGACTTTTTTCTCTGAATTGTGATATAAACTCACAATTGCGAGTTATAAACTCACAATTCTGACCTTTCTACTCAGAATTGCGAGATATAAACTCGCAATTCTGAGAAATTGCATGATACAAACTCAGAGTGTGATAAACTCGCAATTGCGAGAAAAAACTGAGATTAAAACTTGCAATTCTGAGAAAGTTGCAATTCTGAGAAATAAAGTCAGAATTGTAAGATATAAACTAATAATTACCCTTTTTTTATTGTTGTATTATAATATTAATTCTGAAGTCCTCTACATTTTCAATGACATTTTCAGTACAATTAATTACTAAGAAAGATGGCACCAGATTTGTTTCTGTGAAACAAGACTCCAGTGGACTCATTTTACCTAATATTTTGTTTAGGAGATCCACTCCATGAGAAGCAGCTCCAAGCTGCACATGCTCAGTACAACAGGTGGCAGAGGAAGCCGATGTTCGATGAGACCTCTACAGGAAGTGGAAAAGTTCCTGAATTCAGATGTCACATGAAGAGAGCTGGTCTGGATAAACTACAAGGCATACTAAAGGACAAGCCCATGAAATATTCTCTGAAGAGGCCAGGAATGGCTTTAAAAGTAACAAAAAGCTGAATAATTTCCTGAAATGACATTACAGCAAAACATAAAAATACACATGACAGTCAAATATCATTTTGAAAATGAAATCAGATTTATTGTTAGATTAACTTAAAACATTTTTAGACATGGAAAGACCGTTACGTCTCCTAACAGACAGATTTTAAATAAACATTAGACTTGCTTTTTGAGATCTAATCCATTTTTTTTTCCTCAGCCCATTCCCGTTATTTCTGTGGTCCAGCCTTCTGAAAAGACCGGCTCAGCAGAGAGAGAGGCCAATATTCCATTTGCTCCTGGACTCTTTCAGAACCACAGCCTGAGCTGGGACAAAAACGCAATTCCAAGATACTCGTCCCAGTTCAGCAAATTCCACTTCAGGTTAGACATAATCCTTGTGTTTCAGTTTGTACTGTTTTAATAATTAAGAACTGGCTAAATTGGTGCACCACAACTTGGAAAGGAATGTGAACCGTTCACACTTCTTATATAAATTCTCGAAACAAACACTCAGAATGTTCTGGAAGCATTCTGAGGTGCAAAAATGAGAAAAAATTAATCAAATGTTTTATAAACTGCTCTGATGTTAACATTCAGATCTTTTAACAGAGATTACTGGAGGCCGCATTCATTCCTGCACAAGCGTAGCGTTTTACCACTCACAGATGAAGAGAAAAGCATACACTCCTTCCAGAAACCTGCTGAAGCTCCAAAAACACCTATGATAACTGCCAACTTCAAACAAAGCAGAAACATCATAGAGATGAGGACCAACAGAGACATTACCTTACATGTGAATTAAAGGTATTGCTAATCACTTGGATTTAAAGAGACAGTTCACCCAAAAATGAAAACCTCATGGCATTCCAAACCTAAACATTTTTTGATCTTATTTTTTCTTAATTTGTTTTCTGAAGTTGAATGAAGATCTTGGTGTTTAGAACGACATGAGGGTGAATAATTATGACAGAGCTTTCATTTTTGGGTGAACTATCCCTCGTTCAACCAATATTAAGAAGCACTTATGTGTCAGAAAACTGATATAAAAAGAACTAAAACATTGAACAGTGAGGCTCAATCAATACTGCATATTGTGAGAAACATATTTAATTTAATAAATCGCAGCAGTTCCTCTCACTTTTGTCAGGTTAAATTGAGACACAAGGTTGCCTGTAGGACATTGAGAGCCATCCTCAGAAGGTTCTGTCCAGAGGATGCGAGCAAACATACGCCCTCTTGGCTAAGACCTCTTGGGCGATCTTCTTTATGTTGGCATCATTGTTCTCCGGGGAATCTGGAGAGAACACACCCCAATTCGTTCACTGATCTAATGCATTGCATTGACTAGAGTTATTAGGCGGATGGTAATTGGAACAGTATGAAGAGCGTATGCAAGTGTTAGTGACTGACTTATGGTTTGTAAGGTTGTGAAGGAAATTCTACAACATATGCAAGCGCTTTGTCTTGCTATGCAATAAAACGAGAAGGGCTGGTATCAATTACAGCTGTGCGTTTTACTCACTTTTTTGAAGCTGAGTCAACAAGAAGTTGTTCTTGAAATGAGCATCCTTGCAGAAAGTGTTGGTGAGCAGCACCTGAAAGCCAGTAGAGATTTAACGAGGCTGTTTACATTAACGATTTCAAAATTAACGTGCAAGCAAATTTCCTCGATTATGAGGTTTTTGTTGCCAAAAATACTTCACACTCTCTCACCTAAGAACAAGTCAACCAAAGGAAAATTGATAGGAAAAAAACCCCACATGAAATTATGAAATGCATGTTTAAAAGCATGTATAACATTTTTTTGAGCTGGATAAAGCCAATATGCAAGCAAGCAGCGCAGTCACAGCATGACAAGTCATTAAAGTGTTTCCGTCAATTGTTTCTCCCATGCAATATCAAAACAGCTTTGCTGCTATAAATTAAAATTCAGCTAAAAAGCCTCCCAATCCACTTCTAAGAAATGGGTTATTTGTCACACTGCAACATTCGCAAACAAATAAAATGATCCTTTCAAGTTTAATCCTCTAAATGGGTGAAGTAAATGAATCGTAACCCTAATCTGTACTTGTGCCATCCTTTATTTAAATGCTTTGTCTTGAACACTGAATAAAAGGTTGAAGGAACATTTCAAACTGAGAATCGGTTTGTGCTCTTGGTTTTGAAACTGACCTTGTGACCTCAGTGTATAAGGTTTAAGATTCTCTTACCTCGTGGTCATGGTTGCGCAGGCCGATGCTGATGGAGCGACTGGTGCGGGACAGGACGGCTGTCATGGCGTAGAGGTTAATTAATACATCTGCAACTTTCTTCAGCACAAGCTGCTCCTCAACGATCGTCTGCAACGGATAAGTGAAACTGTAATATTAGAGATTTTTGACAAAATGCTTTATATGGGAATCATATATGAGTTTTTTATTCTATGTACACCACCATTCAAACATTAGAATTTTCAGCAACCATTACTCCAGTCTAAAATAAGTTAAAAAGATGCTGTTGGTGATCAAGAAACATTTCTTTCATTATCAATTTAGAAAACAGTTGTGCTGCTTAATACACTACCAGTCAAAAGTTTTTGAACAGTAAGATTTTTAATGTTTTTTTTTTTAAAGAAGTCTCTTCTGTTCACCAAGCCTGCATTTATTTGATCCAAAGTACAGCAAAAATTGTAAAATTTTGAATTATTTTTACCACTTAGAATAACCATTTGAATATATTTTGAAATGTAATTTATTCCTGTGATCAAAGCTACATTTTCAGCATCATTACTCCAGTCTTCAGTGTCACATGATCCTTCAGAAATCATTCTAATAAGCTGTTATTATTGTTATCAATATTTAAAACAGTTGAGTACATGGATTTTTTGATGAATAGAAAGATCTAAAGATCAGCATTTATCTGAAAAAAAAAAAAAAAAAAGCTTTTATACACTATTATAACATCCACTATTCAAAAGATTGGGGTCAGTATGATTTTTTTATTTATTTATTTATTTATTTTTTGGGGGAAAAGAAATGATAGAAAAATCCTATTTTAAATTGTAAAAATATTTTAAAATTTTACTGTTTTTGCTGTACTTTAGTTCAAATAAATGCAGGCTTGGTGGCAGAAGAGACTTCTTAAAAAAAACATTTAAAATCCTACTGTTTAAAAACTTTTGACTGGTAGTGTATTTTTGTGGAAATCGTAATTATTATTTTTTTCAGGATTGTGTGATGAACAGAAAGTTCAAAAGAAACAACATTTTTTTTTTTTTTTTATTGTCACTTTTAATCAATATAAAGCTCTCTTGCTGAATAAAAATATAAATTTCCGATTTTTCTCTATCTAAATCACAGGAATAAATTACATCTTAAAATACAATCAAATAGAAAAGTTATTTTAAATAGTAAAAATATTTAAAAAGTTTTTGCTGCACTTTAGATTAAATAAATGCAGGCTTCGTGAAACATTAAAAACATTAAAAATCTCACTGTTCAAAAACTTCTGACAGGTAGTGTATTTTTGTGGAAATCATCATTTTTTTTTTCAGGATTCTGTGATGAACAGAAAGTTGAAAAACAGCATTTATTATAATTTTTTTATTTTTATTGTCACTTTTGATCAATATAAAGCTCCGTTGCTGAATAAAACTTTCAGATTTGTCTGTATCTAGATTTAAACACTCCATCTCAATATCACATGTCAAGATCTTTCAGTTAATATAGGTCATTCAAAGTAGGACAAATCAAGGCTGTCGGTAATACCCACAAAGAGACTCTCTACAGTATATATTTCACACGGCATGTAGGAAAAACACTGCGGCAGGGGGATTTATTTCTTTAAACGTTTCCTACAAATGAGAATGAATGAAGATGAAACATAGCGCGCTCTAACAGGAAAAACAGTGCGTGGAAATCTGAAGTTCTTCCAGGCAGCTCTCTAGTGACTGCAGTCTGATTACAATAGCACGGCCACACAGACGTTCATTCAAAAAAGAGAAAGTGAGGCCAGCTGTGTGACACATGAACATTACCTCAACCCAACAGGAAAGAAGGGACCAGAGACGAGGTCCCAGCAGCGCTAACGGCCCACGCTAATTACCTTGTGCGTTACAAAAAAAAAACGTCTGCGTGTTAAACGAATGGTAATTTTTCATTTTCTGGCAGCATCCAAAAAATGTGCACAAACTCAAATTAAAAACTGATGGTGGGGAAAATGTGAGATTGATGGGAATGATGAATGTGAGGTTTAGATAACTATAAATATCTGTTTTTTTACGCAAAATGAAAGAACTTTGGAAAGACATTGCTCATCAGTCTGCAGGACTCAAAAAAAAAAAAAAAAAAAAAAAAAAAGGTACAAACTGTGGTTAAAAAAAAAAAAAAAAAATCTGTAAAAAATTTAATTCAGAAATTGTTAAATAAATATTTAAAAATTAAAACAGCTTCAAAAGTTTCAAAATAATGCATTCAGTGATTTTCACACAAAACTTTACCTTTCCATACCGGTACAGTAAGCCTTCCACAGTGGAGCCAAAGTGTGCAGCGTTCTGCTCAAACATTTTGGCGCTCTCCTGTGGGAGAAAGATGACATCATCACTCCTCTGAAAATGAGCTGGGCTCAATTACCCGACCACACGGGTTTAAAGGAGAGATCAGAAGGAAGGATTCTGCCTGATGAAATGTGACTGGCAGGAGAACTAGTAAGATCAGATGTGAGGGTGACATGACTTTTACTGGGCATCCCTGCGCTGCTGTTATTACCATGACGTACATTCAGTTTATGACCACTGGTGTCACTTTACTCTATATTATGACAGACTACAGCTATATAGAGCACAAGCAGCACTGGTTCTGTACCGTCAGACTGGGGTGCACAACACCATCTTTGCCAGTCAGCCCAAAGTCCACCGTCTTCACCACGGAGTCCTTCAGTTTCTTTCCTAGAATCTCAAACACCACCCCCACATTTCCTTTCTTCATCTCCCTGAGAGAAGACAATGCCACATGTTAAAGAATGCAGCTGTGGTACATTTAAATATGAACTAATTATGTAGGACACGATTTTATATTTCTTACATACTTTATTTTTCCTGTTAGTATTTTGCCAGCATACTGCATTCCGGTAAGTGCGATGTACATCCTCAAAATCTCATTAGTGCCCTAAAAGCAGGAAAGAAAAAAAAGAAGCACATTATATAATACATTCAATTGTTTTTGCATGTTGCATGTCTGGAGACTTACTTGTGACAACATGCCCCCTGGTGGTTAAAAAAAAAAACTTTTTTTTTTTTTTTAAATAAACTATTGTTAAATTTCTACACAAATAAAATAAGTAAATTATTGTTCTTTTTTTTTATTCTGTAAGGATGAGTTAAATTAGGGCTCGTATAGAAACTGTAAAATGAAATTCCAGGGCTTTCAAGTACTTTTCAAGGACTACTTTTTTTTTATTTTCAAGGACTTCAATCAGTGATCTCACTTATCAAACAATGTCTTCTCTTTTAAATGAAAACCATTGTTAATTTTCTTAAGGGATTTGTATTTGTGTATACTTTTTTCTTTGTTTTGTTTTTATAACTGTACAGGCTTAAAGGAGAAGTCCACTTACAAAACAAAGATTCACATATAATGTACTCACCCCCTTGTCATCCAAGATGTTCATGTCTTTCTTTCTTCAGTCGAAAACAAATTATGTTTTCTGAGGAAAACATTTCAGCATTTTTTCCCATATAATGGACTGATATGGTGCCCCGATTTTGAACTTCCAAAATAGTTTAAATGTGGCCTCAAACGATCCCAAAAGCGGTTCCCAGCCGAGAAAGAAGGGTCTTATCTAGCATAACGATTGGTTATTTTCATTGAAATAATACAATTTATATACTTTTTAATGTCAAACGCTCGTCTTGTCTTACTCTCCCTGAACTGTTTTGTTCCGGTTCATGACAGTTAGGGTATGTCGAAAAACTCCCATCTCATGTGCTCCCTCAACTTCAAAATCATCCTATATTGGTGTTTTACCTTTTTTGTTAAAGGGGGGTTTGATCTTCTTTGCATGTTCATTTTGCAGAGACTGGGGTGGTACTTCTGCAGTGATGTAGGATGATTTTGAAATGATTTTTGAAGTTGAGGGAGAAAATACGATTGGAGTTTTGACATACCCTAACTGTCTTGGTTCAGAATACACAGAGTTCAACGAGAGCAAGACAAGACGAGCGTTTGAGAATAAAAAGTATTTAAATTGTGTTTTTTTAAATGAAAATAGATAATATCTTTCACTAGATAAGAACCCGTCTGGGATCGTTTACAACTGCGTTTGGGATCGTTTGAAGCCGCATTTAAACTGCATTTTGGAAGTTCAAAATTGGGGCACCATATCAGTCCATTATATGGAGAAAAATGCTAATATGTTTTAAAAAAACAATTTCTTTATGACTGAAGAAAGAAAGACATGAACTTCTTGGATGACAAGGGGGTGAGTGCATTATATGTGAATCTTTGTTTTGGAAGTGGACTTATTCTTTAATGGTTCAATATTTTCTACTATTTAAAATAAATTTCATACAAAAAAAGAAAAAAAGATTTGTGAAACTACTACGAAATCTTGATCTAAAACAAATGGTTCACAGTATACGCTCTGAAGTCCCAGAATGAAACAAATGATTAGCGAGCCTGCACTGAAGTCTTGATATGAATCAAATGTTTCACAAATCTGTGCTCCAATGTGAAGCAAATGACTTGTGAACCTGCTCCGCAGTTCCAATCTAAATCAAATGATTTGTGATACGTGCTCCGAAGTCTTGATCTGAATCAAATTTTTTGCGATATACGAAGTTCCGATCTAATTCAAATAATTCACGAGCCTGCTACGAAGTCCTGTTCTAAATCAAATGATTTGTAATACGTAATCTGAAGTCCCCATCTGAATCAAATGATTCGTGATACGCGACCCAATTGAAGCGCTTCGAAATAGTCGCAGTAATCACTTTGCGACGCAAAGGTTTAATTGATTGAGAGTTTCAAAAAACTCAGTTTCACCCATCACTATGTGCTTTTTAAAATAGTTACAAGCAATGTTGAAATTTAAAACTGATTGGCTCTTTTAATTTGATCTGTTTTTTCTTGCTAGTGAATTTCTTGAAATGAATGATCGAAATCACAAGTTTGAATCAATTGGAATGGTTATGACTATAATGGTTCATCTGTTCCTCTTTTCACGTCTTCAGCCATGTTTACACAACATTGTCAGTTTTGCTAGTTTTGTTTTATTCTTTTTTTTTTTAACTAGTTTTATTTAATAAAATAAGCGAAAAAAGTATTTCGTTTTTTGAATTGCTTGAATTTTGCGTGAAAAATATTAAAGATATATAAAAAATTAAACACTTATTTCATAGATGCATTGTCTTTCAATAATTCAAGCACTTTTCAAGTACCTCTTCATGAATACTGTACTTTTCAAGCACCTCTACAAGGGTTTTCCAGGCCTTAAATTTCAAAAAGTCCAAATTCAAGTACTTCAAGCACTTTAAGCACCGAGCCCAGGTTAAATTTATCAAAAGTGACAGTAAAGCCTTTAATAATGTAACAAAATATTTCTATTTAAAATAAATGCTGTTCTTTTAAGCTTCCTATTCAAAGAATTCTGAAAAAAAGCATCAGTTTTCACAAAAATATTAATTAGTTATTTTCAACAGTGATAATAGTAAGAAATGTTTCTTGAGCACCAAATCAGCATATTAGAATGATTTCTGAAGAATCAGAATGGAGTAACACCTCCTGAAAATGTAGCTTTACAATAACAGGAATAAATTTAGTTTTACAATAAATGAAAAACAGTTTAAAATGTAAAAATATTTCACGATGTAATTCTTTTTTACATTAATTTGAATAAAAAAAAAATGGAGTCTTAGTGAGCATAAAAGACTTTTTTCAATAATCAATCTAAATGGTAGTGTACATTTAAAGCAAATAAAGTGATTTTGCTCATTTGACTTAGAAAAAAAACACCACACATATTACAGCGGTGCAAAACATCTTGTTCCTCATCATGTTCCTCTGTACCTCAAATATCTGGAGGATACGGCAGTCCCTCAGGTAGCGTTCGTAGGGATAGTTCTTGGTGAAGCCTAGTCCTCCTAAAACCTGCAGTGCTTCACTCACACAGATCCAGCTGCCCTCAGAGCTGAAGACCTGTATAATCACCATTGCTCCAGTGTGTCATTTTTCATTTATAATAAGACAAAGTTCAAGTGATTATGACTTCAGGTTACTGTACCTTGACCATAGCAGCCTCCAGAGAACAGTCTGGGACTCCGGGTCGGTCCATCATTCCAGAAGTGAGGTAAGCCATGCTCTCCATCACAAATGCATTCAGGGCCATGGTAGCAAACTTATCCTGTGTCAGAGAAAAAGAAAACCATATGCTGAATATTAATAAACTACTTAAATAACAACAGAATCATTTAGTATGACTAAATAAGACGTATAATATACCTGAATCATTCCAAACTCAGAAAGGCTCCTGCTGAATTGTTTTCTCGTGCATGCATATTCTGAAGTCCACTCTGGAATGATGTGGAATGTAAATTGATTTAATTAAAAAGAAATTTAAATCTACATTTAAAGGATAAGTAATGAAGTGATTTTTTTTTTTAACATACTCACCTATCAGCTTTTTGATCATCCCTGCGCCTGCACTGCCCATGCTGAAGCGCCCATTATTCAGAATGTTCATGGCAACCTAAAGATGATGTGTACGTCATGTGTCAATACAACATCATGTCATTATAATGTTAAAAAAATTAGCAGTGTAATGTGTTTGGATCACCTTAAAACCACCGCCGACTTCACCAATTACATTCTCAATTGGCACCTTGGTGTCTTCAAATGTAATCTCACAGGCTGAAAGAAAGCAGAAATGTTCAATGAATGTGCATGCAAAAAAGCATCCAAATACAAAACTTAATTTTGAACAATAAATATATTGGTTTTAAATGTTTTATATAAGCTACCATTTTTCGTGATATATTTTACCTACAAATGTGCATGCAAAAAAAGTGTCCAAATACAAGCTTAACTTTAATAATAAATGTGTGTTATTTATTTATTTTAGAAAAAATCTATTTGTTCCATTTCCTAAATAAATGCCACTTGGTTTGATTCTCAACAATTTTTTACCATTTTACAATACCAGTCAAAAGTTATTGAACAGTAATATTTTTTTATGTTTTTAAAGTAGTCCCTTCTGCTCATCAATCCTGCATTTATTTGATCCAAAGTACAGCAAAAACAGTAAAATTTTGAAATATTTAAAAGAACCATTTTCTATTTTAATATATTTTAAAATGTAATTTATTCCTATGATTTTAAAACTGAATTTTTAGCATCATTACTCCAGTCACATGATCCTTCAGACGTCATTCTAATATTCTGATTTGCTGCTCAAAAAACATTTATTATTATTATTATTATAATAATTATTATTATTACTATTATTGTTAAAAACAGCTGAGTAGTTTTTTTTTGGTTTTTTTGTTTTTTTTTAGGTTTTTTTGATGAATAGAAAGTTCGGAAGAACATCATTTATCTAAAATAGAAATCTTTTGTAACATTATAAATGTCTTTATTATCAATCAAGCATTCTTGCTAAATAAAAGTTCATTTCTATAATTTTGAATGGTATAATGTATAATGTTTTAAATATTGATGATAATAATAATAATAATAATAATAATAAAATGTTTCTTGAACAGCAAATCAGCATATTAGAATGATTTCTGAGGGATCATGTGACACTGAAGACTTGAGTAATAATGCTGAAAATTAAGCTTTGATCACAGGAATAAATTACATTTTAAAAGATATTCAAATAGAAAGCAGTTGTTTTTAATAGTAAAAATATTTCACATTACAGCTTTTGCTTTATTTTGGATCAAATAAATGCAGGCTCAGTGAGCAGAAGAGACTTCTTTAAAAACATTAAAAATCTTACTGTTCACAAACTTTTGACTGGTAGTGAAATATATTTTCAAATGTCATGTATTCCTGTGATCCTTCAGAAATCATTCTAATTTGCAGATTTGGTGCTCAAGAAACATTTATTTTTCATTAAAAATGTTGAAAACAGCTGTGCTGTTTAAGATTTTTGTGGAAACCATGATTTCAGGATTCTTTGAGAAAGAAAGTTTAAAAAAATATAATAAATGTCTAATAAAAATACATTTTTAACTGTCTTAAATGTCCATGTTTTTCTCCAGCTTTAAGGTGGAATAATATTGAATCACAAATACATTTCAACATTAGCTTCAAGCTCAAAAGTAGATGAAAGTTCAAACTTACTGTTTGATCCTCTGATACCCAGCTTGTCTTCAGGTTTGCCACTGGTTACACCACCGAACGCCCTCTCGACAATGAAAGCTGTGATCTTATCTTTCTTTTGACCGTCTTTGTCAACAACTTCAGTTCTGGCAAACACAGTCATGATGTCTGCCCAGCCACCATTGGAAATCCAAAACTTGAGAGCAAACATAAACATTTTGTCAAAATCATCCAATGAAGAGATTTCACTAAGCCAAACACATTGACCTGACTGATGCAGTCACCTTTGTGCCATTGAGCAAGAAGTGCTTCCCATCTTCTGTCAGCGTGGCGCGTGTCTGTATAGATGCAGCATCACTGCCGCTAACACATGAGAGTAGTACATTTCATTTAAAAATAATGATCAAACAAGATTTAAATAAGGATAGTTAATTAATCTTTGCTTAAAAGTTGTACCTTCCAGGTTCAGTAAGGCAGAAAGCTGCAATATGCTCTCCTGTTGCAAGTTTGGGCAGGTATTTTGCTTTCTGAGCTTCATTTCCAGCTATCAATATACCCTAAAATGCAGGGATTGTTATGCAAAGTGTCAATCAACACAGAACTTAAAAGAATAGAAAATTTTGCTTTAATACAGGACTCACAATGCAACACTGAAAGTCATTTGCTCACCTTTAGACCAATGGCTTGATGTGCTGCTAGTGTGACTGCAATAGCGCCATCTAAAGATGTGATCTCTCCTAACCTGGCATACATGGTGTTTGAAAGGCCCAGACCGCCTGGAGGCAAACGAGAAGATGAAACTCTCAGATGGTATATCATCACCTGTCCTACGTATGAGGTCAGAGGTCAGTCTCACCATATTCTTCAGGTATCTGGATCCCAAACAGCCCCAGTTCCTTCAGCCCATTTAAAGTCTCAGGAGGAATTACGGCCTCATGGTCAATCTTCTTAGAATCAACTACGGTGATATTTGCACAAGAACAGAAAAAAAGACATTTCTCTGTTATTTGAATAGCTTGCAGGAAAATGCAAAAGCTGAGATGAGGTAATAACAATTCACTAACCAGTAAGAACCTTTTTCATTTCACAATTTACAATTTAACAGCAGATTTCCTTGCTTCCACTCAAGCACAAAAGTTTTTTTGAAACTAATTACATTTTTAATTGTTAATTACATTTAATGCACTAAAGTTACCTTGCTAACATATTTTTTCCTTTTTCTTTTTAATGAAAAACGCTCTTTTAGATTGGAAAAATGAGTCACACAAGCTGAATCCATTGTATTGTTCTAAGAGTAGATGAATGCATGTCAGTATAATATAATACAATATAATATACACAACCAGTCAAAAATCTTTGAACTGTAAGATTTTTAATGTTTTTTAAAGAAGTCTCTTCTGCTCACCAAGCCTGCATTTATTTGATCCAAAGTACAGCAAAAACTGTAAAAAAAAAATATTTTTACTATTTAAAATAACTGCTTTCCATTTGAAAATTTTAAAATGTAATTTATTCCTGTGATTTCAAAGCTGAATTTTTAGCATCATTACTAGTCACATGATCCTTTAGAAATCATTCTAATTTGCTGCTCAAAAAACATTTATTATTATGTTGAAAATAGCTGAGTAGAATTTTTTCCAGGTTTCTTTGATGAATATAAAGTTCAGCAGAACAGCATTTATCTTTTGTAACATTAGAAATGTCTTTATCATCACTTTTAATCAATTTCAAGCATCCTTGCAAAATAAAAGTACTCATTTCTTTCCTTAAAAAAAAAAAAAAATGACTTCAAGCTTTACAATGGTATAGTGTATAACATTACAAAACCTTTTCATTTTAGATAAATGCTGATCTTTGGATCTTTCTATTCATCAAAGAATCCTGAAAAAAAAAAAAAAAGTACTCAACTGTTTTAAATATTTATGATGATGATGATGATGATGATGATAATAATAATAATAATAATAATAATAATACAATTTCTTGAACAGCAAATCAGCATATTAGAATGATTTCTGAAGGATTATGTGAAAAAATATATTCAAATAAAAAAATAAAAGAAAAATATATTACTGCTTTTGCTGTATTTTGGATCAAATAAATGCAGGCTTGGTGAGCAGAAGAGAATTCTTTAAAAACATTTAAAATCTTATTGTTAAAAAACTTTTGAGTGGTAATGTACATAAATGATATATACGATAATATATGAACAGACATCTCACAATAATTAAACAAAAACAAGAATACACGTTTGTTTTGTACCCACCATCCTCATTGAAAAACTTCTCCACAGGCTGAACAAGTTGGTTTATCTCTTCTAATTCTTCATTGCTTATTTCCGGATAGGGGAAGACTTCAGCCTGAAAGATGTACATACAGTTTTAATATAACACTGCAGTCTTATCCAGAATATTTACCCATCCGCTGTAATAACAACAATAAATATTATGAAAATTATCGTCGCCATTATTTATCACCTAGCGGCTTGACCTTTTCTCAAGTGGTGTCGTATTTAATATGTATGCCAAATATGTACACACAATAATACAGTAAATTATTCAGCAGTTTGTTGACAATACCTTGTTTACTTTGCCCAGGAAAAGATCTTTGGCATATGCCAAACTCCTCGCACTGGATCTAAAGAAGCGCCGCGACTGAAAGCGATGCAGACAATCTCCTTTTTGCGCTCGAACAGCGAATAAATTTCTCCCAAGACTGACTGATCTTGACAAAACAAGAAGTTTGTTCAGGTTCATCTTCAACATTGATACTCACCCCTATCAACCTACGACTGGCTGAAACACCTTTCACCCATTTTCGTCTCACATTGATGACGACACAAGTCCACTTGAGTGCAGTTCACTTCATGCCCTGCAGATGTCAGTGTTTAGCTGCACACAAAATATCATTCATTTCACTGCTGAGGGAAAACATTGATCGTGAATTCTCTGTAGTCACTAAATTTAGCACAGTACTTGTTCAGATTTATGTGAATACCTGCGTTCAGATATTACTGAAATTACTGTATTTAGCACTTCAGTGGGGCTCTTTCCTTCCAGTCCTTCTTTGGGCAGCGACGCCGCCGTTAGTGTTGACAATGAGGATTTAACTCGCAAAGCTGCTCTATTTATAGCCTACAGCATGTCAGACAGACGCAGACAAAAAGGGCACAGAGTGTCTTTCTCACCACCTGTCTGTAGGTCACATGCATAAGAAACGGTTTATCCACCCTGCTGAAAAAAACAATAGAAACCATCACAGAATTTGTAATGGTTTTACTGGTTATAATGGGAATTGTATTGCTTTTAATGGACACTAGGCTAATGGACCCTTTGGGTTTCTACTGGTAATTGGTCACCTTTTATTGGTGGCTTGTTAAAACCACTAAATCCTAATGGAATATGTCCCAAAACACACTACAGAAAACAATTTTTAATGGTTTTAATGGTTAAAAGTTGGTGGTATGTAGTTGGTGGTATGTTCTGTGATGGTTTCTATAGCTTTTTTCAGCAGGACAGTCATTCACAACTATTGTGCAGAGTATGAATCATAAAGCTTTTAGCCTTATCATATTTAATGACAAAAACAGTGGCATGCGAAAGTTTGGAAACCTCTTGCAGAATCTGTGAAAATGTGAATAATTTTAACCAAATCATATTTACTACTGTCCTTATAAGTAAGATATTTTACTTAAAAGATGTTTACATATAATCCACAAGACAATAAATAGCTGAAATTATTAAAATAACCCTCTTCAAACGTTTAATACTGTGTGTGGTTACCTGGATGATTTGCGACTGTTTGTGTTTTGTGATGGTTCTTCTCGAGTCCCTTGTTTGTTCTGAACAGTTTAACTGAGCACTGTTCTTCAGAAAAATCCTCCAGGTCCTACAGATTCTTCAGTTTTCCAGCATCTTTTGCATATTTGAACCCTTTCCAGCAGTGACTGTATGATTTTGAGATCCATCTTTTCACACCGAGGACAACCGAGGGACTCAATCATTATTAAAAAAGGTTCAAACATTCACTGATGCTCCAAAAACACAATGCATTAATAGCCGAAGGGGGAAAACTTTTGAACAGGATGAAGATTTTTCAAATTTTTTTTTTTTTTAAATATAATTTATTTTTCCTTCAGAGGCAACAGAAGATACTTGCATGTTTCCTGGAAGACAAATTAAGTACAATTTACCTTCATCTTCAATTCCAAAAGTTTATACCCCCTGGCATCGTGTTTCCTTCTGGAGCATCAGTGAATGTTTAAAGCTTTTTTTAATAGTTGTATTTGAGTCCCTCAATTGTCAAAATCATACAGTCACTGGAACAAACAAGGGACACATGAACAACCATCACAAAACAAAAAAGCAGTCGTAGATCATCCCGGTAACCACACACAGTTTTAAGAACCAAGGGTTCCCAAACTTTTGAAGGATTCTAATAATTTCAGCAATTTTTTTTTGTCTTGTGGACTGAAGTCTCTTACTCTCACCAAGGCTGTTTATTATTATTATCAATGTTGAAAACTGTTTTCAGTGTATTTTTTGTGATGTCTTGACTCCAAACGTGTAATTCAGACCTTATGTAAGGATGTACTGACCTTGAGTTTGACATCCACAAATATAAAGATACTGAGAAACTCAAGTTCATCAAAGCTCATAAAAGCTCTCAAGGAGTACTGAAAAGATAGAGACTAACCTACCAGTTATTCACAAAATGCTTTAGTTCATCACTATTAACAGAAATGTATGAAAATGTCAGACTATTGCAAGAATTCTGAGAACCACCAAACCTTTCATAAAACCAGTTATGCAATGACCTCGCTGACTCAAATGAATGTATTTCTCAGGATTCATATATTACAATACAAAAAGTTATTCAGAAAATGCCTTTTGAGATTCACGGAACATGTTAAGGACTTGGAGACATGCAACGTGTGCTTTTATACAGAACAATACAAGTTAAGAATTTTATGGTATATTGTTTTATTTCATGTTCTCAACATGGTCACAGTTATAGTTAAACATCAATAGGGTCTCGTCATCTACTTAGAAACAGAATGCATATTAAAACCATCCTCTCCTTGTTTGGTAATTAAAAAAAATGAAATGTATGAGTGGACGCACATGAAAGGCGATGAGAGTTATGTAACAGTCGACTTATTAAAGAAGATCCTATGACAAGTTCAAGAAGTACATTTGGTAGCAGAAGCGGTGTCATGTTAATATGAGTCTCTTTGAGGTGAAAAAGGACTACACCGTCAATGCGATGGCTAAGCGAAAAACAAAAAAGTATAATACAGACTATGTACACATAAACCCAACCCCTTACCCTTACACTTTCCCTTTATCATCCATATTAGATTTATATATGATATGCTTTTTTTCTAATTTCTCACATTGGTTTGTGATATATACAGTGACACAGGCTTTTTACAGAATAAAACAGAAGTGTAATGATCTTTTTAGGAGGGGTAAACAAGTGATATACATGCCGAAATGCAGTGGCACAGCATAAAATGTAACAGCAAGCCAACATCATTAAAAAAACAAAACAATAAAACCAAACAAAAGATGAAAAAAAAAAAAAAAAACAACTAAACAAAAAGAGCACATTTCTTCATCTTTAAATAAGCTCACATTTCAACCAGAGGTGCTAGGCATCAGCTGCATGCAAAGCTTTGAGACGTTTGGAGACTTGACCGTCCAGTACTGTACAGTACAAAGCTGAAGCACCACAATACATTTACAACACACTGCACTGAAATCCATAAAAAACATTCAACACAAAGATGAAAAACCTTAAAAAAACCCATAAAGAGACATTTTCTTGACAGTTCCTTGAATTTATGCTGGGTTGTTTAGTCAGAAATGGCTTCGGGTGATCACATTCGTACAGAGATGGTCTGTCCTAGTCTGATTAATGCAGTACTGTACAAATTACTGGCCTCGGTGCATCTTGGGAACAAGCCAGGTGTTATGAAGTCTGATAATGACATAGACGTGGATTTATGCTCTATTATCCGTAAGATTCTATTATTATTATTATTATAATACGGATGTGCCCCGGTGGCACTTCATTACGATTAGGCTACCGGCTAATATTTTCCTTTATAAACTATTTGACAATCAGTGTTTGATTTTTCAAGCCCAGATAAACAAACAGATGTCTCCTAATTGAATCTATTTCGGTACGAAACAGCATAAAGACGTTTTGAATGAAGAGAAGTCTACAGATTTTAATATGTTCATCATCATCGTCATCATCATCATCACTCATTTAACAACGGTCAACTGTAACACTGATAATATCTCTGGAAATATGCAATATCTAGAGAATATTTTGTACAATATACATGCAAGAGTACTTTAGTTGACATTCCTGACTGTAAGGTAAAACAGAGACCTGGGAGAACAAAGATGTTGGTGGGGGGCGAGAAACAATATGGGGTTTGACGTATGATATTGGAAATATGATAACAAATACACAAACAAAACAAACCAACCAATCGGTCGCAATTTTGAATTTACAAAACTGAAACATACATATTGCACATGATTAATTAAAAAAAAGAAAAGAAAAGAGAAACAACGCACAGCAAATGACGTCTGACACCGGTCTCGACTAAGAGAGCTCATTTCAGCCGTGGTTTCTGTACATTAAGTGATTATTTACAAAGACAAGTGCTGTTCAGAAGCTCTGTGCTTGAGTTAAAAGAGCGTCGACACACAAAACTATAACATCGAATCACAGCTCCGTCACCGTTGATCTACTTACAGTATAAAACAAGTCAAAAATTGAACCGAGAAAGGGGATATGTGTGAAAAAACATGTCCAAATCTGTTCCGAGTGAGAACACATCCGTCCGACCCACTGCTACATATTATATGCAGTTTACATTACATTAGATTACATTACATTAGCTGTGTTTTCTGAGCAAGTGAAAGGCATTCTCACAGGAGGACAGAAGAATATGTATCAAATCTACTTCATTTCCACACAGAAGAGGGCACACGCTCAGCCTGCTGAGAAAAATCAACATCTCTGCACAAACTACGGGGAGAGAATTCGATCAGCTTTGAAGAGCAGCCTGCTTTCCTCCGACACAAACGCTACCCCTAATATGTTAGACGTCAAAATAGCCTTCTGCGTCACGCCGGCTTTACCATAAACATCTTCAAATGTACATTTATTTCATATTGATTTATTCATCTCTAAAAAAATAGTTAAAAAAATAAAACCATGTTGCAGCAGTGGCCTGACGAGTCGAGGCCGTGGAGGATCCATCCATTCCGCCCTCCCCGTCCCACAGTCCCTGTGATTGGTTTGCGCTACGTATATCCCGAAGGAGGCGGAGCGAACGCAAGCCGGAGATTCCGGGAGAATCTTCCAACTCCAAAGGCAACCAATAATTTCCGTGTTGTTCAATTGGCCACCAGCTGAGTTCGGTATCGGTGAAAACTAGCAACGCCTACGTCGAATGTGTACACAGAGAATACTGAGATTTTATCTGAGGCTTCGGATCATTTTTGTCCTATAACAATAATAATAATAGCTGCTAATATTATTATTATTATTTTTTTTTTACAAAATACTATATGCACGACATACACAAAGCAAATCTTTTTTCGTTCTTTTTTCTATTTTTTGGAATAACTCAGTCACTGCTTTTTAATAATTGGCACGTTATAGTCCCCTAACTATATCACAGAAATGTGTGGTCTACAGCTACATTAAATACTGGAACACCACTCGTTGTGACCGATTTCTCTCAAACCGTTCTGCAAACTAATAAGCAGGCTATTTGATAATGCATTTAGGTAATTAAGTACAGGAAAACAGTTGCCACGGTCTTTTGCGCATGCTCTTGCTTCACCGCCAAAGTCGAGAGGGTTGAAAGTCTCTAAAATCGAGCCTAAAGAAGCAGCAGCAGCTTTATCTGGGGCTCTACAGCTTGAGCAATGACTGGTAAGAACTGATGATTTGAGTTCTAGCCGCCCCAAAAGAGAAGGCCGGTGCTACACAGTGTGGCTCCCCTTTGCAGAGGAAGCTGGATGAGTTGAAACGTGAGTCAAGGTGCCCTTTTGTTCGTGTCCTGGTAGGCACAGCAACAATCCGTCGCACGTTACAATCTAATAAGAGGCCCAACGGTCACCCCGCCAAAACGGTCCCATTCCCAAGAGGAGAGAGTTTGTGGATGTGCTCAAACCACAGTGCTGATGCCGCTGTGTTTGGGCTTGGTGCTGCTGGACGCCGGAGGAGGGGCTGGAGGCTGACTGTGGTGGTGAGGTGCATGCTGGGAGTGGGAGGGGTGCGAGGGATGCGGCCCGTGGCCGTGGGAACCGTGCGAGTGGCTGTGAGAGGACGAGGGCCCGGGCGGGGGGTGGTACTGGTGGGGCGGGTGTTGAATGTGCGCTGGAGGGTGATAGTGATGGTGGTGGTGGTACGGAGGAGGATTCTGCATGTGGCAAAACTGAGGGTGGTGGGGGTGCATCTGGGCTTGGGTCTCGGTGACGCCCTCGCGGGCCGTGTGGTGCAGGTTGGAAGGGTGCGGGGTGTGAGAGATGAGTGTCGGGTGGGAGGGGTGGGAGGACTGGGGAGGCAGAGAGGGCGACTTGCCCCGCTTGGTGCCGAATAGGGAGCCCAGGAGAGAAGAGGAGTTGGGGATGGACTGCTGGCGGGAGGGGCAGTCGCGGCTGGAAGTGGCTCGACGCCGTATGTGGGGGCTGCTAATGATGGACCCCTGCAGGAGGACGAGGGAGAGAAAGAACAGAAAAGTTAAACACGAGATGTGTACAGCATGCTTAATGAGTCAAGAGCAGACTTCCATGTATTTAAATTTCACATTCTGCATTCTAAAATTTGAAATGTTCATTTGGCTTGATCTAATTAGTAGAGTTGGGAACCAAGAATCCTGTTTCAAAAACAGCGATGATTTTCATGACATTCGGTTTGTTAACAAGCCCTTATTTTTTGACCAGTGCAGTCTAATCCACAAATTATTAAAAAGACTCACAAATGAGTCCTGAACTCATGAGTTACTGGTTTGAATTATTGAATGAATCGATTTGATTTTTAAAGTCATTACTTTTCAGTGTTGCCAAGACTGTGATTTTCCCGCGGAATTGGGCTACTTTAACATTGTTGGCACGGGTTGTTTTTGATGTTGAATCGACCCCAATAATGTGATATTTAGCCCTTGAAATGCGAATTTATCAGAGGAACCCCGATAAAAAAACGGAATGCATTTTTTAACGCGATTGGGCTAGTTTTGAGTAGCAATTCGGCAGGTTTTGTTGTTGAAACCTGGCAACCCTGTTACTTTTATCATCTAAATCAAGAGGAACCACAAACTGTTATGAGACTTAAAGTTTAATTCACGTCCAGAATAAAAATTTCTTGATAATTTACTCACCCCCAAGTCATCCAAGATGTTCATGTGTTTCTTTCTTCAGCTGCAAAGAAATTAAGTTTTCTGAGGAAAACATTTTTAGGATTTTTCTCCATATAGTGGACTTCCCAAAGATTTGACCTTCCAAACTGCAGTTTCAGTGCAGCTTCAAACGGCTCGAGCCGAGGAATAAGGGTCTTACCTAGCGAAATGATTGGTCATTTTCTTAAAAAAAAAAAAACAATTTATATACTTTTTAACCATAAAAGCTCATTTTGCACTAGTTCTGCGATGCACGTCCGCAACTTCATGCATTATGTGATCAAGTTGGAAAAGTCACGCGCGGTTAGTTCTTCATCTGTGTACTTCGCAAAAACTCCATCTCATTTTCTCCAACTTCAAAATCGGCTGACATTGTGCTTATGACCTCATAATGCTTGAGGTCAAGCTAGTGCAAGATGAACATTTGTGGTTAAAAAGTATAGAAATTTGAATTTTTCTTAGAAAATTACTGATCGTTTTGCTAGAAAAGACTTTTATTTCTTGGCTGGGATTGTGTAGAACACTTTGAAGCTGCATTGAAACTGCAATTTGGACCCATTGGCTCATATAGAAGTCCACTATATGGAGAAAAATCCTGGAATGTTTTTCTCAAAAAACTTAATTTCTTTTCAGCTGAAGAAAGAAAGGGATGAACATCTTGGATGACATGAGGGTAAGGAAATTTTTAGGGACATTCTTCTAAAAGTGAACTAATCGTTTAAATCAGTGCAGTTATTGACTAGCTGTTCATAAAGCAATGTGCAATTAATAACACATTCAGAACAGAGCTTTGTCATAATAAATGGCATTTTAATTAACAATAAAAAGCATTAAAATTTAACTAAAAGTTTTTTGCTTAATGTATTTGTTAAGTAAAAAGTAACAAATATTCAGAATCCAAAAAAAGTGTAATTTGATTTACAAATTGACTCTTTAATTCCCATCCCTAATAATTATATATTTCACAGATACAAACTACCATTAAAAGTTTGGGGTTGGTAAGGTTTATGTCTCTTATGCTCACCAAGGCTATATTTATTTACCAAAATACAGTGAAAATGTATACAAATTGTATAATTTAATTACAATTTAAAACAACTTTTTCTATTTCAATATATTTTAAAATGTAATTTATTCCTGTGATGACAAATCTGTATTTTCAGCATCATTACTCCAGTCTTCACTGTCACACCTAATGATTCCTTATAAATTATCTCAATATGTTAATTAGGTGCTCAGAAAACATTTTGTATTATCCAACAGTTAACATTTTTGTGGAAAATATGATACATTTTTTTTTTAAATTTTAAATAGAAATCTGTTGTAACGTTATAAAAGCATCCTTGCTGAAAACAAATTTCTTTCATATTCTTTAAAAATTAAATCAAACTGACCCCAAACTTTTGAGCGGTAGTGTAATATCGCCCAAAAGGCAATGCAGATTTAATACCCAAAATAGTATCACATAAAAAGTACTCTAAAAACGATTCCATTTATGTAAGTATTATAAAACAAGGACACAGCACTCAAGCAATGCATCATGAACATCCATCAGCAGTTAATGCATTTATAAAAGACTGAAGCAGATCCCTGAAAGCCATGCATTACATGCAAAAGCTGAAACAGGCAAGATTGAGTTAGTCAGCGTTTAGTAATGTTAAAGCGAGCATATGGGCTTATCCTGCATTCCAGGATGGGCTGCCAATCAAACCGGCACACACGATAACCTACGAACTAAATGGGTGACAATCTAAATCCAGTCTATTAAAAAGCATCACCTTTGCTA
Source organism: Cirrhinus mrigala (assembly GCA_036247105.1). Taxonomy (NCBI): domain Eukaryota; kingdom Metazoa; phylum Chordata; class Actinopteri; order Cypriniformes; family Cyprinidae; genus Cirrhinus; species Cirrhinus mrigala. Next base: position 13,203,426 of record CM070017.1, on the reverse strand, counting down.
AACTCCCTCGTGTTTATTATGCTTATCTGCGCACAGATGGGAAACAATTTCAGTGCATTCCGAGAGGAAAAAGGAGCTTAGGGCTGGAGAGGAAAAGGTCAAGTAATTGAAAGTTGGTGAGGAAATGAAGACTTACACTTTTTAAAAGTGCTCAAACGCAATTGCTCACTTGGAGCGGCCAAGTGAAACATGCCACCAGGAATCAAATCTAAACAATTTAAGAAAACAAAAAGACACACACGGCCCACGGTACGTGACATGGAATGTTTGCATTAGTTGAGTCATGCTGACTAAGTTGGACCGTGGAGATGTTATGATATGTGATGTGAGCCACAGGGGCAGAATTCCCCGTCATTCCACATAAGCTCCACAGGAACAGGCAGCCCATGCATGCAGGGTGGCCTACTTAGTCCAAAATCAACACCACACACATACAGACAGTGGAAACTACTGAGCAAAGAAGCAACCAAAAAGAAAAGATGGCAGACAGACCAGAGAAATAAATAAAGTTGCAGTTTCAAAACGCAACACTGTCACACAGAATAGCGGCCTTTTGTAGGTTCTTGCGTCCTATATCACGGTACTTACTTCCATATTGCTGTCTAGAGATCCTGCACTGCTGCGGCGCCCCCGCTTGCCTGAGCGAGACATGCAATATGATAGATTAGAGCACGCTCGAACAGTCAGATATATAGAGGCGTGTGTAGAGGCATATATATCCTGCCTGCCTACAGGGGCGCTATTGAGACACCAAGCAAGCAGCCGTTGTCTGAAAAAGGGATAAGGGAGGGTAGAGCCAGGTGGGTTGGGAGCTTTTAAAGGGCCAGAGGATGAGGGTATACTGGTCCTAACATCAGTGAGCATAGAGCTGCATCCCTAGCAAACTGAGTTTGATGACTATAAGCAAACTGAAGGTCCCTAGACTAGATCGCAGCAGCAGCTGAACAAAAGCAAGCAAAAACAGTGAAACAAATTTTTATCATTTTTGATGGACAAATACAAATGTGGCAGCCTAGACTGGCAGTATGAAACCACTGTCAAGCTTTAATAAGTATTGAATGATTGAATGTCAATGTTAGGAGAGCTATTAACTGCTGGACACGTAGCTTTGTCTTAAAGGAACAGTTTACCGGAAAGTTGCTGATCATTTACTCGCCTTGAGGCTGTCCAAGATATAATTTGGTGAAATTTAGCATTACATCACTTGCTCACTGATGGATCTTCTGCAGAGAATGGGTGCTGTCAGAATGAGAGTCCAAACAGCCGATAAAAACATCACGACAATTTACAAGTAATCCATACAAATCCAGTCCATCAATTAATGTCTCATAAAGTGAAAAGCGGTGTTTTCGTAAGAAACAAATCCCTCTTCAAGACGTTTTAACTTCAAACTGTTGCTTTTGGGCAAAATAATGAGTCCATAACTCATAATGCTTCATCCAGTGAAAAAGTCCATCCCCTGTTGTCCTCTCAATTAAAACTCACTGATTTGATCTGTGCATATTTCTCTTCTGATTCAGACAGAGAAAGCAGTAGTATAGATAGAGGAACTGTATTTGTTCGTTTCTTACAAACAAATGGTTTTCACTTCAAAAGAGTGAATTACTTATGGATTATTGTGATGTTTTTATCAGCTGTCATTGTGACGGCACCCATTCACTGCAGAGGATGCACTGGTGAGTAAGTGATGTAATGCAACTTTCTCCAAATCTGTTCTGATGAAGAAACAAACTCATCTACTCTACATTTTGCATGGCGTGAGGGTAATTTATATTTTTCGGTGAACTATTTCTTTAATATATTATTTTAAAAAGACTGCACGCATTTTCAGTCTTGTAGAGGATTGCTAGAGTTGGATATTCATAGCTTCGCCAGACATCTCTCGAGTTCACATGTGATGTGTCTCCTGCCGTCAGGCTCAGCGGCCAGCTCGGTTGAGTTCAATTCACACGTATGGAGCGTGACTACGCTGTTAAATGATTGTTCTAACAGAGAAAGCATGTGAGGTCACACTCCACTCTATTTTTTTTTCTGTGTAGTGACTGCTATGTTTAGGGCTCAAAACGATCTGCTAGATAGGGTGAGAAGATATCACAGCTTGTGAATTGTGTGAAGTTCAATTACAGAGTGTGGAAAAACAACTAATGTGGAAGATAATATTTGTCAGGATGCATCTAACTTCATGGCAAAGGACATTCATAATTGGGCTGGGTGACAGGTTATTATTATTTCGATATTTGTTAGCATTTTTATGTAATGTTATAAATGTTGTAATTGTATCATAATTATAATAACAACAAAATAAATGATATTTGTGTATTTCCTCTGAAATTGACATTTTTCAACCCTGAAGAAACGGAGATGTAAAAACAAAAATTCTTAAAAAAATAGTGTAATTTTAGTATTTTATATATATATATATATATATATATATATATATATATATATATATATATATATATATATATATATATATATATATAAATATTTTGTTTTTTTTCAACTAAGAAGCCATGGATATATATATATATATTAGGGCTGTCAAACGATTAATCGCATACAAAATAAAAGTTTGAGTTTGCCTAATATAAGTGTGTGTGCTGTGTGTAATTATTATGTATATATAAATACACACAAATTAATGTATATTTTTAGGAGAAATATGTTATTTTTGTACAAATTATTTTAATTTATTTATAATATAAATTGTATTAAAATTATAATAAATACATATACTTGTAAATATTTCTTAAATATATACATGAATGTGTTTGTATATATATATATATACATAATATTAGGCAAACTCAAACGTTTATTTTGTATGCGATTAATCCCAATTAATCATTTGACAGCCCTAATATATATATATATATATATATATATATATATATATATATATATATATATATATATATATATATATATATATATATATTTTTTTTTTTTTTTTTTTTTTTTTTTTTGCAAAAACAAAAATACTGCAAAAAAGTATAATTTTAGTATTAATAATATACTGTGTATTGTTAGAAATGTTATAATTGTATTATAATTATCTATAATAACAACAAAATAAACCAGATTATAATTAACACATACTATATATATATATATAATTAATCTTAATATAAATATTGATATTTATGTATTTTCTGTGCAATTACCAATTTTTTTTTAAGTATATATTAATATTTTCAATCTTTTTTTTTTTTTTTAACATTTTAGCACTTCACATTATTTCGGTTAGCTGCCAAGGCAAGATTTCTATTTTTTGTTTGTGTTTTAGGTTTAAATTCTTCATTAAACATTTACATTTATTACCGAAAACTGTTTTTAATAGTTATAGTTTCAGTTTTAGTTAACAACAACAACACTGGTAAAAATCTGGTTAGAATAATCAAAGCGTGAATTTGCATACTACTTTAAGGACCTTAAAACTAGTCCAATGACTTTAGAAAACATAACAGTCAAATAAAAACACATTAAACCAATTAAATTCATTTTAAATTGGCAATAAAATCCCTGAATATGTTATCACCCAGCTCTAATTGATAAATAATTGAGGCTACACTAATGGCTGAGGACAAACACCAATTTAGAAGCAAGCATTTAGCGCTCAACTTTGGCAAGAGGCGAAGTATTGTTTGGACAAGACTGCACAAAATAATCTGTTCGTAACAGATAAAGCCAGAAACACAGGACACGTCTTACGTGTGTCTGCACACTCACCTGCATCTGAAAGGTCACGTAAGGAGCTGCTGAGAGCACTTCTTTTGAGGCCTTCACCCATGGCGTAGCTGTCATCCAAACTGGTGCGACTCAGATTGCCATTTCCAGTCTCTTTCTTCAGCCCTGAGCTCTGGGAAATGCTGGGGCGGACCACACCTTTCTGCTTCTCCAGTTCAGCTGCATAAAACAACGTCAGCTTCAATGTTCATGTCATTTCACACACATTATGACTTTCTTTCTTTTTTTTGTGGACTATCCTGGACAATCTTCTCAGCATAATGAATAAGAGCTGCTTACACTCTATTCTGTACTTCTCCATCTCCTGCACCTCTGCGATGGACTCCCGCAGGTCATCTGTGAACTTCTTGCGGTCTTGCGGGTTGGGGGCGTTGAAGTTAATGAGAACCTTGATGTCTGCGCCCGGAAGAGCTGAAGTGAGACGCACTCCATTGGGGTAATCTGAAAAGCAGCAGCGGGAGAGAAATATTTACAGACCCGGCGGATCATGACAGCACTCAGACGTGCCCTTTTCAGAGGGACGCATTAATCGATATTCTCACATTCCGCAATCGCATATGACAGATATTTTAATCTTTTTGTGAGGAAATACATGGTAATACACAACACTTTGAGAATTAATTTGTTTTCAATCAACTGCGAAAGTATTTTACGCCCTTTAACACCTGTTTCGTGTTTTGTTGTGCAGCGAAAAGCCTGGTTTTCACCTGACACGCCAGCACCAGCGTGAGAGAGTGCAACCAAACTGTATGAACAAGGTAATGGTTCAGAAAAGAGCAGAAGGGTCGCTGAGGGTACTTACACTGGTTTTCAAACAGAAGCACCTGCATCCCGTATAGAGAAAAGGACTGCCTGAAGCTGTACGTCACCGAATTCTTCTTCTTCTGGAAAATCTTAGTGACCTGAATCAAAAGCATGTCACATTAGGACCCCATCTGTTCCTAATTATCCTTGCCTCTTTTCTTTGAGCCTTTGGAAAAGCTGTGCAACACTTTCTGTTTCTCTTTTGGAAACATGATGTACACAATTGCTGACCTAGAACTGGACTAAATACGTCTTGCTGACCATTACACAATCGTGACAACAAGAACTTGACAACATAACACAAGACGCTATGATGTAAGAATGTTCGGTCTCATTTTTTCCTGTTTTTACTCGTTTTTTGAGTCATGGGTTATGATGTGTGTGCTGTCTTACCACTAAAAGGTCATTGAACAGGAAGATCTCTCTCTGGTGGAGACCCAGCTTCTGAGGTTTGTTAGGGTCCGGCACTTCGAACAGCCTGCAGTAGCACACCAGTCTGCGATGTGGTAGAGAAAGCACCTGTGTGTGGGACACAAATATTGACTGATTATTGCTGCTGTATATAGTGTGTATACTTTGCAGAGTATATGTTTTCAGTATGCATAAAATAAAATGTCAATTTGGTCAAAACGTGATTGTTTGAAAACAATGTAGCTTAGTAGTTTGAAATGTGGAATAATGCTTATTGTTTCACTAATTTTATAAAAAAATAGACAGCATGCTATGGAGTTTGTATCTCACAATTCTGTCTTTTTTCTCTCGCAATTGCGAGTTTATATCTCACTATTCTGAGATTTTTCTCACAATTCCCGAGTTTATATCTCGCAATTCTGACATTTTTTCTCACAATTCCGAGTTTGTATCTCGCAATTCTGACATTTTTTTTCTCACAATTCCAAGTTTACATCTCGCAATTCTGACATTTTGTCTTACAATTCCCAGTTTATCTTTCGCAATTCTGACATTTTTTCTCACAATTCCGAGTTTGTATCTCGCATTTCTGACATTTTTTTTCTCATAATTCCAAGTTTACATCTCGCAATTCTGACATTTTGTCTTACGTTTCTGAGTTTGTATCTCACTATTCTGACATTTTTCTCACAATTCCTGAGTTTATATCTCACAATTCTGACATTTTTTTCCTCACAAAATTCCAAGTTTACATCTCGCAATTCTGACATTTTGTCTTACCATTCCGAGTTTATCTTTCGCAATTCTGACATTTTTTTCTCACAATTCCGAGTTTGTATCTCAGAATTCTATCATTTGTTCTCACAATTCCGAGTTTTTACCTCGCAATTCTGACATTTTTCTCACAATTCCGAGTTTGTATCTTGGAATTCTATCATTTGTTCTCACAATTCAGAATTTTTACCTCGGAATTCTGACATTTTTTCTTACAATTCCAAGTTTGTATCTCGCAATTCTGACATTTTTCTCACAATTCCGAGTTTGTATCTTGGAATTCTATCATTTGTTCTCACAATTCAGAATTTTTACCTCGGAATTCTGACATTTTTTCTTACAATTCCGAGTTTGTATCTCGCAATTCTGACATTTTTTTCTCACAATTCCAAGTTTACATCTCGCAATTCTGACATTTTGTCTTACCATTCCGAGTTTATCTTTCGCAATTCTGACATTTTTTTCTCACAATTCCGAGTTTGTATCTCAGAATTCTATCATTTGTTCTCACAATTCCGAGTTTTTACCTCGCAATTCTGACATTTTTCTCAGAATTCTGAGTTCATATCTCAAAATTCTGACATTTTTTTCTCACAATTCCAAGTTTGTATCTCGCAATTCTGACATTTTTCTCACAATTCCGAGTTTGTATCTCGGAATTCTATCATTTGTTCTCACAATTCAGAATTTTTACCTCGGAATTCTGACATTTTTTCTTACAATTCCGAGTTTGTATCTCGCAATTCTGACATTTTTCTCACAATTCCGAGTTTGTATCTCGCAATTCTAACGTTTCTTACAATTCTGAGTTTATCTCGCAGTTCTGACATTTTTTCTCACAATTTCAAGTTTATATCTTGCAATTCTGACATTTTTTCCTCACAATTCCGAGCTTATACCTTACAATTCTGACATTTTTCTCACAATTCTGAGTTTATATCTCAAAATTCTGACATTTTTTTTCTAACAATTCCAAGTTTGTTTCTCGCAATTCTGACATTTTTTCTCACAATTCTGAGTTTGTATTTCGCCATTCTGACTTTTTTTTCCCAATTCTGAGTTTATATCTTGTAATTCTGACATTGTTTTCTCACAATTCCAAGTTGATATCTCGTAATTCTAACATTTTTCTCACAATTCTGAGTTTATCTCACAGTTCTGACATTTTTCTCACAATTTCAAGTTTATATCTTGCAATTCTGACATTTTTTCCTCACAATTCCGAGTTTATACCTCACAATTCTGACATTTTTCTCACAATTCTGAGTTTATATCTCAAAATTCTGACATTTTTTCTCAATTCTGAGTTTGTATTTCGCCATTCTCACTTTTTTTTTCACAATTCCAAGTTTATATCTCGCTATTCAGATTTTTTTTTCTCAAAATTGCATGATATAAACTCCAATTATGATGTGGGAAAAGACTTTAATGTTCTCAGAATTGTGAGTTGATATCTCACAATTGTGACTTTCTTTGAGTTTATATTGTGCAATACTGACTTTATAACTTGAAACTGTGAGTTTGTATCGCACAATTCTGAGAAAAAAAGTCAGTTTTTTTTTTTGAAAATACTTTTTTTGTATCCATGGTTATCTAGACTTAAAAAAATTAAAGACAGTAAGAAGAATAAAAACAGTAAACATTATACTCACACATCCAAGGCCATGATGCAAAGACCCGATCTGAAAAATGAAAAAATGAGACTGATGAATAAGGATCATAGCGAGAAGACAGAAGGGAGGCTTGAAGGTCAGAGAGTAGTCTCTCACTCTTGTTATCAAGACCCCCCTCCATCTACCTGTCAGATGTGAGCAGTGCTGTATGAATGGGGTGAGAAGGGAGGTTAATGAGGAGCCAAACTGCTGCTGCTTGAAACTGAGACAGGAAGTCTCGGCCCATTTTCAGAAAACTAATTACAGCACCCGGGATGCAGCATCTGCAGGCAGGGGTCTCAGGCACAGCAGCCTTCTATCTAAAGCTCCACAGGAGATCTCCATTATGTCCTCTGCAAAGATGCGTGGAAGATACACCAGGAAGAAGGTTTTCCTGGCAACCAAGCCATGTGTGCCATTTCCATTAAAGCTTAAATGTTAATTATTTCAGCTCGGAAAACCCACAGCGCCTCCAAATTCAACTGTGTGACAGGCACTCGATGTGGTAACAAAGATACAAGTTCATTACGGAAACAGCTTCAGTTAGTTTAGCCTTGGGAGAGACCAACAAATCTGCTGGAGGGGTGATGTATATTGTACTGATCTTATGTGGATTATACAACCCTCCAGATCATACAACATGCATGTTATTTTTTATTTAGTACAGACCTGAATAAGATATTTCACATAAAAGATGTTTACATGTAGTTCACAAGAGAAAATAATAGTTGAATTTATAAAAATCACCCTGCTCAAAAGTTTTCATACACTTGGTTCTTAATACTGTGTTGTTACCTAAATGGGCCACAGCTGTGTTTTTTTTGTTTGTTTGTTTGTTTGTTTATTGTGTTCATGAGTTCCTTGTTTGTCCTGAACAGTTAAACTGCCTGCTGTTCTTCAGAAAAATCCTTCAGGTCCCACGAATTCTTGAAATTCTTGAAATTCTTGAAATCTTGAATTCTCGAATTTCAGCATTTTTGTGTATTTGAACCCTTTCCAACACTGACTGTATGATTTTGAGAGGCATCTTTTCACACTGAGGACAACTGAGGGCCTCATATGCAACTATTACAGAAGGTATTAATAGCAACTATTACATGTTTCCCAGACGACAAAATAAGTTAAATTTACCATGATCTTTAAATTAAAAAAGTTTTCAGCCCGGCTCCAAATGCATCGTATAAAAAATAACATGCATTTTCTATGATCCCTCTTATTTTGGTAAAATATATTCATCAAATAAAAATATTTTATTTCAAACATTAAATATATAATACATATGCCTCCTCCACAGAGTAACTTCTATGTTTGTAACTAGCTATACTGCATGATAAAGTGGTTGAGCTCAGAGCAGGTGAACTGTCAGTAGATTTAATCTTTAGGTAACTCTGAAGGCCTCTGTGGAGAAGCAAATCCCATTTATCATTGCAAAGCATCACACAGTCCTCGCCACATGACTTACATTCACACAGAGACACCACAGTCAGACACCGTGAAGGTCTCAAGACAGGCATTAGATCTGTCATAAAGAAGAACATCTTGTAGATAAAGAATCTTCTAAGACTTTCAATGTCATGTGGCTCTTGAGGATAAAAAAGTGTTTGTAAATGCTTACTGACAGAACAATAAAACCTAGATCTACACTGCATAGAGGGACGAAAGCATACAAACACAATAGATGAGAGAAGGAACATGTTTAACCAACGTCCTTGGATCATTTCACGCCACTGGACCATGACTGCAATCGATAAAGTGTCATTTCTAGAACCAGGGTCAATGTAAGTTCACAACATGATGGATAGAGATGGACTGTTCCTGCAGTAAAGTCACTGCAAGTTCCACAATAGAAGTGTGGAAGACAAAAGCGACAATGACACTCACCGGCTTCTTGCCAACGATGAGTTTCTCCACCTTCTGCACCTGGGACACATGGTCTTCGTTAGTTTTAAGCTCTCGCTTCCGGATTCGCTCGTAGATGCCCACCAACATCTCTCTTGGGATGTCCTCTCCGTCGTCCACCCCTATGCACAGAAAGCGAAAAACGAAAGAGAAAGCACATGGATAATTAGGGAATTTAGGGAAATTCTACGAAAGAATTCAAAATGTAAGTTGTAATGATCTTTGTTCATCTTCGGAACACAAATTAAGACATTTTTGATGAAATCCAAGAGCTTTCTAAACCCCAGCGGTTCATACGTAATTTTATGAAGATACTAGAATACTTTTTGTATGCAAAGAAATCACAAATGACAACTTATACAATCGTTATTTAACAAACAATGTTTGAATTATCATGCAAGTTTGTTACCAGAAAGATGTCACTACTATCCAAAAGAGACCATTAATCAGTCTGAAGCACATGCATTAAGTTTAACCAGAACAAAATATAGGGAAAAATTATGAATGGAACAGATTGCAATGTGAATCTCACCGCGAAGGTTCTTTACAAAGTCCTCCAGCTTCATCTTCCTCTCTGGCTTCACGTTTGGGCTGTACATGTCCGTGTTGAGGAGTATAATGGCAAAGGCCAGGATGAAGATGGTATCTGGGTTTCTAAACTGACGCACCACTCCTGGATTGCAGATGCAGTAGCGCTGACTGAATGGAAAAAAAACACACCACAACAACAAATGAACAAAGCAAAACAAATTAATATGAGACTGCAGTTGCACAGAATCAATAGCTGCTCCAGTGAGTAATTGGTTCTAGATGCACTAGCATGACAGAGAATGGTAAAAATGCCACCCTGTTAAAGAGCTATGTTCTTTTGGATAACACTTGAATGGACTTTAAACAGTTCATCTGGAAAGATGTCTGCCTCAAAGGGTTTGGCTATAACAATATTTTTGGAAGGTCTAAGGGTTGTGAGCAGGCACACGTTGGAATTATCTTCGCACGTTTTAAGCTGGTGTCATCGCTCAGATGACAGACGGTTCTTGAGAGCCGATCGAACAATGTTGTCTGTGGGCTAAGGGAGTGTTTTATGTTTTTGTGTTGGTACAATCTAATGAAGCCAAGACAGCAAACTACCTTAAAGAGATAGTTCACCCAAAAATGAAAATTCTGTCATTACTTACACTCATGTCATTCCAAACCTTTAAGACCTTCGTTCTTCTTCGGAACACAAATAAAGATATTTTTGATGAAATCCGAGAGTTTTCTGATTCTGCATAGACAGCAACGCAACTACCACGTTCAAGGGCCAGAAAGGTAGTAAGGACATCAATAAAATAGTCCATGTGACATCGGTGGTTCAACCGTAATTTTATGAAGCTACAAGAATACTTTTTGTGCACAAGGAAAACAAAAATAATGGCTTTATTTAACAATTTCTTCTCTTCCGTGTCAGTCTTTGATGCATGTTAATAAGAGTACCGTGACGCATGCAATGACACTAGGGTTGGGTATCGTTTGAATTTTATCGTTTCCGATTCTGCTTCTGCTTATTGTTTTCGATTCCTAGTTTTGATTCCAGTAAGATAAAAAAAAAAAAATTATATATTTTTTTATAATTGAAACATTCAGATGTCAAACATCCTTATTCTGTCTTTTTACGAAGTGTTCTGTTGCAGCTGAATAACATGAGCAAGCAGCTTACAGAACACTTAGATCTTTTACACTTAGAAACTTTTGCAAATGGTTTTAACAAAAAACCACCACAGCAAGACAACTAGACCAATACATTTCAAACATTAAATTGTTAAAGACAAGTGAAGTGTCAGTAATAAAAAAGGAACAAACAAATGAATTAGCAACAGTAAAAATAAATACAATTGAACAAATTTCAGGAACAGAAATTAAAATCAAAAGTTTACAAACACTATTTTCTTTTCCTAAATAATACATAGATTGATCCTCATTAAACTTCTGAAAGATATTCAGTCAAGAGCAGTGATTGACTTTCTTTTGTTCTTTGATTAACATTAATGACAGGCAGCGGGACAGATGTTTTCTGTGCTCGAGCTTCAGATAAGTGCGCTTTTCGCAAACAGCGTGCACGTTCCTTCCCTCCTTGCACTTAAATAGTTTAAAATCAAATGAAAACGTGAACGCAGAAATTGTTAAGCGGAATCAAAACGCACACGTCTTATTGAATACCTGGTTGTTGGAAATTTGGAACTGGTTCTTGATAACCAACCCTAAATGACACATTTTATGTCCTTACTACCTTTTTGGGGCTTGAATGTGTCAGTTGCGTTGCTGTCCAAGCAGGCTCTTGGATTTAATCAAAAATATCTTAATTTGTGTTCCGAAGATGAACAATGGTCTTACAGGTTTGGAACAACATGAGGGTGAGTAATTAATGATACAATTTTCATTTTTGGGTGAACTATCCCTTTAACTGTGCTTCTTTTTTTAAAGAATCAATTGAAATGTTCTTCACCTGAAGGCTTCAATGAGTCGCTCCACTTTCTGTGCCTCTCCCTGCACCCGGATATGTGCCTGGAATTTTCTCAAGGCTTCATCCAACTCCATTCCAGAGAAATCCATCTCATCTACCACACAGCTGGAAAAAGATAATGAACAAAGTCAAAGGACCGCTACATTCTTTCCTGCACTGTAGAATATCCAGGTTGGTGTACTTCATATTAGTTTGGAAATCATCTGGGGGAAAAATTGCATTTTGTTCCATGAATTTTATTAATTTTCCCAGCACACATGAAGATATTTTACACTGAGAGTGGTCAGTGCTTTTAGACAAAGGAAAAAAGTAGTCAAATCTTTTTTTTTTTTTTATCTTTCCGATAAAAGCAAGTTCTATCAGTCTCTAAATCACGATCATAGGGCATACAAAGCAATCTGAGGGACATTTTGCTCCGGGGATACTCGGAGTGCATTTGATCTCACATGTCAAGATTTACTGATTTCAAGGAAGTGCCTTTAAAAAAAAGAAGTGCTGTCAGACTGAGTTGAGCACAGACTGCATGGCCTTATCTGCCCCCATTATCTTGACTGTTACTGTCACACTGAAAAGGGAGGATGAGTTAACTTAAGAGTGAGAATGAGTTGATTCACTCGCTTCGGAAAAGTACTCCATGAACCCAGACACCTTAGTCAATATGTACAAAGCATTATCCCTCTCTCACACTTTGATTCCAACAGAGGACTGACTGGAATGATCATTTGTCCAATGCAGACTAATTTCAAGCGATCACTAACAATTACAGCAAATTCTTGTGGTTACAACATAAACGAACCAGTTTTACTGACAACAGAATGTTCTGAAATAGAATTAATATTTTCCACCTTTGATCTTTAATGCCCTCTATTTAAAGAGGATGCTAAATGGATGTGGGTACAATGGTAAAGAACCAGTTTCAAAAACAATGGACAGTGATCCTTGATCCTACATGCACTCAAAGCCACATGAGCTCGAAAGGCTTAGACATGGTGGTCAGTTTGTCTCAGGAGGGAACACATAAATTCATAAAGGCTCCAGTGATACTGGCTTAATGTAATTTACCAAGTTAATTCTGCTGTGGCAAAGACAGTGAAGGATAGCAAAAAGCAAAATTACAGAGGAGCATCCTAAAATTAAAGATTATTATGATGGAATGGATTTTTTTTCTTTGTTTTTCTTTATTTGGAGAATTTGTTTTCTTTATTTTTTTGTGAATGTAGGACAAATATGGTTTTCTTGGAGCATGGATTGATTAAATTGAAAAAAAGATTTAAAAAAAAATGAACAGACAGAAATGTGTAATTTTTTTCCTATAATAATATACTTTTACAAGTCCTGGTTTAATAAGCAGAGACAACCAGCTGTAAATAACCCATACACAAAACAAAAAATGCTGAAAATGACTACATTTCTTAAATAACTTTTATATATTTCATTTTGAAAGACTGTTTTTGCACAGTTAAAAGTCAAAAGTTTACATACACCTTGCAGAATCTGCAAAATGTTAATTATTTTACCAAAATATAAGGGATCATACAAAATGCATGTTGTTTTTTATTTAATACCAACTGAAATAAGATATTTCACATACAAGACATTTACATATAGTCCACATGAGAAAATAATAGTTGAATAAGATTCTTAATACTGTGTTGTTACGTGAATGATCCACAGCTGTGTTTTTTGTTTAGTGATAGTTGTTCATGAGCCCCTTGTTTGTCCTGAACAGTTAAACTGCCCGCTGGTACTTCAGAAAAAATACAATGACTGTATGATTCTGAGATCCATCTTTTCAAACTAAGGACAACTGAGGGACTCATATGCAACTATTACAGAAGGTTCAAACACTCACTGATACTTCAGAAGGAAACACGATGAGCCGAAACATTAAGAGCTAGGGGTGAAAACTTTTGAACAGAATGAAGATGTGTACATTTTTCTTATTTTGCCTAAATATGATGTTTTTTTTCAATTAGTACTGCCCTTCAGAAGCTACAGAAGATACTAACATGTTTCCCAGAAGACAAAATAAGCTAAACTTACCCTAGACTTCAAATTCAAAAAGTTTTCATATTTGCATATGAGGCCCTCAGTTGTCCTCAGTGTAAAAAGATGGATCTCAAAACCATACAGTCATTGTTGGAAAGGGTTCAAATACACAAAAATGCTAAAAGACCAAATAATTTGTGGGACCTGAAGGATTTTTATGAAGAACAGCGGGCAGTTTAACTGTTCAGGACAAACAAAGGAACTCATGAACAACTATCACTAAATAAAAAACACAGCTGTGGATCATTCAAGTAACAATACAATATTAAGAAGTGTATGCAAACTTTTGAACGGGGTCATTTTTATAAATTCAATCATTATTTTCTCTTGTGGACTATATGTTAATGTCTTTTATGTGAAATATCTTATTCAGGTAAGTACTAAATAAAAAAATGACATGCATTTTGTATGATCCCTCTTATTTTGGTAATATAATTAACATTTTGCAGATTCTGCAAGATGTAAACTTTTGACTTCAACTGTATATACAACACACCCAACTAACCAAGTTTAATTTGTTGAACTTACTCAAGAACATCTCGGTTGAACTGTTTCTGTCTGTTGCCCAGGAACTCGCCAATCATCTGTCGACTGAGACCTTTTCTCTGCAACAGGAAATGGGCAACTCCCACAGGTGTGTCTGGGACAAATCCTCGCTCAATCAGGTATTGGATGCCTTTTTCAGGTTTCCTAGAGAAAAGAAAAGAAGATCAAGAGTCTGAACAGTGCCTGCACTGGTCCCAAAAAGTGACAAAGCATCTCTCAGATCAAGTATGCTCTTGCATCTGGACCTTCACCATCCAAGATTAAAAGGAACTTAATGGCCCACTGCAGAAACAGGCAAATCCACAATCATCCAAGATTAGAGGTTCCCACTTTAAACAAGGCTTTAAATGAACAAACACATTCTATAACATACACACACTGGCATATAAACATGCACAGCCCCAGCAGTAAGCGAGCACCTTAATCCATTCGATAAGAATGGAAATCTGATTTCAAATACCTCATGATTACAAAACAAATGATCAAAGATAAACCCTACGCTTGAAAAAAAAAAAATTAACCTTGTTTGTCTTAAGTACACAGAGTTTGATGGTAAACTCTGGTTATGAGGGCAGTGTGCTTTCCCACACTCAGCCCAACTAAACTAATAGTGTTCTCATCACGGTTCTAATTGCTTGATCGCTAATCAAATTTAGAGCGCTGAGTGGCAATCAAACAGCACCACATGCATGCACACAGACACGCACTGAATAAATAAATGAGCCAAAACCATAATGAACGTCTGGAAAAGGAAAACACACGTCTGTTGCGCTTTGTGTGCTCGGTTTAGATGATAATTGAAAAAACATTAGCTCCCGGCATTGTTCGCGCACTAAGATCTTTCACAGCTATTAACACAGCTCCGACTGGCGCTAATGAAAATCATTACTCAATGCAACTGAAAACATGACACACCAAAACAGAGTATGTGAGCGGCGTGGGAGTGAGCAAAGTAGCAACAATTTTGCCAGGAGAGAGGTCTGTTCAGTAGCTCAAATAGTTGAGAAAGGTTGTAGGTTTGATCATCCAAATGTAAGTCACTTTTGAGAAAAACATCTGCCAACTGCATTAATGTAGTGTTTAAAGTTTACAAAATGTGTTAAGTATAATGAAATTGCATATGGGCAACAATTCACAGCAAAAGAGACTCTTAAAGGGATAGTATATGGAAAAATAGAAATTCTGTCACTGTAAAAATTCTTGACTCACCCTCACGTCGTTCCAAACCCGTAAGACTTTTTGCATCTTCAAAACACAAATATAT
Organism: Cirrhinus mrigala; assembly: GCA_036247105.1. Classification (NCBI taxonomy): domain Eukaryota; kingdom Metazoa; phylum Chordata; class Actinopteri; order Cypriniformes; family Cyprinidae; genus Cirrhinus; species Cirrhinus mrigala. The sequence goes on along the minus strand of CM070017.1, from coordinate 13,187,777 downwards.
ATAAGATATTTTGGATGAAATCCAAGAGCTTTCTCACTCTGCATAGACAGCAATGCAACTTCAACATCAAGACCCAGAAATGCAGTAAGGACATCGATAAAATAGTTATTTTTTATTTCTTTGCACGCAAAAAATATTCTCATAGCTTCATAAATTTAAGGTTAAACCACTGGTGTCACAAGGACTATTTTAACGATGTCCTTTAATGATCTACCTTTTTGGGCCTTGAATGTGGTAGTTGCATTGCTGTCTAAGCAGAGTCAGAAAGCTCACGTATTTCATCAAAAATATCTTCATTTGAGTTCTGAAGATGAATGAAGGTTTGGAACGATGTGAGGATGAGTGGACACTCCACTCACATACTCTTTTCCCAACTATCTTTCTACAACCAAAATCACACATTCCCACTTCACCTACTTGTTAAAAAGGTTCAGGCCGATGCGATAGTGCCTCTTGCGGATGATATCGTTGCTGAACGCGGGCGAGTCCCAACTGTTGCGTGTCTCTTTATGATACGTCTGCTTGCTAAGAGTCTGCTCTCGAAGGCTATCCCTAGATGAGGACTCCGAACTGCAGTTGATGGTATCATTGGAATTGGAAGTGCTGTTGATGCTGTCGTTATCGCCGTCAGAGAAGTCGGACTCGGATTTGCTCTGCCGGTTGGCGGTACCGTTGATTGCCAGGTGGCTCTCAAGTTGCCTCGGCCGATGCCGAGGAGCATCGTCATCTCTCGCCGGTCCCCGTGGTGGTAGCGCGTGAGAGGGGATGTGTTTCGGGCTGCCCTGCTGGCTGGCGATGCCCCGATCGTAAGCGTTCTGCCTCTTGAGTGAGCTTCGGTCAGAACGGTCGCTCAGCTCAACCGAGCTATCGCTGGGAGGTTCGATGGTGAGCAGGGGAAGGTGGTCTATCCTCAATCTCTGCTCTTGACACTCCAGAGACGGGGTGCTTCGACAGCTAGTGTCCGTGTCGCCCTTTTCGTCCTTATGAGCTAGAGACCAGTAGTCCTGCGAGGAGTTCAAAGAACGTAGACGGAGGTCCGACTCCGTGCTAGAAGGTCTGTCAACTGATTGTGATAAAGGAAGAGGAGGGGAAAGCTCTTCCTCATCTATATAAAGTGTCACATCGCTGTAAGAGGCTGTCATCTCATCTCGCTTACGGTGGTCACTACTGTGGGAAGGCTTGACCTGGTAGGTAACCTCTTGCTCTATGTCTGGATGACCTCTGCTTGGCTCTGGCTGCCCCTCGTCTCCATGTAGGCTGCGACAGTTCAGAGCATCATCTATCGACTCTGCCAACGACTTCACTTGTCGAGAGAAAACATCCTCTAGCTCTGTAATGGCATCCGTGAAATCGCTCTGAACCGCTGGCGACTTCATGTTGGTGGGGACCATTTCCCCACGCTCCGATTGCACCAAGGCTCCTAGTTTAGAACCATCGTCTGTAAGAGACACCTGCTTCCCTTCGAAATACGAACTGTGGACTTTTTCAGGTCCTTCAAACGAAAACTGCATTCTCATATTGGACAAAACTATGCGTCTGGACATGCGGTTCTCCGACATAGAACTCCTGAGGCGCTCAAAGTTCTTGTTCATCTGATATTGACGGAAGGCAGTCTGGATGGTTCGCGCAGCATGTCGGGTTATAAAGCGCCCTCCATACTTGCGCTCCAGCATCTCCACCTGAGGAAACACACAAAGATTATGAACCACTTTTAGCGATAGTAGCAAAACCTAAACGTGCAAATATCCCATACATAATTTTATTTTGTTCTCCCTCCCAATGACCAAACCTCAAGCCAAAAATGGTAAGCCACATAAATAAAAAAAGACAAATAAAAGCCACACATGGTACTATTACAGCTTGGGTATGTTGCCAGGTAGGACGGATAAAACCATTTCATCCCTTATAAAGGCATCATGGACTGAAGAACGCCTTTAGCAAGGGACCTAAGAAACCGTAGTTGTAACCCACTACCATGCAAAAGCCAGCTCAAGACCTTTTTAGCCTGAAGAAAAGGCAGAACTAATCACATTTCTCAGCTCTGCAGGACCTCACACAGAGACGGTGGGCAGCACGCCTCTGGACAGTTACTCTGAATACGAATCACTCTCCCAGCATGCACTGAGTTATGAATCTCATCTCCCAAACCCTGAAAGGTTCTCATTGATCTCATATCAGCCTTTGGGTGTATCAAATTACTTCATATGAAAGACATGCAGTCACCACAAGCAAATCTGAAGGTTTTAATGTTCACCCAACTACAATAAAATAGATTTATTTACACAGTCCTTTGAGAGGAAGTACATCAAGCAAAAGATGAAGCCACTGAACCTCAATCACACTCCCTCTGCACCAAAAAGGCTCATCGCAATATGAATACAAATAGTTGGTGGTGAATTTATGGTTTTTTGGTTGCATTCTAGTTCAAGATCGTGAAGAACTCTACCTGTTTGTCTTGGAGGTCGGTCGAGAGCTCATAGCTCTCAGATAGTGATCGTGAGCGTTTGATGGCCTCTTCTTCTGCCTGTTTGCGAAGGATCGACTGGGAATGCTGGAGTTTGGGTCGCCGGGGGCGCTGCCGTACCTCGTGAGCGTAGAGCGGTGGGCCGTCGAAGTGCTCGCCACTGATGATGGCACTACGGCTCACCGGCCCTCGTAAGTAACCACCACTGTTCTCTAGAGAGGGGCCCGCCTCACCACCCGGAGCCTCACCTTCCACACTGTAAAGGGAAAAAGAAAGAAACTGTAAGTTGACAGTGTTGGTTAGAAAAGATTTAACAACGAGTCAGATGTCCAAGAATCATACTAGACTGACTGCATGATCTGTTTTTGATTCACTAAAAATAACTGACTCATGCGAGTCATTTGTTTTTGAGTTTGACTGTTCAGATTACATCACTGCAGTAAAAACTTACTTTCACGGCTCACAAAGTATGAAGATTCAGACCAAATTTGACAGACTGGCACTCTATACAACACACGCCACCTTGTTTTTCCAGACAGAAAGTTCCTTGTAAATCCCATTATCCACTCCCACAAGCTTACACGTGAGATTACGAGTTGAACTTTGAACTGGTGTGGCAGTATAAAAGCAAACGACTACGTTTATAGCAACACACAATGGTATGCTGCATCTCTGTCAGGAAGAATAAAGAGCAATGAATACACAGGCAGATCCAACACTTTCGGCAAACACAACCAATTGCTTTCTGGATGTCTTCTCTTACACAGAACCCCCAGAGATACTCCTTCGATTGATTAAGTTAGCATTTACTTTAGTACTTAGGTGTAATCTGTGAGTTTCAATCTATGTAGTTCTTTGTAGCATACAGCTTCCGTATTATGTTTTATCTGCTGAATTCTCCAGTACTGCATAATAAAATAAAACATTCTAGCAGTGTCAGCCGTCACATACGTCATGCTCACACACCAAACGACACACTCCAGGCCACAGCTCAGAGAAGCAACAGCATAACTCCTACCTGTCAACACCTTAGCAGAGGTATACCTGCTGTGGAAAATAACTTTTGTTCCTCAAGGGAATGAACAAACAGAACTGTGACACATTCGTAAACAGACGAAACAATCACACACTTCAGCCTCGCCACCTCTAATATGATTGCACAGGAAGGTCAAAGTACATAATGAAGGTTATTTGCTAATATGCATTACAATGCATATTAGTTACACCAGTAAAATTGAAATGACAGATATAGGTGACTTTGATGACCACAGCCTGATGCAGGAAGATATCCTGCACTTCAGCTGTCATTATATGCCACTAAAGCCAAATCTGAGTTCTTTCAGTACATGTTTGTTTTGCACCTTTACCACTTCTCATCCACACACTCATACTTCCTTGCATCAACTAAGTGCCAGCAGATTAACTTTCTAGATTAAGTGCTCTTCTTTTAATTAAATGAATTAGTGTGCAGTAGAGCTCTCAGTATTACAGAGATGAGAACACTGACACAGTCAGATTGATTGAATTTGTTTATCTTGTATAAGGGAAGCGGTAGAGGAGAGATGTATGGGAAGTCAAAGGACTTGGCACTGTTTGCAGGTGTTTCCAATCTCGGATAAGACAATATGAGAGGCTGGTGTAGATTGACTTCAACAAGTAACATCCTCAGGGGGGGCAGGCTCTACTGAGCCGATGCACCTTTATACACCCCTTCAGCTAGTGTTGTGATCATCAAATGACATACAGAGGATGTGCCTGAGAGATGATGGGTCGAAGGTGTAGAGACTGTTCTCACATTTCTTGACAGGTTTGTATTCACCTGCTGCTTCTGTAAAAATGATCTGAAATACAGATTCAAAAGGGAGGTCACCACGACAACCAGACATAAACATGTTCCCTCATATTCACAGGTCATGGCTGTAGAATCGATTTTTGTGCAGAGACAACAAGACCAAGTGGATGTCTCTTGCATATGCTCCACACAGCACAGAGCATCAGACGCGCAACAGAAACGAATGCAGTTGACAATGGAATTCATCCGTGTTTTACTATGTCTCTGGAGCTTTCTAGATGGATGCCGAGGCTTTTTAGGTTGGGTAGAATCTGCGATTTCTAAGCCAGTTCGTTTGCAGTTTGCATGGCTGCAATATGCTGTGTTTTCCACCAACTGGCAACTTGGGGTGTCGAAATACTATTAGGTAAATTGGCAGTGGGTGGAGTCACATGTACCAAAACATTCCATGACATTCCAACACCAAAGGACCTTTATCTCACTTCCTATATCCGGTAAGCGAAGCAGTGTATCCTCACTTCCGGTCCCATCGCAACGCAATGAAAACTAATGCGAGAATCCTCTCTTTCCTTTCTTTCGCCGGTGTTATTGCAGTGTACGTGGCTGTTTTTATTCTAAACAATGACACACTGCCTCAGTTTTCAATATTTCCTGACACAATACGGATGAGATGTGTGGGATGAATTAAAATATTACACGGGAGCACGTTCGTGTGGAGTATGCATTTCAAAACTGAGGATGTTTAGGCCTACATCTCCTATCACCTGCTGAAATGTTCCTATTAATATATTTCTCTTCCAAATGTGCATTCTGAATAATAAATAAATTTAACCTGCTGCAGTCAATTTCGTCTTCTCATTAACAATGTTTTTCTTATATTTTATACCTGTTTACATTAAAATACATTTTAAATAAACACCCTTACAAAATTAACCAAGGATTTACTATAGTAAATGTAGTAACCATGTTATAGTTTTATTTCATTTTTTCAGCGGACTGATTTCCATTTGTATTGCCATAGTTTTACTACACATACCATGGTTTTTTTTTGTAAGAGCAGTATTAAAAGAGATGAATGAATGCGCGGGCGTTGCCTTAAAGAAATAACAATGTTGAACATTTTAGCTAATTAATCATAGACCGTATAACGCGTTGACACCGTGATTTGAGTATTAAGAATTTTGTCATAAATATGTGAATTACATACAGTGAAATGACTGTGAATGAAAAATGACAGAATAAAGACTAAAACTGAATACAAATGAATAAATATGTTGATTCTGATCTTATTCATCAGGTCTCACACACACTGCAGCACTGAGCAGTGTGGTGAAATCACGCATGCTTATGAGCCGTGGGTTTCTCAGATCGGTACGTTGGATTATAACTACCAGTTCCGTTGCGTTTGGAAAATTCTGTGCACAGTAATCATCAGAATATTTCTTCACCTGTCTCTGAAAATGTACAGATTTTGAAATCATCCTGCAGATGCTCATTTTAACAGGCTTTTATTCAACTAGTGATTACAGCATATTGAAAAATATACATAACCGCAAGAATCGATACACTGCTTCGACAAGCGCTTCCGGTGTTCAATTCCATTGCGATAAAGGTCCATTGCAGATTTCAAAGTAGAATAACTGGCTGTAGCATTGTTTCTCTCAGAAACAAGTATGTAAGCTTAATATGTATCTTGCAAACATATGGTGTTTTATGCATTAGTCCACTTTAGTAAACTAAAAATATCTAATTCATTAGTCATCTGTTTGTCAACTGGAACACAATGGTTGTGCTATGTTTTTGATTTACTATGGCCACGTTCACAAAGCAGCAGAATACGGTTGTCACTCCTGTATTTGAGTCTTTAATACGGTTACTTTCACACACAGTACGGTTATTTACGAGTGTGACAACCGCATTCTATAACCGAACTCACACCCGTAAATTTTCTCACTCACAACCGCATTCTCGGAACACGCGCGCTGTGTGAACGGAACAGGACTGGACAACTAGTTGTCCATCACGTCATTCAGTGCGAGACAGCCGCTCTGCTTCACAATGCACAAACGCGCGTCGTGTGCTGACACACGTGACGCAAACGTGTGCTGCGTGCTTTTATGTGCAGTTTCGGTAACTTACAGTGGCGGAGAAATGAGCTGCGTGTCATCTGAAAGTTTTATATCCAGTCTCCACTGGAGCCGCTCCCGTCAGTTTTGTGTCTGTGCGCTGCTCAAATGCTCCGCTCTTCACCCAAATATAAAAGCTGCTGTCGGTTAATAAAGGTTTGATGAATGCACTCCCGGCTCAATTTAACTTTCAGCTTTATGGAAGTCGCCATTTTTGATATTACTTTCGTCACTGTTGTTATGGTTAATAATAAAGAATACAGGCTTGCACGTCTATACAGACAGTATTCGAGACGCAACTGTTAGCTGCTGTGTGAACTGGACATTTCGAGACTCACTTGTAATTGCGGTTGTCAATCCCAAAAACTGACAGCGTGGACGTAGCAAAGAGCTGAATCAAATTCTCGGTTCCCAACCATAGTACTGCCTGTTTTATCATGCAGAGGACTCTGAGTTGTCTCTGAGAGCCAATGCTACTTCCAGACATGACCTAGAGTCATGAACACACATAAAGCCCACCTGCCGCCCTGAAGGACGCAGCTAATGAGAGGGCAAGATGGGTAAAGTAGAAGGTTATATATAGATATAAAGGTTAATGCAGTGGCCTTGTTTCATGTATTCCTACATGCACACATAAACACCTCCACTCTGCCCACAGTGGTTGGTAATAAAGGAAGATGAACATGTCTTGTTACATGCAACTGCACATTATATAAAAACACGGTGTGAGGTAATTCAGATGACGAATTTGGCAGCTAATTTCCCCACCTGGCTCGAATGACTTTCAGTGTCTGATCTCCCGAAAGAGCTCTCAGTGGGCCCCTTGAAGGGTGGCAGCAAATACAATTTTCATTTTGTTTGGTTGCCTTCTCATCTCTCTGAGGAGAGCCAGGGTATTTTCAAAGTCTGACTCCCCCTAAACTGTGATAGATGATGGTGTCTGAAAAAGTTGCAATTATTGTGAACACAAGCGATAGAAAATCCTGTGAGGATGCCAGATGACAGGTCTGCGAATGGATTCAATGAAAAATATAAGAAAATAAATACTTGGAAGTGTTTAGAGATCATCAAAGTGATGGTGCGGAGGGAAAAATATACAACTTGCTGAAATGGAGGACATCTCGGAACAAAACAATGGGCTGAATGTTCAAGGTTGAGTTGCTAAGTTTAAACTACAAGGCGGGATAAAGCTGAACGAGTGGCAATCCAGCTCTCATTTTAATTTTCTGCCTCATGTTATTTTATAAGACCGTGAACGCAATAGCAAATTGAATTTAATGAGGAAGAAAGCCTGCTTTAATTGAGCCGAGGACTGCGCTCTCAAATCTATTCGCTGGTGCTCAAAACACTAATTAGAAATGGGTTTATTGTTAAAATGGACATAGATTAGCTTCCAAGCCTGTCAAGTTTTAACTTTCCTTCTTGGTTCATTCCAAAAATGTCTTGTAATGAAACAAACAGACCACTAGGGGCACCAAGCATTTCAGTAATTCAGCCAACTTTAAAAGCAGGGCTCTACAGTGCGACTGAAAACTACTGCGTGCAACTATGAAAAAATATTTACGAGCACCATGTGCAAGTGACCCGGTCAGCATATTTGTGTTTGCGCTGAGAGGATCTTCAAAGGTTTCTACGTGTTTTTACAATGCTGAATTATGTATCACAGACATATCTCACGAATCCTTTCATAAACAAAGAGTAGAGAGAGTGTAAATAAGACATTCATTGTGCAGCGTAGAGAGCTTCGTTGATTATAATGGAACTTTGTGAGACTGCGATGAATTAAGATGAGTGACAGCTTTTAATGATTTTTAGGGAGTTTGTAAATAAGACATTGATTTAATACAGTTAAATAAACAAGAAGTTAATATTAAGTGACTTACATTGTCTGACTATAACACTATTGCCTGATTTTGCTCTATTTTGTCATCAAAAATAGTCTGAAACAAGTCACAAGCCGCTGCGCATCTCCATTCAAACACAGCTGTGTTTCGTTTATGAATGAACGTATGTCTTTAAACGAATCTAGTGAGTCAATGAATCAATTTCCCATTCGTAAAGAGAGTCACTTGCTTTAATCCTAAATCAATCAGCCATTCGAACGAATCAAATGAATGATTCAGTAATTAAATCAGTGACCTGCTGCCACCTATTGGCAGTTTTAGTTTCATTTTTAAAGTATCTTTTCAGTTATTTAAATCATTTAGTATTTTTGTTTTCAATTCATGAGTTTTTCATGAGTTTATGAATTTGACTGCACTCATGCCAGCCTCATTAAACAAATAAAAATACACCTAAAAGACACTTTTGTGTTCTTCTATGCCACCTCTGTAGTACAAATACATTTTGTTAATACTGATTTCATTTGATTGGTAACTTATTCTGTTGTTTTAATTAGAAATTTTAAAAAAGCTTAAATACATATATATTTTTAAATTTGACAAAGTGCTCACAAGTGCTCCCAAAGAAAAAAGTAAGCGTACACCCCTGAAAAAAATCGTTCAACATTTTTATTGCACCCAAATGTAGCTTACAGTATATAAATGGCCGATTTTATCCAACCAAGCTAAATCTGAGGCTGTCATACTCAAATCCATAACTCAAGACAGCTGGCCAAGTTTTATATTTTCCAGAGGGTCTCATTAGGCAGCAAGATGAGGCGTCTCTATGTAGTGGGACTAGTTTGGGCCTCAGTCACGTCCAGCTCTGAAAGATGTGGGAGGTTCTGACAAGGGTAAAAGAACACAAGTGCTAACAAGATGGTGAGGTGTTAAGATCTGACAGAAGATGAAACACACCGTCTTTCGCTCTTCCCTTTGGAGTTCACCTAAATGAGACTCTCGAAAAAAGACCTCCATCTTATAGTGCTAAATTACTTGTTTGAAACTCAAAGACTCAAGAAACTATTGACTTACATGCCGATATAAAGAGGAACTAATCGTTTGCGATTTCTCTCATCTACAATTCCCATGAGCTAAAGTACTGGTTAAACTGCATTTTATTTACATTTCATCCTTCTGAAGTGTCCACAGTTACATTTTTTGCTTCCTTTTTAGGCAGCAATTTCTGCTGAGCTTATTTAACCTCATACTTCATTTAATTGACCGTGAAGCCGAGGTGCAGATGCTGAGTCTAACAAGGTAAAATAACAAGCTCATTTACATTTCACTACCTAAACCACATTTCATTTGAACTCTCAGGTGCTGATTTGGGAGTCTTTTTCATGTCCCTTCAAGCTCTCAAGGTTTTACCGCCACCCTGACAACTGACTTTAGCTTTTCGTCAAACCGTATGTTTAAGATTAGACAGTTAAAAACAATAAATGCTTGTATAGACTAAACTATTTTGCTTACTATTTTGCGATACTTGCAGAATAAGGTGATGCTGCACTGTAAATAGAGGTTACACTAAATCACCCTGAAGCAGAAAATGTCCTCAAACAGCTTGATGTAAATATATTTTGCACATATAATAAGACAGATAATAGTATCTTATGCTCACCAAGGCTGCATTTGATCAACAATACAGTAAAAACTAATACTGAATGAAATTACAAAATGAAATGACTGTTTTCTGCATTTATATATTTTAAAATGTATTGTAATTTATTTCTGTGACGCAAAGCTGAATTTTCAACATCCATTACTTCAGTCTTCAGTGTCACATGATCCTTTAGAAATCATTCTAATATGCTGATTTGGTGCTTAAAAACATTTCTCATTATCAATATTGAAAACAGTTGTACTGGATAAATTTTAAACATTTCATTTACTGACCCCAAACAACCTTAGGTTGCTAAGGCTTTGAGTGGGCTGAAGAAGCTGTCAAAATTACAGATGGGGATCTTCCACAGAATTATGCATTTATAAGTTTTATTGTCATTGATCGGTATGTGTGCGCCTACATTTGCACATAATGTCCCTATAAAAACCCTCACATGACATGTTTAGTGCTTTAAAATCCAGGTTTGAGAGCATTAGAGCACCAATCAGGCTGCATTCACAAGCGTGGCACGTCGGATGAATGCAGCCCTGTTGATGACTGGGAAATGCTCCCGCATCTCGCATAAAGCACTCATTGTTCAAATAAAGCTTGTTTTACTAACATCACCAAGCTTATTCTGGTATTACATTGAATTTCAATGGGGCTGATCTACTAATATACATACACGTCTCTATTTGTTATGACTAATAAGATCAAATTGTTTTGTTGCCAGTGTCACCACGGCACCTTCGCACGACCAAGTTAAGAAAATATACAGCCGAAAAACTCACCCACACAAATACTTCATTCATTAGTAATAAAAACATGTTGAATGCCTTATGTAGAGACTTCACTAAAAAAAAAAGTTAGAATGTTTTAACTAATACAATCTGCATTTACAATGAATGATGGATAGAGGTCATAAATTACAAAAAGAAAACCAGAAAGGAAAAATCTGGAATGGCATTACAGCAAATTTTCATGGAAATGACATGGATATAAATGTGTCTATCCAACCCAAGATCAACTGAAACACTCAACAGCACAAGTAGAAGCAGAAGTGCGCTCAGCGCAACAATGGAGGGGTTTGCGCAACAGAGGAAGATCCCCCATAATTCAAAGCAGGTAAATGAAACAAAGAGCCACAGAGCTGGAAGTCTCACAAAACATCTGTGGTCTACTTTCAAACACACCCAGATACAACGATACACCCCGTCCCAATGAGTCCGAACACAGTAGAGACACACTTTAAACTTCTTTCTACTTCTTTAACACACACACACACTGAAATCTTACCAGCTTCCCAGTTCCAGCAGAGACTGGCTTCTGTCTGAAGCGCAGTGCAAACACCACATGTCGATCTCTGATCCCTACAAACATCAACATCCCTTTGGCCTGTGGCTGCCCATCTCCTCGCCAGGCAAAGCCGTCTCATAGGAAAAAGAGGCACGCTCTCAGTCCGTCTAAAGACCACTAAATCCTCACCCTCTCCGTTGCGCGCGCTCTTTCCTTCTCTCCTTTTTTCCTCTGACTTTGTGGAAGGGGTGCTCTGAGGGGTGTGCAGAGAAGGGGAGGGAATTCCACAGTCCGGAAAACTAATTACGTGATGGCGGGAATATAAACGACCAGCCCGACCCAAAGAGGAGGGAACGGGCCGGCCCGCCGAGTCTGGAGCAGCAGAGCCAAAAGAACGTAGGCTGGAAAGCCATGAAGGGATAGGGAAGCCCCTCTGGAATGACAAAAGGATGTGAGTCTATAAATAGCACGATCGCAGGATGGACTAAAACTAGATGGATTGGATGGAGGAAGTCCCGTTTTCTCTCTCAGGTTTCAACGGCTGCGGTAATATGAGCTCGTAACGTGTCGCGCACACGCTCCAGACTGGACCGGAGAAGTGCAGCCAGAAAGTGCTCTGTGCTCAACGGCCAGTTTACACACCCATGATGAAGCCTAAAGAAAGTTTCAACCCAGCTTTGTCATTTGTGAAGCGAATTGAAGCAGCTGTGTGGATTTCTATTTCTGTAACCAAAAAAAAAAAAAATCTGTCATCATTTACTCACCCTCATGTCATTCCAAACCCTTACGTTTTTTCTGTGGAACAAAATATACAATGAAAGTCAAAGGGGTCTAAAACAACATCGAACCCCATTGACTTTCACTGTCAGGTTTTCAGTGGAACTTTTCAAAATATCTACTTTTGCATTTCACATAAGAGAGGAAGTTTGGAACAACTTGAGAATGAGTAAATAAACATTCTTTTTTTTTTTTTGGGGTGTTTTTAAAATGTAAGAAGCCTTATTGAGGAAGACCTAAAAGCTGACTAAAGTGAATCAAAATGTCAACAAGTTTGTCCAGCTGACGCCTTTTTCACAGACAAGGCTCTGTTGTCTTGTTAAAGAGGTCTAAAAACACACACACAGCTGTATTTATAACATCTCTATAATCTTTTCCCTCTTTTGCCTCCTCCTGTCTACTTACATAAGGAGGGCGGCCCGGCTTACGCATTTCCTTTCTGACATCATTACCTAAACAATGGGCGTCACTCAGGCAAAGCCCAGATGCTATCGCCCGCCCAAATGTGCAGTGTCCATGGGGTCAGAGAAAATAACCTCATAATGTAGACCAGCGTGGTTTTAGGAGGCTCGTCAGAAAGACAGATGAAAAAGCCAACACGAATAGCTTCCAGGTGGTGACATCTTGGTGTCTAACGGTGGGAGATGTTCTCTAATTAGAGTAAAAGCTCAAAGCTGTTCTCTAGTGAGGGCCTCTCTTATTTCCTGTTCCTAGCTCTCTTCCTGAACTAAGAATCCCTAAAGGAAGACTAAAACAGGTTTAAACTGGAGCAAAGGGGTCCAGACAGCCATATTAACATCTGTTCTTCAATGGTAGCCTCAAGATGTACATGTGCTCTTCGTCAAAGATCTTCAGCTCTGAAGTGCAAAGCAGAATCACAGCAGGAAGTTGAAATACTGAGCATGTATGCCCTTACGGATCACACAAGGGATAAATAAAAGTGCTGTAATGAGTCAGTGGAGTCGTACGTTCAATAACACATGACACTCCCAAAATGCAGTGACTAGATGAGACGGACACATGCGTAACGTAATAATGAAACATCACTAAATGGCTATTTTGTATGTACAAATGAATCCAGTTGAAGTCAGTGAGGCTAAAGCCCATTACGCTTTTCTGTAGCTTATACGAAGTGGTAGGTCACTGTGACTTAGTGCTTTTAGAGCCACCTGACAGAGTTCATTACAGAGGTCCTCAAATCTTTTAATGCTAAAAGGCTTGGAGAGCAATAAAATCTTTCCTGCTTGTCAGAGTAAGGCTTCAAGGAAAACAGCGTGACAAATTTATTCATTTGGTTCTTGGTCCACTTATCTGTCACTCTCTTAGCCGGAACTGAGGCTAAAACACCACAATGACCGTGGAAAACATCTATTTCTACTATATTTTTGAAGGATACTCAGCTATTTGCAGCTGTATGGGAAAAAAGGAGGTGGCAGAGTAACAATTTTAGGTGCAGGGAGTGTTTTTGTTTGTTTGTGCAAAAATAGTTCCAAACAAAGCCACAGCAGAACTGTGCAACACAGCACAAGAGCATGGAATGAATAATTCATTGACTCACTCACATGTACAGTCATTTAATTTGTTTCTGAATGAATCAGCGTCTTGGAGGAATCAATTCAATGGTAATGATTTAATGACTCACTCGTCCTGGCATGGTGTAACCTCGACCAATCAGATTTGTAACTTAAAGGTATAGTTCACCCAGATATGAAAATTCTGTCATTAGCTACTCACCCTCATGCCGTTCCAAACCAAGACCTTTGTTTATCTTCGTAACACAAATTAAGATATTTTTGATGAAATCTGAGCTCTTTCTGACTCTGCATAGACAGCAATGTAACTACCACATTCAAGGCCCAGAAAGGTAGTAAGGACATCAATAAAATAGTGCAAGTGACATCAGTGGTTCAAGAACACAAAAAAAATATTTTCAGAGCTTCATAACATTATGGTTAAACTACTAACGTCACATGGACTATTTTAACAACGTCCTTACTACCTTTCTGGGCCTTGAACGTGATAATTGCGTTGCAGTCTATGCAGGGACAGAAAGTTCTCAGATTTCATCAAAAATCTTAAAAACATCTTAGGATGTTTTCACACCTGCCTCATTTAGTTTGGTTGAATCGCACTAGAGTTCGTTTTCCCTCTTGGCGTGGTTCGTTTGGACAGGTGTGAATGTAGCAATCGCACTCGAGTGCGCACCAAAAGCGGACCAAAAAAGCATACCGAGACCTTCTTGAAGAGGTGGTCTCGGTACGCTTTCAAACGAACACTGGAGTGGTTCGTTTGTGGTGAGAACATGATCAGAACTCGAACAGACCCAACTGCATAAAGTACTGCACCTTTTTGGACTAATCCAGCTGCCGTAATCAGCTGTGCTGTGCATTATGTGATGAGGACAAGTATTTGTTGACAGTTAGCGCTTTAGCAACATAGCCCCATGGCAGCTCGCGGACAAACATGGAGTTGTGAGAAGGTGCGGAGCCTCATAGAAATTACAATCATAGAAATTACAGGGATACAATCAGCCAGCACAGTCGTCCCTCCATAATAAAAAGCGGCGTGTTGTCTGCCGTCTTTTTCTCCTCTCTTTGTTTACTTCCGCGAGTTCCATTGGAATTTTCCCGCACGTTAATTCTGATCAATCGAAAAATACGTTCAATGACACATCTGGCCAACGAGTGGTGTGGATGTTGTCACATGACTGCATTTTGGTTCGTTTCAACTGGTTCGGACCAGAGCAATCAGTGTAGTGTGAAAAGGACCCAAAACGGGAGAAAAATGCTACAGTGTATCATTTGTTGCCCATGGTCCGGACCTAATGAACAGAACCACAGATGTGAAAGCACACTTAATTTGTTTTCCGAAGATAAAAGAAGGTCTTATGGATTTGGTATTCGGAAGTCTCAATGAACCACTCGTTTTTATTCTCGCCTTTCTTAACCAGCTGTCGTTTATTCTCTCATTGCTATTCCCGGCCTACAGTCTGGGCTGACAGACAGCTGAGCTTCCTGCAAACTCGAAAGACAGGATCACAATGTGTCATTCCAGGTCTGACTTCATTCTCATCTTCAATCCATGGAACAAATTCACTTTCACCAGATGAATACGGAAAAGATGTATATTTGAAAAGAGCTGGGCTGATTTTTTCCTGTTAGCTCACTAATGATTCCTAAGAAACAAAACCTATCTACATTACAAGTGTGAATTAAATTACAGGCTGAGGTCACGGAACAGCTTAATCTCTGATTTCAGTTGCGTCTGTCTGGAAAAAAAAACTTATTGTTGAAATCTGTCTACAGTGACACAAATCCCTAATGTGTTATTCTGCAATGGATTTTGGTGTGAAATTACATGTTATCGCCACTATGGATAATGAACTCATTTCTGTCCTTCTCAATAGTTATTTTACGACCCTTTCTTAAAGAAACGGTTCTGTTTTCATTACTAAGCCCGTCATTCCACACCCATTTTCACAGTAAAACACCAAGAGAAAACTTTGAAGTTAAAGTTTTAGTTGAACAATCCCTTTAAGCTCAGTAATTTGATGTGAAATCAGAAACCTACAGATTAGTGTTTTCAAGTAACAACCACTCTGTAATCTATACAGCTACAAAACAATAACAATCACAAAATAGCACAGAATGATTTCAATGACCATCCCAAGACACTTTACGTGGGCTTACAATGCACATCAACCTCATTTCATGTACACATAATTATACAGCATCGGCTATCCACCCGTCAGCCGTCTCTGAGACGCAGACGTGTTTGCCTTCAGGTCCAGCTGTAATTTAGAGTACATTAAGCCTCTTTGAGTTAAGTGCTCCTTGCACCCTTAAACTTGATCAAACAGAAAAACAAGTCGTCTTTCTGTCTAAAGGGCAGTGGCGGACTAGTAAACTCAATTGCACAGCCAGTTGTTTATTATAAGCAAATACTGTTCGTTCTCCCACAGTTAAGGTCTGTAAACAGCAAGTTCTAACCCAGTTCCAACTCAGTCCTGACTGACAGATAACCACTTCCTGTTTAGTTTATAAAGTCTGCAGACAAATTTGATTAACACTGTCCATATAAGGAAACTTATATGTGTTTGTTTGGCAGAAGTTGACCTCCATCTATATTCGCCGTCCCCTCCCCCTCATACGCCATGGTGGAGCTTAAACACGCTTTTGGCTTCTCTCACAGGCCTAATCTTTAATCTGAGGGATCCTGTCCACGTGTGGTCCTCCATCACGGTTTCCCCCACGCGGGCCTTTGTGATGGATTAAGTGTTGCACAGTTGCACTCCCTCTATCCAATGCAAAACAACCACTCTGCTTCCTGCATCCTGACTAAAAGAGCAAATAGCTTCCCTGCAGCGGAAATGCGGCTCGTTTTAGAGGGTCAGTCGTGGTCAGGTGTTTTTTAAAAGCTTTGTTCTTGCATATCACCACCATGCTTGAGAGCTGCTTCATGGGATGAAACTGTGCAGTTCTATTTAACTCTCCATGACAGCCAGCAGTGATAATACAACAAATGTGGTAAATGACGTTAGGCCTGTAACACCCCACATTTGATTTATTTTGTCTTCTAAACTCAGTGCCGTTACACGGATGTCAGCCAATGGCTGTTGACAAACGGTCGTCACATTGCCTGATAGAAACATTCAGATCAATCACATTAAAAAAAGTAAACTTTATGACATTAATGAAGGCTTTCATTAAAGTAACATCTAATAAGGGAGCCTGCGGTGGGTTTGCCTTTTGGCACATAAAGTTATGTTGCAATCCACAAACACGTAAAGAGCAACTGACAACAAACCACTGAATTATTGAGTGTTGAAAGAGTCAACCAAGTGCTTTTATTGGTATTAAAAAATGCTGGCATTTTATCAAATTTGTTAAGCCAGTGCCTTTGTTTTTCTAGCTCTTTTGGTGTGCTGTAAGACTCTTTGAAATAACTGAAATAATAATAAAGTGCAACAGTGTCCGCCAACTTTTTTTTTTTTTCCCCCACTGGCCTTGGTTCTCAAAGTATTTTTCCTCATAAGGATTTTAAAAAAGTCTTTGTTAAAGAGCCATGAACCAAACTAACCAGCTACAAGGTGAATCACAACACTTCAAAAGTTACAACACTGCTGTTCAAAAGCTTTTAAAATAAGTTTCTTATGCTCGTCACTGCATTTATTCATTCCAAAATACAGACTGTTTTCTATTTTTTAATATACATTAAAATGGAATTTATTCCTGTGACGCAAAGCTGAATTTTCAGCATCATTACTGTAGCCTTCAGTGTCACATCCTTCAGAAATCATTCTAATATGCTAATTTATTATCAATGTTGAAAACATTTGTGCTGCTTACTATTTTATTGAAATATGTGATACATTTTTCATGATTCTTTGATGAATAAAATGTTAAAAAGAACAGCAATTACTTAAAACTGTAATAGCGTACAGTTTAAAAAATTTGGGGTCAGTACATTTTTATTCGTTCTTTTTTGAAAGAAAATATTTCTTGAATTCAGCCAGAGTGTGTTAAATTGATAAAAAGTGATCGTAAAGACTTTTATTTTGAATAAATGCTCTTCGTTTTAACTTTTTATTCACCAAAAATCCTGAAAAAAGAATTACAGGTTCCAAAAAAATACTGTTTCAAACATTGATAATAATAATAATAACAAACCAGCATATTAGAATGATTTCTAAATGATCATGTGACACTGAAAAACGGAGTAATGATGCTGGAAATTCAACTTTGCATCACAGAAATAAATTATAATTTAAGGTATATTAAAATAGAAAACCATTATTTTAAATTGTAATAATATTTCACAATATTGCTGTTTTTTCTGTATTTTTATACCAAACAAATGAAGTCTTAATGAGCCTAAGAGACTTCATTAAAAACATTAAAAATCGTACTGATCCCAAACGTTTATTTTTTTAAGAATTCTAAGCACATATAAAAACAGCATTGCTTGGATTAATAGGGCTATTACCGAAGCTTTGGAGGACAAGGATTTGAATTTCGATTGATCAGGACGTCTTCCAAATGAAGTCTTTCCTGGTTAAGATCTTAAGATTTTGTTGGGTGCAGTACTGTAGTTTTCCCTCATCTCTAAGGTACATGTTGGAAACCACACAAAAACTACGGAAATTCTTGATTAAGCAGAATAAACAATTTCACTGCTGTAGCTAAAAGCCCTTTATGGATAATTCTATATTTTGTTACTTGTTTAGAAAGCAACAGGAAATTAGAGCATTTTATCTTTTTAATCAATGTCCTTGAGACGTATCTTGAGGCATGTGTGAATAACGACACAGAGTGATTCTGCTGCTCAAGCACAAACAGATAAACAAACAGGCCGGGCAGTTTCGGCATGCTCAGACATTATCAGGCCCCAGATGCTCCCTCTCGTCCAAAATGACCGCTGAGGTTGAATCTAAACAAACAGAGTTTGGAGGACGTGTCTTGTTATCCTCCCTGTCTGTGCAGCAGGGACAGAGTAGCGCCATCTAGAGCTGGAGCTCTGCCTAGCAGCTGTCAAAGTCTCCGACTCGGCTCTCCTGATTGCCCCAAGGACGACAGGCATCTAACAGTGGGCGGTCTGCGCCAGTCTGAGACTTCATTCAGTTGTCTGATACGTGACCCTCAGACTGCCATCTTTTGAGTCGATAAAGGAAGCAGACAGTGAAAACTAAGGAACAAACACAGCCAGGCTGAACAAGTACTAAAGAACAAAGTTCAAATATCAGTATTGATGTTGCATCAAAAGGATTGATTCCCACATACAAATATTGATTCTTACTGTTTCTCTTAGCACTAAAGATTTTTCTACTTTTATTTAGCATGAAAATGATATGCTTTGAAAGAAATAATTTCATTAGCTCAGTCACAGCACATACAACAATCAAACAGAGAAAGCAGTGTAGTTTTGAAGCATTTCGCTTTACTGAATAACCAAGCTAAGCATGGCATATTAATTTATGCTGTTAGATAAAACTTTTATTGATTATGTTCTATAATTTTGTTAACAAATAGAAAACACTTGATTTTTATGTGTAATTCATTGCATACACTCAACAAGGCTGCATTTATTTGATCAAAAACTGTAAAAACACTATAATATTATTAGTTTCAAATGCCTGTTTTCTAATTTAGTGTATTTTAATATGTAATTTATCTTGTGATGTCAAAACTGAATTTTCAGCATCATTACTCCAGTCTTCAGTGTCACGTGATCCTTCAAAAATCATTCTAATTTGATGCTCAAGAAAAAAAAAAAGGTTTTATTTTTTTAGGATTCTTGAATAAAATTCAAAAGAAAAGCTTTAATTTAAAATTAACATGTTTACAAGAATGTAAAGGTCTTTACTGTCACTTCTGATCAAAATAATAATAAAAAACATACATTATGTATGTAATTTATAGTTTAGGTCTATTTAATGCTAATAATGATTTTTTTTATGTTTATTGTCTATTATTATTCATTTTACCTTAATAAAACACAAAAATATTCACTACCGCTCAAAAGTTTGGGATCAGTGAGACTTGTAATGTTTAAAGAAGTCTCTTATGCTCATTAAGACTGCATTTATTTGATCAAAAAAACAAAAAAAAAAAAAACAAAACAAAAAAAAACAATAATACTGCAAAACGTTATTTCAATATAAAATAACGGTTTTTATTTTAACATACTTTAAAATATAATTTATTCCTGTGATGCAAAGCTGAATTTTCATCAGCTGTTACTCCAGTCTTAAGTGTCACATGATCTTTCAGAAATCATTCTAATATGCTGATTTATTATTAGAATTATCAATGTTGGAAAGCCAGTTTTTTGTTTGGAACCTGTGATTCTTTTTTTCAGGATTCTTTGATGAACAGCAAGTTAAAGAGAACACCATTTATTCAAAATATAAATCTTTTCTGACAATGTAAATCTGTGCTATCATTTTTTATTAATTTAACACATCCTTGGTGAATAAAAGTATTAATTTCTTTCAAAAAAAGAAAGAATAAACATTTTCTGACCACCAAATTTTTGAACAATAGTGTATATTGTTAGAAAAGATTTCTTTTAAACTTTTTTATTAATCAAAGAATTCTGAAAAAAAATATCAAAGGTTCCAAAAAAAAAAATATTACGCAACACAACTGTTTCCAGCACTGATAATAAATCAGTATATTAGAATGATTTCTGAAAAAAAATCATGTGACACTTAAGACTGGAGTAACAGCTGATGAAAATTCAGCTTTGCATCACAGGAATAAATCAAAGTATATTAAAATAAAAACCATTATTTTATATTGAAATAACACTTTGCAGTATTAGTTTTTTTCTGTATTTTTGAACAAATAAATGCAATCTTGATGAGCATAAGAGACTAAAAAACATTACAAGTCTTACTAATCCCAAACTTTTGAGTAATAGTGTATATTTAATTAAGGTATTGCTATCAATATGAGCAATATTAGCCTTGATAGTATAGTATATTTATCAGCTCAAAAACAAACAAATGATATCTGCCATTCCTAAAGCAAGGACAGCAAAGGTTCATCTGTGTATGTTTGTCTCTTTAGGCACCTTGATTGATGGGTAGTGACCAGACGAGTCTCATCCCATCACAGTGAGAGACATGTTGGCGGTACATCGGGCAACTGACACATTCAGATCTCAGTCTCTATCCATTTAAGCCTCAAGGTCATTTTATTAACTCAGAGACTTCAAAATATCACCTTATCAAACACTGTGAACGCTCTGTTCCACATCTTCATCTGTAATTATGCAAGAAAAATAAGCAAAGTCTATTTGCAGTTTGCTAAATGCGCACTGTTAAATGAGCTAAATAAACTAAATGAGCTGAAAGAACAACACAAATCACACACTACCCAACAACCTCAAATCTAAATCTAACATCATATAAAGGTGCTCAGCCTACCTGTCTGAAGGTAAACACTTCAAATGATGGAGTGATGCCAGCTGTCAAAAGACGACAGAAATCTCCTCTCTCGCGCTTGTATATCCTTTCCCGGAGTTCACCAAAAATGTGGGTCTGCTTCTATTCCTTTACTATAGCGTACAGACACTCGGGGCATTAAGAGGCAACCAGCACCTTCCAACGCTGCCGTCTGCTCCAGTCAAAATGCTAGCACTGGCACCAGGTAATGTCTCTGCCGCGCGTCCTATCGCGTGTGTGTTCCTGCTCTGCTAAGGAGGGCGCAGGCTGTAGTTAAGGGGAAGTGCTGAGTGTGTGTGTTGAGGTTTACAGGAAGGGAGTGGTGACAGAGCTGATTGCTTTCTCTGAATTAAGTGTGATTTAAAGTAAGTGTGAATGTGAAAGCATTCTGGGGATCTCATGATAACGTAAATTGTTTGTGTCTGCAAATGCAAACGAGCTAGTTATTAACTAAAACCATAAACGTTTAGATTTACTTAACATTTTTATGAATAATTATAAGGAAAACGGACATTTTATTCTTGGCAAAAGAAAAACAATGTGGGCCATTAGAGTCTGTGGCATTATCTAAACCTGACGGTCTCAGTAATGATTTTTTAATACAAATAAGAGTGAATTGTTTCAACGCTCCATGTTCATATAAAGATGGCAGTGAATATTTCTTTACAATAATGAGAAATATATACGGCCATCCCAGAGGTTGCGTTAGACTTAAACATTGTCCGTCATTATGACGGACAGGGTCGTAAAAATTCCGTCATAATCTATTATTACCCGTCATTTCAATTTTCAAATTTTAATTATAATAACACATTTAATTGCTTGTTCACATTTTTATTTTTAATTATGAACCTACATGACGATATAGGCTTATGGATTTAGTTTGAAGAGAACAGATGAGACTTTTGTGTAACTTTTCATATTCAACACCACACCCAGCAGAGACAGCCATTTTAATATATTCTCATTTTTATGAACCAATATCGATTCATGAATCCTAAACGGTCTTTTGGTCTATGCTGTTTTCAGTTGATGAATGAACAGTAACGTTACATAGTGCGCCTTTTAAGCTTTAAGCTTTGTGTTACTTTTGATATGAAACTAAGTCTCCGATTTCAAATTCTGTCAATTTCAATAGAAAATTCCAGCAATAAATACGCGCTCTTTAATGTGGCGTGATAGATCGTTGTAGCTTCTGTGTACTGGCCTCTCCGTGATCAAGTACACAGCAAAACATTCGTGACAGTTTAATTTTTGTTCTGGATTCGTGCTCTGTTGCTACACTGGAGCGCACTCGCCACCAACTGGACAGGAGTGGGAATTACAGCTGGAAGTTACAATAGATCACCCTCAGTGTAATCCGTAAAAGTGACGGACGGCCTTCAGATTTTTCCATCACCGATAAAAAAAAATAAAAAAAAGAAAGAAAATTTCCAGTTAACGCAACCTTTGGGCCAGACATTCTAGAACGATCCAGGGCTCATAACGTGCGGCAGATCAAATGATCGATTTCACTCGCACGTGTGGGAGGTTTCACACAAGGACCTTTTTGAGAACTTCAAGGCACATGTCAAAGTCATTTTCTCTCAGTACGTAAGAATGTGGTATGAAATGTGAGAAGGGCTGGAGTGTTTTCAATTTGAACGCCTGGAGAAACTTTGATAACATTTCATCTCTTAAAAATTGTGTTTTATAAAAGGTCACAGACCTGACATGTGGAACTTTCCTTTTTTTGATCACAATGACTCAGAACTCTTCCTCCATGTCATTCCTAGAAAATTTTAAGCATGGTAACCATAGTTTCAACCAAAATACTACAGTTGCCATCATTAATGTTTATAAAAATCAACAGTATAAATGGTGGAAAGTTTCTACACCAAATATTACTTTATCATCATCTCATTCTGTGGCAGGAGATGAGAAACAAACTTTTCTTATCTTATCTACATATCCATCAAAACATTTTCCAATCAGAAACAGATCCCAGACCAGAGATGACCGGAAGGTCTACTTCTCGTTCTCCTGCTGATGAATTCATTTGCAATTTCAAGGTCAGGGCGCAACAAAACAACACAATTTGTGTCAGCCATTTAGTTCATGAATACCAATGAAACAGCATTACATGCAGCCCTTCAACAGTCATATTAAAAAATGAAAATGTCATAGAAAATCAGCATGAAACATTGCATTTCAATGCAAGCATAAAGTCAAGGAATAATTTGAACGATCACATTACACTGTGAATAAATATTTATGGTGGCTTACAAACATCAGAGTACATGATTTGATATTTCCAGTGAAACTGGTGGAATGAACAGATTGGGACTTTACGACCCAATTTAACAAAGAAACACTGACCTATATGTTCTGGCACCCCTGGCAAAATGGTGCATTTTCTGTGCCAGTTGAGTACATTCTTATAAAAGATAATAGCTTGACATAAACCGATCCCTGTAAAATTCAAGCACAGCAACATGCGATGAAAATGGTTAACAAACTCCTATAAAATGCGTGTTTTGCTATAAATTCCAAACTGGTTTACTCGAGTTACCTGCTGAGGTGGTCTCAGGCAACATTTGCAATTATACAAATAGTGTAGCACATCTGGGAGCTGTCGAGAGTAACCTTTACAAGGGGCATTCAGCAGACGTGCAAGGCCGTCTATGCATACCAATACAGATACGCAACGCAACACTGCAGCTCACTGCTTATACTGATCTAGAACCAGTTGCAAATCCTCTATAAACGTCAATAAAACCATGTCTCTACGTATCTATAAAAACCATATGGTCTGTAAATATGACCTACATTAGATTTCCTGTTTATTGTGCAACTCTAAATCCAACATTAGCCATTTATTTTGACCTTCTTCATTGAATAAATGTGTGTAGCTGTGCGGAGTGGATTTAAACATGTTAAAATGTATTAAACAGAGCTGAGAATACATGCTCAGCTAAAAAGCATAATCAATTTACCCAAAATGTTCAATAAATGAACATCTGTGGTCACAAGTTCTGAGTGGGGCTACTTATTAGTAATGCCTCTTTGCATTTATTAGCAATAATTTGGAGTTTTATAGTGGAGCACTTATGTTGTGGACTGTCAAATCTCATCAGGCTAATAGCAAACAAATCTTTTCCATCTTTCAATCAGAGTTTTTGTCTTAACCATTTTGGCAATTGCCCCACCCACTGTGCAATCTCATTGGCTTAGAATCTCTCCTACCAGTAATTTAAACATCAGATATGATTCTAATTGGTCGAATAATCACACTTCAGTGTATAGTCAAAAAGGCAGCATATATAGTATATGTATTATAAGCAGAATAATATGTTTTATAGAGTAATTATAGTCTGGGCAGTTTTGTGTGTAATTAAATGCAGATCTTTTATTGAGTTGACTGCAGATTGAACTCTGGCCTTTTCTGTTCAAAACAAGCATAACCTGGTGAGACCACTGTGAAAGCGGATGTGTAAGAATTTCTGAGGCCACAGGGTTAAACCCTGTCCATCCCAGAAACCTTTAACTGTCTTTACAAGCTTGAAGCTAGGCTATGCTTTTTTTCCACAAACATTCCTCTCATGTTGACAGCATGTTGCCACACTGAGACCACGGAAGTCTATATTTACACAACTGGGCGTAACACCCTTCTGATGATAATCAGACAATTTCTCATCAGGCTTGTAGAAGGAGGAAAAAAAGAACTACGCATTTCAAATTAATGAGAAGTCAATGAGCAGGAACACAATAATTATACGCTCTGCCCTTAAGGTATTAATACTAGGCTTTGTCATAACACACAGCTAAAGAAAGAAGCAACAGTAAGAAAGGCAGTATAAACATAGCGTGAGCACAATATTTGAAGAGTGACAGCTTATTATAAAATCTTTTTCTATAATTGTTATGCTGGAGGGTCTGCAGAAAATTTTGAGTGGGAGATATGAAGTTGAGGTCAAAAGTTTGCATACGCCTTGGAGAATCTGAAAAATGTTCATTATTTTACCAAAATAAGAGGGATTACAGAAAACGCATGTTATTTTTTGTTTAGTACTGACCTGAATAAGATATTCCACATATGAGACATTTACATATAGTCCACAAGAGAAAATAATAGTTGAAGTTCAAAAGTTTACATACACTTGATTCTACCATGTTGTTATCTGAATGATTCACAGCTGTTTTTTTATGTTTAGTCATGGTTGTTCATGAGTCAGTTGTTTGTCCTGAACAGTTAACCTGCCTGCTGTTCTTCAGAAACCCACAGTCCCACAAATTCTTGGTTTTTCAGCATTTTTGTGTATTTAAACCCTTTCCAACAATGACTGTATGATTTTGAGATCCATCTTTTCACACTGAGGACAACAGAGGGACTCATATGCAACTATTACAGAAGGTTCAAACACTCACTGATGCTCCAGAAGGAAACATGAAGCATTAAGAGCCGGGGGTGAAAACTTTTGAACAGAATGAAGGTGTGTACATTTTTCTTATTTTGCTTCAATATATATATTTTTTCATTTAGTACTGCCCTTCAGAAGTTACAGAAGATACTTACATGTTTCCCAGAAGACAAAACAAGTAAAATTTACTCTGATCTTCAAATTCAAAAAGTTTTCACCCCCGGCAACAGAAAAAAAAAAAAAAAAAAAAAAAAAAACACTGCAGTGGATCATTCAGGTAACAACACGTTATTAAGAATCAAGTGTATATAAAGTTTTGAACTATTATTTTCTCTTGTGGACTATATGTTAACATCTTTGTGTGAAATATCTTATTCAGGTCAATACTAAATAACATGCATTAATAAAAAATAACATGCATTTTGTATGACCCCTCTTAATTTGGTAAAATGATTAACATTTTGCAGATTCTGCAAGGTGTATGTAAACTTTTGGCCTCAACTGTGTGTGTATATATTTGTGTGTGTAATTTTCTCTATAATAATTTTTACACAATATTTCAAATTAACACTAAAATACAGAGCTGCCTTTGGATTTCTAGGTTGTTGACAAAGTACCCATGTGTACTTACATGTGATGGAAACTTCTAATCTCCAGTAACTATAACCTCTTTTTGTAGCGAGTAATTGTTTTTGCGGAGTTTCACTGGAATAGCGTGTCAAGGGATCTTATGATAAGATGGGATGATGCAACCTGTCAGAACTGATGTAACCAGCAAGCCGCAGAACTGCTTCTGTCTGTCCCTCCCTTCCCTCCAGCTGCCTAGAGTCTGTTTCTTTAACCTCACATGTAAAGGCGCACATGCTGGCACATGCACACACACTCATACACACCCTAGAGTCAAACATCTGCAGTGCTAACACTGCAACTCTGTCCACGCTTCATCCAATAAAGTAGCTTTCAGTTTCGTGCTCTTAAACAGTGATGTGTTTCCATCGGTCACACAGAGGCCATTGCTTTAAAACCCACTTTCAGAGCCTCTCTTTCAAATCCAAGGAGAAATGAAAGCTGATGTGAATTTAGGTGTTTTTGCTTATTCCGAAAGTGATTTAGTATCTTTCAATGATTTGGATTGTCCAGGGAAGTGAGTCCTTTATTATTGCAGCTCAGAGAGGAAGTAAGGTCATTCCAAAGGTCGTTCAACCCTTTCTACTGTTTTCAAAGGCTTTGCCAAAGATGCAGTTCCAGTAAAATGCCGCTGTCTTGGAAAGGCCTCCTCCGTATGCCTTCACTTTTGCTTCTGTTGAATGATGGCCAGACGGTGATTAGCAAGTCCTACAAACCTCAAACCCAAACATGCCTTCATCATCCTACACCTTGTTGTTACGACGCACAATGCTGCTGCAATCTTCTCCTCCGGATTCCTGAGAACTTTGTTTTTTTCCGAGGAACCGGCAGACTCGGCTAAAGAAAACCAAGTGGCAATTATCACAGAGTCTGCTACAGATTGACTGAACACACCGCAACAAATTACACGAACTTGAGAACGTCTATAAACATGGGGCTTCGCTATGTAACAAAAAGAATGTTTTTTTGTGCAACAGTGAATTTGCAGCATCCAAACAGTGTGCTGTTGTTCAGATTCTAGAGATTGCTATCTAGATTTGTATTTTTGTACTAAAATAGAAGGGCGAAATGCATAACTATGCTGCTAAAATTGTTATGTAAACCAAGCAAACGATTTTCCAGCAGCAATCATCTACAGCTTGTGATTATCATGGAATGCTTTGCATGGATATGGAGAGTGAATCACTACACCAGAGCTGACCAGACAGGTGGCTTTAATAAGCACTAAAGCAAAAATAGATCATACTGTACCACTGAGCCTCCAAAAGCAGAAACACTTTGTGGCGAATTCACTAAACAGCTGCATTACTTTTGTAAGCTGTGTTACAGTGCTACTCTCTAACCACTCGCAATTTAGTCTGACTGGATGCTAAATACACTAATTAAGTATGTACATCAAATCTGATTTACAGAACATCAAGCATATGAGAATTCTTCCTCTCTCTACTTAAAGGGATAGTTCACCCAAAAATTAAAAGTACCCCATGATTTATTCACCCTTAAGCCATCCTAGGTGTATATGACTTTCTTCTTTCAGACAAACACAATTGGTGTTATATTAAACATGTCCTGGCTCTTCCAAGCTTTATAATGGCAGTGAATGGGTGTTGAGATTTTGAAGTCCAATAAAGTGCATCCATCCATCATAAAAAGTACTCCACATGGCTCCAGTAGGTTAATAAAGGCTTTCAGAAGTGAATCGATGCATTTGTTTAAGAAAAATATATATATTTAAAACTATAAACCGTAATCTCTAGCTTCCGCTAAGCGTTGTATGCGTGTTCAAGAGAAAGTGGCATTCCAGCGGATGGCGTAAGACGTGACAAATGCAGTGATGAATGCCGAAGCGCAGAGGAGAGAGCCTAACAAAACACCGGTCACAATTGAAAAGTACAAAATGAGGACTTGTAAAGAGGATTTCGATGTAAGCCAATGTAAGCCAATTCGGTGTTCCACGTTCTGTGTGAAATGCGCTTTAAACACCAAAAGCGAAACGAAATAACGCTTCTCGTTTGAAACCGTGCATCACATGGACCTTTTATCAGCTCAGCTCAAATGAGTAGTGTGAACTATAGCGAATGTATTTACAACACTGATTAATCACAATCATGAGACAGCGCTGTGTGATCTAATGATCATGCTCGAGTTCAGCGCAAAGTTTTCCAGTATAAATTGCATTTAATTGCATTTAAACATTAATCCAGAGCTGGATCATTCTTAACAGCTGGTGCAGAAACACCTGTGCAACAATGATCCAGTTAAAAGGCTTTTCAATCTACAAATCACTAACATTTACCATGGTTTTCCTGTAGTAACATTGACAGTTACCATGGTATTATGGCAGAAAAGTAGTATATTCATATTAAATTTTATTACATTAATAATGTACTAAATACTGTATTATACTATACTATATTAAAGGAGTAATGGAATAGAATCACAGTATTTTTGTTATTAAGTCATATCACTTATTTGTTGTGCACTGTATTTGTAGCCTACTTATACTGAATGGCTTACTTTCAAAGCAAATATTATAGAAACCATATAGTTAGGCTACTTTTTACTATGGTAGTAAGGTGCTGTACCTGTGGTTTTCATGTTCTACAAATGTATGAAAGATGAGGCTGTTTTTGTTAATGAAAATAAATGTACATAACTGCATCCCAACTCAAGCTTCTGCTACTCTCAACTCAATCTACTGTCAAATGTGCATTTCTAAAAGTAATATTATTAGTATGTGCATATATATATATATATATATATATATATATATATATATATATATATATATGGGGGTGGTTGGGGCTCAGATTGTCATACATGTATGTAGGGGGGGCCTCAAGGAAAAAAGGTTGGGAACCACCGATCTAAGGTGATAGTGGAAGTCTCGTATTTATTTGGTTCCACAGTGTTTTTTGTATTTAAACTATGTATTTTTGTTTTTAATTTTATATTACATCAAAGTGCATGCTGTGCCTCCAAGCTTTCTTTTTCGTTTTGCTAATAAACGTTCTACATTTCTTATTTATTTGGTTCCACAGTGTTTACTCATTTACAGTCTTGTATACCTATTTAAACTTTGTGGAAATTATTTGTTATTTTATATTTGGCATATAACATGGTGTATTTTTTATTAGTTTTGTTACTAAAAGTTTGTTAGGTTAGGTTAATGGCACTGATTTAAACGTGAACGTTAAGTGCGCACATCGCATTTACAAGCTATTCAAAAAGGAAAGTGAAAAGATGGAAAACATGGAAAACTCAAACAAACCAAAAACAAACAACTGCTTGATGCCGAATTGCCGCTAATTTGAAAGTGAAAGTAAAAAGCGTACAACACTTTTACAAGCTATTTAAAACCGAAGGAAAGTGAGAAAAAGAGGGAAATCTCAAACGGAATAAAAACAACTGCTTGACGCTGAATTGCAGCTAATTTGAAAGTGAAAGTAAAATGCGCACAATGCTTTTACAAGCCATTTAAAAATGAAGGAAAAAGTGAGGAAATGAGGGAAAACTCAAAGAGCTAAAAACAAACAACTGCTTGATGCCGAATTGCCGCTAATTTAAAAGTGAAAGTAAAATGTGCACAATGCTTTTACAAACTATTTAAAACTGAAGGAAAGTGAGGAAAAGAGGGAAAACTGAAATGATCTAAAAACAAACAACTGCTTGATGCCGAATTGCCGCTAATTTGAAAGTGAAAGTAAAAAGCGTACAACACTTTTACAAGCTATTTAAAACCGAAGGAAAGTGAGAAAAAGAGGGAAATCTCAAACGGAATAAAAACAACTGCTTGACGCTGAATTGCAGCTAATTTGAAAGTGAAAGTAAAATGCGCACAATGCTTTTACAAGCCATTTAAAAATGAAGGAAAAAGTGAGGAAATGAGGGAAAACTCAAAGAGCTAAAAACAAACAACTGCTTGATGCCGAATTGCCGCTAATTTAAAAGTGAAAGTAAAATGTGCACAATGCTTTTACAAACTATTTAAAACTGAAGGAAAGTGAGGAAAAGAGGGAAAACTGAAACGATCTAAAAACAAACAATGGCTTGATGCCGAATTGCTGCTAATTTAAAAGTGAAAGTAAAATGCGCACAATGCTTTTAGAAGCTATTTAAAAACGAAGGAAAAAGTGAGGAAAAGAGGGAAAACTCAAACGAACTAAAAACAAACAACTGCTTGATGCCGAATTGCCGCTAATTTAAAAGTGAAAGTAAAATGCGCACAATGCTTTTACAAGCCATTTAAAAACGAAGGAAAGTGAGGAAAAGAGGGAAAACTGAAACGATCTAAAAACAAACAATGATTTGATGCCGAATTGGAGCTAATTTGAAAGTGAAAGTAAAATGCGCATGATGCTTTTGCAAGCTATTTAAAAATGAAGGAGAAAGTGAGGAAAAGAGGGAAAACTCAAACAAACTAAAATTTGAAAGGGAAAGTAAAATGCGCACTGCGCTTTTTGAAGGTGTTGTCACAAGTTGATTAACCGGTGGGAAAACTGTTCCAAATCCAAACCTTTAAATGGGAGCATATATGTATAGATGGTCATTTGTTTATGTGTGTCTGGTTTAAACCCACATGCAAGTTTTTACCTTAAGAATCAGGTCATGGATTGTAACTGAAAAAAACTAAACAAACAGAACTAATCAATAAGAAATCATGGTAAATATATCATACCTGGTGTCTCATTCCCTACACTCTGTCCTCAGAGGCTCCCTACATGACACAATGACACAGCAGATTTGGATGAGAAGGTAGCTACATACCCCTGCTCCTTACTGCATCAGCCCAGCTTTGCAATATTTCATGGCCAATGACTAGAACTTACGTCCTGAATACTAATTTAAAGACAAGTCCCGCAGTAACTCAAACACAAGACAAATCCGGGTGCACCCAACGCTCCTCCTCCCATGAAATGCAATCCTAATCAAATATTTAACATTTATTTGGAGCTAAAAGGGAAAGAACGGGTTTGGTATCTCATCTGCTGACAGAGGACAGAGCTGAATCCTAATTTGCTTGACCTCAATTTTTAAATATATTTATATATTTAAGCCAGTTATTTAAAGTACCAAGACAGCTGGGGTGTTAGCCATCACAAGGTGCCAAAATGCATTCATTTAAATAATATTTGCACAATGCAAATTGGATAACAGCTGCAGAATATATAAGGCTTTCATGATAAGCAGTTCATTTTTTTAAATAATTTTTATAAAAGTTATTATTTGCCTCCCACAGCGCTTCAGGATTACCACCAGCTTTCCATATGATGTGTAACAACGCAACGATTGGTGACATATGCGATATGGTTTTTATCTGTGGATCAGCGATAGTAATCTGGAATAACAGTGCCCTGTTTCCGAGAATCACATGTCAGCCAACCTGAAACCAACACACCCAATCTGATAGCGAGCATCACTGTCACATTCCCACATACACATCACACGGCCAAACACCAGCAATCCTCTAGACACAGCTGGAGCTGTTTGACAGAAATAGACTTGTTTTGTTATGGCCCTGTGAATCCCTTGAGGAAAGCAGCCATAATAACGGCAAGATGGGAGTCTCAAACCCCAATGTCAAACTCACCAACACATCAGCGCCTGGAGAGATCATTCAGACCACATGACTGTCAGGATGTGTTCGGCCCAACGGCACAGTGACGCCAGAAACTCGGACCGTCAGTATCATACCATCATTATGCTGTGTGGTTTTGTGTGTGATATGTGCTGTGCGACAGCAGCGAAGACGACTGTGTAACCCTAGGAAGAGGTCTGAAATATTTTTGATGAGTCATGCCGGGTTGGATGACTATATAAATGCACAGCTGTTATTAATGTCACAAAAGAACAGATGTATTTTGGGCTGTTTGAGCTTGATCTGTAGGCACAAATATAGGGATAACTGGCATGGATATTATAAGGGATAGTTCAACCCAAAATCAATGTAGTTTTAAACCTGTATGGCTTCATTTCTTTTGTGGAATGTAAAAGAAGCCATTCTGAAAAATGGTTTAACTGTTTTTGTTTATATAATGGAAGTCAAAGTGGTTCAAAACAACACTGGAATGAACAAAACAAAATGAAACAAAATGAAAACAAAAGATTTTTCCTTTGTGTTTCACAGAGAAAAGAATGTCATACAGGTTTGGAGTTGGATTCTGTAAAAAATGATAGAATTTAAATTAAATTTAAATTAAATTAACTTTAAATAATGACAAAATAAAAAAAAAAAAAAGTCATACAGGTTTGGAATTACATTCTGTAAATAATGAAATTTAAATTAAATTGAATTAAATAATTACAGGTTTAAAATAAAGAAATAGAGGTGTGAAATTACATTCTGTAATAAATAATGATAGAATTTAAATTAAATTGACATTTTATTTAAATAAAATTAAATTTAAATAATGACAGAAATAAAAGAAAGCCACACAGGTTTGGAATTACATTCTGTAAATAATGACAGAATTTAAAATTAATTAAAATTTAAATGTAATTAAATTTAAATAATGGCAGAATTAAAAGATAGTCATACAGGTTTGGAATTACATTCTGTAAATAAAGACAGAATTTAAAATTAATTAAAATTTAAATGTAATTAAATTTAAATAATGGCAGAATTAAAAGATAGTCATACAGGTTTGGAATTACATTCTGTAAATAATGACAGAATTTAAATTAAATTTAAATGCAATTAAATTTAAATGATGACAATTAAAAGATAGTCATACGTTTGGAATTACATTCTGTATAAAAAAAGACAGAATTTAAATAAAATTTAAATTTCATTTAAGCATAATTAAATTTAAATAATGACAGAAATAAAAGAAAGTCATACAGGTTTGGAATTACATTATGTAAATAAAGAGAATTTAAATTAAATTTAAATAATGACAGAAATAAAAGATAGTCATACAGATTTGGAATTACATTCTGTAAATGGCAGAATTTAAATGAAATTTAAATAATTACAATTAAAAGAAAGTCATACGGGTTTGGAATTAAATTTTGTAAATAGTGACTAATTCTGTAAATAGTAAATAGTAAATAGTATTTAAATGACATTTAAATTAAATTCATTTAAATTTAATTAATGACA
Organism: Cirrhinus mrigala; assembly: GCA_036247105.1. Taxonomy (NCBI): domain Eukaryota; kingdom Metazoa; phylum Chordata; class Actinopteri; order Cypriniformes; family Cyprinidae; genus Cirrhinus; species Cirrhinus mrigala. The sequence continues at coordinate 13,154,763 of CM070017.1, read as the reverse complement.
GAATTAAAAGAAAGTCCTACAGATTTGGAATTACATTTTGTAAATAATGGCAGAATTTAAACTCAATTTAAATTAAATTTAAATAATGGCAGAATTAAAAGAAAGTTATACAGATTTGGAATTATATTCTGTAAAAATGACAGAAATTAAAATTTAAATGTAATTAAATTTAAATAATGGCAGAATTAAAAGATAGTCATATAGGTTTGGAATTACATTCTGTCTAAAAAAAATGACAGAATTTAAATCAAATTTAAATTTAATTTAAAAAGTAATTACATTTAAATAATGATAGAAATAAAAGAAAGTCATACAGGTTTGGAATTACGTTATGCAAATAATGACAGAATTTAAATGAAATGAAATTTAAATTAATTTAAATTTAAATTAATGACAGAATTAAAAGAAAGTCATACAGATTTAGAATTACATTCTGTAAATAATGGCAGAATTTAAACTCAATTTAAATGAAATTTAATTTAAATAAAGACAGAATTAAAAGAAAGTCATACATGTTTAGAATTACATTCTGTAAATAATGACAGAATTAAATATTTGGGGTGAAATATCCCAAAATTCAAACTGCCAATATAAATTATTTCAAGCTAACATATAGGGCTAGATGTTTTTGATATCAATAATAATATAAATATCATTATATTATGCCCAGTAATCTAAAACTAAAATCAATTATTTTAAATGTTACAAGGGATTTAATGCATCACAACATTATAATATACAATATGAAAAAATGTTATTTATATATCTCCATCAAAAATATGGAAAACAAGGAGGCAAAATTAAACATCTGACCTTGACTGATACAATAAACAAACAAACAAACAAAAATATCTCAGATATGGGACCAATATATGGAGAATCCCAATTATTTAATATATGAAAGCAGAGCATATGTTTATGATGAAAATATGAATGCTTCTACCCCACGTTCACATATTCCAAGTACGTGACTAAACTTAGAATCTAATGACATCAGCAGATCTAAAGATAGTTTAGCTGACACTCATATGAGTGTAAAAACACGACCAGCTCAGATGAATCTTGCTGAATTCATAACCACAGAGAATGATTTTACTGCATTATCTGATACCAAGCAGCTTAATGCTACATAATCTTCCCTTAAACTAAAAAATCCACTGCCCAAGGACACCACAGGAGCCAAAACATTCCCTGGGATCGCATCAGAAGACATTGGGGGCACAGTGAACAGAGGCTGGAGTCAGGATATGGATGAACAAAACAAGTTTTGTTATACATAAATATAAAACAAGAAGGAACGTCTAGCGCAAAGATGTAATTCTTCCATTTACCCCCACATTTAATTCCTTTAATGGATGTTGGGAAGCCAATCCACGTTAAATGTGTTTGCGTCAGTTGTTTCTGCTTCAATGTCACCATCCTAATGGACAAACATAATAAACAAGCGCCGAAATCAATGCTCGCTACCCTACGGAGCACAGTGCTCCATCAGCAAAGTGAAGGAAAGAAATGTAAAGTCAAACTCTGGAGGTCATCAGAGATTTCAAAAAGTTTTATATAGCCAGTTTGGCTTAGTAAGCAAACAACGGCGTCCTCCAGCTAGTCCGCATCAGTCAGAATGACATCAGACTACGGAAGAGAGCGAGAAAGCGCGAACGAGCCAAAGAGAGAGAGAAAGATAGCTGCATGCCTCAACAGCTGCTGCAGTCATCTTTGCCAGACACCTGCGTGCTGCTCAGGCACCCGCAAACACACACACACACATAGACACAGACACACACGTACCTCACACTCCATCCTGAGCCCGGCTGGCCACAAATAACATGCAAACAGCAGCGTCCGGAGGTCTGCTGTCTAACTTAAGCTGCAGTGGATAAACTCAGTTGTCCCTGAGCACGGAAAGCCTGCGTTGTTGCAGCGACCAGATCTCTTCTCACCTAGCGTGACGATGCACTCCACTGGGCCGTCTGCCTCCCTCCTTTCCCCCAGCCTCCTGTCCCTCGAACTCCCTCTCGTTTTCTGTCTCTCCACGTCACTCTCTCTCTATGCTCCTCTCAACCCCTCCCCCTGCACTCATCCCTCTCCTCCCTCCCTTGCCCTCTCTCTGTCTTTTTTCCCTGGTGTGTTTTCTGTTGAAGGTGGCGTTTCGGTGCTCTTGCCCCGTGCAAAGGGGCTGTGTCCTGTTCCTCTGTGTTTTTATTTTTTACCATGCTGCAAGGTCACAGTTTTTTTTTTTTTGTTTTTTTTTTTCAGTTTGACAAAAAAAAGGGTTGGACAGAATGTAAAACAGACAGAGAGACAAAAAAGGTAACTGAGAGGGACAAAGAGAGGTCTTTCTTTAATTCAGTAACATATAAACAAAGATTAGTCTAAGTTGAATCTAGAAAATAACACTGATTACTCATTGGTTCACTAGTCAGATTAATTCCTGAAGGATTAGTTTACTTCCAGAATAAAAATTTCCTGATAATTTACTAACCCCTCCTGTCATCCAAGATGTTCATGTCTTTCTTCCTTCAGTTGAAAAGAAATGAAGGTTTTTGAGGTTTCAATGCAGCTTCAAAGCACTCTACATGATCCCAGCTTATTTAGTGAAATGATCGGTCCAAAAAACAAAACAAAAAAACAGAAATTATATACTTTTTAACAACAAATGCTCGTTTTGCACTAGCTCGACCACACGCGTGACATTGGCAGACGTACCAACCCATTGTTTACAAAGCAAACATCCAAAGAAAACCAAACACGCTTTACAATAAATTTTATTTATATTTAATTAATAACAGAATTAAGAGAAAGTTATATACGTTTGGAATTACATTCTGTAAATAATGACAGAATTTAAATTGAATGTAAATTTAATTAAGTTTAAATAATGACAGAATTTACAATAAATTTAAATTTTATTTAATTTAAATAATGACAGAATTAAAAAGAAAGACAGGCTTGGAATTACATTCTGTAAATCATGAACGAATTCTATTAATAAAGACAGAATTTAAATTTAATTTAAATTTAATTTAATTTAAATAATGACAGAATTAAAAGAAAGTCATACAGGTTTGGAATTACATTTTATAAATAGTGACAGAATTGAAATTAAACTTAAATTTAATTTAAATTTAAATAACGACAGAATTAAAAGAAAGTCATACAGGTTTGGAATTACATTCTATAAATAGTGACAGAATTGAAATTAAACTTAAATTTAATTTAAATTTAAATAACGACAGAATTAAAAGAAAGTCATACAGGTTTGGAATTACATTCTGTAAATAATGACAGAATTCTGTAAATAAAGACAGAATTGAAATAAACTTAAATTTAATTTTACTTAAATTAAATTTAAATATTTACAGAATTAAAAGAAAGTCATATAGGTTTGGAATTACATTCTGTAAATAACAACAGAATTTACATTCAATTTAAATTTAATTGAATTTAAATAACGACAGAATTAAAAGAAAGACAGGTTTGGAATTACATTCTGTAAATCATGACAGATTTCTATTAATAAAGACAGAATTTAAATTTAATGTAAATTAAATTACATTTAAATAATGACAGAATTAAAATTAAATTTTAATTTAATTTAAATAATGACAGAATTAAAAGAAAGTCATACAGGTTTGGAATTACATTCTGTAAATAATGACAGAATTGAAATTAAACTTAAATTTAATTTGAATTTAAATAATGACAGAATTTAAAAAAAGTCATACAGGTTTGGAATTACATTCTGTAAATAAAGACAGAATTGAAATTAAACTTAAATTGAATTTAAATTTAAATATTTACAGAATTAAAAGAAAGTCATATTGGTTTGGAATTACATTCTGTAAATAACGACAGAATTTAAGTTTCATTTAACTTGAATGTAAATGAAATTAAATTTAAATAATGACAGAACTTACATTACATTTTAATTTAATTCAAATAATGACAGAATTAAAAGAAAGGTTTAGAATTGCATTCTGTAAATCATGACAGATTTCTATTAATAAAGACAGAATTTAAATTTAATTTAAATTAAATTTAATTAAATTCAAATAATGACAGAATTAAAAGAAAGTCACAGGTTTGGAATTACATTCTGTAAATAATGAGAGAATTCTGTAAATAAAGACAGAATTGAAATAAACTTAAATTTAATTTTACTTAAATTAAATTTAAATATTTACAGAATTAAAAGAAAGTCATATTGGTTTGGAGTTACATTCTGTAAATAACAACAGAATTTAAGTTTCATTTAAATTGAATGTACATTAAATTAAATTTAAATAATGACAGAACTTACATTAAATTTTAATTAAATTCAAATAATGACAGAATTAAAAAAAAAACAGTTTTGGAATTGCATTCTGTAAATCATGACAGATTTCTATTAATAAAGACAGAATTAATATTTAATTTAAATGTAATGTAAATGAAATTAAATTTAAATAATGACAGAACTAAAATGTAATTTTAATTTAATTTAATTTAAATAATGACAGAATTAAAAGAAAGACAGGTTTGGAATTACATTCTGCAAATAATGACCACATTTAAATTTAATTTAAATTTAATGTAAATGAAATGAAATTTAAATAATGACAGAATTGAAATTAAATTAAAATTAACTGAACTTAAATTAAATCTAAATAATGACAGAATTAAAAGAAAGGCATATAGGTTCGGAATTAGATTCTGTGAATAATGACAAAATTTAAATTTCATTTAATGTAAATTTTTGTACCTATCTTTTAGCTAGAAATGACCCTCATTCCTCAGCTGGGATCGTGTAGATCCCTTTGAAGCTGCACTGAAACTGCAATTTGGACCTTCAACCCATCTGCTACCATTGACGTCCGCTATATAGAGAAAAATCCTGGAATGTTTTCTTCAAAAAACATTTTTTCCAACTTTTTTAGTACCTGTCAGTGGCCACTGACACAGAATGTGTTTTTGCTTTGAAATAAAAAGAAAAACAATGCAAAACCTAAGCATGAGTCATGTGCGAGACACTGCAAAAGATCTGAGATGCAAACATAATCAAAAGTCCACCTAGCGTGCGTTTAAATAGAAATAAAAAACAAACACTTCAGCTTTGCCATTCCTGAATCAGTTTCTCAAATTTGCCTCAATTCCGCCTCAATTCTGTTAAATTCTTAAAACATGCTACTGTTCTGTTTAGATTTCCTTCTGATACTGTCGTATTACCATCTAATCTGAGTTAAATCCCACTCGTGGTTATATGCTCTTCATACATGGATCACTGTGAATAAGTGTTGCTGACTTACTGTCGCGCCTTCAGACGGCAGCTGGCATGAAGCGGCATCAATCTCCTGTACACGTTCCTGAAAAGCAAATGTCTCAAGGCTGACCTTGGCTCACACCACCGAGAGATCCGAAGCACAGAGAGCGTTCACAGCATCCGTATGAGTGCCAGGAATTCAAGTTTTGTGTATGTGCTAATCTAAGTCCAATACAATCTCTCTTTCACTGTATAGGAAGGATTTAACTTTAATGGGATTGCGAGCTGAATCCGGCAGGTGGTGTCTACGATTAGCTCATGTTCGGCTTTTGCCTTTAAAAATGGCAGAGCCTTGCACAACAAACACACAGAGGCTCAGTCATCTGTGGTGGGCCCATCCCCCCCTCATGACCCACTTCACAAAATTTGTGACTGAAGTGGAGTGGCACCTGGCTACCACTGGAGCCAAAACAGTCCTCAGATAATTGCCTATTAAAGATTCCTGGTAAAGCAAAACCAATGACTTCTGCAAACTAATATTAAGTAAGTATTCATTGGTGCGCCTGCTGAAACTGATTTAGGTGGACAGCTGCCTAACTCTGTTAGGGTCTCACTCTTGGTATATTACAAATCAAATACAAATATATATACATATATGTATTTTTGATAAAATAATTTTTCAAGAACATTAAAAAAAAAAATAAATAAATCAACAGAATTTGAAAAAATTAGAAAAAAAAAAATCCATATATATATATATATATATATATATATATATATATATATATATATATATATATATATATATATGGACCATGTTACACTTAAGACTGGAGTAACAGCTAATGTAAATTCAGGTTTGCATCACAGGAATAAATTATATTTTAAAGTATATTAAAATAAAAACCATTATTTTATATTGTAATAACATTTTACAGTATTATTGTTTTTTTCTGTATTTTTGATCAAATAAATGCAGTCTTGGTGAGGATAACTTTTTTTAGAAAACATTACAAGTCTTACTGATTCCAAAGGTTTGAGCGGTAGTGTATATATATTGCATTAACACTCACCAAATTTAGGTTGAAAAAATATATATTTTTTAAAACATATATAATATTAAAAAAACATATTTTCATTTTTATGAATATATAACTGTCTGGAAAACATTTTAATTTCCGTTTACAATTGTAGCACATTGACAATACATTAAAAATCAAATAGGAATATATATATATGAATCATTTATGTCATATACATATGTATTTTTGATCCAATCATTTTTCAAAAACAAAAAGTCAACAGAATTAGGGAAAAAAAATTATATATATTACAGAAAATATTTTAATTTCTTTTTAATTTTAGCACATTGACAATACATTAATAATCAAATAAGAAATATACAATATATAAGTATTCTGTATCATGTTATAGACATATCTACGTATATATATGTATGTGTATATATATATATATATATAAACATATGTATACACATTCTTTCTAATTCTGTCATTTTTTAAAAGTGTTTTTTAATTTTTTTTTTTATATATATTTCAATGTATATTATAATATAATATAATGTATTGTATTGACAGCACTATTTTTATTTTTTATTTTTTTATATATATTTTTTTATTTATTTATTTTTTAGAAAATATTGTAACAATTTCCTTTTACAATTTTAGCACAATGACGGAACATTACAAATATATATATATATATATATATATAACAATGTATATTATAATACATTATAATGTATTTTTTTTGTTGTTTATATATATATATATATATATATATATATATATATATATATATATATATATATATATATATTATTTAATTTATTTTTTAGGAAATATTTTTAATATTTTAATTTCCTTTTACAATTTTAGCACAATGACAGAACATTACAAATAAATATATATAAATATATATATAGTTAAAAACATTTTTTTCAAATTATTTTTCAAAAACATTTAAAGAATTAACAGAATTACAAAAAATAGAAATAGATGTATTTATATTATATAATATATTTTGTTTCCTAATTCTGTTGAGTTTTTAAATGTTATATATAACATATATAACATTATATACATATATATATATATATCCTTTTACAATTTTATTACAATACAAAAGACAATTATAACAATTATTTACTTTTACATTGTCTTTACAGTGGGGTGTCCCTGCGAAGGAATCATCGTCATCAAAAATCATAAGGTATCTTCACTAATACTCTGCATTGAACTGCATCAGTGAACCACTTTTCAAATTAATGTCTAAATGTAGTCTAAATACAGTTTGCACTGTCAATCAGCTGACTGACATTTGTGATTTTGCCAGAGTAATGGAGAAAAATGTCCTTAAGGGGACAATCATGCACAAATAAGAAACAGCTGGAGGGGAGTACAGGAACTTGAAAATGCTGGACCCTTCAATCCACAGACTGCTGTGCTCCTCCTCTTTCTGTTTTATCTCTCACAACTGACCACCTGGGACTGCTGTGAGCATCAATCGCACATACCCATCAGCTAATGAAGCTGGAGAAACACACCGCCTGGCCATTAATATGTGATCTATGAGCTATGATACAGGATGATCATAATAATACGAGCAAGACAACCTTTAAAAAAGCAGAACTGGGTGTTATGAATAACCAGTTCCTGACCAGAGGTTTATGGTGTTGGGTTAGTAAAGGTTTAGACAGAAAGAGAGAACACTAATGAGTGTAAAGAGGCTAGTCACTGAGGCCTTTAATCTTCTGAAGGCTGGACAGATTATGACATCATCACCAGTGTCCAATCCGCTGTCTGAATCCTGTTGATTCACAACACCATATAAAACACAGTTAAACAGTACAAAGTATAATACCGGTAATAACACCATAAACTATTTCTTTTTACTGAAGAATATGTCTAGATATTAACGCTTCTTTTTTGCTGTACACAAGGGTTGAGAGACTCCTTCTGGCACGAATTGGACTTTCTACAGAGCTTGTAGAAATAACACAAATACGCCTAAGGTTTGTGTTTTCTTTGAGCACCAGACTCAAAGAACATTAAACTGTATGCTACTGGCTCCCTCAGTTGAGCTGAATGTTCAGGGAGAATAAAGAACCTTGAGGCAACGCCACACTTGCTTGCTCAAAAATACAGGGCTACACATAGACCTTTTGGCTTTTACAAACATGTGGTCATAAACTAGCTAGCTCTCCACAGAAAAACTAAATTTAGACAAAATCTGCAACCTTTTTTATTATATATTTTTTCCAAACCTTAATTTAATTTAATTTAATTTAATTTCATTAAAAATTTTGGGAACACAGTTGTAAAAATGCAAATATAAATACAGAAAATGCTCATATAAAATTAACATAAAATAAACAGCTCATATAATATTTAAGCCAAACCTTTTTATTTTATTTTATTTTATTTTATTTTATTTTAATTTTCCAAATTTTAGGAACAGGGTTGTAAAAATGCAAATATAAATTTAGAAAATTGTCATATAATATTTAGGACAAACCTGCAACCTTATTTTATTTTATTTTATTCCAATTTTTGGTAACAGGGGTGTAAAAATGGAAATATGAATATAGAAAATGCTCACATAAAATGAATAGAAAATTACATATAATGTTTAGTTTGACCTTCTGAGGTTGATGGTCAACATTTTTAAAGGTTAAGCAAAATAAAACAAACATTTCAATTTTTTTCTGTCAGTTTTCTTATTCATTATATGTACAATAATTATGCATATTATAAAGGTTATATTATTTTTTTATTTTATTTTATTTTATTTTATTTTAAATTTAATTTTATTTAATTCCCAATTTTGGAAACAAGGTTGTAAAAATGCAAATATGAATATAGAAAATGCCTATATAAAATTAACAGAAAAAAAGCTCATATAAAATTTAGGTCAAACCTGCAATTTTATTTTATTTTATTTTATTTTATTTTACCAAATTTTAGGAAAAGGGTTGTAAAAATTCAAATATATATGTAGAAAACAGTCATATAAAATGAACAGAAAATAAATACATTTATTTTATTTTAATTTTTGGTAACAGGGATGTCAAAATGCAGAATATAGAAAATGCTCATATAAAATAAACAGAAAATTACAAATAATACATTTGACCTTCTCAGGCTGATGTTAACATTTTTAATGGTTAAGTAAAATAAAATAAACATTTCAATTTTCTCTTTTTTTCCTGTCAGTTTTCTTATTCATTATATGTACAATAATTATGCATATTATAAAGGTTATGAAATTAATGATTTAATTTAATTTAATTTAATTCCAAATTTTGGAAACAAGGTTGTAAAAATGCAAATATGAATATAGAAAATGCCCATATAAAATTAACAGAAAATAAACAGCTCATATAATATTTAGGCCAAACCTGCAACCTATTTAAAATTACTTTGTTTACTTTGTTTTTATTATATTTTATTATTTTGCTAAAATGCAACTATGATATAGAAATTGCACATATAAAATGAATAGAAAATGATTGTCTCAAATAATATTTATTTTGACCTTCTGAGGTTGATGGTCGACATTTTTAAAGTTTAAGCAAAATAACAGATTTTTATTTTGTCTTTTTTCTCCTTTTTTTCTTATACATTATATATACAATAATTATGCACATTATTGGGGTTATGAAATTCATGATAATATTATTAATTTATAAATTATTTTATTTTATTTTATTTTATTTATACTGATGATCATGGATAAATACATGAAACCTGAGGGGGAAAAAAGAAAGAAGAAGAAGAAAAAAATAAAACAGCAGTAATGTTCCATAACATGGTTCAGTACATTTAATTTCCTTGGAAAGGAAAGATGCTGTGTGAGCAGTTAGAACGGTCTCATCCTGTGTTTTATCCCATCAGATGTCGTGACCCAAGTGTGAACGGGAGAAGGGAAACAGTGTTTGTGTTTTGATGAGCAACGCTTAGTTTGTGACCTCACTTCCTTGGAGGTCAGGAGGAGGTGTGTGTGAGCGTCTGTGATTGAGTCACGGAGGGCCAAGCAGCCATACATGGAGTGTTTTGGTATTCCTCAGCACCTGTTTGGCACCCGACTGCAGACGCAGGCAAGTGAACAGACATAACAATCCATTCTAGCAGTATTGAGCTCACAAAACTACTCTAGAAATATGCAGTAGAGAGGGAATTGACATCATTGACTTGTCATATTTTATTACCAGAATGCCACGTTCACCTACGTTTCAGCCTGTAGGGGGAGCCATCGCACAATCTACATGTGTGACGACGACAATGGGAAAGATACCACATTATTATTCTCCGTAATTCTGAAACTGAAAATGATTACTGAATGGACGATCGTTAATGAACACAGGCACATCCACTGGACATTATGATTTATAAAACATTAAACGACTGATTTGGGACAAGATGGTCTTGTCATATGAGATTATTCTCCACAGAGAGATTTTTCAAATAGAAGCTGTAATGTATATGAACGTCACATATCTTCTGAGATGAACTGGCGTGTTGCAGTGGCATTACCCCTGCAGCCAATTAACGCAAGCTAGGAGAGCCTATGCTCGACTGTGATTGGCTGAGGGCACTCAGGGGATCTCATTACAGCATGGTAGTGCAACTCTTCACTGGCACAGCCTCTGACGGCAGTTTGATCACTGGCTCAAAGAGCCCCAGCATGGACGACCACAACTCCAGTATTCTTTTTCAACCAAAGTGTCATAGTTTTTCATATTCTATACTGTTTTATATACAGAAACTACTAGTAAGGTAACAGATACAGCTGATGTGTGAGATTACAGTCAGCACTTTAATGATAAACACACTCCTAAACAATAAGTTTTACACTTTGACAGGTAATCTTTCACTGGATATTAATAACTCAAAACTTGTTAGTTTTGCAAGAGCAATCAGATTTATGATTTTCACCTGCTGGATGATTTACAGTAAAGAAGGGGCCTCAGTACTACATCACAGAGACTTGGAGTACTTTTTTATACAATAAATTTAAAGTCTGACATTTATAATAAAACTAAAAAAACCTTGTTTTTTTAAATAGAACTACTGTAGCTCCAGAGAAAAAGAAGATACATTTAAAAAATGTTTTTAATGTATTGTCCTTGATATATCAGGCTTTTATGGTTTTTCTGACTACAACATAAATATATTTTTATTGCATTTATAACCTTTGAAGCATTTCAACTTCTTTAGTTTGTTCATACAGGAACAATATATTATATTATTAATATTAATACAACAAAAAATAAATAATGCATAAATAATTACTAAAAAAAAATATAATATATATATATATATATATATATATATACACACACACTCACAATAAATAATGAATACTAAAATATGTAAATATATATAAAGATATTATTAAAATGTTCCTAATATTATAATAATTATAATACATCCATAGTAATTAAGGCTATATATATATATGAATTTCTTATAATTGTAATATTTGAAATTATATATAAAATAAATAAATAAATAAATATATATATATATATATATATATATATATATATATATATATATATATATATATATTCATAATACATTCATAATATTCAAATATAATAAAAGCATTATATATATATATATATATATACACACACACACACACTCACAATAAATAATGAATACTAAAATATGTAAATATATATAAAGATATTATTAAAATGTTCCTAATATTATAATAATTACAATACATCCATAGTAATTAAGGCTATATATAAACTTCATTATTATGAATTTATTATAATTGTAATATTTGAAATTATATATAAAATATATAAATATATATATATGTACATATATGTGTACACACACTGCCAACACTTATATAAATATAATAGTAATTTATATGTATAGTCTTCATTATTATGAATTTTTTCTAATATTAAATATTATATATGTGTGCGCATATATATATATATAGTCTTCATTACTATGATTTCACTATAATTAAAATATTATGAATGTATTATATATAGATACATAATATAAATATAGATTATAATATAATTATAATAAAAGCATAACACATAATAATGAAGACATATATATATATTTATATATATCTCATAATAAAGAAGGCCAAATAAATATATATAGATTTGATTTATTATGTAATGACTTTTATAAGATTTATTTTTTTGTTTTCCATTTGTTTTTTTAAAACATTGCGTACATATTCTGACTTCAAAGTGAAAAACGAACTTCTGCAAACAATTCTGGAAATTTACTGTTGCCAGTCCTGACACAGAAAGCCTGTGGAGTGATGTCATGTTAATGGCATTCCAGTGTGAGAGGCAGGGGTGCATTTTGAGGGTCCCGGCTGATTTACGTACATGCTTTCTGTGAAATGTGGTTGGAAAAAAATGTAGCACTGTACACATAAAACACATACTGTATAAACACACAAGACAGACAGATAGACGCTCACATGCATGAAAAACACTCCTAAAAATCCCCTCCATCAGAAGGCCGGCCTATTATCACAGAGCCGAAAGGATTCGTGACTGTGTGCAGAATGAGGAGCTTTATAATCCAGACAGATATATAAAGCTCCATAATACACACAGAATGAAGCTTGGTAAACAAAGCCTTTACCTCAGCTTCAGCATCAGGGCTATGGCCTGGAGAAGATCCAATGTCTGCAACTATAGAGTGTGTGTGCGTGTGTTTACACCAAGCCATGCAGCGAGAACCAGATTTAATGACTGTTTACAGGCCACAATGACGTGTGTTCCACACATACACAGCTGTCAGTGCGGTAACAGCCTCTTCACTGTGTGTTCACATGCCACGACTAATTTAAAGGGAAGCCAAGACTTGTGTGCATCCTGCTGGGATGCTTGCCATGCTGAAATGGGGGAAGGGTGACGTCCGTATGTCAGGATACACTTTGATGCCATATGGGGACGATGCCCGAGAACTGAGTGTGCTTTTACTTAACAAAAGCCTTAGTGCACATTTAAAGGGATAGCTGTGCATCCAAAAATGAAAATTCTGCTGTCAAAGATATTTTTAAAAACTAAGGTTGATGTTCAAGGGCTGTGAAGCTCAAAAAAGCACTAAAAATAGTACAAAATAAACTAAAAAAAAAGTCTTTGAAGATATATTTATTGGACATTGACTTAAATCTCATATGCTTTTCACACAGATCTATGCAGGGCTTCAAAAAACTAATGAATGAGTCATATGAACCAGCTACATGATACTTTCATGGTACTATTTTGGTGTTCTTTGTCCTTTTTAAGGGACAAAGTGTTGGCAGTGTGTGTACACAACCACCCTATAATGATAAAAAACCACCCAGTGGTATTTTTTTAATCTTTATAAGTAATATCCCCTCTTTCAAATCAAGCCATTCTCAACATCTTGTCTGTGTGACGTTACAAAAACCCAGGCCACTCGTATGATAGTTGATTGACACGACCGTCTTACCTTAGACCCGCCCTGAGTGAGCTGTATAAATACTCCGACTGCCATTGTGTCGACTCCGGTGCAGAGGAAGACAAAAATGTCTCCAATTGAGCGATTGAGGTGTTTTGCTGTTGGATGTAATAATGAACATAGCAGTCGTCATTCACTCTCAACATCTGAGCTGCTGAAGATGCAGAGGAATAACCTTATTTTTGTTTTTTAAGGAAATGCGCCCGACGCTCTACACAAATGCGCCTGTGTTCGCGCAAATCATTCCTGATCCAGCTTTACCTAGAGCGGAAGTGAGTATAAGAGGTTTTTATGCATCTTTGCAAATCGCCTTTCTTAATAATGTGCTAGTAAGCAAGTTTCACAGCTAAACGTGGCTAAATACGGCTAAAGTAAACAGACCGGCTCATCAGCCCACAGAAGAGAGGGGCGGGGCAAGCAGAGCTCATTAGCATTTAAAGGAACATGCAACAAAATGGCTTGTTCTGAAAAGGGCTGATTTTAACAAGGTAAAAAGGGTGTTTTTCACACTACCACTGAGAAATTTAAGCCAAAATATGTTATGGACTTCCCATTAAGACCCTAATGAATGATATCAACTTGGAAAATGGGCATCTGATGACCTGTTTAATCACAATGAACTGTGAACTTCTCCTTTGGTGAAAAAACCCCACACAGGTTTGAAACAATATAAAGACAAGGAAATATAACTACAAAAAAGTAGAAAATATTCGCAGCAGCGATAAATCTTATCCAGTGTGCTTTATAGATATCAGCTTGAATTTCGGGAGTTTTCCATAGTGTTTACCTGTTCACAGTAGGCAATATGACAATATGTGATACTTACTGTTTCACGGTAACAATATGTATCACAATATAGCTATTTTTCCTTTAAATAAGGTCTTTATGATGTTAAAATTTTTGATACCATAAAAATCTCATAATTCTTGTCACCAGTGTTGATACCACATAGGGCTGCACAATTAATCCAATTTCTAATTGGAATTACAATTACAGATGCCACAATTATGTAATTGTTCAAAGGTACAAAAAAAAAAAAAAAAAAAAACTCCACTTACATTATTCTGCTTGTTTTTCTTATAGGTTATCTTAAGGTTTTTATTTGTATTTATTTTTTTATATTTAAAGAAGAAACTATATATAAAAAAGGTGGCATGCAGTGCTTCAAACAATGGTATAAAGCTATTTAAACGTATTACATTAAACGTAAATTGTGATAAAATGTGACAATTATGATTTTTGCCATAATCTTGCAGCCCTAATACCACAAAAACTAATACTACCCCAAAAAAACCTAAACAAAAAAAACAAAACAAGCTCATTGCGATTAAATAAGAAAAATAAACTAATTATAGGCAACAGGACAAAAAAAAAAAAAAAAAAAAAAAAACTATAGAACAAATAAATAAGAAATGCTACATGCACTGCGTAACTTAATCAAATGTATAAAAACACTGCATATTATTCACTGTGTAAATTAAATATATATTACTTCTTATAAAGTTACAAAAGTGATTTAGGTAAAAAGCGGTGACAGATTTTCTCTCTTTTGTTGTTTGATTAACATAAATGACAGACAGCAGGAATTAAGACTGCTGTCACTTTAAGAGCACGGATGCAATATACTGTTACACTTGTATTTTCTTTCTCAGCTGTTTGCTTTGGCTTAAGACCTTAAGCATTTTGACTCACATAAAAGTGAATGTATTTAACCGTTCAAGGCCTATAAAGCGACAAAAATAACAGCGTTCAATACTCCCGCATTCCCTGTCGTCACAGCAGGGTGCATATAGCGAAATGAGTTCTCTTTCGCTGCTGATTGCATTTGAACAGCTTAAAATTACTTGTTTTTAAACCGCAATGCTTAAAAATGCTTTCAAATGATACATTTTCATGACCATGTAGCACAGCAACGTTACGTGAGCGTATAACCACATATATCTTGTCTACCAGTTTATCTAGCTTGCAGCGTATCAGACATTTCCAGGTTTGCTCATCCTTAGCACTCCTGGCTTTAGAGAGCTTTGCAATGACAGCAGAATTAAAAAGCCCCTTTGAATAAAGCACATGCTTACTTTCATATTCTTCTCGCACACTTTTGTCTGTTTCAGGCATTTACCGAGTACTTATCTAAGTTGAGCAAAAATTTGTGACTGATGGTGTCTAGGAGCAAAGTAAAACACCTCTGGGACTCTTACACCCTCTGATATCTCCCTACGCTTGCCTTATCCATTACCAACCATTATCACTCCGCATGAATGAATAATCTGCAATGAATTTCTAATGTCCCGTTTCTCTGTGACGGCATCACACCATTTATCATTCACAGTGTCTAGTGAAGCTGGCATGGACTGCTAGGTGATACCGCTGTATGGAAATGGACTGAGTTAAATGGACAAGCAGAAAACGGATGGGCCGGTAAACAATGCATGAGCACCCACCCACCTGGAGCAACACATCCCCATCTTTCCTCTGTTGGCCTATTAAAAACAGCTCAGATGCACAAACCGCTTTGCATTATGGACAAAAGGAAGACAGATTGACATAGGACCACTTATTGGGAAAGGAGCTGGCATTTTATTACCAGAATCAGGAGAAGATCACCACCTGCCCACTTCCAGAAAACCCCATTTCAACAAAGAACTGAAAATATATTTTAAAATAAATTGACTTCAAAAAGCTATTATTTGTATGCGTTATTGTACATGCACTATTATTAAAATTTTGGCTGATGTCAATTTTTTTTTTTTTTTGGTATGGCTGATAACCTGATAGACTGATAGACCTTATATTATAATTCTATAGTATTTAGTCAAAATAAATGATAAATAAATGATAACAAAAATACATTAAAAAATACACTCAGTCAAAAGTTTTTGAACAGTAAGATTTTTAAAGAAGTCTCTTCTGCTCACCAAACCTGCATTTATTTGATCCAAAGTACAGCAAAAACAGTAAAAATTTTACTGTTTACAAGAACTGTTTTCTATTTGAATATATTTTATAATGTAATTTATTCCTGCGATTTCAAAGCTGAATTTTTAGTATCATCACTCCAGTCACATGATCCTTCAGAAATCATTCTGATATTTTGATTTGCTGCTCAAAACATTTATTACTAGTAGAATTTTTTAAAGTTTCTTTGATAAATATAAAGTCAGAAGAAACATATTTATCTGAAATAGAATTTTTTGCAACATTATGTCCTTATCATCACATTTGATCAATTTAAAGCATCCCTGCTAAAAAAAAAAGTATTTACAAATATTTAAATTTATATAATACCCCCCCCCCACACACATAAAAAAAATGATACTGACTCCAAACTTTTGAATAGTATAGTGTATAATGTTACAAAACCTTTTTATTGCAGATAAATTCTGATCTTTAAATCTTTCTGTTCACTCAGCTGTTTTAAATATGGATAATAATAATAATAATAATAATAATAAATGTTTCTTGAACGGCAAATCAACATATTAGAATGATTTCTGAAGGATCATGTGACACTGAAGACTGGAGTAATGATGCTGAAAATGTAGCTTTGATCACAGGAATAAATTACATTTTAAAATATATTCAAACAGAAAACAGTTATTTTAAATAGTAAACATATTTAATTTTTACTGTTTTTGCTGTACTTTGGGTTAAATAAATGCAGGCTTGGTGAGCAGAAGAGACCATTTTTTTTAAAAAACATTAAAAATCTTACTGTTCAAAAACTTTTGACTGGTAGTGTATATAAACCTTAAAAACTACAACCAACAATTTCAAAAGCTAAAAGTCAATATAGGCATCACATTATTATATTGTACAGTCTGAAAAAGTTAGCCGGAGGTTTTAAAGATTCATTTTTGATTGATGGTAAGTGAGTGTTAAATTATGGAAACGGTTATTTAAATGCAAAAGTGAGTAGGCACGACTAAATTTCTGCCATCGACTGATGCTGATAAATTAAGCAATCTCTAATATAAGCAGATAATGGATATGGATCCGGTACACTGTGTACCCCTTATCTGATCTTCTCAGAATGACCAAATATCTATCCAGACTTCACTGCAAAACTCTGAACAGCCAATATCAAAACCCCGGCCTCAACAAAAATGTCAAAAAGAGCTCAATTATTCCCCAGCACCTCCAGCGAGATCTTTATATAGACCGTCTCAGTCTACAGAGTCAAACAGCCTGGATTACAAAGAGAGAGAGGCTGGAAGCAGAAGGGTAATGAGTGACAAGCATGCATCAGCAAAAAGACAGAGCTGCCTAATTACAGCTTACACCTCCAGCTCTGGCTCTGCTTAAACACAGGAGCGGATGGAAGCAGGCATCGAAAGAGTGCGAGGTACGCTTCACTGCGTGTTCCCTAGATATTACTTTATCTTAGATGTTTTGAGTGGCAGTTGAGAAGCATCTCCCGAAATGAATAATTTTCATTCAACCCCGAAAAAGCAAAGATTGTACACTTTGTTCCAGAGTCTTTCATCATCATTTTTTCATTCGTTACATCTGAACAGGGCGAGAGAGAAAAACGAACAGGCCGCCTCGGCTGAGGCAACGCGTCATTTTCGTTTCCGCTGAAGGGATTTCCTTTTTTCTTTCTCTGTCTCTTTCTTTCCAGTAGATTAAAATCCTCTCCTTCCAGTCTCTCATGCATAATTATGTTCATCACAAAGGATGAGCCTTTTAAATGTGCAGGAATTGCAGATGAAGCTGGATTGATTGGTTGCCTGCACGAGGAAATTGATCTGGAGCTTCTCTCATGCTAGACCCCCGTCATTTGCGAGATTCCGCTCCTGAATAGGAAACAGCTAAAAGGCACTAAATGTTTAAATTTAACACTTAAAAGGATCACGCAATACATTTTTAATAATCATTCTTCCCTGTGGTCTACTTGCAATCGATCCTATTCGTGACCATATTTTTACTGTCATATTCACGTCAAAAGTTTACATACGCCTTGTAGAATCTGCAAAATGTTAATTATTTTACCAAAATAAAAGGGAGTAATGTTTTATTTAGTACTGACCTAAATATGATATTTCACATAAAAGATGTTTACATATAGTCCACAAGAGAAAATTATAGCTGAATTTATAAAAATGACCCTATTCAAAAGTTTACACACTCTTGATTCTTAATACTGTGTTGTTACCTGAATGAACCACAGCTGTGTTTTTTTTGTTTAGTGATAGTTGTTCATGAGTCCCTTATTTGTCCTGAACAGTTAAACTACAAATTCTTTGGTTTTTCATCATTTTTGTACCCTTTCCAACAATCTTTCTAAGATGTCTTTCTGTCTTCAGTCGTGAAGAAATTATGGACTTCATTGGTGCCCCGATTTTGAACTTCAAAAATGTAGTTTAAATGCAGCTTCAAAGGGCTCTAAATGATCCCAGTCAAGGAAGAAGGGTCCTATCTAGCGAAACAATCAGTCATTTTTTTCTGAAAATAAAAATTTGTATACTTTTTAAGTGCTCATTGTAGGCTCTGGGATGCGCGTTCATGGCGCTACGTACTATTGAATCACGTCGAAAGGTCATGCGGAACGTAGGCGGAACTACAGACCCAGTGTTTACAAAGTCTAAGAAAGTGCAAGTAAGTCAAACGCTGTTTACAAACAAAAAGACACAACGATGTCGGATAATTCTGAAGTTGTAGGAGAAAATAAGAGTTTTTTCGCCATACTCTACTTTTTTGAGCCGGAGTACACAGACGATGAACTTAAACGTGATTCGTAGTAGTGATGGGAAGTTCAGATCATTTTACCGACTCTCGTTGAGTCTTGTTCAGCAAAATGAACGAATCTTTTTCGAGTCATTTAGTTCATTTTAGCAAAATATAATTAAAATGTTACGTGTTACTTCCCTAACACATCTACTGCTTACACAAACGTTGATCATACTACAAACAAGACAAAACTATAATACTATAAGAAACAGAAAAGATTAATTCATTGTTTACCTGGGTCTTTTGTCTATGATTAGCTCACCTCACCTCTTATCTGACAAGTTTTTGGGTTTGAGTCGTTTACTCATCACGTGACAGCCCCATAAGATGAACGAACGACTCAAAAAACCCGAAGACTCGAAACAGGTGAACTAATTCCAGTACAGAACCTAATAGGATGTTGCGCATGCGCGACTGAACGAATCACTCCCCGAGACAACTCATTCTTCCCAAATCACATTAAAGATTCGTTAAAAATTAATGAACCGTTCAAGAACGACCCATCACTAATTCGTAGCATCATGGGCGCGCATCCCAGAGCCTGTGCTACACGAGCTTTTGTGCTTAAAAAGTATACAAATATTTATAATTCTAAAAAATATGACCGATCGTTTCACTAGATAAGACCCTTCTTCCTCGGCTGGGATCATTTAGAGCCCTTTGAAGCTGCATTTAAACTGCATTTTGAAAGTTCAAATTCGGCCACCAATGAAGTCCATTATCTGGAGAAGAATCCTGAAATGCTTTCCTCAAAAACCATAATTTCTTTACGAATGAAGACATAAAGACATGAACATCTTGGATGACAAGGGGGTGAGTAAATTATGTGTAAATTTTTGTTATGGAAGTGGACTTCTCCTTTAAGAGCCAGGGGGTGAAAACTTTTGGAATTTGAAGATTAGGGTAAATTCAACTTATGTTGTCTTCTGGGAAACAAATTTGTTTTAATAGTACAATGAATTGTTTACAATTCCTCGCCATTAATTTAAAAATATACAATAAATCAGGCCAGTGCAAAAACGATAAAATGAAACCAAATAACTGCAAGTCTTAAAAATTTTAACTCGCTTGAGAAGAATTGCTATAGAGCAGAAAATCAATATAATGCTCAAAAGCAGCATAAAACAGGACCTTTCCTCAAGCTACAGTTTGTTTGAGGTGAGACAACATAATTGTCAAACATGTTTGGTCTTGGCACATCTATCTTTAAAGAGAAAAAATAACCAAAGCATGTCTCCCCGGTCCTCTAATATCATTCAAGCAGTCCACATCCATTTCTCCAGACCCTGCTATAAAAGTGCCCTAAATTTGTCCGGCTTTCAAAAGAGCCTTGCACAAGAGTAAAAGAGCTTCAGAAAAGCTCTCACCGACTTAAATCAATACTTCAGAGGATAGAGACCACAGAGAAAGTTAAGAGTGATAAACAAATTGACTTTACTCAGCGTGTAAAATGACAGAGAACATGACCTCCTGACAACCTGTTTCACATCTAATAACAGGCTTTTAGCACATAAATCGAATTCCCAAATGTTCTGAACATCTAGACGATGAATAATAGCTTGAGGGTGTGTAAATGATGACAGAACATTCGTTTTAGGGCGTGCTATCTCTTTAATTGTGTGCTTTTAGAGTATTTGGCTATTCAAAGTCTTTCCACCCTGCTATTTGCACTTTCCAGACATCATTGAACTATGTTCGTGAACAGAAGTTGTGGTACAGAAAGACTGGAAACAGTTTCATGTTTGGGTTGAGAGTAAAATGCTCAAATATTTCCGACCACGTCACTCGGTCTGATATTTTCCTCAACTTTAAAATGGGAAAAAGTCAGTCTCATCTTTCCTTTCTAAAAGCCTCCTCTTTAGCGACTTTTGTGCCACCCCTAGCTGTTTTACAAGGGTAATGATGTTTATAAGAGTTACATAAAGGCATGCAAGCATCCAAAGCTTCGTCAATGGAGCTGAAATCCACCAACGCTTTCACTGTCTCCTATCAAAAAAGTTTGAAGAGTCTTTTGAAGAGTCCTTTTTTTTTTTTTTTTTGAAATGCTATAAACAAAATAGAAAAAAAAGGACAGAGCTCCCATTGAAATGTCATTGAGAGATTCCCGTGGTGAAAATAACAATCTTTCCAATAACACGCAGAGGAGAGAGCGGTCCTTGAAAATGATATAGTGAGATACCAAAAAAAAAAAAAACAGCTGTGGTGCCAAACAAGGGCTGATCTTCGATGTTTGCAGGTCTGCATCATTAATTATATAATAAATATAATATCTAAGATTCACTCTTAAAGAGAGGAGCGTGTGATAAACTAGATGACCAATCTAAAATAGTGTCCGGAGGGGACGTCTGGGGCGGCGTTTGTATGCGTAAGGCTCAAAGGGTCAGGCAACATTAAACAGGAGATGGACCGACCTATTCGCTACGAGGTCACGACCGCCATCAATTTTAGATGTGCAGCAGAGAGAGACAGTGCTGTGAGATGCATAAAATATGGAGCCCCAGGTGGACAGGACAGGCCAATATCCAGCCATTACTCCGGCCTTGAGCTGACAGACCACTGGCTAAAGGTTAGATCATGAAAAGGCATTGATAGTGAGGCTTTAAACGTATCATTTTCTTAACATAACACCATAAAGTCTATTAAAACTGTCTTATGAATGACGTTTTAAAACGAGATATAAAAGATTCAGTACCCACAGAAAGGAGTTTATGAACTGAAAGGTAAGCTTTGGTATGATAAGAAGGGATGGATTGCATTTCGAATGCATTTGAAAGGTAGGGTGATTCACTTTGTATTGTTTAGGCAGAGCTGATATAATTTTAATGAGTACTCCTGAGCCCATTCATATCGAATAACTAGGAGAGCAAGAAGTATGAATCCTTTCAAAAACAGGCTGATAGCAAAACCATTCATTCAGTTTAAAAATAAAAAACCATATTAGTGATTAACAGAAATCATGACTGGCCAAATGCACCACCACGAAATAAAACAACAATCCATCAAAGCAAAGAATGTGTCATGTGATTATACTGCTGAATGTAACCTAATTACTCAGTGTAAACCGCAACCCTTGCTCTGAAATATTAATAGATGCTAATAAGAATATTGGCACCGTTTCAGAGGAAAACGGGAACTGTGCCTTCACTCGTGTTGACATGTTTGTCAATGAGGAAAAATGATTAAATGATGAATTTTTCCATATTGTAATATGACATTCCAACTACACTAGTCAAAAGTTTTTGAACGGTAAGACTTTTTCAGTCTTTTCTGCTTACCAAGCCTGCATTTATTTGATCCAAAGTACAGCAAAAACAGGAAAATTTGAAAATATTTTGACTATTTAAAATAACTGTTTTTTATTTGAATATATTTTAGAATATAATTTATTCCTGTGATCAAAGCTAAATTTTCAGCATCATTACTCCAGTCACATGATCCGTCAGAAATTATTCTTATATGCTGATTTGCTCTTTTAAAAAACATTTATTATCATTATTATTATCAATATTTAAAACAGCTGAGTACATTTTTTTCAGGATTCTTTGATAAACACAGAAAGATCAGTATTTATCTGAAATAAAAAGCTTTTGTAGCTTTTTTTGAAAAAGAAATTATAGAAAATCATTTTATTCAGCAAGGATGGTTTAAATTGATCAAAAGTGATGATAAAGACATTTATAATGTTACAAAAGATTTCTATTTCAGACAAATGCTGTTCTTCTGAACCTTCTAATTTATCAGAGAAACCTGAAAAAATTCTACTCAGCTGTTTTCAATATAATAATAATAAATGTTTTTGAGCAGCAAATCGGAATCTTAGAATGATTTCTGAAGGATCATGTGACTGGAGTAATGATGCTAAAAATTCAGCTTTGAAATCGGGAATAATAGCATTTTAAAATATATTAAAATAGAAAGAAGTTATTTTAAATAGTAAAAATATTTCAAAATTGTACTATTTTTGCTGTATTTCAGATCAAATAACAAGCTTGGTGAGCAGAAGAGACTTCTTAAATAAACATTAAAAATCTTGGTGTTCAAAAACTTTTGACTGGTAGTGTATATATGCCATTAGAGATGGAAAATAATGTTGTAAAAAGAAAAAGAAATCATTTTGATCATAGACAGATGGATAGACGGATAGACACACGGCCGAGTGACCGACCAACGAGCAGTTTGCAAAATAAGACATTTCCCAGAGATCCAAACAAACAAGCATTCATGTGACTCATATAAGCAAATGACTGAACTAGTAGAGCTTTACTTGTAAACTCTCCACACACTGCGGTGCAGTTTCCCATCCAGCCACGAGGCTGTGAATCAGACAGAATTGCTTACTCACCCACAGACAGATCAGTGATCTGTCTAGAGACGTGCTGCTGTCTTTTTGCCGCCGTTTGCCCACTTGATCAGTCAAACGATTCTGAAAAACCTCTGTCTCCTCTGAATATAGAATTCAAATCTCTCATGTTGACGTTAAACTGATGCAGGTTTCTTCTTGCTGTAAGAAACAGTGACGTTCAATCCGTGAGAAACTTTTTAAAGTCTGTTTATGGTTCCTCGAGTCCAAAAAAGCCTGACTGCAGGCACAGAGAGTGAAAAAGCAAGGAGACTCCTTTACAAAACACAGGCTCCAGCAAACAGGTCGGCCCCGAGAGCCCCCTCCAAAGGTTTGGAAAATATTTGCAAACGTCTGGTGACGCACCGGAGGCAAACTTACGGTTGCAGACAGCCAGTCAGACAACCCATAGGAAACACTGAGAAATTCATAAAGTCCTCCAAAAAGAGTACGACACAAAAAAAGAAAAACAACTACCTCTGCATTTCCACTCTGTGTTTGTGAAGGAAAAACAGTTTGCAGGACAGGATAAGGCGGGCACCTTCAGACGCAAATGCACAAGTAAATTAATAATAGCCTGTGCTTCCACGGTGTGCTAGTTTAAACCACTGGATCAGGTTGCCTGACATCTACAGTTTCACAAGCTTTATTTTAAAGTTTTTAAGGTACAAGGACTTCCAAAAAGCAATTTCCTTCAGCCTTGATAAAACACCACAGGGGGTTTAACAAATGATAGATTCCTTTCGAATCAGAAATCTTTTCAGACAGTACAAAAAAATAAGACGTAGCATTCCTGGAAGAAGGCCCTTGTCCTGTGGCCTGAAGGCCGATGAGAAGACAATTTTTCCTTGTGAAATGAGATATAGAGAGTGAGCTCATACTAAAGATGACAGCAGAAAGGCAGCTATGAACAAGCCGGAAATGAAACGGAGGAGAACCTGAGAACTCTGCCATGAGACACCCAACAACGAGAGTCTGAAAGTGGAGATCATGGCGCTTTGGCTTACATGAACACTATAATCAAAATCCCCCAAAACACTGGCTTGCTCTGTCTTCATTAATTTCCCTGCCAAAGACTTTTCTAGCTACATTGTCCTCCTTTGGGACAAAGCGTTATACTGGTGTTGTGTAATACAAAATCATGTGATTTATAGGAATAGTTTACCCAAAAATGATAATTCTGTTATTAATTACTCACCCTCATGTCATTCCAAAACCATTAGATCTTCGTTTATCTTCAGAAAATCTGAGAGCTTTCTGACCGTGCATAGACCGCAATGCAACTGACACGTTCAAGGCCCAGAAAGGTAGTAAGGACAACGTTAAAATACTCCATGTGACATCAGTTGATCAACCGAAATTTTATGAAGCTACGAGAAAACAAAAATAACAACTTTATCCGGCAATTTACAATTAATTACAGCATCTGTGGAGGGTCAGAACGCTTTGTGTTCTTACAGGTTTGGAACGACATGAGGGTGAGTAATTATGACAGAATTGTCATTTTTGGGTGAACTCACTTTAAAGGAATACTTGATTCAAAAATGAAAATTCTGTCATATATTATTGTTCAGTAAAAATTCTGGCCTCTGCCATTAGCTCTTCATTGATGTTTGTGCTTTTTAAACATGCCACACTGTGAGAACTAATTCAGATTGACAAACACTTTTCATTTCAATCGATTTGACTCAATACAAAGTTGAAATTAATGACTCTTATGAGCCTTTTTTTAGCATTTTAATTAACAGTTAAAAAATATTTACTGTTTTGAATCTATCTGAAACAGATTTAAAGCATTAACAGAGATTGTTTCTTTTATATGTTAGTAAAATTAACATATCTAAAATATAGTGAAATGAATCAGATTCATATGAATCAAAGAATGAATCAAATAAAAATGAATATTTGGTATTCACAATGAGACTAATATGTCTAATATGGACAAATCTAATGTTTTTAAACTGATTCAAATCATACTAGAGTCAGTTTTGGTTACATATGGACTTTGAGGCAAATTCTAAGACCAAAGTTATAACGTTAAAAACGTACCACATTGTAAAGAAAAACAACTTTAACAAAAGTTGTTTCAACTTAAAGTAAGTGTTTGTGCGGCCTTAAATTTTAAGTTTACTCAACTCAAATATCCACATTTTCATGTAGTACATTTCATGTTGACTAAAAGGCAGCACAAACACTTACTTTTTTTTTTTTTTTTTTTTTTTTTACAGTGTACATTCAAAGCTACAGGAACTGTAGCTTTAGTTAAAAACTGTTTTTAAACTACTCATTAAAAGAAATGGCTCATAAAGGCTGGGACGCAGCAAGTTGACGATCACCCATCGTCAACACTGGCATTTGTTGGGCTTGATTGTTTGGTGTGTTCCACATGTTGACTTTCGTCGGGTTCATGTCGGTGGTAGTTTGCCCGATTCAACATGTTGAATCAGCATCGGGGCCGTCGGTGCAAGTGAGAACTCTGATTGGATGCTCAGTTTAGCGAACGTAATAAATTAAATTAAAGCAAAAGTAATGAAAACGAGGAAGTAAACGAAGGCGGCACAAACAGAACACTGTTCTAATGTTACAAGATCTTACCCAAGCGTTCCAATATGCGAATATTTTCATAACATGAGCTGCTTTAAATGAAGAAATTTATCAACATAACTGATATTCAAAATGGTAAGCAAGCAGTGCTTTGTTTATGTTTTGTATATCTGCGTATATCTCATATATCCATGTTTCGGTTTCGAGTATATACTATTGATAGCTGCTGATAAAGCCAGTTATTTCCTCTTACGCAAACACAGAACGCACATTTGTTTACAGACGGTTGTAGTCCAGACGTTGCCGACGCAAGGCGACAACAATGTTGGGAAAAACACCAAAATCAACAAGATGACAACCGTGACAGAGTGCTATATGTTTGGATATAGAGGAAATGAAAAATGGGGGATCTGAAAGGGGATCTGAATATGTGCGTGTATGGAGGAGGGGAAAAAACGCCTTGCACTTCCAGAACAAAACAACTGTAAAGTAAAGGATAATTCAGAAGATTCAGCTCCAAAACAGAGTTGAGTCTGTGGCTCACCAAATGCTAGGGAGCAAATTACAGAGCCCTGGAAAACTGGTTGCCTACTGTGGTGAATGAAGTGGCCTGACTCAGAGCCTGTAGTCACTAATTTTAGCCAAGCTGGGTGGAAGTAAAATGGCTAGTTGAGCTATTAATGAAGTGACTGTACTGTCCTAAACAAAATAATAGAACCAAATAGCTTGCGATTTCAATTATAAAGAATGATTTAAGCCACTAAAGTCTACAAACTGTACTTCATGTGATGATTGGAAGGATTTGTTTATTTTGCATGCTAATATGCTTTCTTGGTTACATTTCTGATTACAAGAAAATATAAAAGTTTACTATAATAACAGAAACACACATGGTAATAATGACTGGACAGAACAGGTGTTCTGCTGGAGAAGAACGTCAGGAACTCAACTAATTGCTTGATTTAAAGTTCTCCTACCTTATCGTCCTCACTGAAATGCAGTATTTCCACATCAGATTCAACATGAGGGCATTTCCTGCCTGGCTGCTCAAAGAAGGTCTTCAAAACAAGGTGGTGTAGATCCAATAAGGAGGAGAAGAAAATACAGTGTAGCTCAGCATGTGCTGCTTGACTCAACACAACTCCAATCATCCAGACTAGCCGCTCCTTCCTCTTTCCCTTCTCTTAACCACAAACGGAGTGCTACGCTTGAAGTGCTCATGAGTGGGGAAAAAAAAAAAATTCACTAATTCATTCACCCCCCAGTTCAAGTTACAGCAGTTGTTGCTCCTTCTAAAGTACAGGCATCTTTAGCTTTGTTTATGCAGCCATACCCAAACGTTCCCCTCTGGGAGAAGTCGTCTTGCAGCAATCTGACATTCCCATGCTAGCCTTGGAATGGAGCAAGCTATGTCTGTACATCAGAGACACATCCGGATGTACTCGTTTCTCCTCAAGCAGATGCACTGTCGGTCGCTCGCAGAGTGTTTCATTTGGTTCTGAGGTTTGTGTCAAAAAGGGAAAGGCAGGCCTGTTCGGCCAACACTTACTCCCTAAGGAGGCCAGGGAGGGTTGACCAGTGTTCATACTCTCAAATATGGCTTGTGGATGTTGTTAATTAGTCTCAATAGCATCAAACGAGTGTCGTAATGGAATTTGAATGTAAAAATGCTGATGCTGTTGAGCTGAGCGAGGCCAGATTTGTCCTGGAGAACAGTGCTGCAGGAGGTTATGAGATCATAATCAAAGCCTGTCATTGGAGTAAAGGCTTGGCACGCTCCATGGAAATGGATTACTCTCAAAAACTGTAACTTAAAGCCTTGCGCACCAACGCTGGGATACACATGGGAAAGCATGTGAGGAAAAGCCATGAAAAAGAAAAACTGGAAGGGAGCCAGTGAAAGAACTGTGCAGAACACTAGTTCGGAAAGTTTTGAAATGAGCTTTACAAAATTCTGAAAATACAGATGAGTGAAATATATACAGCGAGATCGATTTCGGACGATAACATTTGTTTTTGTTTGGCTCTGTTCACCTCCTTGTTGGGTTTGAAACGATTCCACAACCTTCGGGTTTAAACTGCCGGCTGTCCACTGTAATTTAAAGGGAGGGTGAACATTAAAACATTTTAGTGTTTTTTTTTTTTTTTTTTTTTTATATAACAGAGTTTACTTTGTAAAACCAACTCAAAATGTTCAAGGATAGGTATGTGAGAAAAAAAAGAATAATAAAGTACACATGTACTCTACTGTTAAAAAGCTGGGGTTACAATCAATGTTGAAAACTGCTTAAAGGATTAGTTCACTTTCAGAATAAAAAAAATCCTTATAATTAACTCACCCCCATGTCATCCAAGATGTTTATGTCTTTCTTTCTTCAGTCAAAAAGGAATTAAGGTTTCAATGCAGCTTCAAAGGGATCTACACAATCCCAGTTAAGGAATAAGGGCCTTATCTAGCAAAACTATTGGTCATTTTCTAAAAAAATTGAAAAATTTATATACTTAATAGGGATGGGCGATATCTTACCGGTAAAAATTTTCCCCACGATAAGAATTAGTCTTCCCACGATAATAACTATAAAGTCTACAGTAGCACGTGTGCGATACAGTTTTTTATGTGTATGAGCCTGTTTTCAAACCTGTTGTCCAACAAAGGTATCTTTTATTGCCATGCGTTTTCTCTAAATTAACTTCAAAACATAGTCGAGTGTTTGAAATAACCTTTTGCGATCAGACGTGGCTTCATATCACAGAATGAGGCAGAAATCATACTATTTTATAGTATTATAAAAGCTATGTCGATTAGCATTGCATTTTAAATATACTTCATCCGTATAAAAATACCCAAGATTGCTTGAAGAACACAGACAAACCATATATTGTAGCAATCGAATGTTTATTGTCAAGTTTCCTCAGTTAAAATTTCTCTATCTGCGTTCTATTCAGCTGGAGCAATACCTTGATTAGAGATTTCCTGATGCGTCGTCAGTGCTATTACTTCTGCTATAAAGCATATGTGAAGTTTCTGCGCAAGGGCGCCCTCCGGCTTCCAGTGAATTAAACAGTCATTATTGTACGTGTGTACACAGTTATGCTCTATTTTAATTAAAAATAGGAAAGATAATACTTTTCTCTAAGGAAACAGGATTCCCTGAATTATCTTCATTGATATCGTTATCGCAATAATACCAGAAATTGTCGTGATATGCTTTTAAGCCCATATCGCCCATCCCTATTTAGAACCCCAAATGCTCTTCTTGGACTTGCTCTGTGATGCGTGTCTACGACTTCACGGATTACGTAATCACGTTGGAAAGGTCACGAACAGTTAGTTCTATGTCTCTGAAAGGTAAGGCAAAAAACTGTCTCATTTTCTCCTCCAACTTCAAAATCATTTGACATCACTGTTTTTTTTTTTGCAAATGTTCACTTTGTAAACACTGGGTCGGTACTTCTGCCTACGTCACACGTGACCTTTCAAACGTCACACTGATCCCCATTGATCCTCCACTATATGGAGAAAAATCCTGGAATGTTTTCCTCAAAAACCTTAATTTCTTTTCGACTGAAGACAGACAGACATGAACATCTTGCATGACATGGGGGTGAGTAAATTATCAGGAATTTTTTTTATTCTGGAAGTGAACTAATCCTTTAATACTGATGTGGAAATATTTTAGATATTTTGGTTTGTCTGATGATCAGAAAGTTCAGATGAATTTATTTTGAAAAACACATTTTTTGTAATATTATTAATGTGACCCTGGAACAAAAAAAACAGTAGCACAAGTAGCAATAGCCAAAAATACATTGTATGGGTCAAAATGATCGATATTTCCTTTATGCCAAAAATATTAAGATATTTTGTAAATTTCCTGACATAAGTATAAAAAACCTAATTTTTGATTAGTAATATACATCACTAAGAACTTCACTTGGACAACTTTAAAAAGGATTTTCTCAATTTTTTTTTTTTTGCACCCAGATTTTCAAATAGTTGTATCTAGGCCAAATATTGTCCTATCCTAACAAACCATACATCAATTGAAAGCATATTTATTTCAGTTTTCATAATGTTTAAATCTCAATTTCAAAAAATTGACCCTTATGACTGGTTTTGTGATCCAGGGTCACAAATGTCTTTACTGCCACTTTTGATCAGTTTACTGCATCCTTGCTGAATAAAAGTATTATTTGGTTTTGATAATATAAGGACTCTGAGGCAAATTCATAACTTTTCAATTGCACCACGTCAAATTGCACTGGTGTTCGTTTTTCTTTTCCGTAGGAAATGTTCAACAAAATATTATAAAAGCAAATTCACAAATGAAAAATTTAAATCTGCTTGCTTTCCTTGTCAACTTGCCTGACATTTCACAGGCTTCTAAAAACACAAACCCTTTTCAAAAGCATAATAATAATTACCAGCACCTTTCTAAAGCAGCCTTGCTTTGTTGTTTCTGTTACTGACATCAGAATACTTCCCTGAAGACAGCCACATCTTCCAAAAAACATCCTTCCCTTCTCTAATTACTGTCCAACACATTCACACACATATGTCTGGACAGAAAGAAACAGACATACACACTGCCACACATAGACATGTTTTTTTTCTTCTTTCTGTAGCCTCCAGCTTCTTGGCAGTGAGAGACTGAACAAAATGCAATTTGGACAAGACCATTGCAATTCAAGGCACAGAGCATAGAAACACACAAACCAGCTTTAAGTCTATCATAAAGCAACTGTGTCTGACAGTTTAACACTGGCTAATAATCTCAACGGAAGGGCGGAACACATTATGAGGATCGATTTATGACTGACTTTATTTATGACATAGATGTGCAAGTTTAATATCTCACTATGCGGTCTCTCTCTGACACACTAAAATAAAAGACAAATCAATATTTATTTGGTAAGTAGTCACACAAAATGCAGGATAATGTACTGTAAGACTGTTAATAATGCAATGAAAGCATTTTAAGATGATACTGTACATTATCTCTTTCATATTAGCCTAACCTGAGACTTAGTTATGTCATTTCAAGGCATTCATCATAATCCTCATCATAATCCTAAACACTGCCACAGACTAAAAGACTGCTTACACAATGTCTCTTTTATGTATCTGGAAAATGTGCATTAGTACATACGCTTTCAAGGAGGATGTCACTAATGATTATTTTGGTTATCGAGTAATCTGTCAGTTCTTCTGACGATTAATTGAGTAATTTGATAATTACAATTCTTTTTTTTTTTTGCAGTGATAAAACAGACCTAAGTGAACAATAGCCTTTAAAATGACATAAAATACATAGCAATAAAGCAATAATAATTAGTTCAAATAAAGTATCAAAAGCACGTAATCATATGGTTTTATTGAACAAATCTGTTAAAATACATTTGTATTGTAAACAATAGAGCTAATTACCCATTATAACAAATGACTGCAGAGGGCGCCAACGGCCTGACGACTGTTTTCAAACTTTCTAATTCTTGTTTAATTTCGACTAAACAACATTTAATTCAAATGTCCACTTAATCTTTAATATTTAACAATTTCTTTATGATAGAAAAACTACAGCCACTGTAGTTTCTTAAATATGTGGACATCAAAACATTGTAAAACTCAGCGTGAGGGTTTAAACTTTTATTTTGAAATCGCGATGAACGGTTAGCATATTGAGAAATATAATGACGTATTCTCCTGTTTGCTTAGGTTTATAAATGATTTACCTCACAAATCTGATAAAATAGCGCACGTTGCGTTCCCAGATGAACGTTATAATAACCCAAACTCACAACAACATGCAGAAATGGGAGTCTGAGACGCTCCACACATAAATGATAAATGATAACAGTTTGTTAGCAGCATTTAATGTGAACGGAGCCGCTCTGAGAAGCACGTAGGTAACCTACACGCATGTAAATAATTGAACTGCATATATTAAACTTGCATCACATATATTTTTAATTAAATCATAGAGTTTGTGAATTCTTAATAGTATTATGTTTTATTTTTATTTTTTTAAATGGGTTAATATGTAGAATGCGCCATTTCCGGTATTTGACCGATTACTCAACACGGACAAAATGCAATCGAGAATTTTTAAAAATCAAATACTCGAAAAGAATCGAGCTAACGTTGCAGCCCTACTTTCAAGATATACATTTTTATCAGTTTCTGTGTCCGCTGAAAATCAACCCCATGACCTTGGCACCACAAGCATCATTTTCCGCCGGTTAAGCAATGGGAACATACAGTTCACTCCTATTCTAACAAATGAAATAAACGAGCGAGAATGAACAGAAAATAAGCCCTGTCTCTGTTTCACCACAATTACAAGTGAAAAGCTCCATAAAAGGTGAGTCTGTTTTCAAAAATGACCACAGCAGGAAAAAAAAAAAAACAACTGCAACTCTTGCTCTTTTTTTTTTTTTTTTTCAGCGTCCAGACTTCAAAAAACATTCCAGCCTGGGACGTTTACGCCTACTTCTGCAGCTGAGGAGAATATTGATGACCTGCTTTGGAAATTTGCATATGGAATTGATGCTGTGTTCATCCCCACTTTGTGGTAAGCTACAATAGTTTAAAATGGCACAGAATACATTTCTAAACGTACAAGTTTCTAGAGATGCCAGATGAAGTAACATAACATATTCAGGAGAACTAAAAGAGAACTGAAGCCGTTAGAGATTAATAGAGAACAAACCGGTGTAATCAGCAACAGTAATGATTGTATCATATTAATCTGTGAAGCACATGTATTTGAAGTCTCATGAGGTGCTTTTCTAGCCTTAAAGAGTTGGTTCACACAGAAATGAAAATTCTGTCTATAATTACTCAACCTCATGTCCATGTTCCAAACCCGTAAGACCTTTGTTTATCTTCAGAACACAAATTAAGATAGTTTTGATGAAATCCGAGAGCTTTCTGACCCTGCATAAACAGCAACGCAACTGACACGTTCAAGGCGCAGAAATGCAGTAAGAACATCAACAAAATAATCTATGTAACATAAGTTGTTACGGTAATTTTATAAAGCTACAAGAAAACTTTTTGTGCTTTAAATGAACTTCATTCAACAATTTCTTTTCGTCTGTGTCCGTCGATGCACGTTCTCAAGAGTGACATGACGCAACACTGAATATCGACCACGTGGCATACTGAAAATAAAGAGTTTAGAACTGTATTGTTTTAAATGTGAGGTTAAAAGTCAACAACGACACTGTATATTGTGCTTGATTGAAAGCATTACACCGCACACAAAGGCCACGTTGTGTGAACCACGCAGTTTCCACTGATTACAGCAGTCAATTGAAGGACACGGTTAGGCGAGAAGGTCAGCACGAACAGTTGACAGGGGATTTCCTGAGTCGCTGCTCGAGTCAGAGACGTCCGGATTTCGCCAGCAAAGGTTAAGCACAACACTATCATGTTATTTTTTTTTTTTATGGTGGCCACTGGAGAGAAAAGATGATGTCAAGGCCTACAAGTATCAGTAATGACAATTTCCTTATCAATAATCTAATCTAATCTATTTGGAACTATGAAATAAATAACACTATAATATAATATAAAATAATATAATATACAATATTTGAAACTACAAAATAAATAACACTATAATAAAATAAGATAAAATACAATATAATATAATATTTGAAACTTTAAAATAAATAACAATAATATAATATAATATCTGAAACTACGAAATAAATAACACAATAATATAATAATATAATTTTTTGAAACCAAGTAATAAATAAATAACACAATATAATATAATATAATGATATTTGAAACATAAATAACACAATAATATAATATATAATATTTGAAACTATGAAATAAATAAAACAATAATATAATATAATATAATTAATATAATATAATATAAAATTTGAAACTACCAAATAAATAATAAAACATTACATATGTAACTACAAAATAAGACTAATAAAAAGACTAAATTTAAAATAGTGTATAAAACAATTAAATAAATAAATAAACACTAATATAATATATAATATTTGAAACTATGAAATAAATAACACAATAATATAATATAATATAATACTTGAAACTACCAAATAAATAATAAAACATTACATATGTAACTACAAAATAAGACTGATAAAAGACTAAATTTAAAATAGTATATAAAACAATTAAATAAATAAATAAACACAAATATAATATAATATATTTAAAACCACAAAATAAATAATAATATAACATTTGAAACTATGAAATAAATAACACAATAAAATAATGTAATATAATATAATATATAATATAATATAATATTTGAAGCCATGAAATAAAAAAAAAAAATATATAATATAATATTTGAAATTACCAAATAAATAATAAAACATTACAACTACAAAAATTAAAACATTTAAAATTTGTCACTACAAAATAAAAAGACTAAATTTAAAATAGTATATAAAACAAAAAAACAAATAAATAAATAAACAAACAAACAAACATACACAAATATATAATGCAGTATAATATAATATAATATAACAAAATAATATTTGACACCACAAAATAAATAACACAATAATATAATATAATAAAACTAAATAAAATAAAATAAAATATTTCATGCCAACTTAAAACCAGGCTTAACAGTCTGCTGGACATAAGAAAGAAGACTATCCTTAAGCAATGACAGAGCTCTGGTCAGAACACACACGTGACCCTTCACAGGACGAAGCCCAGGGGCCCGCCGGGTACCATGCCCCACAATAGAGAATCAGATCTGTGATGGAAACGCTTGTCAGGTCACAGAAACACAATAGAGCTCGAGTTAAATCAGCCTGACTCGCTGCAACCTCAGCTTTACAGCCCTCAATTCATAATAACACAAAGACACGCTGTTCTGAGGTCAGTCATGGCTCTTTACTGACTGAATAACAGCCTGTAAAGGCTTTAAAAAGCTGATCTGAAAACCGCTACTGAAGGAGAACAATACAGTGTAGACGGTGATTCTGCTTCAACAACAAAAGCATTTTAATTACAAATTAATTATTCATAATGTGACAAAGAGAAACACATTATAATAAGCTGATAATACCTTCAATCATCTGTCAAGTCAAATTTTTATAAAAGCAACACAGACGCCAACATCAAACAAAGACTTCTTACCTTTTATAGAAGCCATTGAGAGGCTGCAAGCAAAGAAACTGCCAGTAATCCAAACAGAAAGTCTTGAGCTTCAACATTTTCCTCACGAGTTTAGTGATTTAGCATCCCTGCTATAGGCTAGCCTGCATAAAACAGCTGAGGTACACGTGGTTGCACCATCACACCTGACTCGGAGGTGTTTGAGTGACGGTAACTATGTCGAACGTCCCGTAGATCGACGTACGACAGGGCCTCAGCGGCGGCTGTAAATCCTTCTAGCATGAATAGTAACACCCTTTGTGATGTCTCTCACACCCTCAATGAAGATGTCACATACACACCATGTGTCCGACTCTCTACCTCTTCAGGGATGTGACACAAAGTGTGTGAGAAACATATCTGTTTATCCTCCAGCAGGCCCAAAACAGTCCAAAAAGAATAAAAAAGGAAAAAGCTCAGCTTTGAATTACAGCTGCTTCCATTGTCTGTCAATACTGATGACAGAGTCCAGCTCCAGCGTGCTTTGCCGTAACCACAAAGCCCCCTACGCCCCCCTGCCTGGCCCGTATTAATTATGCTTTATCTGATGGTGCGCTCCCTTTGCCAGCCATGTGTGTGCTGAGCAGTGCTAATCACTAGAAGCACATGGTGATCAGCAGGGACTGACGCTCACCAAACACAAGCTGGCTGATTTACAACCCCACTCTGATATGCTGATGCCCGTTGCTGGGATACGGAATCACTAGTGATTAAAATCCTAAATGGAAGCCTTAAGATGATGCTGATTGGCTGAGAGTGGGAGAGTGGGTGTGGCCAAGAGAGTCAGTGAGGGCAATGTTTTTTTTGTTTGTTTTTTTCATTGCATTTCAGGATGAATTGGATAAACTACAAAAGCAAGATGGGCAGCTCATTTCAAGTGCATTTCAATTAAAACATTAACATTAAGAAACCTAATTTTTTTATTAATTTTAAAAAAAGTTTAAATTTTCTTCTTAATTTTTCTTTTTAAGGTTGTTTTTGAATAAATGTAACTTTAGAAATTTGATCTTGTTGTCAAAGATATCAAATAATATTTGAAACCATATTTAAATAATATTTTTTTATTTTGTAAATAAAAAAAAAATCTGTATTTGCCACAGTACGTGACTATTAAAAAGTACTGCAGAATTTTTTGAAAAAAAAAAAAAAAAAAAAAGATCTTAATGTTAAAAACATCCAATATTATTTTTATACAATATTCTGTAAAACTAATTATTATTAATGTGTTTTTGGACATATTTGTACATTTTAAAATATTTTTCACACTACATGACAATTTAAATGAACTGAAAAAAATAAAATAAATAAATAAAATAATAAAACTGTAAATAAGTTAAAATATAAATGTTAACCTTATATAAAAATCCATGAATCTCGATATCAGACATCACATAATATTTTGACACAATATTTTTAAAACTAATTAGCATTGACATATTTTTGGAATATTTGTACATTTTTAAATATTTGTCACACTACATTATTTTTTAGATGAACTGCAAAAAAATAAATGTAAATAAATAAGTAATATAAAAATTTTCGAATATAAATGTTAACCTAATGTAAACATAATCTGATAAAAATAAATTTCATCTCAATGTCAAAGACATCAAATAATATTTTTAAACAATATTCTACAAAACTAATTATCATTAATATATTTTTGGTATATTTGTACATTTTAAAATATTTGTCACACACTACATGACTTTTAAAATGAATTGCAAAAAACAAACAAACAAACAAAAAAATCCTAAAGCCGTAAATGAGTAGGTAAATTTTAAAATATAAATGGTAACCTAATATAAAAAAAATCCAATAAAAAACTTGATCTCAATACCAAAGACATCAAATAATAATTTTAAACAATATTTATAAAAAATAAATAAATAAATAAAATTAACATATTTTTGGAATATTTGTACATATTAAAACATTTATCACACTACATGACTTTTTAAATGAAAAAAAAAAAAAAAAAAAATAAAAAAAAAATATATATATATATATAAAAAATTTAAAATCATAAATGTTTTTAAAAACCAGAAAACACAATATTAAAAAGTTCACCAACAATTTTATTAGTAAAGTTATACACTGTCTAAAAAAATAAAACAATGAAATAAAAAAACATTATTAAGGTTTGTTCACACCAAGAGCGATAACGATAACTATAACTATATTTGCATCCACATCAGTGCACGATAACTGTCTGTTTATTCTAAGCACATGCTCATCTGCCACTTTAAATTCTCAACCTCGTTATACCAGGATTGATTAAGATTGGCTGTCAATATTTTAACCATTCATCAGCTGGAGAAAAAAAAAAAAAAATCGCACTGAACTTGATTCCAACAATATTGTTTCTCTGTGCCGTCATCATTATAGCTATGGTTCTTTAATACAGTATGATTTTTAGAACTATACCTTTATTGTTATCTTTAAAGCCTTTATGCATGAGCTGAGTCTAAACTTGAATATGCAAAGAAACAAATGAGATGTGACCACAAAATCATGGAAATTGAATGCGCTGAAAGAAGAGTATTTAAGCACATGATAGCACATTCAAGCAATCCATTTCAAGGTAGCATGACCAGTAATTACTAAACCCTGTAGGCGCTCATTTCTCTAGAGAATATCAACATCCTCGTATGTGTGTGTGTGTTGCTTATCATTATGCAAGCCACTGAAGCCCCTGCATGCAGACGGATCTTTCTGCTCCCTCTCACGCCCTCTAAACTCTCTCAAATCCATCCACAGCCTGGCACTCAAACAACGCACACAGTCCTCTCGCTGTAGATTGGTACAACAGATCAGGGATTTCTTTGTGTAAGTGTAAAGTGAGAAATGCTAAATGACGCTAGCAGCCAAACAGAGCTCTATAGAGTTCAGCATTCATACTATTTGTTTGCCAAGTCACATGGTCAACACTAAAAACACACACAGTTTAGCTAATGTAAAAACAGACACATATTTTTACATTTTATGCTTACTACAAAGACATTACATTGTTAAATAATACAAAATCTCTTACCAAATAGGTTCATTATTTATTAATTCTTGAGTGATTCAAATGTTTTATGACTAGCACTCACTTCCTAAACAATCAGTTCACTTAAAAACCATCCACACTCCGCCTTCCTGCAATTTAACTAGGAACTGTATTAATTTTATGCTCCCTTTTACTTGTTTAAAACCCATAAACATAAGAGAGTGTTAGTACCGCCACACATGTCCCTTTTTCCTCATTAATGAGTCTCGGCAAACAGCTCTTTTGTCTTGGGGTACTTTAGGGGCCCATTTTGTCGAGGATGGGATGGGGGTGGTGTTGCCCACTAAACAGATGAAGAAACATCCATCATCCGGTTGGCTGAGATGGCCTCCTTTCCCTTAGCATCAAGGCATTTTGAATGCTACATGATCATTTAAACAAAAAAACATACAATGCATACATACTATATATAGAAATAACAGAAGGAGATCAAAAGAGGAAAAGGCAATCACTATGCTAGGCTGAAAATATCATCTGAAGACTCCAGTTTCTTCAACAAAGCTTTAATGGGGGAAGGTGTAAGTGCTCTTGAGCGGGCAGACCGGGCTAAAGCCGCCCATTAGTCCTTCTTGTGCACCAGGTGTTGGCTTTTCAGGACCCAGCTGTGCTCCACGTCCCCAGTAAATGAGCCACGCGGCTCTGTGGTGCTAATGACAGCGGTCAGCACCCGAGGAAGCACACGCCACACGCTGCCATTAATGAACCAGTGCTTTGCGAGAACTCGGCACCAGTTAAAAGCCTCCAGGCACAGCCGCACGAATGCCAGTTTTACCATACAGGGCGTCATATTCATGAATGACACTCAAGGGATTGAAAGGCAAATCTCAAAATGATAGATTTGTGGTAATTAAAGGCTATATATAGTATGTAAGGCATGACTGCATACAAATGGCTGCATTGATTTGATCAAAAATACAGTTCAAATAGTAACATTGTGAAAAATTATTGTATTTTAATATATTTTCAGTGATTTCAGGGCTAAACGCTAAGGATTTTTTCTACTGGCCCAGTGGGGCAAGTGGTTCAAATTTTTGACCGGGCAAGCCACAAACTGACCCTGCAACAAAAAAATAAAAATAGTAGCTGTTATCATTGCTTTTGACTCATGTTATCTTTTATTTTAATAAAAAGCTTATGTGACACCAAAATTTTACATACTATTTCAATTGTACAATTCTCGATTCTAATTTCGATACCATAGCAAAACCTACTAGCCTAAAAAATATACAGTTCAAACATTTTTTGTTTGTTCAAAATTCTTTATTATTAATATTTTATCACTAATAAAAAGATGCTTCAGGGAAAAACAGCAGATAGACTGAATGAACGCAAACTCAGTCTCTGCCAGCAGGTGGCGCTTATGGAATAACAGTGATATTACGTTTCTTTGGTTACCGCTGTAAACAAAGCAGCTTGGTGCTTATGAACCCTACTTTAAATGCATTATACGTGGGCAAATGAAAAGAAAACGCCATGTAAACTTTAAACAGTCAGTTCCCCTCATAGATACATTCATTTAAATCCCCGCCTCAGTATTTAGGATAATATTTCCAATATTTCCGATCTACAGTATTTTTTCCTCTTTGCGTTCATCTTCAGAGTCTCTGGATTCTGTTAACGGATGTTTAAAGAGTTCATAATATTTCCACACATATGACATTTTGAAAAATGATTGCATGCAGTTTGCATGCAAGCTCTGAATAGAGATAGGTTGAAATATGTCCGGTCGATAGGTGCATCTGTACTCCACTGTATAGATTAAATATAGATTGTTCTGTGATCACTTCAAATTTTAAATTAACAAGGCTTAAAAACAAGTGCAAATAATAAACCTTTGTGACGACGTGGCAGTGGCCCGAATGGGCCAGTGACAAATTCGTCAGCTGCCCCGGGCATTCGGGCACTCTTTATTGTCGGCCCTGGATTTATTCCCGTGATGCAAAGCCAAATTTTTAGCATTCATTATTCGTCTTCCGTGTCACATGATCCTTCAGAAATCATTGTAATATGCTGATTTGAAACATTTCTTATTATTATAAATGTTGAAAACAGTTGTGTTACTGTCAGTTTTAGGGAATAAAAGTATTACTTAAATTCTTAAAAAAAAAAAAAAAAAAAACTACAATTTTTAACTATATTTTACCATATTTAACTGTATTATGTGAGCACTTCGCAACTTGTGCTGCTGAAATATTAATGATTAATGCTTAAAAGCACAAATACAAATGTCTGAGCTCTGATTTACGTTTTAATATAAACTACACCACTTTTTTATCTCATTAACAATAGTTAAATATACCTTTTAAATTCAATTAGACAAATATTATTGCTGATTACACTGTAAATGCCTTCAGAACAGCCTTACAGCATTGGAAGAGGTAATACAAACAGTAAAGCAAAAAGATTTGAAAACAATAAAATAAAAATTAGGGCTGGGTTTTGACACAGATGTCATGATTTGATTCGATTCTGATTCACAAGCTTACAATTCAATTAGATTTCCGATTTGATATTGATTATTTTAGATATATCAGGATATATATAATATAAAAAATAAAAAAAAAAAAAAAATATATATATATATATATATATATATATATATATATATATATATATATATACACACACTAAAACACATCAGAATAAAAAAAAAAAACATAAAAATAAAAATGATATAAAACAAAAAATGATGTTTTTATAATAGTAAAGCTACATGTGCATAATTATGTCAGCGCCAATAGCCTCGTGGTTAGTGCGTTGACATAGCGCAACTGTGCTCATGGCAACCCGAGTTCAATTCCCGCCTTGAGGTCCTTTGCCTATCCCATTCCCCTCTCTCCTCCCAGCTTTTTCCTGTCATCTCTCTACCGCCCTATCACAATAAAAAGGTTTAAAAATGACATAATTATTATTTCTTCCCCAATTCTTTTTGAGAAATATAAATATTTAAATGGTCGCTGTCATAAAAACGTGATGGATTTATTTAAACATCAATTACATATTGAGTAAAAAATTATAATGAATATGTTATATGGTGCATATATGTAGGGCAAAATGCTTCTCTCTAGGATATGTTTTTCTAGCTGACTAACAAGTTTATAGTCATCGACTATGTTTTTTCAGAGGTAAATGTGATGTTATGCGACAAGTTGTTATATTGACGTCTTTCTGCGGTTAAAACACTGATTGTCTTTCTTTCTTCAGTTGTAAAGAAATTATGTTTTCTGACGAAAACATTTCAGCATTTTTCTCCATATAATGGACTTCTATGGTGCCCTGATTTTGAACTTCCAAAATGCAGTTTAAATGCGGCTTCAGATGATCCCAAATGCGGTTTTAAAGACAAGAAAGAAGGGTCTTATGTAGCGTAACGATCGGTTATTTTAATAAAAATTTATATACTTTTTAATGCCAAACGCTCGTCTTGTCTTACTCTGCCTGGACTGTTTTTTTTCCGGTTCAAGACAGTTATGGTATGTTGAAAAACTCTCATCTCATGTTCTCCCTCAACTTCGAAATCGTCCTATATCGCTGTTTTACCTTTTTTGTTAAGGGTGTTTGATCTTCTTTGCATGTTCACTTTGCAAAGACTGGGTCGGAACGTCTTCAGCGATGTAGGATGATTTTGAACTGATTTTTGAAGTTGAGGGAGAAAATACGATTGGAGTTTTTCGACATACCCTAACTGTCTTGAGTCAGAATAAACAGAGTTCAGGGAGAGAAAGGCAAGACGAGCGCTTGAGATTAAGAAGTCTTTAAATTGTATTTTTAAAATGAAAATAACAGATTGTTTCACTAGATAAGACCCTTCTTCCTCGGTTGGGATTGTTTGAAGCCGCATTTAAACTGCCTTTTGAAAGTTCAAAATCGTGGCACCATACCAATCCATTTAAGAAACAATACAAAATGAGAATCGATTAATTGATTTCTTTACCCAGCCCTAATAAAAAAAAAAATAAAATAAAAAAAAAATCTAGTATTAGGTAGCAGAAAAAAACAATTATGCACAATTTTTAATTATGCCAAGTAAATGCCAACCATCTAAACAGCGATATTACATTTCTTTGTGATTGTTGGACAGCTGTGTTACTCATATGGTAAAGTAAAAATGAAAATTCACAGAAAATACACACCAGTGTGTATTTCACACAGAGGTGCCAGCTGTGTAAATACAGGTTGGTTTCACGTCTCAGGGACTGTTTTGATATAGAACTGATTATATAACAATGTTTGCTCTATTGTAATGGTTCATCCCTGGGGCCTGATCTCTCTTCAAAGACAGATTTTCTAGTGAGAGTACAGATATTAAATGTACCAATGAAAAAAAACAAAACAAACAAAAGCTTAGAGGTGCTTTTATATCAGTCCAAAAAACACTGGAGAAACCAGCTGGTAGCCGTGTTTTGGAACATGGTTTCTAGCTAGTCTAAGCTGGTAGCAGCAACAAAGTTGGATGTATCAGCTTAAGTTGGTTTTTGAAACATGCTAGCTAGTCAACTACCCAATACCCAGCTTGGGCCCATCAGCTACCAAGTGCCAAAAAACAGCTTAAACTGGATTTTCCAACAACATGTTTGTTTGTTTGTTAATAACCCACTGCACTGATAAATACTGTAAAACATGGCGACTTGAGATCATGTTACTGGCACTCATTCCTAGTCTCCATCTTGTCTGCACTCACTCACTGCGCTAACTTCATTACTTCCCTCTCTTCTCTTCACAATGTTAACATCCTTTACGACAGAGCTGTATGGCTCCTTTTAATTCCCCTGGTGAATGGGGTGATGATCCCGTCAGAGATACGTTTTGCCGATAAAACGCCTGAAGTGGCGTTATCTGTGCTGCTTCAGTTTGATTGGCGGAAACCAATAAGCGCTAAATATGGTCGGGCTTCGACTCCTAGGCCATCTTAAAGACCCCCGAGAGGCCTTGGCCACCTCAAACGGGTAGGTGGGTGTGTAATTGCAGTTATTGTCGTGGCACGTGGGGCCAGATGGGGTCTAGGCTGAAATGATGAGGCTAGGCTGTATTTTCGTGGCCTCAATATCGCTTCTCTGAAAGATGGCTATCACAGTGAAGAGCTCTATCTGGGCTCTGGCAGATAGACTAATTTATCTCGATATATCCTGCTGTGCCGCTATTCTGTAAAAGGTGTCCAGCAGCCAAGGGCGATGAATTATGACGCCCAAGTGTCCACGGGGCTTGAGAGAAACCAATATGTGCATGGCTGATATTCAAATTGGCTCTTTCTAAAATCAACAAAAAGATATCCATCTGCAGGATGGATAAAACAACATCTACAATGTAAAAAAAGTGCTTTATATTGGGCTAACGGATTTTGAAAATGACATTTATAGCAGTATGTTAAAGGCTTCCAATCTGCTGAGGAAAAACGG
This sequence comes from Cirrhinus mrigala, assembly GCA_036247105.1. Taxonomy (NCBI): domain Eukaryota; kingdom Metazoa; phylum Chordata; class Actinopteri; order Cypriniformes; family Cyprinidae; genus Cirrhinus; species Cirrhinus mrigala. Next base: position 13,110,790 of record CM070017.1, on the reverse strand, counting down.
TGCGACAACCGAGGGAGTGGCCCTTCTAGTGGCCCGTTTGGGGCTAAATGGACATGTATTTATGACCCCTGTCAGGTTTCTGGTAGAAAAAAAAAGAAGAAGAATATCTTTGTCTATTTTTAGTCTGGTATTATCGTGATCACTCCCTTTCAAAGGTCTTCAGAAAGCCCCTTTTTTCCCACTCTCAAAGCTGGAACAATAGCTGCCTGTGGACAGTCCCTGTGAGAATCGTTCGAGCACAAAGAAACACGGGTGCGAAACTCACACCCAGCTCTGGATGACATCAATTCGCAATTATTTATATAGTTCCAAACGCCCTAAAGTGGATCATAATGGCACTTCTTGACGTGTCTCATTTCGCTCAGACATCTAAATGGGCAAATTTGCAGTTCGCTCTATTCAGAAAACTATTACTGCAACATGAAAAACAAGATATTAGCACCAAAAAGACCTATAAAAATAAATAATGTTTATAGTATATTTTTTACTATATTTTTATTACAATGCTCGTAACAAAAAATAATTAATAGAACATGAAAAGCTCTATTTCTCTCTCTCTCTCTATATATATAACTATTCAACAATAACAAAAACATTACTAGAACATATCCACCCAAAAAAAACATAAATCACTAAATATATATTTTTATACATATTATAATTTTATATATTAGTATTTCTATTACAATGCACTTATCAAAAAACATTACTAGAACATATCAGCACCCAAAAAAAACATAAAACATTTAAAAAATGGATTATAAATATACTTTCATTTTATATATATATATAATAAAAAATATTACTAGAACATATCAGCACCCAAAAAAACATAAAAATGATAAAACAATATATAATTTTTAGTTTTTATGTTTATATACATTATATTTTTACTAGATTACAATTACAATGCACTTATCGTAAAACACAGTACTAGAACATGAAAAGCAATATATATAACATATTTCTACTATATTTCAATTACAATGGACTTATCAAAAAACATTACTAAAACATGAATACTAATAAAGATATCAGCACCCTAAAACCCATAAAACATTTAAACAACATAATATATATTTTAATATTATATTTTTACTATATTTCAATTGCAATGCACTTGCTTTCTCTCTCAATTAATTTTCAACAAAAAATACTAGAACCCCCAAAACCACATAACTAAAAAAAAAAAAAAAAACAGATTCTATATTTGTTTATATTTTAATATTTTGATATTATATTTTTACTTTACATTCTATATTTCTTGCTGTATATATATATATATATATATATATATATATACATATATATATATATATATATATATTTGACTTATATTTGCTTTATTATTTTAATTTGTGTTATTATATTTTTAATATATATAATTAAGACAAATGAAAAAGAATTTGTCATGCTCTCTATATTGTTTGTTTTGTGGGTGCTAATGGCACATTTCATTCTCTTTATATTATACCAATGCTTTTTATAAACATAACAAAATAACTTGATCTTTGTTGAAGATAATCACACCGTCTTATGAAACTCTCCAGTTATTTTTGTCAGTAATTCTGCCATTAGCATTACCGAAGAGCATTCCTTGGGCATATCCCAGATGTTTTTTATTAACTAGCTCAGCACGCCCTTCAGGCTGTTCATACACATTTATGCATCATGAGAAAGTGACTGTAGCTCCGTGCTCCCTCTAGTGGACTAAGACAAAGATCTTGCAATCCATCCCCTCATTAATATTCCACACCCTCATTTGCATTTCTGTTCTATGGACTCCTGCAGAAGGCAAAACACACCGTCTTTAACTTGATCCTCTTACGAACATATGAACAGATCACCCAGTGCACAGACATACAAATTACACAGAAACAAATGGCTGCATATGTAAATGAGGACAGCTGGGCGTAGAACAGGATCAGATGTGAGTTTAGCATATTAAACGACTGGTTGCCCGAAAGCACATGCAGACTAAATGGACTTCCAACGGTGAGTGCATTAAACACAATATTGCAGATAAAACATTGTGCGTATTTATTCGATGTCATCGAGGGACGTGGACCATCTGAGCTTGTTGGAAACAGGCCAGACTGCTTTTAAAACACATTTAACCAAGGTCTAATGGTCTAAGTATTTAACGACCGCGTGAGATTAAGAGCCAATTAATTCAATCACAGTCTAAAGAATAGTAATTTTAGTTTCACAGGCTGGGATGGAGACCGATTACACTAAAACTCATCAACTTCACTCATTATGGGACATAATATCAAATCTGAACTAAAAATGGCTTGTTGGATGGATATCTGTAGTGGCCCTCAATCCTAATGAAACAGTTACGGTCTCTCAGCTTTATTACGTTCAGTTCATCAACGACTCATCATATGCATTTCTGGAACTTTCTAATGATAACATCTTGTATATGAGAAGCTATTCCTCTATTCCCCAATCAAATTAGGAACTCAAAGAGACAAAGGCTGAACATATTTATAGTGCAAGTGGAAACTAGTGATATGGTGCTGTTTTTGAGGTTGATGTGGCAGTTTTGTGAGAGCTCTCCTCACACCGAGATGAAACGGGGAAGCCTTGGTGGGTCCAACCTTTGCTTTGAAGGTGATGTTTGTTGTCAGCGAATTAAATAATTCCATAGAAAGATGAAAGATGAATAAAATGTCAGCAGAGGCATGCTGGTTTGTGCTGTTAAGCTGTTGACGGCAGTGGTTGAGTGACAGTTGTGAGTGTTGGAAGTGAGCAGTTCAGCACAAAAATACCCAAAACTGACTCTTCAAAAGTGTGGCACTAAAAGTGTGGCTATATTAGTGAATACTAAGAGAAGCGGACAACTACATTTCCACATTTTCTGAAAAAAATTGCTATGTGGTTACTAGAGTGTTCAGGGTAGATCTTCGTTGCTTAATATTGTGTTTAAAACAATGTATTAAACAAATAGACACTATATAAAAAAGATGAAAGATGAACAAAAATAGATGATTTAGTTTAAAAAAAATAGTTCAAATAAAAGTTCAAAAAAAATTTTGAACACAATAGTTCATAATATGACTTAAATTTAAAGCATTACTGCATTATAAAAAGCAAGATATCAGATATATTAGTTATAAAATCATACATTTTATAAAAAACAAGTAATAAAATACAGACTGCATGAAAAATATATTGCAATTTATTTTATTAATTGTATTTAAATTGCATCATTCAGAATATTTATTATATTCCTATTGTAATATAAAATAAGAATAATTAAAATTTTATATATAGCATGACAAATAATTATTTGCAAAAACAGCATTAAAAAATAATGGGAAAGTTCAAATAAAAGTTCAAAAAATATTTTGAACAATAGTTCATAATATGACTTAAATTTAAAACATTACTGCAATATTAAAAGCAAGATATCATATATATATATACATATATATATATATATATATATATATATAATATATATATATATATATATATATATATATATATATATATATAATATATATATAAAACAACTAATAAAATACAGACTGTGCAGTATTTTAATGCACGAATAAATGTATTGTAATTTATTTTAATAACTGTATTTTAAATTGCATAATTCATAATATTTATTATATTCCTACTGTAATATAAACTAAAAAAAATAAAAATAATTCAAATTGTATATATAACACAACAAATAATTATTTGCAAAAATAGCATTACTGCACTATAAAAAGTAAAATATCAGCTTCCAAAAAAAAAAAAAACTAAGAAAATACAGATGAATATATGTTAATGCATGAAAAATTATTTTGATTTATTTCATTCATTGTATTTAAATAGCATAATTCATAATATTTATTATATTTCAACTGTAATATAAAATAAGAATTATCAGAAATAAATATAATTTTATACATTCATCATTTGGGATTAGTAAGATTTTTTTTAATTTATTTTTTTTTAAGTCTCTTATGAATATAGAAAAAACAGTAATATTGTGAAATATTATTGCAATTTCTAATATTGGTTTCCAATTTTAATATACTTTAAAAGATAATTTATTTCTGTGATGCAGCGCTGAATTTTCATCAGCCTTTACTCCATTTTTCAGTGTCACACAATCCTTCAGAAATCATTGTGTTTATGCTAATTTATTATCAACATTAGAAAACAGTTGTGCTGCTAAATATTTAATATCAGGATTCTTTGATGAGTAATAAAATAACAGCATTAATTTAAAATAGAAATCTTTTCTAACAATATAAGTCTTAGATATCACCAAAAAAGAAAGAAAAAAATTACTCACCCCAAACTTTTGAGCAGTAGTGTATACTGTAACACAAAATTTCTAATTCTAGTTCTACGAGTGAACGAGATGATTTTCACATCATTTTCTTGAAAAAACTCTAGCCCACCACATCCAGTTCTCAAAAGTCTTGTGAACTAATGTTCTGAATGTGTTTCATGGCCTTATTTCAGTGACTTAAAACATTTAGTTTTTCACCAACCACGCATAAACATTGTTTTCTCAAAAACACAAACATGTACATTCATGTTGCTTACATATTATTGTAGCCTAGTTTGTGCTGATTACAGTGTAACCAGACTTTAGCCATGAATATGTTTTTAAGATACTGAAAAAAGCGCAAATGTCAGGGCATGTCAAAACTTCTCCAGGGCCCCAAAACACCCCCGGACCCCAGAGGGTTAAATAAACACTGTTCTTTTTAACTTAAAATAATAATATTAAGCAGCACCACTGTTTCCAACATTGATAATAAATCAGCATATTAGTTTGATTTCTGAAGGATCTGTGACACTGAAGACTGGAGTAATGTTGCTAAAAATTCCGCTTTGCTTCACAGGAATAAATTAAAAATAGAAAACTATTATTTTAAATTGCAATAATATTTCAGTATTTTTGATCAAATAAATACAGCCTTGATGAGCAAAAGGAACATTAAAAATCTTACTGATCCCAGTCTTTTGGACGGTAGTGTATATAGCATGACAAATAATTCTTTGCAAATAATTCAGGCAATAATCTAGTAAAGGGGTGGCGAACGTCGGTCCTGGAAAGCTGCAGCCCTGCAGACTTTTGCTTCAACCCTAATCAAACACACCTGAACAAGCTAATCAAGGTCTGAAGGGTTACTAGAAAACAACAGGCAGGTGAGTTTTTATTAGGGTTGGAGCTGAACTCTGCAACTCCGGTAGTTTGCCACCTCTGATCTAGTATATAAAGTAAATAAAATGTATTAAAAATTAGGTTAAAAACGTATTTTTTTTCTACGTTATGTGACAGGAGGGATATGTTATGTCTTAGCAAACAACACTAATCAAATCTTTTAATAACATAACACTACAGAGAAATTCCCAATAACCAAATAATAGATGTTATCAATACACTCTTGTCACAGTGTACTGCTGTAGGCTAAGAAAAAGTTGAGTAAGACGGCAACATGTTCTCTTTCCACTGCTGATTGAGGCGGCCATTTGAGACCTAGAACAAAGTGTTCATCTCTCTTACAGCAGACATGGCACTCGTGCCTAGTTGTTTCACACAAGCACAAAAAATCCTGAGGGACACAGAGCCTATAGTTCAGCACAGAAAATCCTGTAGGCTATTTTTGAGGGTCATAGCATGACCCTACCAGCAGAGCCCTGTCAGACCCAACGGGCTTTCATCATCCGCCTTTGAGGGCCCGACTAGGGAACATGAACCGGTTATTGGTCTCACTTCCAGCGATTTGAGACAGCAGTCATGGGGATTTTCATTTCAAGGTGCTGAATTTTCTGTTTCTGCAGCTACTTTCTGATTCCAACAGAAGAAAACATCACATTTCCAGTTTTAACGCTCCCTAAAAGGATCTGAACAACTTAAGGGTGAGTAGAGCTGTGGTAATACATTGAGGTTTTCACCTTCTGTCATTTTCCAATCCCATTCCCACCTTTTCTCTACTATTCAATGTTAATAAAAGTCACAAAAAGGGCAAAAATGCCTAAACAAATTCCAGTGATGTCTACGCTGTCTCAGTCTAAAGATTGCCAGCACAAGTTGATCTTTAATTAAATCTATTCAATTCAATGAGCAGCAACCGGTCCAAGATTATAACATTGATCATGAGATCACAAACAGGTACTTATTCTTTCATGCATTCATTTGCTTGTGTCAGCAGTTACTGACTGCTGCTTCTGTAGAATGCAGCCATATGTCACATATAGGACGATAAAAATGCTTCCACAATCTGCTTTTTTAGAAACATCGTAGTATTCTCTTAGCTGCAGTTCTGGCGCCTTCGTCTCAATATACTGTACAAAGCGACATACATTCACTTCAGTGTTTACTCAGCGGTAATTACATTCACGGGACACTGCACTTATTCACAATCACAAAAGTACATTATTTGCTTTAAAGTCTTGCCGGTTAAACATTTCATTCGCGCGCTGTTCCGACATGCGCTTTTCCACTGCGCGTACACCTGAAACGCGCGCACATTACAATACTGTTAAATATGATCAAATTGACAACGTTCAACAGAAAAAAGAAACTCATTCAGGGTTAAAACAACCTGAAAGTGAGTAAATAATGGTATTAAAATAAAACACTATGACAGAATTTTTATTTTTGGGTGAACTATTCTTTTAATTGTTATTAAAACATAACACAAAGAGAAAAATCATTTACTGCTCTTGACTGATGAACTTTAAAACAGTTGCTTTAATAAGAATGAGTGTACAATTGATGTGTATATATAGTGTATAAGTATATAGTGTTTCACTTTTTATATTTGTTAATTCAGTTTCTTGAATGCTACTGCTAAATACACCTACTGTACCTGAAAAATAAAGCACTGTTTGTATTCTTTGGTTTTATCTTTTAATAACAAAGATAAAATAATGGCAAAGATTTTTATCTTCGCTCACCTTGGCCTAAATATCTGCTATTCTTTTTTACTTTGTACTTTGTTACCTTGAAAGTCTTTGTTATTAAAATAGGGAAATTAGTTTGGCTGTACTGCTCAGACAATTTGCAAAATAGTAAAACCAACATGACAAAGAATCATGATAAATTTTTTTTGCCATATTGCCCACCCCTACACTGTAAAAAAATAAAAAATACAATTTGTTGAGTCGGCTTAAAATAATTTGTTACCCTGCTGCCTTAAAATTTTAAGGTCAGTCAACTAAAATAAGTTTAGTCAACTTGAAATGTTAAGTTGTACTAAGTAACAACTTATATTTTTTTAGATATTTGTGTTTGCTAAACTTAACAGATGGGTAAGTAACCCAGCTGCCTTAAAATTTGAAGTTGATTCAACTCAAATATCTAAGTTGTCACTTAGTATAATTTAACATTTCTAGTTGAATAAACTTTTTTTGAGTTGACTGAACTCAAAATTTTAAGGCAGCCAGGTTACAAATTATTTTAAGTTGACTCAACGAATTGTTTTTACAGTGTCACATATGACAAAACTCGCTCATGCACATGAGCTTCAAAGCAAGAACACAGCCTTGGTGATTCAGATCATGAGGCAACGTAGACACAAACTGCATCTCTTGAAAACAAAGATAACAGCAATGAAATCTGAACTACCGCATTTTGAGTAAATCAATACATACAGGTGGAGATACTGTAAGCTACTCACACTTTCTGCACTGGCTGGGAGAGAAAATCCTTAAAAATGTAGTAAAGAGTTGAGAGAACCACATTTTTTACTGGTACCTGACAGTATAATGACATCAGACCAAATATTTCATAAACAAAGCATAGCTTTACATTCTGTGAAAATCTGTGGAGTTTGTGTCAAGATCCAAAGTGTTTATAAGACTGCTAAAGACATCACTAAGCAACTAACATTTTGAGACTTGTAGCATCATTAGAGGTGTGAAAATACATGAAACATTAAACATGTTTAATTCATATGTTTAATTAATTAACTAACTATTAAGAAGAACTATTTGCTGTACTATACAGTATATAACAGCTTCTGTCATACAACTAAGCATTAAGTGTATTATAATTAACAACATACAGGAGTTGGACAATGAAACTGAAACACTCGCCAATATAGTATTGGAGGTCTCATGGCTATATTTGCGCTGTCTGGTGCCCAATCTTCACTTACTGTACATTACACCAGTTAGAGCAGAGTGTAAAGTTTCATTATGTGCACCCAATGGTTCAAACATTGTACCTTGAAGGTAGTGCTCTGTATCAGGATAATAATGCACCAATACACACAGCAAGACTGGTGACAGACTGGTTTAATGAACATGAAAATTAAGTTGAACATCTCCCATGGTCTGCATAGTCACCAGATCTGAATATTATTGAGCCACTTTGGGGTGTTTTGGAGGAGCGAGTCAGGAAACGTTTTCCCACATCAGCATCACATAGTGACCTGGCCACTGTTCTGCAAGAGGAAAATGGCTCAAAATCCCTCTGGCTGCTTTGCAGGACTTGTATTTGTCACTCCCACGATGAAATGATGTTGTATTAGCTGCAAAAGGAGGCCCAATATCATACTAATTGTGATCTAAAACCAGGTGTTTCAGTTTCATTGTCCAACCCCTGTATATCTGTATGTAATTTTATTTTTAATGATTTATTAGGGTCGAGGGTACTATTCCACAGTATTTCTGTAATAAAATGCATCTATCTACCAGTCAAAAGTTTTTGAACAGTAAGGTTTTTTTTCTGCTCACCAAGCCTGCATTTATTTGATCCAAAATACAGCAAAGGCAGTAAAATTGTGAAATATTTTTACTATTTAAAATAACTGCTTTCTATTTGAATATATTTTAAAATGTAATTTATTCCTGTGGTCAAACCTAAATTTTCAGCATCATTACTTCAGTCTTTAGTGTCACATGATCCTTCAGAAATCGTACTAATATGCTGATTTGCTGTTTATGAAACATTTATTATTATCATCATCATCATCAATATTTAAAACAGCTGAGTACATTTTTTTCAGGATTCTTTGATAAATAGAAAGATCCAAAGATTAATTTATCAATAAATAAAAAGCTTTTGTAACATTATACACTAAACCATTCAAAAGCTTGGAGTCAGTATAATTTGGGAAAGAAATGATAGAAATAATACTTTTATTTCGCACGGATGCTTTAAATGGATCAAAAGTGATAATAAAGACATTTATAATGTTACAAAATATTTCTATTCATCACAATAGACATTCCATTCATCAAAGATTCATGAAAAAAATTCTACTCAGTTGTTTTCAGCATAATAATAATAAATATTTTCTGAGCAGCAAATTAGAATATTAGAATGATTTCTGAAGGATCATGTGACTGGAGTAATGATGCTAAAAATACATTTTAAAATCTATTCAAATATCAAACAGTTATTTTAAGTAACTGTAATTGTAAATGTAATTTGGATCAAATAAATGCAGACTTGGTGAGCAGAAGAGGCTTCTTTAAAAAAAACATTAAAATATTATGGTTCAAAAACTTTTGACTGGTAGTGTATATGGTCACCAAATGTTTTTTTTTTTTTTTTTCTCTCTCTCTCTGAGGTAAATGTGACATGACATATTGTGTACGAACTGTTATATTGATGTCTTAACGCAGTTGAAACACTGAATAAATGATTACATGAGACAGGATATGGATTTTGGCAAGTTGTACTCTTTCTTTTAACATCATTCATGTTTATTTCATGCTGTAGCTAGTTAAAGCGGATGAGACGATCAGTTCACGTGCACTAAAACGGCATTTATAGTTTGAATACTGAAAAAAAAAAAAAAAAAAAGGTACAGAATTTGAAATCAGAGACTGTTTCATATCAGAAGTAACAAAGCACAAAGCTTATTACGATTTATTGGATGGGAGGCGTGCCACAGTATTCCATGCATTCCATCTCTCAACATCCTATGACACTTCATCACAAAATCTGACACACCTATACTAACAGTTCATGCACATAACTGGGTTAGAAACACAAATCCCATCACTGCTTTGAGTGACAGAATAATGCTTTGCCACCACCCTGAATCCTGCTCATCTGACCTCAGTGCTGGAGTCTGCCTCTCGCCGACAGGCTAATGTGAATGCCTTCCTCTTGCGAGGCATGGCACCACGCCACCTCTCATTAATGTCACTGACATGGCTGCTGTCATCGAGCTCTAAAAACACATTCAAATCACATTCACACACAAATCGCAATAAATAAATAAATAAATAAAACTGCTGTTGCGTAGTTTCAACTGCGTTTCTGGAAAATATGATCCATAATTGTCCAATAGAGAGAGATGGAAGAGAGAAAGAGTTATTAGTCATGGTCCAGCTCTGGAGGAGTAACGCTTGTGCAGGGTGACCTTGAGGGAGGGTCACATGACAGCGAAAGGCTGTCCCAATTCCCTTTCCTCCCTCCCTTCCCCCCTGGGATGAGCCACAGCGGGCGGCAGTGGAAGATGTGCAGGCAGACAGAGCTCAGGAGCAGATGGAAACATGGGCCATTGGCTTATGCAACGTCCCAGCTGAGAACGAGGCTTGTTGACTGCCTTTTTACTCACTTGATAATCACCATTTGAAAACACAGCACATTAACAATAATACATAAGATGCAAATTGTAATTACTTTATGTATCTATACGTTTATGAGAAGTAAGACCTTTGTTCATCTTCCACAAATTAAAATATTTTTGATGAAATCTGAGAGCTTTCTAACTCTGCATAGACAGCAATGCAACTTATACATTCAAGGCCCAAAAAGGTAGTAAGGACATTGTTAAAATAGTCCATGTGACATCAGTGGTTCAACCGTAATTTTATGAAGCTACGAGAATACCTTTAGTGCACAAAGGAGCAAAAATAACAGCTTTAGTCAACAATATCTTCCGTGTCAGTCTTCGATATGCGTTCACAAGAGCATCACGGCGCTCATGATGCACGTTTAATTATAATTGAACCACTGATGTCACATGGACTATTTTAACAATGTCCTTTCTACCTTTCTGGGACTTCAACGTGTCATTTGTGTTGCTGTCTATGTCTTTGTGTTTCAAAGATGAACGAAGGTCTTGTGGGTTTGGAACGACATTAAGGTGAGCAATTAATGAAAGGAATTATATTTTTTAGAAGAACTATCAATTTAACAAGTTAACAGTAAGTTCCTATACTATATACAAGGAAAAACTAAAACTCTAACTGGACATTTCATGTAATTTTACAGTAAAACACTGCCAATTGTACAGTTTTTAGAAATGAAAACGAACAAATCAACGTATAATATACAGTTAAAGGGGTCATCGGATGCAAAGTTCACTTTTACATGTTGTTTGAACATTAATGTGTGTTGGCAGTGTATGTACAAATCTACCCTATAATGAAAAAAAATCCATGCAGTGGTTTTTAATTAATCTGTAAAAATAATATCCCTTTTTCAAATTGAGCCATTCTCAGATGCCTGTCGGTGATACAGACAGAGGCCACGCCCATGATAGTTGATTGACATAAGCGTCTTACCTCAGACCCGCCTTAAAACAGCTGTAACAGTCTGACCTCCATTGTTTTGATGCCGGAGCAGGGATGTAAGTTAGACAAGAATATCTCCAATTGAGTGACTGAGGTGTTGTGTTGCTGGATGTAATAATGAACATAGTGATCGTCATTTACTCCCGACATCTGAGCCGCTGAAGATGCAGAGGATTATGTTTGTTTGTAAATGGAATGCGCCTCCCGATCTACATATATCTGTCTATGTTTGTGCAAATCATTCGTGATCCAGCTTCACTTACAGCAGAAGTGAGTATAAGGGTTTTTTTTTTAAGAATCTTTGCGATCGCCTTTCCTAATAATGTGCTAGTTAGCAAGTTTAGTGGCTAAAGTAAACAGGCCCGTCACTCCACCAAGAAAAGAGAGGGGCGGGGCTAGCAGAGCTTATTAACATTTAAAGCAACCTTGACCAGAACAGGATGATTTTTGCAGAGCTGATTTTAGGCAAGGTAAAAAAAGGTGTTATTTACACTACCATTGAGAAATTTTAACCAAAGCATGTTATAGACTTTTCATTAAGACCCTAAAGAATCATATCAACTTGTGGAAAATGGGCATCCGACGACCCCTTTAAAAACAGTAACCTGACCGACCCTGTTTGACACTTCACATTTGAAGGTATTTTGTTTAAATAATCATTTTTCTTAATAGTTTTGCACATTTGGGGTTTATGTAAAATCTTATGTTGTTTAATGAATGTTTATTGCATTTTTTTAGTGTCACATGTCTTGCAATGATGGGGTTTTGTGTTTGCATGATTGACTCTGTACACCCGTTGTATACTACTATATACTTCAGCTTGTGGAAAAGCTGCTTATGATGACCTTCATGTGGCTTCCTCTTTTACCTCTGCATTAAAATAGTGGTTGTCAGTATATGTTTAAAGGAAAAGCTCACTCACCCCCATGACATCCAAGATGTTCATGTCTGTCTTTCCTCAATCGCAAGAAATTAAAGTTTTTGTGGAAACATTCCAAGATTTTTCTCCATATAGTGGTTCACGAGTTCATGCTTACATATAAGCTGGAGTATAGTAATGCATATTTGGCGTGCTGTCCGGGGAAGGGCTCAGAGCCCGGGAATGGCCCGAACCCAGAGAACCCCGCATAGATGTCGTAAGAACTCGGAGTGAGGAGATAGGGTGGTAGAGGGATGCTGATAAACCATAAAAAGGAAAGAGGTAAGTCAGCTGTATTTAAATCTATAGCATTGATTAACTTGAGTGAGCTCCTCTTGTGTTAATTAGGCTAGGTATCTGACGTGCTCCTCCCGAACCTTGTTAATAAAACATCATATGTCAATGGTGGCCAACAGGTTGAAGGTCCAATTGCAGCTTTAAAGGGCTCTACATGATCCCAGACAAGGAATAAGGGTCTTATCTAGTCATTTTCTTAAAAAAAAATTATATTTATACACTTTCTAACCACAAATGCTTTTCTTGCACTAGCTCGACTTCACATTACATAGTCATGTTGGAAAGGTCACGCACGGTTAGTTCTTTGTCTGTGTTCGGTTCAAAAAGATAGGGTAGGGCGAAATACTCCATCTCATTTTCTCCTCCAACATCAAAATCATCTGACATTGTTGTTTTACCTATTTTGTAAAAGCTGTTTGACTTTCTTTCCACATTTGCTTTGTAAACACTGGGTCGATACTTGCGCCTACATCAGGTGCGACCTTTCCAAAATCATGTAATGAATATGTGCATCGCAGAGCTAGAGCAAGCCGAGCATTTGTGGTTAAAAAGTGTATAAATATTACATTTTTTAAGAAAATGGCAGATCGTTTCACTAGGTAACACCCTTATTCCTTGGCTGGCATCATGTAGAGCCCTTTGAAGCTGCATTGAAACTGCAATTTGGACCTTCAAACCATTGGCCACCATAGAAGTCCACCATATGGAGAAAAATACTGGAATGTTTTCCTCAAAAACCTTCACTTCTTTGCAACTGAAGAAAGAAAGACATGAACATCTTGGAGCAAACTAATCCTTTAAAGATAGGAAACAGATTTTAGTTGCAAATTGCGATATTAAATTTAATGGTTTCAAATTAAATATTCTTTTGTAAATTCCAGTATTATACTGTCAATTTGACAGGTTGTTCTGTAAATATGTTGAAATTTGTACTGTATTTTTGTAGAAACAGCAGGATTTTTTTTTACAGGGTAGATAGATAGTTGAGGTCAAAAGTGTACATCCCCCTTTCAGAATCTGCAACATGTTATTTTACCAAAATAAAAGGAATCATACAAAATGCATGTTATTTTGTATTTAGTACTGACCTGAATAAGATCTTTCACATAAAAGATTTTAATAGTCCAACAAGAGAAAATAATAGTTGAATTTATAAAAAAAAAAAAAAAAAAAAAGGACCCCATTCAAAAGTTTACATCCCTTTTATGCTTAATACTGTGTTGTTACCTGATTGATCCACAATGATTTTTTTGTTTAGTGATAGCTGTTTATGAGTCCCTTGTTCTTCAGAAAAATTCTTAAGGTCCCACAAATTCTTTGGTTTTCCAACATTTTTGTGTATTTGAACCCTTTCCAATAATGACTGTATAATTTTGAGATCTATCTTTTCACACTGAGGACAACTGAGGGACTCATATGCAACTATTACAGAAGATTCAAACGCTCACTGATGCTTTAGAAGGAAAAAACATGGATTAAGAGCCAGGGGGGGGGTGAAAACTTTTAAACAAAATGGAGATGTTTTTTTTTGTTTTTTTTTTCTAAATATCATATTTTTTTCATTTAGTACTGCCCTTCAGAGGCTACAGAAGATACTTACATGTTTCCCAGAAGACAAAATAAGTTACATTTACCCTAATCTTAAAAATTCTAAAAGTTTTCACCCCCCCGGCAGTTGGTGCATGGTTTTTCCTGAAGGACCTGAATGATTTTTTCGGAAGAACAGCAGACAGTTTAACTGTTCAGGACAAACAAGGCACTCATGAACAACTGTGACTAAACAAAAAACACAGCTGTGGATCATTCAGGTAAGAAAATGTAAACTTTTGAACAGGGAAATTTTTATAAATTCAACTATTATTTATCTTTTATGTGAAATATCTTATTCAGGTCCGTACTAAATAAACAATAACATGCATTTTGTATGATCCCTCTTATTCTGGTAAAATAACATTTTGCAGATTCTGAAAGGAGGATGTCAACTTTTGACCTTAACTGTAGATCCATAAATTTTAAAACGCAGCTTGAAAACCTCAAAAATAAAAGTAAATCTTGAATCCCGGAGAGCGAGCATGTGTTCATTCAGCCTGACAAACAGCAGCACGCTCAATACGGACTGAAACTGCTGTCTTATACCGTTTCCAAAAATAGTCTCGGCGTGACATCACCAGAGCTACGTAAACACTGTCCACTTTGTTTTCAGTCTGCGTGCGCGAGATATCTCAGCGTACAGAGCCAACCTTATCCCTCTCCCTAAGCTCAGAGAGATACAGCCTGCGGCAAACTCGCAGAACATGCTGAACGTGTCTGCCTCAAACAGCCGACAGTCCATTAACAATCAAACACATGACCCAAGATTTTGCTCCTCGTATGATGTGATGGCTCTTCAAAATGTTAAATGAAGCATCAAGCTACTGCAGCCGTCAAGTTATCACGTATGAAATTAAAACGGGGTCTTGCTCCCGCAGACACGGGCAGAACAACAAGCTGTCACAAGCACTCTCCTTCATTTATTTGACATTACGCTCATGAATGCAATGCTGAGGTTACTAACATCTGTTGTTACACATCAAAACATCCAATATTCTGCTCATCGCAAATGCACAATTCAAACATGTACTCACAAGTGGTAGCGACGATAAGCCATGAAGACGCTGTGTTGTGTATGAGTCTCCTGAGCGCGCCAAACTAAGCTTCGGTCTTACACACACACACACACACACCTCTCTCCTCTCAAACACTCGCAGGCGTGCTCAGCTCATTCAAGCTTAGCCTCAGCGGGGCGGCACACGGCACTGAGTGTGATGTAATGTGTATTTCAATCACACACACATGTATTTCTCATCAGTGATGTTTCCTGTGAGATTCAAGAGTTATGAGTAGACACATTCATTAGACTTTATCATTGGAAATGCATTAGTCCTGCTCGTGGTTTGTTTTTGTTTACTTCTGATTTGTCCATACCTGGACTGTAGTATGGTTCATGGAGCTGGAGACCCAGTTGGCTCAGTGGTTGCTATAGTAACAGATTCTGTTTGTGAGGCTGGACCAATCAGCACGAGCGTGGAGCATCCCTAATGACACAAACGGATTCATTAAGAACTAACAAAAGCTTGTGTGAATAGGCAAGCTGAAGACTTAATTATACTGGGAGGGGAGGAAGATACCTCTTGATTTAAGAAATGTTTTAATTACTGCTCTGTGTCTTTAATCTAAAATCGCTGGCAGTGATTTAAAGTTTTTAATTGTTGGTCTACATCTCTATTATAAAACTGCTGTGCCAAATTAATTTCTTTTAATTGTTCATCTTCGTCTCTAAAATAAAATTGCTAGGCCTGATGTGAATTTTTCTTAATTGTTGATCTAAGTTCCTAATATAAATTCACTGGTCGTGATTTTAATTTTTTAATTGTTGGTCTATGTCTCTAATTTTAAAAATGATTGGCCTAATTTAAACGTTTTAATTGTTGAGCTATGTCCTTTATTTAACATACCTGGATGTGATTTTAATTTTGCACAGCTTTTGTCTACTAGTATAAAATTGCTGGCTATGATTTTTGTTTTTTAATTGCTGGTCTACATCTCTAATACAAAATAGCTGGGCTGTATTTTATTAATTATTATTATTATTATTATTATTATTATTATTTAGTTAGTTAGTTAATTAGTTATTTTGTCTACATCCCTAATATAAAATCTACATCTCTAAGAAAAAACAGCTGGGCTATGTTATTATTATTATTATTATTATTATTATTATTATTATTATTATTATTATTATTATTATTAATTGTTATTTTTTATTATACATCATAGCTAGGCTTTATTTATTTATTTATTGTCTACACCCTAATATAAAATCACTGGCATTGATTATTATTATTATTATTATTATTATTATTATTTCTATTATTATTATTATTTTAATTGTTGGTCTACATTTCTAATACAAAATAACTAATACAAAATTGTCTGCATCCCTAATATAAAATCACTGGCTGTGATTTTTTTCTGTGCTGTATTATTATTATTATTATTATTATTATTATTATTATTATTATTATTATTATTATTAAATTAATTAATTACATTTTATTTTGAGTCCACATCCCTAATATAAAATCACTAGCTCTTATTATTATTATTATTATTATTATTATTATTATTATTATTATTATTATTATTATTTTAATTGTTGTTCTACATCTCTATTACAAAATAGCTGTGCTTTATTATCATTATTAATATTTATTTTATTTTTGCATCCCTAATATAAAATCACTGGCTGTGATTTAATTGTTGGTCTACATCTCTAATACATAATAGCTGTGCATTATTATTATTATTATTATTATTATTATTATTATTATTAAATTAATTAATTCGATTTTTTTTTCTACATCCCTAATATAAAATCACTGGCTGTGATTTTTTTCTGTGCTGTATTGTTATTATTATTATTATTATTATTATTATTATTATTATTATTATTATTATTATTATTATTGTTATTATTAAATTAATTAATTAATTTTATTTTTTGTCTTCATCCCTAATATAAAATCACTGGCTGTGATTAATATTATTATTATTATTATTATTATTATTATTATTATTATTACTGTTATTGTTATTATTATTAATATTATTAAATTAATTAATTAATTTTATTTTTTGTCTACATCCTTAATATAAAACCTTTTTTTTTTTTTTTGAGAAGTTGAACTACATCATAGCTAGGCTTTATTTATTTATTTATTGTCTACACCCTAATATAAAATCACTGGCTGTGATTATTATTATTATTATTATTATTATTATTATTATTATTATTATTATTATTGTTATTATTTTAATTGTTGGTCTACATTTCTAATACAAAATAACTGTGCTGTATTATTATTATTATTATTATTATTATTATTATTATTATTATTATTAAATTAATTAATTAAATTTTATTTTGAGTCCACATCCCTAATATAAAATCACTAGCTCTTATTATTATTATTATTATTATTATTATTATTATTATTATTATTTTAATTGTTGTTCTACATCTCTATTACAAAATAGCTGTGCTTTATTATCATTATTATTATTTATTTTATTTTTACATCCCTAATATAAAATCACTGGCTGTGATTTAATTGTTGGTCTACATCTCTAATACATAATAGCTGTGCATTATTATTATTATTATTATTATTATTATTATTATTGTTATTAAATTAATTAATTCGATTTTTTGTCTGCATCCCTAATATAAAATCACTGGCTGTGATTTAATTTTTTTTTTTTTAATTTTGTTCAGCTATTCTTATATAACAACTCTGTGCCCTTTTAACCGGGCACAGAGAGAAAAAAAAAAGTGTAAACTGTTGATTTACATCCCCAATATAAAATAGCTGGGCCTGATTTTAATTTCTCTTTATATAATTATTTATTTATTTTATCCACGTGTTCTGCAACCCAAGTGTAAAATTATTGGGTGCCATTTTATGTTTTTTAAATGGTTGCTTATCAACTCTTATTTAAAATCGCTGGGCCTGAATAATTATTATCATTATTTTTTTTATTGCTGGTCTACATTTCTGAAATCGCCCAATAACCCAATTTTAATAATAAATATAAATAAAAAATTATTGGGTGCCATTTAAATTTTTTAACTGCCATTTTATAAAATTCCTGGATCTGAATTCTTTAATTGTTGGTCCACATCTATAATACAAAATCACTGGCTGTGATGTATTATTTTACCTGTTGATCTACATCTCTAATACAAAAAACTGCAGGTTGCCCACACATCAAGATTAACCACTGCCAGTTTTACTTTTATTTTTTTCTGGGATGTCTCAACAGACAACCTCCTCTCTCCCGCTGGGACCCTCCAGCATGTACCTGTCACCAGGTAACAACAACACCGTGGCACATGCACATTACCAGTTACCATAACAATACCTGTCAGATAAAACACGTTCCCAACATGCACCGGGAGACTTAACCGGCTCCCACACACCTTAATACCTCCACAAGCTGACATAGCACTCAACACAGAGAGTGGCTTTGGAAACATCTCCACCCCTGATATAACAAGGTCGGGGCCTTTGTTATGCTGATTTAAGCTCCCGGAGGAGCATTGCATTGTGGGATCACATCTTTTCAGGGGTAGGAAAAAGCAAAGTAATGAGGCTGTACATCCCCACGCAAACACGCTCATTATGGAGTCATGGTGGCAGGCATGAGGCAGAGACTTTTGGGACCGGTGTGCATGCACGTATGGAGATCATGGACAGGGGCTGGGAAGGAAAGCTGGAGGTGCATCCATCAGGGACACCAGCTTTGATGCAGCTGTCGAGAGATGATGACATACTGATACATCAAAATGATGTGCATTCAGCTCACACACTAATGCAGTGTTAATCTCAAAGACACATGCACACTTATAAAATAGCCATTCGCATATACCTAAGACAAAAAATCTGTCATCCACAGAGCTTCACAAAGACATTTAGAGGAATGCACTACATGTAATTCATGTAGAAGGAGATGTGAAAAGGGCAAGCATTGAAAGTCCGCTCAGACTCACAAGACACAACACCAGAGCTCAGCTATAAACAATCCTGAAACATTTGTCACTAAAACACGTAAAAAAAAAAAAAAAATACATTCCTGTAAAATTACATATTACATATAATTACAAATGACTTATTTTTCAGACATTTTGCTTTAAATACATTAAGTATCAGCTATATTCAAAGTGACCAATATTTGGTTTCCAACCACTGAAAATGGGTAATATTCAACAATCTGAAAATGGGGCCTCATTGAGATGTCTATATCTCTGCGACTAAATGATGTAGGGCCTTGAAAATAAAGATTCTGAAAGAAAAGTTTATTAAAAACTAGAATCTAAAATCATATTGCGATATCTTTAATACTTCTTGAGTTATAAGCACACAAACTTTGGAAAAAGCAGCCGTTTTGCCAGAAGGAAATGAGATACATTTCTAGTTTCAACACTATTTGCTATTCAGGCATTCCTCTTTAAAAGAAAAGAAAACTCATATTTTTGCAAAGTGACACAGATTTGGTTTTTGACCACTGAAAATGTGTACAATTTAACGATTTACCCTTGAAGCCGTATTGAAATTCCAATATCTCTGGAACTGAACCATACAGGGCCTTAAAAATGAAGATGCTAAAAGGAAAGTTTATTAAGACCCAATATCTAAAAAGGTATTAAGATATCTTTAATACTTCTCGAGTTATTGGCATGCAAACTTTGGAAAAAGAATATTTATGGCTCTCAGACAGATATTCAATGCTGTTGTTTTGACAGAAGGAAACAAGATACATTTCTAGTTTCAACACTATTTGTTCTTCAGACATTCTTCTTTAAAAGAAAAGAAGTCTCATATTTTTGCAAAGTGACATATATTTGGTTTTTGACTACTGAAAATGTGCACAATTTAACGATTTATGCCTTGAGCCATATTGAAATTCCAATATCTCTGGAACCGACCCATACAGGGCCTTAAAAATGAAGATGCCAAAAGGAAAGTTTGTTAAGACCCAATATCTAAAAGGGTATTAAGATATCTTTAATACTTCTTGAGTTACAGACATGCAAACTTTGGAAAAATAATATTTACGGCACTCAGACGGGTATGTTCAATGCAGTTGTTTTGACAGAAGGAAACAAGATACATTTCTAATCTCAACACCATTTGTTCTTCAGACATTCCTCTTTAAAAGAATAGAAGTCTCATATTTTCACAAAGTTACACATATTTGATTTTTGACTACTGAAAATGTGTACAATTTAATGATTTACTCTTAAAGCCATGTTGAAATTCCAATATCTCTGGAATTGAAACATACAGGGACTTAAAAATGAAGATGCCAAAAGGAAAGTTTGTTAAGACCCAAATTCTGAAAGGGCATTAAGATATCTATAATATTTCTTGAGTTACAGACATGCAAACTTTGGGGAAAAAACACGAAAAGTGCTGTTTCCCCATTTTTGAATGGTCACAATTGACATATAATGCAACAAAAATCGCTAAAGTCAACAGATTTTACTAACAAACCTACCAATTTCTGAATAAAAATAACATTGTGATACTACCATCTTTCTAAAGTCATTTTTACCCCCTTGTAATTTGGCTCTGATCCTCAGCCAAAAATTGTTATTTTGAGCCGGGGAAGTTTTTGAAATTTGGGTAATTTGACATGGAATGACCCTGACCCTACAAAATATATCAGAATTTGTAAGTAGATACGATAACTAGTCAATACCACCATTGATGACTGCAAACTTAGTAAATGCAGACACACACAGACACACAACCTGAGGTGAAGTAAAGAGGGAGCAAAACATCACACAAGAGCTCTATCTCTGATCCCACTTCAATTCCTGGAAATAGCACTCATTCACTCCCCTGGAGAGGATGGCTGGAAATTGTGTATGTGTGTGTGTGGCGGTTTCAAAGAGGACTGCCCCCAGTCTTATTCACTCAACTACTTGTGATCAGAAATTAGCTTTTGCTGAGAGGGCCGTGCTGAGATTCTCTTTCGGTGATGTTCTGCCTCTGCTCTCCGAGGCTCTTGTCTGAGGAGCTGAGGCAGGCTAATCTCCGCTAGCCCTGAGCTACTCGCTAACAATACAGCACCGAGGGAGAAAAGATTACTTACAACTGAACATCTATTACGGAGAAATGATTTATTGATTTGCTGAGGGGTGGAAAACCAGAGGGAGGCAGGGGCTTGATACATTGGAGAGATTTGCAGAGCAGGCAGGGCCGTTCATGAGATAGAATTGAGGTAGACATATTCATGAAGCAGAACTGATGCAGAAGTGTTCACGAGGTGAACCTGAAGCAGCAACGTTCACGGAACTGGCGTGCGCTGTCAAAATCCAATTGAGAATGCTGTTTAAATTCCAATTCCTGAATCTGAATTAGATTTGAATTGTGGTACAGTAGCAAACAAGATGCAGAACTGCAGTTTGAATTTGAATGCAAGGAAAAAGAAGAATCTGAAACTCATATAGTTCTTAGATAGATAATGTATACAGACAGACAAATAAGTAGATGATGGATAGATAAGTACTTAAGTTTAAGTACTAAAGCTAGTAAAACTAAATTAAACTAAAATCAAAATAAAAGCTGAAAATATAAAATAATGTAAAGTACAGATAGATATAGGTGCTGTTACTGAAATTAAGTTGAAATTAAATCATTTAAATATAAGCTGAAAAAATTAAATAAAAAAATGAAAATGAGAAATATTGCCTTGAAAAATTAACTAAAATAAATAAGCTTAAGTACTGAAGTACTAAAGCTACTGGACCTAAAACGAAAAGAATTAATGAATTCAATGAATTCAAATTATATATAAAAATGACAAAAGCACATAACTAAATTACTAGAACTTAAACTAAAATCAAAATAAAAACTGAAAATATAAAATTAAAATAATTTAAATAATTTAAATACAAGTAAAATAAATAAAGAAATAATTTAAATATAAGCTGAAAAATTAAAAAAATAAAAATGAGAAATATTGCTCTGAAAAATTAACTAAAATAAATAAGCTTAAATGCTAAAGTATTAAAGCTAATGAAACTAAAACTGAAATAAAAATTAATTAAAATTCTACAAAAAAATGACAAAAGCATTTTAAATACTAAACCTTACTAAAAATCTAAATAAAAACTAAGTATAAAATAAAAAGTTCAAATATAATTAAAATAAAATAATTCAGATATAAATAAATAAATTCATAAATAATCAAAACAGTAGATGATAAATAGATAGACAGATAAAAAATAAAAAATCTAAAAATAATAAGCACAACTAAATTACTAAAACTTGAACTAAAATCAAAATAAAAACAAAATATAAAAATAAAAGACAATTCAAATATATTTAAATAAAAAAAGAATTCAAATATAAATAGATAGATAGATAGATGATAGATAGATAAAAAAAAATATATCTAAAAATGACAAGCACAACTAAATTACTAAAACTAAAATCAAAAAAAAAAAAAAAAACTGAAAATATAAAAATAAAAGACAGTTCAATTATATTTAAAATCAAAATAATTCAAATATAAATAGATAGATAGGTAGATAGATAGATTGGTAGATAGAATATCTATCTGTGTTGTTATTGTCAACTAAAACAAAACCATTAAAATATTATTTGGTTATTAAAATTAAGCTAACATTACAGAATTTAAATATAAGAGAAAAAATTTAAGTAAAAAAAAAAATGAAAATTAGAAATATTGCCTTCAAAAATTAACCAAAATAAATATGCTTAAGTACTGAAGTAAACTAAAACTGAAATAGAAATGAATTAAAACTATATATAAAAATGACAAAAGCACATATCTAAATGACTAAAATAAAAAAAAAAGACAATTCAAATATAATTAAAATATCAATCAAATAAAAAAATAGATAATAGTATTTTTATTATTTATGGTATATGAACAATGCTAAAATAAAGAAATTTGGATTTATATATTTAATCATATCAATCATACCAGTTATCATACCAGGATTACCTCATTACCTCTGTCGAATTGCAATTTAGTAAATTTCTCCTCCTGTCAATTTAATTTCTCCTCCTGTCAAAATTTCAAACAAACTTTCTGAAAATTGTTGCAAATTCAATTGAAATTCACATTTGTGAATTGAAAGGAAGTCATTTCTTCTGTATTTCATCTGAATTTTGCAAAAATGTTCATTCACCAGAATCAAAAAATGAGTCAAAATTAAGTCAGGAGTGAAGCAGAAATGTTCAGGTGGCAGATCGGAGCCACATGTGTTCATGAGGAATGAGGAAGTCACATACATAATTAAAACACACTAACATAAAACATCAGTCTACATCAGCTCATCACAAGGCATTCCGACTCAAATATAAACGTCAATGGCTTTCCATGACTGTGCAATGTAATATATATATGCACACATACAAACAAGACTTGTCTCTCTTTCATAGGTGGCAAGGCAGCGAACACCTGACGCCTCATCGTCTCAAAGAGGGAATAAGAGTGAAACATATGGGAGATCTATTTGCATGCCTCACATCTCCCTGACTCACTTAAGAGTCACACTCAGTCTTCAGCTCTGCTCTCCGCTCAGAGGATCACTCAGACTGTGTGTATGAATAATGGACACACATTAAACCCCAGATGTGCAGCAGGAAAGAAAGAGAAGAAGATAAAGAGAGAAAAAGAGAACTGAAGTCGCTGCAGGGGACAGACAACTGAGACACGGGGGGGAGAGAATTGAATTATAACTTGCATGATCGAGGGCTCATTTTAAAGGGATGATAGCAGAGGTTCGGACAGACCCGTGTCAAATATCTGTTCCTGGATCAGTGTTATGATGAGAATTAATAGTGTGTCTGCATACGTGCAGCTCTAAAGCTCCTCGGCTCCTCCAATACACTGTCTCCCTCCGCTGGAAGAGAGCTATGCATGCTGTCACATGACAGCCCAAACAAACAACAACATGCATAGAAATATATGAGCCATAATAACAAACCAAAAATGTCTTTATTTTGCTCAGTGTTTTCAGCCTCTGTCACCTCACTATGACTACATGAACACATCAACATAATCACTCAGAGTCACTTTATGAGCATTTTATTATTTATTTTGAGAAAAACTACCGACATATTAATGTACAAACAGGAACTTAAATGTCTTCACAGCAAACTGTCAAAATAAAAGTTCGGTTTAACTTGAAGAAACTGTGACAGGAATATATTACTTAATGTAATGACAGTACCACTACTACTAATAAAATTATTGTTAAAACATTACTTTTTAAAGAATATTTACCAGAAAAATGTAAATACACAACACAGTACCTCTGAAATAAATAAAGAAATAATAAATATAAATAAATAATTATTTTTTATAGGATCAATTAATTAGAGATGCTTTTCATTATTAAAATTTATTGAAACCATTAATTTTCGAATCCAGAAAATTAATGAAAAAAAAAAAAAAAAAAAAAAAACAGAATTTTGTTTAAAAAAAGCTGAATTTGAGGAAACATTTCACAGGGCCTTTTTGTGAATTTGTTATAAGTTGCTGTTAAATTGTTTTATTATTTTAAAAGTTTTATTATTTCAATTAATTAGACATGCTTTTTGATTAATAAAATTTAATTTAACCATTAAAACAGTCTTATTATTGATGTTTTTAATTGTTAAAATGTAATGAAACCATTAATATGGAATCCAGAAAATTAATAGAAAACACTGAATTTTGTATTTAAAAACCAAACAAACAAACAGACTGAATTTGGGGGGGGGTTATATTTCGCAGGGCCTTAAATATTTAATTTTTGCTGAAATCAAGTCGAATTATTGATGCTTCTGATTATTAAAATTTCATAGAACCATTAATATGGAATCCAGAAAATTAATAGAAAACACTGAATTTTGTTTAAAAAAAATTATTTGAGAAAAAAATAAAACATATTAAACATATTAAAAATGTATTTTTTGTTCAAATTGTAATAAATTGCTGTTAAATTGTGTAAGTTTCATTATTTCAAGTAATTAGACATGCTTTTTGATTAATTAAATTTAATTTAACCATTAAAACAGAATCTAATTATTGATGTTTTTGATTGTTAAAATGTAATGAAACCATTAATATGTAATTCAGATTAATAAAAAAACACTACATTTTGTAAAAAAAAAAAAAAAAGAGGGAGGGGAAAAAAAAACATTTCACTGGGCCTTAAAAATGTATTTTTTGTTGAAACAGAATCTAATTATTATCTAATTTTTATTAATAAAATGTAATGAATAACATGTAATCCAGAAAATCAATAGAAAACACTGAATTTTGAAAAAATAAATAAAATAATAATAATAATTTGAGGGATAAAAATGGGGCCTTAAAAGTGTAATTTTTGTTGAAACAGAGTCTAATTGTTGATGCTTTTGATTAAAAATATTTTATGGAACCAATAAAAAGGAATGAATAGAAAACACTGAATTTTGTTAAAAAAAAAAAAAAAAAAAATTTGAGAAAATTTTTTTTTAAAAAAAATATTTCATGAAGCCTTAAAAAGGTCAATTTGTTAAAACAGAGTCTAATTAGAGATGCTTTTGATTATTAAAATTTAATGGAACCATTAATATGGAATCCAGAAAATGAATAGAAAACAGAATTTTGTAAAAAAAAAAAAAAAATAATTAATTTGAGTGGGGAAAAACATTTCACGGGGCCTTAAAAACGTAATTTTGCTTTCAGCGTTTAGTAAACTGCTGTTATATTGGGCAAGTTTCATGATTTCAATAAATAAGGTGTGCTTTTTGAATAATAACATTTAATTTAACCTTTAAAAACACGTCTAGAATAATTAAAACCGAAGAAAAAAAAAACTCAATCCAGAAAAATTAAAATGGAAAAAGCTAAATTTGGAAAAAAAATAAAACTGATTTCATACGTATTCAACACAAGAATGGGATTTTTTTGCTTGTTTCATTAAATAGTATATTATATAAGTTGCGTTTTAATAACACAATATTTGTGGTCCTCCTATTAAAACTGTAAAGCATAACACTAGCAACACCATATCAAGGGTTTGATTCCAAGGGAACACAAATGATCAAATAAATATCTTGAATGCAATGCAAACTGCTTTGAATAAAAGCATCAGCCAAATACATAAATGTAAATATTTTAAGACAGACTGTTATGCTAATAGCAAACCTCTCATTAAAAAAAAGCCACGATTTGAATTCATACTGGAAACCCAATTCCGAATATCAACAGGGATGCAAGCGCAACTAATTAGTTTAATTTACAAAGCTTCAGAAATCCACAAAAAATAACAGTGGAGAACTGCCTGGTTTTTGAGAGTCCAACTGATGTAACATGTGACCATCAGGGGGCAGTGTTTTCACACATCTATCACACCATGTGTTTCTCCGCATATGGATTTCTGAAGTTGATGAGCCAACCATAAACATGCTCAGATCATCAGTTCAAACACCATTTCACTGGCAATTACAACACCAGAAATAAAATTGTGTGTACATTCCATGTGGATGACTAAAAAGCAGCCAGGGTGCAGCTGAGGCGAAAGGCATGAAATGAGTAGGCAACAAAATTTCTGCTCTCGGTATAGTCTGGCACTGACAGAGCGCTCTCTGAAGACATCTTCAGATGTTGTCTACAAAAAGACACGCAGCAGGGAAAGTTGGAGCCAATTCTCCTTGTCAAAGGAAGCCTGCCGGGGTGTAGCGCATCGCTTCAATCACAGCCAGACGATGCAATGATGATTACAAAAACGCTAATCTAAGGGCACAATTGCTTCCATTATCATTACAGTTAATCACTGCGACTAGCGCCGACAGGGAACTGTCAGAGTTAAAAGAAAGCTGGGTGTCAAATTGTACAGGTCACTGGAAAAACGACCTTCAACAGAACAAACGTCTGCCTCTGACAGCAGTAACACGAGCGCTCTAACCGAGACGTTCGATCACAAACGTCAGCATTATCCTCACACAGAGAAGCGGAGGATATGACAGCGAATTCTATCTCGGCAGACGATCCGCAACTGCACCTGTGTAAAACTCACTGATGCTAGCAAGAACGGCAGCTTGTGAAATAATGCAAATGAGATCTTAATTATGCATCGAGACACATCCATTCTTAAAATATCGATTACAAAATGCCTGCGATCAATCGATTCCAAAGGTCACCAAAAAGAAAGTCAGAAGTAAGCGGGCAATTATTTCAATTTGCTCTGTGGCTCCGACCGCACATATACAGTCTCCTGAGATTTTTTCCATTCAGCGTGAACTGTGGCAGGATCTCTGTCTCTCTCTCTGGGAGTGTTATGATGCTCAGTGATGGATACAAACTTTCAAATCAAACCCCTAGAGGCTGATGCAACAGTTCCAGACCCCTGAATCTGCTCAAAACTCACACTATCCCAGTGTCCTTGCAGCAGTGGACGAGTGCAGACTGAGGCAACACAGTCTCTTCTAAACTGGCACATTTACACACATTACATAAGTCCACAAAGGGATCCTTACCTGAATCTGCTCCACAGTTCTGGAGTAAGCACTAAAACAATCGCTCACAAGCAGTGTTGGGGAAAGTTACTTTTAAAAGTAATGCATTACAATACTGCGTTACTCCCTCAAAAAGTAACTAATTATGTTACTTAGTTACTTTATATGGAAAGTAATGTGTTACGTTACTTTTGAGTTACATACGCGCTACTTTTTCAATCTGGGCAGGGCTTGCTTGTTTTATTTTAATATAAATAGTTACGTTTTTAGCAAATGTAAAAGCCCTGGCTTCCTCAGCTGGGATTGTTTGAAGCTGCATTTAAACTGCATTTTGCAAGTTCAAATTTGGCGAGAACATAGAAGTCCATTACATGGAGAGAAATCCTCAAATGTTTTCCTCAAAAAACAATTTCTTTACAACTGAAGAAAGAAAGACATGAACATCTTGGATGATAAGGGGTGAGTACATCTGTAAATTTTTGCTCTGAAGTGATCTAAGTCAGAAAAAGGTCTTGAAGAATTGACTTGTACATGAAGTCGACCTTCTTTTTATTTGTGATATACTGTCTCAGTCTAATTTTACACTGGTGTTTTATGAAGCCAAACAAATTAGAATATAATAATAATAATAATAATAACAACAACAATGACATGTAATAGCCATATACTTATTTTAAAACAACTGCATTGCAAAATAAATGAAATGAATATTTCATAGGTACATTATTTTTGCTTTACACTACAGTAGGAAAATGACTTTCCTCATTTCTACATTTGAAAGAGATATTTTAAAATTGGACTGCAGTAAGGTTACCAGGGTTGCCAGGTTTTCACAACAAAAACCAGCCCAATTGTTACTCAAAACCCTCAAAAATCTAAATGTAATATACCGATCCACAGCATAGGGATCTAGATTGCAGAATGAAACACCAGACGTCAAGATGCAGGCCTTGGCCTTCAAGACATAATTAGACACTGACAAATTTGGACACATACTAGCAGGAATATGCTCGAGAAATGTTGCAAATGGATTTGAAGTTGCTCAATATGTCAGAACACCTGACTCCAGCCTTTTCATTATCCCTTACGTCCTCTACTCCAGCTAGGACAATTAAAACCAAGTTAAACCAGCAGCCTTATAACTGACAAAAAATCTAGCCCAATCACTTTTCGAGGGGGGTGTTTGGGGTACGTCCATTGGGGTTGCTTCAACCTGTGGACATCAAAAACAACCTGCGTCAAAAGTGTTAAAGTAGCTCAATTCCGGGGGAAAACCACGGACTTGGCAACAACGAATGTTACCCATTAAAACCGCTAGCTGTCAGCAATTAATACTGCACTTTTAAGCTTTTATTTTTGACGGAAACAGCAGTAGAGCTTTTATTTTGACCAGTGTTGCCAAGTCTGCGGTTTTCTCACGGAATTGGGCTACTTTACCACTGTTGCCGCGGGTTGTTTTTAATGTCCGTGAGTTGAAGCAACCCCAATAATGCATATTTAGCCCCTGAAATACAAATTTACCAGGGGAACCCCAACAAAAAAACGTGTAGTTTATAGGGCTGTGACGGTGGCAGATTTTTTCCACCACAGTGGTAATGGACCAACTAGCGCCGGTGGCGCGGTGTTGAGATATATATATAATTTTGAAACCTAAAAAAATGAGGCTCAAAAATTATTAACACTAAAGTAAATATCAAAGAAATTATACAGTTAAATAAGAAAGTAGCCAAAATAAGAACGGTAAACATTAAACAAACATTTGTTGCATAAATTCGTAACAACCTCGCCCAACCCTTGTCCGACGGCTCATCAAAATGACCTTGTCTTTTCTCTCTCTTTCCCATTACACTGTTGCATTCATTAACATAGCTCAGTTTTGTTTTTAATAGGAACGTGGTTATATTGCTTTTCGTTTCCTTATAAAGTTTATTAAGAAATATGTTTGGAACATTTTTTTGTTTGTTAAATTAAGGTTTTCGCTTTTTAAAGTAATGACCAAGCGGCCAGAAGCAGACAGTGAGTTGATCACAGCCTATGTTTGATCAATTTTGCCTTCTCAAATCGTCACGTCTTGCCTAAAATAAAATCTTCAAGCACATCACAATGTTATTGAAAACGTTTAACTTAGATAAATGCACGCAATTATGCGCATACAATCATTTGTTGGAGAGTGGAAGCTAAATGCGCTTTGCAGGACATGGAGGCGCCAGCGCAATCACTTGCAAAAAATAAAAATAAAATACGCCATAATCTTTGCTCGTAAAGGTAAGTGTAATGTATAATTCGGAACTGTAAAGGGTCTAATTTTAATTGTGTGCACTCACAATATCAACAAAATGTTGTGCTTTGTAAAAATAAAGAAAACAAACAAGATGCGCTTTCTGATGTCTCGGTGTTGAACAGGAGCGCTGCACAAAAATGAAACGAATACAGCAGGATAAATACATCTATAGAAAGTTTTAAATTATTACTTTACTATTTTAAAACAAACAAACAAAAAAAATCTAATCGAAAACAAAAACTCTTTCATTATAAAATCCATAAAGATGCATTGCTCTCTAAAGGCGCGTCCAATGCGCAGATGGCGAGTCAGGAGCTTTTCAAAGCCTATTGTGTGCGTTTGAACGCGGATCTCTTCCAGCAGCTGCGAAGGCACTTGTGCTCGCTGTTGCTGCCGGTGGGGACATTAAACACAGCCACGGCTGAATAATTGTTGCAGAAACACTGTATTTTATGCTTGTTATAGATTGTTTGAAGTCACGTGCAGTACTGCCGGTGGCAACGACCACCGCGGTGGCGCGGTTGTCATTGCGACCGTCACAGCCCTAGTAGTTTATCCCCCAGAACGTGATTTTTAACAGGGGACTCCCCTCGAAAAGCGATTGGGCTAGTTTTGAGTAGCAGTTGGGTGGGTTTTGTTGTGAAAACCTTTTGACGGGTAACTCCAGCTTACAAAAACACGTCAATCATCTGCCACGAAAATAAAGCATAACTGGTGGCTGTTGCGTTCCCAAACGAGTGCTAAACTCACAGCACATGCAATACATGAATTCAATGCATTCAATGCATCATGAGCTGATCGCCTAAACGAAGTGCGGGCTTCGCTTAGACTTGATTAGAAATTCAGCCATATTGCGCTTTTGGTTTTAGTACATACTGTGTCAAAGCATAATGGCCCAAAACACAACTTTAAAAACCTTTAATGTTAGAATAAGAATTTTAAATATATTTTAAAACTACAGTTTTTGCCTGAAGACCTATGTTTTATATCGTCATGTGACCATGATAATAACGAGACCGTGATAGCACGATATTCATAACATCGTTACATCTATATACTACCGTTAAAATGTTTGGTGTCGGTGTTTGAAAGAAGCCTCATATCTTCACCAAGACTGCATTTATCTGATGTACTTGCATTTAAAAACACAGTTTTACAGTTTAAAATAACTGTTTACTATTTGAATATGTTTTAAAATGTAATTTATTGTTATGATGGCTGGATTTTCAGCATCATTACTCCAGTCTTCAGTGTCATGACCCTCAGAAATCATTCTAACATGCTTTTTTGGTGCTCAAGAAACATTTCTTATTATAATCCAAGTTGATATTGATTGAAAAGCTGATATTTTTCAGTATTCTTTGATAACCAGAAAAACTACTGAGCCCAGATTTACACAAAATAAACAAAAAAATACAATAAAATAAGAATTTGCCATAGTGTATGTAATGTGATACAATCAGAGCCAATCAAAAGACATTCAAAATTTTGATTTCTCAGTTCATGACCCCTTTAACTTCACTGTCATTGATGGAAGTACGAAGCTAAACAAAAGTTACCATCAAGTACGAATCATATTATAAATAAATTATAGTAAAATGCAAAGAGATGAAGTATAAATGTCAGTGCAGTGCAAGCAATCAGTGAAGACCAGAAGACATACTGTAGTAAATGTGACACATGACCTCGTAATCGCATTACAGGTAATTGAGCCATCAAGTGAATCAAGACATTTGCTAGCATCCAAATTTAATATACTGATCCACAGCATAGGGAACCAGGTTGCAGAACGAAACACCAGACGTCAAGATGCAGGCCTTGGCCTTCAAGACATAATTAGACACTGACGAATTTGAACACATACTAGCAGGAATATGCTTGAGAAATGTCGCAAATGGATTTGAACTTGCTCGATGTCTCAGAACACCTGGCTCTGACACAATAACACATTTTAACGTCTCACAAAAAGGTCTAAATGTGTCTTTTCACCAT
The DNA here is from genome assembly GCA_036247105.1 of Cirrhinus mrigala. Classification (NCBI taxonomy): domain Eukaryota; kingdom Metazoa; phylum Chordata; class Actinopteri; order Cypriniformes; family Cyprinidae; genus Cirrhinus; species Cirrhinus mrigala. Next base: position 13,078,731 of record CM070017.1, on the reverse strand, counting down.
GTCCCCACAGAAACTGAAGCCTCTTTATTATCCCTTACGTCCTCTACTCCAGCTAGGACAATTAAAACCAAGTTAAACCGGCAGCCTTATAACTGACGTTTGCGTTTAATTAGAGCGAGACAGAAGGTGAGTCTCGGGCTCCACGCAGGTCTCAGACGCTTTCGTAGCACTTCACCTCTATAAGACTCTGTCTCCGCTATTTACTACAGCATCTCGCCTCCCAGCAAGACCCGTGTCTCCTTGGAAACAGAGATTTGGCTGTGATTTGTGTGTATGTGTGTGTGTGAGATATCTGATGTAGTGGGATACTGCCTGTCCCTTCAGCTCCGCTTGGTGAGACTAGTCAAGCATCTGTAGTGTGTCCACAGGACCTGATGGAACACATATGCCTCCATAAGACTCCAGCTGTACATAAAGACGCATCCTCCGCATAGGCACGCACACACTTGACTACCTCTCGAAAACAAACATTTCTGAACAGCTTCTGAAATGGCTTTGTTGTTACTATAGTTGCTACCGGTACATTTTACGATTATGAATCACAATTTTGATACCACAGTAATAAATACAATAAACATGTTGTTGAACACACTCCTTTAATTACAGTTAAATACTACCGTGAATTATGTAAGGTTTTTCTGTCTCAGAGTAAAAAAGGTATTTCTTGTAACTGCAGCTTCTCTTTCTCTCTCTCTCTCTCTCAAAATTGCAACTAAATCTTATTTTTTGTAATTGCAAATTTATATCTACATTATTGCTAAATATAATTGTTACTAAATTACAACTATTTCTCGTACCTGCAACTTCATATCTCACAATTACGATTATTTTTCATAATTACGGTTTAATTTCACAACATCGTGATATGTTGTGCCAACGTAACTCATAACTCATTTCTCATAATTGTGACTTTATTTATCATAATTCTGAACCTAAATCTCACACTTGCAACTATACATTACAGTTGTGACCATTTTGCTTTAATGCAATATAATGCAATTATATCTAAAAAACATTTATTTCTTGTAATTGTAATTTTTTATCTCACAACTATGTCTGTTTCTTATAATTGTGATTTTATTTCTCATAATTGTGAACCTAAATCTCACAATTGCAACGATACATCACAGTTGTGACTATTTCTTTTGAATGCAACTGTAATGCATTTATATCTAAAAAAAAAAAAATGTAAAAAAAAGCAGATTTAACTCAACTGCAACTGTTCTTTTTTTTTGTGAAAAAAAATCTTAAAATTACAACTGAATCCCTTAAAACTGTACCTTTGCTTCTCATAATTGTGATTTTATAGCTCACAACTGTGTCTGTTTCTTATAACTGTGACTTTACTTTTCACAATTGTGAACCATACATCACAGTTGTAACTATTTCTCTTTAATGCAACTTGTCTGCAATTATATGTAAAAATGCAGATCTAAATCTGTAAATTACAACTGTTTTTGACAATTGTGAAAAAAAAAAAAAACTGCACCTTTATTTTTTTTGTAACTGTGATTTTATCTCACAACTGTCTATTTCTCATAATTGTGACTTTATTTCTCACAATTGTAAATCTAAATCTCACAATTGCAACTATACATCACAGTTGTGACTATTTCACTTTAATGCAACTATTCTGCAATTATATTTAAAAATTGCAAATTTAAATATGAAAATTAGAACAGTTTCTGACAATTGTGGGAAAAAAGAAATGTCAAAATTACAACTGATTCCCTTAAAACTGCACCTTTGTTTCTCGTAATTGTGATTTTATATCTCACAACTGTGTCTATCTCTTATAATTGCGATTTCATTTCTCATAATTGTGAACTTAAATCTCACAATTCCAATGATACATCAGTTGTGACTATTTCTCTTTAATGCAACTATAATGCAATTATATCTAAAAATTGCTAATTTAAATCTGGAAATTACAACTCTCTCTGACAACCAAAAAAAAAAAAAATAAATAAATAAAAATCTCAAAACTGCACCTTTATTTTTTTTGTAATTGTGATTTTATCTCACAACTATGTCTATTTCTTATAATTGTGACTTTATTTCTTACAACTGTGAATCTAAAACTCATAATTGCAACTATACATCACAGTTGTGACTATTTCTCTTTAATGCAAATATAATGCAATTATATCTAAAAACAAACACAAATTTAATTCTGGCAATTGCAACTGTTGCTGACAACTGTGAATTTTTTTTTATTTTCCAAAATTACAACTTTCTCATAATTGTGATATTATATCTCACAACTGTGTCTACTTCTCATTATTGTGACTTTATTTCTCATAATTGTGAACCTAAATCTCAAAACTGCAATAATACATCACAGTTGTGAGTATTTATCTTAAATTAAACTATATTGCAATTCTATATAGAAATTGCCAGTTTAAATCTTGAAATTACAACAGTTTCTAACAATTGTGGGAAAAGAAAAAAAAAAAAAAAAAAAAAAATTCTCAAAATTACAACTGAATCCCTTAAAACTGCACCTCTGTTTTTCGTAATTGTGATTTTATATCTCACAACTGTGTCTATTTCTTATAACTGTGACTTTATTTCTCATAATTGTGAACCAAAATCTCATAAATGTAACGATACATTACAGTTGTGAGTATTTCTCTTTAATGCAACTATAATGCAATTATACATAAAAATTACCAATTTAAATCTGGAAACTGCGACTGTTTCTGACAATTGTGAAGAAATTACCTCAAAATTACAACTAAACCTTTTAAAACTGCAGCTTTATAACTCCTAATTATCAACCTAAATCTCACAATTGCAACTATACATCATAGTTGTGACTATTTCTCTTCATCACAGTTGTGAGTATTTCTCTTTAATGTGACTATAATGCAATTATATATAGAAACTGCCAATTTAAATCTGGAATCTGCGACCATTTCTGACAACTGTGAAAAAATTACCTCAAAATTACAACTAAATCTCTTAAAACTGCACCTTTCTCTTAATTGTCATTTTAAATCTCACAACTGTGACTTTATTTCTCATAATTGTGAACCTAAATAAATACATCACAGCTGTGACTATTTCTCTTTAATGCAACTATAATGCAATTATATCTTAAAATTGCCAATTTAAATCTGGAAATTGCGAATGCTTCTGACAATTGCGAAAAAAAAATGATTGAAAATGACAACTAAATCTCTTAAAACTGCACCTTTATTTCTAATAATTGTGATTTTATATCTCATAACTGCAACGATACAACTATAATGCAATCATATCTAAAAACTGCAAATTTAAATCGTGCAATCGCAACTGTTTCTGACAACTGTGAAAAAATAATCTCAAAATTACAACTAAATCACTTAAAACACCTTTGTTTCTTGTAATTGTGATTTTATATCTTACACCTGTGTCGATTTCTCATAATTGTGACTTTATTTCTCATAATAGTGAACCTAAATCTCACAATTCCAACCATTATTTTAAAATACTGACACACTGTAATATTAGAGTAGTCTGGTCTGTAGAAAAACATCAGTAACATGTAGTTTAGGGACCAATTCTCACTATTAACTAGTTGCTTATTAGCATGCATATTACTAGCATGTCGGCTGTTTATTAGTACTTATAAAGGACATATTTTTTCTGGATGACCATGTTTTAGATTCTTTAATCCTACACCATACCTAAACTCATCTACTCTCTACTATCTAACTATAAATAAGCATCAAATTAGACGTTTACTGAGGCAAAAGCTGTAGTTAATAGTTAATAGTGAGAACTGGTCTCCAAACTAAAGTGTGACCGGAACATCTAACTGGCTTGGATGTCACGGTCTCTCTTGCTCTTTCTCTGACAGGCTGGTTATGATGTTAATGTCATTCCTCCCCTCTTCCTCTCTCTCACTTCCATGACTTTTTGTCATCTCCGGTCCACTGAAAACTGTACTTTCACAGAAGCCTGTCAGGAAGTCTTTAAAACAACTTCGCAATTTGCTTTTCCGTTTGACGGAAAAGGTCGGTCGGAGCCGTAGCGCTTTAACCTCCTCTACAATTCACGGCCTCCTGCCGAATTTTGCCACTGACCTTTTGGGGACAAACCAAAGTAATGAGGTAAACGTTTCGGAAAAACTTATATTTCATTCCTTTTCAGCCTGAATGGTGCTGCTTCATTTGACGAGCACCATGGCAGTCCCTCGTATTGTATTTCCTTACAATGTGTCTTTTTTTCACTCTTTTTCAATCGCCGTTTCATTCTTTACACCTCATTCAGTGCCTCTCCAATTCAGCTTTCATAATTATTCGAGACAAAAAAAATTATACAGACATTTTAATATTTCACTACAAATATGATGCGTGAGAATGAAGAGTCCTTGGGGACTCAAAACAGAAGGAAGGAGAGAGAAGGAAAGAGAGAGGTTGAGAGGGCTAGAGTGAATGTCAGTAGTCGTGCGAGCTGTACGTGTTTGGACTCACGATAAGAAAGCGACCAGACAGGGAGAACAGAATTGTAATGATTAATGAGAGAAAGTGTGCCGTATGAAAGAGATTGGCCACATCATTTTGATTAAACATGACTTAACTGAAGCATTTGTACAGTTAAAGAATCAAGGACATACATCTTCACACTGAAACCACATGCAGTAATATGGATGTAGCTGTGACTACATTTACAAAAGGCCATTACAGTTGCTCACTAGAATATAGGTTGGGTTTTTGATATTGCACTTACAGAGATTTAACCTAGTAAACATGTTCCCAGATCAACATCCTTGCTCAAATTACATATGAAAGTGAACATTGCTATGGCCTACTCACAAGAGCGCTTTCAGAAGGGAGCAGTGCATTACTGTGACCTTATTTCTCATACATGACCATCTGAAATGCACTACATGTAACAGGCATCATTGTACTTTGAATTGAAATGTCGCTTTGATCACATCCTATCCTACGTGAGATACATAATTGAACTCAAATAATTAATAAACCATGAACACCCCCAGGAACACATAATCACAGCCTTAAAAAATTATAAAACTAGTATTAAACAATGTAATACTTAATATAAAATACTTACATAATAATTTTATTGAATTTTAAATAATATAGTTCTATATTATAATTCAATATGTTAATTACTGTATTTAGATTTTTAGTATTTTTTTATTTGGAAAGAAAGAAAAAAAGAAAGAAAGAAAGAAAGAAAGAAAGAAAGAAAGAAATCAGTTTGTTTGACAGGGATGGTGTTTCGTGAAAATGAAAATAAAATAAAATTAAAAAAAAAAAATAAATAAAATAGTAATTTTTACATTGTAATTTTAATAGATATTTTATTTCTCTTATCTGGAAAGAAGGAAAGAAAGAAAGAAAGAAAGAAAGAAAGAAAGAAAGAAAGAAAGAAAGAAAGAAAGAAAAAAGTTGTGGTGTTCCGGGAAAAATAAAATAAAAAAATAAAAAATAAAATAAAATAAGATAAAATAAAATAAAATAAAATGATATAGTCATTTTTACATTGTAATTTTAATAGATATTTTATTTCTCTTATCTGAAACAAAAGAAAGAAAGTAAGGAAGAAAGAAAGAAAGAAAGAAAGAGAAAGAAAGAAAGAAAGAAAAGAAAGAAAAGAAAGAAAGAAAGAAAGAAAGAATGAGAAAAAGAAAGAAAAAGAAAGAAAAGACTTTGATATAGGGACGGTGTTCCAGGAACACAGGAAAAGATGAAAAAAAAAATAATAATAATAAAATAAAATAAAATGATACAGTAATTTTTACATTGTAATTTTAATAGATATTTTATTTCTCTTATCTGAAACAAAAGAAAGAAAGAAAGAAAGAAAAAGAAAAAGAAAGAAAGAGAGAATGAGAAAAAGAAAGAAAGAAAAGACTTTGATATAGGGACGCTGTTCCAGGAACACCGGAAAAGATGAAAATAATAAAATAAAATAAAATAAAAATTTTATATTGTAGTTTTGTTTCTCTTATCTGGAAAAAAAAGAAAGAAAGAAAGAAAGAAAGAAAGAAAGAGAAAGAAAACTGTTTGTTTGACAGGGATGGTGTTCTGGTAAAATAAAATAAAATAAAATAAAATAAAATAAAATAAAATTATATTGTAAATTTTATTTCTCTTATCTGGAATCTGACAAGAAAAAGAAAGAAAGAAAGAAAGAAAGAAAAAGAAAAGACTGTTTGACAGAGATGGTGTTCTAGAAAACATAATAATAACATAATACATTTTAATACATTTTATTTCTCATATGGAAAGAAAGAAAGAAAGAGAAAAAGATAGAAAAATAAATAAAATAAAATAAAATAAAATAAAATAAAATAAAATAAAATAAAATAAAATAAAAATTTTATATTGTAGTTTTGTTTCTCTTATCTGGAAAAAAAAGAAAAAAAGAAATAAAGAAAGAAAGAAAGAAAGAAAGAAAGAAAGAGAAAGAAAACTGTTTGTTTGACAGGGATGGTGTTAAATAATAAAATAAAATAAAATAAAATTATATTGTAAATTTTATTTCTCTTATCTGGAATCTGACAAGAAAAAGAAAGAAAGAAAGAAAGAAAGAAAAAGAAAAGACTGTTTGACAGAGATGGTGTTCTAGAAACACAGGAAAACATAGAAAAAAATAAAAATAAAAAAATAAAATAAAATATGCATCAAAATGATATAGTCATTTTTGTACTGTAAATTAATACATTTTAATACATTCTATTTCTCATATGGAAAGAAAGAAAGAAAGAAAGAAAGAAAGAAAGAAAGAAAGAAAGAAAGAAAAGAGTTTTTAAAAAAACAAAAAACATAATAAAATAAAATATTAATTGTTATACTGTAATTTAATACATTTAATTCATATTTTATTTCTGTTATCTGGAAAGAAAAAGAAAAACAAAGAAAATATTAAATTAATAAAATAATTAAAAAATCAAATAAAATAAATGCATAAAAATAATATATTCATTTTTATATTGTAATTTTATTTCTCTTTAGTGAAAAGAAAGAAAGAAAGAAAGAAAGAAAGAAAGAGAGAGAGAGAGAGAGAGAGAGAGAGAGAGAGAGAGAAAGAAAGAATAAAAAAAAAGAAAAGACTTTGTCTGACAGAGATGGTGTTCCAGGAACACAGAAAAACCAAATCATAAAATAAAATAAAATAATAAGAAAACTGAATTTTCTATCCAAGCCACCAATAAGCTTCAGGAAAGCCTGCTGTATCAGAACGCTCCTGAAACTGATAAAACGAACCTCAGCTAAGCATATGCTTTCAAACTGAATCTTTAATAGTTTTCAAAGCACAAAGAAAGTTCCTAAGATCCTTATTAGCCAAGATTGAAGCTGGAAAAGGAGAACAAGATGGGACATTATCACCCTTATCGAATCATTTCACCAAAAAGAAAGCCAAAGCTCTGAAAAAAAGTTTCTCACACTATAATGACGGGGTTGAATAATTGTGCAAACTAACTGATTAAATTCGGCAGCGTGTGAAGTTGGCGCAATTACCATAACTCATTATATTACCTATTTAATTTCGCACCCCTACTGCTTTGGTAAAATCAGTTTAGTTTGTTTGGCCTGAAAGAAATTAGCTTATTCAATATACTTCCCTAAAAATACACATATTCGCACAAATCCAGGAAAGAAAAAGACCTGCAAGAGATTCAAGATTCTTAATACTTCTCTTTATGATATTGTACTTTAGCAAATAAAAACTTTTGAAACTTTAACTAAGAAACGTCCACGCTCGTGCTGGCAAGCCTTGAGAATACACAGAAATCAATCTGAACGCTTCAAAGCACTGCTGTTTTGCTTGACAGTTGTTACAGGAGCCAAGAAAATATCAAAATAAAGCCATGATCATATGCAGTCATGCTCATAAGAAAGAGGTTCATGCTGCATATGAAAATGACTTTCTAATGCAGCCTTCAAGTCATGTCAGAATAATTGTAAAACAGATGAACAAACTTCTCTGAGCCCAGATTTTCAGAGCTGTAGGCATGTACTGTAAATTAAAAACTCACTGCAGAAGATAATTGCTATTGCAAATAATTAAGTTTTTATTGTGAATTTCAACTGCGCAAATTGGGTTGCATTACTCCTTTAGCTGTTTATGATGTGATTGAATTGCACAGCCAAACAATTGCCAACACTTTCTGTGCCAGCATAAAAATAAACAGTTAAGACATCACTATCAAGTCTGTTGTGAATTTTTTGCTCTATTTCTTTTTCTGCTAGTGTTAAAAAGGGAAATAAATGTGAAATTGCCCAAGATGGCCACCATTTTCCCCCCCTAACCAATCACTTGTGAGCAAATCACACCATAATTACAGCTTCCAAACTTGTAAGGAGGAACATAAGAGGGAAACGCTGATTGTGTTGATGACTTTATCACAATCACTTGACGCATAACCTTACAAACATATTTTCTGATCGTCTCACACAGACATCTGCAAATGTACGCTACTTTTTAAAAAATGGAGTAGATTATTTATCTAAAGAAATGAATATTTGTATTCAGTGAGTGCATTAAATTGATCAAAGGTGACAGTAAAACGATGTTACAAAAGATCTACATGTTTAAAAAACGCTGTTCTTTTGAACTTTTTATTAATCAGAAAACCCTAAAATGGTTTTTAGCACCAAATTAGCATATTAGAATTATTTCTGAAGGATCGTGTGACACTGAAAAGTGAAGAAATGGCTGCCAAAAATCATCCTTAACATCAAAGGAATAAATTATGCCTGTGGCTGTGATTAAATATGAATCGTTTCATTCTATTAAAAAAATGTTTAAATAATTAGAATGACTCACTCATAAACACTTCACTTGTTCCGTTACTGAATGAATCAGCATATTTGAATGAATCTCTTGAATGAATGATTCAATAACAAGTACTTTTTTAAAACTTGTCAACAATGCAATAAACAAACGTTATTTGAAGCGCCAACTTGAAGCGAAAATTACTTTCAAATGATGATTTGCTACGTTCGCTACCATAGACATCAGTGTTTACAGTTGAGGTCAAAAGTTTGCACCCCCTTTCAGAATCATTAGAAATGTTAATTATTTTACCAAAATAAGAGGGATCATACAAAATGCATGTTATTGTTTATTTAGTACTGACTTGAATAAGATATTTCACATAAAAGATGTTTACATATAGTCCACAAGAGAAAAATGACCTGGTTCAAAAGTTTACATACACTTGATTCTTAATATTGTGTTGTTACCTGAATGATCCACAGATGTGTTTTTTTTGTCTAGTGATAGTTGTTCATGAGTCCCTCGTTTGTCCTGAACAGTTAAACGGTTTGCTGTTCTTCAGAAAAATCCTTCAGGTCCCACAAATTCTTTGGTTTTCTAGCATTTTTGCTGTATACATACAAAGACTGTATGATTTTAAGATACATCTTTTCACACTGAGGATATGCAAGTATTACAGTAGGTAGGGCTGAGAATCGATTCCAGGGGTTGGATATCGAGAGTCGATTCCAAAGATTCCTAGGGGAATCGACTGCTCATTCAGAGCCATTTTCAGTTCAACAAAGCTTATCTATGGGTGCCTCTCAAAAGTAAGGCCATATCCTATGAAAGCTGCATATCTCGGCTGCTATGCCATCAAATGTGGATTCATGAAAATAAACAATGACAAGCTGGTACCGGCTTCGTATGAGTTTGATCGCTAATAGTGATTAGTAGTCTGATTAGTCTCCACGAAAAGGTTCTTTTGGATAAATCGTTTTAATGACCTAGTTCAAAAAACAATTCAGGTGTTATTTTACGGTGGAACTGGCTTATGTTGTCCACAGTTCATGCTATTTTTAACCTTTCTTTCAAGCAATGATAATTCTGAAAGAAAACGCAGAGAGCACACATCAGTGTACAGTTTAGTAATTTTGTGCAAAGCATATGGTTATAGTAAACATCACTTAGCTGAACTGTGTACATTTTAGACACTTATGTCTTGTTCATGCAATAAACGCATGCCCACTGCTGAGCTGTGGGCTATGACTAATTTCATGCACAATACAGGCAAAATTACAATTTAAAATCAATCATAGCTACAGAAATGCATCATAATTTTTTACATATAAAGCTTCATATTATGAGAGGGCTACTTTCTGCAACTTTTATACCCTGCAGTCATGGCAAAATTAGGTTCCTCTAATCTAGAAAACAAGAATCGAAAAAGAATTGAAAACAACAGTGAGGAATCAATTCTTGGAATCGAATCCTATCAACTCCAAACGGAACTGAACAACCCTAACAGTAGGTTCAAACGCTCACTGATGCTCCAGAAGGAAAAACCATGCATTAAAGGAACACTCCACTTTTTTTGAAAATAGGCTCATTTTCCAACTCCCCTTGAGTTATACAGATGTGTTTTACCGTTTTTGAATCCATTCAGCCGATCACCGGGTCTGGTGGTAGCACTTTTAGCATAGCTTAGCATAAATCATTGAATCCGATTAGACCATTAGCATCTCACTATAAAATGACTAAAGAGTTTCAATATTTTTCCTATTTAAAACTTAACTCTTCTGTAGTTGCATCGTGTACTAAGACTGGTGGAAAATGAAAAGTTGAGATTTTATAGGCTGATCTGGCTAGGAACTATACTCTCATTCTGGCGTAACAATCAAGGAACCTTGTTGCCATACCATGGGTGCAGCAGGCATAATGATGTAACACAGCCGTCAACTCTGCCGGCTGCAACTCCGCATCTACACAAACTCAGTGCCGGTCACTTTCAGGCGCTGCGTAATATCATTGCGCCTGCTGCACCCATGGTACAGCAGCACAATTCCTTGATTACTACACCGGAATGAGAGTATACTTCCTAGCCATAATCAGCCTATAAAATCGCAACTTTTCATTTTCCGCCAGTCTTAGTACACAATGCAACTACAGAAGAGTCAAGTTTTAAATAGGAAAAATATCAAAACTCTTTAGTCATTTTATAGTGAGATGCTAATGGTCTAATCGGATTCAATGATTTATGCTAAGCTATGCTAAAAGTGCTACCGCCAGACCCGGCGATCGGCTGAATGGATTCAAAAATGGTTAAACACATCTGTATAACTCTAGGGGAGTTGGAAAATGAGCCTATTTAAAAAAAAAGTGGAGTGTTCCTTTAAGAGCCGGGGGTAAATACTTTTGAACAGAACGGAGATGTGTACATTTTTTCTTATTTTTTCTTTTTTTTCATTTAGTACTATCCTTCAGAGGCTACAGAAGGTAGTTACATGTTTCCCAGAAGACAAAATAAGTTAAATTTACCCTGATCTTTAAATTCCAAAAGTTTCCACCCCCCGCAAACTTAATGCACCGTGTTTCCTTCTAAAGCATCAGTGAGCGTTTGAACCTTCTGTAATAGTTGTATATGAGTCCCTCGGTTGTCCTCAGTGTGAAAAGATGGATCTCAAAATCATACAGTCATTGTTGGAAAGGGTTCAAATACACAAAAATACTGGAAAACCAAAGACTTTGTGTTTAACTGTTCAAGACAAACAAGGGACTCATGAACAAAAAAAAAAAAAAAAAAAAAAAAAAATCAAGGGGATGTAAACTTTTGAACCGGGGGAAATTTTAATAAATTCAACTATTATTTTGTGTCAGTACTAAATAAACAGAAACATAAAAAATAATCTTTCATTTTTTAATGATTCTGAAAAGGGGATGGAAACCTTTGACCTCAACTTTATATCCGAATTATAAACTTTTATCCCAGCACTACTGTAATAATATGAATGATTGTAAGACAGAAATAATACTTTGTGGTTGAAAAGACTGTTTGTAAAGCTGTTTCGAGTAATAATAACAATAATAGCAATGTACATTAAATGATAAAACTGTTTGCACTACAAACCAGTGTGTCTATAATTAAGACAATACATTAAAGTAATATGTTAAGAAGCAGCAGTTTGCAATATCAAGCAGCAAAACAAGCTGTTTTGTACAGTTGAAAATCTTACAGGCCCTGAAGCTGGAAGTCAACCTCTGTAACAGAGATTCACCTGTACTGCACTGCTACCCTAAAGGAAACTGTTTACTTAAAAGGTTTCCCTCAACTTTGTATCCCATATAATAAAATAAACCCAATAATACATCTCCATGACAACAGTCATAAAATTTAAAGTCAGATGGAAGTAAAAGATATTCTGAAAGAAATAAAAAGTAAGATTTAATGAACAGATTCCAGAATAACTACTGTCTGAATCTAGAAACATTTGGCTGTTTCTGTGACACAGAGAACAATCTGTTACAGTCTGACAAAACACCCTTTGATTCGAGGAGGTGACGCATTCGCATACCATGACGATATAATGTGGCTTCTATAAACTGAAAAAGGCAATATTTGAAACAAAATCGGTAGCTAAATTTAGAGGCACTTCTAACCAAAATAAAAGGTAAGAATAATAAACTAAATTTTCTCCAGAAGTAAGTGGTGTGAAAAAAACAGAGTAGAAACCATTTGAACATTGTAGTTCCTCACGTTTCCGGCAACTTATGAATGACTTTTAATTGACTAAAGTAAATTTTGACTTGCATCTGGCACTCAGCCTGTGTTGATTTTGGATTTTGGCTGTTGGTTTTCCAAGAGTTAGTTTTGCATGAAAACTTCAAGCTCTCAGCACAGATGCGCATGATTGTGCTCAGTGGAAGAGGGGTGGGAGCTGGAACCATTTTAATCAACACCTGAAAGGCAAGAGGGAGTCCATGTGTGTGAGTAAAGAGGGTGTGTGGCTAGACAATGGAAGAATGAAATATCAATCTGTCAATGATGTCCCCTCACGTAACACATCCCAGCAAGACACACTTGCTGTGATTAACACGCACGCAGAGTTAACAAGCATCCAGCGTGGGCAGAGTGACCACCGAGAGATTCCCACAGCATCTGCCTTAAGGAATCTTCAGCGAGTAGATGAGGGTTAATCATGTCTACAGCCAAAAATACCCACAAATCCACAACTAGCCTGCAGGGATGAAAAAAAACAACCTACTGGAAAAATCAGGCCTTTCAACACACACACACACACACACACACAAATATTGACCTTAGTCAGGGTTGTCGGCATATTTAAGGAATATTCCAAGCTCGACACCTGAAATTCTATTGAAAGCATTCCTAACAAAATTTTGCACAAAAATGTAAAAAAAAAAAAAACATTCAAAAATACTTAAAGTAACACACTCAAAATGAAAGTACACATGATTTAAAACTATAGCCATAACATAAATAATTACATAGCATAAGATTAATTTGGAAAAAAAAAAAAGAAGAAAAAAAAAAAAGGTTACTGGCCTTGTCTGAATTGAATTGTTATATTCAAACTTCAGGTCATGTCAATGACTAGACATGTCAAAAAAACAAAACAAACAAACAAAAAAAAATGTACTGTTACTTTACATAAAAAATTAAATTAAAATAAAATAAAATAAATATCTATAATCAGAAATAACAATTTAATATTTTCTATACTTTAAAACATTTTATTTTTTATTTTAATTATCAGGTCATGTGCATGGCTACACACACACAAAAAAATTAATACTTTGTGTGACTTTACATAAAAAAAATATAATAAAAATAAAATAATACATTATTATCTATAAAAAATAAACAATAAAACCATTATTTTAATACTTTCTATACTTTAATTATCATGTCCATCTGAATGAATGAATAAATAAATAATAAATAAATATATAAATAATTGCCCAATCTACTTTGACTGTGAGACTTTACTTAAAAAAATTATCATAAAATTCAAATAAAATTAAAAATAAAATAATAAATGATCTATAAAAGATAAATAATACAATCATTATTTTAATACTTTCTATATAAACATTTTATGTATTATTTTAATTATCACATCAAGTCCATGACTAAAATTGCCTAATGTACTTTGACTGTTACTTTACAAAAAAGATAAAATAATACTAAAATAAAAATAAAATAAAATAATAAATTATTATTTCTAAAAAACTTATAAATAATCAAGGCATTATTTTAAAACATTATTTTATTACTTGAATGTTTAATTTTGATTATTTTGGGTGTAAATTAACAATATAGCATACAGTGGTATGCCAAAGTTTGGGCATCCCTGTAAATTTTCATCATTTTCCTTTATAAATCATTGGTTATTTGGATAAGAAATTTCAGTTAAATATATCATATAGGAGACAAACACAGTGATATTTGAGAAGTGAAATAAAGTTTATATGATTTATGGAAAGTGTGCAAGAATTATTTAAACAAAATTAGGAATGCATAAATTTAAAATTAACTCAATATTTTGTGCATCCTCCTTTTGCAGAAATAACAGCCTCTAAACGCTTTCTATAGCTTCCAATTAGAGTCTGGATTCTGGCAGAAGGTATTTTGGACCATTCTTCTTTACAAAACATCTCCAGTTCAGTCAGGTTTGATGGTTTCCGAGCATGGACAGCCCGCTTTAAATCACACCACAAATTTTCAATAATATTCAGGTCTGGGGACTGAGATGGCCATTCCAGAACGTTGTACTTGTTCCTCTGCATGAATGCCTTAGTAGATTTTGAGCAGTGTCGTTGTCTTGTTGAAAGATCCAGCCCCGGCGCAACTTCAACTTTGTCACTGATTCCTGGACATTGTTCTCCAGAATCTGCTGATATTGAGTGGAATCCATGCGACCCTCAACTTTTACAAGATTCCCAGTCCCTGCACTGGCCACAAAGCCCCACAGCATGATGGAACCGCCACCAAATTTTACTGTAGGTAGCAAGTGTTTTTCTTGGAATGCTGTGTTGTTTTTCCGCCATGCATAACGCCCCTTGTTTTGCCCAAATAACTCTATTTTAGTTTCATCAGTCCACAGCACCTTATTCCAAAATGAAGCTGGCTTGTCCAAATGTGCTTTAGCATACCTCAAGCGACACCGTTTGTGGCGTGTGCAGAGAAAAGGCTTTTTCCGCATTACTCGTCCATACAGTATCTCCTTGTGTAAAGTGCGCTGAATAGTCGAACGATGCACAGTGACACCATCTGCAGCAAGATGATGTTGTAGGTCTTTGAAGCTGGTCTGTGGGTTGACTGTGATTCTTCTCACCATCTTGCGCCTCTGCTTATCTGAGATTTTTCTTGGTCTGCCACTTCGGGCCTTAACTAGAACTGTGCCTCTGGTCTTCCAATTCCTCACAATGTTCCTTACAGTTGAAACTGAGAGCTTAAATCTCTGAGACAGCTTTCTGTATCCTTCCCCTAAACCATGATGTTCAACAATCATTGTTTTCAGGTCATCTGAGAGTTGTTTTGAGGCTCCCATGTTGCCACTCTTTAGAGAAGATGCAAAGAGGAGAAACACTTACAATTGGCTTCCTTTAAATACTTTCTCATGATTGGATTCACCTGTGTATGGAGGTCAAGGGTCACTGAGGTTACCATACCAATTTTGAGTTCTAATAATTAGTGGTAAAGGTATTGAAATCAATAAAATGACAAGGGGGCCTAAATTTATGCACATGCCTAATTTTGTTTAAATAATTCTTGCACACTTTCCATAAATCATATAAACTTTATTTCACTTCTCAAATATCACTGTGTTTGTCTCCTATATGATATATTTAACAGAAATTTCTTATCCAGACAACCAATAAAGGAAAATGATGAAAATTTACAGGGGTACCCAAACTTTGGCATACCTCTGTATCTACAAAGCTTACCTTATATTAAATGCAGGATATTAATTTAATTAACTAGCCAAAAAATATTTATTTACAGTTTTTTTTTTTTTGGTCATAGATTACTGTTGAAACACTACAAATGTCTTTCTACAAAAAAAAATAAAAAAATAAAATAAAATAACTAAAACAAATACTGTACAATCTACTTTGTTACATGTAAAATAATAAAATTAAATAAAATTAAATTAATTTCTATAAAAAATAAATAGTAAAACATTATTTTAATACTTGAATTTTTACATTTTATTTATTTTGGGTGCAAATAAACAGCACAAAACCTGTCTACAAATCTTACTTTGTATTAAATGTGGAATATTAATTCAAATAACTAGCTCAAAAAAAGTTTTATTTACATTTTTTTTGATCATAGATTATTGTTGAAACGCTACAAATGTCTTTCTTCTTTCAAAAAAAAATTCATTCACTTATTAATCAGACGGCTTACAACTTACATCCCTAACACTCTCATTCACGTCAAATGAAACAGCTAAAGTTTACTGTAAATAATACGTACAATACACGTACATATACATATAAAACAAATAAATAAATAAATAAATAAATAAAATCCACTATGTGAAAACCTCAGAGAGTGTTTCTTTAAACAGAATCTTCATCCCCGCCAATTTCCATTCAATAGTGTGCAATTAAAGCACTAATTACTGTGTAATCACGTTAGCTACGCCCAGAACAACAAACTATAGCTGCGCACAGTGGCAGAGAAGCCACAGACTGGGGGCGCTGCGCTACAAGTGGTGGCCTATGGAGAGAGACTGACAGGATGGTTTGTGAAAGCTCACCACAGCAGGCACATGAGCTGCGCCGTGCGGCCCACCATATCAGCGTACCAGCTCACAGCCTCGGGTCACATACGGAGGCTTACGCGACTGCACGTGTTTAGCGAGAGGATGGGAAGACTGACGTTTTACTGTTTCACAGAAGCTGTCTGATCTTCCTCTGTCAAGATCACATCTGTCAAAGAAACGGCGTACCACAATGCAAACCCGTGATCTTGGGGCTGCCCTCTTATATGAGGTCTTTACAAACCACAAATCACAATGAATCAAGCCCAGAGTGAGCCAGAGGCACAATGTGATGAGGGAGAGAAAGAAAAAAAAAGTATCAAGAAAGCAAGCTGTGAGGGGAGGCTTGGCTTGTTATATAAGACGGCCGCTATTGCACAACGCTGTAGTAAATCCATGCGTACCATATTAGGATGGATTTTAATGAGGTAACGGTGACCAGGGTTTCACTGGCATGAAAATTAATTCTTTTGCGGGCTCGTGAGGGGTCAGCTGGCGAACAGAAGCATCATAAAGGTACACTGCGTAATTACTGCTCAAGCTTCAGCTGCCAAATAAGCCGCCTTTATACTTGTCTTTATGGGAACTGCCACATTAGGAAGAGTAGTGTGATCTGACATGCAGTCTAGGGAGAGAGACACAAACATAGACAGAGAGAGAGAAGAATACAAGAAAGAGTAAGTGGAAAAGGACTACAAAAGAGGTTGTCAGTTTTTTTCCACGTGGTGTGCCTCATATTTTATCTTAATGTTTTCAATGATACTATTCAATTTTGTACACTCTTGTTGATGATTTTTTTTTTTTTTTTTTAATTAGCTATTTGATTGAATATATTGATATGTTATATACACACACACACACACACACACACATAAATAAACATTTATAAATATATCTTATTAATATCAAATATTTTACTATAAATAATTTTAATTATTAACGATATGAAACAGTTTAATAATTATAACACATGGTAAAAACATGCATTTACATTATTTGTGTGTGTGTGTGTGTATATATATATATATATATATATATATATAAAATTGTAATATTATTTGTAATTATTAACAATATTAAATAATACTTTAATAAATATAAAACACTGTAAAAGCACACATTTACATTATTTTTTTACAAATATTATATTAATATAGATCTTGCACACAAACACACACAATACATTTTTATATATTATATTAAAATAAAATATTTTTACTATAAAAAATAATTGTAATTATTAACAGTATTAAACAGTTTAATAAATACAAGACACTGTAAAAGCACACATTTACATTATTATTATAACTATGTTAATTATATGAATATTTTACAGATATAATTAGAAAATATTTCATATATAACAATATAATATATAAAATTATATTATATTAATATACTATATTTTTTAAATATTATATTAATATACGATTATATATATCAATTTTATTTATATATTTGTGTGTAAGTTCTTATATTAATATAATATTTTTAAAAAATGTATGTAAATGTGTGCTTTTACAGTGTTTTATACTTATTAAAGTATTGTTTAATATTGTTAATAATTACAAATAACATTACAGTAAAATATATTATATTAATATAATACTTATAAATATATTCTATTTTATATATATATATATAAAAGACATGCTAAAAAAGTTGGAAAGACAATATGACATTTCTCTGGTTCTACTTGCCTAAACCAACACGTTAACACCAAAATATATATATATACATTTTTTTTTTCTTCACTGGTAATTTACTAATCGCTTACACAGCATATCAGTAAACGTGTTAGTAATAAAAAATTCATATTTTCAAAATTATTCTAAGACTCTTAATGACCACATTTCCTGTAACAATACAGTTGTTGGGTCGGTTGCCACAGATTTCATCAGAGACACAGACCGTTCTCCACTCAGACAAGTGTTGCAGACTATTCCCTTTACTGTACTGCATCTGAAACTCATGAGGAAAGGAGTTTTGGCTGTGACAGTCTGCGTATGAAACATATATGAACTGCACCGAACTCTAACCTGCTAAAGTCTAATTTACGCTCTCCTTCCTCTAACTACTCTAACTATGCGTAATTTCAGCTGTCCTTCAGCAGTAGCGCTCCACTGAGGGGGATGCGATTTATTAAAGTTTGAGAACCTCTGGGGCTAAAGAAAGACCGGCAGAAATGAAAATGAGGAATAATGCTTTGGAGTACGAGATGTAAGGCGACCATTTTCTAAACTACCACAGCAGAGGAGTCATTCCAAGAACAGCGTGTGCAAACAAAACACCCTCGACGCATAAAGAGGGCTAGTCTTCTGAAGGAGGAGGTCATTAAGTAGACGGCTGGTGTCAGGGTGGGCTTTATTTGCTCACAAAGACCTGTTTTGCTTTAATCCACCATGAGCTGTGATGTGTTAAATTGCACCGGTGTCAGAAAATAACAGGCCTTCACACAATAACACACACCCTTGTCATTAAGAAGGGCTCACGCAGAACCGCCGTCTCGAAGCGGGAGGGTGGGACATGGAGGATCGAGTCACAGCGCTGCTTTCGGTGTAGTGACACGTAATTTGCCTTCTGCAGTCGTGAACGATGTGCCACTGCAATTATATTAGTCACATCGCATCAATTAAGACAACAAAGCCAAGAGCCTCGTTACGAGGAGATGTTTTGTCTCAATTCTGAGGTTCATTCAGATTCCATCAGCCAGGGTTGGTGACAGGGTAGAGTGGAGCTTTCCTTACTGACCGGATGTCAAGGCACAGATGGAGATTGGGTGCATGGATTTTTGTGATTATACTATTAACATACTAAACAAACAAACAAGACAGTGGCTAAAGTGAAGCACTGGCAGACCGATTTATCAACCAGGCCAATTAATCGTCCGACAATTGGCATTTGAGATATTGTGCCGGCTTGGCTGATTAGCAAACTTATTTGCATTTTTTCTGTTTACAGTTATTGTTGTGTGAAATATTTGAGCAAATATTATGTAAAACCTAATTTTAAAAATTTGCTATTATTAAAATGAGGTACAAGGTATTTCAACCATCTACAATGCGAGTAGCTTATTTGCATATGTGACTAAATCTTCAATCTGGGTGACTAAATGATGTCTAACATTAGCCATTGGCTGATAAATTCTTTGATTTTACTCAGCAGTGAGTTTCATTCTCTGTCAGCTGTGCTATTTTTCAGTTCATGTCAATGGATGCGCAACATGTCTGTATTTGATGTACCGTAAATGCTAGTGTGAAGGCGCACAACTTGCCGTCGCTTTGTTGAGAGCACTGATTCTCACATACGCAAAGAAAGAGAGAGAGAGTCTTACATACTATTTAGAATTGATGTGCTACATGTAAACGATATTCTTTGTTGTATTTTCCTGTCAAAATAACAGAGTTCATTTGGAATTCTTCAGCTTTTAGGAACAACCATAAGATACTGCTGCAGGTTTCTCCGGTAGAGGGTGCAACTAATGAGCAAACGCAATTTCATCTATTATCGTTCCTGTTTAGATTTCAGCATAATTTTACATATAAAATATATATAAAATATATATATATATATATATATATATATATATATATACACATACAGTTGAGGTCAAAAGTTTACACCCCCCTTTCAGAATCTTTAAAATGTTAAATTAGTTTACCAAAATACAAGGGTTCATACAAAATGCATGTTATTGTTTATTTAGTACTGACCTGAATAAGATATTTCACATTAAAGATGTTTACATATAGTCCACAAGAGAAATGAATAGTTAAATTTATAAAAAATTACCCCGTTCAAAAGTTTACATCCCCTTCATACTTAATACTGTGTTGTTACCTGAATGATCCACAGCTGTGTGTGTGTTTTTTAAATGATAGTTGTTCATGAGTCCCTTGTCCCTTGAAAAATCCTTCAGGTCCCACATATTCTTTAGTTTTCCATCATTTTTGTGTATTTGAACCCTTCCAACAATGAAGGTATGATTTTGAAATCCATCTTTTCACACTGAGAACAACTGAGGGACTCATATGCAGCTATTACAGAAGGTTCAAACGCTCACTTATGCTTCAGATGGGAAAAAAAAAAAAATGCATTAAGAGCCCAGGGGTGAAAACTTTTGAACTGAATGGAGATGTGTACATTTTTCTTATTTTGCCTAAATATCATATTGTTTCATTTAGTACTACCTTTCAGAAGCTACAGAAGACAGGTACATGTTACCCAGAAGACAAAATAAGTTAAATTTACCCTGATTTTCAAATTCAAAAAAGTTTCACCCCCCACTCCTTAATGCATCGTGTTTCATTCTGGAGTATCAGTAAGCTTTTGAACCTTCTTTAATAGTTGCATATGAGTCCCTCAGTGAAAGATGAATCTCAAAACCATGCAGTCATTGTTGGGTTCAATTACACAAAAATGCTGGAAAACCAAAGAATTTGTGTCTGAAGAACAGCAGTTTAACTGTTCAGGACAAACAAGGGGACTCATGAACAACTATCACTTAAGAAAAAAACATTCAGTGGATCATTCAGGTAAAAACGCAGTATTAAGAATCAAGTGCATGTAAACTTTTGAACAGGGTAATTTGTATAAATTCAACTATTATTTTCTCTCGTGGACTATATGTAAATCTTATTCAGGTCAGGTCAGATTCTGCAAGGTGTATGTAAACTTTTGACCTCAACTGTACACACAGATGCAATATACACACAATGAATGCTGAAAAACCCATTTGGTTGATCAATAAAATCCATCAAAGAAAACTATGAGAACATTCTAGAATGCTGAGAAAGGTCCAGATGTCTCCACGCGTCACCACATATCTCCCAACAGCACTGAGCCGGTTTGTGTAACAGGTGGCTGGGTCTGCCCTCCTCTCCCAGTGCCCCGGCATGGGGTGCGAGCACAGTTCCATAAGTATCAGCATACTTTTCCAAACTAGCTAATGAACATCTCTCTTACAGCTACCACCTGGCTGGAGCGACCCTCTGCACACCAGCCATCTGACGTATCCGTGACTGAATACACACATAATTACCTCATTATTGGCCGGTCTTTGTGGGAAAATATAAACACACAATTATTTTAGTTGTTATTTAATATAATATTAAACAGTTACTTGACATGAGCTCTGACAGGTGCTATATGTTGTGTGAATAGAGCTGGTTAAATAAATAAGTCAGAATCCCAGTACCCCATACTAAATTATTTCTGTAGATTGTATTGATTCACTGAACTGGAGAGAATCTTAACATGGACAGGAGAATTATGAGTTTATCTCTGCAGGTGGAGAGGTTGTTGAGTACACCTTAGCTGCGGGTAATATTAGCATGATGACTTTGAGTTTTGAGGTAAGGGCAAACACTAATGTATGGTACAAATTTCCAATTTTCTCAGTGCTGATAAGCCTTGATTCTAACTCTGATAACAGATTTTAACATTATATAACAGAAGTCAGTATGAATTGTTAACTGTGTGCAAGAAGTGAGAAATACAGTCCAGTAAGGAAAACAACTTTCTATAATACATTATACACATACGTATATACACTACCTTTCGAAACTTTGGGGCTATAAGATTTTTTCTTTTGAAAGAATTTTCTTACTATGGAAGCCCATTTCCACTACTGAGTAAAAAAATTAAAAAAAGGTAATTGTAAAAGTTTACTTCTTGCAATTCTGACTTTTCTTCTCAGAATTGTGAGATATAAACTTGCAATTGTGAGTTTTAAAGTCAAACTTATGAGATATAAACTTACAATTCTGAGAAATGAAGTCACAATAGCGTGATATAAACTCGCACTTGCGAGTTATAAGGTTAGAATTGTGAGATATAAACTTGCAAATCTGACTTTTTTTTTTTATCAGAATTGCATGATATAAACTCCCAATTCAGAAACTTCTGAGACTTTTTAGTAGCAATTCTAAGAAATAGTTGCAATTCTGAGAAATAAAGTCAGAATTGCAATATAAACTCACAATTATGACTTTTTTTATTCAGAATTGAGAACTTTATTTCACGAAATTCTGAGATATAGTCGCAAATCTGAGAAATAAAGTCAGAATTGTGAGATATAAACTTGCAAATCTGACTTTTTTTTAAATCAGAATTGCATGATATAAACTCCCAATTCGGAAACTTCTGAGACTTTTCAGTAGCAATTCTAAGAAATAGTTGCAATTCTAAGAAATAAAGTGAGAATTGCGATATAAACTCACAATTCTGACTTTTTTTTATTCAGAATTGCGAACTTTATTTCACAAAATTCTAAGATATAGTCGCAATTCTGATAAATAAACTCGCAATTCTGAGAAATAAAGTCAGAATTGTGAGATATAAACTCACAATTGCGAGTTATAAGGTAAGAATTGTGTGATATAAACTCACAATTCGGAAACTTCGGAGACTTTTTAGTCGCAATTCTGAGAAATATTCGCAATTCTGAGAAATAAAGTCAGAATTGTGATATAAACTCACAATT
The DNA here is from genome assembly GCA_036247105.1 of Cirrhinus mrigala. NCBI lineage: Eukaryota > Metazoa > Chordata > Actinopteri > Cypriniformes > Cyprinidae > Cirrhinus > Cirrhinus mrigala. The sequence continues at coordinate 13,055,736 of CM070017.1, read as the reverse complement.
CTGACTTTTTTTTATTCAGAATTGCGAACCTTATTTCACGAAATTCTGAGATATAGTCGCAATTCTGAAAAATAAAGTCAGAATTGTGAGATATAAACTCGCAAATCTGACTTTTTTTTAACAGAATTGCGTGATATAAACTATTGAGACTTTTTAGTCGTAATTCTGAGAAATATTCGCAATTCTGAGAAATAAACTCGCAATTCTATTTTCATTCATAATTGTGAGATATAAACTCGCAATTGCGAGTTATAAGGTGAGAATTGTGCGATATAAACTCGCAAATCTGACTTTTTTTTATCAGAATTGTGAAACAATTCACAATTCGGAAACTTCTGAGACTTTTTAGTCACAATTCTGAGAAATATTCGCAATTCTGAGAAATAAACTCGCAATTCTGGGAAAAAAAGTCAGAAATGTGAGACATAAACTCACAATTCTGATTTTTTTTTCCTTTGAATTGCAAATTTATATCTCACAACTGAGACTTTTCTCGCAATTATGACTTTATAACACGCAATTGTGAGTTTATATCACGTAATTCTGAGAAAAAAAAAAAGTGATTTATGAAGTCTTTATCACTCAACTCTGAAGAAAAAAATTAAGTCAGAATTGTTAGATAAAAAGTTGCAATAACCTTTTTAAATTTTTTATTCAGTGGCAGAAACGGGCTTCCATATCTTACAGTATATACACCAAGGCTGATCAAAAATACAGTAAAAACATTAATATTGAGAAATATTGTTATAAATTAAAATAATGGTTTTCTATTTTATTAAATGTCATTTATTTTTTATTATTTCAGCACCCATTACTCCAGTCTTCCTTCAAAAAATACTGGTATGCTGATTTGGGGCTCAAGAAACATTTCTTGTTATCAGTGTTGAAAACAGTTGTGCTGCTTATTATTTTTTGATAGAAAGTTAGAAGTACAGAATTTGAAATTGAATTTTATTTTAAATAGAAATCATTTGTAACAATAAACATATCTTAGATGTCAGTTTCAATAAATTTAATGCATCCTTGCTGAAAAAAAGTTTTGAAAAGCAGCATATGCATCTATATTTGGATCTAAATTATTTCTAATCAATGTTTCATCAATATAAACTGTTACATAATTTAGGAACAGACAAAAATCTTAGAGATAACAAATTAAAAGCTGTCTCACCCACCTCTTATGCATAAACATTTGGTCACATTGGTAGCTCCGATTGATGCCAGCCCTTAAAGTTTTTCCCAGTATCATGGCAGATGGTGGGACAGACCACTGATTCTGCTGGCCCCTCCATCTGTGAGGTCTTTGCAAGCGAGTCGATCTATTTCGTGGAGACCTTCTGAACCTCTCCAGCAGCCTGTGGCAGCATTTAAGCTCTTGCAGGCTAGCAGAGAGATCTTGCTTTATCTTAGGCCACAGAGAGGAGAGAAACAGGGGAAGGAGTCTGGACAGGGACAACCGAAACTATTTTTTCATTAAAACACTTGGTGTCACTGTGACTGCAGTGAGCAGTATGTCAGTAACAATTAAAGGATTGGTATCTGAGGGCAGAACATATGCTCTATCTAAGGGGGGCAGACACTCTATTCTCACTTATCTCACTGTGGTCACTAAAGGATAGGGCTGTGTATTGCCAAGAATCTGGCGATACGATACGCATCACGATACAGGGGTTGCGATATGATATGTTGCGATACACTGCGATACTGTAAGCAAGGCAATATATTAGGATATTTCTTATTTTAAGAATAGGATATACTTTAAGGAAAGCTGTAATTAAGAACACACTACCATATGCAAACTTTAGCAAAGAAAACAAAAAAACAATGAATGTTACTGAACCACTTTTTGTGCAGTACAAGTAAAGGGGGAAAATAAAATGCCTGCAGGACTCTTTAGTTATTAAATGTATAAAATGTTAGCTTTTATAAACAGATATTATATATATATATATATATATATATATATATATATATATATATATATATATATATATATATATACACACACACACACACATATATACACGCACTGCTCAAAAAAATAAAGGGAACACTAAAATAACACATCCTAGATCTGAATGAATGAAATATTCTTATTAAATACTTTGTTCTTTACATAGTTGAATGTGCTGACAACAAAATCACACAAAAATTATCAATGAAAATCAAATTTATTAACCCATGGAGGTCTGGATTTGGAGTCACACTCAAAATTGAAGTGGAAAAACACACTACAGGCTGATCCAACTTTGATGTAATGTCCTTAAAACAAGTCAAAATGAGGCAGTCTGTGGTGCAACGTGGCATTGGTGGATGGAGCGAGACATGATGTCCCAGATGTGCTCAATTGGATTGTCCATAGCATCAATGCCTTCGTCTTGCAGGAACTGCTGACACGCTCCAGCCACATGAGGTCTAGCATTGTCTTGCAGTAGGAGGAACCCAGGGTCAACCGCACCGGCAAATGGTCTCACAAGGGGTCTGAGGATCTCATCTCGGTACCTAATGGCAGTCAGGCTACCTCTGGCGAGCACATGGAGGGCTGTGCGGCCCTCCAAAGAAATGCCAACCCACACCATTACTGATCCACTGCCAAACCGAGTATGTTGCAGGCAGCAGAACGTTCTCCACGGCATCTCCAGACTCTGTCACGTCTGTTACATGTGCTCAGTGTGAACCTGCTTTCATCTGTGAAGAGCACAGGGCGCCAGTGGCGAATTTGCCAATCTTGGTGTTCTCTGGCAAATGCCAAACGTCCTGCATGGTGTTGGGCTGTAAGCACAACGCCCACCTGTGGACGTCGGGCCCTCATACCACCCTCATGGAGTCTGTTTCTGACCGTTTGAGCAGACACATGCACATTTGTGGAGGTCATTTTGCAGGGCTCTGGCAGTGCTCCTCCTGTTCCTCCTTGCACAAAGGCAGAGGTAGCGGCCCTGCTGCAGGGTTGTTGCCCTCCTACGGCCTCCTCAACGTCTCCTGATGTACTGGCCTGTCTCCTGGTAGCGCCTCCATGCTCTAGACACTACGCTGACAGACACAGCAAACCTTCTTGCCACAGCTCTCATTGATGTGCCATCCTGGATGAACTGCACTACCTGAGCCACTTGTGTGGGTTGTAGACTCCGTCTCATGCTACCACTAGAGTGAAAGCACCACCAGCATTCAAAAGTGACCAAAACATCAGCCAGAAAGCATAGGAACTGAGAAGTGGTCTGTGGTCACCACCTGCAGAACCACTCCTTTATTGGGGGTGTCTTGCTAATTGCCTATAATTTCCACCTGTCGTCTATTCCATTTGCACAACAGCATGTGAAATTGATTGTCAATCAGTGTTGCTTTCTAAGTGGGCAGTTTGATTTCACAGAAGTGTGACTGACTTGGAGTTACATTGTGTTGTTTAAGTGTTCCCTTTATTTTTTTGAGCAGTATATATATATATATATATATCTATATATATATATATTTTAGACCCTGCTAAAAGTTTCTTTCAGTTGAAACTGCTCAGACTTACATTTTAGGATGTAAGTTTGAAACCGGGGGACAATGCCATAACATTTTGATCTGAACTTAAGAATTACATCTGCTTAATATCAATGAAAAATAAAGTGCTTACAGAAAATAAAATAAAATAAATAAAATAAATACATGTAGTGAACATTCTCAGAACCTTTTTGCTCTTAGAATTAGGGATGGGCGATATGGGCTTTATCACGATAATTTCTGGTATTTATTGTGATAACCATATCAATGATGATAATTTTTGATACCCAAAATAGGGTGTTGTGAGCAGTACTGAGTATGCACGTAGTACTGAGTACACACGTAATGTAATGACTGTTTAATTCACTGGAATGTGCATTAAATTGTTTGTAGTTTCTGTACTGGAAGCTCCTAACATTAAGACGAATTCCTTGTGTGTGAAACACACTTGGCAATAAAGCTCTTTCTGATTCGGAAGCCGGAGGGCGCCCTTGCACAGAAACTCCACATATGCGTTATAGCGGAAGTAATAGTACTGACAACCCTTCAGGAATCTCTAATCCAGTGATCACTGTAGCTGAATAAAATGCAGATAGAGAAATATTAACTGAGGTAACGTGAAGACAATAAACATACAACTACATGGTTTGTCTGTGTTCTAGCAATCCTGGGTGTTTTTCTAAGGATAAAGTATATTTATAATGCAATGCTAATCGCCTTTATAATACTATAAAATAGTATGATTTCATAGTATCATTATGTGATATGAAACCACGGCCGATCACAAAATGTTATTTCACACACTTGACTGTGTTATGAAGTTAATTTGGAGGAAAAAGTGTCAATAAATTATATCTTTGTTGGACAGCAGGTTTGTAAGCATGCTCAAACACATGCAAAACTGCATCGCACTCTTGCTACTAGTACAGTTAACGTTATTTAAGGCTCAGACCGATTTTGTCGCATTGCACAGTTTTGACCAAACCAGTTCCAGATTGGAGCTCCTCATTTAGCGATATACTAGTTTCACGTCCGCCTTTAGCATATCACTCCGCACTGTCGCACACAGAAATATGTCAACAACTAGACTTTATTGTTATTACAGCGGGACGCCACACTTCAACTTTGTACACCAAGGCGGGAGCAGGAACTATTCTTTCATCCATTACTAGCAGTGAACTATATTAACGATAACATTTGTGGCCGTGCCTTTATGCTAATATTTCCTGTCACTGTTTAAGTTCAGAGATAAGAAGACTGCCATCTAGCAGTCGGGATATAAACTCAAAACGAAGCATATGTTATGAATCTTGTATGATTTTTTTTTTTAAATATTGATATTCCGTTTTGGAGAATCGATACAGTATCGCCAAACAAAATATCGCGATACTCACGTGTATTGATATTTTCTTACACCCCTACTAAAGGACCTACCAATATCTTGAGTTTGTGTCATGAAAAAATAAAAAAATTTAAATTTAAATCACAAAACAAGGCTTTTTTTTTTTTTTTTTTTTTTAACACTGTCTAGTTGCATAAAGCATTTCTAATGTATTGCATAATATTCTGTACCTTAAAATTAGTTACATGATAAACAAAACATTAAAAGGTTAGTTCACCCAAAAATGAAAATTCTGTCATTAATTTCTCACCCTCATGTCGTTCCAAACCCGTAAGGCCTTCGTTTATCTTCGGAACACAAATGAAGATATTTTTGATGAAATCCGAAAGCTTTCTGACCCTGCATAGACAACAACGCAACTGACACGTTCAAGGGCCAGAAAGGTAGTAAGGACATTGAAACAATAGTCCATATGACATCAGTGGTTCAACCCTAATGTTATGAAGCTACGGAAATACTTCTTGTGCGCAAAGAAAACGAAAACAACGATTTTATTCAACGATTTCTTCTCTTCCATGTCAGTCTGTGCCGCACGTTCACGTGTCAGTTGCGTTGCCATCTATGCAGGGTCAGAAAGCTCTCGGATTTCATCAAAAATATCTTAATTTGTGTTTTGAAGATGAACGAAGGTCTTACGGGATTGGAACGACATGAGGGTGAGTAATTAATGACAAATTTTCATGTTTGGGTGAACTATCCCTTTAATAAACACTATAAAAGTTAACTAATCAAGTTATATCTTTCTAAGAACAAGCATATTTAAATCATAAATATCATATGTAATCACCATAAATAGTCCACTTCCAGAACAACAATTTACAGATAATGTACTCAACCCCCTTGTCTTCCAAGATGTTCATGTCTTTCTTTCCTTTGAGTAATCATTATATTTTACTGTTAACTAGTTACTGTTATTTTAAATAAAAGCCATTATTTTACTATTATTTAAATGCCTTTCTAGTGCATTTCAAATATATGTTTTATAAGGGATGTAATATTCTATGAATGATATTTGCTTATATGCTTAAAAAATGCTGGCTAAGAAGAGGAAATGACTTTCAGTGATATATTCAGTCAAGCCATTGATCCTGACTATAAATAATTAACACATATTGCTGTAAGATGAGAGGCTAGTTCCTGTTCACCACAAGAGTTTAGATTACCATTTCTTTCAGATAAACTCCTGAACATGTTCTAAGATTTATTTCTTTATACTAAGTCTGAGCAAGAAATTATATCTTGCAATATTATATATTTTGGAAAAAAAAAATAGCAGATTTGTTTTGGGACATGCACATCTATATATACATAAATACTAATAAAACTAATAAGCATAATCACACAATCTTATATAAACTTTTTTTTGCTGACTTCTCCAAAGGACTTACAGAGATGCTACAATTAAAAAAACAATTAAAAATGATTAAAAACACCCTAGTGACAACTTCAGAGTAATAGGTCTTCTTGTATTTATACACATCTCTAACTCTAACCTCAAGCCATAATTATAAGCGAAATAGGCATATATGAAATCAAATATAATTGCATATGCCATTAAAGTAATTATGACAGTTAGATTAGTAGATCTGACTAGTGCAGGTCATCAGTAGTTGATAATAAAAGTTTAATAACACCCGAATCATATTTCATATAAGCTCATTGCCTTCAGGGTTCATCTACTTGTCCAACTGAATTTCAGAACCAATTAAAGACCTGATGAAATCAAACTCAGAGTTTTGTGGCTTTTATGCCTAAAGCTTAACAATATCTATACACAAAGCTTGACAAAATAAACTATTAAATAGCAGACATACACTATTATCTCAAAGTTTGGAGTCTGTAAAATGCTGATTTTGGTGCTTAAGCAACATTTCTTATTATTATGTTAAAAAGTGTTGTGCTACTTAATATTTTTGTGTCTCTTCTGCTCACCAAGCCTGCATTTATTTGATCCAAAGTACAGCAAAAACAGTATGTATATATATATATATATATATATATATATATATATATATATATATATATATATATATATATATTATATTATATATATTTTTTTTTTTTTTTTTTTTTTTTTTACTATTTAAAATAACTGTTTTCTATTTAAATATATTTTAAAATGTATTTTATTCCTGTGATCAAAGCTACATTTTCAGCATCATTCAACATCATTACAGTCTTCAGAAAACCTTCAGAAATCATTCTAATATGCTGATCTGCTGTTTCAGTAACATTTATTATTATTATTATTATTATTATTATTATTATTACTATTATCAATATTTAAAACAGTTGAGCACATTTTTCACATTTTTGTTATAGAAATTAATACTTTTATTTAGCAAGGATGCTTTAAATTAATCAAAAGTGATGATAAAGACATTTAGAATTTTACAAAAGATTTCAATTTAGATAAATGCTGTTCTTCTGAACTTTCTATTCATCAAAGAAACCTGAAAAAATTAGACTCAGCTGTTTTCAACATAATAATAATAATAATAATAATAAATGTTTTTTGAGCAGCAACACCGTAAAAAAAAAAAAAGACAATTTGTTGAGTCAACTTAAAATAATTTGTTACCCTCCTGCCTTAAAATTTTAAGTTGAATCAACTCAAATATCTGGGTTGTCACTTAGTACAACTTAATATTTCAAGTTGACTAACATTTTTGAGTTGACTGAACTTAAAATTCTAAAGCAGTCAGGTAACAAATTATTTTAAGTTGACTAAAATATATATATATATATATATATTTTTTTTTTTTTTTTTTTTTTTTTTTTACAGTGAATGAATGATTTCTGAAGGATCATGTGACTGGAGTAAAGATGCTAAAAACTAATTATTTTAAAATATATTCAAATAGAAAACAGTTATTTTAAATAGTAAAAATATTTCAAAATTTGAGTTTTTGCTGTACTTCGAATCAAATAAATGCAGGCTTGGTGAGCAGAAGAGACTTCTTTAAAAAAACATTAAAAATCTTACTGTTCAAAAACTTTTGACTCATAGTGTATGTCTTCATCTTTGATGATTTTAATGAATAACTGCTGGAGGTAATGAATATAATCTACAATGAACAATCTACATTCTATCTTCTGTACAATGGAAGTGAATGGTGACCATTAGTTCTCAAGCTCCAAAAAGCCCCAGAAGGCATAATAAAATAGTTCACTAAAAAGCAGCTTGAACAATGTGCTATAAATATCTCCTGTTGTGCTCCACCGAGCAAAGAAAGTCATACAGTTTTCACATGAGGGTGTATTAACGATGAAAGAATTTTTAATTTTTGGTTGAACTTTTCTTTTATTATCCTCCAGAGACCAACTTCTCAAAGCTAGTGTCAGAACCACATGGTATATGTTCCAGTTGGTTGCAGGTTTTGAGTAAATTGTACTTTCCTATAGAAATCAAATTGAATTTCATGTCTCAGTAGTCTCTCAGGTCAGGGTGCAATATACCATCTCCCTGTCGCCACAGAATTACAAATATGTTTGAGAAATAAAAGTTATGAGGAACACACATCATCTTTCCTCTAAAAGTTTTACAGTTGCATTAGCTTTGTAGCTTTTTGAGACGTTTTCTTTTTAATCTAATGGGAGTTCATCAGAGCACTCAATCTACAATCAGCACACTCTCTGTTGCTTTTGGAGGCTGGCACCTGTGTCACTTATACCTCCTCTCAGCACGGACGGGAAGTTAATTAACTGCCTGTAGGACCGGCAGGGTCCTTTGACAGGCACCGAGTTGGATACATTTTGTTCCACAGGCATTTACAGTGATGAATTAGCTCTGCCGCCCACCTCCACATCCACATCCCCCTCCCCATCTTCAGCTTTGTCCTTCGCCCATCCTAAGCAGCAGTGATCGCTACCGGGGAACTACTGCTCCCTACAGCCACAGTGTCTGCACGTAACAGCGCAACGCTCCTTCCATCAACATGGGTGAGATCAAATACAGTAGAGCTTTAAAAGACAGCTATGGAGTTTGGTAACTTCTGCTTCTTTTCACGCACAGCGTGTCACACAGTGTTTTCTGCAAGACAGACTGCAAGTGAGGCAATAAAACAAATACTGACTTCTTTTTTTTTTTATACTGTAGTATTGCAAACTATTTTAGTATTGTAAACAAAATACTTTTAAGAGACTAAGAGACTTTGTTTTAATATTATATATATATATATATATATATATATAATATATATATATATATATATATTAGCCCGCATTTATTTGATCCAAAGTAAAATTTTGAAATAATTTTACTACTTAAAATAACTGTATATATATTTTAAAATGTAATTTATTCCTGTGAGTTTAAAGCAGAATTTTTAGCATCATTACTCCAGTCACATGATCCTTCAGAAATCATTCTAACTTTCTAATAAAATAATTCTAATAAAAAAAATGTTTCTTGAACAGAAAATAAACATATAGCTGGCAGCAATATAACAATAAAAAATATAATAATATTTTACATTATTTTGTACATAATGTTTTGTAATATTTAATAACTGTTTTTGAAATATTGCGAAACAAAACAAAAAAAAAAAACTTTTAAGAGACTGTTTATAAACAAATATAATTAAAAATGTATATTATATATATATATTTATATTTATATATTTATAGCAATATTTTGTCCGATAATGTTTTGCAATATTTATTATATTTAGATTATTCTTTGATTAATAAAATAAAAAAGCTTTATTAAGAAATAGAAAACTTTTGTACAAATGTAAAAGTATTTAATGTCACCTGATAAATTTAATATGTTATATTCAGATTATTCTTTGATTCATAAAATAAAAAAGCTTTAATTTAAAATAGAAAACTTTCGTAAAAATGTCAAAGCATTTACTGTCACTTTCGATCTATTTAATATTTTATATTCAGATTATTCTTTGATTAATAAAATAAAAGCTTTTGAAGTATTTTTTTTGTAAAAATGTAAAAGTATTTACTGTCACTTTTGATCAATTTAATATTTAATATTTTATATTTTATATTATTTTAAGTGTAAATGTAGCAAATAGTGTAGAAAATGTACACAATAAAAAGATTGTTTATAGTATAATATATAAAAAATTGCTATTGCTATTTAAGTATTCTATATTATTTATACTGAAATTGTTTCATAAGCCCTTAACTCAAAAGTGATGTACTGTGAAGACGAAGGTGATATCTAATCAGTAATGCATGTAACCTATATTCATGTAATTACGTTTCAAAAGGCCACTGTGGTATTCTGAAACATTTGCGACTCCTCCAGACATTTTTGTCATTTCACAACCTGTTATCTAATGAGTGATGACAAAGGACATCTATGTGAAAATGCTGAATGGGATATGAAGCGTTCCTGACCTATACAACTCCCTCCCTGTCCTTTCGTGAAGCATTGCACTATTGCAGACTGTCCGTGCCCTTGACCAGCGATCAGTCAAGTGTGGGTAGAGACTCACTTAAACACACACACACACACACACACACACTTAAGCCAATATCCAATCCTTCGAGGGCCTGAAGGCCAAATAAACAGTCTGTGTCTGACACCCCTTAACTGTTACAATCAGATTATTTTGGCAAGGGTCAGAATTTATGGTGTTATTGCAGTACACTTGCATAATACAAACAGACATCCCACTGGATAATATACTTCTACTGTATCTGTGAAGATTCTCAGTAATCCAGATGCAATGTTAATTGATGAATACATAAAAGTTCAAGTTTTTTTTTTTTTTCTTTTCTCTATCTTGATTCCCCACCTTACGTCATTGTAAAATCAGTGGTTCTTGGTAGTGTTGGGCGATATGCTCAATTATCATATCGTCCTATCGTCAGCCTGTGAGATCGCCGATACACGATATTATCGTGCTAATTTATTTATTTACTTAACGTTTTATTGCTGCCAAAAACCAACACCAACATAAGGCTAAAAGCAGCCTAATCTTTTCAATATGACTTCATTTGTGATTAACATAATAACAATTTAATAGAAACATTATAAGTTACTAATGCTTAGTTATTCAAAAAGCAGCTACAGAAAACGAGCAAAGAATAGTGATGGGAAGTTCGGATCATTTTACCAACTCCGACATTTGATTCTCGTTCAGCAAAATGAACGAATCTTTTTTCGAGTCATTTCGTTCAGTTTAGCAAAATATAATTAAAATATTACGTGTTACTTCCCTAACACATCTACTGCTTACACAAACGTTGATCACACTACAAACAAGACAAAACTATAATGCTATAAGAAACTGAAAATATGAATTCATTGTTTACCTGGGTCTTTAGTCTATAATTAACGTTAGCTCACCTCACCTCTTATCTGACAAGTTTTCGGGGTTGAGTCGTTCGTTCATCACGTGACAACCCCATAAGCTTAACCAAAGCAGTGTGAGCCCTAAAGAGAAATAATTAGCTCATCTCTGGAGTCTTCGGGTTCGAGTCGCTCGTTTATCACGTGACAACCCCATAAGTGTAACATATGAAGTCTGAGCCGGAAAGAAAATTGATTAGTTAATTCTTGCTGAAGGGGATCGATTTCAAAAGTGAAAGTAAAACCGGAAAAACAGCGCGCATAAGAAAGAGATTGCACACTTTCGCGACGTCAGCAACTGCACGCAATAACAGATTGCATGCTTCCCACAAGAAACCCCTTCCCGCTCACCGTGATTTGTGCCTTTGTGTTCATACAAGCCACCTCGCGGCAAGTTTCTGAAGCGGCTCTCTGCGCTGCATGCTAAAGTTAGGCGCCTTGTCTATTTTTGACGGATAATAAAAATAATCGTCTTGCTATCCTCAAAGGCATCAGCAACAGGCCATATCTCTGACTGTCGTCGATACACGATACTATCGTCTATCGGCACAACCCTAGTTCTTGGTCAAAATAATAGAGGACATCTGAATCAAACTGAGACTAAAATGTCTGGTTCTGCAAAAAAATATTGTATTATAACTAGTGAAGTCTCACATGAAACTAATTCCACACTTTGAGAAGAACTTACATACTTTGATACTATTACAAAAGTAAAGTTGCGTCTTTTTATCTTTCTGGGGGTTTGTTGTGTGGAAGAAGCTCTGTTAGCATGCTATGCTGTATTGCGGTCGATTAGCAGCTTCCAGTGAAGCATGCTGGGTCGACTGTTGTCGAAATTCTTCCTCCTGTGGTGACAAGTTGAGACATTATTTAGACAAACCACACAGACTGGGCTAGTACATGCACTGTCATGGTTGACAACAGACCCACTGCTGAGCAGCAAAGACATATTCCAGCGTTCCAACTGCCAAACTTTACTTCTTAGGACTTCATAAGACTCTTTAGAGCAGATGACAGTTATTATGCACAGTACAGTCACTACAAAGAAGAAGAAAAACCAACATACTAGAGGAAATTGCACTGATTGTTTATCTAGTATGTCCCGAAGACTAAAAGAGCTCCATTTACTCTCCTTCAGAAATGCGTGTGGCACAGTAGAGATGTAAAATATGGTGAGGGAACAGAAACATAAGATCCTGATATATCAGGGATGGATGTGTAAGCCGAGGAGTTAAGATCAAAGTAGCTTGGATACGAATGTCTGCCCAGTGGATTGGAGTACGGCTACCTCCCGCTCTACCCAGCATGCATACTGATGAATTTCATGCTCAGCCACTCCCTTTAATATACACACAAAGATCCCCTGTGAGAACCAGAGGGTGGAGCAGATTGACTAGACATATATAATACAGAGAGTATACTGGCAGAAATTGTAACACGTGCAATCTGTATTTTGGAATGGTGAATATTTCCAATTATAGGATCTAAACTGTCATCACATGACCTCATTATGTCACACTGTATTCACATTAAGTGGGATCTAACTATTGTCTCGAAAATCAAAGTTGTTAGTTTGCATTTTAAATACATTTTTTTTTTTATATAAAATTGTCTCTCTTGGCAGGCAGATTAGTCAAATTTAACCTAAACAAGTAATCATTTAAAATGTTAAAAGAGAAAAAAAAAGAAATAGTAAAAATGTGGCTATTATTTTCAAATTCACATATAAAAAAAGCAAAGAATATTCTTTATTGTCGCTGTGGTTGTTTTCAGAATGGAACGCTAAATGGAATACTAAAATCAGTGTTTACTGTATACTGCACTAAATACTGTATATTTTTTAAACACTGAATTAGTATGCATTACACAGTGGTAAACATTTTAAACTGTACTATGCTAAACTGTTGTCACATTATCTCAAGAAGTCACATTTTATTCAGCAAGTGGCAGGTAAAAAAGTCAAAAGTTTTTTTAAAATAAAAAACAAAACAAAATAGTTATTAATCACTTTAAATTAAAAAAAAAGTGTCTTTTGGCAGTTCAATCAGTTCATTTATAATAATTTATAATAAATCACAATATAAATTTGACTGTGAAAATACATACAAAAGATTAATTACAGCTATTTTGTGTTAAATGAGAAAGTATCAAGTAGACATTACAAATAGCTGTAGAAAGAAATATTGTATTTGATTTAACAATTTTTTTTACACATAAACATTTAGGCTGCAATGGCCTAATGTAAACTATGGAACATAAGATAATTTGAGAAACATTCAGGTATTTTTTGTTCATGCAATGACAGTCATGGTAACCAAAACAGCTTTGTTACCAACAGCCTTCAAATTACTTTCTTTTATGTTCCACAAAAGAAAGGTTTGAAATGACATGAGGGTGAATAAATGATGACATAATTTAAATCTTTTTGGTGAACTATCCCTTTAATGTTTTTATTTTGATTACTATTTTTTTTTTTTTTTATTAAATGATACTCTAATTAAGAAACTAAATCTGCCAGCAGATGGCGGTAAATGTCTTTATGTGTCATCTATTTATTCTTTCGATTATTCGCGCAACAATTCTGCTACGGCTTTGAAGGTAATATGTTCTCTACAAAATTACGCAAAAACACTTGTGAAGCTTGTGATAAATCAGGTCAAAACCAGCACTCGTGTCATATTGCTCGTTACCTGTGTGATATTGTGTGATATCTGATATATATATAAATTTGCTTCAGTGTTTTTGTGGATGTGAGCTTCCGGGAGCACCAGTAGGCGATGAATTTGCCAAGAGCAGCCAAGAGTTTTTTGTACATAATGGAATAAACTTAAAGGGATAGTTCACTCAAAAATGAAAATTAGGCCATTATTTACTCACCGTCCAGGCATCCTAGGTGTGTATGACTTCCTTCTTTCAGACGAATACAATCCGAGTTATATTAACAATTATCCTGGCACTTCCAAGCTTTTATCATGGCAGTGGGAGGGTGTTTCTCTTCATCAGTCCAAAACAAGTCCAATAAAGTGCAAATCGATGCATTTTTGTAATTAAAATATCCATATTTAAAACATAATAATCACTTTAATCTAGCTTGCACCAACTGGTCGTACACGGAAGCAGTTCCGGGCGGATGACGTAGGATGTCGGTGGTGCGTATGCACCTGTGAGTCATGTGAAAACCAACATTTGTTTACAGAAGCAAAGGAAGCAAAGTTTCCTGACTTTAGCAAAGGAAAACCAGTTTCCTTCTGGCTTATATCAAAATCCTCCGACATTCTTCTTTACAAATCCGTTGTTTAGTTTTGATCTCTCCACTTGCACGTCCGCATTTGTCACGTCCTACGTCATCCGCTCGGAGGTGCTTCCCTTTTAGGTCAAGCTAGATTAAAGTGATTATTACATTTTAAATATGAATATTTTTCTTACAAAAATGCATCAGTTCACTACAGGAGGCCTTAATTCACCCCCCGGAGCTGTGTGAGGCACTTTTTATTATGGATGGATGCACTTTATTGGACTTGTTTTGGACTGATGAAGAGAAACACCCACCTATTGCTATGATAAAGCTTGAAAGTGGCAGGATAATTTTTAATATAACTCAGATTGTATTCGTCTGAAAGAAGGAAGTCATATACACCTAGGATGCCTGAAGGGTGAGTAAATAATGGGCTAATTTTCATTTTTGAGTGAACTTACCCTTCAACTTTTTGACTTACACACACAAACACATCCATGAACATTATCACACTTTTAGCCCTGTGATATGGCTGTATATTGGCATGCTGTGATTGTAGGCCATCCATATATTCCATGCATGTTGCATACTACACATATTCCAGAAATAGCACGTACTGTATATAGTAGTATATATGTATGACAGTATGCTATTGCAAACAATGGAATTACACAACTGGTAACCTGTCAGCTGCTATTTAGATACGTCTGCCTAGTGTACAATCACCTGATAGCATTTTTCCGACAGCAACCACCACTATCGATCTCATGGTCTCTGAGTGGAGCCCTTGATTACTAATATGAGGCTGTTGCAATTAAGACCCGGCTTGTTGAAGTTCAGAGGCTGTAATTTGCATGCTAATATGTAGCAGAGGCTAGAATCTTCTTTTATTGTGTCTAAAATCAACATTGGCCTTTAGATGTAATTGCATTCTTGATACAGAATGTGTTTATTACCTTGTTAGCTGGTAATGAAGTATTGAAGAGTAGCAAAACAATACTATTTGAAGCTTGCTTTTTAGAAACGACTCGCATGATAGTCTTAACTTGTGTACCTAGAATTGCACTTGGGTCTCTGATCAATACCCATTTCCTTACTGCTTTGTCAATTCCCAGAGTCATGTCAATTTTCAACCTAGGCTCATTAGAAAAACGTGCCTCTACCTACATTTTTCGAAACTCCTATACCTATAAGACTGCAGTCTTCATCTGAAATGATCACTATAGACAGCAAAATGGCAAGAAATTCAATTGATTTTTAGAAAATAAGCACAGAATTTGTAAACTAACACATTCTGATGTTTACAACACATTACTAGCTCCATATATATGGCTTTTCTAACAAAGTAAACTTGCTTGGAAGCTCACCTGGTAGAGCACCAATCAAACACGAGTCGCAATAGAACTTTTCAAAGCATGCTATAATGGCATGGTTGATCCAGAAAATATGTTTTTATCTAATGTTTGTGTTTGTTAACACTATTGGTTAGGAGTAGGGTCTGATTTAGTTTAGGTTATACACTATTTTAATATGCAATCAAGCACCTTTTAGTGCTACATTGCCTTTCCGAACTGCTGCAATCAACAATCAACCTAATAAAACCTTGTCAGATTTACGTTCAACTGATCTGAATAAAACTGAACACGCCTTAGCACCACTCACTGGTTATTTCACTGTAAAAGTGTTGTGAATTGTGAAAGAAGCAATGTTATATGTCGCCACACGTACACTGTTGTCAATTTTGGTGGTGATCTGTCTTTCAACCATCCTTAAAATGGTTACTATGCAACCACATTAAAAAAAAAACACACACTTTAACCCCCTAATGGACAATTTACTTCCCACACGCTACCCACATTCTCATTTAGGCCAAAAGAAGAGCTGCTTGAGAAAGTCTTTGCTAGTCTTAACATATTGTTTTCATTTACAGGCCTGAGCTCATGCTTGCACACTTTAATGTTCTTTCATTTCATCCTGTTATCATTGCCTTCCCTGCATGGCTCAAGCAGAGTCTGATCTCATGAAACCGGGATTGAGAGATCTCTGAACGCTCCACCCAACTGTTTGAGCCCAGGATCCCACAGGATGACCGTTGTTATTTGTAGTTGCGCTCTAAGCCTGACAAGTTATCTCGATCCGTGGTCAACGGCAGTTAATGTACAGGGACGTCTTGAGCCCTTGTGGTAATCACTAATGTTTATCAGAATCCGTCATCTCCAAAGCTAATTAAAAATCATCAAACAAGGCTAAACAACAGAGCTAATTAACAGGACACAGAATAACAATCCTCCACGGACAACAGGCTAGCATGAATTTTCATGCAAACTAGCAGAGGCTTCCAATCATTAGAGTTCTATGGATGTGCTATTGGCTATGCTAGTGTGCTAAAACAATAAATAAATAAATAAATAAATAATTTTTGCTACTAGCTATATCATGGAAAATATTTCTAACATGTAACAGTTTGCGTTGTTTCTTTCTAATTATGTGATGCTGGAAACACTGCAAATAACCGGGACAAGTTGTTATGTAATAATTTATACACTGTTTAAAAAATTAATAAAGTGTAAAAAATAAAGAATCATAAAATGGCTGTAGACAAAGTCTAAAACTAACACTTCACCATACCCATCAAAAACAAGTGAATTGAGAAAACGTATAACTGCTTCATACCAGACATAAGAAAATATATTCTGCATTATTTTTTATTATAAAGTATATTTTATTTAAATGTTTTATATTTAAATTAGAGCATTCAAATCCTGATTAATCACATCCAAAATAAAAGTTTGTTTACTTATGTGTGTACTGTATATTTATATGTATATAAATACAAACACATATATGCATATAAGAAATATTTACATATATATGCATATTTTTATTTGATTTATATTATATATAAATATTACATATATTTCTTAAATATATACATTTATACAGCAGTTCACTCTAGTCCTCAAATCTGATTGGCTGAGAGGAGTGCGATATTCTAGTGATATCTGTTTGAATCTCTTCACCTGTGGTATTTCACACAGTAAGTGTCATGGCGGACGCCCAAATCCACTATAATTTTATAAATAATACCGTCACAATATGTAGTTTTTTTTTAAGTGAGAATGTACTTTTTTTAAGTGAAAATTTACTTTCGAACGTTTTCGAAGATGTGAGCTCCAGGGTGTCAGTGGCCATTCAGCACTCACGAACCCGCCGAGAGCAGCCTTACCTCGGCCAGGTTATTTCATTATTTATTAAATAAATAATGAAATAAATGTTTTGTATGGAATTTTTATCTACTCACATACACTGTTTTACTTACATGTTAATTGATCATTTTGGCATTAGACATGCACAGTTCTGTTCGCTCAGGACTGTTATTCAACCAGCATGGATAGTGGGCAGAAACTGAACAACGTGGTGTTAAAAAACAAAAAAGATGTCATTCAAATTTGCACATTAAGCTCGTCGATCTGACTTGACATAGTAAAACCCTGCACCATATGACGTGTCACACAATCAGCATCACGACATCCTACTGCTCCACAGCGGGAGGAATCTATGTGTTTCTTCATTTTCCATCTGAGTGCACCATCAGACACAGGAGGTCTGCTTTCACAGAAGCCACAAAGAAGGAGCATTACAGCACTGCCGTGGCCCACATCTATCAAATGAACACGGATGTGTATTTTTGAGCAATCAGCCGTGCGCCACTTTGATGGGAGCATGACAATTTGCATAACCTGACATCAGGCCACCAATATGTGTGGAGAATAAAACAGTTAGTCCATGCAGCAGCTCTGAGGTATTAGCAAGCGAGTATTAAACCCTTTCATTTACCCAAGAGATGCAGACTTCCATTTGCGACAGGGGTAACTTCTTCGACACAGCGGCACAATAAAGTTGCCAGGGTTATCTGTGACATCAAGGGGCAAAGAAGCGTGCCGTCTTCAAAAAGAAAAGAAAGAGAGAGACATGTTCAGCTTACAAGAGGCTCTTGATGTTCGGTCATGCTTCAAACAGATCACAGTCAACGGGGAACAAATCACAGGCAAGCCGTGATGCAGTCTGAAATGCACTAAAAAATGAAATGTACTGAATCGGAATGATGGAAAAACGCTGCGTGTACATGCACAATCAAACCAATTACGGTTAAAGAGATTCTCCCAAAAATGAACACTCTGCCATCATTTACTCACCCTCATTCCAAAACAATTTGACTGACTTTCTTCCATGGAACATAAAAGAAGAAAAAAAACATACTGTACTCTTTTCTATGGAATTAAAAAGAGCAGAAACTGGTGCTTCAAAATGATCAAATAATCAAAAATAAGACTTGTGTACTATAGCATAGCATATATGTAAACATCTTTACCAGCATTATTTCAGCAGATTTAATGTGTGCATTTCTGAAATAAAAGCAGACCGTTTTTTTTGCATTGTCAGGTTATAATTTTTGTTTATTCTTGACAGTTATAAGTGTTTCATTGTACCATTATAAGGACTTTCAAATCCTCCCTCTGAATGCAGGCAATTGTAACTCACTGAAGAAGTGTGGGAAACACATCAATGCTTTTAAACCAGAAGAGCTGACCGAGGATGTCAGTGGACTGGAATATCCCGTTACTTGCATCCGGTGCGCAGTGCATCTCAATGATTTCAAATCAAGGTCAGGAACTTTCGAATGTGCATAATCACAATCGACTATGGCTGAATCAGCTCTCATCTGGCTGAAAGAACGTAAGGGGCGGACAGAGAGAAAAAAAGTGGAAAGCGAAACAATAATGAAATATAAAATAAAGACAAATGTGTTTACGTAATTAACCACCAGGCTAAATTCATGAAAACTCTTCATCCTCTCTCTAAGAAAAAAAATAAATAAATAAATGAAATAACATGCCCTTGAAATCAAAGGAAATCAAACATTTAAGGAGGACAATGTTGTTGGGAAACCTTTCTGTAACCGGAGAGGACATAAATAGACTAAATCATGCCATGCTTCCTCAATTCAAAAGCTTATTTCCTGTGATTTGAATATCCGTCGTCAACTCTATAATAAGTAAAGTCGGTTCAGACTAAAAACAATAATCCTGTTCTTATCCAAAATTCAGCAATATTCATGCACATATTCAGAAATATTTTGCTGGATAGCGAAAACCATTCGAGTATTAATTAATCGTGCCTGGATTATTTTAACTACATTACCAGTCAAAAGTTTTTGAACGGTAAGATTTTTAATGTTTTTTTTTTTTAAGAATTCTCTTCTGCCCACCAAGCCTGCATTTATTTGATCCGAAATACACCAAAAACAGTAATATTGTCAAATATTTTTGCTATTTAAAATAACTGCTTTCGAATATATTTTAAAATGTAATTTATTCCTGTGATCAAAGCTAAATTTTCAGCATCATTACTCCAGTCTTCAGTGTCACACGATCCTTGAGAAATCATTCTAACATGCTGATTTGCTGTTCAAGAAACATTATTATTATTATTATTATTATTATTATTTACAACATGTAAAACAGTTGAGTGCATTTTTTTCAAGATTCTTTGATGAAAAGAAAGACCCAAATATCAGCTTTTATCTGAAATAAGAAGCTGTTGTAATATTATACACTATACCATTCAAAAGCTTGGAGTCAGTATAATTTTTATTTATTTTTATTTTTTTTGGGAAAGAAATGATAGAAATTAATACTTTTATTTAGCAAGGATACTTTAAATTGATCAAAAGAACTTTCTATTCATCAAAGCAACCTGAAAAAATTCTATTCAGCTGTTTTCAGCATAATAAATGTTTTTTGAGGAACAAATCAAAATATTAGAATGATTTCTGAAGGATCATGTGACTGGAGTGATGATGCTAAAATTCAGCTTTGAAATCACAAGAATAAATTATATTTTAAAATATATTCAAATAGAAAACAGTTTTAAATAGTAAAAATATTTCAAAATATTACTGCCTTTGCTATAACTTTGGATGAAATAAATGCAGGTGAGCTGAAAGATTAAAAATCTTACCGTTCAAAAACTTTTGACTGGTAGTGTACATTTTTACTGTACATTTTAATGTTTTAGGTCTTACATTTAACATTTTGATTTTAACTAGATTTCAGTGTGTTTTAGCTAATATATGAAACATTTTAATCTATTATTTACCCTGTTTATTTTTTTGGGTGAAATGCTGCTGACTGAAAAATACCCCTTTTTAGCCACTTCATAACGAATCTCATCAGATGGCTGAAAATGGATATTATTTTTTAGCCATATCGCCCAGCCTCAGTCCTTCTTTACAAAAAAACAAGTGATGAAACATGCAGATTTTTCTAATGTAATTCATTTTAAGTCTCCATGATTAATTAAGCAGGAGCAGATTACATCTCTTCCTGTTCAGTTTTATAATCCTCGTATCAGTGCACAAGATAATCTAAAGCGCTGAAGACACAATCCTGTGAAAACCAGGTAGCATCCGACCAGAAAATAACATCTCCCTTTCAATGCTGTGCAGCCAGTTAGGTGACATTTGGGTAATGTATGCAGAACATCTAGAAATCTTCATATTACGTCCCAAAAGGATGGCGGTATCGTAGATTACAAGAGAATTGCTCGGCCTAATCATTACTGGCCAAGGGTTAATTTGCATTTGCAATGAGTAATAATCTTTCCCAGACTATTAATGAAATCTAATGAAGGTGTATGAGAGGCTTACTGTCAGTACAATTAGATGTCATGTTCACCACAACTGCTTCTGAGAGACCAGAGATTTGAAGGAAAGCAGTAAAGCGTTTAAACGGCATCTGCGCCATCCCGGACACCTGGTAAGATTAAGTCAGTTTTACCAAACCAATTACCGGATCTTATTTTTCAAACCTATATCCAACATATAAAACCTATAATATCTCAAAAAAGCCTGATTTTTCGAAAAATTACAGCCTACCGCCTAAGTCAATATTACATGAGATTAAAAGACCAGATGTTTGCTGGATAACTGAGCCAGACATGCTTTGAATGTCATGTTTTGCTTTTTCGAATTACGAAACTTGGCTAGTCAGGCTTAAATGGGAGTATTAACATTCATAGGAGGCGACACATGCTCTTTAATCAGTTAAATGGAAATGCATGCATTCAGTATTTTGCTTAAAATGGATTCTGTTGATTGAACAAAACTTCAATTGAATTTCAATCAGAGGCACCCAGGTCCCTCATCCAGTTAATCAACTATTTGGAATTGCTAAACTTAATACATTAAATTTATATTTACCCAAAATCTCACTCTAATTTGTCACCATGGCAACAAACCAGTGAATCAAATTGATCAAAATCCCAACACGTTTTTATCATTTCCATTTTTGAAGACTGAATTATTAATTACCAAACAGTCATTTTATTTTGTCTGCTTTCTTTAGTCGTCGCCACAGCATGGAGGGCTGTTTTATAAATAATTTAGCTAAAAAACCCTTCTTGTACACTGGCACTCTGGGCAGTTGTTGCAAGCCCGCTAATTTCCCATGATGCACACATGTCCATTTTCAGCCTGCTAATATTAATGACTGTGCACTTCACGGACACACACAAAAAAAATCTTGCAATGTCACGTCAAAGCCGTTTGGTTTACAAGCCATAACCACAAGACAAAGAAGCTGTTCTCCTCAGAGACCCTGCTAACCAACGATAATCTGTAATGTCATGGGATTAAATCCCTTTGAGTTTCCGCCCTGGCTCCCATAAGCCTTCTGTTATCACCGCAGAGCAGGTTCTGGAGTTATGCAACTCCTACAACCAAACAATCACTCCTAAACTTCAAAAAAAAAATGTCCAAAAAGCTGGCAAGAACTCAAAGCTAGCCTAAGATTAGCTTCAAGGACTAATTGAGCTGCAAAACAGCAGTGTGAGCTTCATTTTATAAAGAGCTATTCAAAAGTAAACAATGATCAAAAACTCTAAAAATGATAAAAGTGATAGTTTGTCAAACATTTTACATTTTGGCATCATTTACTCACCTTCTGCTTATGGAAGCCTGTTTCCGCCACTAAATATAAAATAAAAAAGGTAACTGCGACTTTTTATCTCTCAATTCTGACTTTTTTTTCTCACAGTTGCGAGTTTACATCTTTCAATTCTGATATTTTTCTCAGAATTGTGATACAAACTTGCAATTCTAGCTTTTCTTCAGGCTTCTGAGATATAAACTTGCAATTGGGAGTTTGAAGGTCAGAACTGCGTGATATAAATTTGTAACTGTGAGTAATAAATTCAGAATTGCGAGATATAAACTTGTAATTCTGAGTTTTTTCTCGGAATTGCATGATATAAAGTCAGAATTGCGAGACAAACTCACAATTCGAAGAAATAGACTTTTCTCAGAGGTGCAAGTTTATATCTCTTTTTTCTCAAAATTGCGAGTTTATATTGCAATAGTTTATATTCTGATTTTATAACACGTAATTATGAGTTATAATGTCAGAATTGAGATATAAACTCACATTTGCGAGAAAAAAAGTCAGAATTTTGTTTATATCTCGCAATTCTGACTTTATAACTCACAATTGCGAGTTTATATCATGCAATTCTGTGAAAAAAAGTCTGAATTGCGATTTGTATCATGCAATTTTGAGAAAGTCAGAATTGCGAGATAAACACAATTCTGACTTTTTTCTCAGAAATGCAAGTTTATATTGCAATAGTTTATATTCTGATTTTATAACACGTAATTGTGAGTTATGTCAGAATTGTAAGATTGGGAGTTTATATCTCAAAATTTTGTGAAAAAAAAGTCACAATTGCGATTTGTATCATGCAATTTTGAGAAAGACAGAATTGAGAGATAAACACAATTCTGACTTTCTTCTCAGAATTTTGTTTTTATCTCGCAATTCTGACTTTATAACTTTGCAATTGCTTGATATAAACTTGCAATTGCAAAGTTGTAAAGTCAGAATTGCGAGAAAAAAACACAAAATACTAACTTCTTTTTTCACAAATGTCAGTTTATATCATGCAATTCTGAGAAAAAAAGTCGTAATTGGGAGTTTATATCTCACAATTTTGCAAAAAAAAAAATTCAGAATTGCGATTTGTATCGAAATTTTGAGAAAGTCAGAATTGCGAGATAAACACAATTGTGACTTTTTTCTCAGAATTGCAAGTTTATATTGCAAGTTTATATTCTGATTTTATAACACGTAATTGTGAATTATTATGTCAAAACTGTAAGATATAAACTCATATTTGCGAGAAAAAAGTCAGAATTTTGTTTTTATCTCGCAATTCTGACTTAATAACTTTGCAATTGCATGATATATACTTGCAATTCCAAAGTTGTAAAGTCAGAATTGCAAGATTAAAACAAAATTCTAACTTCTTTTTTTCACAAATGTGAGCTTATATCATGCAATTCTGAGAAAAAAAGTCAGAACTGGGAGTTTATATCTCATAATTTTGTATCACACAATTTTGAGAAAGTCAGAATTGCAAGATAAACACAATTCTGACTTTTTTCTCAGAATTGCAAGTTTATATAGCAAGTTTATATTCTGATTTTATAACATAATTGTGAGGTATTATGTCAGAATTGTAAGATATAAACTCATATTTGCGAGAAAACAGAATTGTAAGATATAAACTCATATCTTGCAATTCTGACTTTATAACTTTGCAATGGCATGATATATTTTTGCAATTGCAAAGTTGTAAAGTCAGAATTGCAAGATAAAAACACAAAATTCTAACTTCTTTTTTCACAAATGTTAGTTTATATCATGCAATTCTGAGAAAAAAAAAGTCAGAATAGGGAGTTTATATCTCACAATACACAGTCAGTATCGCAATTTTTGAGAAAGTCAGAATTGCGAAATAAACACAATTCTGACTTTTTTCTCAGAATTGCAAGTTTATATCTCACAATTGAAAAAAAGTTAATTGCGAGAGGAAAAAAAAAAAAAAAAAAAAAAAAAAAAAAAAATCACAATAACATTTTTAAATTTTTTAATTCAGTGGCGGAAAACAGCGTTCCATATCTACTTGTTCCAAACCGTTTGACTTATATTTTCTGTAATGTTGCATTGAAGAAAATAACTAAAAATGTTGGCACATCAAAACATTAATTAGTACTCTGAATTATACATTGACATAATTGAAATCACAATTAAATTGTCTTCAGGTTTCTTTTTTTTAATTTTAGTAATAATAACAATTAAAATATCTCTCTTTTTTTTTTTTTTAGCTTTTATTATTATTTTTTTATGCAGATGTACTCTGCCAAACAAAATTAACCCAATCATTCTAGAATGATTTTTCTTTTCCAAATTAGATCAATACACTAATTTGTACTCTGAATTATATATTGACATATAACTGAAACTACCATTTTGTTTCTTTTTTATTGTAGTAATAATAACAATATCTCTTTTTTAGCTTTTATTATTTTTATTTCATATGCAGATGTACTTTTTTTTTTTTTTTTAAATAACATAATCCCAATATATATCAAACAATTGCAATGTCAGTTTTTTCCAAATTGTACAGCCCTATCGGAGAGCTTTGTCAGAGGGTCATGAGTGAAAAATGATTTAATTTCTCTATTTTTCTCACATAAACCTGGTTGAATGATTCCAAAAGAACTGAGATATAGCACAAGGACCACTTTTATGGTGTTTTTATGTGCTTTTTTTTTAAACCTCGACAGCCTTGATGTACTATGAATCTTCAATTCTTCATTTCTCCTTTTGTGCTCCACTGACAAAACAAAGTCATACAGGTTTGGTATTTATTTCTTTGTTTGTAAATCCATGCGAGGGGAATAAACACCATCTGTGGAAAAAAACCTGACCTTGAACATGTTAACACTATCAGCGAAGCACATGGAGACATGATTAAATTAACACGGCCTCGTAAAAGCAGTGCTAGCAAGTCAGTAGCATGACATTGCGCCGACCCTTTCCTTAAACAATATAATCTGCGTCAGGTGATTGTTTTGGATTCGGTCTCATCTTAACCCTTTGAATCACCCTCCCACCCCGATTACTGACCCTAAAAATGCCAGGAAAATTTTCATTAGCTCAAGGCCCTTGGTTTCATCCAACAGCGTTGATTCATGTGTCATTTCTGCCAATATTATATTGGTGATTCAGAGAGAAATTAAAATGTCCCTGATTGAAATACCCAAGCAAAGCCTAAAGACTATTCCCATTTCTCACAACACGACCTCATTGAGCATATGTTGCTAGCAACGGACCTGCGTTTAGCAGCACTGGCCAGCACCCAAACTACAAAACCGAGTAATTGAGTTTAAATGGTCCAGACTGATCAGCATTGTGATCACAGATCTGTTCATTCCTTTCAAACTGTTTCCTCAGATTCAGCAGACAAACCTCCATGTTACCATCAATCGTGCATGAAAGTAAAGAAGCTTTGAACCATTAAGCCACTGGTTTAATGTGCAGGGCTCCGATTCACTCTCCCGGCCTCTGGTGCTGTGAAACAAACCGAATCCGAGTGGCTATGTGGTTCAGCTTCACTGCACAACAATCCATCACAGATCTGCCAGTTTGAGAACGGACTGACTGCTAACACATGGCTGCCGAAAAACAAGGCCAAGCCACAAGTGTGTCTGGAAGACCTCTGGAGATGAAGAAATGAATGCAACATGGTCTATCATTGGTATTTAACCTCTTTCAGATACACCCGGCCCTCTATCCATCAATGCATCTATCTATCTATCTATGAAGGACCCATAATATGTATTGTTTTACAATGGTAAAAATATCTGTAGCAACAAAATGTTTTGTGGTAACCTTATCTCTGTTTCCTGCTGCAGTGACCTCTTTCACTGTGCAGATGAATCATACAGAGGTCATTATCATATTGCTAATATATCATGGCAGAGGCACAGAGCTTGAAGCAGTGCACCTCCATAATTCAAACTGCTCTCCTATTAATAAAGAGCTAAACCTTCATCCCAAAAAGTGGTGCTGTGATAAAACTGTCCTGTGGAGTACTCCTGATAAACCATCACTGTCAATCAAAGGTGCTTTTGGTACCAGTCAACTGCATTTCGCAAGGCATTTTACACCCAAAGTTGCATCAGCGTCTACAGTGCCTTGCGAAAGTATTCATACCCCTTCATTTTTTTCACATTTTGTCATGTTGCTGGCTTATGTTAAACTGTTTTACATTTTTCTTCTCCACATCAACCTACACTTTATGCACTGTAATGACAAAGCAATTAAATAGTAAAATAGTATTGTCACAACTTCATAAAAGTACTAAAAATTAAAAAACTGAAATAAGTACATTGCATAAGTATTCATACTCTTAGGGTATGAGTATGAGGGTATGAGGCAACAAGATTTGCACATCAACATTTGGCAATTATCTGCCATTCTTTGCCTCACCTCTTCACCTCACATCTCTGGCAGACATTTTCAGGTTTCTCCCGAAATATTTGATTGGATTCAAGCCCAGGCTCTGGCTGGGCCACTCAAGGACATTAATAGAGTTGTCTATAAGCCACTCTTGCTGTGTGCTTAGGTTCATTGTCTTGTTGGAAGGTGAACCTTCTGCCCAGTCTGAGGTTCTGAATGCTCTGGACTGGGTTTTCAATAAGGCTATCTCAATATTTTGTGCATTGAGCTTTTCATCTACTCTGACAAGTCCCTCAGTCCCTGCAACTGAAAAACAGCCCCACAGCATGACGCTGCTACCAGCACACTTTACTTTTGGGATGGTACTCTGCAGGTGATGAGCAGTGCCTGGTTTCCTTTAAACAGCATGCTTGGAATTGATGTTTATCAGACCAGAGAATCTTGTTTCTCACAGTCTGAGGGTCCTTTAGATGCTTTTTTTTGCAAATTCCAAGTGGGTTTTCATGTGTCTTCAATGAGAAGAGAATTGAATCTTGCCACGCCACTATAAAGCCCAGATTGGTGGAGTGTTGCTGTGATGTCCTTATGAAAGTTGCTCCCATCTGCATATATGATCATGGAGCTCAACCAGAGTGACCATTAGGTTCTTGGTCACCACTCTAGCCAATTGCTCAGTTTGGCCAGTAGGCCAGCTAATGCAAACATCAAACAGACGTCTCTGTGATGTATGTGTGCTATCAGGGATATGCATTTCCCCAGATAGCACACGTATGTCTGCAAGATGTCTGTTAAAGATCACTTGATCTGGAAAGCATCTGCTGTGTACAAACATCTGACAGATGTCTGTAAGATGTCAGTTTTACATACATTCTAAATCATAAACATCTTAAAGACATCTAATAGACGTCTATTTGACATCTGATAGGAAATGTTCTATAGACATTTTGCAGATGAGCAAACACTCTAAAAAAATATGTCTTCCAGATGGAAATGCAAACGTCAAATAGACGTCTCCGTGATGTATGTGTGCTATCAGGGATATGCATTTTCCCCAGATAGCACACGTATGTCTGCAAGATGTCTGTTAAAGATCACTTGATCTGGAAAGCATCTGCTGTGTACAAACTTATGACAGACGTCTGTAAGATATCAGTTTTACATACATTCTAAGTCATAAACATCTTAAGATACCTAATAGACATTTATTTGATATCTGATAGGAAACGTCCAATAGACGTATTGAGATGAACAAACACTCTAAAAAAAAATACGTCTTGCAGATGTAAATGCAGACATCAAATAGACATCTCAGTGATGTACATGTGCTATCAGGGTCAACTGTTAGACCTTTTATTAAGATGTGTGTGCTTTTCCAAATCATACCCATTTAATTGAATGTGCCTGAGCTAAATTTCAACTGTCCCAGATAAGGGTATGAACACCCTTTGCGGGTTCGAGTCCCACGTCCGGCAGGGATTGAAGGTGGAGGGAGTGAATAACCAGCGCTCTCTCCATCCTCAATACCATGACTGAGGTGAGTCCCTTGAGCAAGGCACCGATCCCCCAACTGCTCCCCGGGCGCCACAGCGATAGCAATATGGCTGCCCACTGCTCCAGGTGCGTGTTCACTACTCACTACTGTGTGTGTGATGGGTTAAGTGCAGAGCACAAATTCCGAGTATGGGTCACCATACTTTCCTTTTCCTTTCCTTTATAAAATGGAATCATTTAAGTTTATTTTTAATAAATTTGCAAAGATGCTAAAAACATGTTTTTTGCTTTGCCATTATGGTGTATGGAGTGTAGATTGATGTGGGACAAAGTAATTTAAGGCAGTTTAACATAAGGCAGCAACATAAAATGTGAAAAAAAAAAAAACAAAGGAGAATGAATATATGAATACTTGAATACTCACTGTATTTTGAGTCCGGGCTTGAACCACTGATGTCACATGGACTATTTTAACAATGTCCTTACTGCCTTTCTGGGCCTTGAATGTGGTTGCATTACTGTCTATGGAGGGTCATAGAGCGCTTAGATTTCATCAAAACTATCTTGATGTGTGTTCTGAAGATGACGAAGGTCTTACGGGTTTGGAACGACATGAGGGTGAGACTATAGTTCCTATGTATACAATACATTGCACAGTAC
This sequence comes from Cirrhinus mrigala, assembly GCA_036247105.1. Classification (NCBI taxonomy): domain Eukaryota; kingdom Metazoa; phylum Chordata; class Actinopteri; order Cypriniformes; family Cyprinidae; genus Cirrhinus; species Cirrhinus mrigala. The sequence goes on along the minus strand of CM070017.1, from coordinate 13,026,787 downwards.
ATTGCATACTATGCAAACTACACTCACAGCATAATAATAAAACAATATCGATAGCAAGCTACTCCAAATACAGCCTTATTCTACACTCTATAAAAGCAGATGGAGTGGTAATAAAACATAAGAGGTGTAAATCTGGCTGCGAGACCTCTTTTTTCTGTCTCTGTCTGTCTATCTTTTGGTCTAGCTCAGATCTCTCATAACCCTGAGGGAGCCTATATTTATAGGAGGCAGTAGCAACTTCAATGGCTTTTAATAATTAATGATTTTGCGACCTGGCTGTGTAAGGCCAGCTCCACCAAACAGTAGTAAAGTCTCCACATATATTACTGCAGCTTTACAACACTCACTTTAACAGGGCACAGGTGCTTGGACAGAGCTCTGTAACCATCACTCACATTGAAAAAACATGAGGTAGAAAGCAAGGAGGATGCTAGCGCTCAATCGAGCCACAGATCCCCAGAGCTGCTGTATCTGCAGTAGCCACTCGCAGTGGTTGTGAACTCCCTATAAGAAAGACATCACAGTGTGCGGTTGCTCCACATTCCCTACATCCCTTTGTAGCAGATCAGATGTGGAGTGAGAGAGAGAGAGTGAACACAGACACTGGCCACACCACAACGTAGTATTTGTGCCAACACGAAAGCTTCAGACACAAAGCTGGAGGGGACTGAGAGTTATTGCCTTGTAAAACCCACTCTGCTATGATGTGGTGCAGATTCAAAGTGGATTAAGAGGAAACAGTGCACAATTAGTGAGAAGAGAGGGATTTTGGGAAAACTTTAAGTGCTGTTGTGCTCTTTCTCTCCGGCTCAGTTTGAAGCTGAAGGGAACTACGTAGTTTGTTTTTGAAATATATTTGATGTCAATGACCCCAGTGTTCTTTGTTTTATTTACAACTTGCTTCGGATGTGCGCGTCCAGAAAAAACGTATATCAGAAAAGTAAACTGAAATGGCTTTAAAATGCCTGATTTTAGCGCGATGCACATGATAATCAAAACCAAACAGATGTTTTATGGAAGAGATCAGAGATACAAGACTAAATTGCACAGCCCTGTTCTGAAAAAGGAGCTCATTTGCATTTAAAGAGACATGCACTAAAATAGCCTGTTTCTGCTTCCACTCAAAATAGGCATTTTCAAAATAATATAGTAAATTTATCTGTGGGGTATTTTGAGCTGAAACTGCACAGACACATTTTGGGAACACCTGAGATTTATATTACATCTTGTAAAAAGGGGCGTAATGGATGCCCTTTAAGTAATTTGTTTTTATATTGTTACTGTACAAACACTCTTTATTAAAATAATTATTAAAATAGTATGTCTACAATAGAATAGCTGTGATTAAGGAGAAGCAGAATTGAATCATTTAAAGCAGACTAGACATATACAATTTTTGTTAATGTTTTTTCTTGACTTTTGACCGTCTTATAGTTTTAGATAAATTGTTATTAAGATAAGTTAAATACACTATTGTTAAAGTGAAATACACTGTTCGTTTTTTTAAAATAAATTAATACTTCTATTCAACATAAGACATTTATAATGTTACAAAAGATTTCTATTTTAAATAAATGCTATTCTTATTAACCTTTTATCCATCAAAGAAACTTAAAAATTGTCATACTTTCAAAAAAAAAAATATTAGGCAGCATTTAGACTGAGGTAATGGCTCCGAAATACGTTTGCCATAATAGGAATAAAATATATTTTAAAATATTCTTATATTAAATATATTTATTCAGAAAACAGTTATTTTATTAATATTTACCTACTTTATTATTTATCGAAAATACTGATATTTTTATGAACACAGCCTATAAAGGGAGCATGAGACTTTTTAAAAAAATTCAAAAAATATATAGAAAAAGCAGCTATTATTATTTATTTTTAAAAGAAATTAATACTTCTATTCAGCAAGGATAAATTGGATAAATAAGGATAAATAAAGTGACAGTAAAGATATTTATAATGTTACAAAAATTTATATTTCAAACAAATGCTATTCTTTTGAACATCCTATCCATCAAAGAATCCTAAGAAAAAAAGTGACATATTTTCACAAAAATATTAAGCAGCACAAGTGTTTTCAACACTGCTAATAATATAAAACTGACTGTAGACTGATGTAATGGCTCCGAAATCCATGTTTGCTGAATATCGCTTTTCTTATGAAATATTTCTTTTGAACCTTCTATCCATCAAAGAATCTCAAGAAAAAAAATGGTCATATTATCACAAAAATATTAAGCAGCACAATTGTTTTCAACATTGATAATAATAAGAAACTGACTGTAGACTGAAGTAAAGGCTCCAAAATACATTTGCCATAATAGGAATAAAACATATATTAAAATATTCTTATATTAAATATATTCATACAGAAAACAGTTATTTTATTAATTTTATTACTTTTTTATTTATAGAAAATACACATTTTTTTATGAACACAACCTATAAAGGGAGCATGAGACTTAAAAAATTCAAAAAAAAAAAAAGAAATTATATATATATATATATATATATATATATATATATATATATATATATATATATATATATATATATATATATATATATATATATATAATTACCTACCCCATATTGTAGACACATATTAGACATTTTTGGTTTTTAAGAAAGAAATTTAAGAAATTTAAGAACTTCTATTCAGCAATGATAAATTAATTGATCGTAAGTGATAGTAAAGATATTTATAATGTTTTAAAAAAATTTATATTTCTAAAATATTCTTATATTAAAATAAGAGTATTTTAGTATATTTTAAAAATATTCCTATATTAAAATATATATTTATATAGAAAACTGTTATTTTATTAATATTTTATTACTGTATTATTTATAGAAAATACAGATTTTTTTTTATGAACACAGCATAAAATAAATTACCTACCGCAAACTTTTAAACAGTATTGTAGATGTATACATTTTCAAGGATAAATTAATTGATCATAAGTGACAGTAAAGATATTTATAATGTTAAAAAAAAAAAAATCAATTTCAAATAAATGCTATTCTTTTGAACCTTCTATATAGTAGTCAGCATTTGCATCGTAACAAGTTCATCGAAGTTGTCCTAAGACAAGAACAGGTATTGTTTTGGTTTTAGGACAATTTTGATAAAAGGTTTTGATCCACTTTAAATGTTGACTACTTTACATCAAAGAATTCTGAAAATCCTGTCATATTTTCACAAAAAAATTGTTGAAAACAACTGACAATAATAAGAAACTGACTGCAGACTAATGGTAGAAGTAATGGCTCTGATATCTTTGCCATAACAGGAATAAAGTATATTTTAAAAAATATTCTGTATTAAAAAAAAAAAAAAAAAAAAAACTTAAAAAGTTTATATCTACAATACTATTAAAAAACAGTATTTTATGTAAAAATTAATAATATTAATTATTAGTAATATATCCATCAAGCTACATATATGTATAAATCATTTTTTAAATTTATAAATCATTTTTTTAAATATATTTTTTATAAACAGCCTAACTTTACAACTATCTTTAAAAAAAAAAAATTACAAAAATATATATAAAAAACTTAACTACCCCAAACTTTTAAACAGCGGTGTATATATATATTTTCTTTTTTTCAAGTATATAAAATATATATTTTTTTTAATATATAAAATATATAAATACATAAACAAAAATTATATTCATAATGAATTACAAAAAGGCTATGTGACACTACATGAAAATATGAATCTACTTTCTAAAGACAATTTTTTGCCTGCCTTCAAAAAAAATCAATCAAAAAGGAGGCATGGATGACAGGATGTTACCCAAACACTGGATTCAGGCACGCCTTGATACCTCCCTTCTTCCGGATATTTGAAAGCGCATCATTTTTTTCAGGTCAGCAACACAGCCGCACGTTTTTGTTTCCCAGTATCTGCAAGCAACCAGTGTGTGGCCGGCTCTGCCTACTTAACCTTGGCAAAGCCACAGGCTGAGTACAGAACAGCGTGTCAGCAGAAAGCACCAGTCTTACTCTGCACTGTTAGCGTGAGCATCAGAGCGCTGGAACAGAGCCTGACAACAGCTGTGTGACACACGCGCACACACACACACGCGCGCACACCCGGAGTGGATAGGCTTCAATGGAGCAGCCTATTACAGGCAGCAAATCAATGAGTAGACACATAGAGAGCGAGAGAGAAAGCAGGACGGTGAGTCTAAGAACCGAGGTGAAAATGAGAGAGGGCAAAATGCTCTGGGGGACCAGGCCGAAAAACCTCCCTGCGGCTATACTCGCTCACACACACACGTCCTTGTCTAGAAGGAACAATGTGTATTGTGGAGGGTTGCTTGGTGGAAAGCAGCAGCGTGCTGATGTCATGCTGATGTATGCCACTTGCAAAGCCTGACAGCAGTGACATATTTTGGTTTGTGGTAAGGTGAATAAAGAAAACTGCAAGAGGTGACATTTCACTTCGCTCTGGTGATGGTCTGAGTCGCTGAAATTGAAACGATTTGTCAAATAGACTACACTCAATAAGTTTTATGGCGAAAAAATTTTATATCTTAAGTTACCCACACAAAATTGTCAAAATGATTAAAGACAAATATGAAGTATAGTTTTGTTTTTCAAAGTGTGAATGTTTCTCCTTTATTACTACACATACAGTAGTTATATACACTGCAAAACATATACAGAAAAGTGAAAGTTTGAAATATTAATTTATTATAATATATTTATTATAATTTATTATAATTTAATTATTATTTAAATATAAACATGTATTTATATTTCCAAATTCTTATTAAATTCTGAATGTATAACTTAACAGCACTGGCAAATTAAAAATGCCACATGTATACATATTTAATTTTTAAATAATTGAATACATTGATGAAGAATATTCATAATAAATAACTAATAAAATTTATAATGGCTGAAAATAAAACAGCACTCATATAATAGATTTTGTAACAGTGTTTTGGACGAGTAAATTTAAAAATAGGTCAAATATGTCAACAAATTACAAATCAACTAACAAGCATTATTAAATTAATAATACTCATAAAATACTAAATAATAAATACTATATATATACTGACGCTACCTGAAAATAAAACATCACTCATATATCAATTAATTTTGTAACAGTGTTTTGGATGAGTGAATTTAAAAATATGTGACAGAAATAAATAGACAATTTAAATTAAGTTAATTATTATTTTATAATTAATTATTAATAAATTAATAATACTCATAACATACTAAATAATAAATACTACTAATAAAAAATACTGATGCTAGCTGAAAATAATACAGCACTCATAAATAGATTTTGTAACAGTGTTTTAGACCAGTGAATTTAAACATGTGACAGAAATAAATAATTTAATGTAAATACATTAAATAAATAAAAAATGACAAATTAATAAGAATGTACTAATAAATGAATAATACTCATAAAATACTAAATAATATATACTGTTAATGAAAGAAAAAAAAATAAAAATACTGATGTAACCTGAAAATAAAACATCACTCATTTATCAAAATAATTTTGTAACAGTGTTTTGGACGAACAAATGTAAAAATATGTAACAGAAATAAACTATTTAAGATAAATATATTATTTATATAAAGAAAATAAAAAAATATTATAAAAAAAAATATATTAATAAATTAATAATACTCATAAAATACTAAATAATAAATACTATTAATAAAAAATAAAAAAATACTGATGCTACCTGAAAATAAAACATCACTCGTATATCAAAATAATTCTGTAACAGTGTCTTGGATGAGTAAATTTAAAAATATGTAACAGAAATAAATAAACAATTTAATGTAAATAAATTAATTAAATAAAAAAGGCAAATTAATAAAAATACATTAATAAATTATTAATACTCATAAAAATACTAAATAATAAATACTATTAATAAAAAATAAATAAATACTGATGTAACCTGAAAATAAAATACCACTCATTTATCAAAATAATTTTGTAACAGTGTTTTGGACGAACAAATGTAAAAATATGTACCAGAAATAAATAAACTATTTAGGGTAAATAAATTATTTACATAAAGAAATGAATACTCATAAAAATACTAAATAATAAATACTATTAATAACAAATACTGCCGCAACCTGAAAATAAAACATCACTTATATATCAATTAATTTTGTAAGTGTTTTGTAAGACACACTCTTATTTACACAAACACACACACACACTCTCACACACCGATCCAAGGATAACATCCTCCGCCGCAGCTCAAACTGTCATTTTGTCCTAGAAAGGCTCAACATGTTGTCTGCAGTTTGAAACTGATGAGAGAGTTTGACGACATTAAAACAGTGGCTGAAATAACACTGATATCTGACTCGACTGCCAGCATCCATTTATCAGTCTCAACATCAAAGTCTGACTGAGGGGGGACTTAAAAACGTCCAGATAAGGGAGAGATATGAGCGATGCGCCTGCTCACTCAATTGAGTTTGGCTCAGGGCTTTGATATAGAAGAAGAGAACTTTACAGTAAGTGAATTTCCCATAGTCTCCGCTTCCTCCAAGTATTTGTCCCCATTTCTAGGGATAGAAGAGTTGGTTAAAACTAAAAGAGTGGTTTATGTGAACTATTCTGCAGATATTCACAATCAAAACTCCAAAAACACACCTGTCGCACACAGAGTAAGAGACTTCTGTCAAAAACAAAAAGGTCAATATCACCATAGAGTGTCTTTCAACCCTCACAAAACTCAAAAATGTTGGTCTTAATTCCCCATTCACTTTGTGTCATGTCATGAATAGTAGACATTCAAGTACTATATAAACATATTAGCTAAGCTCCCACACACTTTTTAGATAATTATGGGCCATTATTTGAAGCATAAACCATAAAATATGTCCACCCTGTCATGGACATATATATATATATATATATATATATTACTGTTAAATGCGTTTTCACTTCAATATTAAGACGCAAATGATATTTTCAGAAAGGTATAATGTCCCTTTCCTAAACATGGTTATTTGTTTGCTTTCAAATTATTAAATACATAAAAGATTTTATTTAAAAAAGTGTTAAAGAAACTCAAAAATATCAAGATGACAGGGGCACACAACGGAGTGGACACATAAAGCAGAACACACAAAGCATGACAAAATATGACAATGAAACATTTATTCAACTTGAAAAAAGATAATATAATAATAATAATAAATAATATAATTACATTCTCAATCACACCGATACACCCCCCACCCCCCTTTCATTTTAGTTCTTAGCAATATTACCTACAAAGGAATGCTATGTCCACCCTGTCATGTGTATGTCCACCCTATCAAGTCTAAGTGGCCGACAGGGTGGACATTTTGAGCTTCAATTAGAATATTAGCTTACAACAAACTGTAACTAGCTAAATAGTTGGTCTGGTTGTTGAAGAGAATTTGGTATATTTAAACGTACATATTTTAAAAACACTGTATTCTAATCACTTCCAGGACATGGTGGACATGTTAAGCTTAGGAAAAGCAAGTAAGCAAACTTAAACGAAGAAAATTTGTCAATTTAAAAGTCACCAACTTACTCACCTCAGCCGTTGAAATTCTGCCAATGATGAGACAAAAAAAAAAAATGTTGTCCAGATGTCACTAAAAGGGATGGCCTTTTCTTAAAGGGGCGGATTCCCCAATACAACGGGGTGGACAACCATTCAAGGGACATGGACAAACTCTTCTTTTTATTAAATAAAAATATTGTTTTTATTTATGGTCAATACACTCAAATTGAGTAATTTCTTATTTAACAAAATATTAATAGGAGAACAACATTTTTAAATTTTATGATTTGACTATATTCTACTCTCATTAAAATTTAAGGAGCAGTGCACGGGACAAAAAAAATAACATGCATCCTCCTACACAAAAAAAAAAAAAAAAAAAAAAACTAAAAAAACAACAAAAAAACTAGAAAATGTTTTTAAAGGGATCATCGGATGCCCATTTTCCACAAGTTGATATGATTCTTTAGGGTCTTAATGAAAAGCCTATAATATACTTTGGTTAAAAATTCTCAATGGTAGTGTAAAACAACACCCTTTTTACCTTGTCAAAATTAGCTCTGCAAAAATCAACCCATTCTGATGGATTGTTCGATTAAATGCAAATGAGCTCTGCTCGCCCCGCCCCTCTCTTCTCTCTGTGGAGTGACGAGCCTGTTTACTTTAGCTGCATTTAGTGCATTTAGCCGCGAAACTTGCCAACTAGAACGTTTTTAGTAAAGGTGATTGCAGAGATTCATAAAAAACCCTTATACTCACTTCTGCTGTAGGTGAAGCTGGATCACGAATGATTTGCGCGAACATAGACGGATATATGTAGATCGAGAGGCGCATTCCCTTCACAAACAAACGTAATCCACTGCATCTTCAGCAGCTCAGATGTTGGGAGTAAATGACGACCACTATGTTCATTATTACATCCAGCAACACAACACCTCAATCGCTCAATCAGAGATATTTTTGTCTAACTTACATCCTTGCTCCGGCATCGAAACACTGGAGGTCGGACTGTTACAGCTGATGTAAGGCGGGTCTGAGGTAAGACGCTCATGTCAATCAACTATCGTGGGAGACCTGAAACATCTGAGAATGGCTTGATTTGAAAAAGGGAATATTATTTTTGCAGATTAATTAAAAAAACCTCTGCATGGATTTGTATCATTATACGGTAGTTTTTTACACACACTGCCAACACACATTAATGTTCAAACAACATGTAAAAGTGAACTCTGCATCTGATGACCCCTTTAAAGGACCAAGTAATACTTTCGTTATGAATATAAAAATGTATAAAACTTATGAATATATAAAAGCCTAATCTAACACACCTTTTCAATGTCATTTTAATGTTAAGTTATCACGGCAAATGAGTTATTTATGTACAGGACAAAAAAAGGCACCCTACAGTGATATTGACCCAAAACCAAAAATATTCCTTACAAGGTTAGTTCAACCAAAAATGACAATTCTTTCATGAATTACTCACCCTCAGGTCATTCCAATCTCATAAGACCTTTGTTCATCTTTAGAACACAAATTAAGATATTTTTGATACTAACATTTCCTCCCAAAGTCCATACTGCCAAATCATACATCTGGTTCATTCACACCAACACAGGAAAGGAACTTTAAATTTAGATTTATATCTGACTTGCTTTTCCAATTCAACAATCTTATCAAGTTTTCCATGTTAATAAGACAGATCCGGGGGAAGAACTCTGAGCCAAGAGACTGTCAACACAGAGCCTTTGGTTTTCACACAAGCTAAAGGCTAAGACAACAAGGCTTTCCTGTGTCTACAAAACCGCCCGGTTTGCTCGCCTAACAGAAAATACACAGCGATCCTCCCCGATTATGATCATTCACTCTCGATCCCTTATAGCACTTCACCCTAAAACTAATAAGTGTCATCCATCTGCAGCCCGATAATTTGCAAATTACTGACAACTGTTGTGTGTTATCGTGTTTAATGTTGTTGCACAAGTCCAATGTTCCTCAAGGAGCAGTCCTTAGGGACAGCCTCTCGCTTTGATAAGCAGTCTGAGCATCTTTTGCAACAATTTCCTCTCCAGCGCTCAATTCAAACTACACTGGCTGATGAAATCTGGGATCAACAGCAAACCTCGAACAAGAGTGTTTCAGTGGCTCACAAAATGCTACGAGTGTTGAGGAGGACTTGCTGGATGTATGGAAGAGTCCCTGAGGATTTCGTTGCACCATCTAATCTAACGCCACCCCGAGCTGGAAGGAAGCGCTGAGGTACATTGATTCACACGCTATAAGACTGGATCTAATTAAGTCTGTTAATAACCTAGTGTTGAAACAGCCGTAAATGTTCAACCGCAGCGGTCGCCTTTCCGTTCGACTTGAGTTGCGATACAGCGATGCCCATGAATGTTACTAATAAAGATCAGCTTCACAGGTGCCCTGAACACCCATCCTTTTAAGAGAATCTATCACAGTGATGTAGAGACCCACGGCTCAGAATTGATGGGGAAAATGTTCAAGATGTCTCACTGAAGTGCCAAGTAGACAGATAGTACAAACATGTGTCTTATTTTTGTCACTTGGCACTTGAGCACTTGAGCAATAACTCAGCAATCTCAAAATGATGAAAAGGTCTCTCAAAGTTTAAGGTTTGATGTTTTACTGTAGAGAATGTTTGATATTTATGGCCATTGCTTTGCTTTAAAAACTGTTTCATAGATGTGCTATTTGTGAGGTTACCCAAAAATGAAAATTCCTCACGTCATTCCAAACCCGTAAGACCTTCGTTCATCTTCAGAACACATATTAAGGTATTTTTGATAAAATCAAAAGCTTTCTGACCCTGCATAGACATCAACGCAACTGACGCCTTTAAAACCTAGAAAGGTAGTTAGGACATTGATAAAATAGTCCATGTGACATCAGTGGTTCAAACGTAATGTCATGAAGCTACGAAAATACTTTGTGCACAAAAAAAAAAAACGACTTTATTCAACAATTTCTTCTCTTTCAGGTCAGTTTTAGTCGTGCTTTCACAAGAGTACCATTCATATGAACGAGCGTCAAGGACTGACAGGACAAGAAGACAGACAGAGAAAGACAGAAGAGAAGAAATTGCTGAATAAAATAGTGAATTTTTTTTCTTTCAGGGTCAGAAAACTGTCATATTTCATCAAAAATATCTTAATTTGTGTTCTGAAGATGAACGAAGGTCTTACAGGTTTGGAACGACACGAGGGTGAGTAATTAATGACAGAATTGTAATTTTTGGGTGTACTATCCCTTTAATTGTCCTTACTCACAAACAAAATGCTAAAATGAACCTTTGACATTTCATTTAATATCTCCATCCGTCACTGTCTGTCTTGAGATTTCAGCAAATAAATAAATACACACGACAACTCTAACAAATAAACTACTAAATTATTTGTTACCCTGTTATCTGAAAGCTGAATAAATAAGCTTTCCATTGATGTATGGTTTGCTAAGATAGAACAATATTTGGTCGAGATACAACTATTTGAAAATCTGGAATCTGAGGGTGCAAAAAAAAAAAAAAATCGAAATATTGAGAAAATCGCCTTTAAAGTTGTCTGAAAAAAAAAGCAATGCTAATACCAATCAAAAATTAAGTTTTGATATTTTTACGGTAGAACATTTACAAAATATCTTCATGGAACATGATCTTTACTTAATGTCCTAATGCTGATTTTTGGCATAAAAAAAAAAAAAACTGAGAATTTTGACCCATACAATGTATTGTTGGCTATTGCTACAAATATACCTGTGCTACTTATGACTGGTTTTGTGGTCCAGGGTCACATTTGTTGGTCTAATGGTTACAATTTTGCTTTGAATGTGAAGTGGTTCTGGTTTTAATCTATCCTATTAAAACTTAAATTTTAATAGTACACATAGTATAGTATACATAGTATAATACACACAACATGAATACTTTTCTAAATTATACATCACTGCCACAAGCTATTTTACAAAGTAATGTTGACAAAACTGGCCATGCCATATGGGGAATAAACGACCGAATGCCTACAGGCGATATTTTGCTTTTTATAGATAAACTCAGTGTTCAAGGCTTTGAACCAAATTGGACAAACAAAAAAAGTGAAAGCTTTTAAATAAATAAGCTTTCCATTGATGTATGGTCTGTTAAAATAGAACAATATTTCGTCGAGATACAACTATTTGAAAATCTGGAATCTGAGGGTGCAAAAAAAAGAAAATCTAAATATTGAGAAAATCGCCTTTAAAGTTGTCTAAAAAAAAAGCTATGCTAATACCAATCAAAAATTAAGTTCTGATATTTTTACAGTAGAACATTTACAAAATATCTTCATGGAACATGGTCTTCACTTAATATCCTAATGATTTTTGACATAAAAAAAAGAGAATTTTGACACATAGAATGTATTGTTGGTTATTGCTACAAATATACCTGTGCTACTTATGACTGGTTTTGTGGTCCAGGGTCACATTTGTTGGTCTAGTGGTTACAATTTTGCTTTGAATGTGAAGTGGTTCTGGTTTTAATCTATCCTATTAAAACTTTAATTTTAATAGGAAACATAGTATAGTATACATAGTATAATACACACAACATGAATACTTTTCTAAATTATACATTACTGCCACAAGCTATTTTACAAAGTAATGTTGACAAAACTGGCCATGGCATATGGGGAATAAACGACCGAATGCCTACAGGCGATATTTTGCTTTTTATAGATAAACTCACTATTCAAGGCTTTGAATCAAATTGGACAAACAAAAAAGTGAAAGCTTTCAAAGGTACGCCCCTGATTACACAATGCCCTTGAACGTAAACTTAAAAGCTTAAAAATAATCCTCATAATCCAAAACTCAGCACTAGAGGACAAAAAAACCCAAACTCTTCACTGTCAGTGTTTTCTATAAATCCCCACTGATGGAAACTGATTACAAATCTGTGATGAGGACAATGAGGATGTCCATTTAAGGAGTCAATGCTTATCTGAGACAGCCAACAAACATGCATGACTCAGTCATGGAAATGACATGTGTCTACTAAATTATGTGCATCGCATAATTTGACATGGCAATGAGAAATGCAGTTCTCAGAGCATCTACTACAAGCGTTATGATGACAGCAGATGAGCCAAGATCCACAGAGAGGGTGTCCTCTCCTAACCTACCTGACATTTGAGACACGCAAGCCATCACTTTCATTCCTGTGGGGGACAAAAAAGAGAGACACAGAGTTAGAAGTTGCAATTTTGAAAGAGGCAGTGAAAAACTTGACATGTCAAACGCACAACAACAAAAAAATCCTCCTTGTACTGACAGAACAAAAGCTGTCTCGTTGTTTTGAACCATATGGGTTAAACTCTCAATTCAACTACAGTATGAATTCTTAAAGGGGACAACGGATGCAAAATTCACTTTTACATGGTGTTTGCATATAAATGTGCCTTAGCAGGGTGTGGACACAACCACCCTATAATGATAAAAATCCATTCACTCCTTTATTTTCAGATGTAATGTAATCCACATAATCCATAAAATCCTATCCTATAAACAACATTACAAACATTTTTCTTCAATAACAAGAGAAAGACAGAAACAAAGAAAACAAACAAACAACAACAACAAAACCCTCCAGAAATAATCTTAATTATTAAGTCTTAATTATTAATACAAAATCTAATCAATTCAATTCAAATCCAAAAATCTAAAAAAAAATAAAATAAATAAATAAAAATAATAATAATAATAATAATAAATAAATTAAAATAAAATAAAATAAAACAAAATAAAATAAATAGTTGCTTTCAATTATTTTGCAATAAGAGAAGGTAAATGCTCCAAAAAAGAGCCCAAAATTTTTTTAAAAGATTTTGGTGATTTTCTAACATTGAAAATGATTTCTGAGCAATACGACATCATATTGCTCAGGCTCCGCCCACGACTTTTGACAGACTGTCCCGTATTAGTATATTTCAGCCATCAGTCAGTTGTAAGTGGTCCACCATTTTTTCTGCAATCAAGCGTTTTGTAGTTAGATATAAATGGAAAATGGGCATCCGATGTCCCCTTTAATAATGCTGAAGTGATGCACGCAATAACATTCAACGTGACCTGTGTTGTCTGATTCATAAAACATATGATTCAAAACTCATTCTTTTAAGTGAATTAAAAACACACAGCGCAACCAATGTATTGCGATTCTTGAATAAATTACTTTGAGCCGGCTCTTTAATGAATTAAAGACACTCACAAATATAAGAGATATCATCTGAATCAGTCAGATGAATCCTTTACAGAATAGCGACTAAACTGCACATTTATATTTTATATTTTCATAATATACCAAATGTTCAATGGTTCCAAGTATAATTTTGACCACTGGCTGAAAGAACCTCTTTCACAAGCAAAATGGACATTATAACGATTAGATCATAGTTGTAAATATAGTAAAGTTGTAGTATGTTTTACAGCATTTAGCATTTAGTATTTAGCATTTAGCATTATGTAATAATAATAAATACATATACTTGTAAATATTTTTCAAATATATATATATACACATGAATGTGTTTGTATTTATATATACACATAACAATTACACACAATTACACACAGTACACACACACATATATTAGGCAAACTAAAACTTTTATTGTGTATGCGATTAATCACGATTAATCGTTTGACAGCCCTTATTTACACCATGTAAAAATAGCAGTATTTTCTTTGCAGTAATATTAGTTAGATGCTATTTATACTACTTAGTGCAAGTGGCAGATATTTGCACCTCAGTATTATAGTACATTATAAATCAACTAGATGAGTAAAGTTTGAGAACAAACTTTAAGTGGGCTTGAGAAAGCCTAGCCTGAAAGTTTGAAGCAGTTGTAAAAGTATGAAAGCAGCTAGCATGATTTAACACACTGCTTACATGATTTAGCATGCTGTTAACGTTTTAGCATGATTAGCCTGTTGCTTGTATTTTTATAGGCTGATTACAATGTTGTTAGCATGATTAGCATGTTGTTAGCATAATTTGCAAGTTACTAGAATGTTGTTAGCATGATTAGCAAGTTACTAGCATGTTTCTAGCCTGATTAGCATGTTAATAGCATGGTTAACATGTCACTAGCTTGTTAACATGTTTCTAGCATGATTCGCATATTACTAGAATATTGTTAACATGATTGGCATGTTGCTAGCATGATTAGCATGTTTCTAGTATGATTAGCTTGTAACTAGCACGTTGCTAGCATGATTACCAAGTTACTAGCATGCTGTTAGCATGATTAGCATGTTACTAGCATGTTGCTAACACGATTAACATGTTACTAACATGTTTTTAGCATGTTTCTAACATGATTAGCATGCTGCTAGCATTATTAGCAAGTTGTTAGCATGGTTAGCATATTAACATGTTGTTAGCATGTTTCTAACATGATTATCATGTTACTAAAATTTGGTTAACATGGTTTAGCATTATTACCATGTTACTAGCATGTTGTTACCATGTTTCTAGTATGATTAGCATGTAACTAGCATGTTGTTAGCATTATTACCAAGGTAAAAGCATGTTGTTAGCATGATTAGCATGTTACTAGAATTTTGTTAGCATGTTTCTAACATGATTAGCATGTTACTAGCATGTTGTTAACATGCTTAGCAAGTTACTAGTATGTTTTAGCATGATTAGCATGTCACTAGCATGTTGTTAGCATGTTTCTACCATAATTAATATGTTAGTAACATGTTGCTGGCATGATTAGCAAATTACTAGCATGTCGTTAACATGATTAACGAGTTACTGGTATGTTTGTAGCATGATTAGCATGTTACTAGGATTTTGCTAGCATGATTTAGATAGCTAGATAGATTAGAAATATTAGAGTGGAAGCTTAAATTGATTGTCTTGAGTCTTGATTGAGCCTCAAGGGATTCTGGGAAGTGTTGAAGAGTGTTGGCTCATTTGAACATTCCGTCAATGTAAGTCTATGGGATTTTTGGTGGTTTTGATAGTCTGGTTTACAAAAACTGCAAGCCGGATCAGTCTGAAAAGATATAGCACACCGAGTCAGACCAGTCTGAAGGTCTGGGCCGAGTTTGGTGGTTCTAGCTTGAAATCTCTAGGAGGAGATAAATACCGAAATTTGGCTCAGAAGAAGAATAATAATCATCTTAAATAGTAGATCAGTAAGTTGGCTTTCTCAAGCACTTTTCAATTATTTTCTTTATTTCATTGAAAATAAATGCCTTTCCGATCTGATATGTGGTGTGAAAAGGCAGAAGAACGAGTTTGGCAAAAGGCAGATTCGAACTCAAACATTTTTGGGTGGAGTTAGTGTAAATAGCCTCTGCCAACAAGGAATGCTATTTGCACTTTGTGCAAATAGACACTCCAACACTTTTTCAGGTTACTCAAATGAATCAATTTCTGGCTGTACTTTTTCTTTCTGGATCAGGCCAAAGTGTTTTTATAATAATTAAAAAAACAAACAAACAAACACATGATTGACAGATCAGCTGTAACCATTCCATAGATCATCATCACATTTATGCAACTAAATTCAGCCTTTTTTTTAGGAAGTAGAGCAGCATTCCCCATTCTGTAAACACCCAGTGGTGACCAGATTCAATAGCAGCAGGCTCTCTGTATGTGATGGAGAGCTCTAATATTCACATTTGTGACTGGCAGATTACCTCAGGCATCCCCAAGCCCAAGCCCTTGTTTAATAATTCACAAGTTTACCTTTGAGAAAAAGGCTTTGTTAGAAATGCTATGGCATTCATTGGACTAAAGGTGCCAGCAGCCTTGCTCTCAGACAGATGTCAGAAAGCTTTCTGGACATAAAAACCCGTTCTGATCCCATTACTCAACAAAATGGTCACACACGCTGAAAACTGTGTCAAGAGCTGTTGAGGAGACATTAAGACAGAATGGTATTGACATGTCTCTGGAAATGTCAAAACGCTGTGTAGTTGTCCCTAATAATAATTGTGCTGAATTTTGAATGTGCTTTTTTATTGATGGTCATCTCATTTACCTCAAAACTGCCTTCTAGCTATTTCCAACTAGGTAGATGGCAGATTTCAAAACTCAATTTGTCGCATTCTTTGCAAGCTACTAGCAGACTCACACGTCAATGAATGTGGCAAACCGCTGACATGGCAGTTAGCGCTTTAGCTCGCCTGTTTGGACTGCGAGGATAAACTACTGCCAGGTTGCCGGCAAAACTTGGTCATAAAATAAACAAAACGCTTTACACTAATTTATAGTATTTCCCCAGATTTGTTTGTTTTGTTTCTGCTAATTATTGGCACTGCTTAGAGTAAGTTCAGCTGAAAACCTGACACTTGCTAAATAATTGACTAATTATGCAGCCACATACATTGTTGTTATCTACTGCATATATTCCATATTTATAAGTACAGTAAGATAATAAAACAGCCTAAGAGGGTCACAGGCGGTTCATTAGAATGGTTTAGCGAGTGTTAGTTTTATAATAGTGCTAGGTTAATATAATGCAGTAACAGGCAAATTAAGCAATTAGGCAAATGAGGCACGCAAGAGGGAAAGAAAAGATGCCACAAATGCACATATACTTTGCACTAAATTGCTGTTGGCGATGCGTAACAGGACAAAGTGAACCTTATTGATCTCACATTACTGTACTTATGGTTACTTTCATTTGTTTGTGGTATGACAAGCCATTATGTGGTTTAGAAGGAAAATTAATAATTAAAAAAAAAATTTAATAATGGAGTATAAGAGCAACCACACACTTTCCCACCGGCCTTGGTTCCAGAGGTACTACAAATGAAAACAAGAAAACACTGTGTACATATTTTATGAGTCAAAGAACTAATGACGTAATGATAATCAAAAAAAAAAAAAAAACGATGGCAACAAGAAAACATGATTGAATTACAGTCTGTAACTATATTAATAATAATAAAAAAAAAGCAAAATAAGTAACATAAGTAATAACCTTAAATATTTTTATATAAATATAAACAAGCAAATTTATAAGTAAATATATATGTGGTTATAAAGATTTATTTTTGTTTATTTTTTAAAAAAAAGATTAATATTTTCATTTAGCGAAGATGTATTATTTATCAAAAATGACAGTAAAGATATTCAAATTACTACATAAGAATTCTATTTCATCCTAAAAAATTGTATTACATTTTCCACAAAAATATCAAACTGCACAACTGTTTTTAGCACTGATTATAAGAAATGTTTATTGAGCCACAATTGGCAAATTAACATATTTGTTGTAACTGTAATGATCTTTCACAATGTTACTTTTTTGTATCTTTGATAAGATAAATGCATTAGAAAATGCATTAAAAATCCTACCAACCCCAAATTTTGAAAAGCAGTGTAGTTTGAGATTGTAGGAAGACTGGCTCAATTAAAACTAAATACTTTACACTTATTGCTACGATTTTTCACACTGACTTGTGGCTTGAACAGAAGCATACAACACCGGTTAATCTCAGAGCTCATGGTAGATCAGCCTTGACAGGTTTAAATGTTAAAAATCAATTTCACTATGGAGAAAATGAATCAGATTTTTTACTCTGGAACCCTACTGTTGCAATCTACAGCAAGAACAACAAACAAACAAACAAACAAACAAACAAACAAACAAACAAACAAACAAACAAACAAACAAACATCACCCCTCTGAATGTTCAAACCAAACTGATGCCACTGCACTCTTCTGAAACAGCTTGAAAGTCACAATAGGAAACCTGAAACCTTTGGCAGACAGTTGGCTAGAAGACATGACCCGTTTATTCTTGACAGAAATTAATTTTAAGGAAAAAAATCTTCATCTCTTTACCAACAGCAGAAATGCTGCATTCCATAAAATGTTTTTAGTAGACAGCTATGTAGAAGCAATTTCTGCTATGCCTTTGATTACAGATCTCAAGTTAGCTCTGGTTAACCAACAGCCAAAACCGGGTCAGACACTTTAAACTAGAAAAAAAACAGATGATTTAAGGTATTTTCAACATTTGTAAACATGTAGGATGCTTTTCCTTAATAAATATAATTTATTCATTCTTTCGTAGGAAATGTTATATTATTATGATTATTATTGACAAATATTTATTTATTTATTTTTAAATAATGTTATTAACCAGTATTTTTTCTATTCAAACTGGTTTCGGAACGCTAATAATACAGAGGAACGCAGGAACAGAAACGTTAACCAACTGAATTTTTTTTTTCCGTTTTCAAGCCCTGGTTATAACAAACACAATCTCACAGCAATATGCAGAGATGGGGTTTGAGACGCTCCACACAGGTCCACAGTTTGTGTGGAGCAGCATTTACTGTGAACACAGCAGCTTTGACATGCATGTACTTAACCTACGTGCACTTAAATAATTAACGCAAGAGTATCTGAAGAGTAGCGTTTGTGTATTAACAACAGAATTATTCTTTGTAATGATTTTTAAATGGGTTTTATATATAGTGTGCAGCCTAGGAAAACTGTCTAATAATGCATTTCATGGATTCTTGTCAGTGAAATGCGCCTCTTCTGGTATTTTGTCAGTTACTGGACACAAGCAAGTTGCAGTTAAGGGTTTTTTTTTTTTTTTTGTTATTCTTTTTTAAATCGAGCACTCAAATTGAATTGAGGTATCATGACAGTCCTACTCCAGTCCGTCAATTAAAGTCTTGTGAACCAAAAAGTACCATCATTAAGGCATTTTTACTTTTAACCATCGATAATCCATAATAATGATTATTCTGAAGGAACCTCTGGAATTTACTGGTGAGCATGATGTTATGTTAAATTTCTCCAAATTTGTTCAGATGAAGAAATAAACTTATCTACATATTGGATGGCCTGAGGGTGAATCTATAATAGTGAAGTCTATAACATACTTTGGTTAAAAATTCTCAATGGTAGTGCAAAACAACACCCTTTTTACCTTGCCAAAATCAGCTCTGCAAAAATCATCCTGTTCCGGTCGAGGTTGCTTTAAATGTTAATGAGCTCTGCTTGCCCCGCCCCTCTCTTCTCTCTGTAGAGTGACGAGCCTGTTTACTTTAGCCGTGTTTAGCCGCTAAACTTGCTAACTAGCAGGTTATTAGGAAAGGCAATCGCAAAGATTCATTAAAAAAAACACCTTATACTCACTTCTGCTGTAAGTGAAGCTGGATCACGAATGATTTGCACGAACATAGACTGATATATATATAGATCAGGAGGCGCATTTCATTCACAAACAAACGTAATCCACTGCATCTTCAGCGGTTCAGATGTCGGGGAGTAAATGACGACCACTATGTTCATTATTACATCCAGCAACACAACACCTCAATCGCTCAATCGGAGATATTCTTGTCTACCTTACATCCCTGCTCTGGCATCGAAACAATGGAGGTCGGACTGTTACAGCTGATCTAAAGTAAAATGCTCATGTCAATCAACTATCGTGGGAGCGGCCTCTGTTGGTGTGACGCCACACCGATAGGTATCTGAGAATAGCACAATTTGAAAAAGGGGATATTATTTTTTACAGATTAATTAAAAACCACTACATGGATTTTTTATCATTATAGGGTAGATGTGTACATATACTGCCAACACACATTAATATTCAAACAACACGTAAAAGTGAACTTTGCATCCGATGACCTCTTTAAAACAAGTTGCAGATCCTGCAGTTTTATTCAACTAATTTTAACTTGAATTTGGTCCTTGGTGAATATTAATTTTGGACCCTGCTTGACATTCACTCACTGTTACATGTAACACACCCACTGTTTTGGCAAGTTCCGGACTTTAAGATCCAAATGTTCAAAGCAAAATTAATAAGCATCACCTTCAATGCAAATGAAATGCCATCTTAATATTAAAAGCCTGGGAACAGGTCTTACACCATGATAAACCAGAATACTCCAGATCATCAAAAGAAAGTCAGGAAAGTCAGATCAGTTCTTAACAAGACAGCAGTAAAAAAAAAATGAAAGTTAAAAAAAAAAAAAAAGTTCAGCGTACTGGGGATTTTTAAAGTGAGCAGAGTTTGGACTCCCTCCATAAAGTGTGAGACAAGCACAAATCTAACATCACAGCTCCAGCACTTCAAAGCAGTGGCAGTGCCTCCCCACAGGAGTGGCCGTGGAACAGATGTCTGAGAAAAATGCTGCACAGCAATCGTTTTGTGGCCTCCAGTGACTAGTGTTTAAAAAAAAAAACTCCAGAGTAACAGACCACACGACGAAGGACACAAAGATAGCACAGTCTGAAGGTCTTGTGTGTCGTCAGCGACAAAATCCTCGGCTTATAACACTGAATTTGAAACCAAGCCTAACCTTTATTAGAAGGAAATTCTATCATGCTCTAAAATATCAATTTTTACTTATAAAATGTTTATGAGGACTTATTTATATCTATAATTATAATCTCAGAGAGGGTAAAGACAGTAGTGAGTTACTACAGACATATAAACACTGTAACGATAAATAGCCACATGTAAGTATCTTTCTCCTTGTACTTTACTGTCAGTTTTTCACAGTGCTGTCACATACACATATAGTACAGACCAAAATTAGAGAACAATCTATAAATATATAAATATTTTTCTGTAATATTGTTAATCTTCTTCACTCAAAGTTAGCTGTTGGTATATCTGTTCTACTAATGTGTTTGACAAAATATCCAAGGCATTTTAACAAAAACCTTTATTTTGTGGAAAACTCAGTGATCAAAATTAAAGAACAGTAACACTGTAGCACAAACGAATATTGCAACTTAAAGTTTAGAGGGTTACAGCTGTCAGAAATTAGTAGGAAGTGTAAAGGCCCTTGCTTTGAATGACTTCAGCACATCTGTGGCCACAGGACATCACTAGTTTCTCACACTGCGCTGATGTGATCTTGCACTCTAAAAACTTCTGGGTTAAATACAACCCAGCGCTGGGTAAAATATGGACATACCCAGCGATTGGGTTGTTTTGACTCAGCAGTTGGGTTACTACCCAGAAAGTTTGGTTAAACATTTAACCCACCCACTAGGTCAAAACAACCCAATCGCTGGGTATGTCCATATTTTACCCAGCGCTAGGTTGTTTTTAACCCAGCAGTTTTTAGAGTGTGGTCCACTCTTCTTCCACTTTCTTTCACAGTTTGCTAACTGTAGTGGGTTTCTTAGCCGTAACTTTGTCTCCAAGGATTTTCCAGAGATTTTCAATCAGGTTTAGATCAGGACTCTGGCCCGGCCATTTCATTATTTCAGTGTTCTTAGCTTCAAGGAAGTGCCTTACCCCTTTTGCAGTGTGACGGGGACACTGTCTTGCATGAAAATTGCAAGCTCATTGGGAGATGCTTGCAGGGAAGGAATTGCATGTTGCTGAAGGAGATTCTGCTAAACGTTTGCATTCACCCTACCATGCGCAGTACATGAAGCTACATAAGAGGCCAAACTCCTGCTGCCGAAAACATCCCTCAGACCATGACGCTTCCTCCACCACTTCCTCAGTTTGACACCGAACATAATGTTTCCTGAATAAACTGAACTTGCTCTCAACTGGCTGAACTAGCAAGCAATTCCAGCTGCAGTGCTGAACCGATTCCCCAGATTCTCTGCATTATCCCGTCTTCTCATGCACTTGTCTTACATGGATGAACAGTTTTTTTTGGGGGGACTTGAATTTGGGGGAAATTAATTAGTGTCATTGTAAACCTATTTGAGAACAGATTTGGAATGACCAACTTAATCTGGACAACCTCCTCTCACCTTAGAGCTTCAGTCACCTTAGAGCGACTCGCCATTTTACAATCTCAGTGAAAACTGAAGAAATGCTGCTAGTTAAATAGGGTTTTTCATATAATTAAAGAAATTAGCACCAGGTGCCAGAATAACACCAATAATTTGGAGGCATCTGTAAGTGTTCTCTAATTAGTCTCAATTAAAGTTTTTTATACTGTGCTACAGAATACAATTAATTTATGAAATATGCTAAAAAAATGCTACTAGGACTAAGCAGTGACCTTGAAATCTAGAAAATTATAGGTTGTTCTCTAATTTTCTAATTCAAAACTTTGGGGTAAGAAAGATTTTTTTTAAAGTGCTCCTATTATGTCTTTTCAAATATGACCTTTCATGCAGTTTGTCATGTAGCTGTATGTGACTATAAACTATCTACAAAGTTGTGAAGCTAACAATGCACGATAAATAAAGTTATTGTCTATCAAAAAAAAAAAAAAAAAAAAAAAAACGGTTCACAATCGCCTAAACGAGCCGTCAGGAATTCAAATCTTTTTCTGTTACGGCCATATGTCACGAAGTAACACATTTGCATAATGTCCGCCCATGTTCTACGTCGCGAACAACTTGCCCGCCCACAAGCACAGTAAAATTTCCATGTGGTTTAAGTCATGTCGAGAAGACGCTGTATCCTAAGTACAATGCGGGATTCACCAAAAGCTTGCTCTTAAAAGATGGATCAGTGCCAAGTTTTTTTGGACCGGCTTACTCCTCTAAACCTCTAACTGTAAGTGTGATTAATAATTGATGGTTGTATTTTCTAGCAATTGTTTAAAATCGTCCTATATCGCTAATGGGGGGTGAGTAAATTATCAGGACATTTTTATTCTGAAAGTGGAGTAATCCTTTAAAACTTGTTGCTCTCATGTAACATTACTCTGTATCAAGCAAAATACGTATTTAGTTGTGTGTGTGTGTGTGTGTGTGTGTTGTGTTCGCTCCACGCAGCTCGTAGGTCTCTGGCTAACCAGCTGACAGCTTTATCTGTTCACTCGCTATTGTCTAGAAATGTGTCGATGAATAGTGAATGTTTGTCGTTGTTATTACTTGAAGTATTGATAAAGAATAGAACAATATGTTGGTGTACAAGCTGCAGTGCTTAATCACTACGTTTCTGCATTGGGTTGACGCATATACTATGGCTGTTTGGCTGTTGTTGTTTACCACCGAGCTGTGGGCTAGAGTAACGGTGATGGGCGTTCCGTGTTTGAAATTCGCTGCACGTAGTAACGTTAAACCAATCACAAAAGACTGGGTCATCAGACCAATCACCGCAGATTAGTGTCACGCAAAGGAGTGGTTTGGACAAATGATTCGTTTTAACGAACCGTTTGGGAGTTGCTGAGCAAATAAGGTAAAAATAAATGCATATTATAAGACAATAAAAGTGTTTTTTGACCTTGCATGCATGTTGTTGGGGACTCCCAAAACCAAAATATGAACCTTTTATAATCCATAATAGGGGCACTTTAATTAATACTTCTGTCAGTTTAACGCATTAATTTAATTCATTAGTTATGAAAAATAACGCAATTAAAATATTTTAACGCAGTAACACGTTTTACAAAGATGATGTGGGGCAACAACTCCATAAATGAAGTTATGCCCTAAAATTCAAGATATTGGTGCAAAAATGCCCCTGTATGCATTTTGTATCGTATATATATATATATATATATATACAGGGGTTGGACAATGAAACTGAAACACTCGCCAATATAGTATTGGAGGTTTCATGGCTATATTTGCGCTGTCTGGTGCCCAATCTTCACTTATTGTACATTACACCAGTTAGAGCAGAGTGTAAAGTTTCATTATGTGCACCCAATGGTTCAAACATTGTACCTTGAAGGTAGTGCTCTGTATCAGGATAATAATGCACCAATACACACAGCAAGACTGGTGACAGACTGGTTTAATGAACATGAAAATTAAGTTGAACATCTCCCATGGCCTGCATAGTCACCAGATCTGAATATTATTGAGCCACTTTGGGGTGTTTTGGAGGAGCGAGTCAGGAAACGTTTTCCCACATCAGCATCACATAGTGACCTGGCCACTGTTCTGCAAGAGGAAAATGGCTCAAAATCCCTCTGGCTGCTTTGCAGGACTTGTATTTGTCACTCCCACGATGAAATGATGTTGTATTAGCTGCAAAAGGAGGCCCAATATCATACTAATTGTGATCTAAAACCAGGTGTTTCAGTTTCATTGTCCAACCCCTGTATATATATATATATATATATGAAATATCACAATCACACCGACAGCAAGAGGAATATGACACACTTTGCGTTTTATATTTTTGTGCTGATTTTCTCCCGATCTACCACAAGCTTAAATGTGATTTTATACAACAGTTCGGAAAATAAGCTGATATTGTGTTATATTTTAAACACAATTTTACGTGTTTTTGCTCAATTTTGCTGAGAACATATTACCTTTGAAGCCATAGCAGAATTGTTGCACATCTCCGAGCAACACAGCGGTGTTTAGTTTCCGAATGAATCCGTGTTTTAAACGAATCGTTTGAATAACTGTTTTAAAGGCCCATTCATAAAGAGAGCCATTTACTTCATTTTACAATCAGCCGTTTGAACTAATCAAATGAATGAATGAATGCATGACTCATAAAGTCATTTATCTCCACCTGCTGGCAAATTTAGTTTCTTATTTGAAGTATCATTTTATTAAACAATAATACGATAAAGGGATCATAAAAGAAGGTATTTTAAAGAGCTGTTTTGGTTACTTTTTGACTTTAATTGTATAAACAAAAAAATACTGAGATGTTTCTCAAATTATCTACTTTTATGTTCCATAATTTACGTTAGCCTCTTAGCCATCTTAAATGTTCATGTGTAATACATTTTATGTTAAATCAAATAAAATATTTCTTTCTAAAGCTACAATCTGTAATGTCTACTTGATACTTTCTCATTTAACACAAAAATAGCTTTTAAATAATCTTTTGTGGGTATTCTCACAGTTAAATTTATTTTGCGATTAATTTGATTATTAAACATCCCATAATTAATTGGATTAATGACAGCCCTAAATGTAACAGTATAAAACATTTATAAATGTCACAAATGAATTATATATATCTTGTAGCTCTATGAGAAGCAAATCACAAGCATTCCTGCTCTAGAAAATGTCCCGTCTCTGGAAAACTGATTATCTTAAGTAATATAATATTTAATCCACAATATTTTAACCATCCATCCATCTTTTCTGGCCCAATGAAATCACTGGACCTCGCGTATCATGGTATCGGAGAGCGATGCCAGTCCAATGAAACATAACGCTGCTGTTCAATCACCACAACACAAGGTTATAATGACCCTAATCGTTATTGCTCTAATGAGGTCCTATCAAAATCAATCATCATTTCTAAGCTTGTTTTCATGGCATGCTTATGAACACAATTAAATCAAAGCATTTAATTTGAATAACAAATCATATCTACCCATATACCCAAACAGGTTATGCTCAGATAGCTTATTGATATTCATTGTGTTATACAGCTGCATGTGTGGATAAAATATAAGGGTTGGACAGCTCTCCAGGCAAAGGGGATGGTGGTTTGAGAGTATAGCAGCCAAACACAACCATCAATACTACAGCTGTCTGCTCTGGGCTAATGCAAGACCTCCCAGCTTCAGACACTGATATACATTGATAGCAAAGCCCCATTACACAAAATATTACACTAAATGACCGCTGTGACACCATCATCATGGCCACATCTGAGCACCACAAGATATGATTAAGTCTGGTATTACTTACACCAGTCGCTCTCAAACAGTTTTGCTTCAAATTTCATATATATATATATATATATATATATATATATATATATATATATATATATATATATATATATATATATATATATATATATATATATACATACATATATACATATATACAATGTATATGTATATATACAAAATGTGAATAGAACGTATTTTAAATCTATAATAATTAAATAAATTTAACATTAAATAATAAATCCATTTTTACTGAACTATGCTCTCCTATCATATGTATGTAGCATTTTTTTTTTTCCTTGTTAACATTAAAATAGACCTATTTTGAAGAAACAATGTCCTACACTAAAGACAAGAAGATTTTCATTCTTACTTCTATTATTAGACAACAATGGAAACTGGGCAATTACTTAATCGCTCAGCACATTAGCACAATTCACCAGTCGAATTCAGATACTTTGGGAAAATTAGGTCAGCCACAGTAATTCATCCTTGACCAACTGAGCTTTGAGCAGAGATGGGAAGTAACTAAGTACAAACACTTCGTTACTGTACTTAAGTAGATTTTTCTGGTATCAGTACTTTACTTCACTATTTATTTTCCTGACTACTTTTCTTTTACTCCTTACATTTTTACACAAATATCTGCACTTTCTACTTCTTACATTTTCAAACCAGGCTCGTTACACTCTTAAAAATAAAGGTGCTTCATGATGCCATAGAAGAACCTTTTTTGTTTTAAGGGGTCATCGGATGGCCATTTTCCACAAGTTGGTATGATTTCTTTAGGGTCTTAATGAAAAGTCTCTAATATACTTTGATTAAAAATTCTCAATGGTTTTGTAAAACAACACCCTTTTTACCTTGTCAAAATGAGCTCTGCAAAAATCGTCTCATTCTAGGGGGTTGTTCCTTCAAATGCAAATGAGCTCTGCTTGCCCCGCCCCTCTCTTCTCTATGTGGCATGACGAGCTTGTTTACTTTAGCCGCATTTAGCCGTTAAACTTTCTAACTACCACGTTATAAGGAAAGGCGATCGCAAAGATTCATTAAAAAATGCTTATACACACTTCTGCTTTAAGTGAAGCTGGATCACGAATGATTTGCACGAACATAGACGGATATATAAGTAGATCGGGAGGCACATTCCTTTCACAAACAAACATAATCCTCTGCATCTTCAGCGGCTCAGATGTCGGGAGTAAGTGACGACCATTATGTTCATTATTACATCCAGCAAGACAACACCTCAATCGCTCAAACTGAGATATTCTTGTCTAACTTACAACCCTGCTTTGGCATCGAAACAAGGAAAGTTACTGGACTGTGACAGCTGGTCTGAGGTAAGAGCTCATGTCAATCAACTATCGTGGGTGCGGCTCAGGCATCTGAGAATGGCTCGATTTGAAAAAGGGGATATTATTTTTACAGATTAATTAAAAACCACTGCATGGATTCTTATCATTATAGGGTAAATTTGTACATACACTGCCAACACACATTAATGTTCAAACAACATGAAAAAGTGAAGTTTGCATCCGTTGACCCCTTTAAATGGTTCCATAAAGAACCTTTAACATCTGAAGAACTTTTCTGTTTCACAAAAGGTTCTTTGTGGCGAAAGAATGTTCTTCAGATTATAAAAAGATGGTTCTTTAAAGAACCTTTGACTGAATGGTTCTTTGTGGATCCAAAAATGGTTCCTCTATGGCATCACTTGAAGAACCTTTTGAAGCACCTTTATTTTTAAGAGTGTACTTTAGTTTCAATTTTGTGGATCACCTTTCAATAACAAATCTCTAAATCATGAATCGGTTAGTCTGTACTGGCAACACGATTCACGTCGTGCACGCTCCACGTCTCCGCCAAGCGGTTTTTATCAGAATAATCAATGCGAGTAAATGGAGTGGATCAGTGAGGCAAAACTATTGACCTGTTCAGGACTTCAAGTGCAGGTTAGTCTCATCTATAAATAGGCTACTGTAAGTTTTGCATTTGTTTACTTAGTTAAGTGCTAGCAACTCTTAGCAGTAGCCAGAGGATTAATAATAGCTACTGTAAACTAAACTAACTTAATTACTATCATCACTCAAAATACTGTGTGCTAAAGGACATCATTATTATCTACTGTAAATTTACAGTAGTAATTTAGCAAACAAATGTTATAAGACATAATTTTATAATATGTTTAGAGGCAGCTAGGGCAGATAACAACACAACCTTTACGACAATTAAAACCAAAAACCATGGATACTGTAGTCAAAGCATGGTAACCACAAATTAACTATGGTTTTGCTACACTAACCATAGACTATAAAACCATGAACCTTAGACCATGAAATCTAAATGTAAATGACTCTACCAAAAAAATTTACTCATGATAATGCAATAAAATGTACAGTATTAGAATTTTTTTCTGTAAATATATTGTCATGATGTAATTATTCTACTAATTTTGACATTTAAGCAATTTAGAAAATATTGTTTTATTAAATCTATAGTATTTAAGTCATTTTACAATAAAACAACACATGGTCATCATGTGATATTATAAACTGAACTAAAATAATATTATTGCAAACCGAATGCAATGAGGTGGTTATTTTGCAAGAAGGTGGAGACAGTTCTGTTCATAAAAGTAGATGGCTGATGGGAAAAGGGACAGGTACAAGAAAATTAGTGAAAAAAAAAGTAAACACACACAAAGTGAGATGCAGAGAAATATCATGGAAAATGAAGGTGCAGTTCAAGAGAGAACCTTTAATTATTTTGATCGGCCCCAGCCTAAGGTTTTATATCTTTTTTAAATGTGATGACCATACAAAAAATAGGGTTTTCCGTGATTTCAGAATTTGTTGTCAATGAATAGGATGGGCTGGATGAATGTGAGAAGTCCTGCCCTGTTCTACATAGTGGTTGTTCAGTCTTGATACATTAGCTAACAAAATTTTAAATATAAGTTATTTTGTATTAATGTTAGGGCTGTCAAACGATTAATCGTGATTAATCGCATACAAAATAAAAGTTTGAGTTTGCCTAATATATGTGTGTGTACTGTGTGTTATTATTATATATATATAAATACAAACACATTCATGTATATATTTAAGAAATATTTACAAGTATATGTATTTATTATAATTTTTATATAATTTCTATTATATATAAATAAAAATATTTTGTACATAAATAACATATTTCTCTTAAATTGATACATTAATTTGTGTGTATTTATATATGCATAATAATTACACACACTACACACACATTTATTAGGCAAACTCAAACTTTTATTTTGTATGCGATTAATCGTGATTAATCGTTTGACAGCCCTAATTAATGTGTCAATATGACATGAGGTCCAGTTACCAGTGTGACACTAAAACAGGCTGTAGTAATGGGTACTTTTTACTTAAGTACATGTCAAAGCTCATACTTCTTTACTTTAACTTGAGGAAAAAAG
This sequence comes from Cirrhinus mrigala, assembly GCA_036247105.1. Lineage (NCBI taxonomy): Eukaryota > Metazoa > Chordata > Actinopteri > Cypriniformes > Cyprinidae > Cirrhinus > Cirrhinus mrigala. The sequence continues at coordinate 12,997,182 of CM070017.1, read as the reverse complement.
TATAATCAGTACTTCTACTTTTACCAGAGTATTTTTAAACATGAGCATCTGTACTTCTACTTAAGTGAAGGATGTGTGTACTTTTGCCATCTCTGGCTTTGAGAGACACAAAAACATTTTGCATTCTTATCTGTGTTGAGCACTCACACTCTGGGATTGCACGTTTAATATCTTCATTCGTTTCTGATTGCCTGTTGATTCGTGAATGTTTATCCTTCGGTTCTAATGCTTTGAACTTCTAACTGCCCCTCATTAAAAGGATGTTCAGAACAGTCAGTGTTTGCGCCTGCATAAATAATTCCAGCATTTTACATTTTCAAGCTGATGGCCGCATTGGGATATTGTGTTGACTTCTGGTTGGCCCTTCAGGACAAAAGAAAATTACTCACACTGCAGAACTTCCCTGCCCAAGACAGAAGCCAACTGGGAGCGCAGACACGAGCACAGCTATGAACTACTGCAAAGTAATCTTCTTGCCACTGTGTTGTTTAATGCCTGAGAATATAAATAAGTTCAAACCATGCCAAGTTTTACAGATCCGATCATAAAGTAGCATTTCATCCCCCCTGCTGTTAAATTGAACTTAATCACAGTTCACGCAAATAATTGAGAACCACAGTTTTTTTTTTATACTATTTTGTGTTTCTTCTTTCATCATATTAGATCCACCAATCTCTTAAACACAGGAGCATCAAATGATAACGATATGTTCACACAAGCTCCACTTTAAACATTTTCAAAAACGTATCAAAATAAAAAGCAAGTAATTGCGACTCTTTCTCTCGCAGCTTGCTTTCTTTTCTCTCAATTGCGAGTTTACATTTGAAATGCATGATACAAACTAGCAATTCTGAGAAATAAAGTCAGAATTGTGAGATACAAATTCACAATTTTTTTTGCTTTTATTAAGACAGGACAGATCAGAAGTGACAGGAAGTGAAGTGGGAGAGAGAGAGATGGGGGTGGGATCAGGAAAGGTCCTCGAGTCGGGATTCGAACACGAGACGTCGATATAAATTCATAATTACAACTTTTTTTCTCAAAATTGCGAGATTATATATTGCAATTCTGACTTCATAACAGGCAGCTGCGAGTAATTTAGCCAGATTTGTGAAACATTACTCACATTTGCAAGTTTATATTGTACAATTCTGAATTGCGGGAAAAAAGTCAGAATTACAAGATACAAACTCCCATTTGCGAGAAAAAAAGTCAGAATTCTGAGTTTATATCCCACTATTCTGACTTTATTTCTTGCAATTGTGAGTTTATCTCAAAATTCTTGGAAAAAAGTCAGAATTATGAGATACAAACTCCCATTTGCAAGAAAAAAAGTCAGACTTGCGAGATACAAACTCCCATTTGGGAGAAAAAAAATCTGAATTCTGAGCTTACATCCTGCTATTCTGACTTTATTCCTCACGATTGCGAGTTTATATCATGCAATTCCAAAAGAAAAAGTCAGAATTAGTTTATATCCCGCTATTCTAATTTTATTTCTTGCAATTGCGAGTTTATATTACACAATTCTGAGAACAAAGTCAGAATTAGTTTATATCCCGCTATTCTAATTTTATTTCTCGCAGTTGCGAGTTTATATCATGCAACTGTCCGAAAAAAGTCAGAATTAGTTTATATCCTGCTATTCTAATTTTATTTCTCGCAGTTGCAAGTTTATATCATGTAAATGTAAGAAAAAAATCAGAATTAGTTTATATTCTGCTATTCTAATTTTATTTCTCGCAATTGCAAGTTTATATCACATAATTCTGAGAACAAAGTCAGAATTAGTTTATATCCCGCTATTCTAATTTTATTTCTCGCAGTTGCGAGTTTCTATCATGCAATAATAAGAAAAAAGTCAGAATTAGTTTGTATTCTGCTTTTCTAATTTAATTTCTCGGAATTGTGAGTTTATATTACGCAATTCTGAGAAAAAAGTCAGAATTAGTTTATATCCCGTTATTATAATTTTATTTCTTGCAGTTGCGAGTTTATATCATGCAATTGTAAGAAAAAAGTCAGAATTAGTTTATATCCCACTATTCTAATTTAATTTCTCACAACTGTGAGTTTATATTACGCAATTCTGAGAAAAAAAGCTATTAGTTTATATTCCGCTATTCTAATTTTATTTTCTTGCAATTACGAATTTATATCACACAATTCTGAGAACAAAGTCAGAATTAGTTTATATCCCGCTATTCTAATTTTATTTCTCGCAGTTGCAAATGTAACTGAGATGTAAACTCACAGTTGTGAGGATAAAAGACAGAATTGTGAGATAAAAAACTCGCATCTAACTTTTTTTTTTACATTTTTTTTTACATTTTTTATTCAGCGACAGAAATGGGCTTCCATATCAAAGCCATAAATGAAGTTTTGCAATTTTTCTAGTCTATCATTTCATTACCTAACCCGCCTTCATGAATAACACACGCTAAAGAGTTATAAATGTAAAAAGCAGGCCCAGTTTAAAATCACCCACTCATGGGTGCTGTTTTGGAAGCATTGGCCCAGTCCTGCGGCTGGCTCTGGCTCCCATGTCCATTAAAGGTCACCAAAAGTCAAGTTTTCATTCGCTTCTTTTGTCCTCTCTCCCCATTAAATCCGAAAATTGTTTAATCCAGCAGGGCAATGAAATTAACCTTTTCACCCGCCAGCCCGTGCATCAGCGCCTGGAAGGCAAATCGCATTTTTAAACTGGATAAAGAAGGCCTGACTCTCCCTAGACCTGTTAACCTCACACATTCGAAGGGTTCATTACTCAAAGGCCATAGATTTGTGCCTTGCTAAAATAAGAATTGTATAAAAAAAGCAGTTTTGTTAGCTTAATTTAGATGTCACTTACAGAGCATTGTCTCGGGCATCCAGAAACGATACTTTACAACTCAGAAAATGTAGAGCCACAGACACCGTCCAGTATTAATTAAACTCAAAGGACTGAAACTAAAAGAAAAGACTCTGAAAGGACACGCTGACATTTAGTAGCCAATGCTGCAGCTATTAGGTTGTTTTCACTCTAGGTTCGATTGATTAGTCCAGAGTTCGATTCCACCTGTTTCTTTTAAAACTCTATTATTTGAATCGGAACCGTGGAACATTTCCATTATCAATGCGAGTCCGCTGTGATTACTAGCAGCTGCTGTTTACCACAGTAACTAGGTAAAGACTCAGGAGGAGAAAACGCCTGTTTCACTCTGTTATTGAAGTATTTGTCCCTTTGGATTTACTGCCACAACTTCACACAGCACTCGATTCTGTCTGCCGCAGATATGAGCAGCTCTATGAAGAGGAGAATTTATATGGAAACACTCCATTTTAGTTTAATAATTGCAAGCATGCAAAAACGCAAATTATGGCGGTTCACGCAAACTTGTGTCACCAACTTGAACCCAATGTGAAATCCATGTTTGGGAATCTTTCACCCTCAAGCAATGAAAATGAAAAACGGTATATGTGACCAAACCTTTAGATTATATGCATTACCCAGTGTACCACTGGAACACCTTAAAGACATCGTTGAACATCAATCTTCTTTCACGACTATAATTAGAGGATAAGGGAGAAAAAAGAACCATAAAACACTGGCAAAGGACAAAGTGCTAGCCTAAACTATGGAATCAATATGGAATCGATGTTTCTTTATCCACAAGAATTCAGAAACTTTCTTCAGATTTACTCTCTGAATACAAATGGTGATAACCCAAGTTGTCTTTTCTCCTCAGCAGTGCTTTCTTTTATTCAGCGACGGGGGTTAATGCCCGCCCATGCAGCAAATGTAGGACTTTGCAGTTTTAAATGGGAGATACACAGCCCCAAGTCTCTATCTAATGCCAATTGAATTTCTATTGATTCTTGTGTGCTCGGTATGTAGCAAAACGCCCTGGCGGAGTGCAGTCGATTGAACAGAAATACCCGTTTTACCACCATGTTCAATTCCAGCTGAAATGACACTTAGCCAGGCGGATATGTAGCCGGTGAGGTTATTCATGTTTGAAGGAACCGAGTTAGCCCGTATCAGGTGGTCCTCCCTTCACCTACCAAAAGAAAATGGTAACAATTTATTGTAGCACTGGAGTCTGAAAGTTCAGGGTACATCCATTTGGCGTGAACGTCAGCTCTAATGAAACATGTTGCAATGTGAGCAGTCAAGCCTGGCAGGGGCTAAAGCTCACCCGCTTCATGTGCGCCACAACCGCTTTAATAAAGCGACCAGGAATGTGATATTTTTCCCCTAAAGCCAACCGTCAAATTTCGACACTGAACTAAAATTTCATGTAACGTGATGATGGAATGGCAACAAGCATCTGGCAGATAATCTACGGCTATTGCATTTCTCTTCTCATTAATTTCCATCCAAATGGGCCATTATGGTATAGCCCTGCTAGCAAATTAGGTCACATGTAAATTGCCATTTAAATAGCTGCTCTAATGAGAACTACGTCCAGTGAAATGGGCTCAGAACTTCAGTTTCTGGCGTTGTTAACTAAACTATGAAGACTTGGTCTATATAAGCAAGTATTTTACAGTGTGTTCATCAGTTTTATTTTGGCTGCATATCACTTGTAACATCCCTAGAAATATTTTCTCCTTGAAGGCAACTTTATGTCTTTGTGGAGTTGTTTCCGGATGTCATTTGCTGAACAGTGGTAAATATCAGACTGCATTAAGATAATGAATTCCAGACAGCTTAGCGGTGGATTATCACTTCTTTCCCCCGACGTCATCAAAAACAAATGTGTACTTCAAAACAGATTACAGTCATTTATAATGCAATTGTAAATGAAGAAAAAAAATGATACTGGTTCCAATGGCTTCACTCATGAAAACAAAAGGTTCTTTATTGGCATTGATAGTTCCATTAAGAGCCCTGAACATCCATGAAACCTTTCAAATGCAGAAAAGGTTCTATATATTTGGGAAAAAATAAATAAAAATCTTTAGATTTTAAAAATGTTCTTCAAAATGGTTCTTTTAAAAACTTACCGAAAGGTTCTTTGGGGAACCAAAAATGGTTCTTACAAAACGGACAGTTTCGGTCCTTGATTCTGATTGGCTGAGCCACATTCTAAGCTGTGTAAATTACTCTACAAACATACACCTTTGTTTACGTCTGTGTGTTGCTCGGCAACCGCTTTGTTGCAACCACAAAAGTTTCGAGGAACTACACTGTTAGGCGGAAGAATAATGTTTTCATTAATTTCATTTCACTTTATTTCCTCTGTTTTATTTAGTGAAGCCTTACTACTTATGTGGAATAACCGTTTTATAAAAGCAATAAGCCCCATGAAGACGTGGTTTACAGTGAATTTATAACAGCTAATCTTTTTCGCGTCATGCCTAACAACGCCCGTAGCTGTTATAAATTCACTGCAAAACCACGGCTTCTTGGGGCTTATTGCTTTACTCTATGCCTTCACTGCAAAAACACCCCTTTGTAGCCTTTATTTTTAAGAATGTTTTTTTTTTTTTTAAAGCTATAGTTTACCCAACAATAGAAGTACTGCCATAATTAGGGCCCTATAAAATCCATTTTATTACTTTCCAAATTCAGTTTTATTTTTCTCCAAAAACAGTTTTTTCCGTTTTGATTTTTTCTAGACTCTGTTTTAATGGTTAAGTTAAAAAATTTTTTTTATCAAAAATCATGTCTAATTAATTGAATTCACGAAACCAACACAATTTACCAGTAATTTATTAAAAGTTTCACAAAAAATTCATTTTTAAGGCTGTATGAAATTTGTTTTACCAAATTCTGTGTTTTCCATTCCTTTTCTGGATTCCATTTTAATGGTTTCATTACATTTTAATAATCAAAAGCATGCCTAATTAATTGATTTTATAAAAAAAAATTATTTATTATTATTTTATTTATTTCTTTTTTCCCCCAGAAATCATTTTTCTAGTAAACATTCCTCAAAAATAATGTTTTCATAACAATTTTATTAGTAGTAGTACTATCATTAAATTAAGTAATATATTTCTGTCACAGTTTCTTCAAGTTAAACCAAACTTTCATTTTGACAGGTTGCTGTGAAGACCTTTAAATTTCTGTTTGTATATGATATGACAACAATTTTTGAATGAAGTGACTCTCAGAGCAGTTCTGGAGATTGTTTATGCAGAGGTTAAAAACACAGCGAGCGTCACATGCGCTTTAGTATGTGTGTAGTAAACAAAACCGCGCATCTGCGCCATTCATTCACACAGAGACGCAGAACCTGCAGGATTTATATTTGAATAGCCTTTTTGCAGCTTAATATTCACAGAAACTAGTCCATATAGCAAATTCCAATAGCAATTATTGACATTGGCATTACAGAGTACAGTAAATTCCATTTTTATGACTGGATTCCATGATTCCGTCCGCGTTTTCCGCATCGTGGAAATCATAGGGCCCTACATCATTCACTCACTCTTATTTTGTTCAAGCGAACATCTGAATATAAAATCTCACATTTATTTTATCCTTACAATAGAGGAAAAAGCTTTTATACAGGTTTGAAATTAAATGAGGGTAAGTAAATGACAAAATTATTTTTAGGTGAACTTTTTAATATCCGTGATGCACTCTGTTATGACTGTAGATCAGATTAGAAGAAAATATATGGCCAGTATTAGTGATTTTCTGTACTCATACAGACATTTCACTGCACTAAGTGAAATACAGCACATACAGTATATAGCAGATATAATCCACCATCCAAAAAAAAAAGGCCCAAGCTGTTGTGCATCCTGATTTCCAGTAACTCTATGAGTAACATGACTGACCCCGGCATCTTACACTGATTCATTCTCATCCACTGACTCTACTGTAATCTTTTTAAAGGCATTTAGTCACGCTCGCTGAGTCTGCACTTCCTTTAAAAGGCATCACTTTCTAGGAGTGATGATTGGGGTCCTCAACATGCTTCAGCTAAAGACCATGTTTTACCGCATTAGTACATTATATCAATGAGAAAATGAGTAATGCCCTACATACATTAACAAATCAGAATCATGCGTCGAATCATTAGTATTTTACAGCATGATCAGCCAGACGGCAGCTAGTTAGAACCCTCCGCGCAAATAGTTAATTTAATCAGGCCTAAATAGGAGGAATTAGTCTTGAAATGCCCCTTTTTTCTCGGCAGGACTAATCACTCCATCATGGTGAAAATGGGAATATTAAGGCCGTTTTCTGTAAGCCTATAAAGTTACAGAAAAGGACTGACTAATACAGCAAGAAATGGGATTTTGTAAAACAGCAGCTCTGCATAAGAGTGCTGCCTTGGTCTTTTTCCCAGGTGAATGAAGTCATGCTCCAGGGCCTTTCGGGTTCTCTGTTTATAATAGATATGCCAGAGCTTCTCACTAAAATTATTCATCACAGTTTTCTCTGCAGCTTTGTACACATGAAAGAAAAATAGTGGGGACTATGCAGTGCTCCATTTAAAATACAAAAGCTGAAGAAAGACAGCTTTAAAAAAAAAAAAATGTATAGGGCAATTGTGCAAAGACGCTTTAAAGCAAAACTTTTAATAGAAAATATTTAATTTTGTTCATAATATATCACCATAATGTGCACTGTTGGGGAAGCCACTTTAAAACTATAGCTTTCTAAGCTACTCATAATTTAAAGTAGGTCAACTACAGTCAAGCTACTCCCTTTAAAAAAGCAAAAAAAAAAAAAAAAAAAGCACAAAGCCCAGACCTGAACCTCTATTCAATACCTTTGGGAAAAACTGGAACAGCAAGACAGATTCTAACTCCATACACCAGTGCCTGACCTCGCTGACACTCTTGTGTCTTTGAACATTTAATTTCAAAAGCACGGCAAAAAGCATTAATCCCTCCGTTTGCTGCTATAAAAGCTCTAGTTCTTCTGGGAAGGCCTTCAACTAGATGTTGGAACACAGAAGCAGGGATTTGCTCTCATTCAGATTGAAGAGCATCAGCGAGGTCAGGCATTTCAAAGGTGTTCAGTGGTGTTCGGGTCTGGGCTTTGTGCAGGCCATTCAAGTTCTTCCAATATCTATTCACCCCTCACAGAAATGACTGGAATTGCAAAACGTTTCGAAGAGGGTGTCCACTTTTGGCCATAGAGTACATCATAGAAGACAGAACGTAAATTATCGCTGTGGCTGTGAGACAATGCATTGAAGAGTTTTGTCAAGATGAATTACTGTCATGTTACAAAAAATGTATTTAATTTTAATTACCACTTTTTAAGTAGTTACTCCCCAAAGCTTACAACTAGAACTGACAAAATATGGCAGGTGACCAAATAACTGGCATTCCAAAGGTTTCCTAATGTAAAAGTCCAATGAGATTTTACCCTACTTAATACAAAGGCCAATCAGGGTGAAAATGGCTCAATACAATTAGCTAGCTTTGCAAGAGAGGACCATTTCTTGCAAGACACAATATCATTATAAGCTTAAAGCAAGATGTTGGATCACTTTGAAAGAGCTGAGTTGAGAAGGGCAGGGTAGGTACTACAGATGTCGGTGTTTTGTTCACACAAAAATGAAATACTGTCACTATTGACTCAACCTCATGTTGTTCCAGATCAGCAGGACTTTCTTTCATCCATGGTGCACAGAAGAAGCGAGTTGGATCAACTGATTCATTGAAAATATGTTTTAAGGCTGCATTTACACTGCAAGTCTTAATGCACAGATCCAACCTTTTGACTATTTTTGATTTTTTGGCCCGCCTGTTTACATTCACTTTAGATACGACTGGTATCCGATATCTGTGTTTACATTCATTCCCATCCAAAATGATTCTCAGTGATCGCTTTACTATGCACATGATAGACCCTTGGGTTTTGAATGACCGTGCTATGAAAATTATTTGTATAATTTACGTTGAGTGGTCTTATTATTTTGTTATTTAAAATACAGTAAATCGTTAAACATTTCTTTGTCCTACACTGTAAAAAAAACAATTTGCTGAGTCAATTTAAAACAATTTGTAACATGGCTGGCTTAAAATTTTAAGTTCAGTCAACTCAAAAAAAACGTTTATTCAACTTGAAATGTTAAATTATACTAAGTGACAACTTAGTTATTTGAGTTGAATCAACTTAAAATTTTAAGGCAGCTGGGTTACTTACCCATCTGTTAAGTTTAGCAAACACAAATATCTAAGTTGTTACTTAGTACAACTTAACATTTCAAGTTGAATAAACTTATTTTAGTTGACTGAACTTAAATTAAGGCAGCAGGGTAACATTATTTTAAGCGGACCCAACAAATTGTGTTTTTTTATTTTTTACAGTGTACATGATGGACCTGTTGTTATAAAAGCTGCAGTGTTTTGTTTTTTTTTGTTATTTTTTGAGCTAAATCTCAAAATTGTCCTATGGTGTGACTGTCTCAAGCATGGTGCAATAAATTACAACTTTTATAAATTAAAAAGAAAAGCTTAAAAATAAATAAATAAAAAAACCTTCAAGCATGATTGTACAAGTGTCTATTTTAGCAAATAGCAATCATCCATATATTTCTGAAAGTGTAGGAACTTGATACACTTTGTCTCTGAAAACCATGTCCTATGGTGTGACACCATATCCTGATTTTAAATCGGCCAATTCCAGAGAAAACACTAATTAGTTGAAGGACCCCATACATGATCATGTTACTGAAACCTCTTGTCAAGCCAATGACATGTGCATATGGTCAATTTTTATCTCAGAATTGTTTAAACATATAACTTTTTTGGAACCACTATAAAAGTGTTACGTTTTGTTGTCCTTTGGTGTGACACCCCTAAATTATATTCTTTATTTAAAAACTGTATGTTAAACTATGTAATTATGGAAAATTATGCAAATGTGTCTTGCTAATTGCTAATGATAGGTTAGCTCGGAATAGCAAGGTCATTAATTGACACAAAAGGCTGAAACGTCCTATCGTGTGACAGAAATTGTCCTCCGGTGTGACGCCTTTTAAAGAGACAAGGTCTCTTTAAGAAGCATTTTAAATAATTAAATGAGATTTCTTTAAAACCTTTTTTTTCTTTTTTGATCATTTCCAGTGTTCTTAAATACAATAATTACATAAATTAAAATATTTTCCTGATGTTTTTGCAGAAAACTTTTACTGTTATAAAGTGTTCTGAAAACAAGTATAAAATGTGATACTTTGTTTTTCAGACAGAAAGAATTGAGGGATAGAAATTAGTGGAATTAGTGTTGATATTGCTTGCATCAAAATTAAACATTCTTTCTCCTTTGACATGTTCAAAATTAAATTATTAAGTTATTTTAATAACTACCATTTCTGTCCTTTAGTGTGCCGTAATGTCCTATGGTGTGACACACATAAAAGAGCCACAGATTTGTTTTTATCTCAAAATATCTTTAAAAAACAGTAGGGTATTGCAATAGGATAGACAGAAATATCACTCATCTTAATGAATGGTAAAATAGTATAATTTTCAGCAGTTTTGAACGGATGACAGCAAAGTTTGTCTTGTTGTCAAAGTTTGTTTTGAAATTGTCCAACCAGTCACGGGGAAAAAATTATGTTAATTATACTTTCATATTAAATAAATAACACTATATGAAAATAACCTGAAAACAGGCTAGACTAATCATAGTTAGCGTTTTGTAAAAAAGAGAATCAATTAAAATCAAGAAATCAATCTTTTTTAACCCAACAACCAAAAAAAAAAACATGGAAAACAATTTTCTTCTTTCGTGTATAGAGAGAAGTAGCATAGAGATGAGCAAATGATGACAATTTTCATTTGTGGTGAACTATCCCTTTAAGCAGTGCTTATTTTAGCCTCTAAAAACAGCTTCTGCATGTTCACATAGCTCATTACTGCTCCATAAAGCAGTCTCTGACATCAAATGCGGCTGTTTGAAGGCCAGAGAGATTTACTTGGCAGTTATTTCCATCACTTAGCGGGTTTAACACATACCCCAATAAGATTTATAAAGTTACAGCACAAAAATAAAGTGCTGACCCACAGTATGTCTCCGAGGAAATGTTCTGCTATATCTCTGTGATATCAGAAGATGAGTTTGTATTCAAACAGCAATGACAGCCCAAAAGCACCGGACAGGATGGATGGCCGGGCTGATAAGACCTCTGCTGGCTCGTCTATCTGACGGCGCTGTGCTCACATACTGCTTCAGCTGTTTTTACGGAAATATTGTCGTGCTCCAAATCATATCACAGCCCAACACGAGCAAAGTATTGCACCGTAAAGATAAACAATGTATGGCTAAATGGATTTAGGTCATTTCTAAAAATGAAAATGATTTCGTTTACTCGCCCTCACGTCGCTTCAAGCCCCTTGCAAAATTCTTCTTTTGTTTGGAACAACACAAGGGTGAATAAATGATGACAGAAGTTTCATTTTTGGGTGAAATATTTCTTTAATCTGGGACGAATGTCTAATGCTCACTGTGTTTTTAACCAGGCTGGCCTACCGCTGAGCTGAAAAGAATTTTATAAGGCAAATTAGAAAGAATATGAAAGAATATTACAAAACAGTCATCATACATGGCTCTTAGCAGATTTTCTGCTTCTCTGTGCTGTTGGATTTCGCTTTTATGATTCAAACGCAGGAGTCATTTTTGCAGTCTGAGAGAAAAACATGATCAGCACCGGCTCGCTTGCGGTTTCATAACAGCTAATGCTCACACGATTTAAGCTCATTGTTCCGCCGTTCTTTGAGATTACATCCAGCCTGGATGAATCAATACAGTAATATTGCATTTATTCGTCAAATCCCTTTGTTAGGGAATGCTTTTCACACGTCGGCCTAATGCTGCTGTCCCTCTGTGAAGAAAAAAAATGAGGCAGGGACGGGGAAAAAAAACCAATGGGGGGGGGTGGGGTGCAGTACGCATTCATCCCGCCATTTCCTGTCACCTTATCTCTAGCTTGTCTTTGTTCCCGTCATTTATACACTTCCCAAAGGCATCCAGCAGCCCTGACCTCACTTCCTGTGCTGCTTCCTGTAGACCTACAGGCCTCAAAACAGGTGAGGAACACTGGGATGTCAGGGGGAAAAACAAGCTTAGTACTGTATTTGGTTACTAAATACACACCGTTTACTATTTTTTAAAACTAGTAAGTGAAATAGGAGACATTTTTACAGAGCCCCATACATAACATGAATTAAAAAGAGGGGAAAAAAGTTACATATATAGTTATAAATATAAGAATGTGTTCCCATCAGTGTCAGAAATGTTATTTTTCCACTAAGGGAAATATTTGCCTTCTGGGATCGATTTCTAGGAGCATTTTTTTATCTTTGTAAGGGCAAATTGTAGCATTATTTTATTAAATGTGTCTGTGTATTTATACAAGTACAGTTGAAGTCAAAAGTTTACACACACCTTGCAGAATCTGCAAAATGTTATGGGATAATACAAAATGCATGTTATTTTTTTTATTTAGTATTGACCTGAATGAGATATTTCACATAAAATGTTTACATATAATTCACAAGAGAAAATAGTACTTAAATTTATCAAAACGAAACAGTCCAAAAGTTTACATACACTTGATTCTTAATACCGTGTTGTTACCTGAATGATCCACAGCTGTGTTTGTTTGTTTAGTGATAGTTGTTCATGAGTTCCTTTTTGTTTGTCCTGAACAGTTAAACTGCCCGCTGTTCTTCAGAAAAATCCCTCAGGTCACACAAATGCTTTGGTTTTTCAGCATTTTTGCATATTTGAACCCTATCCAATGATTTTGAGACCCATCTATTCACACTGAGGACAACTGAGAGACTCGTATGCAACTATTATAGAAGTTTCAAACGCTCACTGATGCTTCAGAAGGAAACGCAATGCATTAAGAGTCGGGGGTGAAAACTTTTGGAATTTGAAGATCAGGGTAAATTTAACTTATTTTGTCTTCTGGGGAACATGTAAGTATCTTCTGTAGCTTCTGAAGGGCTGTACTAAATGAAAAAAAAAAAAATTATATTTAGGCAAAATAAGAAAAATGTACATCCTCATTCCATTCAAAAGTTTGACCACAGATAAGTCAGCTTAGAGCGGAAATGCCACCAAAATAATCAAAAATGCACCCAAATTCAAGATAAGTGGGCAAAAAAATGGCACTGGACAATTAAACTAAATCTGTTACGACTGTTATGATGATTAATACTTTAATTAATACTTTTATTTCGCAAGGATGCTTTTAAATGATCCGAAATGATGATAAATACATTTATAATGTTACAAAAGATTTCTATTTCAGATAAATTCTGTTCTTCTAAACTTTATATTCATCAAAGAAATCTGGAAAAAAAAAAAAAAAAAAAAAAAAAAAACTCTACTCAGCTGTTTTCAACATAATAATAATAAATGTTTTTTGAGCAGCAACTCTGAGTATTAGAATGATTTCTGAAGGATCATGTGACTGGAGTAACGATGCTAAAAATTCAGCTATGAAATCACAGGAATAAATTACATATTAAAAAATATTCAACTGGAAAACAGCTCTTTTAAATAGTAAAAATACGTAAAACAATTTACTGGATTTGCTGTACTTTGAATCAAATAAATGCAGGCTCTGTGAATAGAAGAATTAAAAAAACATTTAAAAAACATTTAAAATCATACTGTTCAAAAGCTTTTGACTGGTAGTGTATAAAAATATTGTATTTGTTCCCCGCATGTCATGTGTGGGGCTCACATTATTCCATATTCTATTTATTTTTTCTATTAGTATTATTTTTTTCTATAAATGTTTGGAATTGCGTACTAACATACATGCACACTAACTACCATTTCTATTTTATCACACAGGAAACGAAGACAAGCTGAGCGAGTAGTTAGTATGCAAGCACATGAGCATGTAATTCCAAACAGCCCTTGACTCTCGTTGGGTTAAAAAGCGATCTCAAGCGATTTGAAAAGACGATCGTTTGCACCAGCTGGTAAAAGCGCGTGGCCAGTGCTGAACTTCCTGCCTCTGCTTTGAATTTGAGCTGTATGTGTATGTGTGTGGAGAGTGGGCTGTTTTCAGAGTCATTAGCAGGTGCTCCAAGCATACAGACAGTCTCTGCATGAGGCTTTCCCCAGGAAGCCAAAGATGAAATGGCACAAATAATGAGGGGCATTATCAATCACTGGCAGGAGGTTGCTTACTCACATGCACACGAGATGAGAGAGCAAGAGAGAGAGAGAGAAATCGCTGTTTTATTTAAACGTTCAAGGAAGCTTGACATTGGGGACAGCAGTGCTGTGGGTAAAACCAGCAGGAGCCCTACAGGATAAAACCATATTACCAAGTCTATCTTACGGCAAGGCAAACAGGTTAAACAGCCTATGGAGCCACGCTAAAAGCCTTAACGCACTTCCCAGCAGCACTCAGATTAATTAGAACCGGATCTGTTTGCAAACCGTATCTACGAGGTCTCTTCTGCAATTCCCCATCCATCATTTTCTGGTCAACCACTGCTCAAGGAGGAAGAAACATGTGACCTACCCAAAACCAGAGCAGACAAAATTACTTCCAACCCCTCGCACCCTTCCAACTACATCATCCAGTTATGTACTTCCGAACTAGATTTCAAAGACTCATGTCAACAACAGCAACAAAACACAGGAACATCTGTCAGAAAATCCAGCTTTGCTTTCACAGGAACAAATTACATTTTAAGACATACTAAAATATATATATATTTTTTTTTAATTATATTAACTGTATTTTTGATCAAAGCATTTCTTTGATCATTCTCTTTCAAACATCAGTAAATATAAAAATAAAAACGGACATTAGAACATGAGCCATACTGCTGGTGAAAATTATGTAAGCGCTACAACCCCAACGGTCCTGACGTAATCACATGCCTGCAGAAACGAGTTCCTAAATCGAGCTGGATACGACTTAAGGGTTCAGTACAGTTCAGGCCTGGTAAAAGTAGCCAGTCTGACGCGCTCAACAGATGACATGGGATTAAAGCGCAGGCACACGCACTGAAAAACACATAAATACAAACCTCACATTCTAATATTGAGAAAGGGATGAAGCGAAATGTCACTCATTACCTTAAGGCTTTAGCTGTTTATTTTTCCCACTCTTTTTCTTTTTTACCGGGCTAAATATTCTTCACAAAAGCACCATAGGCAAATATATCCACATAACTCCAGAAATAACTGTTTTAATAAAGTAGGACAACATAAATGACATTTTGACTATGCTCTGATCAGGAACATCTAGCTCACAACAGGATGTGCAAGCTTCTCAACCACAATACGTTCAAGTGGACATCCTGTTATCCTTCACAACAAAGCTAAGTTTGTGGATAAAAATCTGGAGCTTTCCTGAAACATGCATTTCATGCTATTAACTGAAGTACATTAGTGTAATATTGCTTTTATACA
Organism: Cirrhinus mrigala; assembly: GCA_036247105.1. Classification (NCBI taxonomy): domain Eukaryota; kingdom Metazoa; phylum Chordata; class Actinopteri; order Cypriniformes; family Cyprinidae; genus Cirrhinus; species Cirrhinus mrigala. The sequence continues at coordinate 12,981,830 of CM070017.1, read as the reverse complement.
ACAGCATGAATGTGTAAATACATAAGAAACAACAACGGAGTGTCTTTAAAAACCCTCTAAGTGCAAGCTACTTCCTTCTGCCACAAATTCAAATCTCAATTTTACAGTTTAAAAGCTGAGCCAAAGCCTTCGTTTCTAATTCGAAAACATCACTTTAGAACTAGTAATGAAGGAAAGTTGAATTGCTTTATTGAAAGCTTATTGTATTAATGTATTAAAAGCTCACTGTATTATGTAGAGTAGAATATTATGAGAGAGAGATGGACTGAGCGAGTGTGATTACGTGCATCTGATACAGCATTTATTCTTCAGCTTCACAATAAAACATTAGTTTGAATGTCCACTGAGGAAAGCGATATCTTTGCCGTACTATTCTTTCAACTGTTAAGGTAGATTTCCAATGACAGCGCTGCTCAGTGTAGGGCTGCAACGATTCATCGATTCTACTCGAGTATTCGATTTAAAAAAAAAATCCTTGATTGCATTTTGCCCGTGTCAAGTAATGGGCAAAATACCGGAAGTGGCGTATTCCACATATTAAATCCATTTAAAAATCATAAAGCATAAAACTATTGTGAATTCACAAACGCTACGATTCAATTAAATAAATATATGCGTTGCAGGTTTAATATATGGACTTTAAGGGAACACTCTTTTTTTGAAAATAGGCTCAGTCAGTCTTAGTACACGATGTAACTACAGAAGAGTCAGGTTTTAAATAGGAAAAATATTGTCATTATATATGGTCATTTTTGAGCGAGATGCTATCGGTCTAATCAGATTCAATGATCTATGCTAAGCTATGCTAAAAGTGCTACCGCCAGACCCGGAGATCGGCTGAATGGATTCGAAAACGGTAAAACTCAACTGTTTAACTCTAGGGGAGTTGGAGAATATGCCTATTTTCAAAAAAAGTGGAGTGTTCCTTTAACCGTTTACATGCATGCAAGTTAAGTACGTGCATCTCAGAGCGGCATCTTAGAGCAGAGTTTGGGTTTATTATAATGTTTATCTGCGAACGCAGCGTGCGCTATTTCAGCATATTTGTAAGGTAAACTATTTATAAACCTTCGCAAACACAGTTCAACTGTTCAACTTTTCATCTCGATTTCAAATAAAAGTTTAAACCCTCACTCTAAGTTTACATGTTTTGATGTCCACATATTCAAGAAATTACAGTGGCTGAAGCTTTTCTATCATAAAGAAATGACCAATCTTAGGTCTATTTTTATTACTACAAAAAAATAATAATTATTAACCAATTACTCGATTAATCGTCAGAATAATCGACAAATTACTCGATTACCAAAATAATCGTTTAAGGCAGCCCTAGCTCAGTGCATTTGTTGGCTGCATCTTACAAGCTATTGTTGACAATAAAAATATAACTGTGTTTACGCCATGTCGTAATTACCGTAATTCTGAGATGACCGAGATTTTGCTCGGAGCTGAATTATGTGTTCCTATGGCAATACTATCAATGCCAAAGCCTTCACACACTCCAGAACTCATAATTACAACTTGTAAGCCTGGAATGTTCTGAGAGTTAAGACTTGGACCAGTGACAGCTGTACCACATGACCACCGCCAGATTCATTTAGGCGCTACTTAAGCACTAATTCAGAGTCCGAATACATGGAAATCTAGAAGTAAACTGTCATGTGTTTTCATAATTGCGGTAATTACGACATGAAGCATAACTTCCTTGTTTACAACTGCATTTTGTTCTGTTTCAATTTAAAAGTCTTTACTGCTGACTAATTTATAAAAACAGTCTCGTCACCATCTAATGGCAGAATAATGTAACTAAAATCATCATTACGGACACTCACACCGTTTCTCAGTACAAAATACTATTAAATACAACTATTTGTATTAAATAATAATATTTAAAAAACAACAGCCATTATAAAAGTTGCTAGGCAATTCAGTCAAAAGTACAAAGGCAGCGCTCTGATATACAGCATTGAATTTACATAAAATATAACGTGATGAGATTTTGCCGTCAGCCAAAACTATTTGCTCTGGAACAAATAAAAGACTGCCCATTAGATTTACCCAAAACATATTAGATCTCATGTTTAACCACTATAGAGACATCAGAGCCTGTGGCAAATTCCAGATCTAGTCAAGGTAAGGCTACTCCTGGCGGGTTCATGAGTGCTAAATGGCTGCTGACGCCCTCCGAAAACTTCAAAGCAAATTTTCAAATGTCATCTTTATTAACAAACCGCACATTTGAAGTCTGAACAAGTACGTTCTTGCTTAAAAAAAAAACTCTTAAAACTACATTTCGTGACACAAAAACAATATTATTCATAAAATTATAGTGGATTTGGGCATCCGCCATGACATTTTAAATGCATACAAGATTCAGTACAAACCAAAAGATTGCAGACCTTGCCTCCTCCTGCTCAGACTCATATACACATAAAGAGAGCTCATCTATAGTTATTTTTTGGACAAATCTGCCTGTTTAAGCTGATCTTAATTCCTCAACAACGTCTTTCTAGAAATACACTTTTCCTGAGCTGTAGGACCTTACCGTGAGGACAACAGATCTTACTCTTAAACTGATTTGGATAATTGGGGTCGTTCCAAAACCTGTGATCACGGTCTATGGGAGTAGATCTCTGTGCTGTAATCTAAAGAGACAAATCACACCTTTCAAAGATTGGTTAATATATATATATATATATATATATATATATATATATATATATATATATATATATATATATATGTTTATATGTTAATAGAGTCACCGTCCACGCTTTGTCACACAGAATGTCTACTTAACCTGTTACATAAATCCAAATTATCCTCATTAATCTCTGTCTAATTATTGAAAAGCCCAGGCTGAATAAGAGCAGTTCTGCTTAATCGCCTCAGATGTTGGCACAGGGTGAGATGATTTCATATCACAGTCTAATTAAAATGCCCCTGGGGAGCTTCTCTTCATCTGCATGACCTTTGACTTTTGGCATACAGCAGTTCTCACCTGCGGCTCTGCCCTCGTTCTCTGTTGCCCCGCAGGTGGTTGAAATGACAGAAGGGCCTCAGAGAGATGTATGGCAGTAGGGTGCTGCAATTAGGGGTGTTAAAAAAAAGCCTTTATGTCAGGATAAAAATACGTTTTGCTTCAAGTGAATGCAAAATGAAGAGAACTGTAGAAACTTTCAACCTCTGAATGTATTCACTGTTTTCTGAGAATGTGCAAGACTTCTGATTCATTAGCCGCTATAGGGAAATAATTAAAAGAATAACAACTTGTAGTAAATGTTAAAACTATCTGTGCTACAAAGCAGTGCATTTGTAATTGCGACAATTCATTAAAATAATATGAAAGGAAATACCGGTTTGCAATGTCAAGCAGTATAACTAGCTGTTTTGTACCACTAAAAATAACTGGAAGTGGATGAGACCAGAAGTCTCACACTTTCAAGTTACAAAATGGTGTTACAGCTCTTATGTTAAAAATGTAATGTGGAAAGCAGTCTAATATTTGCAACACATCTCTGAGACTCATGGACGTCTTCATAAAATAAAAAAAAAAAAAAAAGAAGAAGAAGAAATTAAGACCATTAAGCCTTAAACCCATAAATAGTACTGTAATCTTTCAGTTGAACTGTAAAATAGCATTTATTTCTCTTTTTATTATTTTGTTTAATATTGTAATTTAGAAGCAGTACTACAGTACTACTATTATCAGTACTAATAAAAATATTTTTAATTTTACAATATTATTATTATTTTTTTCATGGGAGTTTTTTTTATTATTTTGTTTAATACTGTAATTCAGAAGCACTACTACTACTACTACTACTACTATTAGTTCTACTAATAAAAATATTGTTTAATTTAAACTATTATTATCATCATTATTATTATTATTTCCATGGTGTTTTTATTTTTTTAACATTGTAATTTAGAAGCTGTACTACTACTACTACTACTACTACTACTACTAATATTAATAATAAAATAATTTTATTGTACAGAATTATCATTATTATTATTACTATTATTTCTTACAAGCAGTAGTACAGTACTATTACTATCACTACTAATAAAAAATATATATTTTACAGTATTATTATTATTATTAGTAGAAGTAGTAATAGTAGTAGTAGTACTATTAGTAGTACTACTAATACAAAATATTTTTATTATACATTATTATTTTTTCCATGGCATTTTTTACATTTTGTTTAATATTGTAATTTAAAAGCAGTACTGTACTACTACTGTTACTACTAGTACTACTAATACAAATACTTTTATTTTACAGTATTATTATTATTATTATCATCTTCATGTTTTTTTTTTGTTTAATATTGTAATTTAGAAGCAGTACTACAGTACTACTACTACTGCTACTACTAGCACTACTTTGTATTATTAAATATTTTTTATTTTATCGTTTTATTTATTTATTTCTATTTTGTTTTATATTGTAATTTAGAAGTACTACAATACTACTACTACTAGTACTAATACTAATAAAAAATATTTTTATTTTACAATATTATTATTATTATTTTCATGGTATTTTTATTTTGTTAAATATTGTAATTTAGAAGCAGTACTGTACTACTACTACGGCTGCTATTACTAGTACTACTAATACAAATATTTTTATTTTACAGTATTTTTTTGTTGTTGTTATTTTCATAAATACTCATTTTTAATTTACAGTGAAATATTCAAATATTATTTGTATTACAATAAGATTTATAATTATAATAATTACTTAAATTTTCGTTTAGTAGTAAAGATAATCATGATTTTATAGTACTATTATTTTATTTGACAGTATTATTATTACTTTATTTAACAGTATTATTATTATTATTATTATTATTATTATTATTATTATTATTAATGTAATATTTTTCCTCTGTTTTTTAAGTTACGGTGAAACATTAAAATTATTTTTTATTATTACAGTAGTAAAATTTTAATTTAATAAAATAATAATAATAATAATAATAATAATAATAATAATAATAATAATAATAATAATAATAATAATAATACAGTACTAGTATTATTAATGTCTCTGATAATACTATGCATATTTATATTCATATTATTATAGACATATTCAATATCAATATGGTACAATCATATCAATATATAAATCACTACATTTTTGGCCAAATTGTACAACCCTACAAACAAGCACAGCAAACCTAAAGCTTTTTCATCTCCACACATTAATCACATTTACAGTCTTTATCAGACAATTTCAATTATATTTTTCTCCAAATCATGCAGCCCCGCTACTGCCTTTAAAGACATAATTACCATAAAAAAAGAGAGAAAAAAAGTATTTTTATATTAAAAAATATATATATATATTCTTTTTTTTTATTATTTTTCCATTTCATAATGTCTTATTTCTTTTCTTTTTTAATGCTTCATCACCTCTCAAAAAGGGTGGTCACAGGAGACACATTTAAAACGTATTTAATGCCATCCATAAACAGCAATGTCTCAGATGACCACTTGTGATCGGATCACCCGCGGCGGATGTTAATACCAGATGCAAACAGGGCCAAATGGAGGAGATGCAGCCCCAGGATGTGTGTGCAGCCCTGAAGTAAGTGCTAAAGCTGCTCTTAAGGCTTAACATATATTGAGCATTATGTAAACAGGCTCCAAACATTAGTCATCACCGTTGTGGAAAGACCACGGCTAAAGCTCGGATTAGTTATGTAGGAGGTTATTGTGGATTTTCAAGTTAGAAGCTCGATTTTAGCGGAAGTGCCTGAGCCGAATGCAAAACTCATAAATCAACAATGAAATTACCAACTTTCGAGACCCTGTGGCTCTGAAAGCTCGACTTCTAAACCTTGCTAAGCCTTAGGCAATCGTTATTAAATGCAAATATAACAGGAACACATTAACAGTGTGGTTCCCATTTTCATTAGAGGCGCAATAAGAACAAAATAAAGGGAACCCATTACAGATGAAGGCTTGTGCTGCGATGTTCCATGTAGCGGCGACGCTAATTGGGAACCTGCTTAAATGCTAGCAGGCGGGAGGGGGAGGTGAGCAGCGACTAGTGGTGGTTTGACAGTCGGTGAATGAACTAAGCACTTCCCTTAACATTAACGTCAAATCGCTCTGTTTGCTTCTCATGCAGGAAGGTGGCAAATTCTCACTTTCCAAAGCATCTTGAGCACAGGCCTGTTCGAAAAAGCTGTAAAAACCAGCACGCGGCCGGCTGCAGATAGGAATAAACAGACAGCGTGCAGCAGATGCTCGCATGAAAAGTCAACACGCAAGTTGATAGGAGACAACAGGAATTTTTAAATGAAAAAGGCCAAAATGAGGATCCAAACAGCTATTGTTTACATGATGGCAAAGCTTCCAGTCAAAGCACTGGGACAACAATTCAAAACTGGAAGTACAAGGGAGAAGTTTACAGTACGTGTTCGGTTAAAAACAAATCCAACCCAATATCACATTTGAGCTAATATCACCAGAGCATATAAACAAATCATAAGGCCTCCTCTGCTTTAGCTGAGGTTACAAATGCTTCATAAATTCAAAATCAGTCTCTGCTACTGCTACTGTAATAACACAGAATTGATTTATAGGTGGCAGGGGTTGAGTCAGAGGCTTGAGTTGTGGGTTCTGATGAAAATGTATGAGAATCTGTCTACCAGTTAGAAACCATTTTCGTACAGCCACTATATTGTTTCTTGTCCAGAGTTTTGAGGAGCAAAAAATGAACAAAATGCCCCAATCATAAGAATTTCCTCTAACATGCTCTGTTTGCTTCTCATGCAGAAAGTTCTCAAAATCTCTGCAAACTCTCCAAACCGTTTGGTTTACCTATCCACCTTATTTTTCAATGCGGAAGTGCGCTGTTTTCTGGTAATGTGTTAGACGTCTGGTTCATAATCCGTCATAGGGAAATAACGAGAAGAATATCGAAGTGCAGTAAGTGGTAAAACAGTTTGCACTACAAACCAGTGTGTTCATAATTAAGATAATACATTAAAATAATATGGTAAGACACACCAGTCTGCAATATCAAGCAGCAAAACAAGCTTTTTGTGCAGCTAAAAATAGCTGGAAGTGGATGAGACCGGAAGCCAGACACAAAAAAATTTACAAATGGCTGCATCCCACTCTTATGGGAAAAATAAGGTGGATAGATATTGCAAGTGATATAAATATTTTGTTTTGTAAAGTATAAACCATCTAAACTCAAAGTGTGCAATTTTGACGGAAGCAACAAGCTGGTAATTAATTGATTTTCATATATTTATATTAAGATAATTATATATGCTATGGCCGATATAAATGGGCAATACTAAATATACTATTTTGCTTAAATAAATTATTTATTTTAAAAAATTCTAATAAAATGTTATTGTTTCATGTGATTTTTTTTTTCATGTTTCCAGGATTTTTCCTCCATATAGTGGACTTCAGTGAGGATCAATGGGTTGAAGGTCTAAACTTTTCAGGTTTCAATGCAGCTTCAAATGGCTCTACATGATCCCAGCCAAGGAATAAGGGTCTTATCTACCTTGCTGAAAAAAAAAAAAAAAAACAATAGACACCATCACAACATTTGTACACAATGAATTTGTACACAGTGAATCCTAATGGAATATGTTCCAAAGCACACTGCAGAAAACCATTTTTTAATAGTTTTAATGGTTAAAAGTTGATGGTTTGTAATGTTTGTTATGGTATTTGTAGTGGAAACCATTAGAATTTTCTGTGATGGTACTATTGTTTTTTCAGCAGGGTAGTGAAACGAACAGTCATTTATATATATTATATATATTATATTATATATTATATAAATAAATAAATTATGTACATTTTAACCACAAATGGGTCTGCGCATCTATGACTTCACGCATTACGTAATCACGTTGGAAAGGTCACGTGCGGTTAGTTCTTCGTCTGTGTACTTCGGATCAAAAAGGTAGGGTAGGGCAAAAAACTCCATATCATTTTCTCCTTCAACTTCAAAAGTCTAAAATCACTGTTTTACCTTTCTTGTAAAGGGCATTTGGCTTTCTTTGAATGTTTGCTTTGTAAACACTGGGTCGGTACTTCCACCTACGTCACTTGTGACCTTTCTAACGTGACTACATAATGCTTGAACAATGCAAGACGAGCAATTGTGGTTAAAAAGTATATAAATTTAAAAAAAAAAAAAAAAAAAAAAAAACTGTTTTGCTAGATTAGATCCTTATTCTTCAGCTTGGATCCCTTTGAAGCTGCATTGAAACCCGTTCAAGCTGGACCTTCAACCCGTTGATCCCCATTGAAGTCCACTATATGGAGAAAAATCCTGGAATGTTTTCCTCAAAAACCTTCATTTTTTTTCGACTGAAGTAAGAAAGACATGAACATCTTGGATGACATGGGGGTGAGTACATTATTCTGGAAGTGAACTAATCCTTTAAACAGAGGCCTTACCGTGGCAGTTAATGAAAATAAATAAATAAAACTTACCCAAATATGAAAAGAACATTTGAATATTAACGATATAATCTGGCCTATTGTAAAAACTGGCACAACACCTTGTGGCAATGTTGTGTGCCAGCAGCTTCACCAAGCCAGGACACTCAGTAATCTAAAAGAGGGCTTTTGGGGTAGCTGTAAAGCACTGCCCTAAGGGTGAACAGAGCCAAGCAAATCTTCACTTTTTTTTCTTGCTCTCCGCCTCCTCAAGACAGCTCTGTCCACATCCCACCTTCCTCCAGCCACTGCCCTCAGGGGCCGTGTTTGTTCTGTGTTTGCACATCAACCCGCCAGAGCTTAGAATTAGTGATGCACTAAAATACATTTTTTTTCCAGAAACTCCAAAACTGAAATAAATGGTATGATTTAGTTGAAAACTTAAGCTGGAAATAAAGTTAAATTAAGCAAATTTATTTTATGATCAACATGCAAATAAAAGTTGTGTATAAACATTTTGCACATTAGGCACTTCTTGTATCAATTTGTTAATTATATAATTATGCTTCCACTCTAGCTCATTGTTAAAATTAATTGGAAATATAATTATTTGACATATAATAATTATATAATAATATAATAAATATGATCATTTGAAATATAATACATTTAAACAGCTGAAAAAATGTTTTTAATTCACAATCGTACATTTCATGTGTACAATGTAGACACCAAGTTAAGTAAAGTATAATGAATTTATTTAACAAAACTTGTTGACCAACAAGCTATGGATATTAAATGGGATGTAAACATAACTTTAAATTTACCTTAAGAAAAATCTTTCTGTATATGAAACTCTGTTTGAGTGATTATTTTGTGCTATAACTAGTAGTAAAGACAAAGAGATGACTGGTCCACATGCCGCTAGAACTGCCATGATCTGTCACGTCACATTAAAAAGTATCAACATTTCATGTTTGGATTTCATCATAAAATGTACAGAATTTAAAAAAAAAAGTTTTAACGCATGAAGCTTTCTACAATTATTGGATGGTAGGTGTGCTAAAAATAATGTTTAGTGAAGATGTGTTTATGCATAAACACTAAACACAGCATAGAATAAAACATTTTAGTTCATCACAACAAAGATGAATCATTACTTTCAATTAGGGCTGGGCGGTACGGGCAAAAAATTATCACAATATTTTATATCAGTCGATATCGATAATTATCAAGATAAATGTCAGATTTTCAAGTTTAAAGGCAGATTTTTGCTACAATATACAAGTTGTAAAAAACAGACGTTAACGTTAACGTTTTTGAATTCTTTACACTTTTTCCAGTCATTTTTCCTTAAAAAAAAAAAAAAAAAGAAATCTTAGTTCTACACGTTTTAATGAGTAATATTGTTTCAAATCAAGAAACAGGGCTGTGTTGCCTGATAATATTAATAATAATATTTTAAAAAATTGTCTCTTAGAAATACACATTTGATAGTATCTTGAGTTAGGATGCAGATGTAGGTTTATGTTCATTATCAAATTTAGTAATATCTGTAATATCTGTAAAAATTGTAGCAACCTCACTGAAATTTAATTATTCTGACCGTTTGAGTTTTTTTTTTTTTTAGTTAACCATTGGTCTTTCATAGTAATCATTATAACAACAGTTAAAACCACAAATATAACACCTTAATACCACGGTAAAAATGGTTTCTAGGTATTTGTATGAAAACAGTAGTCTAAATACAATATAATCGCTATAGCTCAAAAATCACAAAAAAACACTGTAATTATATTCCATTACTCCTGTTCAACACATTTAATACATGCTACATTAATAATAAAATTTGACACAAATATACCCACATTTCTGACACAATACCACTGTGCAGTTAGTGCTACTACAGCAAATCTATGTTAAATAATGGCGATTTGTAGATTAAAAAGCCTTCTGACTGTATCATTGTGTGCACTGACACAATCAAAATGTGGCATCGTAAAAAAGATGATAAAAGTCGCCATTTTGGTCGATGATTTCAGCCTTTCAAAATGGTTTTGGCCCAAAAATTCATGTTTTCTTTTGCCAAAAAAACTGGTGCATTACCATTTTGGTTTTATTTAATAACAGCAGCAAGAGGAAAAAAATAAATAAAAATAAAAATCACTGTAACGTGTAGCCTTCCAGGCGTGTTGCTTCAGGAAACTACCGCATTAGGGAAATGCACTGAACTCAAGGGTTAGCAATGGTGGACGTGACACAGTCACTCACCTCGTTCAGCACCTGAGAGAGAGCAGGAGTGTGCTGGGCATTGGGGCACTAATCTACACACCCTCAGGCTATGATTTAGAGAACGTTCCCTGGCGCTGGATTAAATCTCTCCCCTCATGCACCCTGCCCTCTCCTGTCAGCCACTTTGAGGAGTAATGGGGCCAAATTGAATGCAGAGATTAGGAGCACACAACAGTCAGTGTTCCAGCAGATTTTGATGCGCTGCTCACTGGAGAGAAGTTGCACTCAAATCAAACTGTCATTGAAAACTTAGTGCTGTGCTGTGGGAGTTTGGCCTGCTACTTAGCTCCGCTGAAAGCAAGTGCCCATTTATCAAAGAATCAGAGAGCAGACCAAAGCACTTTTGCCATTCTCGCCACTAAGATTCATAAGATCTCTACAGAGCGGTGCACTCTCATGGCTTTGGGTGGCGAATTAATCAAATTAGGCTCTGCAGGAAGCACATTTCATATTTTTAACAAACAAATTCAACTAAAGTTTGTATTCCATTAATGTCCATTAATGTTCTGCTAGGAAAGAACAGCGTTAACTTTCATAGGCTGTCAGATGGATTGACGAATAGAGGAACAATGGGTAGATGGAAGAAGCATTACAAACATATATTTTGATGGATAAATGAAATGATTGACGATTCACAATATTGAATGCCATACAGACAATGAACATCAAATGGATGATGTATGGATGACCAAAACCCAACGTACAAATGACGAACGGATGATAAACAGTGGCAGACGCCAAACAAACAACATACAGTCAACAAATGACTCAAAAAACATGGATACACTGCACATAGTGAACAAACTACATTTGGATGTAACGACTGCCATCAGTATGGCTGTAGAACAGTGGACAGGTGACAGATGGGCAGTGAACAAACAACCAACAAAGTCTGGATGGTAAAAGAACTACAGTAAAAAAAATTAATTAATTAATTAAAAAAAAACATACAGAGCCAGATTAATTACGTACATGAGCGAATGGTTACATACACGATATGCGGCAGACATATCTTGGTGAACAGATGGCAATATCCATCTACAGAGAGATGGAGAGATATCTATTGAACAAACAGACCATGAACAAAACACATACACTTGACAAACAAATCCCATATAGCTGAAATACAGAGAACGAGAAAAAGTTGCCAGACGGAAGACAGATATAGGAAAATTTCTTGTGATGGAGTGGCAGACAGATATGTACCAAACAGTAGTGTTAATTTTGTCAAATATGACGAGAAATGGTCTTTGACGAGCTTTTTTCCCCATGAAGAAAACGAGATGACGATAATCGATCAATAAACAATAACTGCGGAATATAACATGCAATACTGTTGACGATAAAAGACTGCACAAGACTTATAAATAAAAACATTTATAGACTTTAAAAAATGAAAACTACCAAAATCTCTATTTTTGTCAAAAAAAAAAGAGGAGACAAAATATTATGGACAGCTGTGCACGCCTCTACTACTCAAGCTTTCATGTTTGCGGTTGCCAGATATCAAGAGTTCAAATCCCCAAATCAGAGCTTCTCTGTTAAATGGATGCATTTTTGGACCAGTGTTTTACTTAATTTTGGCAATCTGGCAACCATGCACACACACTCGCTCTACATTGCAGATGCACCTACTGTACGTATTAGGGATGCACAATATTATTGGACCAATATTAGAATCGGCCGATAATGGCTTTAAATGTAAATTTCAGTTTCAAAGCAAAAGGAAATATACTGGTATCGGCAATGGCTATCGGACAAAATGAGCTGAAAAATATCTACATATCAGATATCGGCAAAAATCCAATATCGTGCATCCCTAGTATGTATTGAAAGTCCCTTTCAAGGAAAGTCTGTTCACTTAACGACCATATTTGCAACTCTTCATCCCAGACCAAGTCCTATCTAAATGAATGGGGGAATTCTGAAATCTCAAAAACTGCCTGATAACCTCTTAAACAATTAACAATTAAATTAAATAATTCAAATCAGCAACAAAATCTGAATTTAACTGCCCAATGAATGTTGTTCCTAAAGCTCAAATGATGCAAAATCATTGCAATTTGTAATTACTGGAATTAGGAATTTCACTGTTATAACATTTGTTTGTTTGTTTTACCAGTTTTCATAACATAGACAGAGTGTTTGATATTTGTCTTTAATATTAACTTGTATAATAAATGGCCTGTATTAAATCTAGAAGAGAAACATATGAGTCGACATTCTATTGATTTGTCAAGAAGATATGATCATATTACCCTAATTTTAAAGTCTCTGCACTGGCTACCTATTAGGTTCCGCATCAGCTACAAAATATTACGTCATACCTATTAATGCCCTTAACGGTTTAGCTCCTGCGTACCTAACTAGTCTTCTACCACGCTACAATCCATCACGCTCCTTGAGGTCGCAAAACTCTGGTCTTTTGGTAGTTCCTAGGATAGTAAAGTCCACTAAAGGAGGTAGAGCTTTTTCGCATTTGGCTCTTAAACTCTGCAATAGCCTTCCTGATAACGTTTTGGAGATCGGACACACTCTCTCTGTTTACATCTAGATTAAAGACAGATCTTTTAGCCAAGCATTCAAATAATGCATCTCATAAAACATTTTACTGCAGTTATATCTGATCAAATTCACATTATTAATCTTTTAGTTCTGGTTGAACAAATCTTTCTTTGCTTGGTTTAAACAGCAGCTACGCTTATTATGTTCCTATTTGTTCTCTTTTTCTTCCATGGGATTGACATCCCTTGGTAGGAATTCACAAGTTTCAGTCTGGATCCAAAACACTCAAGAAAAGATGATGCCAACCCCTCAGAGGACTTCAGATGATGCCAACCTGGAAACAACATACAGCACTACCGAATTTTGCTACTAATTTATAGTGCTCTTTGTCTGTCTGATTACGTCATCAATTGATCTTTACCATACATCTCTGCCAAATGTACATCAGCTTGACATAGTCACCACTAGTAAGCTACTACTAAATATACTGTAAAAACTTTAATTTGCTGTAAAGTTGCTTTGCAACGATATGTATTGTGAAAAGCGCTATACAAATAAATTTGAATTGAATTGAGTTTGTGCCTATTAGTCAAAGTGCAATATTTCTAATGAAATGTAATACATTTCTCAAATGACAACAATCATTGTGATTACAATTTTGTTCAAAATCATCTTTTTTTAATCAGTTTAACCATTATACAACATGACAAAAAGTGTTCATTATGACAACTAAAAAGTACATTTGATACAGGGCTAAGACAAAATTAAAAACAAAAAAAAAAAAAAAAGGTTGAACAGACAGTGAAGAGACTGAGAAAAAAAAAACAATGGACAGATTAAATGTCACATACAGTGAATAACATACAGATTACAAATGCATGACACACAGAGAACAACTAATAGCAAACAGACAAAATAGACAAAATAACCATTAAAGGAGTGGGAGACGTATGGCTGGGCGATAATTCGTTAGCGATCATTTTCGCGATATAATTTTCTTCGATAAAATGATATGAAGAGTTCGATAAATGTTCGATATAATTTTTATGTGCCAAAAGCGGAACGAAATAGCGCGACTCATTTGAATCACGCCACACGGACCGTTTATCCGCTCGGACCAAAGTTTAAACTCCCGCGCTGCGCGAGCTCACTAGAGAAGATGCATTTATTATCTGGATGCGGCACGGACGCGCCTGGAAAAACCGAGCGCAGCTGCCGCGCGCCTACAACGAACTTGTGAGATCCAGTGTGAAACACTTGAATTCAGCGATGAACACAAATGACTCTGTGATTCAAACTAGTTAAAAGCTGTGTGCAACAAGACAGTCAGAAGGCTTTTCAGTCTACACATCGCCATAATTTACCATGGATTTACTGTAGTAACACTCACTGCACCATGGTATTGTGGCAGCAATGTGGGATATTCACATTGCATTTTATTACAGGAATAATGGTATATAATTATAGTATGTGTGTATTTGTGAATGTTACTGAATGTTTTTAGACTACCGTTAACTACCTATAAAACCATGTAGTTATATTTTTACCATGGTATTGAGGTACCATTATGTCTGGTTTTAACTGTGTTTATCATGATTTAAAATGTATGCTTGCTACTATGGGAGACCAATGCTTAAAAAAAAAAGGGTCAGAATAAATTTAACCATATAAAACTGATGTTGCTACAATTTTTACAGATGTTACTGATTGATAATGAAAAAAAAAAAAAATACCTCTGCATCCTTAAGCTACTATCAAATGTGCATTTCTAAGAGACAAAAATTGATATTATTATTATTATTATTATTATTATTATTATTATTATTATTATTATTATTATTATCAGACGACCCAAACCCTGTTTCTTTATTTGAAACAATATAACTCATTAGAACATGCAGAAATTAATTTTTCTATTTAGATATTTATTTTGTTAAAGAAAATTAATGATTTGGTTTCTACAACTTTTACTTTGGAGCAAAAATCTGACTTTAAACTTGAAAGAAATAGAGATTTGACATTTATCGTGATAATTATAGATATCGACAGATATGAAAAAAATTATCGTGATAATTTTTTTGCCCATATCGCCCAGCCCTAGGGAGACGTTATACATTGGATGGGTCAATGGATAGACAAGTGAACGTGCTTGTCAAAGAACAAAAACGTATCTATCAATGAAGAGAGAGATGGAAATATCCATCTAAAAATGGACAGACATATTTATTAACAAACTGACCAACTACTATACATTGCCCTGACTCTTGATGAATAACAAACACCTTCTATCTCATGAAATGAAATATAACAGCCCTTGTTTCTCCACACTAAGATATTTCGTTTTGGTATTTACTAAATGTCTCGCCCATCACTGATGATGGATTGGTTGCTGTTGCTTCACAAACCTCACAGACGAGGGAGAAACAGATCATTCATGAGTTAGATGAAGACAGTCCATTTCCAACACAGCGGGTGTTTCAACAAACCCTAAAACCCCCAAGAGAAAGGCTATTAAAAGCAGAAGGCTGTTGGTTATCTCTGTGGTGTACCATGACTATCAGTGACTCCACTTGAAGGGAGCTTGAACCAGACTGTACTGGGGGCCAGAAGAGAGGATATTTTAAACCTCAGTAGGGCGATTGATGCTTTGTGTTTCCCTAGCAGCATAATAATTGGTTATGTTTTTTACAATACAATTTCTCTAATATCCATCCTTTATCCAGTGTTCACTTTGCAACAGTGACCGGCTAAATCACAAGAGCGCTGCCAAGAGGAACACTGTCATTTAAGTCAGAAGTTGCAGGGTGCTGTAATTGCTTCAAAACACCAGCGTTGTGGAGCCAAAGTTGCCTCCTCGTGGAATTTAGTTATAGATAACCACTTGACAGATTGCGCTGAGAAATATAATAATACTTCTGAATGAGCAGAATGTTGTTTACGCCTCATGACACCAGGAAGTGAAGATAGAAAGATTTTCATATTGAAGCTGAGAGCACAAAAAAAGTGGCTTAAATTCACAAAGCCTTTGAATTTCTTTGAATTTCAAGACATTTTAATTCTGCTTTTTTATATTTGAATTCAAACGCCAATTGTCCGTAAAACGGCACTCACAATTCAATTCCGAATGATGCACAACCCTGCTGTAATGCAATACACTTGACAACCGAGCTGAGAGGTTGCTTCCCTCTTATTTACGTCACTGTCAAATGTTTACTGATTACTTCAAAATTTAAAACCAGCCGTTGTCAGAGTCTTGGCCAGCTCTCTGCAAAAGGTGCTGCAGGGCTCCTGCAGGGATGCTGGTTAGAATATGGAATAACAGATCAATGTAAACAAAATCAGATAATTAAGACTAAACTCATTGCATTAAGGTTTAAAGGGGTGGGGTACAGATTTGCATTGCCTTTTACTGTTTCAGCCATGGTCCAAGCATGCAGCTGAGGGACCTGCACGATTAGTTTTCCACAAAACCTTTGACACTGCATCTGTTCTGTTTAAATCATTACAATTTATCAAAATCTTACAGTGTGTAAATCCGGTTCAATAAATTTGGCAAGAGGCTGAAACTGATCTTTCGCTTTTTATGAAAAAGTAATGCGACTGTTATCCTTAAAATTAGACAAGGGTGTAAGCTGCATGTTTTTTAATTTGAGATGATTACCGCTGGGACTCAGTTGTGCTGTGCCTCTGGCACGTGCAATGATAGCAATAGGCGTTTGCAGGTAATGTAACCTGAAATACAATTCAAATAGTTATAACATTCCCTATGTTATATGGTTTGTTCCAGAAATGAAAAACTGGTTAAAATTTACTCACACACAGGCTATCCAAGATATAATTGAGTTTGTTCATCATAGAATGAGAGTTCATACAGCTGCTAAAAACATCACAATACTCAGAGTAATCAATACAACTCCAATCCATCGATTAACAACTTATAAAGTGACAACCTAATATAGATAGATATATACACACACACACAATAATATCGTAATAGTTGTTTAAACAATATGTGATTTGAAATTATCGAGTATATTGCAAAAAAACAAACAAAAGCACACCTACAGAGTGTATTTCAGCAACAAAAACAGTCAAATAAAGCCACAGCAATGCTGCTTTGTATCTCTGAGCAACACATGACTGCATTTCGTTACTGAATCAATCAGCCGTTTGAATGAATCGGTTAAATGAATGACTCAATTGGTCCCTCATGCAGTTTCAAATATTAATATTCAAAATAAATAATGTTTTGATATAGGTTAAATGCAGGTTAAACTGTAGGTTAAATGCATTCATCTCCCACATCAACATTTTAAAAGTTAAATTCTTCAAAATTAAGAGCTCCACCCCACGTTCTTAACTAAGAACTTTTTTTTTTTAAAGATTTATTTTGGGCATTTTTGCATTTATTTTTGATAGGACAGTATAATAGTGACAGGAAATTAAGTGGGAAAGAGAGGGGGTGGGGGAAGAGGGACTTGAACTCGGGACGCCCGGAGCGCAATGACGCTACATGTCAGCAAGCTGTCCACAAGGCTATCGGCACCGACAACTAAGAAAACTTAAGTCAGATAAAAGTCAGTGAACAGATAGTCTCAGCCTCAGATGTTTAGCCAACGTTCCATGGGCGTATGGCACACTTATCTGGAAACACTTCAGGAGTTTCGAAGTCGTCATTGGATTTGTTAGATTATACAGGATTTCCGGGAGACGTGTGTGTCGCGTTCTTTAACGTTCTGCCTGGAAATAAAAATGCCGTGGCGCCAAACCCCCTCATGAAAGAAGAAAGCTGTCATGTTCACAACTCTGACAACGAGTGCTTATCAGAATCAACTAAGTGCTGGATTTCCAAAAGTATGTGAAAAACTGAAAGTTTGCGGCATAGAATCTTTAAAATATGTCAGAGAGTTTTACACACCGGTCTGTTATTGTGGCGACATTTCCACGCCCGCAGCACAAAACGAAACGTCATTGGTTGCTGTACCTGTCAGTCATACGGCCTCTTGGGCGGGCCTTGGCCATTCAAAGCGGCCAAAGTTCCCAGACCTTCTGCCATCAGTCTGAAGGTCTGTCTACACGAGACTAGTGAATAGACTTGTACCTAAAATTTAAAGGGGACTTAACCCTCTTTTTATTTGTGATATACTACAAATCACATTCACACCGGTATTTTAGGAAGCCAAACAAATTAGAATATAATAATAACAACAACAACAACAACAATGACAATAATAGCCACATATTGTAAAACAACTGAACTGCAAAATAAATGAAAATGAATATTTCATAGGTATATTATTTTTGCTTTACACTACAGTAGGGAAATTACAATACTTCTTTCCTAATTTCTACACTTGAAAGAGATATTTTAAAATTTGGACTGCAATAACGTTAACCATTTAAACCACCAGCCGTCAGCAATTCATACTGTACTTTTAAGCTTTTATTTTGACGGAAACGGCAGTAGAGCTTATATTTTGACAGAAAACTCAAAAACAGGCTTACAAAAATACATCTCCCAACAAATCTAGTGAAATGCTGCAATCTGCTGCAAAAATAAAGCATACACTGTAAAAAATAAAAAACACAATTTGTTGAGTCAGCTTAAAATAATTTGTTACCCTGCTGCCTTAAAATTTTAAGTTCAGTCAACTAAAATAAGTTTAGTCGACTTGAAATGTTAAGTTGTACTAAGTAACAACTTAGATATTTGTGTCTGCTAAACTTAACAGATGGATAAGTAACCCAGCTGCCTTAAAATTTTCAGTTGATTCAACTCAAATATCTAAGTTGTCACTTAGTATAATTTAACATTTCAAGTTGAATAAACTTTTTTTTGAGTTGACTGAACTTAAAATTTTAAGGCAGGCAGGTTACAAATTATTTTAAGTTGACTCAACAAATTGTTTTTTACAGTGTAACTGGTGGCCATGAGTTTAGACACGCTAAACTCATAGTACATGCAATAAACAAGTTCACTGCATTCATTCACTGTAAACAGAGCCGTTTTGAGGTGCAGAAAACACCAGATCATGAGCTGAAACGCACTGTGAAAACAGACTTGATGAAGGGATTAAGCCATATACTGTGTCAAAGCACAACAGCCCAAAACACAACTTTAAAGACCTTTTATGTTAGAATAAGAAGTTTAAATACATTTTAAAAACTACACTCTCTGGCCAGAAGACCTATCGTTTCATATCATTGTCATATGACCATGATAAAATCGAGACATTTTTGGTATCATGATTTTACATTGTTGATAATATCGATCTAAATGCCAAGTCAGATGCAGATTCTGTGCCACCTCTGCATTGCAAACAAATTTTGTTGTAGTCCTAAACCTACCAAAGTGCCTGCGCAATAACAGGCTCAACAAAATATTGTCCAATTATCATCATCATTTTTGTCATGAAAATAAATATTTTCTTCTTCTGATTTTGAGATGACTTACAAACCAGACACACCTTTGCCAAATTTATGAGTGCAACCTGTCTAAAATGCATATATATTACATAACATTCTCCTGGTACAGATGAACTGTGAAATATCGCCTCTCCATCCCAGCTAGTCATGTGACATCCACAGACTACAACTAAGTGTCCCTCATACTTGGTTTCAACAAGGCCATGTTCCCAAACCCAAATCACCATCAATCAGTGTGGCATGTAAGAAACCATGTTTTCTCAGTGGGCTCCCTCAGACAGAATCCAATAAAAGCTCCTCTTTGTCAGGTCTGGCTCATGCTGTAGGCCTTCAGTGACTAATAGCTTAGAGGCCCTGCTTATCAACTGCAGGATCAATCGTCAATTAGTGTTTGTCACCGGCGCAAGGCATGGCTCACTGACAGTTGTCCGTGATTGTATGACACTTCCAAATCAAAGACTATGCATATTTCAGGTGCCGCCCCAATCAAGAACACAAACGAAGACGTGATGACAAATAAGGTAGCAAATCTTATCGCCAAACGCTGCCTCAAGAGGTAACAAATCTTTTTAAAATGATGATTCACAAACCACCTCACCCGAATGTTTTATACACGGCAATTTTCTTCATTTTAACACAACATTTCCCATCATGCTCTGGTAATTATGTTTAAATACAGCACAAAGTATTATAATCTGAAGCACCAGCCAGCTAAAACACATAAAACTCAAACAATGGAGCAATTAAACGGAACAAAACGGAGGGATTTTTCCTTTTCTTTGCTCAGTGTGGTAAAACGCTGCTGGCAGGCTCAGACAAAGATCATCTCGACCATTATAGGATATCTCTTGCATTGGCTACATGATAGATGGTCTCCATTTAACCAGCTGATAATATCCCATGAGAATCCCTAGCACGACGTTACAAATGGAAGGCAGCGGTCATCATATGATCCATTCTCTAAACCTAGGACCATCAACTCGCTTCATCAAAGAATATGAATGAACTGCAGAGTAAGTGGTGATTTTTTTTTGTTGAGAGTGAGGAGTTATGGCCATTTAGAATTCACACTGAATACATTGCAGGTCTCTCTACTGTTGCTGCCTTCAGCAACCTCAAAAATAACAAATTGATATAAAGATCAATGGCAGTACTGCAATAACAAAAGCCCAAAATATGGTTATGAATCACAAGGGTATCTCAAAATGTGTTAAGAACATGAGTTTCA
This sequence comes from Cirrhinus mrigala, assembly GCA_036247105.1. Lineage (NCBI taxonomy): Eukaryota > Metazoa > Chordata > Actinopteri > Cypriniformes > Cyprinidae > Cirrhinus > Cirrhinus mrigala. The sequence continues at coordinate 12,960,940 of CM070017.1, read as the reverse complement.
CCCCAAAATCAAAAGAAAAAAAAAATATTTTGCATAAATATATAATGCATCATGACATATTTTATGCCAGTTAAAGGAGAAGTTCACTTCCAAAACAAAGATTCACATATAATGTACTCACCCCCTTGTCATCCAAGATGTTTATGTCTTTCTTCTTCGGTCATAAAGAAATAATGTTTTTTGAGGAAAACATTTCTGCATTTTTCTCCATATAATGGACTGGTATGGTGCCCCGGTTTTGAACTTCCAAAATGCAGTTTAAATGCGGGTTCAAACGCAGTTGTAAACAATCCCAGCTGAGGAAGAAGGGTCTTATTTAGTGAAACAATCGGTTACTTTCATAAAAAAAAAAAACTATTTAAATATCATATTTTTTAATCTCAAACACTCGTCTTGCCTTTCTCTCCCTGAACTCTGTTTATTCTGACTCAAGACAGTTAGGGTATGTCGAAAAACTCCAATCGTATTTTCTCCCTCAACTTCAAAAATCATTTCAAAATCATCCTACATCGCTACAGAAGTTCCAACCCAGTCTCTGCAAAATGAACATGCAAAGAAGATCAAACACCCTTAAAAAAAAAAAAAAAAGGTAAAACAGCAATATAGGACGATTTCAAAGTTGAGGGCGAACACGAGATGGGAGTTTTTCGACATACCCTAACTGTCATGAACTGGAACAAAAACAGTCCAGGCAGAGTAGGACAAGACGAGCATTTGGCATTAAAAAGCATATAAATTTTATTATTTTTTATTAAAATAACCGATAGTTACGCTAGATAAGACCCTTCTTCCTCGGCTGGGATCGTTTACAACCGCATTTGGGATCTTTTGAAGCCACATTTAAACTGTATTTTGGAAGTTCAAAATCAGGGCACCATATTAGTCCATTATATGGAGAAAAATGCGAAAATGTTTTCCTCAAAAAACAACTTCTTTATGACTGAAGAAAGAAAGACACGAACATCTTGGATGACAAGGGGGTGAGTAAATTATTTGTAAACTGTTGTTCTGGAAGTAGAGTTCTCCTTTAACCACTTTCATTTCCTTTAGGGCTGCAACGATTCCTCGATTCTATTCGAGTATTCAATTTTTAAAAATCCTTGACTGTATTTTGCCTGTGTTGAGTAATCTACAAAATACCGGAAGTGGCGCATTCCACATATTAAATCCATTTAAAAATCACAATGAAGCATAATGCTATTAAGAATTCACAAACGCTACGATTAAATTAAATAAATATATGCGATGTAGGTTTAATATATGCGCTTGCTTGCATGGTGTAGGTTATGTTCGTGCATCTCACAGCCGCTCCGTTTACGGGAAATGCTGCTACATAAACTGTTATCATTTAACTGACGCGTGCAGCGTCTCAAACTCCATCTCTGCATGCTGTTGTGAATTTGGGTTTATTAAAACATTCATCTGGGAACACAACATGCACTATTTCATCAGATTTGTAAGGAAATAATTTATAAACCTATGCAAACACAGGAAAATACATCATCTTTGTCAACATGCTAGCTGTTCATCGCGATTTCAAAATAAAAGTTTAAACCCCTCAATCGGAGTTTAAACGTTTTCATGTCCACATATTCAAGAAATTACAGTGGCTCTAGCTTTTCTGTGATAAAGAAATGGCCAAATGTTAAAGATTAAGTGGACAGTTGAATTAAATGTTGCTGAGTCAATAATAAGCACCGATTAAATTGCGCGGTAAAGTGTAAAAACAATGGTCAGGCTGTTGGCGCCCTCTGCAGTCATTTGTTATAATGCATAATGCATAATGTACATTAGCTCTATTATGTATTTTAACAGGTTTGTTCAATAAAACGATATGATTTCTTACTTTTGATCTTTTATTTTAACTAATTATTATTGCCTCATTCTTATTATATATGTATTTTAAGTTATTTTAAAAGGCTATTGTTCACTTAGGTCTATTTTTATTACTACAAAATCGACAGATTATTCAATTATCAAAATAATCGTTAGTGACAGCCCTAATTTCCTTTATAAAAAAAATCATTTCTTTTGGGCTTTCTTCCACGTTTTGGGGACAAAATATAAACTATAATGTAATAATAATAAAAAAAGTTGCATTATAACAATATTTATTACAAATAAGCATATTATATAATTGCAATATTTATACTGACATGTTTTGTAACACTTGCTGTATAAAATCCACGTAAAAATGAAACCACAAAACCAATTTAAGACAGAAATTGTTGCTCTTTGATAGGCTTGAATTTGCAATTGTTTACAGAATTCATAAGCAGGAAAAATATGCCACATATTGTCAGCCCTTTCATTGAACAGCACACATTGAGACATATAAAAAGACTTCTAAAACCAACTACATAAACAGAGAGACACTCTCCTACTGTGAATTAACAATCATTATATAACTCCCAGCCTTGTCATCTCATTAAATCGTATGCCATCTGCAGCACACTTTTTAAAGTTCCTTACTTTTTCATATCCTGTGAGGCTTCTTAATTCTGGGACAAAATATTAGAACGCTAAGCCCGAGCAACACATTTTATGACAGGAGTTCCAATTTGTAAATAGTTCTGCACCGGTAAACAATATCCCATGCCTCTGCATTGCAACTAATAGATCGATGCCATGAGCCATAATAGCACAAAAAAGCACTATTACTCAAATATCCACAGATCAGCATATCAGTAGATGGATGCATTTTTCATGCATTCATTTTATCCTTGACTTTAGTTTTTTTTTTTTTTTTTTTTTGTGGTAATCAACATTATGCCACAAATGCAACCAATTAAATTTAACTTATTTTGAACCCAGAATATACCTTTGAGCCTCAGCTACCTGTGGTTCACATTCTTCCAGCCCAAGCTTCATATAACATATTTAATATACACAATCACATACAGTATTTCCAAGGGAGCAATTTTACCAGTCACACATGCCTTCAATATTTTATTGCTTCACAGCAGATCTTGTGTTTGTTTACTCCTCTCATCTTAGTATTCAAATGGCAGTGTTACACGGCCACCCAAGGGTTTCATAGTCCGTTCTCCACTATTCGAGATTGATGCCGCTCCCTTACGGAAAAAACACATCATGGCCGGCACATGTTCTGCTTCTGCCCTGGGCTACTCTGAATCCCATTCATACACTTAATTATCCATCACACTGGAGATTGCGATATGCCATTTGCAGCCATACAAGCTGCAGGTTGCTGAACCCGAACAAACATTGTAAGCATGCTACCGCTCGCTACGGTACGCCCCTCACAAAGACACTGTATAATGTTTTCTATGGATTCATTAGACGACTCATTTAAATTCCTTGGAAAACATATAGGTTACCTGACTCAACAGACTAAAAGAACGAAACTTTTGTTATCAAAGAGAAGGGAGAAGTATATTTGCAGCCAACTATATGCACCACCTCTGGCAACAGTGTACTGTACATCTGCCAGCCATTGATTTTGAGTTAGAGATGTTAGTACACTGCATAGTATGAGATTCTATGCAGTTCCCTTGAGCAACATCTCCTCGTGTAATATAAACTTGGCAACAGTGATATTTCCCTTTAGGAAAGTACCGTACAAAAATTGGCTTAGAAACTAGTGTAATTTTTTTGTACTGTCATAAAGGGGATTACAAACAAAATCTAAGCCTTTGTTGAGAAAGTAATGGGAAAAAAAAAATGTCTTCAAGGCGATAGTTCACCCAAAAATGTAAATTCTGAACAATTAAAGAAATGAAACAGGTTCATCATATAAAGCATTCCAATCACTTCAGAAAACCTGGATGCTCAATTCTGGATTACTTGTCTTCTCTACTACTCTAAACTACTAAATATGGATGCATGAAGGCTTTGGTTTTGTGGACTAGGCACACTTTTTGAACCCAAATGCTGGGTTCAGTCCATTGGGTCATTTTATAGGGTTGTTTTTAATATTTTTACCCAGGTGCTGGGTTATTTTTTTTTACCCAAAAGCTGGGTTCAACTTGTTGGTACAGTTTATTGGGTAATTTTTAATATTTTTACTCAGGTGCTGGGCTATTTTTTTTACCCAAATGCTGGGTTCAACATGTTGGTTTATTTTATTGGGTTATTTTTCATATTTTTACCCAGGTGCTGGGTTATTTTTTTTACCCAAATGCTGGGTTCAACTTGTTGGTTCATTTTATTGGGTTATTTTTAATATTTTTACCCAGGTGCTGGGTTATTTTTTTTTTAACCCATATGCTGGTTTCAGTTTTGTTGGTTTATTTGATTGGGTTATTTTTTAATATTTTTACCCAGATTCTGTCTTATTTTTTACCCAATTGCTGGGTCCAACATGTTGGTTCATTTTATTGGGCTATTTTTCATATTTTTACCCAGGTGCTGGGTTATTTTTTTTTTTTACCAAATACTGGGTTCAACTTGTTGGTTCTTTTTTTGGGTTATTTTTAATATTTTCACCCAGGTGCTGGGTTATTTTTTTACCCAAATGCTGGGCTCAACTTGTTGGTTCATTTTTTTGGGTTATTTTTAATATTTTTACCCAGGTGCTAGGTTATTTTTTTTTTTTACCCAAATACTGTGTTAAACTTGTTGGTTCATTTTATTGGGTTATTTTTTATATTTTTACCCAGGTGCTGGGTTATTTTCTTTAACCCAAATGCTGGGTTCAACTTGTTGGTTCATTTTTTTGGGGTTAATTTTAATATTTTTACCCAGGTGCTGGGTTATTTTTTTTTACCCAAATGCTGGGTTCAACTTGTTGGTTCATTTTTTTTGGGTTATTTTTAACATTTTTACCCAGGTGCTGGGTTATTTTCTTTAACCCAAATGCTGGTTTCAATTTGTTGGTTTATTTTATTGGGTTATTTTTAATCTTTTTACCGAGGTGCTGGGTAGTTTTTCCTGCAACTAAGTTGCTGGGTCATTTTTAATGCTGGGTTATTTTTTTTCTACCCAACCACTGGGTTATGCCTGTCTCTGACCAAACAACCCAGCTGCTGAGTTACAGTCAGAGCGCAGGCTTTTTGAGTCCTCTACAAGAGAAAGCGGTTCTCAATGCTGCCGATTTGGTGCACTTCTTCAGTGAAATAAAGGTTTGTATACATTTTATTTAAACACCCTTTGCCTTGCATAAAATAAGTGTATTGCATTCGTTATAGTACTGAGTTTAATTTAATTTGATGTTTAAATATGTTCTCTAATGTTAGTACTGTTTGTTTATGGGCAAATATCAACTGAGGAAGATGCCACTTTGTGAATATTAGATCATTCCAAACAAGCACTGCATCAAGTGACATTTGTATACAAAAATCACCTAGAAATTCTTCACAAGCCATTTCAGCCTATGCTACGATTGCCAGTTTGCTGCGGTCAGCACAAAGCCGTGAGCTGACGTGGCAAAGTGCTTCGTGACATGAGGGCCAGCAGTCGGCTGCAGCAAAAAACGGTCTTTTAACTCTCCGCAGCATTGTGCAGAAACAATGCATAGCAAATACAGCCCCTTCTAAGGTGAAACGCAACACACAAATCATTGGCTGAAGTTTCATTGCCTACTACACTTCCATGCTCTAAATCACGGTGTGTGCTTGCAAGCAGTCACAAGCGATAATGGCACCAGCCTATGAAAAAAAAATATGGAGCAGCTAGGAAACAGATTGTCAGTGCAGAGCTGCAAGTGTAGAAATGCTCTGTTATGACTTGGCGATCTCCCTGTCAGAGCCACTGACTGGTGGTCCAAGAAAGACCAGCCAAGCTAAACACATGCTGCTTCCAGCTTTGATTTCGCTATTCAACATTCAGACCCTCTTTAGAAGTCGACAAACTCATGTATGTTTAAAATATAAAGTGCCAACAGAATAAAATAAAAAGACCTGTCCGTTTTGACACAAATTGCACAAGAGACTTGAATTGTTTTAGGCAGCTAGTGAACCAAAAAGCCATTTCTGCTGCAAGACAAATCTTTCTGTTACATGTTTGTGGAAAACTTCTGATAGTGATGCATTGATGTAATCGATTTTGCCACAACAAAATTTCTCAGTGACAACTTTGCCTTTGTGCAAATGTACTGTAGCTACCAGTCAGAGGACTGTTAATGGACAGCTGTGCCAAGAAACCACCCCTCAAGAAAACACTATTACTATGTTTTAAGATCTCAAGTTCAGCTATATTGACAATCCTCCAATTATTCTGTTGTGAGGAGCCACAGAATAACCACAGTGGTATTTTTTTCTAATTCTCCTTTGGTGTTAAACCCACAGTCCTTCAAACAGATGTGAGAAGATTTAGCGGATGATCTTTTCAAATCCTCATGAATTGAATGGCACTGGGTTTAACACTATGAAAAAGGAATGTGGAAAAAGGCAACTATAGTGACTACCATCTATATTTGCTTGCTTCACTGTGAAACCCAAAGTTCTTCAAATTATGAGGAGGAAAGAATTCCTCATGATTTAAAGTACACTTGGTTTAACACCAAAGAGAAGTGAAAAAGAAGACTTATTCTACATGAAGAGTATCAAAATGGTATGATTACCCTGTAGCCCAAGACTGGTTGCCCACTGAAGCTAAAGCTAAGCAGGGTTGAGCCTGGTCAGTACCTGGATGGGAGACCTCCTGTGAAAACTCTACAATGGTAGCTGCTGGAAGAGGTGATAGTGAGGCCAGCAGGGGGTTCTCACCCTGTGGTCTGTGTGGGTCCTAGCGCCCCAGTATAGCGATGGGGACACTATACTGTCAACAAGAGCCATCCTTCAGATTAGACATTAAACCGAGGTCCTGACTCTCTGTGGTCATTAAAAATCCCAGGATGTCTTTCGAAAAGAGTAGAGGTGTGACCACGGCATCCTGGCCAAATCTGCCCATAGGCCTCTGACCATCATGGCCTCCTAACAATCCCTGTGTCTACTGATTGGCTTCATCACTTGATAACCAATAAGCTGGTGTGTGGTGGGCATTCTGGTGCACAATGGCTGCCGTCGCATCATCCATGTGGATGCTGCACACTGATGGTGGATGAGGAAATCCCCCCTCACAATGTAAAGCGCTTTGAGCGCCTAGAAAAGCGCTATATAAATGTAATGAATTATTGTTATTATATTCACCCTCATGTCATTCCGAACCTGTACGAGTTTCATTTTTATTTTGAACATAAAAGAAGATATTTTGAAGAATGCTGGTAATCAAACAGTTGATGGTCCCCACTGATATCCATAGTATTTCTTTCCCTACTATGGAATTCAATAGAGACAGAGCGCATTTAGGCCACGCCCACACCGGGGGGAAAACAATCCAATGCTCTCCATTGTCTTTGTACAGCTTTCTAAAAGCTGCTGTGACAATGTGTACAGTAAACAAGCTAAAAAACCCAGAACTGTTTTTATAAGCTGTCAACCCAAAACAAAAAAACAAGAGTTTAAGGACACAAATAGTTGTGAATGTCAAGGTATTTCACGCTGAGCCATTCAGTTGGATAATTTCTCCAGCAAAAGGAAGGTAATGAAAAGGAGCACTGACATAGACCAATAAAATTTAGTTCCTCAATATATCTTCTCCTCTCAGGTTTACATAGGGTGGTGAAATAATCCTTTGACACAGTTAAAAATAATGATTGTTACCCATTAGGTTTCCCTCCAGTAGCGTAGTTTTCAGAGTAGTATGACACGTTGTGCTCTACTTCTTTGTCCTTAAACACTTATTTTTTGGGTCGACAGCTTATAAAAACGTAGTTCTGGGTTTTTTAGCTTGTTTATTATACACCTTGCCACAGCAGCTTTTAGACATTGTTCTATATTTTATTATAAGTCAGAAAAGACAAGGAGGCAGCTTCCCGCAATACAAAGTCCATGGAGAGCATTGGTAGGCGTGGTTTTAGATTATGATACGAGTCGCTCTGTCTCTATGGGAACCAACAACTGTTTGGCTCGTCAAAATTCTTCAAAATATCTTTTTTTGTGTTTAACATAAAGAAACTTAGACAGGTTTGGAACGACATGAGGGTGAGTAAATAATGACACAATTATTTTTTTGTCATTTTTGGGTGAACTATTCCTTTGAGAGGAATATATTAGTCACAACTCAAGTTGTGTCTGTGACATTCTCAACATTGTATCTCAAATATGACGTGATGTGAAGTCATCTTTCTCCTTTTTCTTTTGGTATTAGACCCAGAGTTTTCAGATACTGCTATATCACATAACAGATCCAGCTTTGTCACTATGCATGCTCCTCTCAAAATATGCCAGTTCCTCACACTTCCAGTTATTCTTCTGAATATCTTAAGCTGCAGAATAACTGAAGTGGTCTTTTTCCTCACTCTCCGGTGGTGTTAAACCCAGAGTCAAATCATGAGGATGTGAGAAGATCGGAGAGGATGATCTTCTCAAATCCTTGTGAACTGAAGGACTATGGGTTCAATACCAAAGCAGAGCGAGAAAGAAGGAAGAGTACTTCACATCACACACAATCTCAATGAAGCATGCATTTAAGATGTATTGCCATAAATATCACAGATACAGCTTTGTGACTATGCAAGTTCCTCACTCCTTAAGTTATTCTTCAGAATACGTTTAGCTGCAGAATAACTGGAGTGCTCTTTTTCCTCATTCTCCTGGTGTTAAACCTGGTGTTAAGTCCTTCAATTCACAAAGATGTGAGAAGATCGGAGCAGATGATCTTCTCTTAACCTCGATATTTGAAGGACTCTCAGTTCAATACCAAAGGAGTCTGAGAAAAAGAGATGAATTCACATCACAGCCAATCACAATGATGCATCCATTTAAGATACACTGCTAAGAATACCTTACTTTGTGACTACAAATAGCATAAGCACTTTTCCACCTTCAGTGGTTCCAGTTTCGCATGGTACAATTACAAACCACTCTCTGCTCAGATTTCTCACAATGTTATCTAACCATCCACCATCATGGAACACCTGTAGTGATGTAAAAATGTTTTGCTTGTATAAAACAGTATTTTTCTATGCACTTTCTGTCATTATTAGCAGATGTTCTTGGTAACTAATCTGGAAAATTTTATGTTTCTGTGTGTTCTTCACTGGTTAAGTACATAACCCCTCTGCATATGATGATAAACCTCTCATCATCTCTCTACTTAACAGGTGCTGTGTCTTTCCTGTGCTTTAGCAAAATGAACACAAAAAAAGGAAAAAAGCAGGCTTGGAACACGATCATCCTTGATACCACACTCACTCTAATGTTTACCAACAGTACCACACCATCTACACCTCTTGCATCACCGAGATAACAACAGACATGTGTTAAATATATTGTAATCCTAATTTTGCAACACAGTGAAAAAAGAAACTGTAACATACCAACAAAAAACGTTCAGCCCAAAGGTGGAAAAAGAGACTAAAACGAAGTGTGCGCATATTATGAACAGAATTGTTTTGACATTCAAGCAGCCACAGATAAGTGAGGCGTATGCAAAAAGCAAATAGCAAGTGGGAAATAAAAATGAATTGCTAATGTTACACCACAGAGCGCAGTCATTGTAGAGCCAGCAATAAAATTACATCTTCCCTGATCTCAAGAACGGTAAAGAACAGATACAGTATTTCACTCTCAAAGAATCTGGACTCCTTAGGAGAAAGGTGAAGGTGAACGCCAAACTTCCTGCTTCTCTGCACTGAATTACAACATGAGCTATTGACAAAATGTACCGTAGAAAGTGCAAGTGCAGCTCATGAAACAGCACCATCTTCTTTAAAAGGTTACTGCTTTGCAAAATAAAACATGAATTCACAATATAATCTTTAAAAAAAAAGAGAGAGAGAGAACATCAGTGATCAGCCAGTGCATTTGCATTACAAGGGCTAATGTGAAAACTACATGCTCACATACAGCAAAAATCCAAATCCACATGAGGCTTAGAAATGCCACATGTCTGGGGGAGAAATTTATGTTCCTGCCTCATCCAAACACTCATGTAAATTTCCATAAATATGCCAGATAAACACTTATCTCTTGCAATGAATCCTCTTGGAAATCCTAACACACTGCAGCAAGCCAGCAAACCCATCATGTAGTGAGGCACCAGAAGCTATGTGAGCTTCTGATTATCAACATAATAAAATAATAGCAGATTAGGATACTTAGGGCACCTTCTTCTGAATTGCATTGTGGCGTAACACTGTATTAGTATCGACAAGAATTGGGCTACTTTAGCACTGTCGCCAGGGGTTGTAGTGACCCCAATAACGTAATATTTAGCCTCTGCAATACGAATTTTAACAGGGGAACCTTACCAAAGCATTTGTATTTTACCCCCTGGATTGTGATTTGTACCGGGGGATTCGCCTCGAAGCACCATTGGGCTAGTTTTGAGAAGCAATTGGCCGGGTTTCGCTCTAGAAAACCTGGCAACCCTGCACTGTATTAAAAATGGAATCGAAAAGGGATTTCTAATGGGCAGTTCATCTAAAACATTCACAACAAAAGATATTAATTTTCCATTTCAAAGGCCATAATACAAATAAACACATTAAGAGCTGACAAGAATATTGAGTGAAACTAGCTAATGTTTGCCATTTCAGTCAACATATTACTCTCACACAAAGCCTGACTGAAATCAATTAAAACCATCGCAGCTGCAAAACACATGTTTCGTGACAAGTTCTCTTAATTAAATCTTGCTGCTAAAAGAGAGGATACATTTGTCATACTAAACCTGGCAGGCGGCTCTTATTGTTGAACCATACTGTTCAAAAAGATGCTTCCATTAGCTTACAGGTGAGGAAAACTAACTCATTTTATATTTTTTCTTCAAGCCAGACCTCCTTAGGGTGTTTCACACTACACTTAACCTGGGTTAGTGCTGCTTTCCACCCTGGGTTACGAAACCCTTGTTCTTGAGAGAATGTTGCTAACAGGCTGTTTTGCAACTGGCAACCCAATCAAGATTTGCTTCATTAAATATTCATGAGCCTTCTACAGTTCGCAGAACTTTCACACGCTGTTTCTAAGGGGAACATTAAACATGTCAAAATGCAAAGGCAAACGCCTTAGCTGAAAATGATGAAGACACTGTATTTTTGCTTTATCTTGCATATCCAACCGGCGCGGATCAACATTTCCACACGTGGACACGCCGTTATTAAAACAGGTCGCGTGCCGTCTTTGTCCAATCAACGTTGGCTACCTCATAAATATGCAAATAAGAACGTTAACCTGTACTTACTACGTACAGTGCAATCTCAAAACCTGACAAGCCAGGATTAATTACTAACCCCGGATAAAGTATGAACACCAGTGTGAAACACGGAACAAAACAACCTAGGATTACGTTTACAGAATGACGGTGGGTAAACAATTTCAAGTGTCAAAAGCCCGTTTTAGTCTTGTCAGAATTGAACGCCGTCGACATGGGGTGTGTGTCCACGCAAGCTGCCTATCTAGACAGCATTTCGAGCATCAGGAACCGGATTATTCAAAATTGCTTTTAATGTATCTTTTCTAACTGACTGCTGTGCTCCCTAATATGTTCACTTTAATACAGACAGGTGTTTTATATAAATAACACGCCCGGTGACATTTGAGTGCTGGTATTTACTCACACCCAAAGCCGTCCCGCTAAGCGAGTCCATTCATTGTCGTTGAGACCCACAAATAAACGCTCCGGATCATAACTAGTATTCAAATAGCGCCATATACAGCTGACATGCCTGCTTAGTTATTCCACTCATGCATAGTCCAAACGAAACAAGCAGTGACAGCTTTGCAAAAGTGGGACTCTTACTTTTCCTGGATCACATTCTCCTTTATGGACCCCAGCGTGGGGTGACTGTTGCCCTGTTGTTGCAGTCTGCAGGTGGCCAGGTGCCTCTGGTGCTGATCCTTCAAGCACGCGTTCTCTTGACAAAGATCACACACTTGCTGTTCGAGCTCTTCAATCCGATTCTTCTGCTTCTCCAACAACTCCTGTTGGGTTTCGATGATTTTATTGAGCTCTTTCAGGTACTCCGCCGCCTTGCTGGGGTTTTCGGTCGGGTTCTCCATGTCGATGTACGCGAAATGCCCGTCCATGGGGCAAATTCGATCCGCTGAGCTGGGTTTACAGCCGCTCCGCCATTGTTTATGTTTGCTGGTACTGCTGTCGGCGCTCAGTACTGAGTACTGAAGTTGCGCTCAAGCGCTCGTCCGCTGCAGCGCGCCGTCCAGAGGCTCTGCGCTGCGCCACAATAACTAACCCGCTCCGTGGATGGTAAATCCGTTTAACCCTTCAGTGGGAGGACTGTTAAGGTAAGCAGTGTTTACTGCGCTGGTAGCATCTCTATTTATCGTGGTACATTATTAAATATCAAAAGAAAACATTTTAAAAAGTGTAAACAAGCATGTTTGGTGGTTTTAGCAGGTTATAGATGATGCTCACCAAGGCTATTTGGTCAAACGGGTGTTTGGTGTTCAATGTAAGTAACACTGGCAAGCTAATTTTCCTGACTAGCTAAAAAAAATTCAAACTAGTCTAAGATGGTTCACTGGTCTTAACTGATCTCCAAGCTAAATTATGTTGGCTGGTTTTAAAGAGGTCTATTTCAGCAAATAAGGTTTGAGATGTTTTTCCAGCAGGGATATTGTACTGTAAAGCCATAATAAATCAATATGAGATCAGAGGGATCTCATGAGCCCAAAGTAACTCATGTCAGCTCTGTAAACAAGTGCACTACTCATCCTATCCAAACAACTCATGCAACAGAACAGAGAAGCCAAAAGGGGAGTTACAGTACATTTCCATGCAATGTCTAATTTTCACTGGCACACTGACAGTTAAATTATGTTCTGTGCTGGTTAAATCATAAATGCTTAAAACTCCAGTCATCTAAGACGTGTATAATTTAAAGATCGATGTGTTCATCTTTAAGTCAGTTTTATAAAATAAAAAGACAAGGGATCATCAATAGCTTTGGCACATTCTATTACAGTACATGCAAAATATATAGGGTTAAAATACAATTGTACACTTTATGGCAGCAGCTCTCTGTGTCTCAGTCCTACTAGGTGCCCTCTGGTGGTTGTCTTTGGCAATAACAGAATGGGATTGCCCATTAAGATTGATCTTCATGCCAGTTGGTGCAATGGCATAATGAAACCAAAACTTGATTTACTTGATTTATTTTTCAATCTGTCTGCATGGTGATTGTCTTGTATAATTCATTACAGTTACAGTTGAGTTTGCTTGGTTAAGATGAATGAATAGTTAGGTGCCACCATCTGAGTGTTTCAAATAACAATGAAAGATTGAATTTGTTACATAAAAGAGAGAAATGACTAGGCCTGGGGATTTTATTATACCACATGTCCAGTAAAATGCATAGCATATGCAAGCTGCCAAAAAACTGAGAAAAAAAATGATTACTGTTTATCTTCCCAATTGTCATGATAGACAGTGTCGTGGCATATGCTGTTTGGCGCTCCGGTACCTGCGCATTGTGCTGCTAATGAGGAAGAGACACCAGATAATGTGCATAATTCACACTTTATCCTCTGTGATCACTAAGAAGCTGTCTCCATCAAAGCCTCTGCAATGATGACAAGGATGGGCTGAGTTTTACCGTAAGAGAGTCTGCCTTCCTCAAAAATGAATGTATTTTTAGAAGCCTTTGTCTTCTCTTGATTCATTTTTCAAACTTTGGATTTTTATCATCTTCTTTAGCAGATTACTTTGTGGCTTTGAAAATTAGAACTTGGACAGGAAAGGTCATGTGTTGTAAACAAAACAGAAAATTCTTCTTCCTCATTATGACCAGTCACCTTTGAGAAAGGTACCTTTTCTAGTAATTAAAAATGAATATATCAAACTGCCAGGCTGAATCCCTCTGTATGCATTGATAACATCACATAAGGTCATAAAGTGCCAACAGCCATAACAATGAGCTTAGGTTGCATTGATCCAGGCTCAACTTATGACCTTAAGGGAGAACCAATACAGACTAAATGAAAAATTCTGTCATTAATTACTCACCCTCATGTCGTTCCAAACCCGTAGGACCGTCGTTCGTCTTCAGAACACAAATTAAGGTATTTTTGATGAAATCTGAGAGCTTTCTGACTGCATAGACCGCAACACAACTACCACGTTCAAGGCTCAGAAACACGTATGTGTCATGGTACTCTCGTGAACATGCGTCGAAGACTGACACGGAAGAGAAGAAATTAGAACTATTTTAACAATGTCCTTATCTTTCTGGACCTTGAACAGCAGCCTGCTGTCCATGCAGGGTCAGAAAGCTTTGTGTTCCGAAGATGAACGAAGGGGTTTGGAACAATTTGGGTTTGGTTTATGGGTTTGGAACAATGTGAGGATGAGTAATTAAAGGAGAAGTCCATTTTCAAAACAAAGATTCACATATAAGATACTCACCCCCTTGTCATCCAAGATGTTCATGTCTTTCTTTCGTCAGTCGTAGAGAAATTATGTTTTTTGAGGAAAACATTTCTGCATTTTTCTCCATATAATGGACTGGTATGGTGCCTCGATTTTGAACCTCCAAAAGGCAGTTTAAATGCGGCTTCAAACGATCCCAAATGTCTTTGTTAACGATCCCATCCGACGAAGAACGGCCTTATCTAGTGAAACGATCGGTTATTTTCATTAAAAAAAATACAATTTAAATACTTTTTTAATCTCAAACACTCGTCTTGCCTTTCTCTCCCTGAACTCTGTGTATTCTGACTCAAAAACTCGTATTTTCTCCCTCAACTTCAAAAATCATTTCAAATCATCCTACATCACTGCAGAAGTTCCGACCCAGTCTTTGCAAAGTGAACATGCAAAGAAGATCAAACACCCTTAACAAAAAAAGGTAAAACAGCGATATAGGGTGATTTCGAAGTTGAGGGAGAACATGAGATGGGAGTTTTTCGACATACCCTAACTGTCATGAACTGGAACAAAAACAGTCCAGGCAGAGTAAGACAAGATGAGCATTTGGCATTAGAAAGTATATAAATTGTATTATTTTTATTAAAATAACCGATCGTTATGGTAGATAGGACCCTTCTTTCTCGGCTAGTATCGTTTACAACCGCATTTGGGATCGTTTGAAGCCGCATTTAAACTGCATTTTGGAAGTTCAAAATCGGGGCACCATATCAGTCCATTATATGGAGAAAAATGATAAAATGTTTTCCTCAAAAAACATAATTTCTTTACGACTGAAGAAAGAAAGACATGAACATCTGGATGACAAGGGGGTGAGTAAATTATTTGTAAATTGTTGTTCTGGAAGACTTCTCCTTTAATAATAGTATTTTCATTTTTGGTGAGCTATCCCTTTAAAGCAGTGTAAATCGTACTACACTAATGTCACCAAATGGAGCTGCAAAAACTTTTACAATCACATAATTCTTGGCATTGGCTATTTCTAGATCAAGAACAGCTCAGTTTGGATGAGCTGCCTAAGGAAAAGCAAATTATATCTTCTACACCTTCTTAAAATGTCCATATTCTATGATGAAAATTGTGTCTCTTTCGAGGCCTTTTTTTTTATTTTCAGTATAGTGAATGTAAGCAATGGCTATAATGGCATGCAATTCAATTTCAAAACAGAAATTATTTTTCAACCTTGCTGTTGTGCTGTCTCAATCTTCGAGAGGCAACACTGACTACTGCATCTCAATGTCTGATGTTGAGCGCATTTCCTCTGTCTGATTCCAAACAGACTGTAGCCTGAAGGGAAGCTGTCATCTAACCGCCTTCCATCTCTCTCCCTGTCTATACCCTCATCTTCTCAGCCTGAGCTCTTGTGCCATCTTCTGCAGTTCTTTGAGTAATTTAAACTCAGCTAGAGTTCTCATTCTTAAACATTTCATTAGCTTGACATTCAGATGGATGAGCTTTTACAATAGCATCATGTAACTGCACTTGTTTTGTGCCTGAGTACAAAAAACCTGCTTAATTGCATTTGATAAGAGTAAAAGACTAAAGCAGCCATATTTTCAACTGTTATTCTTGTGAATGCCATAGTAGCCGATCATGTTTGAAAAGCTTTTACAGACCTGTTGCTCATCAAGGCTGCGTTTGCATTACAATTTTGTTTTTAATTTAACAAAATCGCAGACATTTACTCCAGATTTATATAAGTGGTGCTCAAGGGCATAGAAACAATAACATTAATGGCATACTGTTTTTACCACGCTGCTTATTGAAACAGCATTGATTTTCCAAGTAATGGTGTGCATTTTTACATACACAATGGCATTTCCAAAGTGCAGTGTCTATAGGGCATACTGATATGGGGCAATAGAAACAAAATGCACCCGGTGCTCCTTTGTGAAACTGACAAAGCACTTCAGAATATCCTCATGACATTGCCAGGGAAAACTGCTTTTTCTGTCAATCATGTTTGACTCTTTTTGAACCACATATTTAAATATTTACAGCCATTCATTGTCTGTAATGTAAAAGAGGAAAGCATTTTTTAACTTTCAATTTTCTTCTCATAAGCCAGTGCTGTCTGGCAGATGGGCCTGCAATGAATGCAGGCCAACAACTTTAGTCCAGCAGTCCCTGAACCAAATAGATAATGTCATGTCTTTTTATTGTCGAACTGAGACGCAAATGCAGAAACTTGGTCTACAGACAATTCTAATTTAAGACGTGTTCTAAAATGTATTTGTTTAAAATTGAGATTAGCAATTGTTTAAAAGTCAACATGAAATCAAGCCAAATCAAATTTAGCCTTTTATTGTGCACAATTTATGTTTGTATTTAGGTCCCGAGCACCGAGGACCCTATTGGAATTGCTCAGATTGGGCCGTTCTGTTCCAAAATGAATTGCATTTTTGAGGGCCTAAGCATGCTCAAAATCTCATTAAACTTTGCACACACACCAAAAGTTGTGAAAATTTACATCTGATATGGGTTTCAGAAGTGGGTGTGGCAAAATGGCTTGAAAGCGCCACCTATAAAATTTCAACGAAGTGGCCCTCAAGCTGTTTTACATACATGTACGAAATTCGGTAGACACACGTAAAGCATCAATATCTACAAAAAAGTGCCCCCCATGAAGTCCGAAACTCAACAGGAAGTCTGTTATTTAGAATTTTCTCTGCAAGTTTTGTGCCGTTTTTGCCATTTTCAGGCGTTGTTTAAATGAACTCCTTTAATTTAGATTTAAACAGATCAACACAAAATTTGGTCAGTGTGATATAAAGCCCTTTGTGGCATTAAATTGTGAAGATCTTGAGTTTTCGTTGAAGGGCGTGTCCGTGGCGGCCTGGAAAACTTCGATGTTTCGCCATTAAAAAGAAGTTGTTGTAATTCAGGCATACAATATCCGATCTCCACTAAAATTCATATGTTTGATAAGAGTCCTGTCCTGAACACATGCCCATGCCCATATTCGGTTACAGTCATAGCACCACCTGCTGGCAACAGGAAGTGGCCTGTTTTACACTCTAACGAGCTCCTCCTAGAGATTTAATGACATTAACATTATATTTGGTCAGTCTACTCTAAAGGCCTTTGCAATGTTAAATTGCAAAAATCTTTGAGTTTTTGTTAAAGGGTTTTCCGTGGCAGCCTGATGAAAGTTTGATGCTTCGCCATGGGGATAGAAGTTGTAACTCAGCCATACAATGTTCAATCTGCCCCAAACTTCACATGTTTGTTAAGAGTCCTGGCCTGAAGACATCTAAAGGCCAATATTAAGTTATAATCAAGGCGCCACCTGTTGGCAACAGGATACATCATGCTTTGCACTAACTCAAATATACCATGTTCAATCTGCACCAAGTGCTGGCATGAAGACATCTACATGCCCATATCCAGTTATAGTGATAGCACCACCACCTGGTAACAGGAAGTTTGGCACATATAAATGACTTTGACATATTCCTTCTATATTTACTCTTTTAAATCCATATTGCCCACCGTTTGCTGTTTTCCTAACGCCACCATGTGATGGTGAGCCCGGGTGCAAGGGACGTTTCAACGCTGCTTGCAGCTTTAATTTTAGTTCGTAGTTTATATATTAGGTACAGCTTTCCTTTTTTTTCCACAGTGGAATAACAAATATTGTAGAAACAATTTTCAGTCAGAAATTGCTAGTATATTTCACAATGAATTATAAAGAAACAGCAAGTAACACCTTGAATGTAGCAATGAAATTTTGAAGTAGAAAGACTGAAATAGTATTTTCTTGTACAACGGGCTACAATAATCTGTTTTGTTTACAACTTAAAGTGCACCAATCCTTTTTTTTTTTCAATCTCTCCCTACAACCACTTATCTTATAGTTACCGACTGGCAAGTATCAGCCCTGATGGCAAAATACACCATTATTTGAACGAACAGCATCGTTTGCCATTGATGCCCATTCAAAATAGCTGTTTATTCACAGTAAATCAAATATTATTGTTTGGAAAAATATTATGTGATATAGGGGTAGGCAAAATGACCAAAACTGCTGTCACTAAAAGAGCTGCCCGTTCCAATATACTGTTACGCATGGGTTTTCTTTTTCAGCTGTTTGCTTTCACATAAGGCTTAAATTACTGTGTTTACGAGGATATTTGCAAAGATGGGTATTTTGACACATGCAAGCATGGGTATTTAACCGTTTAAGGCAGTGCTTGAAGTGGAAAAAAAGAAGTGCCGGTACTCTACGCCTCAATTAACAACAACAATTTATATAGTGCCATTTCTAATCGCCCAGACACTGACGCTTTGACTCTGAGTACTGGCAACATGTCAGAAGTGCCGGTACGCATGAAAAAGTGCCAGTACGCGAAAGGCTAAAATACAGAAGTGCCAGTACTGCGTACTGGTGCGTACCAGTCCACTTCAGGCACTGGTTTAAGACCTATACAGCATGTGTGCGTGCACCTATACCAAAACGAGTTCTCCTCGCAAAATCCCTACCGGTTGACAAATTTTTACCAGTTAATCATGTCTACCGGTATATCGCCCACCCCTAATGTGATCAGTGTTTCCCTAATGATCATTTTTCTTTATCCAGGTCATGTTTTCCTGGACTGCATGCACCAGCAACTACCATAGAGATGAAGTGCTATGCTAACGAATAGACCTCCAGGTAAATTAGACCTCTCTGCCCTCCTTCCTGATCTAATCAATTCCTGATGAATAAAATTAACCCCTGTCCTACATATTTACCCGGTTTCATCTAGAAACACGTCAAATTAAAGAAATAAAATGGGATGCAAATGGTGTCATGCTGACTAAGTTTCTCTGTGTTGTTGATGGCCTAATTGAATCCTCACTTAGACTATTACTCTACAGCAACCTGTCTAACCAGCTGTCAGACTCGCATAACAGACTCACATCAATCCTGTTGGCACATTAGCGCGTTACTGCAGTCTCTGCCTTTTTATGTGCATTGAATTCTTTAGCAGCATCTCAGTGGAAGACTCATTTGATGTAGAATCTAGAGAAATATTCAAAGATACTGATTAGATTTGCACCAAAAATCCTTTTAGAGTGATTACGTTGCTTCTCTTATTTATCTATCTGTGTTTTATTCAAGTATTGCAAGAAACAGAATTCACAGGGTTCTATGCAACTCCCATCTGCATTGCTAATGAAAGAGGGCTGTGCAAGACGTACTATAGTCTCCTCCTGACCGCACCAGACATTGCCAATCCTTCTTAATCGAATGCAATGAAGCCAGTTCCGCACTGCCCATCTGTTGTTGTGCACAAACACACTCACGGATCAATTACAGCTGAGGACCTGTAGGTATATAGAAAATGAGAAAATGAAAAATGAGGTGCATTTTACTAACAATCATTAAGAGGAACTAAATGGTACAGATTCCATGGAAACCAGCTGTATGCACCCGCATTGAGGCCTTTTGTGCCTCTGTGGCCCTAGTGACCTCAATAGTGAACATGAAGAAGACAGATCCTTGTTAGACAGGTTTATTCATGTTTTTCCACCAGCCTTTGTCTCATACATATCTCTAGACTTTGCTGCTGTTTCAGAGACAGAATACATTCAATCTTGAGATTGAACAGTGATTTTGAAAACACAGGGTGGTTATATATAAAACATAATACTGTTGGTTGTGTGGGGTCAGATAAAAGGTACTATCTAGTAGGGCTGGGTGTTAAAACACATTTCATGATTCAATTCTGATTTACAAGCTTGCAATTCAGTTCTGTTTCCTATTAGATTTGATTCAGTGTCGATTATTTTGGAAATATATGTCAGGTACAGTGCATGCCTAATTTTCTTAAAGAAAAAATCTCTCAACTAATGCTGTAAAATATACATGAGAGTCAGTTGGTACTACATTACAATACTATTGAAGGTTAAAATGAACTGAATTGTTTACAAACGCTTAAATTACACTCAGTGAAATTTTTATAATAATAAAATAATTATATTTATACTCCAATTTGTTTTTTGAACATAAACATTTAAATGGTGGCTGTCATAAAAACCTGACTGATTTATTAAAACAAATTAAATATTGAAGAACAGTAAAAATGATTATGAATATGGTATATGGTGCGTACATTTAGCAAACTGCTCCTCTCTATTGTTCATTTTTCTAGCTGACTAACAAGTTTATGGTGACCAAATATGTTTTTTCTGAGGTAAATGTGACGCTACTTGACATTGTTTACAAGCTTGACGTCTTTGCGCGGTTGAAACACTGATTGAGTGAATACATGAGACAGGATACGGATTTAGGTAAGTTGTACTCTTTCTTTTAACATACCTTTAGGTGTTTATTCATGTTTATTTCAAGCTGCAACTGGTTAAAGCGGAGGAGACGATCAGTTCACGTCCGCTTTGTACTTCAGCTGGTCTTGTACTGAGGTGTTACAGCGATCTGTCACTCCACATTAAACAGCGCCAAAACGGTATTTGTTCTTTTAATACTGTAATTAAATGTACAGAATTTAAAATCTGGGACTGTGGCTACGTTCACACTGTCAGTTTTTGGAATTGACAACCGCATTTACTTACAGGTGTGAGTCTCGAAATGTCCCGTTCACACAGTAGCTTAAGCCCCCTTTCCATTGCACACGACATTCGGACACGACTGTCGCATTTCTCCACCTAGTGGCGGTCGCACAGAACTTTCAAACTGGTCGTGCTACAACCGTTACCTCAACATATTCACCTTGGTAAAATTAATGATTTGAATGAATATAATCAATGTATGAATGTTTCGTCACAAAACAAATAAAAACATAGTAGGTTTTATGGGGCTAATCAACGTAAATAATGATTTAATAATTATAAAATAATTATTTCTGCCATAATTATTTTAAAGCACCATTTTACCGAAATAGTGTTTAAAGAATAATGTTAAAGTTAACAAAATGTTGATAATTCTAACCTTACGCTCATAGTTTTTAATAGAATACATCACATCTGGTCGAGTGAGCGCATACCGTCTATTTAGTTGCAGAAGTTCAGATATTTTAACGCATCCGCAGCTCAAATCGAATCCGAAATTTCCACATACTCATATGACCGGAACTCTACGCAGCTCCCACACTACTCTCTATTGGAAATGAGTGACTTCCGGTCTGTCGCTTGTCGTTCGTTGGAGACAGTGTTAAGGTGGCTTTACAGTTGCGTCTGGAATACTGTCTGTATGAACGTGCAGCGGGAGTAAAGCCCGTATTCCTCACCAGTAACCACAGCAGCAGTGACCAACGTAATATCAAAGATTGCTTTGTCCATAGATCTGAAAGTCTTATAACTTTCTGACACGACAAGAGTCCAATTGAGCCGCGAGTGCATCTGTCAGACCTTCATTAACCGACAGCAGCGTTTAAATTTGGGTGGAGAGTGGAGCATTTGAGTCACGGGCAGAACACAATACTGACACGAGCGGCTCCGGTGGAGACTAGACATAACATTTTCAGATGGCACACAGCTCATTTCTCCGTCACTGTAAGGTACTGAAACCACACGTGAAAACACACAACAAACA
Organism: Cirrhinus mrigala; assembly: GCA_036247105.1. NCBI lineage: Eukaryota > Metazoa > Chordata > Actinopteri > Cypriniformes > Cyprinidae > Cirrhinus > Cirrhinus mrigala. The sequence continues at coordinate 12,939,018 of CM070017.1, read as the reverse complement.
GTAGACGCGCGTTTGTGTGGCTGAGCGGCTCTTTAGCACTGTATGTCCAGTCCTGTTCTGTTCACACAGCGCGAGTTTTCCAAGAATGCGGTTACTACCGGTCCTACAAGGCTGCACACGTCATTAATGATGTCTTATTTAAGAAAAGTAACCATAATAAAATTCACTGTTATTCCTTGTAAGGTTGAAAATACTATATTATTTTTTACTTTGCAATTTAACGGTTACTTAATGCTGTTGTCACACCTGTAAATAACCGTACCATATTAAGGACTCAAATACAGGATTGACAACCATATTCCGCTGCTGTGTGAACGCAGTGGGATGCGTTTCACATATAAAAGTAACAAAGCACAAAGCTTATTGTGATTTAATGGATGGGAGGCGTGCTAAAATGTTCCATGCATTAAGTGAAAACAGGGTAGACTAATCGATACTTGAGATTTAAAAATCGATATTGTTTTGTAAAAAATGAGAATTTATTAAAATCGAGAAATTGATTTTTTTTTTTTTTTTTAAACCCAGCCCTACTATCTAGATTAACTACATATAGATAGTGTTAACTTACACATTTTATTCCTGCTCTGCACTACAGAACATATATTTTGAGCGATGATAACACCTTTAGATATTAGACACAGCTGGTTTATATCTGAAGCAGAGATCCAAAGAAATGTCACATTAGTTTATCAATCGGCCACTGGACTCTGACCAGGAACTGAAATGCTGTGAGAGTGAGAGACGAGTCATTGCGACCTGTGACATTTTGTCCTTTCCTGTGAAGGGAAACCTGGACAAGCTTCACTTCTCAGCTTCCACTCAGCAAAGGCAAAGCCAATTTCTTATCTGTACAAGGTCAGAGAGGAGATGCTGACTGTCGCTCAACTCTTGCACCCTGTTAAACACGCTTTGAAGGTGTGAAGGATGTTGGGACACTTTTAGGAGCATTAAAGGAAATTTGGTAGAACTCTATTCAGTTCCCTTCCTTGTAATGTGTAACTTTCTTCCTGACAGCTATGAAATGAAAATCCCTCGTTGTACCGCCTAAGCAGAGTTGGGGAGTAGCTAACAAAGAAAGTATAGTAATGCTACTATCTTTTTCCATGTCCTTACTACCTTTCTGGACCTTGAACGTGTCAGTTGCATTGCTGTCTATGCAGGGTCAGAAAGATTTCGGATTTAATCAAAATAATTAATTTGTGTTCCAAAGATTGAAGGTCTTGCAGGTTTGGAATGGCATGAGGGTGAGTAATTAATGACAAAATTTAGATTTTTGTGTGAACTAAGTGTGACCAAATTCTAAGACATAAGGGTGAGCCAGTGTTTTTTGATTTGATATTTATGTGAAGTCTTGTTTCATACTGTACAATTAAGTAAATGCTTAATTAAATTAAGTATTTAATGCAGTCACCATAATTACATTTTTGTGTGTGTCAGATAAATTATCTAATTATCTTACTACTTCTTTAAAGGGTAGTTCAACTGTAGTTGACCTACATTACGAGTTGCTTTCCCAACACTGCTTCTACGCCAAGATCAAGCTGCCTGATTAGCTGATGAGTGAATCGTTTCTCCAGGCAAGCAGGCAGCCAGTTAGTTTACTTTGTGTTGTGCTACAGTGTAATCACTCAAAACAGGAACTTTTCACGCTGTTGTATTTCCTCTCTGAATTGCATTTCAAATGATATATGTCTCAATTTTAAGTAGCAGTCCTCAATGTAACTTGCTGACTCAGTTTAAAACTATATATCACTATTATCTTCAGCTTACATTGCTGTTTCAGCCATGCCTCCACTGTGCTCGAGATGATGCCATTTTTACCATTGTGCTCAATGACACCCCGATGCAATTACAGTAATCACACTTAATTGCAGCTTTGAATATCCAAATCTTACGTTCACAAAAGGAATAGATTTCATATGCAAACCTTTAGAATAAGATGAGATTTTTAGGCACTTTTTTTATCAGAATGTTCATAAAAATTGAATGTGTTGTGAGAGTCATGCCAATTTCACTTGACTATGTCACACTGGGAACAAACCAACCTAGGAAGCGTCACAGTGCTTTGTAACCTGTATTTTAGTTTGTCAAACTAAAAGTTAATTTTTAAGGCCATCACCATACTTGCACAGCTACTTAAAGGCTGCATCCAAGCACAAAGGACAGATGATTCACAGTGAAAGTGCCATGAAGGAAACTGCTTTCCTAACACAACTTTTTTACAGTTTAGACCACTCAAACTCAGATTTGAACAGTGTGGTCTTGTTCTAAACCAGTCATGCACTGGATTTAAAGGGTTAGTTGCTGGGTGAAAATGAGTTTTCCAGCCATACAAAAAGACCATTTTAGTCACACATCAAGACATTATGCACATGATAGTACCTAGGTACTGTAGGTTGCAAAAAGACGTCAAACAACACCACAAGATTCGCAGTTAATGGCTTCATTATTCTCAGTATGTCTACTAGAAGGCATTATACAATCCCCATGAGGTAACCATCCATCAGCTTGAGCAAAACCAAGAATGGGAAACTAAAAGCTGGTAAACAGCCATAGTAAGTTTTAAAAAGAAACTTTTTAAATGCAACATTACCTCTAACATCAGTACACACAGCAAGCAACACAGTAAAATGAACGGGGGTGTGACATGCACAGCAATCTCCACCAAAAAGACCCAACAAGTAACATTGAATCGGCCTGTCTGCGTGATCAGCTGTGAGATCACATGCTGATTCCAATTAAATAGATGAGGCGAAGGTAACAGATTAAGACTTGAAACCAGATTGGGGATCTATAGATGCATTTTAAGTATGCAAATCCAAAGAAAGAGAACATAAAATACCATTAAAAGGATAGTTCACCCAAAAATGAAAATTCTGTCATTAATTACTCACCCTCATGTCGTTCATGCTGCAAGACCTTCGTTCATCCTTGGAACACAAATTAAGATAATTAAGCTTTCTGACCCTGCAATAGACAGCAATACAACTGACACGTTCAAGACCTAGACAAAGTTAAGTTGTTAAAATAAGGTATTCTTGTGAACGTATGTTGACTGACACGGAAGAGATGACATTGTTGAATAAAGTCATTATTTTTGTTTTCTTTAAACAAAAATAATTAATGACAGAATTTTCATTTTTGGGTGAACTATCCACTTTAATTCCTATCCCTTTCAACTCTACAACACAATGCAATGAGGTTTATAATTCAAAATATGGGTAAAACACCTGTGGAAAATCAATAGGAAAATTCCTTTGTGTCAACATGTATACAATGGGCTGTATTTTTATAGACTTTTCTTTCACACTCTATGATTTAAGCCACAGTTTAGCCATCTAAGATTTTTTTTTTTTTCTAATTCTAAGGGATTCCTCTGTTCCTAGGCCAAAACCTGTAGTCTTAAAATGCTAGTTTGCACAGCAGTGTCTAGACGTCGAGGACACATTAGAACCTGATGCTCACCACTTGCTCACATCTTTGTTTTTTTTTTTTTGTTTTTTTTGTTTTTTTTAATTTTCATTCAACCTGAGCTTTGGTTGCAAACCACTATTTTGATTCCACATGTTAATTACAGTTGAGGTCAAAAGTTTACATACACTTTGCAGAATCTGCAAAATGTTAGTTATTTTACCAAAATAAGAGGGATCGTACAAAATGCATGTTATTTTTTTATTTAGTACTGACCTGACTAAGATATTTCATATTAAAGATGTTTACATATAGTCCACAAGAGAAAATAATAGCTGAATTTATAAATATGACACCGTTCAAAAGTTTACATACACTTGATTCTTAATACTGTGTTGTTATCTGAATGATCCACAGCTGTGTTTTTTGTTTAGTGATAGGACTTCATGAGTCCCCTGTTTGTCCTGCACAGTTAACTGCCCACTGTTCTTCAGAAAAAACCTTCAGGTCCCACAAATTCTTTGGTTTTTCAGCATCTTTGTGTGTTTGAACCCTTTCCAATAATGACTATATGATTTTGAGGTCATCTTTTTACACTGAGGACAACTGAGGGACTCATATGCAACTATTACGAAAGGTTCAAACACTCACTGATGCTCCAGAAGGACAAATTATGTATTAAGGGCCAGGGGTATAAACTTTTGAACAGAATGAAGATTATTTTGCCTAAATATCTTTTTTTTTCTTTTAGTAATGCCCTTTAGAAGCTACAGAAGATAGTTAAATGATTACATATTTTCCAGAAGACAAAATAAGTTAAATTTACCGATCTTCAAATTCAAAAAGTTTTCACCCCCAGCTTTTAATGCTTTGTGTTTCCTTCTGAAGCATCAGTGAGCGTTTGAACCTTCTGTAATAGTTGCATATGAGTCCCTCAGTTGTCCTCAGTGTGAAAAGATGGATCTCAAAATCATACAGTCATTGTTGGAAAGGGTTCAAATACACAAAAATGCTGAAAAACCAAACAATTTGTGGGACCTGAAGGATTTTTCTTTAGAACAGCAGGCAGTTTAACTGTTCAGGACAAACAAGGGACTCATGAACAACTATCACTAAACAAAAAACACAGCTGTGGATCATTCAGGTAACAACATGGTATTAAGAATCAAGTGTGTGTAAACTTTTGAACGGGGTCATTTTTATAAATTCAATGATTATTTTCTCTTGTGGACTATATGTAAACGTCTTGTATGTAAAATATCTTGCAAATTCTGCAAGGTGTATGTAAACTTTTGACCTCAACTGTAGCTCGCCGACACCAAACGTGACACGGATTGATGATGTGAAACTCCAAGGAAATCTTCTTACGTATGTCTGTTTTTTAACGAGTCTTGACTGCTGTACAGTCTGACGTTAATGACAGCTGAGATCCCACAGTGTGTTTTAGCTAATAGCTGGGATCATGTTTGTACAGTCTAACAACGGTAAAGGATTTTACACCTGGCTTTATATCAGTTTTTATAACTACTGTAGCAATGTCAAGAGAAAATTCTATTCCACAAAAATGAAAAACAAACCTAAAACAGAGAATCTAAAAATCGAACCCAAAACAAAACAGCCAGGTACAGTAGATGAGAACCACAGTAAAGAATGTTCAGAAATGCTCTATTTTTACATAGAATGCAAAACAGGTACACGTAATGATAGTCATACCACATATTGTTTCAGATTAAATGCTGATTGCTTGTCTGATGTTCGTCACTTTGCCGTTAAGCTGGTCTGATTTCAGTCTCGGTGACAGTTTTCAAGGTTGAAATACAGTGCCTTCACAAGGAATTTACCCCCTGCTGATTTGTTCTAATCCTGCTGGGCTACAAAAATCAAATGAAAGCATATAGATGGGATATTTTCCACCAGTCCTGTAAAAGCAACATATTTAGTATCAAGACTTGGACCACTAAACTAAATCCTCCTGCATGTCTGTGGGGGTTTAAAATAAAACTTTTCCTTTTTTGACTTTATATTTCACAATTATGATTTTCTACTTTTATTTTTTTTTTATTTTCACTTCTCTTTTCATTTTAGTATGTATATCACATTTAACTTTTACATTTTCTTTTTTTGCCATTTTCTATAGTAGGAACTAGAAGAAGAAACTACAAAGGAAGGCTTTTGTGCATTTATAAATGAGAAACAATGTCTTTTGCCTTTTCAGGCCTGGAGAAATGAATGTTTAAACATACTGATTTCAGTGTTAAAATGTGCAGTGTGACAGGAACAATATATGAAAGGCAAGCCAGTAAAGCTTCTCTCAGTCTATAAATCAGCTCTAGGAGCTGGAGTGTCTTGACCTTTGGAGGTTAAGGTGTTGTTGAGGGTGAGTTCAACAGTATGCTAGTGTACTCTGGGGTGAGAGGTGACCAAAGTGCTAGGGACCTTTTGCCTTCCTCAATATTAGTCCTACACTCCTCATTAAAATCAATTCGAACAGCTTTCTCTGTGAGTCTGGATGTGGAAGGTAATAGCTTAGTTTTTAACATCCAGACCTGCACTTGTCACTGGGTCAGTCAATACTGAGCGAGTGTGGCTTGAAGATAGACAACTGCAAAATGTACCTGTTTGTGGGCTTTTTGAGTCAAGATGGACATATTTTCTTGTTTGCCTAATTTCATTTCTACAAATGGAACAAACTGGGTTTTAATGCTTACTAATGATCAGCTTAACGAGACAGTTTATACAAAAAATAAAAAATTCAGTCAGTATTTATTCAACCCTCATGTCATACAAAACCTGTATGATTTTCTTTTCCTGTGGAATACAAAAGAAGATATTTTGAGTATTTCAACTGTTTGCCCATATAATAAAAGCCATTCGGCTCCAAAAAAATTGCCCTTTTTTAATTTTTAATTTTTTTTATTTTTTGTTCTACATAAAAAAACATTCATATGTTTTAAACGACATAAGGGAGAGTAATGTTTGAATTAAGATATTGTTAAAATGTTTTTGAAAGAAGTTTCTTATGCTGGCCAAGGCTGTATTTATTTGATGAAAAATACAACACAGCAGTAATTTTGTGAAATACACAATTTACAAGAACTGTTTTCTACTGTAATATATTTAAAAATGTAAATTATTCCCGTAATGGCAAAGCTGAATTTTCAACATCATTACTCCAGTCTTCAGTGTCACATGATCCTTCAGAATTCAATATGCTGATTTGCTTTCCAAGAAACGTTTACTATTATTACAATGTTGAAAACAGTTTCAAGATATGAAAAAAGTATAATTTTTATACAAATTTGAATATATTTTAACATATAATTCTAATTATTTAATAGAAAAATCTTAATTATTCCAAATATTTGGTCTGTAGCATGGCCGAAAAATAAGAAAATTGCTGTTTTTGGTTTAAACTATTTATTTAAACTGAAAACCAAAAAAAGTGAAAAGTGAAAACCGAATTTAAAGCTATATATAAATTTATTCCGACTGACTTTAAACTGGGTAATGAATGGAAACAGAAACAATGCGTTACTTAGGTCCCTATGAAATCCTTTTTATTTTTTCCCAAATTCCGTTTTTTTTTTTTCCTTTTCCCAAATTCCATTTTTTTCCATTTTAATTTTTCTGGATTGCGCTTTTTTCCCCATTTTCAGTATTTAGATTCTGTTTTAATGGTTAAATTAAAACATATTAATTAAAAAGCATATCTAATAAACTGAAATCACGAAACTTACACAGTTAAGCAGCAATTTATTAAAAGCTTAACAAAAATTACATTTTTACAGCCCTTTTCTCAAATTCAGTTTTATTTATTTATTTTTTTTTTACCAAATTCTGTTTTCCATTAATTTTCTGGATTTAATTTTAATGGTTTAATAAAATTTTAATAATCAAAAGCCTTTCTAACTGATTTGATTTAAAACAAAATGACATACCGTGGTGTGTATTTACATTTTTCTGGTAAATATCCCTTAAAAATATGTTTTAATAATAATTTTATTACTAGTACTAGTAATATCATTAGATTAAGTATATATTTCTGTCAGTTGCTCCAAGTTAAAGTTTCTGTTTGTATATGATATGACAATTTTTCTCAAAAGATAAGATGCTCGTGAATTGACTCTCAGAGCAGTTCTAGAAGTTACGTGTTCGTGTACTCATATATTGAGAAAGTAGACGCTGAAAACTGTCACATGCGCCTCACAATGTGTAATAAACGAAAAACGCGCATCTGCGTCATTCATTCACACTTCAATTCACGCAAAACATGCAGGATTCATATTTAAATAGTCTTTTTGCAGCTTTATATTCACAGACACTAGTCCACATCGTGTTTTGATTTAAGTGCACTGAACCATTTTGTTAATTTATTCATCCAAAATTTGGTAAATTCCATGACATTCCATGTCATACAGTAAATTCTGTTTTTATGACTGCGATTCCATCCGTGTTTTCTGCATTGTGGAAATTATAGGGCCATCCATGCTTCCACATCCTTTGCAGAATGGTTCAGTCATTACTCAGACGTCGTCTAGCAGTATACAGTTGACACAGAAGCCAGGATAGGCCAATTACAGCAGGACCGTTACTCAACCTTATGATCCCTAGATCGCCTCACCCTCATTAAACTTCTACCCTCTTTCACATCAGCATCCCAACAGAAAGCCAATGTGCCCCGCCAGTCTCTTTTCCTCCAGCCTGGGGACTGTGTAGGCAAGCTTTTCTCTTAAACTCAAGACCACTGTGGTCTCAGGATAAAAAAATGCCATCACTGCAAATCACTATGTTCGTTTTCTCAAGTCTTGATTCAATAAAAAATGTGTTTTGCACTGCGAGGTTGCTTAGAAATTGCAGGATCATTACGGTCTAACATGATGGTCAGAGAAAACGCTCAAATCGTGCTCTGCAATTCAGAAAAATCAACAGTATATAGCAACAGTTTCTCTCTGAACACTTTAATCATTTCTCCGTCGTGAGTAATCCTAACAGCGTTAGCACTAATGCCTGAGCTCAGTGGAATCCCTGACTCATGTGATCACCACTAAAGGATTACTGATGAAAACCACTTCACACATGACTATGCCAATAGAATGTGATGCCTGTGATTTTGCCAAGTAGGACAGCAATTTTTTATTCTTTTTGGAAGTAACATTTAATTTACACATTTCTTTTTTTAAAGAGGTCATAGAGTGCATTTTTTATTATTATTTTGTACTGTTCTCTGAGGTCCGCTTATAATGTTATCGCGATTTTTACATCAAAAACATATAATTTTGAAGTAACAGAAGCAGTGCTGGGGAAAGTTACTTTTAAAAGTAATGCATTACAATATTACGTTACTTCTAAAAAAGTAACTAAAGTTAAAAAAAGTAACTAAAGTAACTAAAGTAACTAAAGTTACTTTTTATGGAAAGTAAGGCGTTAGGTTATGTTTGCGTTACTTTTAAAATTTGGGCTGGCTTACTTGTTTGTTTTGCATATAAAAAGTTCTATTTTTGGCAAATGTAAAAGCGCTTTCACAACAAAAGTGAAATAAATAAGCCACAGGCTGAAGGAAAAAGAAAATTCACGTCTGTACAGTAGAACACAGGACACTCTTCAGCAATTAAAAAAAATTTGGTTAATAAAATGTGATTAAATATAGAGAGGGTAAATGCATTTTCACAATTATTACAGAACTACAGTAAACATCATGTTAACGCAGTGCAAACAACGTCTGTTCCCGATTTCTCGGGACAGGAGAGCTGTCTGTTGGTCAATAAATGAGAAAACAAAGTAACTGCTTCCAAGTAACCGCTACTTATTTGAAAAAGTAACTCAGGGATTTTCTTGTACATTAAAAAGTAAAGCATTACTTTACTAGTTACTTGAAAAATGTAACCTGATTACGTAACTCTCGTTACTTGTAATGCGTTACCCCCAACACTGAATAGAAGTAATATTTTCTGTCCAGCTTTTAACCCCCTCATCAGAATGATCTGTTTGAATAGGTATGGCAGATTTTAGACTCAGAAGTAAACACTCACTGCTATGATTCTTCTTCTACGAATATCTTCATAGATGAACAGTGTGGACTTCTATGGTGCCCCCGAGTTTGAACTTCCAAAGTCCAGTTTAAAAGCAGCGTCAATCTAAACGATCCCAGCCGAGGTAGAAGGGTCTTATCTAGTGAAACGATCAGTTATTTTCTAAAAAAAAAAAAAAAACAAAAAGATTATTTATATACTTTTTAAGCTCAAATGCTCATCTGGTCTAGCTCTGCGTTAACTCTGTGTATTCCGGTTCAAGATAGTTAGGGTATGTCGAAAATCTCCCATCTCATTTTCTCCTCCAACTTCAAAATCGTCCTACATTGCTGCAGAACCCAGAGTTTACAAAGTGAACATGCAAAGAAGATCAAATGCCCTTTACAAAAAAAAGGTAAAACAGCAATGTAGGATGATTTTGAAGTTGGAGAACAAAATGAAATGGGAGTTTTTCAACCTACCCTAACTGTCATGAATCGGAATAAACAGAGTTCACAAAAGTTAAAAATATATAAATTGTAATTGTTTTTAGAAAATAATTGATTGTTTCGCTAGATAAGATCCTTATTCCTTGGCTGGGATCATTTAGAGCCCTTTGAAGCTGCATTTAAACTGCATTTTGGAAGTTCAAACTCAGGAGCACCATTTAAGTCCACTACATGGAGAGAAATCCTGAAATGTTTTCCTCAAAAAACATAATTTCTTTAAGACTGAAGAAAGAAAGACATGAACATCTTGAATGACAAGGGGGTGAGTAAATTATCTGTAATTTTTTGTTCTGGAAGTGAACTTCTCCTTTAAAGACATTTATAATGTCTATAATATTTCTGTTTCATATAAATTATGTTCTTTTGAACATTTCATCAAAGAATCCTGAAAATATTAAGAAATTGATTCAAATCAAATCAGCATATTAGAATGATTTCTAAGGGATCATATGACACCGAAGACCAAAATAATAACTTCTGAAAATGTAGTTTTGCCTTCAAAGAAATAAATAACATTTCACAATATATTTAAATATGTGACCCTGGACCACAAAACCAGTCATAAGGGTCAGTTTTTTTAAAATTGAGATTTATACATCATCTGAATAAATACTCTTTCCATTGATGTATAGAAAGATACAACTATTTGAAAATCAGAAATCTGAGTGTGCAAAAAAAAAAAATCTAAATATTGACAAAATTGCTTTTAAAGTTGTCCAGATGAAGTTCTTAGCAATGCATATTACATAAAACATAAATTAAGTTTTGATATATTTAGGGTAGGAAATTTACAAAATATCTTAACGGAACATGATCTTTACCTAATATTCTAATTATTTTTGGCATAAAAGAAAAATCGATAATTTTGACCCATACAATGTTTTTTTGGTTATTGCCACAACTATAATCATGCTACTTAAAACTGGTTTTGTAGTCCAGGGTCACATATATATTTGAACTAAATTAGTAATAATATTTTAATAACATTATTGTTTTTACATCAAAACATCTCAACAGGCCTCGTGTCCTTGTGTCCTCTTCATTGTATTCTATAAGAATACATCAGCTGTTTTAGCATTCGCCGGTAATACAATTGCTTAAACAAATAACAGCACAACTCTCCTCAACAAGCCAAATGATTTGAGGTATCATTAACATCCATAGCTTAAACGGGGACAAATTATATGCAATACCTAAGGTAAGGGCTTTGTTCAAATCCCTAATTGGCCTTATGAGTAATAGTAATAGCGATGTTTGCCTCAGCAAACTCTGCTAATTAAAATGAATAAAAGCAGGAGTTAAATTATCTTTAAGTTTTAAAGTGTGCATCTTTATATTCTATCTTATGCTTATATGTGGAAGCTGTCTTCGAAAGTACATCTTGTATTTTTCCATAAACATATCTTATACAATAACACTTATTTTCTCTGATGAGGGTGAAGCCTGGAAGGAATTTACTACAAATAGATACAGATCCACCAAGCAGAAGCCAGGAAACCTGGATCCATATCGCCGCTGCGGTTGTCGATAGCACCATTGTTAAAAGTCCTCAAAGCCAGCCTAATTAAGCCTGTGTTCAGTCTGTTCTTCAGTGAAACCTTGTCAGCCAATTCCAGAGGGGGTCTCTGAGAGATAAGCAGGCGATATGAGGAGTCACGTGCCTCTCTGCAGAGTGCCTTCAAGGTTTTAAGATTCATCCATTCTGTGTCTCTCTCTTCTGATCTCTAAATGAGGCGAGAAGCGATTTGAGTTGGTTCATCCCATCTGACACCACGTCCAACTAAGTAAATGAGGGCTGATGTTCCATCCAGATCTCAGGAAATGAGGTAGATTTCTGCAAATGCCTGCTGTCAGGCATTCGTAGCCCTTGCCATCAGAAACACTGAGCTTGGTCTTCTCTCCTCCTAACAATTACGTCCTAAATCCCCCTCTGAGAAAATGATGGCAGCCCCCATCATGACAGACCTCGAATCTTAATGCAAGGATCACAACGATAGTCCATAAAAAGGTGGAGAGAGAGAGAATCGTTAATGTGAATCAACATCTCCATTACTGTATGACACTACATGACTAATGTTTACGTTCTAGATTGTTCCCTCATTCAGGGAGGTTAAAAGCTTGGTCTCTATTATCCACGAGCTTCTGCAGTTTATATAGAAGGGCTTCTATTAACATTTCATAAACTGGTCATCGCACAGATCAAAAGAAGCATATGATTCAGCACATTTGCTTGGGAAATTAATGCTGAAGCCAACATAGCTATTTCAATTCTGATTCTTGTTCATGTTCTCATATAGAGTGGAAAGAAATGTACTTCCATACTTGTAAACAACTAAGCTTTAAAAAAAAAAAGTGTGGCTAGTTCAGGCCTATCCAGATATTTATAACTTAACGCGCTGGTGCTCCTCATTTGGGAGTGACACTTGTAATCTTCACAGTCACAAAGTGACTGGACGCCTACAGTTTTCCTCTAAAATTGTTTTATAATATTATTTCTTTTTGCTTTTATATTTTGAGATAATTTCATGGTACTAATTAATATTTACGCAATAATTATGATCCATTTCTTCCCATTGAAAATGATTTAAAAATATATTTTTTTTATATTACTTTTCAATTAATGCAGTATTTTGTGTTAAAATTGAGTCAATGCCTTTAAAATCCAACTTTTGAAGCCTGATTAGTGCCATCTAAAAGTTCACTAAAAATGGTTTAGCCCATAAATTCCTATTAGGGCTGCACAATTAATCAAAGGTGATTGTCATGTGCATTTTTTTTAAGTGATTCCGGTTATGTAATCAGTAGTAAATCTCCAGCAGGTGCTTTCAGATGGAGCAGCGTTTATTACACAAAGCCGTAGTTCACTGAAAAGCTAAGCTATATTGCGTTCATTATCGCAAACAATGTAGTTGCACGATTATGAAATCGAAAGAAATTGTTCGCAATAACGACAGCTGTTTGCGTAGCTTCTCAGTGAACTACGGCTCTTTGTAGAAATGCTGCTACATCTGAAAGCACGTGAAAATACCACATTTAATAACGTTTTTACTCCAAACTCGCTTCATAACGTCAGCTGAGTGTTTGAAATAAATCCCTCTGGTAGATGATGTGGTGTTTTACACAGAATAAGGTACATATAGTATTCATAGTGTTCTAAGCAGTGATAAAAGCATATACTGTATTATAAGGAAAATTATAATAAGAAGAACTCCAAGAAGATAAACCATACATTGTCATAGTTGTGTGTTTATTAGTCACACTGAATCAATAAAAGCAGTTAAATCTTCTGTTTATTCAGCTGCAGCGATCGTGATTTCCTGGGTGTCTTCTTTGGGCGTATTTGGAGTTTCCGCGCGAGAGCGCCCTCTGGCCTTCGGATATAGATTTACTGCTGATCACAGAACTGTGCTTCACTGAAAGATACGTATGACAATGGCAGCTTTTGATTAAATGCCTATAAATTCTCTAATCATTTTTAGGTGTAAATACTCAATTTTATTAAGTTGTGGGTTTAGATATATATTTAGACATTCTCAAGGCAACTTTTTGTAAGGTTTTTTTTTTTTTTAAAGTTGATTTGAAGTGTCAGGTTTTGAATTATTATTATTACTACAGAATTCAGAGAAAGCATTTTATTACACAAAACATTACAATTCTAAAAAAATGTAACAAAAATGAACAGGAATGTTTTATCGGAGCTTAATTTTTCTGGGTCTGATCTGACTTCAGTTTTCGGACTCATTTTGGCTATATGGATATGGCCATACCAGTTTATTTGAGTGTGTATAATTGTGTATGTGTGTGTGCGTGAGTGGATGTGCCTGTTTTGCACTTGATGTTTTAAAGTGTAACCCCTTCCTTGCTGTCCACTTTTTTACTGCATTGTAGTTATTGCTTTTATTTAACATATTTGCTGTGTTCATAGGTGTTTGTCTGTGAGTGGATGTGTTGGTTTTGCACTCTTGATGATTTAGAGTTTCACCGCATCATTGCTGTGTACTTTTTCCAGCATTGTGGCAGATTTGTAGATTGTTTTTGTTGATTTCCCTTTCATTTCCTACGATCGGTCATTTTTGCCTGAAGACCACAAGTGTGACAATTTTTTTTTTTCCGACTCGATGATCGAATCATGCCCTCATTCTGATGAAGCTGTGATTTTTATAAACTTGAAACAGAACATTTTTCGGTCAAAAGTGAGGTGAACCTTTCTTCACCAGAGGGTTAAAGGGATAGTTCGCCCCAAATTGAAAATTCTGTCATTATTTACTCACCCTCATAACGTTCCAAACCTGTAAGACCTTTGTTCATATTTATAACACAAATTAAGATATTTTTGATAAAATCTGAGAGCTTTCTGACCCTGCAAAGACAGCAACGATACTACCACGTTCAAGGCCCAGAAAAGTAGTGAGGACACCGATAAAATAGCCCTTGTGACATCAGTGGTTCAGCCATAATTTTAGGAAAATATGAAGCAAAAATACCGGCTTTATTCAACATTTTCTTTTCTTCCATGTCAGTACAGATAAATACCAAAACTTCTAGACATTTATATCGAAGAAAATGACATTATCCTAATGGCATTGTAAGGTAATGGTCAGGATGAAGTCTTTTGTACAAGCTGGCCCATTATGTCCAAAAACAAAAATATTTAAAAAGAAATCATTAAACTTCGATGCTTAACAGCATTGCATCTGGGATTTTTGTGACCTGTTTGTTTAAGCTTAACCATTAAGCTCGAACTCGCAAAGAACGTCCCTTTGGTGCTCCTGCAAGCACATTCATTTTCCAATACAACCTCCCACTTCGAGGCCCCCCAACTGGTGGGTTCCATCTCCACACTTACATGCAGCACATTAGCCAATTGGTGAGCTGTCAGATGCCTGAAAACAAGGCGACAGAATCGATTTTGAGTGTCGATGCATCAGAGGATGCCCGCATCTGAGCTCTTTCCATCCTTTAACGTCATGTACCCATTCCCATTACACTCTGCTGCCCATTAATTTGGCTTAGCCAAACGGAGAGAACTCATTGACAGGAATCAGGGCATGAAGGAGAAAGTGTTTAAATCACTGTAACCCAGGCTGGTTGCATTATTAGGTATCTGACACACGACTCTGATAAGATGATTAAAAAGTAGAAGAATTGCCGGTGAAGTGCTCAATTAATCTGAAGTTCTGTAAAAGTGTGCTCGTCTTGCGTGCACATGAATGGTTCTCATTAAATTCCTCTGCGGATGTGAACCGTTTTAGCATGTACCACAAGTTGAGCTGTTCAGACAAAAATGTCTTTATATTTCTGACCCAAGTTCACAAATATTGTTCTATAATACAGCAGCCACAGCAGATGAACTGAAACCAGCTGAAAAATTATATAATGTGTCTCTGCATGTGTGCACAAGAGAGAAAATTCAGTAATTAGTCACAAGAAGTCATTTCTTGTAATTGAACAGCGACTCTCTCTGTTTGGCATCTCATTGTGAAATCCGGAGCAAATCCATATGCATCTATTTAAGACATAATAATGCACTTCTAAGACAAAAGTTTCTCATTTTATCTCCCTAAGGCCTGCTAATATAAATCCACTCATGCAAATACAGTAAACAATAAAAATGACTTATGGCCCAATATAGTCAGCTGTCACTCCAGTCACTTTTTCAGTAAAACAAACCAGCAAATCTGCCTGCCTCATTATTTCATGCCCCCAAAACTGATAAACAGCCTCATAAATGAGACTACATTCATCTGCTCCTCCACAAAAAAAGTTCATTTTAGCTGCATAAAAAATAGGTCCTCTAAATAAGCCAGTATTTCAGCATAATGAGGCCGAGCAGGACGTTTCAATATTGTCGTTCTTCTTCACTGACTCACTTTGCATGTATAACATGTCTTGCTTTTTTACAAGAGAGATTATTTCTTCACACTTATATATCAGCGTTATTTGATTCTGAATGCATTTTTATACTGAGATACTCTCTCACCTCGAGTTCTTTACACTCTGTTTACCCAAATTAAATGTGCATTGTGTACGAGAACAGCAACATCCAAGTCCCTTGAGAGCACAGATTTTTCAGTCGATATGATTTGGTCGCTCTAAATATGTAAATTAACTAATTAACACAATCAGGTTAAGTGTACTGTGTTTCAGCATTGAGTACTGTGGCTGTAATAATCTACTAGGATGTTTCCCTTACAGTAACTAGAGAACACCCACATGTACAGTAGGTGTACAAGTTCCTCCCTTTTCGAAATCGCCAATCAGTGCGTGCCCGAAAGGGATAGTTCAGCCAAAAATGAAATTTACTCACCCTCTTGCCATCTTAGGTGTATATGATTTTCTTCTTTCAGACGAATACAATCAGAGTTTATATTAAAAAAATGTCCTGGCTCTTCCAAGCATTATAATGAATGGGTGAGAACCAAGTTTTGTTTACAGCAAAGGAAAACCAGTCTCCTCTTGGCTTATATCAAAGTCTTACAATATTATTCTTTACAAATCCTTGAGATTACAGTTTGTAAAGTATAAACATGGATATTTTATTCTTACACAAACATATCGATTGACTTCAGGAGGCCTTTTTTAACTTGTTACGTGTTCTAGCTGTCTAAGGAGTGCACGACGCAGGAGTAATTCAATTTTAATCCACAAAGCAAACACAAGGAATCTAGGAGCAGGGTAGCACAACACGTTGACAAATAATAGCAGACAGAGGACCAGGGGAGGACTTAAGTACTAGAAAAGTAATCAGGGAGAACCAAAACAGGTAGGAAGCTAATTAATCAATCAGAAACCATGGAAACTAATGAGGAATTGAATCAGGAGACAGAGAAACAGGGAATTCAAAACCAAAACAGAACATGAACGTGACATATCGTCCCCCTCTGGAAAGGTGCGTCCTCACCCTGACAAAACAGTCTAACAGAGGAGGGAGGGTGGGGGTTCAGGAGGAGGACGAGGGGCAGGCAGGAGCCAGGCAAAAGGGAAGAGACAAAGTCCATAGGGCCAGGGCGGAGTAGATGGTGGTAGGAGCCAGAGAGGAGCCCGGAGTAGGTGGGGAACCAGAGACTAGCCAGGATAGTGACCCACCGTGGAGTCGATGGTGGGAAGAGCCATGGTGGAGATGGGGCCAACAACACCAGGGGGCCGACTGACGGAGACTCAGCCGGTGGAAAAGGAGCCCAGGATGGAGACAGAGAGCTGCAGAGCCGGGGGACACAGAGGATCTTGGGGGCCAAGTGGAGCTGGTGGCTCAGGGGACCGAGGCGGAGGCAGGGATCCTTAAGACCGAGGCTGAGCCGGAGTGAAAAAGGACCAAGGTGGAGCCGGAGGGAGGGAGGGCGGACGCTGACAGAGCCAGAGGGACGGAGTGACAGGGTGAAGCCAGAGGAGTGAAGTCCTGAGGCGGCGGATGGTTGACAACTGACCAAGGCAAAGCCAGAGGGACAAGGGAGCCCGGCGGAGCCAGTGGGATGACGGGCCAAAGTGGAGACGAGGGATCAAGGAGCCAAGGCGGAGCTGATGGATCGAAGGACCGAGGTGGAGTCCAGGACTCGGAGGCTGGAGGCAGAGACAGGGGATCCTCACGCCTAGGCAGAGCTGGAGACTGGAAGTCCCGAGGTGGATCAGAGCGCCCAAATGGTGCTAACTGAGGGTGAGCTGAGGGACAGACAGGCACCAGCGGACTTAAGGCTGAGGAATTGACTGGTTTTAGAGGAGGTGGGGGAGGGAGGCTGGGTTGGAGCTTAGGAGACACAGGAGAGCTGGAGAGAACCAGCAGAGACCCAGGAGACGTTGAAGAGCTGGACAGAACCAGCAGAGACTCAGGAGACATAGGGGACAATGGAGGTTCAGGGGCACTGAAAACAACCTTTCCGAACCAGTCTGTTAAATCCGACTGAAAAAGGTTCAAGAGTTCCTCATAATAATGAGTGACAATTGTGTGAATACAACTGTATGAATACACAATTCACCAGCACCCACTCCACAAAAGTGGCACAGTCCTCTTTGGGACTGTTTGCTGGTAGACGTGCCTTACACCCCACAGCTTATGCCATAGAAAACACAGAGCGAGCGATCCAGGAAGTGGGTAAGGTATGCCAGATCAAGAAAGTCCCTGGTGTGGTCCTCCAGCAAATGGTCCAACTGCTCCAGGTATAGGAGCTGGACGGCTGGCAGGTCCATTCCGGGGGAGGAAGAAGAAACGAAACAAAAGAAAAGAAAAGAAAGAAAAACAGGTCTACTATTCTGTTACATGTGCTGGCTGTCTAAAGAGTGCACAATGCAGGAGTAATCCAATAACAGTCTTTTATTTTAATCCACAAAGCAAACACTAGGAATCTAGGAGCAGGGTAGCACAACACATTGACACAAATAATAGCAGACAAAGGATCAGGGGAGAACACAGGATTTAAGAAATGAAACAGGTGTGAAGCTAATTAATCAATCAAAAATCATGGAAACGAATGAGGAACCGAATCAGGAGACAGAGACACAGATAATTAAAAACCAAAACAGAACATGACCCTGACACCAGGAGCAATGTGGAGTGCTTTTTATGATGGATGGATGCACTTTATTGGACAATTATAAAGCTTGGAAGAGCCAGGACATTTTTTAATATAACTCTGATTGTATTTGTCTGAAAGAAGAAAATCATATACACCTAGGATGGCTTGAGGGTGAGTAAACCATGGCGTAATTTCCATTTTTGGGTGAACTATCCTTTTAATGGCTGCCAAATAAAATTTAAAGAAGAATTTTTTTTTTAAATAACTGAAAAATCATACACAATACTAAAGGGCCATGAACCTGTATTACAAAAGGTTCTTTGTGGTGAAAGAAGGTTCTTCAGATTAGAAAAAGGTAAGAAAGAGATGCTTCCTTAAAGAACCTTTGACTGAATGGTTCTTTGTGGAAATGGTTCTTCTATGGCATCACGGTGAAGAACCTTTTACAGCACCTTTATTTTTAAGAGTGTGAGAGACCCAAACTTGAATGTTTTTGAGTTCACTGACACAAGATTTTTCTCCTATTCCACTTTATAATGGATCCTGGATATAAAACCCCATAAATATGTGTTGCTTTAAAGCTTTAGTGTGACCTTGAGAACTACATGCCTACCTGAGAGTTTGGTAGGCCTATAGAAAATATTCTCATCAGAAATATAAAAGTGATTTTGAAGGATGTCAGGTTAAATTAGGTGTCCTTGTGAATGTGAGCTCTCGTTAAAAGAGTTCTTATTATGGAGGTTAGATCTGTGTGTTTGTGAAATTCTGTTTATATGTTCATAGAGATGAAAATACCATTCAGTGGTAAACAACAGAAAGATAAAACAGTACCATAAATACCTATTATCGCTCATACTGTCAAGGAGTTTGGAATGTAACTCAAAGTACATAATTTAGTCTATATTTACTCAATGCCGATACTGTGATTCATACATCATAGAGGTCTCACATGAAGCCAGCCATCATCACAGGCCACAACAAGTGCTCAATTGACCTTAACCCAATGTGCATCAATCTCATAAATCAAGGACCACACTTGCTCGTACTACAAGATGAAGTGTGCTTCAAATCAATACAAATCTATTTGGATTTTTTGCACAAAATGCCTGCAGCCTGCATATTTGTGGCCAGGAGTCCAACCAGCTGTTGTTTTGATCTTGGCCAATTTCCTTTCAAGCTCTTGACCGCAAAACCAGACGGGATGATCTTACTTATAGCCTGCAGTGGGGATTGGATTCAGTTGAGGTACAACAGTTGTATGAGATTGACAGATCACATCCGTATAATACATAGGGGTGGCAATATGTTCAGTGAAAGATTGGTTTGCTCTAATAACAGGCACAGGGAACTAAACGCATGGTCAGCTTGCAATAGGGAAATCAATCGCAGGGATGAGAACAAAAGCGTTGATGGTCTTAAAAGGCGTTTGTCAGCAACGAAGTGCACACTTCTTTCCAAGCGCTGTGCACAAACATTAATAACAAGCCAAATTGCTCTGTCTGTCCTTCTTTCCTCATTTTACAATCTTCCTCTTTCTTGCTTTCACTGAAAGTGAGTGATCAATCAAAAAGGCAATGTGTGAGATATTTTATCAATACGCTCTGGTCTGATCTAAATGTAAAATGAATAGTGCTGGCCTTTCTGCTTTTGGTTACAATACAGCACTGCTTTTAAAGAGATAGTTCACCAAAAAATGACTATTCTGTCACAATTTCCTCACACAAAAGTAACACAGAAAGTTTTTTTAAACAAAAAACAGTAAACACCAGTGTTTAATTACTAGTTAATTTTATTCATGGGTATCTGGAAAAAAATGTATAATCGTTTAATGGACACAGCTCATCCAATCAATATATAGAGCGTGAACTATCAAAAGATATGAAGCTTAAATGTAATGCACCAAATGACATGTCAGTGACTCTTACAAACACAATTTCTTTCTTCATAAAAACTTATCTACACTATATAGCCAAAAGTATTGGAACGCCCCCTTCTAATGAACAGGTTTGACTACTTTAGTACAAATCTTAATGTTTAGGCATATAATGACATTCTAGGGAATGGTGGTGTGTTTCTAATTTTATAGCAAGAGTTTGGATAGTCAGTGTGGAAGAACTTAACTGGTCTGCATAAAGCCAAGTGCTAATCCCAGCTGAACACCTCTGGTGTGGAAGCATAATTCATGTATTTAAAAATTGTATTTCCATCTCTATTGCAACAGTTTTGGAAGCATCTAAAATGACTTTACCCATACTTTCCAAGTCATTGGTGTGTGGCGATGAGTTTTTGGCTCAAGGGCTACATTTAAAGTCACACCACAGGTGTTCAGCTGGGATCAGGACTTGGCTTTATACAAACCAGTCAAGTTCTTCCACACTAATTGAATCAATCATTTCTATTTGAACCATGCCTTATACACAGAGTCATGTTAGAATAGAAAAGGGTCCTGTCCAAACTGTTGCTATAAAATTAGAAGCACACGATTTCTTTAAATTTCATAATATGCCTAAACATTAAGATTTGTACTCATGAAAATGACTGAAGTAGTCAAACCTTTTCATTATAAGGAGGTGTTCCAATACTTTTGGCAATATAGTGTATCATTTAGCCAAGTCTCCAATCAGCAGGTGAGCCAATAAGCCCATTTCTCCCAGAGTTGGGCCATTAGAGCTGTACCACATTACCATCAACATATAACAAAGTACAGCCCGCAGCCCATCAGTCAAATGCCTCCAGCGGAAAATAAACAGAATCCATCACATCCCACAGCACCAAAGAATGGAAAAAGGCACATTAAAAAAGTAGCAGACTTTGATTTGTAACACACATTATGCAGACCATGCCAGAAAACTCCAGGTGAACAAAGCTATGTGGTAGGTGTGAATGATAAATAAGATTTAAACTTAAAGGAACACTCCACTTTTTTTGCTAATAGCTTAGCATAGATCATTGAATCAGATTAGACCGTTAGCATCTCATTCGATGTCTAATCTGATTCAATGATCTATGCTAAGCTATTAGCAAAAAAGTGGAGTGTTCCTTTAAAGTAATGTAGGGCAAAGACTCCTCACTTCACTTCATAGACCGAAACTAAATTGATTTTTTTGAAACGATATGGAAAAATGAGATTAGAAAAAATAGATTTGAGCAAAGAGGAGTTCATAAGGTCAGATGTGTCATTAAAGTGTGACCGCGGTGGAGATGAAGCATTATTGATGGATGGTGACCACAGTACAATCTATATTCTGCTCGTAATAGGCATAACTAGACTTTTGCGGAATAAAAATTCATATTCTGATATCCATGAATATTCACAAGCAATAGGCTGTTAATTCAATCATTCTTTGACACGCTTTTCATTTTGTATTTATGCGGAGAAATCTCTTCGGGCCCCAATTTGGCAAGAAAACATTTGCAGTAATCAGCGGATAATGGAAGATTTTAGGTCTGAATTCTAATACCGTGGCATAATGATTTCCACCTAGTGCTTCTCTGAGATCTTCTTTTGTGCAGTTTTGCTTCTTCGCTTTTGGAAAGTTACTCTTCCCTGTTTGTTATTAACAAACCCACACAGCAGAACTCATTACTCTCATAGTGGTTCAGAAAGATATTAGAAAAATCCCCAGTTCCCAGAAAATAAGCTATTGTGTTAAAGGACTCACAGAAATCTATGGTGTAAGAATGGCTTCCTGCTAAGTGAGAATGTGTTGTGCTGAAGACGAACAGTCTGTCATTTAAATGGTGTGAAGCTTGTTTGTTGTCTGAATGCAGTGGGTTTGTTCATGTAAAATGTGGCTGTCAAGTGTTAGGAGTACACTGTAAAAATGATTTTTAATTTAAGAAATGAATGAACTGACTGACTGACTTACTGAATGTTTGGTAGAATAACTTTAAGGAATTCAAATAATGCATCTCAGTGCACATTCTCTATTAAAAAATACTCTAAATTTTTCAACCAAGTCAAACCTAGAATAGAGAGCAATGCACTAGGAATAATTATGGATGCTTTATGTGACTATCTATATTTTTATTTACTCCGTTGTTGGTTTTGTTGTCACATTTAGGAAGTTATTGTATTGACTTAAGCTCTTTCTATCCACCTGTCAGTGAGACTTCCTGTTCATTAGCCGCTATAGTGAAATAACGAGAATAACAGCATGCAGTAAACGGTAAAACTGCACTACAAACAAGTTCATAATTAAGATAATACATTAGAATCAATGTTGAAAACAGTTGTGCTGCTTAATATTTTTGTGTAAACTGTGGGACTTTGCTTTTCAGGATTCTGTGGTTAAAAGAAGGTAAGTTATTTGAAAAATAACATCATAAACATCCTCAATTGATCAATTTAATGCATCCTTACTGAATAAAATTATCCATTTCTTTAAATATATCATTTTAACTTAGCATTTTAAGCTCAGTGAATACGTTTACCTTAATTAATGCAAATAGCTACCTGCAAGTAACACATCATTGAGTGCGCAGCACTTCACACGCATCCAAAAACCACTTGAGTTTTACTCTAGTAGTGTGTATCACTCGCATATCAATGTGTTTTGTATAGAGCCCTTTATGAAAAGTACACCAGTACATACACAAGTAGGTTTAGGTCGTGCGATGAAACAATGATAATGAAAACCAGGGGTTCAGTTCTTTACATCAGTATTATTTGTGAGTAAACACAGATGTCCATAACAGCTGTTGAGCTTTGTTGCCATGCTGCCCTATAAGAGATTGCCATATATTCATCATAGAACAAAGGGTGGATATATGACTGAATGAATCTCTGTTTCCATGTAATTCTACTAATAAAATCATGCACCTGAAACGTAAGTGCTCATGAGTGCCGTTTGCATCCACACTGCAGCCTGCTGCTCATTAACTGTAAGTGGATACACCTACTCTACAGTACTGAGCTCATTACTGGCTATATCTCTTGTTTGTTTGATGTATTGTGGAAAGGTGGACATCCACAAATGTCCAGTGCTACATGAAAGAACACCATGTTCTCAACTATGGATGTTTAAAACAAATGATAAGCACAGCAAATCACTCAGGCGAGACAAATACGATTTTAAGTATTCCTGTACAAAGTTTTATGCATTGTTGAGGTGTAACAATGTCTGCACACCCACCTATTTAAACGAATACTTGCTCATTTGGCAGGTGTTTTTGGCCCTTGCTACTGCTCATTTGTTTAACATCCAGCAGTGTAGGTGGACTGTGATCTTTTCATAGATTGATAGTAATGAAACTGCTAACTTCTTTTTCTCTGTCCCAATTTGTTAGAACCAGCTCTTAACTACTGTATACTTGAATGTACAGCACTAGGTTTGCTTTGTATCTCCTAAATAGGTCAGATACATTGAAATGCGTTGTGGTACTCGTGAATGCACGTTAATGACTGCCACGGAAGAGATGAAATTGTTTAATAAAGTCATTATTTTTGTTCTCTTTGTACACAAAAAGTACTCTCATAGCTTCATAAAAAAAATTTTAAAGGAGAAGTCCACTTCCAGAACAAAAAATTACAGATAATGTACTCACCCCCTTGTCATCCAAAATGTTCATGTCTTTCTTTCTTCAGTCATGAAGAAATTGTTTTTTGAGGAAAACATTTCAGGATTTTTCTCCATATAGTGGACTTATATGGTGCCCTGAGTTTGAACTTCCAAAATGTAGTTTAAATGCAGCTTCGAACGATCCCAAATGCTTTTGTAAACAATCCCAGCTAAGGCAGAAGGGACTTATCTAACGAAATGATTGGCTATTTTCATAAAAAGAATACAATTTATATACTTTTTAATGTCAAACGCTCGTCTTGTCTTGCTGTGCCTGAACTCTGTTTTTTTCCGGTTCATGACAGTTAGAGTTGTCGAAAAACTCCCATCTCATGCTCTCCCTCAACTTTAAAATCGGCCTATATCACTGTTTTACCTTATTTGTTAATTTGTTGATGTTTGATCTTCTTTACATGTTCACTTTGCAAACACTGGGTTGATACATCTGCAGTGATGTAGAATGATTTTGAAATGATTTTTGAAGTTGAGGGAGAAAATACGATTGGAGTTTTTCAGCATACCCTAACTGTCTTAAACCAGAATACACAGGCAGAGCAAGACACGACGAGCGTTTAAGATTAAAAAGCATTCAATTTATTTTTTTTTTTTAAAAATGAAAATAACCAATCGTTTCGCTAGATAAGACCCTTCTTCCTCAGCTGGGATCGTTTACAACCGCACTTGGGATCGTTTGAAGCCACATTTAAACTGCATTTTGGAAGTTCAAACTTGGGGCACCATAGCAGTCCATTATATGGAGAAAAATCCTGAAATGTTTTCCTCAAAAAAATATTTAAATACTTTTGGAATTTGAAGATCAGGGTAAATTTAACTTATTTTGTTTTCTGGGAAACATGTAAGTATGTTCTGTAGCTTCTTAAGGGCTTACTAAATAAAGAAATATATATTTAGGCAAAATAAGAAAAATATACGCATTTTCATTGTGTTCAAAAGTTTTCATCCTCCAGCTCTTAATGCATCTTATTACCTTCTGAAGCATCAGTGAGTGTTTGAACCTTCTGTAATAGTTGCATATGATTTTAAGTATGTATGAATTTCATTCCAGTAGCCTAGGTAAAATATTAAGGCATATTGAAATGTAGCTGTACATTCTGATAAAAATATATTTAGTTTTCTTTGCAGTCAATCAACACTTTTGGTTATATCATATGTTTTACCAGTACTTTCGAAGGCTTCAAAAGTGTGAAATGAAGTGGCATTGAGATAAATGGGATTGATAACAAACAGCTTTCACCATGAACTGCAGATCTCTCTGAATTTATTGTAAATGTGTGCATTACCGGTTTGAAAGCATCTTGGTTGCTAAGGGAGACTGTACTTCCAACCTTGAGAACATGGTCCTTAAGAACTCCTATGTGTATGTCTGTTTGAGGAGAACACACAAAAATCGTTTGCATCTTCAAATATTTAATCAGTTTCACAAGTAAAAAGAAAAACGCAAGCTGAAAATGACATTTGACTCCACAGCTGTGAATAATCACAGAAAAGGCAAATCATTAGGCGAGTGAAACAATTGATTGCAGTACTAAGAAAAAGCCTTAAGCCCCTAGAATCAATTCTGACAGCACCAGTGAAAATGGTAATCAACATGAGAAATCTATTTAACACAAAGTGCAAAACAACAAAATCATATCCACAAGTTCCATCCTAGATACTGCAGAACACCACAAAGCGAATACTTAGCTCAGGCGCTGTGAGTGTAGGCAGGCTTTATTGAGGGGTCTCATTGTTTTAATGGTCACATGTCATTGTGTTGTAGCAGTAGGCAGTGGAGTTAAGGGCTTGGTACAGGCAGGGTTGGGATGGGAGGACAGAAGCTTGCTTGACAAAGCTTTGGACTTTACCCAGCACCAGCTGCCAGTTCCAAAATGCTCCAAATGTCTGTGACAGCCTGTGGCATTTGATATCAACCACTCTGATTTCGGCTGTCCAAATTTTTGAGAGTTTAATTTTAGCAATGCCGTGAAGACTGTTTAATGAAAAGGAAAGAATCCCTACTATTTTTTTTGGCAGTGGGTTATTATTTGAGTATGAGAACGGAGTAGTATATGTCAGAATATATAAAACAATAGGAAGTCTCTGGATATTTCCAGTGAGATTCTGAGGTGTGCATCTAATGGACACTTTACTATCCCATGAGGCACGGGAGAGGATTTGTGAATGGCAGTGCAGTGACACAACTGATGCTGGTAGTTCAGATGACAGTAACAACAATATAAACATAGTCATTGTGGATTACATTCATATACTAATCACATTCATACTATATAGAACATACTTTTTTAATGGCTGTCAGGTAATAACGTATTAAAAAGAAGTACCTAGTATGACTTCCTGTTCCATAGGATTATAAATATGAGGAACACAAAGGCCAAATTCTCCTAATTATCCATCACAAAAAGAAAAAAAACAAAGAATATAGTTCTGATGTGCAGAACAAGATGTTCAGCTTCACAAAATAGAAAGACGCTGTAAGAAAATAGCCATTTTCACCATCAGAGCAAAAATTCAGAAGTTCCAGTCAACTAAAGATGTTACAAATCTGCTTGGAACAGGATATGTTTATATAATCCTAATGTAAGGAGGAGAGTTTGAGTGGTCAAAGACACTCCAAGGATCACAGCTGGAGAATTGCGGAGATTTGTTGAGTCTTGGGGTCGGAAAACCTAAAAAAAAAAATATCAAACAGCCCCTACATCATCACATGTTGTTTGGGAGGGTTTCAAGAAAAATCCTCCTCGCTCACCCATAAACAAACTCCAGCATATTCAGTTCTCAGACATGACTGGAACTTCAAACGTGACTGGCTTCTATGGTCAGATGAAACAAAAAAAAAAAGAGCTTTTTGGCAGCAAACCCAACAGATGGGTTTGGTGCAGAGAGGGATAAAAAGTACCCCATGCCCATGATTAAATACACTGCTGGATCTTTAATGTTTTGGGCCTATTTTTTCTGCCAGAGGTCCTGGACACCTTGTTCAGATACACGGCGTAATGAATTCTACAGAAAATCTGTCAGGACAATGATCTAAAACAAACATCAAAATCAACACAAAATTGCATCACTGAGCACAAAATGAAGCTTCTGCCATGGCTGTCCCAGTTCCTTGACCTGAACCCTATAGAAAATGATTAGGGTGAACTGAAGAGAAGAAGCACCAAAATAGAGCTGGTATTCTGAAGGATCAGGAGAGATTGGTCTCTGATCTCTTGGTGTTCTCCAAACTCATCAGGCATTATAGGAGAAAACTCAGAGCTGTTATCTTGGGAAAAGGATGTTGCAATAATAGGGTGCCAACAATTGTGGCCAACCTGAACATTAATTTCATAATGACATCTTTCCCCAACTTTCCATTGTTTTACTTCAATGAAAGATTAGAACAGAGGTCTTCAACCCTGTTCCTGGGGACCCACTATCCTGAAGTGTTTAGCTACACCCCTAATCAAACACACCTGAAGAGGCCAATCAGGCTCCTTAGGTCTGCTTGAAAATTGCAGGCAAGTGTGCTGAAGCAGGTTGGAAATAAACTTTCCAGGGGACCCAGGAGCAGGGCTGAAGACCTCTGGGTTAGAATTTTGTAAATTGTATGAATTAAAGATCAAAAGGATAAACAAAGCATATTTATTTTCATAGCCACCGTTGCTCATATTTACCAAGGGTGCCAATATTAATGGAGAGCACTGTGTATATATATATTAAGTTTAGAATCTGCAGAATATTTTTGGAAACCTTTCACCTCTCAATGTCTGTGGTTGACATATAACAGACTCTTTCAAAACGCCCAAAAAGCACGGCAAATCCCACCTGCTCTTTACTATGTTTACTTAAGGATCATGTTGTCACTGTTGACCTTGGGGAGGATTTGACTGCAGATGGCTGAGCTTTCTTTCTAAAATCTCATGATCTCCTTTAGTATTGCTCAACATAAATCAAAGTCTTCCTTCGCTCGGCGGAGAGACAGTGCATTTACTTAAAGATGAGGTCAAGCCCACCGAGGATAGCTTCCTTGCTCCAGAATGTGATATAAATGCAAATCTCAGTTTTTAATTATGTATACGGGTAACATATTTAAAACTAGCATATTTGACATAGTATCCTCAATTCATACATTTTTATATGACATCATCAGAAGATAATTTGCTTCCTCGAGTCTCGATGGACCCCCGTTTATTTCTGTAGTATCCATTCTACAAACGGTAGCAGAAACTAGTTAATTATTCCCCAGCTGTCCTTAGCAAACAAAGCCTCGGTGCCTTAAAACAAAGAACAGATTCTGTTAACCAACCATAAATTGTCAAAACCTGGATTATTTTATGTTTTGCTGAGACAAAACTAAGGTTAGACTAACTCATACCATTCTCTGAGGTGGACATTCTGCAATCAGCTGTGCTGAAATGTTACATAGCCCCTTGTAGAATGACAATCAGATACAGTGAGCTGATCTTTAACTCTTTAGCTGTCAGATTGTGAAGTACCATGATCTAATCTTGAGTCTGAGACTAAGGATCATTCTCAGACCAGTGCCATCATATTTCTGTGCAGGAAGACATTCCTTTATCTTTCTCCTAGCCTTGGTGCATTCAAACCCTACATTTTAAACAGAGCCATTTATCACACAACTCCATCACAAAGAGTTTCCAGACAGAACCTGGAGAACAAAGGATTCATATTCCATGCAATGCTCCGATGGCAACCTTTGATGTTTATGTCGCCTCGCAGATGAATTGCACCAGCCCTCGGTATGAGAGTTATTCCCTACTTCCTTTAAAGATCTTAAAATGAGTAGAGTTCACACCCACGAACTTATTACTTTTTTTGGTCACCTTTAGCAATATTTCACCGTGAGAGTCTTCAAGGAATGGTATACAGCAGCAGTAACTCAGAAAACAACATGAACGGCTTGTCCACACATTTGTGGTCAACAAAGGAGCACAAAGCCTGAAACATCCACTGTAAGAACCAAGTCGCTGATGATAACATGGACAGTTGCTGTCATCTCTCTTTGACTGTCGTCATGGAAACTGATCAACCGGGTATCGGAGGCCAGGTGAAGTGTCTGCTTGCCTCCAGCGAGCCATCTGAAAAATGACAAAACAGTGCAACAGATGTTTTACAATCATCCTTCTCTGACAAATAATCTGGTTAGAAATCAAAAGATAATCAATTATAGGAATTAGAAGCAGACTTTGCTTAAGCTGATTGATTTTCAACCTTCCATCTGCTCAAATGTGGTAATAACAATGAATCACTTTAAATGAAACGGCTATAACTTTTCATAAAGTTTCTTGGTGATTGTTTCTTGAATGTACTTGTCTATAATTGGTCTGTCTTTCAGAGGAACAGAAAGAAAATTAAATTAAATTTGATATGCCAGGTTTGACATCATAGATACTAAAATGACATTTTAAAATGCCATACTAAAATTGGTTCTTGTGTTTCATTACCAAATGCAACATGCCAGCGCAGGGTGAGATTTCCTGTGAACAGCAATCATATGGAATCAAAAGACTCAAAATATTAACGATTTTTATGATTCTTTGTGTTCTGAAAGTCATATTGTAGTCTTATGAATATGAAAAAGCTGATCAAAAGATTGATCAAAAATTCTTTTTTTTGTGCTCCACACACACACAAAAACAACATGAGGTTAAGTGTCAGGATAATGGACTTTTGTTATGTTACTTTCGTTTCCTGTTCTCGTGTTTAGTTTGGTTGATTTGACCTAGTTTCTGCAGAGATTGTCTTAGGGTGCGCTCACGCCATACACTGTAAAAAATAAAAAACACAATTTGTTGAGTCAGCTCAAAATAATTTGTTACCCTGCTGCCTTAAAATTTTAAGTTCAGTCAACTAAAATAAGTTTATTCAACTTGAAATGTTAAGTTGTAGTAAGTAACAACTTAGATATTTGTGTTTGCTAAACTTAACAGACGGGTAAGTAACCCAGCTGCCTTTAAAATTTTAAGTTGATTCAACTCAAATATCTAAGTTGTCACTTAGAATAATTTAACATTTCAAACTGAATAAACTTTTTTGAGTTGACTGAACTCAAAAATTTAAGGCAGCCAGGTTACAAATTATTTTAAGTTGACTCAACAAATTTGTTTTTACAGTGTATCGGAATTCCCGTAATTACGAGATTCCAACTTGTAAAAAGCGTTCACGTCCTCGTAGAACTCGTAATTACAACTTGTGAACTGGGAGTCTTTTGAGAGCTATGACTTGTACCACATGACCGCTGTACCACCTGACCAACATAGGCTAATTCCGAATCTGAGGACGTGAAAAGCTCCGAGTAGAACGGCACATGTTGTCGTCTCGAAATTACGGTAATTATGATATGGCGTGAACGCAGCATTACTAAAGGGAGATGAGAGGGTCTATGTTACTTACTATTGGAGGAAGCGTAACGGCTAATTTAAATCACTGAATCCCATTTGTCGCAAAAAGTCAGTGACTTCTCTTATAAAACAAATTATTTAAAATATAAATCAAAAAGTTCAATCCAAAAGTATTATTTAGTGTAGAACATGCTGAAGATTAGCAGATAGGCTGTTGATTCATTAAACAATAAGCTGTTACCTCTAAAAAGCTGTTTGTTCAGCATAGTACAGCCTCTCCTCCACTGACATTCATTCAAAAAAAGGCATTAGCCGTTACGCTTTTTCAGCTAATGGTGCAGGCTTGCCTTCGAGTGGCTTTGGTTTCTGTGTTCCCCTGATTATGTTATTCAGTTCACCTGCATTCAGTTGATTAAGTCATTAGGTCCTCTCTTGTGTTTGTATAAATTCTCCCCGTTCTTTTCTTTCTGTTGCTGGTTCTTGATGTTAGATATGCTTTGCTTTGGTGTTTTGTTTCTGGATTTCTTGTTTTTTTCCCTGTGGATTTATTAAAGACTGTTTATTTGATATGTGTCTGTTGTGTGATTGAAACAGTTTTTGCTTCTTTTTGTTGCTTTTTAATATATTTTTTATAAATGCTGCTCGAGCAGGAGGATTGCTTCCTTGAGGACGACACAAGAGACTTTATTGAACTGGCTAACCTCACCACCTTCCTGAATAGTGTTGATACCATTTGGTACTGTAGTTTTAAAAACGTCCATTTCCTGCTAAGATTGGAGCGCTGTTCAGCGAGTTCTTAAACACAGCTGATTCGCCATATATACAGCTGATTGGCTCAACAGATACGACTGTGATTGGCTACAATGATCATCGCTTCAACATAGCATTTGAAAGCCGTGCCTATCAGTGGATCCCCTAATATATCTGGCTCATAGACGGATCCGCTGATAGACGCAACTTTCAAGCGCTATGTTGAAGTGATGATTATTGTA
The DNA here is from genome assembly GCA_036247105.1 of Cirrhinus mrigala. NCBI lineage: Eukaryota > Metazoa > Chordata > Actinopteri > Cypriniformes > Cyprinidae > Cirrhinus > Cirrhinus mrigala. Next base: position 12,907,668 of record CM070017.1, on the reverse strand, counting down.
GCCAATCGCAATCATCAGCTGTGTTTAAGAACCCACACAACAGCGCTCCAATCTTAGCAGGAAATGGACGTTTTTAAAACTACACTACTGAATAGTATCACGGTCAGTACTTTTGACAACACTATTCCCAATCTGCTCACTGTGTGTTTTCGCTCAAACCAGCCACAGTGAGCGTTCTGTGCAAGGCTTCCCGTGGATGGTGCTGGCGAATAATGGACTGCGTATCTACCTAGTTGAGGAGGACATCTCCAGCCCCACTCCTGACCCAGAGCCCAGCCCAACATCACCCCACTGCACGGAGCATCAACACGCCACAGTCAATGAGCCATTGCCTTCAGGAGTGACAGAGCTGAGGACTGCCCTGGAGCTAGAGCCTGATTTTGGCTGAACTGTCTGTCTGTCCAGTCATGACCACAGAGGTCGTTCCTCTGTCTATAGTGGTCCTGGTATTCAGAGTACCTATTTGGTGTGTGTGGGGAGCATAAACCATGCCAGATTTCCCTCGACTGTCATAAACTCCCACCCAGGCTCCTTCTCCGATGTTCCACCTCCTTTTCTCTGTCACCTTGGCTCCTCAGCCCTGCCTTCGCTGGTTCCTGTCAGACCCTCAGCTCATCCTCTGCTTGCCATATATGGAGTGGATCTGCCTCAGGGCTTCCAGTCTCCAGCTCCACCTAGGCATGAGAATCCACTTTGGTCTTCCAACCATCAGCTCCGCCTTGGCTCCTAGCTCCTTTGTCTCCACCGTGGCCTGTCATCCCACTGGTTCCAACTGGGCTCACTTGTACTTCCAGCTCCACCTTGGTCAGTCATTGACAATCCACTGCCTTGGGGCTCTACTCCTCTGGCTTCGCCTCATCACTCCTTCCCTCTGGCTCCGCCTTCATCCTCAGTTTTCAGGTCCTCATCTCTGCCTTGGTCCTTTGGAACTCGGGTGTCGTCCTGGCTCTCCATCTGCTCTGCTACACCTGGGTCTCCCTCCCTAGGCTCCTCTTCTACCTGCTTCACCTCTGTCAGTTGGCCCCCTGGTGTTGTCAGCCCTTCCTCCACCATGGCGCCTCCCTCCATGGCTCCACTGGGGGCTGCCACCCTGGCTAGGTTCTGGACCAACACCTGGCTCCTCCTGATCCTGGTTCCTCCCTCCGTGTTCTCCACTATGGTTCCTCCTGCCATTACCTTCTCCCAGTCATTGCCTTTCTCCTGCTCCATGCTCTCCTCCAGATCCCCCTCGCTGCTCAGTTGGGCCTGTTTAGACACGAGGATGCGCCTTCCGGGAGGGAGGCTAAAGGTGAGGATTATGGACTTTTGTTATGTTTCTTTAGTTTCCTGTTCTCGTTTAGTTTGGTTCCTCTGACCTACGGTGCATTCCAAATGGGATATATCATCCTCCGAAGGGCATTTCGGAGTGAAAACAATCATGTCCGTCATATTGTGCTCAAAAGTAGCCACTTCAAAGGGCCCTTCGGAATGAAAGATTTCGAAGGTTACAACTGATGGACCCTTCGGGCCCCCATAATGTGTTGCGCAGATTTTTTGCATGATGACAGTGCCTCCGTGCGGGCACTGGATGATGACGCAGAAGGGCATTTCAAGAAATTGTTGTTTGGTCCCCTACACCCTTCAACCCCTCGAAGCTCTTACTCCGGAGGGTAAAGTCTTTGAAGGGATTAGGGCATAGGGATGAGCCCTTCCGAATGGAACACAGGGCTAGTTTCTGTGTTCCCCTGATTATAATATTCAGTTCACCTGCGTTCAGTTAATTAAGTCATTAGTTCCTCTCTGTGTTTGTATAAACTCTCCATGTTCTGTTCTTTCTGTTGCTGGTTCTTGACATTGGATATGCTTTGCTTTGTTGTTTTGTTCCTGGATTCCTTGTTTGTTACCCTGTGGATTTAATAAAGACTGTTTATTGGATACTCTTCTAGCAAATACTGACAATGTTTTTTTTTCTTTTACATGAAAAATGCCTTCATATGGAAGCCCATTTCCGCCACTTAATAAAGAATAAAAAAGGTAAATGTGACTTATCTCACAATTCTGATTTCTTTTTTTTCTCTCGAGGAAGAAGTTAGAATTGTAAGTTTAAAATCCAGAAATTGCAAGGAAAAACTCGATACAAACTCGCAAATTTAATTAAAGTCCAAATTGTGAGTTTATATCTTACAATTCTTACTTTATAACTTGCAATTCTCACAATTGCGAAGAGGGGAAAAAAGTCGCAATTACCTTTTTTTTTTAATTTTTATTTCAGTGGCAGAAATGTGCTTCCATACTTTCCAGAAGGCAAACAACTTGCAAATATGGGATTTCTGTTCACTAGCTAATGTTAAATTGGACTTTATTTATTGGCAATTTTCTGGGAAACTCCATTCTAGTGGATATGCATATGTTTTCTACCATGAATGAATTTTAAAGTTTTAATCTAAATACACAATTGAAAATGAATTTATTGAAGCAGAAAAGAACTCTGACAGTAACTGAGAATCACTCCGTCTCAAGGACTTTTATTCTGGCCTCTGTGCACAATGTGAAAAATGTGCATATTTGAATGACTCATCAAACTCTTTGTAAGGTGAGGCAGAGAAAGAGACAGAATTCTTGAGAGACTAAACAGGATGTCTCACATAACCAACAGAACTGTTTGATGGGGGCAGAAATGTGGTGCTTTAGAAAGAAATGCAGATGAAACAGTTTGCAGGCTGCATTATGAAGGGGTCATGTGTGTATTAATTAAATTCACCTAAGGACCGGGTCGGTTTTCATTGCAGAGGGGAAGATATTTCTATACTCTCCATTTCTTCAAATAAAAAAACAGACAAGTCTGAAGTCTCAATTTATGCAAAAATATTCCATTATAGAAAGAAGCTACTCAGGCCATGCCATAGGCTGCCTCAGCTTCAAAGAGCAGCCACAGTGAGACTGTACTTTGTGGGGAGTGCAAAGACCCATTACATTACATGCTAGCAGTGGGTGCCTTTAGATTACCACAGCCTGTGAAGGAATTAGGATACTGATAAAACTGCTAGCAATGAGGGCAGGGACGCACACGCTGCTGTCTATACTCTTTTATCTATTGTACTCTCTTACGTAACAGCTAGATGACGGTTTTTACTTACGAGTTACTCTGAGCTGGAAGAAAACAGCTAGTGAGTAAGAGATACAGCTTTACTTCATCTCTGAGACCGGGGTGATGACGTCATTGCACGAGTGCTACACGCACAGATATTTTTAGTAACTACAACTCTGGGGACAGCGGCTAGGGAACATGTTTACCCTATGAAATAAATGAGGTGAAGTACAAGTTTCATCTCTCATAAATTTTTGAAATTATGCTGATGTGCATCAATGCAAATGCATAGATTAAAAATTAGACTATTAGTTTTTTCTGACAGGTCCTTTCTAAGTAACATGTTTTGTTGTCCTCAGCTGGATTGCCTCAGAGATCCTCAAATGGAGGGTTGCAGGTCTATTCTGAGAAGAAAAATGAGTTATAAAAATGCAACTAAGCATTACATAGGAGGAGAAAGCACTTCCCATGTCTTGTTGTTGATGTGAGTTGTTTAAAGGTCAAATTCCTCTCTCATGAAACTATATAATATATAATTCTAACAGGATTAATATTTTATGCATTTTTTGTCTTATTTTGTACAATAACGAATTTCAACCTGTCTTGATATTGTCTTACATTATCTTCTTTTGAATTATTATGATTATTGATGGAATAATATTAAATTATTATGTTATTTTTCCCTATTCACCTCAGTTAAACTCTGATAAAACTCTAAAATACATTTTAGAGAGTTCAGCATTGTTGTCAGTATGACGTAGTGACGGACGCGTGCGTAAGAAGCGCAGCTGCCCTTTAGGAAGGGAGGAACTACAAGCAGACGATTAAACGTGCGCACAATCCTCTTGTCTGCAAATGTTTAAGAGAAACAACAGTATTATCCATTAAGAGGGTTGTTGCAAGTGTTCTGTTACTAATAAAACGCCTAGACGACGAATAATCTCACCGTAGAAATAAGAGAAATATAAAATGGCTAGCAGGTGAGTCGTGCAGATTTCACATTTACAGCGATTTTTTTTCCTAGCAAATCAAAAAGAAAATGCCTTTGTGAAGTTGGGTCCGGCTGTATCGAGTATTTTACACGTCGAGTTCAGTCCATTTTGTTTATCCGGAGACTTCGGGAAGCATATTCTAAAGCGAAAATATTTCCTGCACAGTTGCGTCTTCCAAATTCCTAGCGCGCCTGCGCAAGACAAGACAAGACAAGGCATTCTGGGATGTGTAGTTTTTGCTATTAAGAACGTCAGAGATAAACTTGTTAATACTAAACGTTAACAAATAACAATGTATGTATATTATTAGTAACAATAATATGACAACCATGCTTACAGAGTCCACAGAAAAACAGTGCCACACAAACAGTGACTATTTTGCACTAATGTTGTTATTTTTATGTGTTTCAAGCTGAAAATTGCTATGTTGTGGCCACAATGTCAAAAAAAGAAGATTCGGGAGGAAAGAAATGGTAGGTGTTGTTTTCAAAATTTTGCATGCTGTAATTTTCCCACATTTGTAATGTAATATAAGGGATGATGTACATTCTAATGGCCATTCGTGCAAAACAACTTCTGACACTGTTATTGTTTACGCTCTCTTATATGCTGCACATGAGCATGATAATTTACATGATGCATTCATTTTTTTCTACAGTTCTCACCAAACGGAGCTTTACGCAGAGGTCCCTGCAACATGCCTGCCTATTGTTTATTCCCCAGAGTACAACATCACCTTCATGGGTCTGGAAAAGCTGCATCCCTTTGACGCTGGCAAATGGGGCAAGGTCATTCGCTTCTTGAAAGGTGCGTGGCACCACTGCAGGTGGAGTTTGCCAGACAGGCTCTCTGACCAGTGTGTAAGGTGATCTATGAAATCCGATACAAAAGGAATTGGGAAATCAAAGAGCTGTGAGTCAGTACAGGAATGGAGGTTGGCGGGGACGTATAGGTGGAGGGATGTAGAGAGAGGAGCAATCAGTGAGGCAGAGATAATGAGGGAAGCTGAACTCCCCTTGGGAACAGGAGCAAGAGGATGTTGGCTTCTCAGCTGCTGCTGCAAGGTCAGGGGCAAAGTGTAAGTCTGGCAGCTCTTCAGATAAACTAGTCAGCAGCGCAAGCTCTTTTTCCTCATTAGTTCACCTAACGGTTGAAAATTTGCTGAGCTTCCACGGCTCACCATGTATTTTTATTCGACTGTCAGATAGTCATGTTCACATTCATTGTTGCTTTCATATGATACATTGATTTGTTTCCAGAGGAGCAGTTCATCACCGATGAGATCATTGTACTAGCCCGGGAGGCCAGCGAGGCGGATCTTCTCGTGGTTCACACTGCGCGTTACCTGAACAGACTCAAGGTAGAAATGCAGTGTCTGCTGTGCCCATGCCCTGTGTTATCACTTCTTTTCCTGGCACCCATAACTCCATATACTGATGGCAAAAGGTTACTATAAGCAATACAAACAGCCAAATATAAAAGCAACGTGTGGATTTTCTAATCGGCTTGTCCTTTCCTTCAGACTGGCTTGCGATAAGCTGCAAATGTACTTTTTGTAGACCTTCTGTGAGATCAGCGGCAAAAGAAGAATGAATTTTAATCTATTGTAGCCCCGTTATGACTGTGCGGACATTCACTACTTTATCAAAAAGACATCTAGACTTCTCATTTCATCTCACCAGCAATGAGCCAGTGATGCACAGAGGAAGTGTACAATAGCAAATTGCACTGGATTACTCAGAGCAGGCCTTTATTTCAATCCAAATCAATCAGTTCGCAGTCTTCTGCAAAGATTGCAGTCTGCCAAGAGGCTCTAAAGCACCCATGAGTCAGCTGCCCCATCATGCAGTCTGCACAGTAAGAACAATTTAAAGGAGCAGTTCACACTTAACTATAAATTCTGTAATTATTTACTCATCCTTGTGTTGTTCCAAAACCGTGAGTTGTATAATAACATCAAAAACTACTAAGTAAAAAGTGTATGAAATGATTTCAAAAAGACAAACTCATAGTCCCATTGAATGATTGATTGACACTAGTTACGCTTTATGTTTTTGAGTCACTAAAAATGACTGACTCATTTGTTCATGAATCAGATTATGCTGGTTGTGCTTTTTGTTTTGAATCACTGAAAAAAACAGTTTAAAGGTCCACTGAAGTGTTTGAAACACGCAGCGTTGATGTAATTTCAACTGAAACAGAAAGACAGGGCGGGACATATCAGGCAGTCCCGCCCCCTTTTTTAAATAGCCAATAGTGTTCCGTTAGTATCACAGCTTGGGCCAGAGCCGTTTAGCTTGGTAAAGCTGCATTTTACAGCCACAATCTCATCCATATCGCTATAAAATATAGCATTTTGTGTAGAATTTAAATGATTCCAATACGTTTTGTCTAGGGCTGCCCTTAACTAATGATTTTTCTGGTCGACTAGTAATTGTTTATTTTAAGCATTAGTTACACGTTTATTAAACCATATAAATCATATTGATGAGCCTTTAATTTCATGCATAGCCTAATAAGCGCTCAAGTGCATGCAAAAAAAAAATTGCCACAGTGCACCGGCAGATATAATAATTATGAATGTGTCAGGGAAAAACAGCAAGTATACTGCATTAACGTTTTAAAGGTTTTTTTTATGGCGCATTTATGCCTTTATTTAGATAGGACAGTGTAGTTGGACAGGAAGAGAAGGGGGTGGGATCGGGAAAGGTCCATGAGCTGGGATTCGAACTTGGGACGCCCACAGCGCGTTGGCGCGCTAACCATGAGTCTGTTGGTGCCAACAGCGTTAACATTTTAATAATTTATTAATAAACTAGTGCTTTCTTTGTTTATGGCTTAAGAGATGAAGTCGGCAACACTGACTCATCATCTCCGCAGTAGTGATGTGCCTGTATGCACTTTTTTTATACGGATTACGTAATCTAAAAATATTTGTCTTCTTTTTTTATTTGGTTCATTAAAAAGTAGACATTTTACCCTCTGTAGATATACTGTTCATGTCTGTAAGGCATACAGAGTATACAGTATACAGTATACGGTATACAGAGTTATTAAGTTTCGCGCTCAAGTTCACAGAGACCAAGACGGCAGAAAGTGCATCCTGTTTGCTGTTATTATTTTACAAAAGCACGGTTACAAGTTTGTTGTAAATGTAGAGTCTTTGCAGATTCGGAAGATGCATTACTCTTATTTGTATGACTAAAAATTACGGTGTATTTTAAGAGCAAGTGACTGCATCGGCACCTCCATCTGTCATACAGTGAGCAAGCTACTTTTCAGCTTCCACACTCTGCACAGACACTTTCTCTAGGTTAACATTACATTTAGAGGCTATGTAAAGTTGCTACTACTTTCAGATGAAAAGCCATATTTGAGGTCGATGAATGATAGGTGAGCGTTTGGATGTCCTGCCCGATGTACAGGTGCATCTCAAAAAATCTGAATATCGTGAAAATGTTCATTTTTTGCTTGTAACTTATTTCAAAAACTAAAACTTTCATATATTCTAGATTCATTACATGTAAAACATTTCTAAAGTTTTTTTGTTTTCATTTTGATGATTAGAGCTTACAGCTCATGAAAGTCAAAAATCCAGGAGAAAAGTTCAAGTTCTTTAAAGTATGTTCATTTATGCACTCAATACTTGGTCAACAACACAAATTACAGCAAATTCCTTGCTCCTAGCACAAATTACAGCATCAGCAAAGTGTGACATGTCAGCGATCAGCCTGCTATCTATGCCACTAGTGAGCCTTCAGATCGTTTGTATATTGTTGGATCGACTGTTTCTCATCTTTCTCTTAAAAATATCCCATAGATTCTTTATGGGGTACAGGTCAGGCATGTTGGGTGGCCAATAAAGCACAGTAATATAATGGTCAGCAAACCACTTGAAAGTGGTTTTTGCACTGTGGGCAGGTGCTGAAGTCCTGCTGGAAAAGGAAATCAGCATCTCCATAAAGCTTGTCAGCAGATTGAAGCATAAAGTGCTCCAAAATCTCCCGGTAAGACTTTAGAAATGTTTTACTTTACATGTAATAAATCTAGAATATATGAAAGTTTCAGCTTTTTAAATAAGTTACAAACAAAAAATGAACTTTTTCACAATATTCTAATTTTTTGAGATGCACCTGTACTATAGACCAGCTGTTAACAATCTGTCCTTCACGGACTGTGACTTCGCCACTTTCTGTAGATTTTTTTTTTCCTGCGACTAATAAAATTTTGGTCGACCAAGCTTCTTCTCGTCGATTAATGGTTAGTCGTCTATTATGGGGCAGCCCTAGTTTTGTCATCTGCGGTGATTCACGTATATGATCTGCTCCGTGCTATCATGTGTTTAGACTGGAGCAGTGCGTGCTGTGGCGGTTCGTATGACACAGCGCAAAACCAGACTTCTTTCGTCCCAATGGAAAGCATATTTACACTGTCTGAATCGTTCACTATCCCCTATATAGTGATACAAATTCTGTGAACATGAGACTGATTTCAGCTGCAGCTTCTGCATCTATTTATAGTGTAAGATTCTAGTGATCATTTGATCAGACAGATACTTTGAGAAGTCAAAATGGTTGATCCCAATTGGCGGAAGTTAGAGACTGTTTTGAAGTTTTGAATGCTTGTATCTTCTAAATATGAATTTTGTCATTGTTTTTTGATCACACTAGGTTATAGATAACCTTAAGGCTAACATATCCATACTAAAAACCAAACAACTTCCATTTTGACTTCATGGGGACTTTAAAAGAGTCATTTGTTCATGAATTGAGCCTACTGTGATTCACTAAAAAGAATCAACTGGGAAGATTCATGGGGTTGTGAATCAGACTACACTAGTTGTGCTGTTTTGATTCACTAAAAAAACAGTAAGAGTCATTTGTTCATGAAATCTACAGTTGAAGTTGAGTTGAACTGCATGCGAGTCGTGAGGACAAAAGGAAAATGTGCTTTCTTACTGATTTCTGGCGTATAGCCCTTTTTATCATATTAAATTCAGTTGATTTGTTTTTGCCTTGGTACTGTTTATTCAGTACAGATACATTGCTGCTGAAAAGCGATGTGGGAATGCTGCCATAAAATCAAGATTGCTTGAATGAAGAGCACTATTAATCACAAAATCAATATTTTTATTCAGCCCTAGCAAGAATTAATGGCATTATACTTTATGGAGTTTTAAGACGTGGGTAGTGTGCAAGAGAACTGTGAAGATTCAACTGTGAAGTTTATGGAAATTGATAGGGAATCACATGTGGGTGAGTAAATAAATAACAGTTTTAATTTGGAGTTGATCTTATTCCTTTACGTTAGGCGTTCGATTTCCCGAATGTCCATATATATAACTATATTTGTTAATGCATGTGTTGCTTCAGTTGTGGCTTATAGTGTAGCTGAGTCCCGCTGCTCTCTGCTCACTTATGAAGGTTTATCGTACAGCTTCTTGGTCACCCTTTAAATCGGCTCTGTGTATGTATTCTCTCTTTCCCTTAATGCATGCAGAACGCTATCTTGGAGGGCTCCAGAGAGGTATCTGAGTTCTACTGTGACCAAATCTTTTGTACTTGCTTCACACTTTTCACTCTGTAATATGCATTAGTGCAGTCTATTTATCCTGCTTTAACATTTTGCCACCAGTTTGCATTTCCACTATATTTCCCCACTTTATCAAATATTTTTCACTCTCAGAGCAAGATTAGAAACCTGATGTATTGTACAATCCACCATCATCCCCCCTATAGATTTCTGTTTTGATTTCTCATATTTACTGCATCATTTTTCATTTGTTACAATATCCAATCAGAGTTTATGTTACAATGTTTGTTTAGTATAATTTAGAAGTCATGGTAATTGTAATTTACACATGGATTAGCAAAACTGCTTACCTTGAAAATGTGCATGTGATGTCTTCCCTCTCAGTGGTCGCTCGTGGTTGCCACCATCACAGAAATCCCACCTGTCCTGTTCCTGCCCAACTTCCTCGTACAGCGCAAAGTTCTAAAACCTTTGCGAACGCAAACGGGAGGAACCATTATGGTAGGTTTCAAAAATCCATTTTACCCAGAAATGTATGTGTGGATATTAAAACATGCACAATAAAGGGAAAACAGTGGCAATACAGTGGAATGACATCATGTCATAATCTTGTCTTGGGGAGATTTAGGTGGTCACCTCATTTGTTCAGAAACTTACTATTTTCCTGTGAGATCTGTAACACATACTGTCTTTCTTTTTTCTATACCTCTACTCTTAAAAGAGAAGTCCACTTCCAGAGAGACAATTTACAGATAATGTACTCACCCCCTTGTCATCCAAGATGTTCATGTTTTTCTTTCTTCAGTTGTAAAGAAATTATGTTTTTTGAGGAAAACTTTTCAGGATTTTTCTTCATATAATAGACTGATATGGTGCCCCGAGTTTGAACTTCCAAAATGCAGTTTAAATGCGTCTTCAAACGATCCCAAATGCGGTTGTAAACGATCCCAGCCAAGGAAGAAGGGTCTTATCTAGTGAAACGATTGGTTATTTTCATTAAAAAAAAATACAGTTTATATACTTTTTAATGTCAAACGCTTGTCTTGTCTTACTCTCCTAAACTCTGTGTATTCTAGCTCAAGACAGTTAGGGTATGTCGTAAAACTCTGACCATATTTTCTCCCTCAACTTCGAAATCTTCCTATATCGCTGTTTTACCTTTTTTGTTAAGGATGTTTGATCTTCTTTGCATGTTCGCTTTGCAAAGACTGGGTCGGAACTTCTGCAGCGATGTAGGATGATTTTGGAATGATTTTTGAAGTTGAGGGAGAAAATAATCTCAAAGGAGCGTTAAAGATTAAAAAGTTTTTAAATTGTATTTTTTTTTAATGAAAATAACCGATTGTTTTACTAGATAAGACCCTTCTTCCTTGGCTGGGATCATTTACAACCGCATTTGGGATCGTTTGAAACTGCATTTCGGAAGTTCAAACTCACGTCACCATATCAGTCCATTATATGAAGAAAAATCCTGAAATGTTTTCCTCAAAGAACACAATTTCATTACGACTGAAGAAAGAAAGACATGAACATCTTGGATGACAAGGGGGTGAGTACATTATCTGTTGTTCTGGAAGTGGACTTCTCCTTTAAAATCCTAAAGGAGTGTCCTTTAAAGGAGAAGTTCACTTCCAGAACAAAAATTTACAGATAATTTGCTCACTCCCTTGTCAGATGTTTGTATCTTTCATTCTTAAGTCGTAAAGAAATTGTGTTTCTTGAGGAAAACATTTCAGGACTTATCTCCCTATAGTGGACTTCAGCGATGCCTCCAAGTTTGAACATTTGAACTTCCAAAATGCAGTTTAAATGCAGCTTATCTAGCGAAACGATCAGTTATTTTCTAAACAAATTGACAATTTATATACTTTTAAACCTCAAACGCTCCTCTTGTCTTGTCTGTTCTCTGCAATGCGCATGTGAACTCTGTGTAATCCGGGTCAATACAGTTCAAAAACTTCAAAATCGTCCTACATCGCTGTTTTACCTTTTTTTTGTAAAGGCTTTTTTGATGACGTTTTGATGGTTCACTTTGTAAACACTGGGTCGGTACTTCTGCAGCGATGTAGGACGATTTTGAAGTTGGAGGTGAAAATGAGATGGGAGTTTTTCGACCTACCCTAAATGTATTGAACCGAATTACTCAGAGTTTGCATGCGCATGGCGGAGAATAGACAAGACGATAGTTTGAGGTCAAAAAGTATATACATTTTCCATTTGTTTAGAAAATGACCAATCGTTTCACTAAATAAGATCTTTCTTTCTCGCTTGGGATCATTTAGAGCCATTTGAAGCTGCATTTAAACTGCATTTTGGATGTTCAAACTTGCAGGCACCATTGAAGTCCACTATATGGAGAGAATTCTTGAAATGTTTTCTTCAAGAAACATAATTTCTTTACAGCTAAAGAAAGAAAGATTCAAACATCTTGGATGACAAGGGGGTGAGTACATTATCTGTAAATGTTTGTTCTGGAAGTGAACTACTCCTTTAATTCTCTCATAAAAATACATTTTCAAGAATTCTAATTGATCCCAATCTACAATCTAGCAGAAAGAATCATCTCAACATAATATGAAACATAAGTGAAATGTTTTGGAACCTCTTGCACATCTGGTCAAGGTCAAAGTCAAAGGCAAACGCATAGGACATAGTCAATTCAGCGGGAAAAAATTGAAAAAGTCCTTCACACTGTTTTAGCAAAAAATTTATTAGAGGTCTTTGATCGAAATGAGATTTTTAGTGAATTCGGGCATTTGTCTGAAAAAGGTCCTTGAAAAAACTGTGGCTTTATAATAAAGGCTTTCAAGCTACAGCTGAGAGACTTTTTCTATTGTAATAGAAAACATAGTTCTCGGTGGGACTATTATTATCAGCAAAAGCATAAAATTCACCTGCAAGAAAAAAGGAATAAAAAAAAGTTTAAAGTTTTATAGCTGGCCAAGTAATTTCATTTTATTGTCCAGAAGCAAAACATTTTGTCAATATAATACAAACAGGGTTCTGATAGATTACACATCTTTACATACTGAATAAAAAATCCTTTAGTTTATTTAGCTATCTCATGTGTTCCTGTAGGTCTTAAGAACCTACAAGCTCTAACAGTGTTTTATTCTTAATGCTGTGTTTATGCTGCAAGCACAGAGAAATTTGAATAGAAATGGTGTATTGCTTTAGGATTTTTTCAGTAGGTTTTGTACAACACCAGGTGTTATACTGCTTGGAGAATGTAATACAGTGAGTCATCATCTTGCTTAGGCTCCAGCTCCATGGAGTATTGTTCAAAGTTTTGCTACGAAAAAGGAACATTTGGTGACAGAAAGTTGTTTGTGAGGGCCTAGTTTGGGCCTCTCATTGGCATAAGTTGAAATAACCTGGGGAGGAACAGCCGGTAGGAAAGGCTCTGAACATCTGTGATAGAGATGCTTGGAGGAATTTCTCACAGGTAACACAGCCACATTAACACTAACAGCCTCTTTTGAAGCTATCATAGAAACAGACACATTACTTGCTGCTTTTCTGCTTGGGAGTTAAGCAGAGGAACAAAAAAAAAAAGGCTGAGCGTGCTGCTTTAATTCCTAATGAGTTTTCAGTGTTTTATTTCTCAGAGGAAGTTTCTGTTTTTGGATCTTAATAACCTGCTTGGATGTTTGTGCATTTCAGCCCGTGACAGTTTTCTCTGTAGGAAATGCTTTCTGATGTTTAAATTGTTGTATTTAAATATTTTATTTGCTTAAATTTAAGCAGTAAGTACACAATGAGAATCCAACTGAGAATTGCTACTATTTTCAAGACTATTTGATATTTCTACCAAGTGAAATCTCAGTATTCAGCTATAATAATAGTAATAATTGATTTTTACATTTTCTCAGGAAAACGTGAGAGGTGCTTGCTTGTGAAAAAATTGCTGCGACGATGTCGCTGTGAAACTTCAGAACAAATGATTCACTGTTGAGTCGAATAGAAACATTGTTGAAGCAAGATACTGTGTAAATGCAACAAGAACGCAGCAAAAACATATTTAATGGCATGTTTCTCAAAACAATTGAAGCATTTGGGCATTACGTGAACTACAAGAATGGCTACAATTTATTTTGACTTTCCTAAAAACTTTTTTAATTATAGCAAACATAGAGGTTACAGTGAAACACTTATAAGGTAAATGAATGAGGGCCAATTTTTTTTGAAGATTTAAAAACAGAAATATGACGCTGCTAGTTTCATACACTGCAAGTCAAAAGTTTTTGAACAGTAAGATATTTAATGTTTTTAAAGAAGCCTCTTCTGATCACCAAGCTTGCATTTAATTGGTCCAAAATGCAGCAAAATCAGTATTATTGTGAAATATTTTTACTATTCAAAATAACTGCTTTCTATTGGAATATATTTTTAAATGCGATTTATTCCTGTGATCAAAGCTGAATTTTCAGCATTAATTTTCCAGTCTCCATTGTCACGTGATCCTTCAGAAATCATTCTAATATGCTGATCTGCTGTTCAAGAAACATTATTATTATTATTATCAATATTTAAAACAGTACATTTATTCAGGATTCTTTGATAAACAGAAAGATCCAAATATCAGCATTTATCTGAAAAAAAAAAAAAAAAAAAGCTTTTGTAACATTATATGCTATACCATTCAAAAGCTTGGAATTTTTTGGAGAAAAGAAATTACAGAAATAATACTTTTATTTAGCTAGGATCAAAAGTGATGACAAAGACATTTATAATGTTACAAAATATTTCAGATAAATACTGTTCTCCTGAACTTTCTATTCATCAAAGAAACCTGAAAAAAATCTACTCAGCTGTTTTCTACATAATAATAATAATGTAATAATAATGTTTTTTGTGCAGCAAATCAGAATATTAGAATGATTTCTGAAAGATCATGTGACTGGAGTAATGATGCTAAAAATTCAGTTTTGGAATCACAGGAATAAATTACATTTTAAAATATATTCAAATAGAAAGCGGCTATTTTAAATAGTAAAATTATTTCAAAATTCTACTGTTTTTGCTGTACTTTGGATTAAATAAATGCAGGCTTAAAAAACATAAAAAACTTTTGACTGGATGTATATAAGCAATTAACACGTTTTATTTCTGTTAAAACTTGAGTTGTAATATTAAATAATTTTTATAGTCGGTTTAATATGTTGCACTGTCATGGCATCAAAGTTGTAAAATTAAATGCAATTTTGCAGGTAATTTTCTTGCAGTAAAATCACGTTAACACCCATATTGTTTTTGCCTTGTGGCTGTACTATTAAAGCAGTGTTTTACTGTTTACAGATTGGCCTTATTCACCTGAAAGTGCTTTGCTGTAACCCAGACTTTTCGTAAAATCAATTTTATGGTAATCAACATAATGGCACAAATACTGTTGATTGAGCTGAACCCAGGAAATTCCTTTAAGGCATGTCGGTGTCAGTCTTCTACCAGCAGTACCATCTTGAGGACGTCCTTCCCTGCTTTCTATCCAGTGATGTAAAAGACTGCAGTAAATTACTTCGTGGTATGCCAGGTGTTCTCCACAGTGCATCTGCGCTCTGACAGACCGCACTGTGCGGCAGACGAACTCGCGATGAGTGTGCTCCACACGTCCCTCTCAGCCCGAGAACATAATTATACCTCCCATTGAGCCCTTCTCACGGCCTGCTAATTGACTGCCATTTCAGTCAGCAGTCGACAGGCTGGATGGAGCTGTAGTTCTGGTTCGGGGAACATGGGAGTATGTGCAGGCCATCCCCGTCTTAGGTAGTG
This sequence comes from Cirrhinus mrigala, assembly GCA_036247105.1. NCBI lineage: Eukaryota > Metazoa > Chordata > Actinopteri > Cypriniformes > Cyprinidae > Cirrhinus > Cirrhinus mrigala. The sequence continues at coordinate 12,892,308 of CM070017.1, read as the reverse complement.
CGCAAGGAAGTTCAAGGTTAGACAACATCCGCTGTGTAATTGTGGGCGTTTGGGAGGAATTATTATAATGGGCAGACTCGTATCATTAATCTCTGTTCTGTTGTTGTGGATTTGTTTATTATCAGAGTCTTAATGTGATGATTATGAATGAGATCAGATGTGCACACTTGTCTCTGCTTTAATAGTGCTACTTCAGTGCAGTCGAGCTTGAGTTTAGAGATGCAGAACGTGGCGGTGGATGTTTGTATAAATTGATGCTTTTCATACAGAGCGCTTGTGATGTCATTTAGGTCGTTAGACTAGAAATAGCATTGATATGAGCTCTGTTTTGATTCTGAAGAGGATACATTTGGTGCGGCACAAATCGAGGTTTAAAAATAATCATGGCCCAGAGCCAGTATGAATGAGCGAATTCTGATCATGTCTCAAGAAACTGAGTCATCGTTGTCCCAGTGTTTAGTAGATGAGGATACGAATTTGTGTTCACTATATACTTACACACTGCTTAGACATCTAGGGAGTGGAATGAACGCAGGTGGGAATTTGTCAAAGTGTCTTGTGACTTGTGGTAGTCTTTGCATCAGTTGGAAAGTGTTGGTATAAATAAATCAATGTTTTGCACTGTATTTCATCATATTTCAGCAAAACAAGGGATGCGTCAGCTGGCATGAAGCATTTCAAAAGTTTACATACACCATGCAGAATATGCAAAATGTTAATTATTGTACCAAAATAAGAGGGATCATACAAAATGCATGTTATTTTTTATTTAGTACTGACCTGAATAAGATATTTCACATAAAATATGTTAAGAAAATAAAAAATTAATTTATAAAAATGACCCTGTTTTGTTTAGTGAAAGTTGTTCATTAATTCCTTAATTCTGTGTTTTTTTGGCATTTTTGTATATTTGAACCCTTTCCAACAATGACTGTATAATTTTAAGATCCATCTCTTCACACTGAGGACAACTGAAGGACTCGTATGCAACTATTACAGAAGGTTCAAACACTGATGCTCCAGAAGAAAAAGCGATGCATTAAGAGCCAGGGGTGTAAACTTTTGAACAGAATGAAGATGTGTACATTTTTTCTTATTTTGCCTAAATATCTTTTTTTTTTTTTTTTTTTTTTAGTATGAAAAAAGGTGCATATGAGTCCCTCAGTTGTCCTCCGTGTGAAGAGATGGATTTCAAAATTACACAGTCATTGTTGGAAAGGGTTCAAATACACAAAAATGCTGAAAAACCAAAGAATTTGTGGGACCTGAAGGATTGTTCTGAAGAACAGCAAGCAGTTTAACTGTTCAGGACAAAGAAAGGGACTCATTAACAACTATCACTAAACAAAACAAAACAAAAAAAAAAAAACCTGGCTGTGGATCATTCAGGTAAAAACACAGTATTAAGAATCAAGTGTATGTAAACTTTTGAACGGGGTAAATTTTATAAATTTAGCTCTATTTTCTCTAATGTCTTTTATGTGGAATATCTTATATAGGTCAGTATTAAATAAAAAATAACATGCATTTTGTATAACCCCTCTTATTTTGGTAAAATAATTAACATTTTGCAGATTCTGCAAGGTGCATGTAAACTTTTGACTTCAACTGTATATCAGCTGAGCAAAATATGAACTGCTGGCCCATAAATCTAGATTTTGTTGAGTCCTGTATAGAATTTTCCATGTGGCCCTTTCTGTTTCATTGAGAGCACTGGGTGATTTAAATAAAATATTAATCATGAGTAAATTTATATGCACTCTGGTCCTTGAATTGATTGAAATGATTGCAGACTCAAACTTTTGATGCAGTTTTTCTGATGGATCCTCTATCAGTAGAAACCCCGAGGAGATGGAGAGCAAGAGAAAGTTAAAAAGGAAAGATAGAGCTGAGTTGAGCTTAGCTGTGCCTCCTAGGAACCGCTCAGGGCTCTAGGCTCACTGATAACCTTCTCCTTATGCAAAGCAATGCACTGGCTGCAGCCAAGGGATTGAGCTCAAGAGCACTGTGTGTGTGTGTATGTGTTCGTACATGTGTGGAGCTCTCCTCTCAGTTTGGCACTCTACTTCATGAGTGACTGAAAGTAGCTTTAAATGCACTCAGAGGAGAGTGTCATGAGTGTACTGGATTGTATATCAATTTCAGATGCAGTTAAACTGATGTAAAATTATCATTAGTTTGTATCTTAGAGTGTGTAATAATATATATCTCAGGGGCATTTCTTCTGAGGAGGCAAGGGAGGCAGTGTCTCCTTAAAATATTGAATGAGAAAAAAAGAAAAAGTAGTTCACAAATAAAATAATGGCAGTAATACAAAATATAACATTAAAAAGTGTAAAAATCATTTATTTTTCTAAAGAAACATTTTCCAATAGCGACACCAGCAAGTAAAGTTACAGCCCGTGTCTCTCTCACCTCCCCTGTGCCCACTGAGTTTTAACAGACACCCTAAAGCATGTGATGGGTTTAGCCGGTCAACGAGAGCAATTCGTCCACCACGACATGATTGGATATGACTGGTTATGATCGGCTGTGATTGGTTCATGTGATAAATCCCGCCTCTTGTGTTCATGCGTGTCCTGCTTTTGCGAATCAATCCGAATGAACAATATAATGGCGTAAAATGAGACATAAAAATGGCATGAAAAAATTATCTGTGGGAGTTTTTAGTGAGGTATCAGCTTGGTGAAATTTAAAGTAAATCTCTGTGTCTGTGACCAATATTTACTAAGCTTTGATGAGTGATGATCCGAATAAATAAAAAAAATAGTTACAAGGTAAATATTAAAAAGAATAGGTGAACATAATTTCACAAATAAATTTTGTTTAAATTGAGTTATTGAGTTATTATTTTAATAAATGTAAAATGCTTAAAAACTAGGTCTGTCAGTTTAACATGTTAACTTAATTAATTAGTTATGAAAAAATAACGTGATTAAAATATTTTAACACAGTTAACTCACTGGCCCCGCCCCCTGATCTGTACATCATCTTATATTTCATACGGTTTGACTGTTGACAAATATGATGCAGGGCAGCAACTCCATAAATGCAGTTATGCCCTAAAAATTCAAGAAATTGGGGAAAAAATGCTCCTGCATGAGTTGTTGTTTTATATTTATATAAATCACATATCACACGATATCAAACAGGCAGCAAGAGCAGTATGTGATTTTATACAACAGTTCAGTAAATAAGAAGTTTGATATTGTGTTATATTTTAAACACAATATTATGTGTTTTTGCTCAGTTTTTGCAGAGAACATATTACCTTTGAAGCCACAGTAGAATCATTGTACTGAATGAATCCGCGTTTTGAACGAATGGCATGAATCAATGATTCAAAGGCCCATTCATAATGAGAGCCATTTACTTCATTCCTGAATGAATCAGTCATTTGAACGAATCAAATGAATAAATGACTCAAATAGACATTTACCACCCCCTGCTGGCAGATTTAGTTTCTTATTCAGAGTATAATTTCATTACAAATAATGATAATAATAATAATAATAATAATAAAAACATAATAATAAAAAGCGATAGTTCACCCAAAAAAATTAATTCTGTCATCATTTGCTCACCCTCATTTCGTTTCAAACCTTTCTTTTCTTTTCTTTTACAATTTGCAGTGTTTACCTTCCCATTTAATACAAAAATAGCTTTAAGTAATCTTTTGTGGGTATTTTCACAGTCAAATTCATTTTGCGATTAATTCTATAAATTAATCAAAACATCATGTAATTAATTAGATAAAATTTAATCTTGATGAGATTCAAACATGGCTTTAATAAATACAGTATTGATTAAAACGTTAATGTAAAAATGTAAAATAAAATAAGAAATAAAGGTCTGAAGGATCATGTGACTATGAAAAAAATGTGCACAATAAACTATTTATGAAAAATGCCCCTCAACATAAACTATAAGAGGCTACACCACTCTCAGTGGTACTGCAGTGCTAAGTACTCCGAGCTTCCAAAGACTTGTGGAGGCAACTAGATTACTTTTGACAACAAGGAATGATAAAAGAAAACATGATCTGGTCTCATTTTGAAAGACGAGTGAAAATCTGATTATTATTTCAACAAAGCAGCATCAGTTTTTCTTTTTATTGCAAAGCTCATTGGAATGCGCCACTCTTGGACGATGCTCTTATCTGTGATAGACAAATGGATAACCCTTGCTGTGATAGAAATGCTATTTTGAAGACATTTCCTGTTATTCCACTGGCATTAAATGTGTTCGATAGATTGGATTTTCCCTATGTTCATGGCAGATAATAACAGAAATGCAAAGCTAAGATGACAGATAAGCGAATAAAGGAAAGAATATATGAGAAAACCATTAACAACTGAAATAAATGACTAAACTGGGTGTATTTAAATATGAGAAACACATAGGCTCTATAAAAAGCTGCACAAACCCCTCCTAAACCATTAGCAGACAATATATGCACAGAACTTCTGTGTGAAGTTGAAAGGATTTGTAATCAGAGATGAAAGAAGTTCAGATAATATTGTATCCTCCCTCAGCTTTAGTGCCAAGTTACTCTTTTGATTTATCCGGCATATGAACAGATTTCTGTTTTTCTGTTAATTTATTGATGAGTCAAAAGGGGAAAAATGCCAGCTGGAAAATGATACCATGAAAGTAAAATGTTCTCGTTCTCTCTCTCTCTCTCTCTCTCTCTCTCTCTCTCTCTCTCTCTCTCTCTCTCTTTTTGCTTTTTACCTAGGCTGGAAAGCTGGCAATGGATCGAGGATGGGCAATAAATGTGGGTGAGTTCTTTTTCTAATGTTCCCGATTATCAGTCGAAAAACAATTGCCAAGAGAATCAGTGCATCTTACTGTGGCTTATGGATTTTCTGTGCTCCCTGCGTGTTTGGTTCCATCTCAGACAGTTTACAGCGTTGCCAACTCCATGATTTTCCCACGGAATTGGGTTGTTTTTCATGTCTACAGGTTGAAGAGACCCCCAATAACAGGGGTGTCCAAAGTCCGGCCCGCGGGCCAAATGCGGCCTGTGGATGAATTTCAAACGGCCCGCAGCTTGTCTGCTGAAATGTATTATATGTGGCCTGCCAAACATAATTCAAATTCAAATTTGCAGTTTCACAATTTCAACACAAGGTGACAGCACTTGATTTTGACCAGATGTAGCAGTAAGACGCAACAATAACAATTTGATAAGATATGCGCACAAATTCCTAAACGCACCAAAAGCGGGAGAGCGCAACTTATGAACCTTGCCGGCACCGCACGGACCATTCTTAGGCCCTGATCACACCGAACGTGGTTTTTATGTCTGAAAAAGCGAGGCGCACTGCACTGCCTTATTCTGGTGACTTTAAAAAAAAAAAAAAGCAGTGCGTTGCGGTTTTTTATGTTGCTAGACAACCATCAAATCAGCCATCCTGTCAATCTAATCAAAGGATTATAGCGCGAGTGCTCTAAAATCCTTGGTTTTTAGCTATTTAGTAAACTCTCATATCAGCAAAAACCTTAAAAAATACAGCTCCGGGTAACCCGCGATAGACACCAAAAGTTTCTCCTCCATCACTGCAGTCTCCGGACTTTTTAGGCAACGGTAAGCCTAGTCAGCTGACTTGCTGCCTCGCTGCCTTATCAGTAGTGATGGGTCGTTCTTGAACGATTCGTTCATTTTGAACAAATCTTTAATGTGACTCGGGACAAACGAGTCGCCTCGGGGAGTGATTCGTTCAGTCGCGCATGTGCAACATCCTATTAGGTTCTGTACTGGAATTAGTTCACCTGTTTCGAGTCTTCGGGTTTTTGGAGTCGTTTGTTCATCTTATGGGGCTGTCACATGATGAACGAACGCCTCAAACCCAAAGACTCAAGAGATGAACTAATCAGTTATTTTTCCGGCTCACACTGCATTGGTTAAGCTTATTGGGCTGTCACGTGATGAACAAACAACTCAAACCCGAAAACTTGTCAGATAAGAGGTTGAGGTGAGCTAATCATAGACTAAAGACCCAGGTAAACAATGAGTTAATCTTTTCTGTTTCTTATAGCATTATAGTTTTGTCTTGTTTGTAGTGTGATCAACGTTTGTGTAAGCAGTAGATGTGTTAGGGAGGCAACATGTAACATTTAAATTATATTTTACTAAAATGAACGAAATGACTCTCAAAAAGATTCGTTCATTTTGCTGAACGAGACTCAAAGGTCCGAGTCGGTAAAATGATCCGAACTTCCCATCCCTACTTATCAGGCAGTGACCTCGAAGGCTGCGAAGGCAACTCTTTTAAAAAAAAAAGGTTTGGACACCCCTGCCCAATAACATGATTACATTATATTTGGTACTGTCAAAATTAGTGCATTAAAGCAGGCGATACATTTTTCCAGTTTAATGGCTTTAAACATATTTAATGCAGTTAAAACAGGGGCAGGGGTAGGGTTGGCCACCCCACTCACAATTACTGCTTCTGTCTCTTTTTTTTCTTGACAAGAATTTCGTTTATTTTTGTCTTTATTATGAGTCATTCATTTATTCATTAGATTTGTTCCAACTGCTGATTCATTCAGTAATGAAGTAAATAGCTCTGTTTATGAATGGGCTTTTGAATCATTGATTCACATGATTTGTTCAAAATGCAGATTCATTCAGAAACTAAACACCGCTGTGTTGCTCGGAGACGTGCAACAATTCTGCTATGGCTTCAAAGGTAATATATTCTCTGCAAAACTGAGAAAAAAACCTAATATTGTGCTTAAAATATAACACAATATCAGCTTCATATTTACTGAACTGTCGTATGAAATCACATTTAAGCTTGTGATGGATCGGGACAAAATCAGCACTCGTGTCATATTGCTCTTGCTGGCCGTGTGGTATATATATATAAATATGAGACAAAACACATACAGGGTCATTTCTTGCACCAATATCTTGAATTTTAGGGCATAACTGCATTTGTTGCCCTGCATCATATTTGTCAAAAGTAAACTATATGACATATAAAATGACATACAGGTCTAGGGGCGGGACCAGTGCGTTAACTGTGTTAAAATATTTTAAACGTGTTATTTAATTATTTAATTAATTCATTAAACACGTTAAACTGACAGCCCTAATTATAACTTGATTGGACTAGTTTTGTGTAGCAATTGGAAGGGTTTTTTTTTCTGAAAACCTGGCAACCCTCACTATTGATCATTTAATGTTGTGATTCACAAACATCCAGATGTTACTTAGTCACAACAAATTTCCTATATTTTGTCACTGTTTAACTTATTGCCAACTTAGCGACAATATCCTATTTTACCTATATTTCACCTTTATTAAAACTGTACATACAGTAGATAAGAAGAGAAATATGAAAAAAGAAAAATAGCAAATAAAATATTTAATAATTACATTAAATAATATTTATTTTTATTATTGTTAGTATTATTATTATTATTATTATTGTTAATGTATTAATTTTTTAAAAAAAAATATATATTTAAAATAGTCATGTTGTGTACCACAGGTGCAATGGGCCCAGACTTTTTAATATTAAGATGTAACAGGGTTGTTCTTTTGGTAGCTTCATTCAAAATTCCCCAAAGATGGCTACATATAAATGCATTCACTATTCTATTCTCATCCTCGTTTCTTAAGAAAGCGGGGAAAAAGTGTGGCTCCTGCTAGCTCAGCCATTTCCTTCTTGCTGTTGAGAAACAGAGCCGCTGTTTGCCTCTGCATTGCTAAACATTAATAGACAATGGCCAACTGTTCATTCAAATGCGCGCGTTGTTCCTCGGAGGGTGTTGCACAGTAATTGAAAGGTGTGAATCAGCAGCGGGGTCGTGTGAATAAGCAATAAATGCTAATCAGCAACCGGCCCGCTCCTGTAGAGGAGTTTCCGGAGTGCAGAGTCATTTAATGAGGCTAAATGTGGCAGGTCATGGGAGGACAGATTGGATCTGTTGCCTGAATGTATAAATATGATCCTAATTAAAACCTGGTCTCTCAATCACCAACATTTTGAGGGAACATTCAGATGGAAATCTGAAAAAGGCGCCATTTTTATACACCATTCACTGTTTTAAAGGCTCTTTTCTGCGTTTCTTGCAGGAGGGGGCTTCCACCACTGCTCCAGTGATAAAGGAGGAGGTTTTTGTGCCTATGCTGACATCACACTAGCTATCAAGGTGGGATGTTTGCACCAAAACATTAAAGATTGCACAGTTGGCCCCTATAAGCAATTTTTTAGTAGTCATCTAACACAGTTGTAAATAAGTGAATAATATGAAACATTCTCAACAGTTTAAAGGGATAGCTCACCCAAAAATGAAAATTCTATTACTCACCCTCATGCTGTTTCAAACCCATAAGACCTTCGTTTATCTTTGGAACACAAATTAAGATGTTTTTGATGAAATCCAAGAGCTTTCTGAGCCTCCATAGACAGCAACGCAACTGACACGTTCAAGGCCTAGAAAGGTAGTAAGCACATAGTCCACGTGACATCAGTGGTTCAAACTTAATTCTATGAAGCTACTTTTTTGTGTGCACAGAAAATAAAAACAGTGACTTTATTCAACAATTTCTTCTCTTCCATGTCAGTCTTCAACACACGTTAATGAGAGTACCACAACGCATAATTTAGTTGAATAAAGTCATAATTTTTGCTTTTCACCCAATTTTAATTTTTGGGTGAACTATCCCTTTAAATCTTAGACTAGTTCCTGACTGAAATATTTTTTTTTTCAAAGACCAATGTCAACATCTAATATTGTTGAGTGAATAGTTTCTTTACTCAGCTCTTTTTATTCAAAATTATTATTCAAAAGTCACTTATATAATAATTATTATTTTGTAAAAAATATAAAAAAAATAAATAATGTCATATATTTAAAATAGGTGAATAATAAAAAAAATTATGATAATGATAGTTTGTGGATTTTTATTTTTTATTTTTTAATAAACGAGGAGCTAAATCAGTTGATGCCCATCTTCTCTAAATGATCAAATATAGTATTGTTTACTACTGTAACTTTGACTCTTATTCAAACACCTGCTGTTGTTACTGGCCAACATTTTTACTTTGTAAATGAGCATTTTTGGTTTGTATATGTGCCTATATCATATTCAGTATATTGCTGTTTGGGAATTTTAAAGGGGTCATATGATATTACTAAAAAGAACATTATTTTGTGTATTTGGTGTAATGCAATGTGTTTACACATTTTGAGGTTTAAAAAACACATTATTTTGCACATACTATACATTATTGTTTCTCCTCTCTACCTCGTCTTTCTGAAATGCGTCAATTTTTACAAAGCTCATCGTTCTGAAAAGCGCAGTGTGCACTGATTAGCCAGATATTCAGTGCGCTGTGATTGGCCGAATACCTCAAGCGTGTGACGGAAATGTCACACCCCTTACCATGTTGTGATGCCGTGTCCCGGTGCAACAAGACAAAAACAATAAAACCCATTATAAATGAGGCACTGATTACACTGATTATAATGACTTATACTGTCTTTACGCATTGCTTTGTGTCGCGCCACGTAAACATAACATCATGTCTGCATTTGTGATCGTAGAAACAACAAACAAGCACTACTCTACACTGCTAAAAACTCACGTTTGAATAGCCGGTAGCAAATTCTTTAAATATGAAAACGTACTTACAGGCTGTGAGTCAGAAGCGCCAGACTGTCCTTGCAAAGTTGGAATTGCCCCACTTTATAGTATTGTAATGTTGTAAATATAACTTAACCACTGATTTTTAGTTGTGTACTCATTTGGAAGGCCAAACTAAGTACTTTCTCTTTCGCAATGAAACACACAGCGTCTCCACAACATGGCGACGGTTGCAACAATACTACAGCGAGAAGAAAAGTTACACCTTCTTTGTTTGCGTATACGTTTGGGTAGTATTATGCAAATCTTCCCTAACTGTGACGTAGATATGTGGGGGCGTGTTTGAATGAGCCGTTTTAGGAAGGCGTGGCTTAGTCTTAATTTTTATAAAGAATATCTCGTTGGGTTTGAGACTTTAATCTTTGCAACTTTACAGATCTTACATATGCACAAACAGTTTGTAACACTCCAAAGACGAAGGAAAACATGAAAACATGACCCTCTTAAAAAGTAATGTAATCTTACTCTATTTAAGAAATAAACAGACTAAAGATAAGAGGATTACCTACACAAAAATGTCATTAAACCTTTTACTGTGGAAATTCGTGTAGCATTCCTCTCTCAAACAATCCAGCCTCTGAGTTTGATCCTTTCATTATAAAATACTGCACAGACTCGTGGGTAGGGATATCAAGTTCGGTATCTATGTACCATCTTTTTTACTGAAACTCATCCATTGATTTCTTTTTTCCCCCACATTCATTCCACTCACAGATTGTTGCTATGTCATGAGATCCACAAACCTCTTTGCAATTTGTTCCTCTGTCAGGCACAACTTAACTGCCTCCCTTGTGCATTTCCCTTTGCAGTTTCTCTTTGAGAGGGTGGAGGGAGTTGCCAGGGCCACCATCATCGATCTAGACGCCCATCAGGTGAGCAGTCCTTTTCCCAACTCCACTCTGTCAGTCAATGCAATTGACGCCGTAGACAAGATAATACCCCCTTTTTGGAGGCGAAATCAATAACTCTGCACTCTGATTACTTATATGCAACAGCTTTGACTCTTCTGCAGCTGAAACATGCTTTCTTCTGTTGTCATGGCTCTGTTAGTGTTAGCTTTTGAGTGTGTCATTAAGATGATTGCCATTGCAATCACTACAGAATGATGGCAATGATACTTTTTTGGGCTGTCAAGTGTGTTATGATATTGTATGTGCTCTTATAGTGTGTAATGAGGTAATGGCTCTTTCTGTAGTTCTTTTACCAACTTATAAGAGCATTAAACAGTCATATCATACATTTTTTGTTGTCCACTTAAAAGTTTCTTTTCCCTAAGTTTTACAAAATCATAGTGACATATTCTTTTTGACTGCTGTGTCTTTAAGACATCTATCCAAATTTGTACTTTGTATTCAGAGTATGAAGTTTATGTTCTTTGGTGATGTCGACTTCCATTTAAAAGTTTGGGCTTAGTAAAGATTTAAATAATAATAATAATAATAATAATAATTTTTATTTTAAAAATGTAAGCACCAAATCAGCATATTAGAAGGATTTCTAAAGGATCATGTGAAACTGAAGACTGGAGTAACAGCTGCTGAATATTCAGCTTTGCATCACAGGAATAAATTACATTTTTAAATATATTAAATTAGTAAATGTTTAAATTGTAATGATAAAATACAGTTTTACTGTATTTTTGATCAAATAATTGCAGTCTTGGAGAGTATAAGAGACTTTTACAAAGTAATATATACCAATCTTTGTCATTTCAAAAGATCAAGAAAATTTTAATTTTGCATTATATGACCCATTTATAGATCATATATGAATATTGTAAGAAGCTACTCTGTTGCTCTTAGCAGCTGTAGAATATGTCATATCCAATGCAGTGCTGAGATGCTAAATTATCCCCCTCTTTAATAAAATATGACTCTTCTTTAATCATTCTCACTAAATTACGGGTTTTATGATCCTTAACTCGGAGTGTAGACTTCATATGGATATCTGCCATATGCCAGTTACTGATTTATCCTCATCGTCATGATATTTGCTTGGTCACAAGTGTATTTATAGGCTGACATACAAACTAATTAACACCAAAGCAGCTAAGCACTTGTGAGACTGCGTGTTCATTGTGATCTTGCTTCTCTCTGTGGACATTGGGGACAGTGAAGGTGAGCAGAAAATATTTAGTTTGACGTCATGCTCACCCGGGCGAAAGAGAGAGAGAGAGCTGGATGAAGCGAAAGAGACAAGGAAGTGCTTGATGAGATAACAGAATGAAAAAGAGAGCTGTCTCATATGCAAGGACTCTGAGGTAAAGAGTTGAATTAAGCAGCAGAGTTCTATATGGGCAATCAGCTACAAAGAGTTTCAGATGATGGCTGTCACGCTCATCACTTCTGAGACAGGCGTCATTCTTTATTTTGTCAGGTTTTCAGCAAGTTAATGTTGGGTGTTTTATAGTTTTTCAAGATCATTTGAATGAAAAGAAAGCAAAACATATGACAACCTATAGTGAACATATACTAAGAGAATCCCTGCTGAAAAGAATGAAATGAAAATTCTCATTTTTAAAGGCATAGTTCACCCAAAAATGAAAAAATTACCCCATCATTTAGTCACCTTCAAGCCATCCTAGGTGTATATGACTTTCTTATTTCAGACGAATGCATTCTGACTTGCATTAAAAAATGCACTCCTGACTTTTTCCAAGCTTTATAATGGCAGTGAATGGCTGTTGAGATTTTAAAGCCCACAAAAATGCGTCCATCATAAAAAGTACTCCACACGGCTCCGGGGGTTAATAAAGTGAATTGATCAGTGTTGGGGAAAGTTAGTTTTAAAAGTAATGCATTACAATATTGCGTTACTCCCTAAAAAAAGTAACTAATTACGTTACTTAGTTACTTTATATGGAAAGTAATGCATTACGTTACTTTTGAGTTACATTCGCGTTACTTTTTAAAATCTGGGCAGGGCTTGCTTGTTTCATTTTAATATAAATAGTTATATTTAAGGAAAATATAAGGAAAAGAAATTCATGTCTGTACGCAGGAGAAGAAGTTTCAAAACTTCAGTAATAAAAAAACAAAGCACAAATGTTAGTTTATTTAAAGTCATTTTTGCTAATTAGTATGGTTGAACTGGATCAAAGGTCAGTAGGTTTGCATTATATTCTGAGTTTGCATTTCACTGTTTTAATTCATTTTGATGAGTACTGAATCTGTTTCTTCTGAGTGAAATGAATAAATGCATGTTCACATTTAGTTTAGAACTACAGTAACATCATGTTTACACAACACCTCTGTATTTCCAATTTCTCTCAACAGTCAATAAATAGGAAAACTTTTTTGAAAAAGTAACTCGCGATATTTTCTTGTAAATTTAAAAGTAATGCGGTACTTTACTAGCTACTTGAAAAAAGTAATCTGATTATGTAACTTGAGTTACTTGTAATGAGTTACCCCCAACACTGGAATTGATTCATTTGTGTACGAAAAATATCCTTAAACCATAATCTCTAGCTTCCGCTAATTGTCGTACACGCATTCATAAACATGCGTACGACAGTTACCAGAGCTGTGTGGAGTATTTTTTATGATGCACTTTATTGGACTTCAAAATCTCAACACCCATTCACTACCATTCTAAAGTTTGGAAGAGCCACAACATTTTTTAAAAGACATAATATGTAAGATTTTTTTATTAAAGTGTCCAAAAACCACTAGAACAGTGTTATATATATTTTTATATATTTCAATCCAGAGAAATAAGCAATTTTAACTAGTGTAATGGACCGTGTCATTGCGCTTATTCCGGTTTTATTTTGTAGAAAACATGGACACCCCAAAGACACTTCAATGTATTATGCATTTTATTAGAGAGGTGACAAATGCATTGCATTGTAGCATTGTAACAGAACTTTCAGCACACTCAAATGCATCTAATATGATAAAACAGCGCTGCTTTATACGTATGACCAGAAGAAGCAGAAGTGCTCGAATGTGCCATTATAAAAGCTTTGCTGCTTTCAAGCCATGTATCGCGTTCGTCCTTCATTACCAATCGCTCCAGCGTCCTCGTTTCGCTTCTGTGACTTTCAGCCCCATGCTGTTTCATACTACAGTGACATAAGTCTTTAATACATTAGCTCATCCATGGACATGATTTCTGCCCGAGTCCCGACAGACTGTATTGGCTGTGGGGATAAAGACGACAACTCCCATGATTCCACACTCAATCACGGCGGCACCTTCGTTTCTTTGTTTGTTTTGAATATGCGCCTTCTAGCAGCAAAAACATACATGTTGTGCCTTTAATATAACTCCAATTGTATTCGTCTGAAAGAAGAAAGTCATATACATCTTAAATGGCTTGAGGGTGAGATTTTCATTTTTGGATGCGCTATCCCTTTAAGAAATATTTCTTATCATCATTGTAGAATGCAGTTGTGCTGCTTAACATTTTTGTGAAAACCAAGATTTTCAGAATTATTTAATGAATAGAAAGAATCCTTATTGAATAAAAGGATCAATTTCTTTAAAATAAATAAATAAATTTACTGACGGCCAGCCATGTTAGTCGACCACTAGTCTTAAAGGGGTCATCGGAGGCAAAACTCACTTTTACATGTTGTTTGAACATAAATGTGTGTTGTACACAACCACCCTATAATGATAAAAATCCACCCAGTGGTGTTTTTTTTTTTATTTTTTTTTATAAGTAATATCCCCTTTTTCAAATCAAACCATTCTCAGCATCTTGTCTATGTGACATCACATTGACTAAATTCGCTCCCACAATAGTTGATTGACAAAACCGTCTTACCGTAGACCCACCCTGAGTGAGCAGAGTGAGCTGTAAACACTCCACCCACCATTGTTTCGACTCCGGTGCAGGGGAAGACAAAAATGTCTCCGATCGAGCGATTGAGTTTTTTTGTCGTTTGATGTAATGTTGAACAGAGGGTTAATGTTACTTTTGTGTTTAAAGGAAATGCACTGATCCCCGATCTGCATAAATGCATCTATGTTCGTGCAAATCGTTCATATTGCAGCTTCGCCTGCAGCAGAAGTGAGTGTAAAAGTTTTTTATGCATCTTTGCAAATTGCCTTTCCTAATAATGTGCTAGTTAACAAGTTTCGTGGCTGAATGCAGCTAAAGTAAACAGAATGGCTTGTTAGCCCACGGAAGAGAGGGCAGGGTGAGCAGAGCTCATTAGCATTTAAAGGGAAATGCAACAGAACGGCTGATTTTGACAAGGCAAAAAGGGTGTTTTAAAGGTAAAAAGGGAAGTATGTTATAGACTTCTCATTAAAGGAGAAGTCCACTTCCAGAATAGCAATTTACAGATAATGTACTCGCCACCTTGTCATCCAAGATGTTCATGTCTTTTTTTCTTCAGTCGTAAAGAATTTGTGTTTTTTGAGCAAAAAACTTTCCAGGATTTTTCTCCATATAATAGACTGGTATGGTGCCCCGAGTTTGAACTTCCAAAATGCAGTTTAAATGCGGCTTCAAACGATCCCAAATGCGGTTGTAAACAATCTCAGCCGGGGAAGAAGGGTCTTATCTAGTGAAACAATCAGTTATTTTCATTAAAAAATACAATTGAAATACTTTTTAATCTCAAATGCTCATCTTGTCTTGTTCTCCCTGAACTTTGTGTATTCTGACTCAAGACAGTTAGGGTATGTCGAAAAACTCTGATCGTACTTCAAAAATCATTTCAAAATCATTCTACATCGCTGCAGAAGTACCGACCCGAGTTTTTCGACATACCCTAACTGTCTTAAGCCAGAATACACAGAGTTCAGGGAGAGAAAGGCAAGATGAGCATTTGAGATTTAAAAAGTATATAAATTGTATTATTTTTATTAAAATAACTGATTGTTTCACGAGATAAGACCTTTCTTCCTTGTCTGGGATCGTTTACATCTGCATTTGGGATCGTTTGAAGCCGCATTTAAACTGCATTTTGGAAGTTCAAACTCTGAGCATCATGTCAGTCCACTATATGGTGAAAACTCCTGAAATGTTTTCCTCAAAAAACATAATTTCTTTACGACTGAAGAAAGAAAGACATGAACATCTTGGAAGACAAGGGGGTGAGTACATTATCTGTAAATTGTTGTTCTGGGAGTGGACTTCTCCTTTAAGACCCTAACGAATCATATCAACTTGTGGAAAATGGGCATTTAGCACGTCATATCCTTCCTTTAATTAGTGTAAATCAACATGTTTCCCTCACATTTGCAGTTTATTGCACTCTCCTTCCTAATGAGTCACCTCCTCTGCTAATTAGCCCAGCCTATTAATTAAGTTCTCATAGACCCAGGAGCTGTTGTTCCTGATAATTTTGGTGCTACAGTAGCACATAAAACTGCCATAAGGATTTTTAAGTGTGGCTTGATTGTAATTATAGTCTTTTGCTCATCGACTAAGCCAACAAGATCAGATCAATACTATTGCCGGGTGAATAATTCATGGAGGGCCACAAGCAGAACAAAGGTGGGAATCTTCATGTTGGCATATAAATGTCCCTGAAAGCGCTGTCTCAGCTGGGTTTAAAGGCTGTGAAAGTATCGAGAGGGGAGAAGTTGGCGTTAAAGCTCCAATTAAAGGCTTAACATTATGACATGTAATGGCAGGTGCTGGTCTCTGTAGGCGACAACAGTTGCATATATGAATTCACAAGTGTTTGTTAATAACCAGGATTATCTACACAATGAGACCACAAATTGTTAGTTTACCGTTATATGATGACAGGAATCAAAGTAGTAAAAGTAGTTGTTAGCAACCCCGGAACAGTACATACCCAACAATGACTTAAGACAGGCTGATACAGCAGTCATATTAGATCTATAGTGACACCTAGCGGTGTGGATGTACTTCAGCATAACGCAAGGTCAAAAGTGTTAGCTAGTAATATTATCGCAGAAATGCAAATTTGCAGTCAGTTATGATTAATATATAATATAATGAATAATATAATATAATGAATTTGCTCTACTAGCAAATGTATCCAGTAACAGGAGGGTAACAGAGATCAAGTGAGTGTTCAGCTAGTCATATTTTTTTTAAAAGTAAGCTATTATTCATATTATATAAATAATATATGATTATATGAAGTGAAGTGACTGGACATTAAGAATCAGGATATAGGCTGAGCTGTAGGTTTGTTCTTGTTTAGTGTTATTTTAGAGTTACTGATATGCTATTATTAAATATGTTAAATTATTAAGATTTTTAATTGGCTTGTATTGTTAGATTAGTTTTCATTTTAAGGTAAGTTTTAGAATTTTTATGTGTTTTTTCCATTTTATATATATATATATACATATATATATATATATATATATATATATATATATATATATATATATATATATATATATATACATTTTTCAGTTGGCTTGTATTGTTAGATTTATTATTGTTAAATTTCTAGGATTTTTTTTTATGTGTTTTTATGACAGTTTTATTGACTTATTTTTTAAATAAAGGCAATACTTGATTTTTTTTTTTTAAGTTTATATACAGTTGAGGCCAAAAGTTTACATACACCTTGCAGAATCTGCAAAATGTTAATTATTTTACCAAAATAAGTAGGATCATACAAATTGCATGTTATTTTTTTTTATTTAGTACTGACCTGAATAAGATATTTCACATAAAAGACATTTACATATAGTCCACAAGAGAAAATAATAGTTGAATTTATAGAACTGACCTCATTCAAGCGTTTACATGTGCTTGTTTCTGAAATTCTTTGGTTTTTCAGCATTTTTGTATTTTTTTAACACTTTCCAACAATGACTGTATGATATTGAGATCCATCTTTTCACACTGAGGACAACTGAGGGACTCGTATGCAACTATTACAGAACTTTCAAACGGTCACCGATGCTTCAGAAGGAAAAACGGTGCATTATGAACCACGGTGTGTAAACTTTTGAACAGAATGAAGATGTGTACATTTTTTTTTTTTATTTTGCCTAAATATCTTATTTTTTTCATTTAGTACTGCCCTTCAGAAGCTACAAAAGATACTTACATGTATCCCAGAAGACAAAATAAGTTAAATGTATTGATAAAACTATATGACCTGTATCTTATTCAGGTCAGTACTAAAAAAAAAACAAAAAAACATGCATTTTGTATGATCCCTCTTATTTTGGTAAAATAATTAACATTTTGCAGATTCTGCAAGGTGTATGTAAACTTTTGACCTCAACTGTATATATAACTTTATTGGATTTAAAAGACATAATTTTTAATTTTTCAATAATAATAATAACATTTCTTAACGTCTCTCTAACTGTTTTTATAGTTTCTGATTACTAAATGTAATCATATCCTGTATCCAGACAGCATCCTCTATCACTTCTTTGACTGCCTGTAGCAAACTAAAGAGGGCGAATCTACATGAAAACAATGAAATGTTCCAATTGACATTTCCAGCAAGTGCTTATATTAGCAAACAAGCCACTGGGTGTTCCAGTTCTGAGGTGATTGCAGACTTGATCTCTGGTGCAGAAATACTGTACCTTCCGTCCTCTGGTCTTATAATAGCGTTGACGCATTAGATAATATTACCTTTCTATAACAGTTCACCTCTACTAGAGACCATCGGTGCAACTTAAGGGCTTCTGGATGTTCAGTAATCACTTCTGTATATATTATTAATATAAGCTGCCTGTTTGATTTCAGAGGACCAAACTCAAAATTGCTACACGGATATCTTTTTGCCAGCAGCAAGGTTTTGCTGCTTGAGTGCACAGATGGTGCAGACAGGAGAATGTGAATGTGTCCCTAACGCGCGGTTCATAGTCTCGTAATTGGCTAACGGTCTCAGTGAGCAGAGAGACAGGGCTGTTTTGGAATAAGAGGCTGTAGTCGTACACATGAGTTGAGGGCCTCGCAGCAGTTTTAAATTAAAAGTGACAATAGCCAGACGCTGTATGTGACAGATGAGGAGGATGGAATGAAGAGAGATGGAAATGTTATGTCTTCAGAACGCACAGCTCAATATTTAGCATTTCCGAGAGCTGAGGAAAAGCTCATCTTCGCATCTCTTGCTGTCAGTCATGCTCTATTTCAAAAACAAAAGCAGTTGCATTCACACTGGACACATGTATTACACTGCATTATAGTAACTGTTGTTGACAAGCGGTTTTGAGATTTTGTGAGCTGACACTGGGTGAACAGTTTTGTAAAAGACATCAAAATACAATAGTTATGAAATACATATCTTTGCCCCAAATTTCCTGTCATCTACCTGCTGTTTCCATCATCTCCATGGGATACACTGCACATTATTTTATTTGTGCTATTTTCATCGTACACCACCAGTCAAAAGTTTTTGAACAGTAAGATTTTTAATGTTTTTTAAAGAAGTCACTTCTGCTCACCAAGCCTGCATTTATTTGATCCAGAGTGCAGTAAAAACAGTAAAGATCTGTAATATTTAAAACAACTGTTTTCTGTTTTAATATATTTTAAAATCTAATTAATTCCTGTGATTTCAAAGCTGGATTTTTGGTATCATTACTCCAGTCATATTAACCCTGTTCTAATATTCTGATTTGCTGCTCAAAAACATTTATTATTATGATGATGTTGAAAACAGCAGAGTAGATTTTTTTTTTTTTTTTTTTTCAGGTTTCTCTGAATAGAAAATTCAGAAGAACAGCATTTATCTGAAATAGAAATCTTTTGTAACATTATAAATGTCTTTATCATCACTTTTGATTAATTAAAACGTATCCTTGGTAAATTAAAGTATTAATTTCTATTATTTATTTTCCAAAAAAATAATATAAAATTATACACAAATACATATAATCCAAGTTTTTGAATGGTGTAGTGTATAATGTTACAAAAGCTTTTTATTTCAAATAAATGCTGATCTTTGGATCTTTCTATTCATCAAAAATGTACTTAACTGTTTTAAATATTGAGAAATGAAAGAAAGAAAATGTTGAAATTATTTTAAAATTATTTTGTAATTATTTTTTTTAATTTTACTGTGTTTTATGTATTTTGTTTTGAGGATGTATATATGTTTTTAATGGAAAACCAGACGAAATATGCTTTCTTTGCAGTATTTAGTCTGCAAATTTTCTGTTGTCCATCAGCTATCTCCATCATGTCCATGGGAGATTATTATTATTTTATTTTTGTTGTTTTCATCATATATAGTGTAAATATATATATATATATATATATATATATCATATATCTAAAAGTAATTAAGACAAGATTAATTTACTTAAAGCAAAATTAGGTTTATGGGAATGGGCACATTTTATGGGAATGTTTTAATAATTTTGTTTTATTTTTAGATGATCATATTATTAACAAGTTAATAATAACATTATTTTGTAATTATTTTTTAAATGTTATACTTCCCAAGAAACTTTCTTGTGTTATGGTTTATTCTTTGTTTTGAGGATGTCTATACACTGCCGTCCAAAAGTTTGGGATCTGTACGATTTTTAAAAATCTTATGATATCAAACTTTTGAACAGCAGTGGATGTTTTTAAATGGAAACGAGACAAAATGTGCTTTCTTTGCAGTGCTTAAGCAGGAATTTCACCCAGAGTTCTGCAGTGTTCCACAGAATTAGAGCCCTCATCATTCACAAAGACTCATTCTTTGCATGCTGACTTATTGAATATTCTAATTTAATATAGCAATTTCATCTCATTGAGATACACTTAACTGTATTAAAGTTTATTATGTAGAATCCTGCAGATGTTCTCCCAAAACCAGGTGCGAAATGTCCATAAAGGCCTGAATATCTCTTAGATAAGCATATCTTTATTATACATGTTTAATGCACTGTATTTAGTGAAACTTGCAACATTAGTCTCATAATATGATCTTATATCTTCTCCTTGATGCATACTGCAGGGAAACGGCCACGAGCGGGATTTCCTGGAAGACAGACGCGTTTACATAATGGATGTCTATAATCGCCACATCTATCCAGGAGATGGATATGCAAAGAGTGAGTAAATGTGCATTTGAGTGTGTAAATGGAGATTTGAAGTGATCCTGATTATGTAAAGATATCCCGTCTCACAGTGATACGAAAAGCCGAAGCGCTTTGGATCGTGGTTATCTGACTAATTTAGCCTGGACTTGCTCTTTATTTGCATATCTATACAAATTCACACCTACACACATTCCCAAATAATGGCACACTGAGATGGAGGCAGATGAAAGGAAATGAAAGAATACATGTCACGCTTCTGGGAAGAAAAGTAAAGTACTTTTGCTCTCCTACAGGGGGCAGCATCCTGCAACCCTCATACGACTGAGAGCTGTTGGCTCACTGTCTAATACAGTATGGTTGTTATTTTCCATAATACAGATTTCTGTTGTTACTTTAACCCTCCTTTTTATACTTTCTATGCTTTTTTTGTAATACAGTACTTTCTTTGCAAAATTTATGTTAACATTTGAAAGTCTTACAGTGATACAGTATTCAAATTCTAATTGACCGTTGATGTCATTGTCATATTTGCATACTGAATGGTGATTGGTCTTCTTTTTCTGCCTTGCACACACTGATATTTCCTTCTGGAAATGTTTTGATTGATATGTTGGATATCAAAGAACCAGCCTACAGTGGTTTGAAGGAATGACTGACAACACGCTTCAACTGGCACCGATGTGGTCACATTATAATCTTCGTCAATTAACGCATCCGTTATCTGCACTGTTCTCAACTCGCTCTGTCAAACATTTGAGTAGGAGTGACAGAAATATTGCTGTTCTGTTCAGCTTCAATGCACGCTGTGCGACAACTTGTCAAACCTGCGATGATTTCATTAATGCGTTCACATACCGTAACCAGCTAAACGTAAGGTTTTCGAAACGTATAATGTTCTGACTTAAACTTTCCTTCGCTCTATTGAAGGCACATCCTGGCCTCTCATGATAAGTTTTGCATGGGCTTATTTTCCTTTAAATTTTCATTGTTTTTTTTTTTTCGAAGACATTTTCCCTCTGTGACTTCTCAGTGGGTTCAAAAGAGAACGTACCTCCGTTTTCTGACTCTGTGTATTTGTAGTCCTCTCATCTGCCTGGAAAGGCACAAGAGACTAATTAGGTCTTAAAAGCCTCAGAGAAGCCAAGGTATTGTGCTCAATTTGCCTTGAAACCAGGCTTAAATAAACGAAAGAACGCCTTCCATTAGTTTTTACCTTTTTAAAGCAAATAGTTACTTCTTTTCAGTTACATAAACAGCAAATTTGGTGAGAGAAGAAAGCCAGAAAAATCCTTAGCGGCTTTCCCCACAGGTTTTTAGAAGGATCTATTATTTAGTTGAAAATGGGTACAACTTAAAGGACTAGTTCACCCCAAAATGAAAAATCTGTTAGTGTTTTTTTTGGGGTTTTTTTTGGAATAATTCAAATTCTGTTTCTTTTTTTCTCCAGAGAATATGAATCAGAAAGCATGTCTAATTAATTGAAATCATGAAGCGTACACAATTTAACAGCAATTTATTAAAATTTTAACAAAAATTACATTTTTAATGCTCCTAAAATGCATTTTCAGAGTCCATTTTTTTTATTTATTTATTTATTTTTTACCAATTTCTGTTTTTCCATTAATTTTATGGATTCCATTTTAATGGTTTCTTTAAATTTAAATAATCAAAAGCATTTTTTGATTAAATGATTTTATAAAAAATATAAAATATATGTCAAAAATGTATCATGGTTATCAAAAAAAATAAATAAATAGCCAAAGTGTTTTACAACACTAAAAATGTTTCTTGAGCACCAAATCCACATGTGTATTGTAAATAATTAAATTAACAGATATAAAAAATGCATGTTGACATGAGAGCATATGGAAGCTCGTTTTTTCCCGCTGAATAGAAAATAAAATAGGTAATTGCGACTTCTTAGCTCACAGTTCTGACGTTTTCTCTGAATTCTGACTTTTTTTCTTAGAAATTTGTGATATAAACTTGCAATTGCAAAAAATATTTGCAGCTCTGATAAATAAAGTCAGAATTTCAAGACAAACTCAGAATTCTGACTTTTCTCAGAATTAAAAGTTTGTCTCGCAGACTTTTTTCTCAGAATTGCGTGATATAAACTTCCAGTTGTGAAAAACATCTGCAAATCTGACAATAAAGCCACAATTTTGAGATATAAACTCAGAATTCTGACTTTTTTTCAGAATTAAATGTTTATATCTCGCAATCATAACTTTTTGTCAGAATTGCGTGATATAAACTTGCAATTGCAAAAAGTATTCACAACTTTGATAAATAAAGTCAGAATTTTAAGAAATAAACTCAGAATTCTGACTTTTTTTTTCAGAATTGAAAGTTTATGTCTCACAATTATGGCTTTTTTTCTCAGAATTGCATGATATAAACTTGCAATAAACTTGATATAAATTTCTCAGAAATTCGTGATATAAACTTACAATTGTGAAAAATATTCGCAACTCTGATAAATAAAGTCAGAATTTCGAGACAAACAGAATTCAGATTTTTTTCTCAGAATTGAAAGTTTGTCTCGCAGACTTTTTTTCTCAGAATTGCGTGATATAACCTTGTAATTGTGAGAAATATTCACAACTCTGAAAAAGAGTCAGAAATTCAAGATATAAACTCAGAATTCTGACTTTTTTCTCAGAATTGAAAGTTTATGTCTCGCAATTATGCCTTTTTTTTCTCAGAATTGTGTGATATAAACTCGCAATTGTGAAAAATATCCACAACTCTGATAAATAGTCACAATTTCAAGATACACAGTCAGAATTCTGACATTTTTCTCAGAATTGAAAGTTTATATCTCGCAATTATAGCTTTTTCTCAGAATTGCGCGATACAAACTTGCAACTGTAAGAAATAAAGTCACAATTCTGAGAAATAAAGTCAAAATTCCAAGATATAAACTCAGAATTCTGACTTTTTTCTCAGAATTGCAAGTTGTGCGTTTACATTTTTCTGGTAAATAAATTCTGGTAAATAATTCTTCTGGTAAATATTCCTTAATGAATAATGTTTTAATAATAATGTTATTATTAATAGTACAATCATTACATTAAGTAATATATTTCTGTCAAAGTTTCCTTAAGTTCCTCAAGTTGATATGACCATATATATTTTTTTTTTTTTTTCAAAAGAAACAGTAAAATGCTTGTGAAGTGACTCTCAGAGCAGTTCTAGAAATTATGTTTATGTGATTGTCCGTGTTTTCTGCATCCTGGAAATCATACCAATGATATCAAGCACTTTTTATTGACTAATAACCTAAATTTGAAAAATATTTTACTGTATAAAACTTTAGAAGACTTGTATAGAAATGCATGCTTTTATGTTGCTTTTTTATTTTTATTATAGCATGACAGAACCCGGTCCCCATTTGCTTTCATTATATTGAAGAGAGCAGAAAGTCATAGATAAAAATAGAAAGTAGGGGGTTTTGGAACAACTTGAGGGTGAGTAAATAATGACAGAATGTGCATTTTTGGGTAAACTATCCCTTTTAATAGGTCTCTTTGTCTAGTATTTGAATGTAATTTTTCTGAATTGCTTTTATCTATTCTGTTGCTGACACTTCGACTTCGTATGCAATTAAAGTGATGAAAGTCTAATTTGGCCTTCATTTCTGACTTCAGGGGCGATTAAACGAAAAGTGGAGCTGGACTGGGGCACAGAAGACATGGAGTATCTACAGAAGGTGGAGCTCCATTCAGAAGGGGCGCTGAATGAAGTACGGCCCGACATCATCATATACAATGCAGGCACGGACATCCTTGATGGAGACCCTCTCGGAGGACTGGCTATATCCCCACAGGTACAGCTGTCACTCATTTTTCCTTTCACTCTTCCATATCAGATCTGAGACGCACTGCTTCAAGCTCTAGCCCAGTCAATAAACTTCTGTATCAATTATTCAGGCCTGCTTTACAGGATGAATGGGCAGTAGTGCTGAAGAACGTCTTCATTTTGAAGATTTGGACTTTTATTAAAATCATACATCATATAGTGTATTAATGGTGACAGTATTTGATATGTCTGCACATGAAGTTACCCTATGCCTCTGTGACCTGTTAGATCTCATAAATCAAATGCAATATGAGCAAGTTTATGTATTATTTGTATTGCACTTGCACATTATTGAATTTTCAATATTAAATGTTTGTGGAATTTATTTTTTACGCCGCAAAAAGCATTTTCGTAATCAAAGTAGCTTAAAAAATGTATAATCTATAAAACAAGATATATTTACTTAAGAAACAAAAATGCATAACACATTAAGACTTGTTTTCAGAGAATTTATCCTTATTTTTACCCCATTGACTTTTTTTTTATTTTTTTCTTGTTATAAGCAGAAACTTTTTTTAGTTTTTAAGTATGGGCAGGATTTGTCTCCACTATGAACTTCTCTAAACTAATTTCAAGGTGGAAAATAGGCCACTCAACCTTATTTTACTTAATTCTGAAGAAAGAGACCAAATATAGCCAATAGCTTAGATATTTGGTCCAATTTATTTGCGAATCCTTACATAATAACTGTGCCGTTTTCATTTCTTTTTTTTTACGTTGATTTATACGTTGCTAAACTGACTCATTACACATGAAGCCATATTAAACTCTGGTAAAATATTCTCACCTGTCTTGCAGGGTATCATAAAGAGAGATGAAATCATCTTCAGGGCAGCCCGGCGACGAGGAATCCCCATCCTTATGGTGACGTCAGGGGGCTACCAGAAGAAAACCGCCCGCATCATTGCTGATTCCATCCTGAATCTGCACAGACAGGGTTTGATTGGTGAAGAGGCCACAGAGGGTGCGGGACCCTCACATGTACCGCTCATGATGAGCAAATCGATGTCATCAGGGGCCACTTTCAGTGCCATTTAAACTCTCCTGATCTTGGACTTTGTCAAACACGCTGTTCTTTTGCCTAATGCAGACATTTAGAACTAATATATAATGTTCTGGTCAGGGATCCAGTGGTTTGGTGGTTTGGACCGAGATTGACTCAGGACAGTTTTTGTAGTTCATCAATTTGAACTGTTTAACTCATATGTTGCATTTTTTTGTGATGGCTTTGGATTGAAATCTTGGGATTGGGTAATATTTTCCATTTTTTCATAATTCCCAAAGGGTATTTTATGCAATGCTTGTTTGCACATTCAATTTTTAGAGGATATTTGCTCATACTCGCTCCAAACATTTACTTTTATTATATGGAAAAGAACATTTTTCATTTTGTGTTTCACAAAAGAAAGGTGGAATTTTCATTGTTAGGTGAACTATTTCTTTAAATTAGTGGTGTCAATTGATAAAAAAAAAAAAATTAACTAATTAATCACACGTTTTTTCTGAAATTGCGGTTAATCCCACCTAACATTACAATTTCTAATTATACTTTTATATTGCAATAATTTTACATTCAATCTTCAAATTAATGTAGAAACATAAAGGAAGTATATTTTTGATCATTGTTTAATGGCATCTTTTTTTTTTTTATGACTGAAGGCAAGTATCACTGATACAAACTGATGAATTTGTTCTTAATATTTAACCATTGTTTATAGCCATTCAACATTATAGTATAATTGAGAGTTTTCAATTTAACATTTATTAGACTTGTAATTTAGTTGAACTTACAACAATCTGTACATAAACCCATTATAATAACTGTAATATAGCTACCTGTGTGCTTCAGCAAGAAATAGGACACGCCCCATCCGGTCGCCAACGGTCGCTGTAGCTCGCTGTTGCTCTTGTCGGCGGAAATCGCCAGCTCTCCATTGAAATGAATGGGATCGCGTCGCTTTGTCGCTGCGTGTCGCGTGTAGTGTGAACGGGGCTTTACACTACAAGCCACAGGCAGCGACAAAGTGACACGATCCTATTCATTTCAATGGAGAGCTGGCGATTTCCGGCGACAGCGAGCTACAGCGACCGCTGGCGACCAGATGGGGCGTGTCCAGCGACGCGACAAAGTTCAGAATCCCTCAACTTTATGCAAATGAATAGCGACTTTCGGGAGCGACAGCCAATAGGAAAGAAGGCGGTAGAGCTCATGTGATCTTTCTCCTAAAAAAAATATAGGCTATGCTTCTCATTCGTTTTTGTTTGTATGTACAGATTTAATTTATATTTATATAATATTTAGTCTTTTGCCTCCAAAATGTTTGAATTTAGCAGCAAGAAACCTGATTCGCTGTCAAGGCAACCAGTAGTGAGAACGCCCACTAACCATGCTGCGACAGAGGTCGCTGCTAGTGTAAACGGGGCTTTAAGTGTATTTATCACGTTAAAATGAAAAAATTAATCGCCTGCGTTAACGCGCTAATTTTGACACCACTACTTTAAACCTATTCAATTGGTGCCCACAAGTTGGGCATTGGAAGGAAATGGATTTCTTTTCAATTTCAAATTCAAAAAACAAATCTAGATATCTCTAGGAATCCCCAGTTTGAGATACTTACACAAGAAAAACGTACCACGTACCAGGAGTTGATTTTATTGAGCAATTTGCGGCAGCTCTCTGCAACACTATATTAGATTTATTCGAAATTAAATTATGGCATTATGAATCAATTTTGGATTCATTACAGATTCCTCATTGCGTCGAGCTGCTCTGCTATCACGCCTTAAATTATCCTGTGACATTAAATGGAAGTTGCTCGTAGGACGTGCTTTTGTGACCAGTTGGTTTTAGCAGCGTACAGGAATTCTCATTTGTGTGCATCAGCAGGTGGACCACTGTCAGGCTGAGTGCTTTCTATCATATTACGCCTGGCAGGCTTTTGAAATATCTTCAGGCTGAGGCCGGGGCTCTCTCTATTAGGAAATGAAACTATTCATTGGAGAGTCTGAGAGACACTGCAGTTGGTTACCGGTGACAGTTCTAAAGCCGTGATCTTGTCTGCCTCAATTTAACAAAACGGTTCCTGTCATCTAGAGAATAAATAGGCGATGATGACACTATTTTCTTTTTTTGGTCAGATTTTAAATTCTAGTTTGAAATCTTTTTTTTTTTTTTTTATTCTGTGATTTTATTTTTAGACATCAAGTGTAGAACAGTCTACTATTTTACCATACAGATTTAGTTTAAACTTTTGGTTCACCCAAAAATTGTCATCAGTCTTTCCCACACATTTTTCTTAATCTGTTTGACTTTTTTTCTTGTGGAACACAACAAATATAGAGGACGGTAAAAATGATGGTAAAACTATGGGAGGAAAAAATTAAATTTCAGTGCTTTTGCGTTCATTTGCAAAAATGTTGCGAATTCTTGCAAGGATGATGATAATATGATGGAAGAGAATGCAAAATTTCTTGAATGCAATAGGGTTATTCTGTGTCAAATCACCCAAATTTCATAAACTTCTCAGGCTCAAATGACTTGGGTTTTCAACCACTGAAAGTGGGTAATATTCAACAGTCTGGAAATGGAGCCCCGTATCTCTGGGACTGAATGATGTAGGGCCTTGAAAATGAAGATTTCAAATCAAAAGTTCATTAAGAACTAGAATTTAAAATCACATTGCGATATCTTTAATACTTCTTGACTAATAGACACGCAAACTTTGAAAAAAACATTTATGGCACTCAGACAGGTAAGTTCAATGCAGTTGTCTTGACAGAAGGAAATGAGATACATTTCTAGTTTCAACATTATTATTAATATTTTTTTTATTCAGGCATTCCTTTTTAAAAGAACAGAAGTCTCATATTTTTGCAAAGTGACACACTTGATTTTTGATCACTGAAAATGCACACAGTTTAAAGATTTACTCCTGGAGCCATATTAAAATTCTAATATCTCTGGAACCAAACCATACAGGGCTTTAAAAATTAAGATGCCAAAAGGAAAGTTTGTTAAGACCCAAAACCTAAGAGGGCATTGAGATATCTTTAATACTTCTTGAGTTACAGACATGGAGACTTTGGAGTAAGAAAATGCTTTTCCCCCATTTTTAAATGGTCACCATTGGCACACAATGTAACAAAGATTGCTAAAGTCAACAGATTTTACTAACAGACCTACCAATCTCTCTGCAAAAATAAAATTATGATGATGCCATCTTTCTAAAGTTATTTTTACCCCCTTGTAATTTGGCTCTGAATCTCAGGTTAAAATTGCCATTTTGACCCCCCCCTCTACAAAATAGTGGATTACTCAGTAAACATTCATCCATGACATTTAATATTTTGGCTTTCATCACTATCTTATCTTTCTTCAGAAAAAATATTAGCAAAATCTAAAAATTTGAGCCAGGGACCTCTGGTTAGCTTGACATGGAATGACCCGTGATACTTTTTCAAGAGAATGCAAAAGTTTCGCAAGTAAGTGCAATGTCTTGATTTCCATAGGCACATAAAGTTTCTTCAAAAGTGAAGTAAGTGAACATACTGTTTCTCTGGGAATGCAAAAAATTTACAAGCAAATGCAATTTTTCTTATAGGAACACAAACGTTTTGTGCAACGCAAAAGCATTGAAATATAACTTTTCTTTATATCTTATATTTTTCCAACCCTGGTTGCCAAAAAAAACTGGTTTTTGTTCTGCAGAAAAAAAAATCAAACATCTAAAATAAAATGAGGGTGAGAACTATCCTATTTAGTTTTATTTCAAACTCAAGGTTGGTATTTAGAGGGTTGTTCTCTTCAAGAGCGAGGTATGAGCTTTGTGGTAGGCACTTATCCTCAGGTTGCAGTTTTAATGTTCATGGCTCTGTTCTTTAGCGACATTGTGTGAGATTTGTAGAAACTAATTCCCCCGACCTTGTTCATGTGGTGACTAATAAAGCTTGACTGGGAGGTCTTAGTGGACCTCCAGACCTTTCTGCACTAAATTGCTCTTAGAGCACAGAATGAAGTAAAAACATTGCTCTGTTTCTTTGAGCATCCCAACCACCCCTACATAGCTATGTCTGAAATTGCATACTCTCTAAATAGGTGATTCTTTTGAATAAGTAATTTGTTTACAACTGTTAAAACAAAATGTTCTAGGTAGTGTGAATGTGTAGAATGTAATCTGAACAACATCCA
Organism: Cirrhinus mrigala; assembly: GCA_036247105.1. NCBI lineage: Eukaryota > Metazoa > Chordata > Actinopteri > Cypriniformes > Cyprinidae > Cirrhinus > Cirrhinus mrigala. The sequence goes on along the minus strand of CM070017.1, from coordinate 12,862,643 downwards.
GGCACTACTGTCCGTCTCTTTAATGAATACTGTGAATTTGGACACGCTACTTAGTTCACTTACTGTTTTTTGCCCACTATGAAGTAGGGAAGTGTGCGATTGCAGATGCAGCTAAAATATATGGTGGTACAGAAACTACACACATCAAGTTTAACAGCGAATTAGCATGTATTTTTTAAAACCTACTGAAATAATATAATTGTTATTTATTTTGTGATTTGTTTACTGTGATACCTCCCATTCCCCATATCCTGGTTTGAGACTTAACGTTATAAAAGTTAAGAGAGACGAGCACTAATTTAGTGTGGTGTTTACTCTTTCAGGAATGGCAAAATTGAGCATTATTAATGTTTTTTTAGGTCTTGTGTTGAGGTTATGAGTTTGATATTGCACTCGGATGCTGGAGGGATCTTGGTAATGGACACTAATGAGTGTAGTAGGGCTCTTTTCGTTCCTTTCCTTTCTTTTTCCCTTTAATGAAAGCCGTCAAAAGGAGGAGTGTGGAGGTCACTTGAAAGACGTGAACCCTTTAGGTCTAGCTAGCAGTTTAATGGATCCGTACATGAAAAGGACCACCGTGGTCCTGCTTGAACAAATGACTTACTGATGAGTTTTTCGTGTGCATAGATCTAAATGGGATTTCAAACTTGCCTACTTCATTGATAACGTTTTTGGTTGATAACATTGCATAATAGTGTAAACATCTTTTTAAAACATGTATATTCATTTTTATATAAAATTACTTGGAATTGAATTAGTACTCTTATTTAATTCATATCTTGTTTATTTAAACCCATGTTTTATGTATTGAAATACTTCATTACTTGGGTACATTTATACATGAATCTATAGAAATGGTGCTTTGTTTAACATCTAACAAATGTGCCAAATTCACGTTGGGTTTGTCGTGTTCTTTGTACCTGGCACTTTTTATTTAATACCATTTCCATGTAAGAACAGGGAAAATAAATCAAGTCTAACAATGCAATTACCGAAGACTTCATGTTTATTGTATACTATATCTGTTAACACTTTATATGATTTATATGACTTTTTTCCATCAGCATGACATCTTCAAACACCTGCTGGTTTATTGTTCGAAAGCCTCGCCACAACCGGAGAAGATTAATGTTGAAAGCAATTGCTGAGCGGCGGGACGAATGTGCTGTATTATTCATCATCTCTGCTTTCAGTCTCTTTTGTTAGAAGGTTTGTTTTGCAGTGCGAACGCAGACATCATCTATTTATACTGACGTTTCAGCATGCGCGTTTCCAGGGAGTCAAACCCATGACCTTGGTGTTGCGAGTGCCAATTGAGGTGGATGCCCATGACGTGGACAGGCTTTCAAAAGAACTTAAGGTGAATGATTTGCAACCATTTATTCTACACGTACATATTTTTTCCAAACTAAACACCAAAAACTACACCCACTGCTGTGAGCTTTCCGGTATGAAAACCTTGTGTACGAATGTCCCTCCCATACTCCACCCTCCAATGCGATCATGAGTTATTTTAGGAGGTGTCTATGACTCAGCGATGAAACGTTTAGAGCCCGCTGGCGTCATGCGAGCTGTCTGTCCGAGAGCTACAAAAGCTGCTCAGATGTCTTTATTCAGACACCCCATCGCCAGCATTTTACAGGCTCTCATTAACCGCTGCTATGCCCTGTTTACACAGTCTGAGGTAATGAGTATGGGTCCCTTGTTCCTTACTCTTCAGCCTGATTAAGGACTTTCTTAGGCGTTCTTTGAAGGAGAGATGCTCGAGTGGTCTTGACTCATTTAGGCATGGCTATGGGGAAGTAATGAATCCTTGAGATTACTTTAAAGTGGCATTGAACGAAAATGTGATGTTGTTGAATATTGAGTGCCTAGCGGGACTGTGCAGTCGCATATGTCTGCCTGCATTTATTGATTTATTTCAATGCTTTTTATTTATGGACAAAGTTTATAGTTTCGCTGTTTAGTCACTCATGGCTTCAACTTTATTATATACAGTTGCTGAATTGAATTCAGCCTTGGAAACAACTTACAATCTCTGTTGAAGTCCCAGGGGGCTGTTTAGCTCCATGTGAAGTAGTTTAACCTTGTAAATGTACTCTCAGGAGGAAGTTTTACTGAAATTACAGTAAGCGGGAAGAGATGTTTGATCTCGAGTGTGTCGATGACTATTAAATAAAGGATCTGATCACCTAACAATGAACATTTTACCGACCCTCCTCCTCAGACGTGATTTCAGGTTGCCAGATTGAGGACAATTGAGGACACGTAACAGGAATGAGTGCAGGAAGTTTTTGAGTTGATTTATCCACGTTTTAATATGCCTCTGCTCATGGGGCTTTTTAGATGGATGCCGAAGCTTTTTAGGTCAAGTAGAATCTGTGATATCTGAGCCAGTTTGTTTGCTGCCTTTAATGGCTTCAATATGCAGTGTTTTCCACCATCTGGCAACCTGGAGTGTCAAAATACTGTTGGTTACACTGGCAGTGGGCGGAATCACATGGACCAAAACACAACAGATATTCCGACATGGAATGCACATATTCATAGTAGAATAACTGAGTTGTTTTTTGGAGAAACAAGTATGTGAACTTAAAGGAGAAGTCCACTTCCAAAACAACAATTTACAAATAATTTACTCACCCCCTTGTCATCCAAGATGTTTATGTGTTATTGTCTTCAGTCGTAAAGAAATTATGGTTTTTGAGGAAAGCATTTCAGGATTTTTCTTCATATAATGGACTTCAATTGTGCCCCCGATTTTGAACTTCCGAAAAGTAGTTTAAATGCAGCTTCAAAGGACTCTAAACAATCCCAGTCGAGGAAGAAGGGTCTTATCTAGCGAAACGATCGGTCATTTTTTTTTTTCCGAAAAATAAAAATTTGTATACTTTAAGCACAAAAGCTCGTGTAGCACAGGTTCTGGCATGCGCGTTCACGACATACTATTGAATCATGTCAAAAGGTCACGCGGAAGGTAGGCGGATCTACTAAGAAAGTGCAAGTAAGTCAAACGCTGTTTACAAACAAAAAGGTACAACGTGTCGAACGATTCTGAAGTTGTAGAAGAAAATAAGATGGAGTTTTTCTTTGCCATACTCTACCCTTTTTTAGCCGGAGTACACAGATGATGAACTTAGACGTGATTCCTAGTAGTGATGGGAAGTTCGGATTATTTTACTGACTCGTACCTTTGAGTCTCGTTCAGCAAAATGAACGAATCTTTTTTCGAGTCATTTCGTTAATTTTAGCAAAATCAGCGTCATGTGACAGCCCCATAAGATGAACGATAGACTCGAAACAGGTGAACCTAATAGGATGTTGCACATGCGTGACTGAACGAATCACTCCTTGAGATGACTCGTTCTTCGCGAGTCACTTTAAATATTCGTTCAAGAATCGTTCTTGAACGAATATTTAAAGTGACTCGCGAAGGACGCGCATCCGAGAGCCTGTGCTACACGAGCTTTTGTGCTTAAAAAGTATATAACTTTTTATTTTCGAAAAAAAATGACCGATCGTTTCGCTAGATAAGACCCTTCTTCCTCGGCTGGGATCGTTTAGAGTCCTTTGAAGCTGCATTTAAACTTTTTAACTTGTTATTTATCAAAGAATCCTAAAATAGATATATATATATATTTGGCAGCACAACTGTTTCCAACATTGATCATTCTAATAATAAATACGAATATTAGAATGATTGCTGAAGGATCATGCGACACTTAAGAGTAACAGCTAATGAAAATTCAGCTTTGCATCACAGGAATAAATTATATTTGAAAGTATATTAAAACAAAAAGCATTATTAAAAATCATTACAATACTTACTGATCCCTAACTTTTGAGTGGTAGTGTATTTGTTCTACTTAAAATAACTGTTTACTATTTTAAGATATTTTAAAATGTAATTTATTCCTGTGATTTCAAATTTGAATTTTCAGTGTCATTACTTCAGTCACATGATCCTTCAGAAATCATTCTAATATTGTGATATGCTGCTCAAAACTTTATTATTATTATTATTATTATTATTATTATTATTATTATTATTATTATTATTATTATATTGAAAACAGCTGAGTAGAAATTTTTAATAAAAGCATTAATTTCTATAATGCCTCTTATAATAATAATAAATGTTTCTTGACCAGAAAATCAGCATATTAGAATGATTTCTGAAGGATTATGTGACACTGAAAACTGGAGTAATGATGCTGAAAAATTAGCTTTGATCACAGGAATAAATTAAATTTTGAATAAATATATTTAAATGGAAAGCAGTTATTTTAATTGCTTAGTGAGCAGAAAAAAAAACATTAAAAATCATACTGTTCAAAAACATTTGACTGGTAGTGTATTATGGTGTTTTTATGCTTTGGTTCAGTCATAAAATTACACAGCACCTTTGCGTCTCCTGTGAAACATGAAATGAGATATTTGGTAGAACGTCCCAACTGTTTGTTTTTTTTTAATACAGTGAAAGCAGATGGTGTTTTTATACTGCCATACACAAATGATAAATAAAAACAACATGAAATCAGTTCCGAGTTACAAGTCTTTTGAAGCCATAGCCTGTGTGTTAAATTGATGTAGTTTTTAGACACACTGCACCAGGTTCGATGTCATTGACTAATGCTCCATCAGCATGACCAATTGCAAAGTGGCAAAGCTGAAAAACATGACTGCAAATGAAATTTGAAAGCGACCATAGAGTGAAAGATTATCATTGAACCTTAGCGACCTAAATTTTGGGCTGTTCCTCACATCTATCATATAGATTCAGAAGGCTTGACATATTTTATGGTATTTTTATAGTGCTTTTTGTCATTTTTAGAGCCTGGCAGTGTAAATCACAATCCAGTTCCTTTGTATGGAAAACTATAACATCTCTTGGTTTTCACAGAGTAAAGAAAATGATAGTGTTTTGGAATGACATGAGGGTGAGTTTTTTTTTTTTTCTTTTTTTTTCCTTTTCAATTTTTGGGGGAACTATACTTTTAATATTAGAAATCCACTGTTCTGTGGTTCAGAATTGCCCTGTCTGCTTCACAATATCAAGAGGGGACGCAGGGTAAAAATTGTAGTGAGATGTTAACTCGGCCAAAAGTGCACAGCCCACTCTCCAGACGAACCGAGGTGGGAGATCTCCGCTCTCGGCCAATTTAACACCTGACCGCCATCCATTTCCCACATAGAAGGAGATGACACCGTTAAGGAAGGCCACTCTTCTTCCCATGTTACTCTCTGCAGGCTAGATCAGCTCATCCACTGGTATAATGGCTAACACCCATTGAGCTGTGCATATCGTAAAGGCAATTCAATATAGATGGAAATGAGATTAGACTGTGTTATTAGATCGCACTTTTCCAGTTCGGCTATGGCAGCGGGTGCCCTGTTACTATTCAAGGCTATTCTGCAGATTTGTCTGAGGGGAGCAGGTGCATAAGTTATTGTGTGCATTCAATCTCTTGTTTGAGGTAAACACATTCGTAGGGAAATATTTTTGAGGCGGAATAAATTTTCAATTGCATTCTAAAATGCGCCCATTCATTAAAGTGCTGTCAGTCATTTTAAAAGACATTTCTTCAGCTTTTTGCCCATGCTAAATTTAGTGTGGAGGACAAAGTGTGCCACTTCAAAATAAAGGAATCAATTATCCATGTATTTTAATGTATTTTAAAATATCATTTATTCCTGTGAAAGCAAAGCTGAATTTTAGCAGCCATTACTCCAGTCTTCAGTGTCACATGATCCTTCAGAAATCTTTCTAATATGCTGATTTGATGCTCAAGAAATATTTATTGTTATGTTGAAAACAGTTCAGGTTTCTTTGATTAATGGAGGTTTTAAAAGAACAACTTTTTTTAAAAATAGAAATCTTTTTTAACATTTATAAAAATCTTTTTAAATCTTCAACCGATTTAATACATCCTTGCTGAATTATAGTATTCATTTGTTTTTAAAAAAAAATAAATAAAAAGTCTTACTGATCCTAAACTTTTGAATGGTAGTGTAATGTATATAAGGCACTTTTCAAAATTACTAAAATGTTGATGTATTATATATATATATATATATATATATATATATATATATATATATATATATATATATATATATATATATATACATATACATATAAATAATTTTTTTTTTTTTTACAAAAGTTTACCAATATTCAACAAATTTTAGCAAATACAGTGACTTGCAAAAGTATTCATACCCTTTTTTCACATTTTATGTTGCTGCCTTATGTTAAACAGCTTTAAATAATCAAATAATCTACACTCTATACACTATAATGTCAAAGCAAAAACAGAATTGTCACAACTTTGCAAATGTAAAAAAATAAAAACCTGAAATAAGTACAGTGCAAAAGTATTCATACCCTTTTTTCACATTTTATGTTGCTGCCTTATGTTAAACTGCTTTAAATAATCAAATAATCTACACTCTATACACCATAATGTCAAAGCAAAAACAGAATTGTCACAACTTTGCAAATGTAAAAAAAATAAAAACCTGAAATAAGTACAGTGCATAAGTATTCACACCCATAACTCAGTACTTAGCTGAACCACTTTTACAGCCTCAAGTCTTTTTGGGTATGATGCGTCAAGCTTTACACATTTGCATCTGCCAATTATCTGCCATTTTTCTCCTCACCTCTTCACCCCTCAAGCTCTGTCAGCTTGGATGGAGGCAGACGCACATTTTCAGGTTTCTCCAGAAATATTTGATTGGGTTCAAGCCCAGGCTGTGGCTGGGCCACTTAAGGACATTCACAGAGTTGTCTATAAGCCACTCTTGCTGTGTGCTTATGGTCATTGTCCTGTCAGAAGGTGAACCTTCTACCCAGTCTGAGGTTCTGAATGCTCTGGACTGGGTTTTCTTTAAGGCTATCTCAATATTTTGGTGCACTGAGCTTTTCTTCTACTGTGACGAGTGCCTCAGTCCTTGCCACTGAAAAACAGCCCCACAGCATGAGGCTGCTACCAGCATACTTTACTTTTGGGATGGTACTGTGCAGGTGATGAGCAGTGCCTGGTTTCCTTCAAACACGACACTTGGAATTGAGGTTCATCAGACCAGAGAATCTTATTTCTCACAGTCTGAGGTTCCTTTAGGTGCTTTTTTTTTTTTTTTTTTTTTTTTTTTTTTTTTACAAATTCCAAGTGTGTTTTCATGTGTCTTCACTGAGGGGAGGATTGAGTCTTGCCACAGAGCCATAAAGTCCAAATCGGTGGAGTGTTGCAGTGATGTTTGTCCTTCTGTAGGTTTCTCCTATCTCCACATATGATCATGGAGCTCAACTAGAGTGACCGTCAGGTTCTGGGTCACCAGTCTAACCAAAGCCCTTCTCCATCAATTGCTCAGTTTGGCCAGGAGGCCAGCTCTAGGAAGAGCCCTGGTTGTTTTAAACTTTTTCCATTAAGGGTAACAGACTACATGCTTCTGTGAACCTTCAATGCAGCAGAATTTTTTCTGAACTCTTCCTCAGATCTGTGCTTTGCAAAAATCCTGTTTCTGAGCTCTTCAGGTAGTTTTTTGGAAATTAGGGCTTCATTTTTGCTCTAATATGCATTTTCAGCTGTTAGACCTTTTATTGAGAGGTGTGTGCCTTTCCAGGTCATACCCATTTAATTGAATTTGCCACAGGTTAACTTCACTCGAAGTATAATAACATCTACAAGCAATATAAATGCTCCGAAGCTAAATTTCAACTGTCCCAGATAAGGGTTTGAATACTTATGCAATGGAATCATTTATATTTTTTATTTGTAATAAATTTGCAGAGATGTTTTTTGCTTTGCCATAATAGTGTATGGAGTGTAGATTGATGTGGAAAAAAGGGAATTTAAAGCTTAACAGTTTAACACAAGGCAGCAACATAAAACATGGAAAAATAAAGGAGAGTGAATACTTTCGTATTTAATATTCAAACATTAATAGCAAATGTTCAGTTCATTCAATCATTTCAACTCATTTACATTTTAAGTTTCAAATATGCATCTATTGAGCAATTTGAGATTTTTTTTTTTTCCAATTAATTTTTTCAATTAATAAATTGGTAATTGCATCATTCATTTTATTTTTTAAATCGCACCTCCATAATCCAGAACCTCTTGATCATTTTAAATTGTATTTATTTCTGTTTATATTTATTTGTCGTTTGTTATTATCAGAATTAATTTTTGTATTTTTTGGAGCCCGGGTGTGCCGACTTTCTTTCTATTTTTATGATCAATTTTTTTTGTCAAGCACCCTGTTTGAGACTTTTCCCAGGGATGTGCGTGCTTTTGTTTGGATTTTGTTTTTGTTTGTTATTGTTAAATATATATTGTGATCAAATATTGCAGTCTGTTTAGTTTATGTTTAGCCTCATCTCCTGTGAACTGACATCTGTGTTTATAGGGTGTGATCCTGGGTTGGTCGTTGCAGATTGATGTCAAAGTGATTGGAACAGCTGGGCCTTCTAACTGGGCTTGATGCCAACTCTCACACATCAGCTCTCAAAAGACAGTCCATCACCCTTGATAAGTGGCACCTGGATGAGACCTGGAGTGCAGAGATGCAGTCTGTGAGAGCCATTATTAAAATCCTGTCAGGGGGACTTTCCTGTTGGCCAACAATGTGACGGTACTTTTTTTTTCTCCCACATGTCAGTTTTTGCTGAAGTTTGTCTTGTTTTAGCATCGCCACACCCGCAGGACACGTCATAGTTTTTTGCTAATGCTTCTGACATAACGCTGGTTCTTTGATAGTACATCATGTTGACTTGTTTGACATGAAATGGAAGCCGAGAAAGATCTAGGAAACCAGGATCCTGACTGCCTTTAAATGACTAATGGACGTAACCTTCGAGGTGGTGATTTGTTTTGAAGGTGTTGTCATGCTGTTGTAATTCTAACATCAGATCTTTTGTTGATATAAAGGTAGCTTTAGGGCCAGCTGAAATATCCTGCTCGCATTCATACCCTGTAGGTTGTTTTCCAGCTGTTTTGAGAAAGCTACTTTGAAACTAGCCTACCTATCTACATCCTACAACATTGTTATATGCTGTGTAAATATAACAGTTGCCTGTTTAAAATCACTTTTCAAGTACATTATATTATGAAAAGCTAATGGTCAAGTAGATCCAGTTGAACTACTGTATTTTTGTGACCTCTTTAGTATTGAACGGTTTCCCAACTCACAGATTCTACACATTGTGCTGCGCAAAATCTAAGAAAGCTGTGCAAGTGTTCCTGTCGCTCTCGGCTGGAAGAGCTCTCAACAGCTGCTCATTTTAGACTGTAATCAAATGCCTTTTAGTTAACAGTCTCCCCCTCTCCTCACAATGTCTCATTGAAAGGCGAGTGAAGTACATTGAATGTTGGAGATTTCAAGCATGCTGGATGTGGAATATTATCTGATGCATTTTATGTGCACTCTTTTTTAATAAAGTGCCCATTAAAGCACAAGAGAAATGTGATTCTGAACTGAAGTGCCTTTAAAGGGACAGTTTGAATTATTCTGGTATGCAGAGGTTAGCCAATCAAAAAAGAGGTACATGTACATGTTGGTTTCTTAAAGGGATAGTTCACCCAAAAATGAAAATTACCCCATGATTTACTCATCCTCAAGCCATCCTAGGTGTTTATGACTTTCTTCTTTCAGACGAATGCAATCAGAGTTACATTAAAAAAAATCTCATGGCTCTTCCAAGCTTTATAATGGCAGTGAATGGGTGTTGAGATTTCGAAGCCCAAAAAAGTGCATCCATCTATCATAAAAAGTACTCCACTCTGCTCTGTGGGGTGAATAAAGGCCTTCTGAAGTGAATCAAAGCATTTGTGTAAGAAAAAATATCCATATTTATACTTTATAAACCGTAGTGTCTAGCTTCCGCGGATGACACAGGATGTAGGCGTAGCGTATACTTAAGTGAGAATATGCTAGCCTCGCGAAAACCAAGTTTTGTTTACAGCAAAGGATGTACGTCCTACATCATCCACTGGAATGCCACTCTCCCGTGAACGTGAGTGCGACAGCAAAAGCTAGAGATTATGGTTTTTAAAGTATAAATATGGATATTTTTCTTAAACAAACGGAGGGATTCTTTTCAGAAGGTCTTTGTTAACCGCCCAGAGTGGTATGGAGCACTTTTTATGATGATGGATGCACTTTTTTGGGCTTCAAGATCTCAACAGCCATTTGCTATCATTATTAGGGCCTGAGCACCAGAGGTGCATTGGAATTGCTCAGATTCTTCTTCTCCAAAGTGAATTGCATTTTCTCGAGCCTAAACGTGCTTGAAAACTCATGAAACTTTGCATATGCACCATCTGATATGGGTTTTTAGAAGTAGGTGTGGCAAAATGGCTTAATAGCGCCACCTATAGACCAATTATAGGTTTGTAAACATTCGGGATATGCGTGCATCATGGCTGCAGAAAACCTTTGAGAGATAGCCTTTTACAGTTAGAGAACATGGATACGGTAGAAAATAGTTTAATTTAAAAAGATTATAGATTAAATTGATTAGATGTCAAAATGTTTTCGAAATGTTCTCCGCATATTACAAGAGCTTGTCACCCAGCGATAAGCACTGTTATTCAACGAAACTAACGTTTTTTGTGGGCAGAGCCTATCTGGTGACAGAAAATTACAGTTTTCAAGTGGCAGTCTATGGAGCCATGGAATAAAAGAATAAAAAAAGGTAAGTTTGATTTTATATTTCAAAATTCTGACTTTATTCTTGCAATTCTGAGATTATATCTCACAATTCTAATAAGGAAAAACAACTCGTCTTTCTCTCCTTTCCCCTCGGCTCATAACAGGAGTTTATATCCCACACTTCTGGCTTTTTTTCCCCTCAGAATTGACAGACTCACTATTTTTGAGTTATAAAGTCTGAATTAGGAGATATAAACTTGCATTTGCAAGAAAAAAGTCAGAATTGCGAGAAAAAATAAATGTTATGTAAAAATATTAATAGTAATAGGTTTAAATAATGTTTCATGCTATAACTGTAGGGCTAAGACAATATGTCCCCTATGAACAGCATATGTGAATATTATGTAGACCTATTGTTTAAATCAAATTTATGCTTTAAAAGTAAGCATAGCAGTTTAATCCATAGTATGTACATTTAAACGTATGCGTTTAGCTTCAAATGATGACAGTATTCTATAAAAATTATTTGTTTTTCTGCAACCACTATGCACGTGCAGCTACAAGTTTTTCTGCAACCACTATGCACGTGCAGCTACAAGTGACGTAACTGTGACGTCTACTCCAAATTTGGCTATAGAATTTCAACAAAGTATGTTTTTCACATACATGAACAAAATTTGGTAGGCACATGTAACACACCAATACCTACAAAAAAGTCCCTTGGTACGAAGTCCGAAACCCAACAGGAAGTCGGTTATTTTGAATTTTCTCTGCAAGTTTTGTGCCGTTTGTGCCAATTCAGGCATTGTAGTTAAACAAACTCCTCCTAAAGATTCAACACCAAATTTGGTCAGTGTCATCTAAAGCTCTTTGTGACGTTAAATTGTGAAAATCTTGAGTTTTCGTTGAAGGGCGTGTCCGTGGCGGACAGACAAATTTCGATGTTTCGCCATGAAAAAGGAAGTTGTTATAATTCAGACATACAATATCCGATCTGCACCAGAATTCACATGTTTGATAAGAGTCCTGTCCTGAACACATGCCCATGACCATATTCAGTTATAGCCATAGCGCCACCTGTTGGAAACAGGAAGTGGCATGTTTTGCGCTCTAATGAACTCCTCATGGTGATTTAATGACATCAACATTATATTTGGTCAGTCTACTCTAAAGGCCTTTGCAATCTTAAATTGTGAAGATCTTGAGTTTTCGTTAAAGGGTGTGTCCGTGGCGGCCTGACAAAGTTCGATGTTTCGCAATGGGAATTTGGAATGGGAAGTTGCTGTTACACAGCCATACAATGTCCAATCTGCCCCAAACTTAACATGTTCGATAAAAGTCCTGGCGTGAAGACATCTACATGCCAATATCCAGTAATATTCATAGCGCCACCACCTGGTACCAGGAATTTTGGCACATATAAATGACTTTAACATATTTCTTCTATATTTACCACTTTAAACGCATATTACCCACCATTTCCTGTTTTACTAAAGCCATCGGGTGGTGGTGAGCCCGGGTACAAGGGCCCTTTTAATACTGCTTGCAGCTTTAATAAACCTGTTTTAACTGATTGTATTTGTCTGAAAAAAGAAAGTCATATACATCCAGGATGGCTTGAGGATGAGTAAATTTCATTTTTGGGTGAACTATTCCTTTAAAGGTACAGTAGCCTTTTAGACACTTACTGTATATGTACAAAAAACACAGTTTATTTAAAAGAGTCAAAATTAATTTGTAATGACTATATCACTGCTGTTTTTGGTGCTAATAAACAAACATTAATTGAGGAAAAAACAAAACAAAATACTACTTTAAATGTTGTTTGGTTCCTATTAAAGTCCAAATCATATGTGAGTTCTTAATGGTCATGTACAGCTTGATGATTTTAAAGGTGGTTTTGGGTTTCTTTAGCTGATCAGAAACCACCAAGCGAACACCAGTTTGGCCAGGCTGTGAGACCAGAAAACCACCCTAGGCTGGTTTAAACTAGTTACTCAGAGAGGTATGGCAGAAATGAATATTATGTCTCTTTTACCACAGTCCCTCATATATATATACAGTATAGATGAATTCAAAGGAGGGTGACAAAAGAAGTGGATCAGAGAGATCCTCTTGAAAGGAAATTCTGATCCATGTTTCTCAACACCATCATAGCGCTTTCCAGCAGTGACCATTTCCATTAGCGAGACATGGTGAGATCTTACTCTGCTTCTGCCTTCATTCTGTCGCTTTCTTTTTCTTGAACTCTCTGTGTATCCACTTAGCTCTCAAAAAGTGTGGGGAGGAGAACCTAGGAAGGAGAAAAGCAGGATCAAATCATCATGTGACACACATACTCTTTAAAAAAAAAAAAAGCTTTAAGTCCCCGGTCTGCTCAGGATTGTAACTGGTGTTTTGCATTCAGGAGGCAGATGCAGCTACTGGAAAATGCTAGGGACTGCTGATATTTTAAAGCAGCACAAATTATTTACTCTTTGTTCATGTAGATATATTCATAAACTAGTTATTATAAAAATAGATAGTGTTTGTTTTGTAAAATACGACGAGTCCATGGAGGTCTATAATTCTGTTAGCATTCATCTGGTGAAATCCGCCATCTTTGCTCAGAATGGGATGATGCAGCTGTATTTTTATTTTTTTAATTGTGAATGACAGTGTACAGTATCAGTTTACTTGTTTTGCCTGTTTTGTTATTGTAGATAGTTGTCTCCAGATGGACATGAATTATTCATAAGGACTGCAATATGAACAGGGGACCAGCAGGTGGCTGCAGGAGGCGAGTGTGTTTGTGGACTACAGTCCCACGCAGCACATGCTTCTGTGAGCAGTTGCTCCATATGGGCAGATTCAAGATCAGTTTATCTCCTCAGGCCAGTAATGCACTTGGTGGAGGACAGAGCTGAGAGACTTTCTTGAGACCAGAAATCACTTGTGTAATGGGCACGAGTGTGATGAAAATGATGAAAAAATGGTTCTTCTGCCGATGCAGACAGAATAATATAAAATACTCAATGATATCAATGGCATCCGCTTTTAAATTGACAGTGATATCATTATAGTCCAGTTCTCGAATGACTTTTATGAGCTGGTTCTTTTGTGAATCAAACGTGTAGTCTGATTAGACAATTAATAACTCAAATTACTCTGAATTTTTTTGTGAATGAGACGCATACAGTGCAGCCAGTGTAGTACAATGCCCAAATGAATGATTCTTATGAGCCACCTTTTTTAGTGAATCAAACAGAAGCAAATACAAGTGAAGAGTTCAGATGCAAAACCAGCTAAATCCATCTGACGTCTTTCTTTAAAAAATGCATTTTTATCAGGCTCAGATGTATAGGTTTCTATGTAAGTACCAGTACTTCTGATTGGGCTACGGCTGGTATTTTAGCGAGTTTGAAGAAAAAGTATTTGATGGATGTATAATATGTGTCGAGAGCATTCACTCAGTATCATTATCTCATTTTAGACTGAGATGGCTTTTAGCTGGTTTTGCATCTGAACTCTTCAAGTGTAGTCCGATTACATAACAAATGACTCTAATGAGTCAGTCCTTTTTAGTAAATCAAAAGATGCAAACACAACAAGTGTAGTCTGACTACAGAGTAAATCATTCTAATAAGTTGGCTCTTTTTAGTGGATCAAAAACACACCAGTGCAACCAGTATAGTCTGTTATAGTCAGAAGCATATAGTGTAACAAGTATAGTCTGATGTCTGAAAGGATGACTAAATTTAAACAGATCTTTTTAAGGGAATCAGACACATACAGAGCAGCCCGTGTAGTACAATGCTTGAATGAAAGATTTCTATGAACCGGCTCTTTTTAGTGAATCACACTGAAACAAGTGCAACAAGTGTAGTGCGATAACAATGAATGACTCTAATAAGTCAGTTTTGTTTAATGAATCAAATATACAAGCACAACAAGTGTAGTCTGATTACACAGTGAATGATTCTAATGAGTTGACTCTTTTTAGTGGTTCAAAAACGTACAGTGCAATCAGTAGTTTGTTTCTGAATGAATTCATTTAAGGAGTCGATTCTTTTTAGTGAATCAAACACTTTAGTCTGATTCAAACACATACAGTTTACAACTATCTGAGACTTAAAATTAACAAGGCACTGTAGTTACTGATTGGTTTTTATGTATGTGCAAATTTCATTTATTTATTTATTTATTTTTTAATATTTATTTCCTAAATAAGCATTAATGCAATCTTAAGGAACATTAATTTCTTTACTATTCCCATTAGGCTGGATTTCGGTTATGCTGTCTACACTACAGTATTGCCAGCTCTCTAGGTTTTTAGAGAGTTATGTTTTTTGAATGATGAACTCGCTCGAGGAAAACAACAACTAAGGCTCTCTGTGTCCTAAACAACAATTCAAGTTATGACAGCAGTTGTTGCAATTGCTCGTGTATCTTTGCAGCCAATTTTTTGCTTGCATCAGAAAGGGTTGTTCAGCTGTCAAATCACAGTGCAGTACTCTATTATCTCAACTCATACTAGGAAACAGTCTGTAAATTTACAATAACCCCACTGTTTCTAACCTCTCCATGTTTCTTCTCTCCTGTCTGGGGTCAGTTCAGCGCGTCCCAAAGGAGTGCTACGGTAACATTACCTCACAACTTATAACTGCGTATTTCAGCGTGTCATTGTGCGTCTGGAGCTCAAATAACTATGTTCTGCTTTGCAGCTGCAGAAAAGGCGTTGGCTGTGGGATATTAGAGCGTGATCTCTCGGCAGAATTCCACGGAGAATTATCCAAACGTTCCGTGATCTCCTATTGTGATGGTTGGCTCAATTCGAGAGAGCCGCCTTTCTTTTTCGCCAGATAAACATACTCCACCATAACTATAAATTAATGAAAGGTGGCATTCGTAGCAAACAGTCTGTGAACACACTAACGTTTAACATACTGTAAATTGTTTTTGTTGCAGTCTGCCCCATTGGGTGGAGACGGCGTCCCTTTTCGTAGCTCAAAATACGATACATCCAAAACGAAGGTATGACCGCGATGGAAAAAGCAACAGAGACTGCGGCGCTGCAGGCTTACAGACTCACAGACCTTCAGACACAGCTTTCATCATTAAAGACCCATCAGAGCCCATGAACGGCCCTTACCTCTGGATAAATCCCAAATAATAATCAATCATAAGGCTGACCGGCCAAGACACACAAACACAAAGCCCCTGTTTTCCCTCAGAGAGCAGAGAACTCATGCCTTGAAGGTATACAGCATGAAATCTCCATGAAAACGGTGAGTTTGTTTTACTTATTGTTCTCTGGCCCATTTGTACGTCACGAAGATATTTTAATTATATCAACCCTGTCTACCTTTCATCATGTTTTAGTCCTTTTCAGTGCAACCAATTTTAAAGTTTATGAAAAGGTGAGAGAATGAAAGACCATGTGTGTGGCCAGATGGATGATATTAAGCCGTGAGATGGGGGAGACTGAGGCTGGGGGTCTGGATGAAAGAAGCAGAGGTCACTTACCCAATTTATTAAGATTTCCACCTGTTAGCTGCCACTAAAAACATCTAGACAACAAAAAAGTCACATCTCAAAGGATTAGTCCACTTCCAGGATAAAAAATTCCTGATAATTTATTCACCCCCATGTCATCCAAGATGTTCATGTCTTTCTTTCTTCAGTTGAAAAGAAATTAAAGTTTTTGAGGAAAACATTCCAGTATTTTTCTCCATATAGTGGACTTCAGTGGTGGCCAGTGGGTTAAATGTCCAAGTTTTAATGCAGCTTCAAAGTAGTGTTAATTTTGACAACAAATTTCGATTTAGTCTTAGTCATGGTCTTCTTACTAAAATGTTATTTAGTTTTAGTCACATTTTAGTCAACTAAATATCATAAAATCTAATGGGTTTAGTTACAGTGTAATGCATTTATTAAGCAGTTCTCTAAAATTACTAAACTGTTTAGGTATTGTGCTGTTTAGGTAAATTGCATAGGTTTGATATTAAGGTTTTATCATGATAGACAGATTTAACTGCTGTGACATGCGATATGCCTTTATATTAAAATTAAATTAAACCACTTCTCATAAAGAAACAAGAACATTTTCAGTGAAATACTAGTAGTTATATAGGCTAATTATGCATAACAACTTGTTTACCACATTCTTCGTTTTTTCAAGCAGACATATATACTTATATAAATACGTTTAGATTAGTCTGTATTTGAGCTACTAAGGGGATTCAGTCAAAAGCAGGGAGTGATTTTCTATCTTTCTTTTGTCACTTGATGAACATCAATGCCACAGACGATAGCAACTAAATTTGGCTGCTATTCCTTTAGAACCGAATGCACGGATGCAACGTACTGATGCACGTCCGATATTCTCCCTGTTTACGTTCACATAAGACGTATCCGAATGTGTTTACTTCAGTAGTCGTCAAAACGGACAGTTATACATCATTTTGTTTGTATTTTTCCGCTCATGAGACGCGAAAGAGTACTTGTGTGCTGTGTAAGGCGCTACTTTTCGGTGTGTGCACTCGTAAAACGGATCGAATTATGTTCTCTTTTGCGTCGTCAAATTTATTCATATGTCTGCTCTTCTCTTACTCCCAGATACTGACATTTTTGAACGTTTTATGAGACGTGCAGCAAATGTATGCTCGCTTATGTCCCGCCAGATAGATCATAATACGGTTCAAATGTAACGTTAATCATCTAACCTCCTAATCACGCGGCAGATTCGTTCTAAATGAACCTCTTCTCAAATCGTCCCTCCCTAACATTGTCGTCTCTTTTTTATTTGTTGGCGAAAATGTCAATAGATTTTCGTCATAGTTTTTGTCATTCAAAACGAGTTTTTGTTTTGTTGTCGTCTCGTTATGTCTGTAAAAAATGTCCTTGACGAAAATTACGACTTAAATTATTTGTCAACGAAATTAACACTGCTTTAAAGGGCTGTACACAATCCCAGTTGAGGAATAAGTGTCTTATATAGCGAAGCGATCATTCATTTTCCAAAAAAATATATAATTTTTACACTACAAATGCTCATTTTGCACTAGCTTTGCGATGCACATCTTTGACTTTACGCATTACATAATCCCGTTGGAAGGGTCACGCATGGTTAGTTCTTCATCTATGTACTCCGGTTCAAAAACGTATGGTAGGGCAAAAAACTCAATCTCATTTTCTTCTCCAACTTAAAAATCGCCCAACATCGTTGTTTTACCCTTTTTTGTAAAAGGACGTTTGACTTTCTTTGCACGTTCGCTTTGTAAACACCAGGTTGGTGCTTTTGCCTACGTCACACGTGGCCTTTCCAATCTGAGTATGTAATGTGTGAAGTTGAGCTAAAGTATGTAAAGTTGTGCTGTAAGACAAGCATTTGTGGTTAAAAATCACAAAAGTTTTGCAAATAAATGCAGAATTTCTTGGGGGAACGCAATACAGTCAGCCAGACAAAAAGCAATGAAATATCATTTTTCCTCCCATCAGATTTATTTTCTATCACCATGTCCCTTTAGGGGAAGTTTTGAAATATTTTACAACAGAAAACCTAAAGCTGAATACTTTGAAATCCCTTGAATGCCTTGTCTTATCAAAAAGTTCTGATAACTTAATCACAACAAGCCCCAAATTCCATGACATCAGTTTTTCCAGGTTTTTTTTTATGGTTACAAGGCCTAATTGCTGTATTGACTTACATTTCAGTTCTGGTGTTAATGTGACAGCAGCATTGTCACTAGCATACCCTAATTTACAATTCTGTGCTTGTGGACTAGAACACATGCTTGTGGACTAGAACACATGACTTCCTGCCTAACTGTGCAGCAGGCATTTATTTGGTTACTGGTAATGTGCTGTTTATTATGGAAGGAGGAACAAATATTCTTATGTTAGTATAACACTTGTGTATATCCTTTGCTTTTGCAGGATATAAAAGCAAGCCAAATACAGTATATCCAGATGTTCATCACAGCAACATCTGCACTGGGAGGAATCGGGGCTTCACCATGGGATCGTCTGAGTCGTCTCGTCTTTCTACAGCTCTTCCAGTCTGTGGAGGAATTCCTGGCAAGACAAGACAGAAATCGAAACCTGCCGCTCAATGAATTGAAGGTATGTCAGGAATTATTAATGGATGGAGTGGGGCTCTTGTGCAATGCGTGTTTAAAATTCTCTGTGCTTATCAATAGCGGCTATCAATTTTGTTTCATATAAATACATATATAATCATAATTTTAATAAACTGTTCTTGACTTGACATGCTATCTTAAAGAAATATTAAAAAAATATATATATTAAAACATATTATTTATCCTCAGGCCTTCCAATATGTAGATGAGTTTGTTCATTCATCGGAACAATTATTGAGAAATTGAGCATTACATTACTTGCTTACCATCAGATCCTGATAAAAACAGCTAATTTAAAACATCAAGTAATCCACATTTGTAAGTGAACTATTCCTTTAAATGTCCAAAAAATATAAAAAATATCCGTTCCACAGAAGACAATCAGTCATAGACTTGAATAATAAAAGTTACTGAGAGTGTAACAAAATTTCTTTTAATTAAATGTTATATTTATATTGTTAAATAGATTGTTGTGTTCATTAAAATTAAAATAATTTAATAAATGCTAAAGCCACATTGTAATATCTATTCAATGCTTTAGTCTTCTGCCACAAAAATGACTTCAAAACATCTTTATTTTCATGAATGCAATTAACGTGATTAATTAAACAGCATATCATCTAATTAATTTGCTTAAATATGCAGAAACGACAATCCAGTGCTTTCTTGTGTAAAAATGTGCAAATATAAATACAAGTTGTTTTTCTTTGTCTCTCTGATTGATGACCTTGTTCAGCCTGTTAAAATACATACACCGGAAATTATAACAAGAAAAATATCACTCTTCAAATTTACATTTCTTTTTCATAAAACCTTCTGGTATGAAAGCAATACATTGCATTGTTGTAGTGTAATCAAAATGAAAAATATGTTTACCTGCAACCCTTAAATTATAACTTGTTTTGTGTGCACACAGTTGTGAGAGCATGTAAAGCTGTTTTTATTAGCTGAAAATACAGAGGAAGATAATCCCTCCAGACATGCACAGCTCCCACTCGCACAATATCTGGCAAAAGCAGTCGCAGCGAACAGATAGTCCTCCCATCTAATGAAGGCGAGAGAGAAAAACAGACACCTTCGGTGTCCAGATGGGAGTCGGACATAATTTTCATCAAGACATTCATAACAGTTAATAGTTAAACACTGAAAATGTCTCCACAACAGTTTGATTACCTCACACAGATGCTGGATATTTCTGGGGGTTTTAATGAGATCGAATCAAATTGCCCTTCAATGTCTTTGAATAAAAGACCATTTCAGGTCATGGGTTGTTTAAAGTGATTTTAATGTGAGCGTTTAGCGAAGCACTCGAGCTAAATGTAAAATCCATCTCGTGGACGAGGTTGAAATGAGATCAAGTATAATAAAGGGTTTCCACAGATTTGATAGTCTAATGATGACTGGCCTTCTGCCCTGCACTCAGAGCAAAGTGTTTTTAAGAGCAAGTGAGTCATTTTAGGGGCAAATCTGCCCTCTAACTGTACAAAACATCCTGTTAAATTTACAGCACAGACTGTTCGATGTGTTAGAGTTCATGAAGTATTTACTGTATAATACAGCAGCTTTAAAGAGATCCAAAAATCCTGTCATTAATCACTCACCCTCATGTCATTCCTAACCCGTAAGTCCTTCATTCATCTTCGGAACACAAATTAAGATATTCTTGATTAAAAGAAATACTGCATTTCTGTTGTACCTTTACTACCTTTCTGGTCCTTGAACGTGTCAGTTGCGTTGCTGTTTATGGAAGGTCAGAAAGCTCTTGGATTTCATCAAAAAATATCTTCATTTGTGTTCTGAAGATAAACGAAGGTCTTGCGGGTTTGGAACGATATGAGGATGATTGAGTAATGACAGACTTTTCATTTTTGGGTAAACTAACCCTTTAACTATTTATTTTTGTTTTGCAGGATAAAGAATAGAGGTTTGGAACGACATGAGGGTGAGTAAACATTAAAATTTTTATCTTTCAGTGGACTATAATTTTAGTGAAGGAAAGAGCCTCATGAATTAAAAAATGACGCACATCCTTCATGTGATATGTTCTGTATTTGTCTGCTCAGGTCAAATGGCACATTTTTATGTGGTGATTTTGAGCTCTTTGGCCCGAAGACAAAACATCAGTATCACATTAATGGAGTCGACCATTAGCCTCCTAGTGGCAGGCCTGATAACAGTATTAAGGTCAGAAATTAACCAGGGCTTGGGGGCAAAACTGCCTCTGAGAGTGACAAAACTGCCCTAGATATTTCAGATGTGGGAGCAAAAATTTCCCCACAGTTTGATAAATTTCTCGCCATTGGGTTAAGCGACCATAATGTCTGTTTGAATCAACTTATTCGACTTAAGTATTTGACATACACCACTCTTTAAAAGTTTGGGGTTTGGGGAATTTATTCATAAAGGAATGGGTATTTTTATTCAGCATGGACCCATTATAATGTTATAAAAAGAATATTTCAAGAGAATCCTGTATCAAATCCATCACAGTTTCCATAAAAATATTCACATTGATAATAATAAGAAGTGTTTCTTAAGCACATCAAATATTATAATGTTTTCTGAAGTGACAGTGAAGACTGGAGTAATGGCTATTGAAAATTCTGCTTTGCCATTGAAGGAATAAATTACATTTTAAAATACAGTTGAAGTCCAAAGTTTACATACACCTTGCAAAATCTGCAAAATGTTAATTGTTTTACCAAAATAAGAAGGATTATACAAAATCCATTTTATTTTTTTTATTTAGTTCTGACCTGAATAAGATATTTCACATAAAAGATGTTTATAGTCCACAAGAGAAAATAATAGTTGTAGTAATTTATAAAAATGACCCCGTTCAAAAGTGATTCTTAATACTGTGTTGTTACCTGAATTATCCACAGTTGTGTTTTTTTTTTCTTTTAGTGACAGTTGTTCATGAGTCCCTTGTTTGTCCTGAACAGTTAAACTGCCCACTGTTCTTCAGAAAAATCCTTCAGGTCCCACAAATTTTTTGGTTTTTCAGCATTTTTGTGTATTTGAACCCTTTCCAACAATGACTGTGTGATTTTGAGATCCATCTTTTCACACTAAGAATAACTGAGGGACTCATATGCAACTATTACAGAAGGTTCAAACACTCACTGATGCTTCAGTAGAAAACACACTGCATTAAGAGCCGGGGAGTGAAAACTTATGAATTTGTAGATTAGGGTAAATTTAGCTTAATTTGTCTTCTGGGAATCATGCAAGTATCTTCTTTAGCTTCTGAAGGGTAATACTAAATTAAAAAAAAAAAAGATGTTGAGGCAAAATAAGAAAAATGTACACATCTTCTTTCTTTTCAAAAGTTTTCACCCCCAGCTCTTAATGCATGTTTTTTCCTTCTGAAGCATCAGTAGCATGTGAACCTACTCTGATGTTCACATGTTGCATATGAGTCCCTCAGTTGTCCTCAGTGTGAAAAGATAGATCTCAAAATAATACAATCATTGTTGGAAAGGGTTCAAATACACAAAAATGCTGAGAAACCAAAGAATTTGTGGGACCTGAAGGATTTTTTCTGAAGATCAACAGTTCAGGACAAATAAGGGACTCATGAACAACTTAACAAAAAAAAAATGGATCATTCAGGTAACAACACAGTATTAAGAATCAAGTGTATGTAAACTTATTTTCTCTTGCGGACTATATGTAAATGTCTTTATGCAAAATATCTTATTCAGGTCAGTACTAAATAAAAAAAATAACGTTTTGTATGATCTCTAATTTTGGTAAAATAATTAACATTTTGCAGATTCTGCAAGGTGTATGTAAACGTTTGACTTCAACTGTATATTCAAATAGAAAACTTAAAAAACCCCTGCAAATTCCCTAATCTGCAGTTATTAAACAAGGCCATAACACTGGTTGACATCATTGCAAAGTATTACTTCAAACAAGCCTTAATAAAGTTCTGGAGTCACTGTCAACAGATTTAGTAAACCTTTGATTACCTACCCTGTCTTGGCACCCAATGAAATGATTAATGTCTACAACTCCAAGCTTTCTGAAGCTCATCCAAGTCCTTGATTTCATTTCTTTTCATTTCCATTCTTTTCTCTGAAGCACCATCTATTGAAATAAACAAGAAGCCTTAATGGTTTGCCATCTAATATGATGCAAAAACTGCCCAGTTTCAGTGGAGCGTCAACATTAGGAAGGGGAGAACAAAAGAGGCAGGCAGAGCAACAGCCTTAAGCTATGTTTGCTCCCTCTGCCGCCCATATGCCCAGAGATCTGCTTGTTCTTTTCTTAGCAAACACATCTTCCCTTCTATGTTTTAGATGAATACTGAGCCTAAGCTTTTCCTGAGGCCTTTTATGGCTTCCAGTGTGATTTTGACCACAAATACCTTTTTTAACTATTAGTTTCAGCGAGTTACCCTATTTAAAGGCAACTTGAAGAAAATAGGAGGCTTTTGAAAGTATGTCACACCAGGTTGGGCTGTTGACTGTATTATTAAATATATGAGACTTTTTGTTTATGCCTGTTGTAATGCCAGTAATGGATAATATGTCGTGCGGGAGGAGACACTGAACTCTAGGTTTGACTTTTAGTGACATTTTGAAACTATTTAGAAAGTTCTCCTGTTATGTTCTTTGTTATTTAGCAGGCACTTCCTTCGATCAGAATGATTATGTACTTGGTACTATACGGCCAAAACTGCACAGCTTTAGAAGAGAAACCTTGAACTTTTTATGGAAATAAATAAGCATGACATTTAAAGGTCTTTCCGAAGCATACCTTCGAAGCTATACCTTTCGCAGCAGATTTTGGGAAATGGAAAGAACTTTTTGCACATGGAGCTTTTCACTCAGGGTTTAGACTGAAAGAATCCATGCATGAGATTGTATGGAGCAGCTGGAAATAGAATTACCTCAGTGCAGAGTGAGTGGCCTATAGATAAGGTGTCTCAGCAGATAATGCATCAATGTAAGAGATGAAAGCAGCTGTTGTCAAAGAGAGACAAGTGAGAAAAGATGATCACATATAGGTGCTTTATGGCTGCATGTTCATACGGTTTTAATAATTCTAGTATAAAAACCATAGCCAGGAGCAGCAGTTTATTTGCATTTAAAGAGACATGCACAAAAGCACCATATTTATGCTTCCATTCAAAATAGGCATGATATAATAAATGATCTGTGGAGTATTTTCAGCTGAAACTTCACAGAACATTCTGGGGACACCTGAGACTTATATTACATCTTTGTAAAAAGGGGCACAATATGTGGCCTTTAAAATGCATGTTGATCACCGGCTGTGAAGTTCTGTCACATCACATTGGATTATTTCTTCAATTCTGACAAAGCCAGGAAAGCAAATTCTTCTTTGTATTTTGAATTAATCTAAAGTTCAAACTCAAGCAGTTCGGGTATGCACGCCATCGGGTAGTGATGGCAGGTTATCCTGACAATGAATCTGCGTTTTTCAATCTATTCTAACAATAGGGATAAATGATTTTGTAGCAAGCCACAATGACAATGTTTTGCAAAGTGTAAGGAGTCGTCAGGATCACAGATCTGCATGAGATAGTCTGTAGGATTGCTGCTTGTCACCAACTAACTGACAACAAAATCATACGTTCTTCTTTGACACCTCACGCATTGCAGAACTCAATGTTGCTGGATTCTGTCAGTTACTTAAAGGGTTAGTTCACTCAAAAATGATAATTCTGTAATTAATTACTCACCCTCATGTTGTTCCAAACTTGTAAGAGCTTTGTTCATCTTCAGAACACAAATTAAGATATTTTTAATGAAATCTGAGAGCTTTCTGATGCTGCATAGACAGCATTGCAACTGACACGGTCAAGGCCCAGAAAGCTAGGAAAGACATTGTTAAAATAGTCCATGTGACATCAGTGCTTCAACCTTAATTTTATGAAGCTACGGGAATACTTTTTGTGCACAAACAAAACAAAAACAACAACTTTATTTTTAACAGCTTTAACTTTTGTTCATACTATCGGGTAGGTTTAGGTGTAGTGCAGATGGTACGTTATTATAAAACATCCTGGTTAGGGTTGGGTACAGATCACATTTTAACCGGTACAGTACTGGTGTCTGAAATTCGGTAAAACCCTAGGGTACCTTTTTTACTCTGTGTAATAACAAAAACATTTATTTCATTGAAAAAATAACCCCCACTTTAGTTCATTTGAGTTTTCCATCTTTTCCTCCCTTTCCTTCTCTTTTAAATAGCTTGCAAAAGCACTGTGCGCATTTTACTTTCAATTTGAAAATTAGCAGCATTCTGTGTCAAGCAATTGTTCATTTGGGTTTTCCTCTTTTCCTCACTTTTCTTCACTTTTCAATAGCTTGTAAAAGCGTCGCGCGCATTTTACTTTCACTTTCAAATTAGCAGCAGTTCGCCGTGGATTAAATTCAAGCAACAACAAAATACGAGGTCAAACTCATAGAATTGTTATTAACAGATTGAATAAAAATACACCACGTTATATGCCTAATATAAAATAAGAAAATACTTAGGCTACACAAAGTTTAAATAGCCTAGGTGTACAAAACTAAAAACACATCAGCAAACACTGTCGAACTAAATAAATAAGAAACATAGAACGTTTATTAGCAAAACGAATAAGAAAGCTTGGAGGCACGGCATACATATTGACGTAAAATAAAATAAATAAAATCCACAAAGTTTAAATTAAGTAAAAAGCAAACAATTTGGAACCAAATAAATAAGAAGCGAATGTTTAAAAAAAAAAGGTTAAAAAAATCACCTTAGATAAACGGCAAAGACAACAGCTTTTCAAAATCCAAAATATTGCCAAACAGGCGTTTTTGCCTTTCATTTCCTCAGCCATCCTCTTGTCTTTCTCACCTCACTCACTCTTCTTGTCAGTCAGCTCAACTTTACTCTCCTCACTTGATGCATTAAATCAAACTCCTGCTGGTGTTCTGTGATGTAAACTAAACTGCGTCTCCGCCATTTATATATACAGAGGCAAGCGGAACGAGTAGGATTCATATTTAAAACGTCTTTTTGCATTTTAATATTAACAGACACTAGTCTATATCGCGATCCGAATTAAGTGACAGACGTACACTTCAATATCTTCAATATTCATTCAGAAATTTACGAATTCCGTGGCATTCCGCGTTATAGAGTAATTCCATTTTTTATTAATGAACTCTGTGATTTCATTGGTCCTAGAAATGTAACCACACTTCACCTTTCTCTCCCTGTAACGTACCCGACCAGATGCGCTCTCAGGTATTAAAAATTAGGTAACGATTGATTTAATGTGAATCGGTACTCGTTAAAAGTACCCAACCCTAGTATGGAGCATAACGGTGCGTTTCCACTATAGCGTCAAATCCACGCTCAGTGCCGCTGGCAATGGTACAATGCACTGCTTTGGGACGTGTGAATTTAAGGGCAGAGCACGCCCCTGAAAACAATGTTTACAGCCTTTTTGCATTTCATCTTCTTTTAACGGCGGTTCACAAACTGAACACTTAATTAGCACTATAGCATATAATGAAAGCATGCAGAGTGCATTTACTTTTTCATGACTTGTTCAATGATATGTGATTTCAGCTCCACCAGTTCCGCAAATACTCTGAAACATGCGTCAAAGCCTTGCCTTGCCTACTTTTCACAGCGATTGGTTGTCACCCGGCGTTTTTTGCTCGAAATTTGCATAAAGTTGAGGAATGCCCAACATTTTTGACGCTCTCAGCCACTCTCAACGCTTTCTCCACGCCACTTTCAATCCCATAATGCACCACGCAAGCGTTTAAGCTCAACTTCCATAGGAATGCATTGAAAATGCTATGTAGCGAGCGTTTTCAATTAATTCCTATGAAGCATTATTCCTATGAGCATTATGGGAGCATCAAAAAGGTTGGGCATTCCTCAACTTTATGCAAATCTTGAGCAAAAAATGCCAGGTGACAACCAATCGCTGTGAAAAGTAGGCAAGGCGTGTTTGCGGAACTGGTGGATTACTGAGCAGAAATCACATATTATTGAAAAAGTCATGCAAAAGTAAATACACTTTGCATGCTTTCATTATATGTGAGCCTGGACCACAAAACCAGTCTTATGTTGCATGGGTATGTTTGTAGAAATGGCCAAAAATACATCGGATGGGTCAAATTTATCGATTTTTCTTTTATGCCAAAAATCATTAGGATATTAAGTAGAGATGATGTTCCATGAAGATATTTTGTAAATTTCCTACTGTAAATATATTAAAACTTAATTTTTGATTAGTAATATGCATTGCAAGAACTTCATTTGGACAACTTTAAAGGTGATTTTCTCAACCAAAATATTGTCTTATCCTAACAAACTATACATCAATGGAAAGCTTATTTATTTAGCTTTCATGATGTATAAATCTCAATTTCGAGAAATTTACACTTATGCCTGGTTTTGTGGTCCAGTGTCACATATGGTATGGCACCCTAGATGTCACCAATAAAGTGTTTAGTTTGTGAACCCCTGTTAAAAGAAGGAGATGAAATGCAAACAGGGTGTAATCATTGTTTTCAGAGGTGTGCTCTGCACTAGATTTCACACGCACCAAAGCAGTGGTGTTGTAGCGTTGCCAGCGGCACTGAGCGTTGATTTGACGCTGTAGTGGAAATGCACAGTTAGTGCATTCACACACGGGGCGTCAGCGTCAATGCTTTTCGTTTACTTTAAATGGAGAGACATCAAGCATTTCCGAGGTCCGTTGCTCAGTAACTGCCATTGCTCGTGGCAGAAGTTGAAAATTTTTCAACTTTTCAAGCGGCAACGCAGGCGTCAGCCAATCAGATCACCTTATGCAAATATACTGGTGCAGACACTGACCAATTGCGTTCATGCAATGCCAGAAAAGTAATGTGATTGGCTGTTGTCACTATGAAGGTCACGTCAGCGCCAAGCTTTAGCCACTCCCTCTTTTCAAGTTAGAACTGCAGTGACACGTACAAAACCAACGTCACATAAAACGTACCATATGTACATTTATTTGTTCTGGGAGAAAAAAAATTAATGGTCTTTTAGCACCACTTAGTGGACATTTTACATAGAATATGTCACGAAACATTCATGTTGGAACCTATTTTGCGTCTTGTAAAAAAGATCCCCAGAGGTACGTTTTCATCATGAGATCAGGTTGATCGATTCATGGACAACAGTTCTAAAGCACAAGAGACATCAATTTCTAGTCTCATATGATTTATACATGCTGTCTGCATCTCATAACGCACTTCGACACACCCATATCCAAAACAAAACAATTCACATGCTGAGAGCCCACAGGTAGAACATGAATATTTCATGAAATCAGGAGTTGATTAAGTAGGGGCCACAATGTTCCTACTCAACGAACCATTCCTCACAGGCACAAGTGGAATCTCTCCACAGGCATTAGTCAAAACATGAGCGCAAGATGTGACATTTGCCTCAGGCCTTCAGCTTGATGATCCTTCTATGGCTTGCGAGTGTTAAAAACTCCACTTATTTTAATTATGAGCCTTAAACCACCTCTGCCTGTCATTGCGACATGACGAAAGAACGCGTTTCATGGCTGCACATTACGGAAGCTAGCGGACTGCAGCGATAAGTTGACTACATCAGGAAGAAATGAATGAGCTGTCATCTTAGCCTAAACGCAACGAACATCAGGATTTGCTAAATCGTTTTAGATTCTGATCGTATCGATACCTTAGATCAGTGTAGCTGCTTTTTGTCACTTAATTATTCAACCTCGTTTGTCTTCAGTAAGTGAGCTGAGAAAAAAAACACGTATATGCGCTAATGTTAAAGTAGTTTCTTTGTCAGATAAAATAAGGAAGATCTTGCTTGTTGAAGAATTTCGCCTCAAACTGGCTGGAGGCAACAGTGTTTATGTTCTATATTTCGAGCACATTCCTGTCACTCGAGGTCAATGTTAGCGGGAGCGTTCTTATGAAGACGTCAAGACCCTGAAACACATTTTGTGCACTCAAGTGTAGTCGCTGCTGTTACAGAGCAAACATCAGAAGCTTTTTGAAACTTCTCTCCTGAGATTCTGACCCTCAGCTTGTAATGCCATTAACAAAGAAGAGCAGAACATGTAGTTTAATGAAGTTGCAGTGGTGAGTTGGACATGCTAGCTAACTAATCTTACCTTACATGATTATGCACAGATGAGCTTCTGGACTATACATGAAATCAACATGAAAACAAAATTAGGGTCAATTTATAATCGTAATACACGGGCCGTGTTGTGCATAATTCATCATTTTGAGTTGTTTCGAAGTTTGTAATGACTTGGCTCTGTCTGTGCCTCCAGAGGTCACATTTATCGGTCATGTACCTCATCAAGGATGCTCATTTCAGAAAAGTAATCATTATAAAATTGACTGTTATTCCTCAAATTACTGTAATTGCTTTCTTAGTTTGGAATGGTTACTTTTCTGAAAGTAGGCAGCCTTAATAGCATATGTGGCCGATAAATGTGACCTTCGAAGGGCATGAGCTTCGAAATGAGACACAGCTTTTGTCTGATGTTTTTTGGTTGATATTGTCCAATTTGGAGTAGACGTCACAGTTATGTTACTTGCAGCTGCGTGCGCATTGCGGTGAAGGGAAATGGGTAAAATTCACGGAATAAGAGAAAAATGTATTGTTGTGCCTTTTGGATGTCAGAATCTATAATAATGTAAATCATTCTTAAGGAATACTGTGGTCAAAGACGCCATTTGAAGCTAAACGCAGATGTTTAAACAGACAGACTAATGGATGAAACCTGCTATGTTTACTGTACTTTTAAGCGTAAATTTGATTTAAACAATAGATCTACATAATATTCACACATGCAGTTCATAGGGGACATAATGTATTAGCCGCCATACAGATGCCACATGAAATACTATTTAAACCAGTATCATTTTACATAACATTTACCTATTTATCTCAGAATTTTGATTTTCTCGCAAATGCAAGTTTATATCTCCTAATTCTGACTTTATAACTCGATATAACTTTTTAATTCTGAGGGGAAAAAAACAGAAGTGTGGGATATAAACTTATGATTCTGATTCGAAGGGAAAAAAGAGAATGACGAATTGATTTTACTTACCATAATTTTGAGATATAATCTTGGAATTGTGAGAATAAAGCCTGAATTTAGAAATGTAAACTCAGATTTACCTTTTTATTCCATGGCTTCCATAGACTGCTACCGGGAAAACTGTAATTTTCTGCTACCAGATAGGCTCCGCCCACAAAAACATCAAAACTGAAATTGGCCTATTAAGCATTCAGGGTTTTGCACCGCAGCCCCTGCTGGTAGACGCTGTAACTACACCATAAGTGGGGTTACAGTGGGGTTAGGCAATCATGTAGCGATTTCAACGAGAGAGGGTAATAATTTTGCTTGGTAGCTCAGCTGGCATTGGAACTGGACTGGTACGAATCCTGTAAAAAAATTACTGAGAGATCGAAGAACAAGCTAAGATGGCATGATTGCAGTTGCATTTTTACATCGCATTCACTTTTTTTTATACTATCATGTAAGTTTAGGTGTAGTGCAGATAGTACTTTATTTTAAGACTTCACGGATCATTAGAGTTATAGCGCCACTCAACAGACATTTGAAGCCAGAACTGCGGTGACACATACAAAACCAATGTCACATAAAACTTGCATATGTAGATTCATCTGTTCTGGGTAAAAAGAACCGAACACTCTTTTAGCACCACTCAGTGGACATTTCACATCAAATATGTCACAAAACGTACATGGCACTACGTATTTCCATAGTTTCCATAATTATGTTTTCGTCATAAGATCAGGTTGGGTACATCACATTTGATCACATCAGATTTCTTTTTATTATCAATGTTGAAAACTTTTGACTTGTTTAATTTTTTTTTGTGGAAACTGTGATTTATTTTTTTTTTTTTTAACAACCCCAGTTCCTGTAAAATCAAGAATGTTATCTGTTCATTCTCTTTAACCTTTATTCAATTGACTAAAGTAAAAAGAAAATGCACTTCTCATGAAAGACGTCATCTTGATGGCAGTATATGTGTCTGTACAATCCCAATACATGCGTCTGTTTCAATGGTACCTTCGCACATATTCCAATCACCAATGCCGTTTGGTCTGCCGCAACCTTATACCATGACAGTCGTTTGCGTCTCGCTGATGAAAGTCTGGATAGTCCCTTTGGTCTTTGGTACTGAGAACTCACTGTCCATTTGTCCCACAAACAAGCTGAAACATGGACTCGTCTGACCGCAGCACACATTTCCATCGTCTTTTTGACTGTCTGAGATGAGCTCTGGCCCAGAGAACCCCGTGGCATCACTGCATAGAATTAATGTATAGCTTTCTGCTAGAGTAACAGAAATTCAAGTTGCATTTATGTCTTAAATGATGGCAGTTTTCCAAAGTACTCCTGAGCCCATGTGGCTATATTTAACACTGCAGCATGACGGTTTCTTATGCAATGCCATCTGAGGGCTCAAAGGTCATGTACAGTTATCTCAGGTGTCTTGCCTTGCCCTGCCCTACACAGACTGACATTTCTGATTTTTGATTTGTTTGACACTTTTGTCATGAAATTTGGCACAAAATGATAAGACATGATCCAGCTTTGCTTGCAAACCTGAAATGCTCCTTTTTACCCAAACATGACATCCTCACCTATTTCCATTTCACGTGCTTACTGTGAACTATTTTAAAACAGTTTAATTTAGATATTCTATAACTTTTTCACTTTTATTTTGCCTCTGTCCCAACTATTTTGGAGTGTGTTGCAGCCACTAAAATCAAAATCTGGTTATATTTACAAAATAAAATTAACAGTCACTGAAAACATTGGACATTTTTTGTTTGTACTTTAGTCAATTAAATAAAGGTTAAAGAGAATGAAGAGCTAATATTCTTGATTTTATGGCGTTTCACAAAACGGCACAACTTTTCTGGAATTGGGGTTATAGGAGTCTTTGATATAGAAACTTCAAAAGAATGTGAAACAAAGTGAAAACTTTAATGTCACTTCTAAACAATTGAATGCATCTCAATAAGTATTCGTTTAAAAACCAATATCATACTGACTCTAAAAGTTTGAATGATCCCCATCTCATTGCGTGGCTGTATATGTATTGAACTCAAACAGTCTGATTTTTTTTTTTCTTGTGCTTTCTGTGTTTCTGAAAGACATCCAAGGCTTATTAGCTCATTTGTTCAAATCATCATAATTGGCAAAGTGAAGTGAGAAGATCAGAGGTCTGGCTGGAGTCCACTCGACCTCATGAACATACTGTACACTCAACTCTGCAATCCTGTGCAGGCACGGCAGATGAGTGTTCTGCATTTTCCCCTCTTTATTTTAGGTCTCTTTCTCCCTCTTTCATCATGTTTTGTCAAGCTGTGCTGCCCACCCAGGTCTCCCCCACCACTGTGTTGACAGATGCCTAGCTGGAACAAGAAACTGGCTTCAAACATCCTCAGAAGTAGGTTAATAATTTACTGCTTATTAGGCATGTGGTGCTTATGTATGAAGCTATTCATTTCTGTGGTATTGTGTTCAAATCATTCAACACATCTAATCAGAAAACATTTCTTTTTTTTGTTTTTGCATATTTGTATGAATGCTTCATGCAGGAAATTCAATATTTTCCTTAAGTTAAATGTAAACGATACACCTGCATTCCATTTGAATTGAATTTGTGTTTGAATATTTCATGAAACGGGACAGCTTTCTAAACTTTCCACGCTTGCTAATGTGTGGTTTCACAGGATGTCACCAGAGCCTACGGAATATCTTCCACAGTTATAATCGGCAAAGCATGTGCATTAACAGAGTGGAAAAAATGTTATGGTTATCTGAGCGGTTCCTGTGCGCTTCAAACACAGGATATGTTTTATGTTATTTTTACCCATCCCCCTGCTGTTGCAGTACATTCGGTTGCTTTTGTCAGGATCATGGTTACCTGTCACATTGCTAAGAGAAAACTCCAAAACAGTGCTCTCTGTACAGATGGAGTGTGGCGTTGATGAAGATTCCAGAACCTCCTGTTACACCCACTTCCTTTCTCTCTCCCTTTCTATTTCTCTCTGGGCTTTCTCGGTTTTTCCCACAATTTACAAGCCCTTTAGCACCACTGCATCACAAAGATAACCCGCTTATTGCTAAGCCACACCAACATGTGCATCACTGCATTGGGTGGTCCCCCTATATTATGAGACCTTTGGGTGACACTGTGTTTTTCCTGCAGGTTTTCATTAAAACGAGATAAAGGGGTCAGTAAGAGATCAGATTTTTAAGGGAGGCAACAGAAAACAGAACATTTATCATAAGTGTTCAATATTTCATGTCTCTGCAGTGAGTACAGTGATTATACACAAAGGTCACCTTTATCCACTGGTTGTCTCCCTTATAATTTGCATATTATATTAGCAAGCAGTGGGGTCCAAAAATCTGCATTAAAAATCTATGATTTCATCTAGATATAAAGAGTTAGGAGTGTATATATCAATAATTTTTCTAAAGTAAAACTGTCCAACAGTGACACCAGCAGGTAAAGTTACAGTGGGAGACCTTGTCTTTCTCACTAAGCCCATTGAGTTTTAACAGAGTTTTAAAGTGTGCCGTGAGTTTGGTGGGGGTTAATTGAAAATGAATGAGGGAAATTCACATGGCCATATTGGAGATACTCGGATGTAAACAACAGCATGGATTGCATGGTTAATGTACTACTGAATACTACTAATTTATGCTGTCTAAACCATGGGAAAAATGTGTGGAAGCTGCTAAATCATAGAGAATGACTTAGTAAGCAGGAAAGGTCGCAATATTTTGACAAACTAAAGTTAATAGGTGGCAAGGATACGTACTAGAAGTATTAATTAAGATATTAGCCTAATATTCCACCTGACTGGAAATGATAAGAACAAACATGAATGCCGTCAAGATTCTTGCCCTGGAAATCCTGACTCAGTTTGGCCAACCACAAACGCCTTTTGTTCCTTTTTGCACTCTTCTCCTTGATTTGTTATAACTTTTGGCAGTCTATAGTATTCTCCAAATGTTTTTCCCAGTCTGATTGATTAGTACAGCTCAAAACATGACAATAATTGACCATCTTCATCAGCAAAATATGCAAGTTCATTCAGTTCAGTGGCTTTGTTTACATTCAGTGCCGCCAATATGGCCGATTGATGACACATTCCGAAAAACTCTATAATGGCATTAATGGGAAGACTAATAAAAAAGTAAACAACTCACACACTTATGTATATCACTAGTTTATAAAGTCAAATTCAAATTTCAAATGGCCTGAAAACAATAGTTTTTTTCTTTTTTTTTTTAGTGAGCAATCAGCTTGTTGAAATTAAAGGTACATCTCCATGTCTTTGACCAGTGTTTACCGAGCTCTGATGATCCGAAAATGAGTTTATTATTAAAAAGAACAGCTGAACATCAGTTCATAAATAAAACATATCATTGTTTAAAAAATATATATTGTTATATAATTGTTACTGCCTTGAGTTATTACTTTGAAATCAGGGTTGCCAGGTTTTCACAACAAAACCCGCCCAATTGCAAAAGTAGCCCAGTCGTGTCAAGGGGGGTCCCTTGGCAACAGTCCAAAACAGCCCATGGCAACAGTGTTAAAGTAGCCCAATTCTGTGTGAAAACTGCGGTCTTGGCAACACTGTTTGGAATATATGTAAACAGCTTAAAGAAGTCCATATCCAGAACAAAAATTTACAGATAATGTACTCACCCCCTTGTAATCCAAGATGTTCATGTCTTTCTTTCTTCAGTCGTGAAGAAATAATGTTTTTTGAGGAAAACATTTCAGCATTTTTCCCCATATAGTGGACTTCTATGGTGCCCCGAGTGTGAACTTCCAAAATGCAGTTTAATTGCGGCTTCAAACGATCCCAGTAAAGGAAGAAGGGTCTAATCTAGTGAAACGATTGGTTAAAAATAATACAATTTATATACTTTTTAATGTCTAATGCTTGTCTTGTCTTACTCTGCCTGAACTTGTTTTTTTCCGGTTCATGACAGTTAGGGTATGTGGAAGAACTCCCATCTCATGTTCTCCCTCAACTTTAAACTCGTCCTATATCGCTGTTTTTCCATTTTTGTTAAGGGTGTTTGATCTTCTTTGCATGTTCACTTTGCAAAGACTGGATCAGTACTTCTGCAGCGATGTAGGATGATTTTGAAATGATTTTTGAAGTTGAGGGAGAAAATACGATTGGAGTTTTTTTCACATACCCTAACTGTCTTGAGCCAGAATACACAGAGTTCAGGCAGAGCAAGACAAGACAAGCGTTTGAGATTAAAAAGTATTTAAATAGTATTTTTTTAATGAAAATAACCGATTGTTTCGGTAGATAAGACCCTTCTTCCTCAGCTGGGATCGTTTACAACCGCATTTGGGATCGTTTGAAGCTGCATTGAAACTGCATTTTGAAAGTTAGAACTCGGGGCACCATATCAGTCCATTATATAGAGAAAAATCCTGAAATGTTTTTCTCAAAAAACATAATTTCTTTACGACTGAAGAAAGAAAGACATGAACATCTTGGATGACAAGGGGGTGAGTACATTATCTGTAAATTTTTGTTTTGGAAGTGGACTTCTCCTTTAAAAACACTGAACTGATGAGGTTTATACTTGGTTAAAATAAATTGCAGCCTATTAATTACATTGTAAATGTAAAAATACAATTTTTATTCTGGTAGTGTAAGTAATGTTTATTTAACCAAGAAAATGTGACTGGGACATGAATTTACATTTGTGAACTCTGGGCCACTGCTCATACAGTATGAGTCATTTGTTCCGGAGTCAAATTTTTACTGATTTCACTGTATATTTTTGATTCCTTTAAAAATGTTGACTCAAAACAGTAATTTGAATCAGACTACTCTAGTCATGCGGTAGCCTTGTCTACATTTTTTAATTGACTATAAATAACCAAGTTATAAGATTCATTTGTTCATGAGACAGACTATATTAGTCACAGTGTGTTTTTGATTCCTAAAGAACTGACTCAATTGTTCTTGAATCGGACTACAGTGGCAGTATGTTTCTGTTTTCACATTCAGTCCATGAGGATACAATAACTCAATACAAAGACACATCTTAGCATTGTTTTGAGATACACTGATTTTTATTTCATCACATTTAATATAAACAGCAAACGACGGTAAAATAATTTCTTTTATTTAGTTGCTGAAGATTCAGAAGCGTGGGAACGCCACTGTTAAAAAGCATGCAGGAAATACGGACACCCCGTGCCTTTATGGCCTGGATTTCACAATCAATCAACTTAAGGTAACTTTGAAAGCTATACCAATATTTTCATTTTTTCTTAACACTTAACACTTAGCAGAGACCTTGACCTTATTTGAACTTTTATTATAAACATGCAAAAATTGATTTCTATCACAGTGGCTGCAGAATTGATTTGAGAACACTATTCATTCTTTTCTCTTCCAGAGCTTTATGATCTGTAGAATATTGCATAAGTGGATTAATCCAGGCTCAGCAGTAGAAGTTTACAGCAGCTCTAATAGCAGTCCCAGATGCTCTCCTCCATGCTGAACAATTGGCTTTTATGCGCATAATGCACATGGGAATGACCCGTCATATTTTGAGCAGTTTGCGGTGCTGAAAGGTATTTTATTTTTTAAACCAACCTAAAACTCAAGGAGACAGCATGATTCAGATATATCTCTTCTAGACCAACTTCTAATGAAAGTGCCATGTGCCTCAGATTTACAGAACCTCTCTATTTTCCAGAGGAGCCAAGCGTGGTATGTATCGTATTTATATAAATCCTTTTCAACCCCCCTTACCCTCTAGGGTCATGCTATCTCTTCTTGTTGACTTTTTGAATCTGTGTCTGATAAATTTCTTCTTGAGATCAAACAGGGAATCCACAAATCTCACTAGCATGCCTGTAAGCACGGCTGTCAGAGTAACACGGTCAGGTCCCACAAACACCTTTTTGATTGTTGCCCAAGTCAGTTCCACCGTAACTGTCTCTATAGGCCTTCTTCTAAACCAACTCTGAGTCAGTATTATTCGACAACAAAACAAACTTGGTAAATGTCATTGCACTGAATGCCCTGAATTAACTGCCACTGGATGTTCATAACAGCTTTGCATTTCAGCACATTTGCTTCAAGAATTAATCCTGCGTTAATGCGCATTTAACGGTGGACCTTTTTTGCTCCAGTTGAGCAAATCAAAACAGAGCATCTAAATGCATTTGAAAGTGTGCTAATTTCACTGTCTCATCTTCCTGCTGGAGGAGTGTAGACCTGGAAAGAGAAGTATCAATTACAAGGATTGGAGAACAACTCATTAATCTTTGCAGCAGACAGCCTAAACTGCTGTCCTAAAGCCTGGTCATTAGAGGGGCCTCATTTGAGCCCAGGGTCAGAATCCTGATCAGGTCAGTGCCTGAGCAACATCATTTAGATCCATTCAAAGACAAAAATTCCACCACTGAAATTCCTACCAAGTGACAAATTTATGATACCCTGCAGATAAAAGACATGGCTGTTTGAGTATAACTTTGAAGGAAATGCTTTGCTTGGCTTCGAACGGTGGAAATAATGATTTAAAAAGTGTTTCCCAGACTTCCTATATCTTATATACCCCCCAGACCCATCAGTAAAGCTCAAGTACACCTTCAAATCTGATTTTTTTTTTTTTGTAACAGTTGTATTGTAACAATTGTAACAGCTTGCATAAGAATGGTTTTCAGAGCAACATTCCATGAATAAAACCCTTTGTTTATTCTTTAAACAGGAGGTGGGGGGAAATCATATTTATCATAATTAGTTATGTTCATTTATTGACATTTCTAATACTTTGTTGTAACTGAAAAATGAAAATGATTTGAATTGACCCTTCCCAAAGACCCGCCTCCCTTTGTTACTGACAACGCTAGACAAGACAGCAGGTTACTTAAGGTATGAAACAAAGTTTCATCTTTGAAATTTTGTTATTTTTTAAGAAATTCAAACAATAAAAAACATTTTGTGGCTGTTTAATGTGTCGTGACCAGGGTTGCCAGGTCTGCGAAACAAAACCAACCCAAATGCTCATTGCAACTAGTCCAATCTTTTTTTCCCCCATGGTTTTTCTCTTTGTCAGGTGTCCCTCCATCGAAGTTGCGTTCCAGGAGATCACTTTATCCTGCAGTCTTCAAAAACAACCTGCGGCGAGAGTGTAAAAGCATCCCAATTCAATCATTAAACCACAGACTTGGCAACCCTGGTTGTGACAAATCACTGTGGTGCCTGTTCAAGCAGCGCATAAACTGATCATCTCTTTTTATGTACTAGTTTTAGCATGAAATAAACATAAATGAACATCAGAAGGTACACCATTTTCAAGTTCAAGTCCACCGACGTTAATCTACTCTTTTGTCTGGTTTGTTTGTCGGACAATTTGTAATATTTTAAGAAATTCAAACAAAAAAAAAAACGTTGTGGCTCTTTATTTGTGCTGTGACCAGGGTTGCCAGGTCTGCAAAACAAAAAGAACCCAAATGCTCCTAACAACTAGCCCAGTCTTTTTTTCCCCATGGTTTTCCTCTTTGTCAGGTGTCCCTTCATCAAAATTGCGTTCCAGGGAGATCACTTTAACCTGCGGGTCTTCAAAAACAACCTGCGGTGACAGTGTAAAAGCATCCCAATTCAACGATTAAACCACAGACTTGGCAACCCTGGTTGTAACAGATCGCTGTGGTGCCTGTTCAAGCAGCACGTAAAACTGACCATCTCTTTCTCTGTACTAGTTATAGCATGAAATAAACATAAATGAACATCAGAAGGTACACCATTTCCAAGTTCAAGTCCACCAACATTAATCTACTTTTCTGTCTGGTTTGTTTGTCAGACAAAAATGGTCGATTTGGCGTTATGATTGGTCAGATCACCTGTCAATCAAACTTGCTGCTCGCTTTAGGTTAGAAACAAAGTTTTATCTTTCAAATTTTATTTTTAAAGAAATTCAAACAATAAAAAAACATGGTGGGCTCTTTAATGTGTCATGACCAGGGTTGCCAGGTCTGCAAAACAAAAGCAACCCAAATGCTCATCAGAACTAGCCCAATCCTTTTCCCATGGTTTTCCTCTTTGTCGGTTGTCCTTCCATCAAAATTGCATTCCAGGGAGATCACTTTAATCTGCTGTCTTCAAAAACAACCTGCGCCGACAGTGTAAAAGCATCCCAATTCAACGATTAAACCACAGACTTGGCAACCCTGGCCGTGACAGAACGCTGCCTGTTGCGCCTGTTCAAGCAGCATGTGAACACTCATCTCTTTCTCTGTACTTTCTCTGTAATATTAGACTCATCCATATAGGAAAATAATATTCGCTTTGCGTTAAATGAACTGATTGAAATGGTTTCTGGATGCCTTGAGATAGTCAGGACATTAAGCTTGTATACAGTTTTCATGATCCCACATGCATTTACTGTACTGCATTGTGTACTGGCCTGTAAACATTTGAGATTGGAAATATGAAGTCATATGTGTTCTGTTTGCTTGGAACAGTTTGTTCTTCCTGCCTGAATTTCATGCCAAAGCTGCGAATTAAATTTGAATTTTGGTGGATTTCTTAGAGGACTCTAGAGAAACACATATTAGATCACAAAGTTCTCCTGAGGAATTTTTAATCAATGTGAATAATTTCACATTACTCTTTTAATGATGTCATGCAGTCTGATTGTTTTGCACAGGTCTCATATGAGTGCAACAGAATAATACTTCTAAAGCCCAGCTGAGTGACCGGATGAGACGACAACTAATGAGATATAAATCATTGAGGTTGCCAGGTTTGTGTTGCTGGTTTCCTCTTAACTGTTTCATTTAACTACATCAGGTTGCGAATATCTGTTTTTACGTCCATTGCTTGTTTTCACATTGCATCACTGCTTATTTGCATCTTTTTAACTTTTTTTTTTTTTTTTAAGATTTATTTTTGGCCTTTTGCCTTTATTATGATAGGACAGATCATACAGGACAGGAAGTGAAGTGGAAGAGAGAGAAAAGGGGGCGGGATCGGGAAAGGTTCTCGACCCGGGATTCGAACTCGGGACGCCCGTAACGCAACTGCGCTGCATGTTGGCGCACTGCCCACAAGGCTGTCGGCGTCGATGCGTCTTTTTAACCTTGTTGCGTTGCTGTCACTCGTGTCATTGGAAATCCCACTTCTCATTGATAATGAATGACTTCGGATTGCTTTCTTGCTGCAAATTGCTGACAGCGTGAATGCTCATTAAAAGCTGTGCTGCTCACCACCAATCAAACACACTGCACAGAGAAGGATGTACATGGTGAGGGAATAATGCATTGCAATGTGTGTTTTTAAATGTAAATGAATCAAATTATCAAGTAGGAGACAGACAAACTCGAGTGGCGATATAAACATAAGGTCTTTGTTTGAACAAGGGTGACCCCTGCTACTAAGAGGTACATGTAAGGTCCCTTAAAACAGCGCTGTGGACAAGACAAGCTTGTCATGGTGTCAATTTCCAAAAGCCCAAAGCTTAGCTTTGAAGTGGAAAACCAGAGTGCAAAAGTATCATTTTAACAAGGCAAACAAAACCAACTCCAATATGTAGTGAGGAACTCTCTTGAGTTTGGTTTGTTTGTGGTGTAAAGAGTTTCACACAAGTGTTTGAAAAACTCAGCTGAGCTTTCCAGTCAAGTCTTTTATCTAAGATTAACAAGAGCTACAGTCTGTATTTAAGTAAAGACTATTTACTTGGGCATACAATAAAATGAAAGCTTATAAAAAATATTAAAAAGAAAAGCGTAAGGTTTTTTTTTAAACTGAAAGCATGTTCAAGTAACTTTTCAGTAAATACTGTGGTATTTTTTTTATATATAATAGTATTAACTGATTAATTGTTAATGGTCTTATGGGGTTCTTATGTTCTTAGGTCAAGGTTGTATGAATGGGCTGCTTCAGAAAGTAGGTACCGCACGTATGGAGGTCTCCAACTTTGTCCCTCCCCTTTACAATTCTCAACGCTCTCTAAGCTGCACTGTGTAGACTTGGTAAGACAAGTTAGTTGGCTGTAACTTCTAACCTATGGACGCACGGAAGAGCATGACTCCAGCGAGGTAAAACTTAAGTTTTTTTTAACGCTTTTTATTCTGTAACGTCAGCAAAAAAAGAGCGCTCTTCACGTGTATTAAATCGATGCATCTGCAAAATAACCACAAACAAGTTTTAAATTGCAGTGGGAGATTTGTAAAGTTAGACTACCGACAACATTGCCTGCACAGTGTTTTTTGTGTTTATTTATTTATTTTTAGTTTTGTGCGAATCAAAAGTTGAACTGAAACAGAACTGGTGCTGCGTTTGGTACTTGAGGGCGCGCTTGAGGTATCTTTCATATCCATTAGTTGATCTCTGACAGCGCTTACCATAATTTACCATGGTAATTTCGCCAAAATGTCCGTTATTTTGTTATTGCTACTGCTGTAACACAATAATAATGTATGCGTTCTCCAGTAGTTTTAAAAACACGACAGTGTTGGTTAGTTAGCACTTTTTAGCGGGTTTTGGCAGAAACTGTTGTTATAGTAGTATTTTTTTATTATTATTATTATAAAGATGCAGCTACAAAGTTTATGAAGCACAAGCTATCTTCTTTGTAATGTTAATATAATTTGCCTCATATTATTTTATATGCTTGAATTGATAGAGCACACGTATATTTAATAATTTAATGACAATTAATAGTTTCTGTAGACGGTCCAAAACATTAACACAAAAAATCTTTCATAATTTACTCACCATAATGTTGTTCCAAACCGGACTGTCTTTCTTCTGTAGAACATAGAAATAAAACATTTGATGTCTAAAAGACTAAAGTGTGTCTAATGCACTTTTTTTTTGAGGTCATGGTGCTTGTGTTAGAAACAGAGCCTAATTTATGTTGTCGTTCAAGAATCTTTCCAACCAGTGAGCTGTTAACCAAAACATGCCCCGTCTTAGTGAGCTGAACTTGAGAACTAGATCAATCTGATTCATAAGCAAATCATTCAGACCACTTTATGGTGAATTTGCTTCTTTTTAGAAGCTTGAGTCAGTCACTGTCATTCACATCTTTTGAATTTCATTTTCTGCGCAGAACAAAGTCAAATAGATTTAGAACAACATGGGTTTGAGTAAATAAGGACAGAATTAAAATTATTTGAACTCTCTCTTTAACTTTTCATACAGGTTATAGAATTAGCCAGACTAGACTTTGCAGATGGCATGTTGGCATGTTGCAGAGACAAATGTTTTGCCCAGACTTTAAGATATTAAGGTTAATGGTGCTTTTTTGGAAGCAATTAAAGCAGCTCCTTTCATCTGCTGTGAAATCTAAACGTTCAGGGCCTTGGGACTCCAATGGTTTTCCAAAGTAAACAGAACGTGTTTCTCAGCTGCTGAATGGAAAGCAATTCAATACAAATGGTTGAAAACATTAGAAACAAGTCTTGTACTGCTGTAGTCTGCTGTAGTCATCGCTACTAGAGAAAAACAGCTTTGCTGAATTATTTTAAATCCCCTCTATGTTTAACCCACAAAACACCTCATCAACTACAAAAATGGCTTTGTGTCTGCACTGAATGCCTCAAATTGAGTTCTTTCAGTTGGCTTTGCTATTTACAAATGAGACTTCAGTATGACTTCCTTCATTACAGACCTGCACTAACTGAGGCAAATCACAGTTGTCCCATAAATGTCAAACAAATCAGAAAAAGCAATCAAAAATAATAGAGAAATCGTATGGTGTGGTACAGCTTTTAAGATCCCATCAAATGGAATGTTTCAAATTTAATGCAGCTTAATACACTGTTCGTGTGGCGGTCGCATAATGGTAATGAGCTTGAATGCTGGTGCTTCATGATTAAGGGGAAACTTGCTCATGAGATCAGGCTTGGACAACCCTGTGATTTTAAAATGTGGGATGGTCTTAGAAGGGTGAGCTCAACTGTGAAGCCAGATGTTGGCTTTTACACACTGACTTTGGGCTGGCTGGAAGAACTCCACAGGAAATTTTCAGAGTGCTCTCTAACTTGCATCTCTTTCTCTTTGTTCAAGGTTTCACTGACTGCTTGCAGTTGACAAGCGGTGAGCTGTTTGGGATCTGGAGAGGTTGGACTGTACTTGAGAGATTTATCAGCTATTGACACTCCAGGTATCAAGTCAAAATGGCCCGTGGCCTCTTGAACTTGGTGTTTTTGCTGAGTATAACCGGCTGCCTTTGTCAAAAGGATTGCACTGGCGTGAACTGCCCTGAATTGCAAAACTGCATCGAAGAGGTTTTGGACACCGGAGCTTGTTGCGCTACCTGCATACGAACGGGCTGCATGTGCGAGGGTTACCAGTATTACGACTGCATCAGTGCTGGCTTCAGATCCGGCAAGGTTCCCGAAGGCGAGTCATACTTTGTGGACTTTGGGAGTACTGAATGCTCCTGCCCGCAAGGAGGTGGACGTATCAGCTGCCATTTTATTCCATGTCCTGAACTTCCAGCCAACTGCATAGAATTGTCAGAACCATCAGACGGTTGCATTCAGTGCGAGCGAGTTGGATGCGTTCACGAGGGCCAGAAGTACGAAGCCGGACACTCATTCCAAATTGACCCTTGCCAAGTATGCCACTGCCCGAATGAAGGCGGGGACCTAATGTGCTATCCGATTCCAAACTGCGACCCAGATCGCACTTCAAAACCCATGCTGACCACAGCAGCCGAGGAAGGTGCATCAGAGAGACGCTCCCGAGACCCTATACAACGCATTTTTAACCATCAAGGCTCTAGAGGTCACTTTAACAAACACTTTCCCTTACACAGCGATAGCAATCTTCCTTTTAAGCTACGTATGAGAAACGTAGATGAGAAGGAAGAGGATGACGAAGACTATGATTATCCACCCACTGATTCCTTAGCTCCCTCTCTGCGTGATTTTGCTGCTCCCACGGAGTCATCCATCATCTCTGTATCTCGTCCAGATAATTTTACCCCCCGCCGGGGTGTGCACAGGGGAGCCAAGCAAGAGCTGAGAGAGATGTTTGGTATTCGCAAGTCCACAACAGACAGGCCACAGTTTCCTTTCCATAAGGACAGTACTGAGAGG
The DNA here is from genome assembly GCA_036247105.1 of Cirrhinus mrigala. Lineage (NCBI taxonomy): Eukaryota > Metazoa > Chordata > Actinopteri > Cypriniformes > Cyprinidae > Cirrhinus > Cirrhinus mrigala. Next base: position 12,818,704 of record CM070017.1, on the reverse strand, counting down.
ATGAGAGTTGGCATTTATAACGACAAACCAAAGAATGAGCTTTTCAGCCCTCTGAAATATAAAACAGACCAGGAACGATTCATCCTTCCTGTGGAAACGACAAACAGAGTGGGATTCTCCACACACAAAGATCCCACAGAGATCCAGAGCTTTAGTCTTTATAAAGACAACTCCAATCAGGACGCCCTAACAGATGATGAACAGCTTGAATTTCTTTCAGAAACTACTGAGGGGGATGCATATACCTCACAGGAAGACACCACATACAGTGAAACAGTTACTGACTCTCCGGAGCAAACTACATCTCCGCTTTGGGAAACCACAACTTCGTTGCAGACCACTTGGGATGGTCTATCAGAGAGTCGAATTCATTCACTTCACATCCAACCCAATACTGTTGAAACAGACAGCTCCAACGAAGAAGAAACCATCACAAGAGGGTCTAGTGAAGAAAAAGCAGCTGTTTTGAATGAAACCACTAGCACTGATGAACATATCCTAAGCAGTCCAACTCCTGTTAAGCAAAGTGTGACTATCCCTACCAAAACTTCAACAGAACATGGAAAATCAGAAGCAGAACTTGGAGAGGAACACAAAGGGCTTTCAGTGGACCACAGAGAACCTGCTGAACATCCTGTGGAACACATAAAACCCCTTGAGCACCAAACATCTGAAGCAGAACATGTGCAGACCTTAGGTGAACACAACACAGAGTTGGAGGGGAAACATCAGTGGCAGTTGTTCTCTCCGGTTAATTTCAGTCCAACCAGCCCACCTTCAAACAAACAGTCCCACAGTCTGTTTAACTTCAGAGAGGAGGAGGAGGAAGAGGAAGAGGCAGACAACACCCTCAGAACTCATTCTGGAATGGAGGAGGGTGAGTTAACAAGCAACTGCTTGTCATTTATTCAGTGTTTCAAGTGCCGAACTGTAATGCTGAAGAGTTTTAGTGCTTAATTAATGCTAATGTGAGTTATAGTTGACATTCACCTGGTACCGTAAACGCTTATTTCGAGTGCTTGGCAACTTGCCATAGACAGTCGCAGCTGTGTAAAGATGACTGTTATACATTGCCGGGCCTTGCACCCTGCGGTACGACAAGACAAACAAACAAACAGGCCCCTCTTGAGATGTCTACGGTGGCTTGTTTTCGCAGATCACATGGCAGGTTACCAATTAAAGTGTTTCTGGTATCACACAGCGCTTAGAAAAACTGTTTGCTGTCATGTTTGATTTCGACATGTAAATGGTAGGGACTCTTGCTAGTCCCAGGAATTGTGAGCTGGAGCATAAATATTCAACTCAGGGGGGCCGTCTGGATCGTGAAGCCAAACACCGCACCCGCTGGGAACATCCTCCTCGCTCAGTCATCATATTCGCTCACACACCACCTAACACCTTCGTGTCGTTTAGCACGCTCAAAGCTTCAATTAGCAGAAAACATTGCTAGCTATAAACACGCCATTGACTGGAAAATGGCTTGTGACTTTGAACCAAAAGGTGTTTATAGGTTTTGTCTGCGTAATTCATCTTGACTTGAACTGGAACAGAAATATTTAATTGGGCCTTTGAATGAGGCACCAAGGTAACTCAATATGATCCCAGTGTCTACTAAATTTCGCGTGACGAAATCACCGACTTCAGATTTTTTTATAAGTTCAGATGGCGAGGCTAGACTATAAAAGTGATTTTTTTTTTTTTTTTTTTTTGGCTGTTATAATAATAATAATATATTGTACTATGAAAGTAAATCCAGTACAGTGTGTGTGGGTGAATATGACTAAACCTGTCAAGAACATGCCAGGGTCATATTTCATTGCAAAATTAAAAGGAATAGAAAAAAATTCCCTGTACATTATTAAATACTGTAATATACACTACCAGTCAAAAGTTTTTGAACAGTAAGATTGTTTATGTTTTTTAAAGTCTCTTCTGCTCACCAAACCTGCATTTATTTGATCCAAAGAACTGCAAAAACAGTACAATTTTGAAATGTTTTTACTATTTAAAGTTTTCTATTTGAGTAAATTAAATAAAAAGTGAATTTTTAGCATTATTACTTCAGTCACGTGATCCTTCTAATATTCTGATTTATTATTATGTTGAAAACAGCTGAGTAGATTTTTTGAATAGAAAGTTGAGAATTTCTTTCCCCAAAAAAAACTCCAAGCTTTTGAATTGTATAGTGTATAATGTTACAAAATCTTTTTATTTCAGATATGCTGACCGTTGGATCTTCTTATTCATCAAAGAATCCTGAAAAAATGTACTCAGCTGTTTTAAATATTGATGAAATAAATAAATAAATGTTTCTTGAACAGCAAATCAGCATATTAGAATGAATTCTGAAGGATCATGTGACACTGAAAACTGGAGTAATGATGCTGAAAATGTAGCTTTGATTACAGGAATGAATTACATTTTAAAATATATTCAAATAAAAAGCAGTTATTTAAACTGGTAAAAATATTTAACAATGTTCCTGCTTTTGCAGAAGAGACCTCTTTAAAAAGAAATTAAAAATCTTACTGTTCAAAAACTTTTGACTGATAGTGTATATTAGATATGTATTATTTAAATTGTAAATTATTTATACATATTTTGTCATAGTGTTTTTTTTTACTGCCTCTGATAGTTCTTGCTGCAACACATTAAAAAAAATCACTGTATTATAATTATGAGAACCTGAAGAGAATAACCATTGAAATAACCTCAGAAACATTTGGAAGTAATGAAAATTTGAGGGTAAGTGTGCTTAATTGTCATGAAAACAATGTCACAATGGAAACTTTCTTAATAATGGGCTTTATTTTCTTTTAAAACATTTGATTTTTAGAGTGAAATGTGACCTGAACATGTTTTTATGAGATTTGCCCTTATAGAGTTTTCAGAGGTTTTATGAAATGACGAATCACTCTGCTGCCAAATCTACAACTGTTTTTATAGAAATGTTGTTTGCTTAACATTGATAGATGTAACCTTTTGAATAGCATAGAATAACTCAATCCGTTATCATTTCTTATTGTTTAGTTACTGTTTGGCTGCCAAGATCAGACCGTTTTGTCTTGTCTGGCTTTCATTGTTTAGGCACGGTCACAGCTTGTCTCTGTTAGATTATTGAACTGCTATTTTTGTTGTGACCAAGACGCTTTAAACTAATGCTGGTAAAGCTCAGTCAAGTGGTTTCCCTGATAATAATAAAGAGTTAAATCTTAGCCCAGAAGGGTCAGTCCAGATCATTGCGACAAGGCTACTTCAACCAAAAGGCAACATTGCACAATTACTTAGATAAGGAGAGGAATTAGTTATCTTGCAGAATGCCAGTTGGCCATTGCTCAAAATAAGCAGCTCTCACCGGATAAAAACACTTGGAGCTCTCAACAGTTTGCCTTTCTGCATTGCATGAGTATGATAATCAGGGAAAGTGGAGGCATACTGTACTGATAATATGTTTGGCAGGAAAGCGGTTTATCGTTTTGCGCATACCGGCATTTGCAACATGTGCACTGAATTTTAAGTTCAGAGGTAGCGGCCTAGACTGTTTGTTGCATGATGCATTTTACTCACCGATCATGAATGTTTACATTGGAGATAAGCATCGTCCAATGGGAAACTTGTTATTTGGGACCAAATAAGAACTTTTTTTGTTAAAGTGTACCTATTATGCCATTTAAAATATCGCCTTTAATGCAGTGTGTAACGAAGCTGTATGTGAATGCAAACAATCTGCAAAGCTGTAAAACCAAAAGTGCACGATAAAGTAAACGAGTCATTAATAATTCGAATCCCACTTCCGTGATGGCTTCCCATCATGAGGTAATACATTTGCATAATGCGGGCCTAAGTTCTACGTTGGCCATCCGCGAACAACTTGACCCGCCCTCAAACAAGTTATTTTACTGACGACTGCTTCTCTAATTTTCGGAAGTCACAAAATGCTTGCTTTTGAAAGATAGCTCTTTGAATCTTAAAATGTAAGTATGACAAATAATAGATGTTTATCTTTTCTGTCGAGCGTTTAAAATGTATCGATGTATTGTTTCCAACACACGCTGTACATGGTAGACCAATCACAACAGACTGGGTCATCTGACCAATCAGAGCAGAGTAGGCTCACAGAAAGGAGGGGTTTAGAGAGACTAAATTCTTGAACTGCTTGACATGAATCGTTTGAGAATCGTTGGAAAATGAAGTGATATTAAATGCATATTTTGAGAAAACAAAAGCATAAGAGACTCCAAAAACAATATTAGGAGCTGTAAAAAATAGCATAATAGGGGCACTTTAAGAAAACATTGCTTTAGCCCCATTAAGTCTTGGCACAATCCAAGGTAGGGCTATATAGGACTTTTTAAAGTTAAAACACAGGACAGGGGAGTTAAACATGCATTTGAAAGCTCATGGACTGTCTGCCGTGAAGTTTTATTGATCAGTTTCTCCTTGAACCAAAGGCGGTTATTAAAAGAGAGTATTTGATGCAATTCCAGCTGGAATATGTGAACCATTTTTTATTTTGAAAGTCGGAGCGTCTGTGTTTTCTTGCTCTAAGATTGAGCTCCATTACAAGCATATCATGCTAATCGCATGAATGCACCATTTGAAGTCAGAAATGGAATTTGTGGAGAAAATCTGGAATATGTGTCAAAATCAAACTGCAAGACCAAACAGTGGTCTCTTATTTGCTATATGTGTTGCCATAGTGAGCACTTTGTTGATATTCTCTTTTACGTCTAAATGTTTACTGCCAGCAGTAATGCAGTGATTTGTGATCCTGTCTTCTTATTCAAATGCATCTGGGCTCTGTTCACAATTAAGAATTAAAGAGACTCAGAGCCATACAGAGATAATGATAAAGACGGGGCTCTGGAGATTTATTTTTCCCCTCAAGGCTGACACTTACTGCAGGAAGTCGAGTCTACATTTAAGTTTGTACTCAGATTTCTCATAAGGAAACATCACTTTAGTGGCTTTCATCCTGTACCACCCAAACACCGCTCTTGTTCTGCATTTAAAATATCACTATGGTAGCATATTCAAGTTGTTTAGGAGGAATCCATTACTTTAACCAAGGTTAAACTTTTTTGTCAATGAGATTTAAACAAGAATCATGACTAATTTAAAGAGCTTAGTTCACCCAAAAATGAAAATTCTGTCATTAATTACTCACCCTCGTGTCGTTCCAAACCCGTAAGACCTTCATTCATCTTCAGAACAAAAATGAAGATATTTTTGATTAAATCCAAGAGCAACATTTTGGTGGTTCAGGATATAAGTCACATTTCTAGCCTCAAAATCACATCTTTGAGTCTCACTTCTAACTCATTTTATACCAGAAAAGATGTGCTGCTGAGTTCCATACTGATTGGATCATTGGAAGTGTTTAATAAAGTCAAGGTGGATTTCTTCACCAGGGATTTACAAGTATAATGAACATGCACAAACTACTAAAGTTGTGTGATGCATCGAGCTCAAATGGCAACACAATGAAGCTCATCAGTACTAATGATGTATTACTCGAGTATTAAAATTCCTGTTATTCCCTCTTAACAAATCAGCAATGTTTAAACTAGAAAGATGGATACTTCCTTTTTATAATGTTGGCTGCTTTTTCCAAAAGCTGATGCCAGAAAGATTTTGAGGAGAAACAGAGTATTTGCAGGACGTCAATAGATTTGGTGATTTCTGAGATGAATGGCCTCTATGTTTTAGCCAGGGTCCAAAACATATGGAATTGAACAAACAGATCATTGTAGCTAATGCATGGTTTCTGCATCCTTGAAAATATGAGTTTGTGCTAAGATAAATCACAGCGATCCTCATGCATAGTGGATTTCTGTGGAGTTAAAATGCACATTAGTTTGAATCTTGCCTGTCAGCCTCAAAGCCTGTATTCTGCCCAATGTAAATTGCTGATGATTGGCTCTTACACTCGTCCATGAATAAGATATCTACTGAGTTATTTCTGTCCATAATACATGCAGATCCAAATTCAGAATATGATGTCTTTATATTTTAGAGATTACAGTTTTGTGTTTTGCAGCCGAAGTTTCTGAAAATGTCACAAAAAGACGTTTACATATAGTCCACAAGAGAAAATAATAGTTGAATTTATAAAAATGACCCTGTTCAATAGTTTACATACGTTTGATTCTTAATACTGTGTTGTTACCTGAATGATCCACAGCTGTGTGTTTTTGTTTAGTTTGTTTTTGTTTAGTCATAGTTGTTCATGAGTCATGATTCATTAGTTTTTCAGCATTTTCGTGTATCTGAACCCTTTCCGACTATGTACTGTATGTACATTACTGTATGATTTTGAGATCCATCTTTTCACACTGAGAACAACTGAGAGACTCGTATGCGACTATTACAGAAGGTTCAAATGCTCACTGATGCTCCAGAAGGAAAAACGATGCATTAAGAGCCGGGGGGTGTAAACTTTTGAACAGAATGAAGATGTGTACATTTTTCTTCTTTTGCCTAAATATAATATTTTTTACATTTCGTATTATCCTTTAGAAGCTACAGAAGATACTTACATGTTTTCCAGAAGACAAATAAGTTAAATCTACCCTTATCTTCAAATTCAAAAAGTTTTAATGCATAGTTTTTCCTTCTGGAGCATCAGTGAGCGTATGTATGATCCCTCCTATTTTGGTAAAATAATTAACATTTTGCAGATTCTGCAAGGTGTATGTAAACTTTTGACCTCAACTGTAGCTAGATAGATTAGATTTAGATTTACATATAGATAATGATTTCTGATAATTGGAAATGTTACTGCAGGTTGCTGAATACTGAGTAGGCATTATTATTGAAATAATATTTGAGGGGGTGGTCATATGCTAATATAGTGACATAACTGTGAATGACTCATGTTTGTGGCTTAGTTTGCATGGAAAAATCATAGAAATTCATGTTTTTATTGGGCTTATAGCTCAACTGCTGAATAATGTATATGAGTTGAGGTAAACAATATGTCCACAGATCTGAATGATCAATCATCTGACATCAAGGACACACACAAGCCCATATACAGGTAGTGTTGTCTGTCCAAAAGCCTCTTATAGAGGAGAGCTTGGAGATTAAATGTCCAACAGAGACTCCAGCAGCATCATCTGAAACATCAGCACAGCACAGAAATCACTGTGAGAGTCGGTGGATGTCAATCACAGGTTTAGTGGGATAACATTCCTCGTTTGTGATAAATATTACAGGAGTGTCAGAGTCTGTTGTGGAGTAGAGTTTTCTCTCCAGTGTTTTTGGTCTGTATATGAAAGATTGAACTGAATGTGAGCTTGCTTCTTGGAGTTGTTGTTTTTGTGTTGGACAGGATTGAGACCAGATTGACATGCTTGTTACAGCTGAAAGAGCTGAAAAGTACAATTTGATCAAGGGTGTGTCACGTCTCCTGACAAAGTCTGCGTTCCTGATAGTGTATCTAGGCCATAAGAAAGAGTTGGATTGGCACATATGAATTTGTGTTTTCACTTCCTATATTGTATAGGTCTGTTGTTACGACGGCGTTTTAGTGCCACATTAAAATATTTTTTAAAAATCTAAGATTATGAGACTAAAGTCATAATATTTCAAGAATAAAGTCTAAATACTATGAGAATAAAGTTGAAATATTTTGAGAATTTAATTTGTAGAAATAATATTATAATATTTTGAGTGTATAGCCTATATTACACATGCAAATGGCGCTGTACCTTTCTAATTTAAGTCTTTTTAATACACCACAAATATATGTGGGATTATTAGCAGAAATCATACCATGTGTCATTCTTGTGGGGACATTGTGCTCGAAAATAATATTTAATGTCCTCGATTGCATTAGTTATTTGTTGTGCACCAGTGCCCCAATAGCAATAAGCTTTGTGCTTTTGGTCATTTTAAAAATATAAAACAAAATCAGTTTTATAGCAAAATACAAACTGTGTGTCTTACAATAATGTGTTTTTCAAGCTCTTTAACATGCCGTGACAGATCGCTATATTTATTCAATTTTTCATTCATTAAATTTTACTGTTTTCTTTGTGAAAATTCCACCACCTACTCCGCAGAAACGTCTGTGGCTTCCAGTCTTTTGTTCCTCACATGTATTTAATTAAAAACAACAATAAAACTTCCAACTCCAACTCGTTAACATAAGTTACATTGTTGTCTTTCCTGTGGTGACTATTCACAAGCTGTGTTATTCACGGAATAATACAGTAAATGATTGGACATAACATTTAACGTCTTCTGTTCATTATTTGTAGCGCGCCAGCCACCCAGTAATCGCAATATTTTGGTGCTTTTGATATAACACAGCTCAGCATTCAAATCCTGTCAATTTTATCATGAAATACAAATTATAAATGCGTTTTTCCTCTTTATTTCAAGTTTATAGCAAGATATAAAAGTGAAGGAAATCAGGAGGCATGAAAAAAAAACAGTATAGCCTAATTTAATGAAACAAATGTCTCATTAATGTAGTCTGAAAGATGATTGACTTGCATGCTGCTTAAACTGAAGCGACTGAACTGAACTTTAATCTCGTAATTGCTACAAATTAATTCTCGTAATTTTGACTTTGTTGTTGAAACATTTAGAATTTATTCTCAGAACTTCTGACTTTATTGTTGAAATATTTAGACTATATTCTCAAAACATTTTAACTTTATTCTCATAATTTTGATGAAGTTCCAAATGTAGGCTTGGGAGGAGCCTAATCATTCAGTCCTGTCAATCATCATTACAAGCCTATAAGCAGCTCTCATTGCACCGTCCCAGTGTCAGTTCTTCCGGCATCCAATCCACCTAGTGCTGGCCGATATATACTGACCAAAATTATAAACGCAACCCCCATTTTTTGCCAAAACCCCACATTCTGCCCCCATTTTTCATGAGCTGAACTCAAAGATCTAAGACTTTTTTTATGTACACAAATGCCTGTTTCTCTCAAATATTGTTCACAAATCTGTCTAAATCTGTGTTAGTGAGCACTTCTCCTTTGCCGAGATAATCCATCCACCTCACAGGTGTGGCATATCAAGATGCTGATTAGACTGCACAGGTGTGCCTTAGGCTGGCCACAATAAAAGGCCACTCTAAAATGTGCAGTTTTATCACACAGCACAATGCCACAGATGTCGCAAGTTTGGAATGTTGTGCCATTCATCCACGACCATCACCTCATTCATTTGCAGCATGATAATGCACGGCCCCATGTTGCAAGGATCTGTACACAATTCCTGGAAGCTAAAAACATCCCAGTTCTTGCATGGCCAGCATACTCACCGGACATGTCACCCATTGAGCATGTTTGGGATGCTCTGGATCGGCGTATACAACAGCGTATTCCAGTTCCTGCCAATATCCAGCGACTTCGCACAGCCATTAAAGAGGAGTGGACCAACATTCCACAAGCCACAGTGAACAACCTGATCACCTCTATGCGAATGAGATGTGTTGCACTGCGTGAGGCAAATGGTGGTCACACCAGATACTGACTGGTTTTCGGACCCCTCCCGGACCCCCCAATACAGTAAAACTGCACATTTTAGAGTGGCCTTTTATTGTGGCCAGCCTAAGGCACACCTGTGCAATAATCATGCTGTCTAATCAGCATCTTGACATGCCACACCTGTGAGGTGGATGGATTATCTCGGCAAAGGAAAAGTGCTCACTAACACAGATTTAGACAGATTTGTGAACAATATTTGAGAGAAATAGGCCTTTTGTGTACATAGAAAAAATCTTAGATCTTTGAGTTCAGCTCATGAAAAATGGTGGCAAAAACAAAAGTGTTGCTACCAGCTGTACTGGTTCAAATGGTAAACCGGTTTGATTTACGGTTTGATTTAAAAAAAAACGGCATATCGGTAAAAGTGCCTAAAGCAACTTTTAGAACCATTAGTAACACACAATTAATTCTTTAATTGGGCAAATAAACCAACTGTAAATGACTGTTAACACTCACTGAAGACTGACATAAAGAGGAGAAAATACTGTATCAGGCAGAGCAAGCTCACTGTTCACAATGGCAAAATATAGGAAGAAAGGAATTCTAAATAGTGAATTGGGAGTGGGGGTTTATATGAATGTATCTATAAAGGCAACTGACAGTCTTCGGAAAAGTTTAGATGGTATTTTCTTTTAATCTTACCTCAGTACAATGCATATTAATGTAGTATTTAAAAGCCAGCGCAGCTTTGTTTACAGTGGCTACCAAGAAAATGCTGTACCGTTGTTCCATAAGCACTACCTGTTGCCAGAAAGTGAATTTGCATTCTCATGCACCCCGTTTGCCCGTTTTTTTTTCATTCAGATATGTTTTATGTAGTTTGATATCACAAAGCTAAGGTCAGACTGTTCAGTTTCTGCTTTAAATTTTGAAAGTATACAATCCAATTTACATAAAAAACTAATCATGCTATATGTCGCTTGTTTGCTTGGTGGCGTGTCTCTGCTAAAAGCTCATTTTGCCAAGTACACAACTGCGTAGCCTCAACACTAACAGAAATAAAAGAACTAAAAGCCATAAAACTCCACTTTAAGTCATCTGGCGAATAGCAATCAGCCAGTGTCATTACAGCACAGAGATTTTATCATACCAGAAAATTACAAGCTGCACAGTCTTTGTAATTGGCATGGATTTTCTATATCAATATGGTATGAAATGAAGAAAAACCAAAAGTTCAGGCCCCTTTGAGTTAGGAGAAATATGAGATGCCCTATTAAACCCTGCCCTTATGCCTAGCGTGACAGGATGATTTGAAGTCACCGTGAGAATACATCATTTCACAGAACGGTTGAAAAGGTCCAGTTATTGCTTCTAGGAGCCAAGCGACTGGGTGCTGCTCTCAGCAGAAGTGATTTCTCAAATCCCACAGGCCCACAATGCCTCAGAAAACACTGCAATTACCAAGAACCGTCCATACGTTGACAACCCGTTCTTTTTTAGCTGAAGGTCTCCATCACGCATTTTCGTTTCAAGTTCACATTCATACACCAGCATGAGAACAGTGGCCAATCATGCGCTTCTGCTGTATAGGTAATATGAGTAGGCCTGAGTGTTTGGGTTTTTGCCAGTGTGCCTTAATGTTTTACTGTCCTTGAGAAATTGGCCTTTATTCTCTCTGCACCTTTGGTTCTTTTTGTTCCCCCTGAAATATGTGAGTTGGAGCAGTAATTCTCTATTCTGCGTTGACAGACAGAGTAGAAAAGCTGCCATGACTCCTTCTGAAAGAAAATATTCAAGAAAGCCTCTGAAGCAGGGCATTTAAAATACAAACCCCATATGAGATTTTTTGGGGGGAGTGAATAATGCCACATTTTGATGCCAATTTCACGCACATTCACACCAAAGTTTGACTCGTTGGTCAGTGCCGCCTTCGCTTTATTGAAGTTTTTTAACTTATCTGGGAATGCAGTTGGGCAACTAGGCATGCTTGGGGCTTTCCTCCTTTTGTTTTGTTTCTTTGTTCTGCATTATGTTTTCCATTTCACCTTATTATGCCTGTTCTGCATATTTTCTTAAAAAAAAAAAAAAAAACAGGCCATTATGGGTAGCCATGCACAACTATTTTGAGTTTGATTTTAGAGAGGGCTGTTTTGGAAAATCACTCATCAGCTGCTTTAAATGCCATAAAAAATCAACGTAGGGAGTTGAGTGTATTTTAAATAGCAATTAAGATAGGGATCTCTTGCAACAATGTGGAACAATGTAGCTCTGAGCAAGGATTTATCTTCCACAATCAATAGCCTAACAAAGGGCTTGTTTATTATATAAGAGTGTAGACAAAAGTGGCTGACATTATAGAGTCAACATCTCAAAATAATGATGGAGTATAATCATGTTGGAAGTATCTCACACAAGCCTCTCATTAAAAAGAACTAAGAGTCTGACTGACCTTGGTCTGCGGATCTCCACATACTCAGCTAGAAGTGCAGTTGTTGACTCAATGAGAAACAAACTGATGTGATTTATAACGTGTGTCACTAGGTTTTTTTTACAAGAAGCTAGTCTGACCAAAAATAGAACAGTGGCTGAGCCAATATACTGGACCTGAGATTGAAGGTTTTGAGGTTAAAAACCTTGATTTCTTTTCCCTGTTGAACACAAAAGCAGTTATTTAGAAACATTTTGGTAACTGGTAGCCATTGACTTACATTGAATTTCTTGCTTATACAATGTAAGTCAGTGGCTAACAGCAATTGTATGGTTGCCAACATTCTTCAAAATATCTTCATACAGGTTTGGAAGAACTTGAGGGTGAGTTAACAATGACAGAATTGTCATTTTTTTGGGTGAACTATCCTTGTTATTTTGACAGATACACTGCTGTGTGTTTGCAGAAACGTCTACAAACTAGCGAATATTGTGTAGTGCAGCTTTTTTGTGGCAGTTTCATAGTTCTGAAATTATTTAGACTGTTCATTTGTCTGGATCCAATCATTTTATTGGGTGTTGCATCTGTGGCAGGTGCAGCACTGTGGCAGACAGTAATCATTCCCAGGAAATGAAGAGATTATTGGTTAAAGATTCAGATTATGACAGTAATGTAATTCCATCTGGTGAGTCATTTCTGCTTGTGTTGATGACTTTGTCTGCCTACATTATAGAACTGATTAGAACTGTATAGGCTTACTTTTTCAAAATGTATATTTATGTTTTGAGTAACATTTATTATACAATATTTATTTTATTATGTAACAAATTATATAATGCATTTAATATTTTATAAAATTATACATATACTTTTTAAATTAGAGGTTAAATATTTATATTTAAATAACATTTATTATATAATATTTATTTAATATTTTGTTAATTGGTATGATACTCCTTTTCATCTGACGATTAAATAGGTTAAAAAAAGTTGATATTTATTTATAGATTATAATATAGGTTTATATTTGAAATAATATGTATTAAATAAAATTTTGTTCATTCTTTAAAGGGGACATCAGATGCAAAATTAGCTTTTACATGGTATTTGCATATAAATATGTCTTAGCAGTGTGTGCTAACAGTCCTGCTGACGGACTGTCCCATATTAGTACAGGGCTCTACAGTGCGACCATTTCAGTCGCATTTGCAACTGAAAACTGCTGCATGCGGCTATAAAAAAAATATTTAGGAGCAGCATGTGCGAGTGACCTGATCAGCATATTTGTGTTTGCGCTGAGGGGAGCTTCAAAGGTTTCTACGTGTTTTTGCAACGTTGAGTAATGTATCACAGTCATATCTCATGAATCCTTTAATAAACAAAGTGTAGAGAGAGTGAAAATAAGAGATTGATTGTGCAGTGTAGAGAGCTTCGTTGATTATAATGGAACTTTGTGAGATCGCGATAAACTAAGATGAGTGACGGCTTTTAATGATTTTTAAGGGAGTTTGTAAATGAGATATTGCTTTGATACAGCAGTTAAATAAAACAAGAAGTTAATATTAGGTGACTTACATTGTCTGACTATAAAACTATTGCCTGATTTTCAAAACATCAAAAATAGTCAAAAATAGCGCATCTCCATTCAAACACAGCGTTGTTTCGTTTATGAATGAACGTGCGTATTTAAACAAATGTAGTGAGTCAGTGATTCAATTTCTCATTCGTAAAGACAAATAACGTGCTTTATTTCTGAATGAATCAGGTATTCGAACGAATCAAATGAATTAATGATTCAGTAATTAAATCAGTAACTTGCCGCCACCTACTGGCAGATTTAGTTTCATTTATCAAGTATCTTTTCAGTTATTTAAATCATTTAATATTTCTGTATTCCAAATTTTATATTTAAGACATTAATCTCAACATTAATTTATGAATTTGATTGCACCTCTGCCACCTCTGAGCCTCAATAAATATGAAAATACACCTACAAGGCACTTTTGTGCTCTTCTGTGCCACCTCTGTAGTACAAATTAATTTTGTTAATACTGATTTCACTTGATTGGTATTCTACTTGTTCTTATTCTGTTATTTTAATTAGACATTTTAAAAAGCTTATAAAATATATCTACAGTAGTCAGCATTTGAAGTGGATCAAAACCTTTCATCAAATTTGTCCTAAAACCAAAAAGAATACCTGTTCTTGTCTTAGGACAACTTTGATGAACTTTTTTGATCCACTTCAAATGTTGACTACTATATATTTTTTAAATTTGACATAAAAGATCATTTTAATAAAGTTAGAAAAATGTCATTACAAAGGTAAGAATAAAATTCCAGGTCAGATATCACCTCGTAATGGGAGGGCTAATGTTTAATCAGATTTTTTGATGCTTGATTAGAAGGTGCTTCTGAAATTTTGACTGTTCTTCTAGATTTTTAAAGTTAGGAGCACAAGTGCTCCTAAAAAAAAAGTAAGCGTAGAGCCCTGTAGCATACTTCTGCCCTTAGCCAGTTGTATGCGGTCTGCCATTTTCTCTGCGCTCGAGCAGCTGTAGTGACAACAGTATCTCGTAAGCAATGCAGGTGTTTTGTATTTAGATGTAAAAGTGAACATAACAGTCTTCATTTTCTCCTGACATCAGAGTCACTGAGGTCACAGTGGATTAGTTTTGTTTTTCATGGTAAAGCACCACCAAATACACAAAAATGGAAGAGAGTGGTGAGGTCAGCAGTAGCTCATTATTATTTAAAGAGATATGCACCAAAACGGGTTGCTGTGAACAGAACTGTTTTAGTCAGGGTAAAAAGGGTGTTGTTTTACAGAACCATTGAGGAATTTTAACCAAAATATTGTGTAGACATTGTGCCGACTTGTGGAAAATCGGCATCCGATGGCCCCTTTAAATCATTCAGTTTATTACAGCGCAGTGTGAAGACACCATTTGTGTGACGTTAGCAGTGATATCGGTTAGCAGAATAGGAAATTACTTGACCTGGAATGCAAGTGCTGGAATGCAGCACTCCAGACTAATTCCTCTTCATGCTCCTTCATATTAGCAGAAACTCACAATTCTCTGACACATGCCAGCTACGTCTTAGCCTCTTTCCTGGATGTTCCTTTGTACACAAAAGCATGTTGACATGTTCCTGAGAGTGATAGATTACCAGACATGAACAACTCGATGGAGTGTGGAAAACCGGATGGGGATGCAGGTCATTGCAAGAGATTAGACTTGTTAAACAAAGAGGCTTTATGTAGAGTTTGACCAACAAAGCCCGGGAGTTCATTGTACCGGGAAATGCATTATGTATCTGAAAGCTTTTAGTGCAACTATCAAAGGATGTCTTGAGTATTGTGTCATTTACAGAAGAATGACAGAAGAAGGAGGTGCTGAATTTAATAAAGCTGATAGCTGTTGTATAATGATGCCCTTTATATATTATTAGATATATATATATATATATATATATTATACATATATTAAATGTTTGGGATCAGTAAGATTTTTAATGTTTTTAAAAAACGTTTCTTATGCCTATCAAGGCTGTGTTTATTTGATCAAAAATACAGAGAAAAATGTAATATTGTGAAATAGTATTACAATGTAAAATAATGTTTTTTTCTATTTTAATATACATTAAAATATAATTTATTCCTGTGATGCAAAGCTGAATTTTAAGCATCATTACTCCAGTCTTCAGTGTCACATGATGCTTCAGAAATCATTTTAATATGCTGATTTATTATCAGTGTTGGAAAAGTTGTGCTGCCAAATTGATTAATAAAAAGTTCAAAAGAACAGCATTTATTTAAAATCTTTTGTAACAATTTATGCTACCGGTCAAATGTTTGGGATCAGTAAATTTTTATTCTTTCTTTGTTTTGAAAGAAATTAATACTTTTATTCAGCAAGAATGTGTTAAATTGATAAAAAGTGATAGCTTTATATTGTATCTTTATATTAAGACTTACGTTGTTAGAAAAGATTTATATTTTAAGTAAATACTGTTTTTTTTAACATTTATTCATTAAAGAATCCTGAAAAAAGTATCACAGGTTCCTAAAAAATATTTGGCAGCACAACTGTTGCCAACATCGATAATTCTATTAATAAATCAGCATATTAGAATGATTTCTAAAAAATCATGTGACACTTAAGACTGGAGTAATAAAAGTAATGAAAAGTTCAGTAATGAAAATTCAGCTTTGCATCACAGGAATAAATTATATTTAAAAATATATTAAAATAGAAACCATTATTTTATATTGTAATAACATTTCGCAATATTACTGTTTTTTTTCTGTATTTTTGATCAAGAAAATGCAGCCCTGATGAGCATAAGAGACTTCTTTAAAACACATTACAAGTCTTACTGATCCCAAACTTTTGAATGGTGGTGTGTATATATATATATATATATATATAATTTATTTTGCTTAATTATTGGATTATATATTGAATTATATTTAGAGGATATTGCTTTTCATAGAGTAACAAAAATAGCAAGGAATTCATATACGGCTCAGAGGAATAAGATAAAGTATGAAGCCTCATTTGTCATTACGAGTGCACCAATTATTATAATGACGGAATAGAAAGAGACGTCCAGAAGATATCATGGTATTGGTTTTGCATTATACCCATGTCTAATTTCCATGGCAAGCCATTTCTTGTGACTGTTATTTTTTCTCAAACTATTTGTGCAGTGCTTTCCATTAGTTGATTTAGAAAAACAAAAAATGGAGACCACTCAACAGGGGTAATGTGAGAATAAGTCTACTAATTTAGAAGAAATCAATTTTCATTCATGAGCGGAGAGCGGCTCGGCATGCTCGCTTAAAATTGAAAAGCTTCAGGCACTTGTTCAAAGCGCTGAGTTCATAGATATTGTTTATTAAAAAAACGGCTACGAGTGTGTTGCACATTTAGAAGTACATGGGAAAATGTACATTTGGGGCCCTGTGCTGAAATGCAGCCAGAAATAAAACCAATGTTTAACACCCCTCCAGTGCTTTATGTCAAAGTGATGTACTTTGCAAGTCAGTGCCCCTAAGTCAGCGTTTGGGAGTGTATTTGTCATTGTTAAAACTGTATGAGATGTTGCAACAAAGCGGAGTGCTCAGATTTTAAATTGTGTCCCCTGTGAAGTGACATTTGTCAGTAGTCCCAGAGTATGCAGTGAGGTTTTTAATCATTTTGAATGGCTGTCATTTTTAATGTTAGGAAGTCCTGGAGATTTTATATGCGTCTCCTATACCCTCTTGGTTTGTTTATTCAATATATTGGTGGATATATTTATGTAACTTATTTCACCCTGTTTAAATTCATTCCACAGACCTCCACTGATTTTTCCTCAAAAGCAGTGCAGAAAAGTATCTGCAGATTGTGTCTGGGTCTAGTTAGAAGTGTGTAGTTCCTCAGTGTCGTGTTTAAAGTCTAAACAACAGGAGAAATGTCAATTTTCTCAAAACTCCAGCTTGCTGATGATGTACAGTCTTTGTTTGTATATGGAATATATCATAATGATACATGCACAATGTTGATGTTTCTTCATATTGTCTTTTCTGTCTAACATAGACGTTCGCATTGAGCTTCTAGGTTCAAATGCGGAAGGAAATATTAGATTTGTGCCATTTGAAAAAGCCATTTCAAGCAAAACAGAATAATTACTTTGGTTTTTTAACATCTGTTTTCTGTGAGAATGAACAATGGATCTCTCATTGTCTGCAAATAAGCAACATGGTTGCCCAGAGAGATAAGACAATTGCCACCATGAGGTCAAAATGTGAATTTAAGACTAGTTAAAGAACGTATGGTTAACTGAATTTCAACTTCCGACCTCAGGTTCGTCACCACAGATATGTCATTGAACGCCAGTGGGCCATGAACGCTTTTGAAAAGATTAAAAATGAGATCATTAGGGTGACTGAATCTGCAGTTTGTGGCTGATTATGGCATTTGTGAAACCCAAAAGAGCTGTTCAGCCTTGACGTCAATTTGTAGGTCGACCTAAGCTAATTTGCCATGAGTTCCTTGGGGAATCGCTAATGGATTTTTTTTTAGAATGGTGGTTTTGAATTTATGAGCAACAGAAGGATTGTGGTTGATGTTTCTTGAAGACCCACTGTTCAATAAATGTGAACAAAGACTTTTCAAAAATGTTAACCACAGACATAAATATTTTTATTTATGAATTATATTCATGTTAAATACTGATTGTTTATATGTACACTGCTATTCAAAGGTTTGCGATCTGTAAGATCTGTCAGATTTTCTTTGTTTTTTTATGCTCATTAAGACTGCATTTATTTGATCAAAAATACAGAAAAAACTGTAATATTTTGAAATATTATTGCATTTTAAAATAACAGTTTTCTATTTTTATATATTTTAAATATATAAAAATATATTTAGTTTGTTTTTGGAACCTGTGATACATTTTTTTTAGGATTTTTTAAGGTACACAAAGTTAAAGTTAGTATTTATTCAGAATAGAAATGTTTTGTAATTATATATACTACTGTTCAAAATTTTGGGGTCAGTAAAATTTGTTTCTTTTTTTATAATTAATATTTTTATTTAGAAAGGATCTGTTAAATTGATAAAAAGTGATAATAAAGAATAAATGCTATTATTTTTTATTATTTTATTCATCAAAATAATATTACAACAAAAGGTATTACAGATTCCGAAAAAAAAAAAAAAAAAAAAAAAATTAAGCAGTACAATTGTTTTCAATTGTTTTCTGACGGATCATGTGACACTGAAAACTGGAGTAATGATACTGGAAATTCAGCTTTACATCACAGGAATAAATAGTATTTTACAGTATATTAAAACGGCAGTGTTTATAAATATTAAAAAAAATCATAATCAAAGCAGTTATTCCAAAAAGTTCTAACAATTTAAAAAATTGTAATTTACTTCTGGATTTACAGACTGAACTGCTCTATTTCAAAAATGTTGTTTGACCAGTGACTAAGGAGGCATCAGTTTTGTAAAACAACACCCTTTTTACCTTGTCAAAAACAGCTCTGTTCACAGGTGCATGTCTCTTTAAATGCTAATGAGCTGTGCTCATTCCGCCCCCTCTTCTGTTTTTTGTGTATTCGATGGCGTTACCATCAAAAACAAAACTAGTCCATTTTCCCCTTAGTGGCTCTGATGTCGGAGAAAATGCAAACTCTTTTACATCCAAAACACCTGCATTGCTTACAAGACATTGTTGTCGCATTACTGTCGAAATATGCAAATATAGGACAGTCTGTCAGCAGTTGTGGGCGGACCTGTTGTATGACATCATACTGCTCAACAAATCAAAACGGCATAATAATTGAGCCTTTTTTGTTTTTTGGGGGATTAAAAAAAAGGAGTGAATTGATTTGTATCATTATAGGGTGGTTGTGTCCACACACTGCTAAGACACATTTATATGCAAACACCATGTCAAAGTGAATTTTTTTTTCCCATGTTTTTGTATTTTCTAGTAAGTTACTAAACTGCCAACCTACTGTTCACTGATTCGATTCAAGGCTTTTACAAATCTCCCTTGTTATGATCCTGCAGATTTTCTCTGACCATCTGTGAAAGAAAGGCGAAATCTGTCAAACTCAGAGAGGACCTGTTTTGAAGAGCGCTTTGTATTGTAACCATCTGCTTTACAGATGACCTAATGATGATCTAACAGAGCAATGGCAACAGCTCTCATTTTAGCACCCACCCCTTCATGTGAACATTTATCATTATTTGTTATCCGCGGGATGAGTTACAGGCAATTCTCAAGAACAGCAAGATCAATACTGAGAATCAGTGGTCTCATAGTATACAGGCTTTCAGAAGAAAATCCTTGAGAAGGATGTTTTAATGAAGTCAAAGTCTAAACACTAACTTTGTTTAGCTTACTGCACAAGGCCTTCATGCAAAATAAGTCTGGGCTTAATAAGAGACACGTGTTACATTTCTGAGCCTTTTTTGAAAGTGAATTTACAAATTTCACCATTCATTTGGAGCTGCATGTTCGACTGTTATGAATCATCACTTAATATAGTCAACCCATAAATTAAAAGTCTGTCATCGTTTACTCACCCACCCTCATGTCACAAGGAATCTTAATGATTTTCTGAACTCAGAAGGTATTTTTAAAAATTCTTGGTAAATAAACAGTTTCAGTTCTTACTGCCTTTCATTGTATACACAAAAAGTACAATGGATGTCAATGAGAGCCAAAGCTGTTTAGCATGTGGGTGAATAAACGATGACTGGGTTTTCATTTTTGGGTGGAGTATCCCTTAAAGCCCTCCTGTTTTTATGGTTTAATGGCATCCATTGAAAAAACGGAAAGCAACAACCATGCCCTTGTACAAATAAACAAACCCCAATACAATTCCAGGCTCAGAAATGGGCATCACTCACGTTTTATGGCTGTGAAAGTTAAACAGGAAAGCAGAGAAGGTTTTTTGTTTAGCTGATTGCTGTGAGACTT
Source organism: Cirrhinus mrigala (assembly GCA_036247105.1). NCBI lineage: Eukaryota > Metazoa > Chordata > Actinopteri > Cypriniformes > Cyprinidae > Cirrhinus > Cirrhinus mrigala. Next base: position 12,798,335 of record CM070017.1, on the reverse strand, counting down.
TTTGTCTTTGTTTTCTTTAGTGTTCTATGGGCTTATTTCGCATCACTCTTTGTCTCTGGAGACACTTTAATTCTGCTTTATTTAGAGGAATATATTTATAGATAAACATTAAACACTTTTTAAGCATTAATAGGTAATAAATAAATATTGTAGCATATAAAGCATGCACAACAAGTTTCCAGCGCCGTGCAATTTTTTGTCCACACTGAAAATGAAAATACCACAGGACGCAGTGCACTCGCACCACAACGAAAACTAAGAACACATGGTGCTTCGCTATCCTTTTTATGGTTTCGCTTGTGGAACATGAGGGATTTGTCATAGTATTTCATATTTCTTTGACTTTCACAATAAATCTCTTCCTAATCATGTTTGATGTTTAAGCGGGACTTTGGGCCAACGCATTTTCTTTGTGTTTGGGGGGCTGTCTGGCAGCAAAAATGGAAACCAAACAACAAACAACATTTTTTCAGCTTGTAATTTTATCTTGTTGGACTTTGGAAACTGTTAGACTTTATAAAGTGACCTTTTTGCTGATGATTCCTTGTCTCCCTTAATTAGAACAATGAGTAATTCAGATGTTTTATCAATGCCAGAACTTCACTGCTCCATGCACATCAAATGTACTGAAAGCAGGCCCGGGCAAATTTATTGTATTTATATGTAGTTATTTATTCATTTATTTATTTTTAATGGCAGAGCAGAGAGTATTATGCAGTTGTTGGGAGCTGCAAGCATGATCAAATTAGCAAAAATATTTGCAAAAAACAAACAGACTAGCGTTTCGGTTCTTCCAGTTTTTCCCCCGCAAGGTCTGCAGACACAGATTGCGCATTTGACTGAATTAGTATGTTTTAGTTGTTGTACATGAAAGCCAATCAGACCATTCTGTTTACTTCTACGTCTGTCCGCTGATTAGCTATAAATACCTTAGGGCCCCTATTGTTTCTGAGATATTTAGTACAGATGGAAGTTTATCACAAAGTTCAAAAAGTCACCTGGAACAGCAGCTTGTAACCCCTGTCAAGCATTCCAGGAATCCCAGAGCGCTCTGGGCCTCATGTCACTGCTCAGGCTATTTCACGATCAGATCTTCTTTAAGTGAATTCACAGATTATGAATGTGTTTGGTTGTAAGGGAGATGGGGGCTAGTTGTCACAGTTTTACCTTTAGTGAATATTTTTATTCACTTTGTTTTTATTTAAATTAAATGTCAGTTAAAAGTCAGTTTCTATATATGACCCTGGACCACAAAACCAGTCATAAGTAGCATGGGTATATTTGTAGCAAAAGCCAAAAAAAAACTTTGTATGGGTTAAAATGATCGATTTTTCTTTTATGCCAAAAATCATTAGGATATTAAGTTAAGATCATGTTCCATGAAGATATTTTGTAAATTTTCCACTGTAAATATATCAAAACTTAATTTTTGATTAGTAATATGCATTGCTAAGAACTTCATTTGGACAACTTTAAAGGCGATTTTCTCAATATTTTGATGTTTTTTTTTTTCCACTCTTAGATTTCAGATTTTCAAATAGTTGTACCTCTGCCAACTATTATCATATCCTAACAAAATCAACCCTTATGACTGGTTTTGTGGTCCAGGGTCACATATAAACACACCTTGCTGAAAAAAACAGCTAAAACCAGCCTTTGAAATAGCTGGTTTTAGCTAGTCTCCCAGCCTACTAAGCTGGTCCAAAGCCACTACCGTTAGCCGAAAAAGCGTAACGACTAAAGCTATGCTTCCGATCTGGCAGTACGTGGGAAAGGAGACCAGAGGCCGTTTTTTTTAATGGATGTCAATAGAAGAGAGGCTTTACTTCGCTGAATAAACATCTTTTTAGAGGAAACGGCTTATCATTTAAAGGAGAAGTCCACTTCCAGAACAACAATTTACAGATAATGTACTCGCCCCCTTGTCATCCAGGATGTTCATGTCTTTCTTTCTTCAGTCATAAAGAGATTGTGTTTTTTGAGGAAAACATTTCAGCATTTTTCTCCATATAATGGACTGATATGGTGCCCTGAGTTTAAACTTCCAAAATGCAGTTTAAATGCGGCTTCAAACGATCCCAAATGCGGTTGTAAACGATCCCAGCCAAGGAAGAAGGGTCTTATCTAGTGAAACAATCGTTTATTTTCATTTAAAAAATACAATTTAAATACTTTTTAATATCAAATGCTGGTCTTGTCTTACTCTCCCTGAACTCTGTGTATTCTGGCTCAAGACAGTTAGGGTATGTCGAAAAACTCAGACTGTATTTTCTCCTTCAACTTCAAAAATCATTTCAAAATCATCCTACATCACTGCAGAAGTTCCGACCCAGTCTTTGCAAAGTGAACATGCAAAGAAGATCAAACACCCTTAACAAAAAAGGTAAAACAGAGATGTAGGATGATTTTGAAGTTGAGGTTATTCATGAAGTTATTAATTTCTATGGTATTCGTAAATGATTGACTATTGTCCTGACGGTACAGTCACTGAAGGAGTTTTTTAGCGTGGATTTCACTCGACAAAAATCAATGGTACGGCATTTGGTTTAAGCCTACGCTTATATCCATCGCCACCTTTATGGTCTTTCAGTAGCTGTGGTCATTGTATCAGTATTTTATTTTGCGAGATGTATTGCGGTAAAAATAGCAACAGGTAGCGCCGATTGCTCTAGAGTGCAACCATTTTATATCATCGACAGTCCAAAATATGTATAAAATGATGTGGATTTTTTTAAATAACATAAATCTTTTATAGGTTTTCTACTTCTCATTCCAATAAGAGACATAATTTACATTATATTAAGCCATACAAGTCTTAATAACCAGGGTTCCTTTTAAAGCTAGAGAGATGAGACCCAAAAATCAGAAAGCAGTTCATAAAATAGCAAAAATAACCTTTAAGAAAATAAAGTCTTTGTGACAACTAGCTCCGCCCCCCTATTTACGTCTTTTACAGGTGCATGTTCACTCCCGGAGTGAATAATTCTATGGGAATCCATTGTTTCTATTTAAAGTATTACTCTCCCTAAAAGTTTGCCCTCAGTGTTAGCGTTTCATATGAAAGGGCCTTAAGACTTACACCTAAGCAGGCTTTTTTATTACCCTCTTATGGTCTGATAGGAAATAACCCTTATCAGACTTGTGCTTAAGGTTATTAAGTCCCCACTAGATTTCTATACTCACTGCGCTCGTAGAAGTAACAAGATTTAATCATCTAAAATTCATTTAGATGATTCACAGCATGTCTGACAAGAAAAGTATTTCTTGACTGTATTTATATGGTTTTCATCCATCACTCTAGCGAGCTGATTTTGTACACGTAATTTAATTCAGACCTTCATTCACACTGAGGGATGAATTATTCAAAATGTCAAGTGTTGAAATGAGTCATTACTAAATTCTTGTTTCTTTGTATCACAATTTGTTGAAAAGATCAGGCGGATATGCTCCTCGAACACACTTTCAATAGCGGCTTGTCGCAATTGGTGCTTCTTAAAATCAAATATTTAAAGGCTGTTAGTTCATGCTAATGACGCCTGTGATGATGCACATACCATGACTGTGTCCCATCAACTCTTTGAGTCAGCCTCTCTGTTTCCCTCTATACAAAAGCTGCCGATTACATCCTTTATGCTTCTTCTATAAATCCAAGTTTGTGCTTCATGTCTGGCTCGCCTCTGGGGCTCTATCATCGCAGAGTTTCTTGTCTGCCTGTCTGCCCTTTTCTTGTCAGAAAAGCGTTCACTGTAAACTTTCTATTCTTTTGGCTGGTTTATGTAAGATAAAACTGATGTGTGAGATGTTTGTCCTCTTGGCGCTTTCACCTCCAGGACTGGTGGAGAGCTGTTGTGTGGCCGGGCAGAAATGGGCAGAGGAGAACCAGCACTGTAACCTTATGCCTGTCAAAACAGAAGACCTCAACTCTGTGTGTGGGTAAGTTGGCTGACTATTTCAATGTCTTGGTTATGCTTCTCAGTGCACCACAGAATCCTTTTTATTAGCAGTTATATGTCCTCTGACCAGCAAAGTATGTTGGTTTTTGGTGACCCAAAAACCACGACCACAAAAATAAAACGGATACTTCACCCAAGAATGCAAATTCTGTCATCATTTTCTCACCCTCAACTTATTTCAAATTGACTTGCTGGTCAGTGGCTACCAGCAATTCTTTGGTTACCAACATTCTTCAAAATATTTTCTTTTGTGCGCAACAGAAGAAAGTAACTCATACAGTTTTGGAACAACTTGAAGGTGAGTAGGTGATGACAGAATTTGCTTTTTTGGGTGAACTATCCCTTTAACAATGTTATAGGCTACTGGACCAGTTGTGTGTGGCTCATGAGCTTCCTTTAAGTAGTCAGTCAAACAATATGCAGGGCAACTGAGAATAATCCATATTGATCTTCTCTACATGCAAATAAAATGTAAAAGGCTACAGATGATTGTCAGCTGCAGCCAGTAATTAAAGGGATAGTTCACCCAAAAATGAAAATTACCCTTTGATTTACTCACTCTCAAGTCATTGTAGGTGTATATGACTTTCTTCTTTCAGATGAATGCAGTCTGAGTTATATTAAATAATGTCCTTGCTCTTCCTAGCTTTATAATGGCAGTGAATGGCTGTTGAGATTTTGAAGGTCAATAAAGCGCATCCATCCATCATAAAAAGTACTCCACACAGCTCGGGGGGGTTAATAAAGGCCTTCTGAAATGAAATGATGCGTTTGTGAGAGAATAATAGCAATTTTTTTAGCTTTATAAAGTGTAATCTCCAGCTTCCGCTATGTAAATGTTGTACGTGCGTTCACCAGAAAGTGGCGTTCCAGTGGAGAGAACAAAACAGCACACAGATCAAGAATTAGAAGTACAAAACGAGGATTTGTAAAGAAACATGTCAGAGGATTTCGATATAAGCCAAGAGGAAACTGGTTTTCCTTTGCTGTAAACAAAACTTGGTTTTTGTAAGACTAGCATATTCTCACCGGATTTTATGCTATGCCTACGTCCTAAGATATCCGCTGGAATGCTTTCTTGTAAACACGGAAGCCAGAGATTACAATTTATAAAGTTGTAAATATAATTTTTTTTTTTTTTCAACAAATGCACAGATTTACTTCAGAAGGCCTTTATTAATCCCCGGAGTTGTGTGGAGTACTTTTTATGATGTATGGATGCATTTTATTGGCTTTCGAAATCTCAACAGCCATTCAGTGCCATTATAAAGCTTGGAAGAGCCCAGACTTTTTTAATATAACTCAGATTGTATTCGTCTGAAAAAAGAAAGTCATATACACCTAGGATGGCTTAAAGGTGAATAAATCATGGGGTAATTTTCATTTTGGGGTGAGCTATCCCTTTAACCAGGCATTTTCAAACTTTTTGGTTATATGGACCACTATATATGATGAGTGTAAATTTCCTAAAAACCCCCTAGCTTTTTGCTGCCCACTGGTGGTCCTCTGCTCTAAATAACAATAATAAGTACATCAGATGAGAAAAGTGTTGACAGCCTTGTTTTTACAAATCAGCTATTCAATTATGTTAAAGCTTCTTTTTTTCTTATTTGTTCAAGTGTTGTCCAGAAGCAGTGCTGTTCGGGTGCTCTAAGAGAGAGCAGGTGTCAGGCTGGCATGAATGCTGCAAGGGCCGGACATGCCTGTGAGGGAAATAGCCCACTCTGTGGAGAAGATTCCCAAACGGTAAGATCTTAAAGGAGAAGTTCACTTCCAGAGCAAAAATGTACATATAATGTACTCACCCCGTTGTCATCTAAGATGTTCATGTCTTTCTTTCTTCAGCCGTAAAGAAATTGTTTTTTGAGGAGAACATTCCAGGAATTGCCTCCATATAGTGGACTTCAGTGGTGCCTGCGAGTTTGAACTTCCAAAATGCAATTTCAGTGCAGCCTCAAATCAATCCCAGCTGAGGAATAAGGGACTTATCTAGCGAAACGATCGGTCGTTTTCTAAAAAAAACAAAAAATGTATATACTTTTTAACCTCAAAAGCCCATCTTGTCTAGCTCTGCCATGCACATGCGTACTCTGTGTAATCCGGGTCAATACATTTTCTCCAACTTTAAAATCATCCCACATCGCTGCAGAAGTACCGACCCAGTGTTTACAAAGTTAACGTGCAAAGAAGGTCAAAAAAAGGTAAAAGAGTGATGTAGGATGATTTTGAAGTTAGAGAAGAAATTGAGATGGAAGTTTTTCGACATCGCCTAACTGTATTGACCTGGATTACACAGAGTTTGCATGCGCATGGCAAAGATAGATAAGATGAGCATTTGAGGTTAAAAAGTAAATAAATTTTTATTTTTTTTAGAAAACGACCAATTGTTTCGCTAGATAAGACCCTTATTTCTCGGCTGGGATCGTTTCACGACTTCACGCTTACATATAATTAGCCGGAGTATAGTAATGCATATTTGGCGTGCTGTCCGGGGAGAACTCGGAGTGAGGAGATGGGGTAGTGGAGGGATGCTGATAAACCATCAAAAGGATAGAGGTAAGTCGCCTGTATTTGAATCTATAGCGTTGATTAACTTGAGTGAGCTCCTGTTGTGTTAATTAGGCTAGGTTTCTGACGCGCTCCTCCGGAACCATGTTAATAAAACATCATTTAGACCCTTATGAAGCTGCATTTAAACTGCATTTTGGAAGTTCAAAAGCACGGGCACCATTGAAGTCCACTATATGGAGAGAAATTCTGAAATGCTGTCCTCGAAAAACATAATTTCCTTAGAGCTGAAGAAAAGGCATCTTGGATGACAATGGAGTGAGTACATTATCTGTAAATTTTTGTTCTGGAAGTGAACTACTCCTTTAAACAGACTACAAAATAATGACTGTTTTAAAACAGTCCATAGAGACCACAAAATAATGACAGAAACATACTAATGATGTGTAAGCTCTGTGGGATTCTGCATGTTTAAAAACAGTCATTATTTTGGCAATTCAAAATTGTTTACTGAACACTATCTGGTCATGTGAATGGCTGAATATTACATGTCCAGGCTGAAAACAGAACATTTTTGTCTGAACAAGCTGTAAACGCAACAACCAGCAGGACATTTGGTCTTTGTATTTCTATTTTACTGCCCACAGTGAAATTGCATTAGTCCTCATAACTAATTTACCCTGTCAATACACATTTTGTATAAAACAAAATACAATTTGATTTTTTTTTTCGGTCTCATTCATGCTGTTTCATGTAGGATTGCTGTAACTGCTGTGCGCTGGGTCTGCGTTTGCGGAGGGAAGGTAAAAGTTGTGAAATGCACCAGCACCTGAGCTACCCATGTGGACACGTCTTCCTCATGTGCTGCGAGGAGGGAGAAGGTCTCGCTCCGCCTACGATCAAGAAAAAACAGAGGCCTCAGCCGACGGCTCTGCCTAAGAGAGGTGAGATACTTTCCTTTTACACAACCTGGAGTTTTGTTTTTGCAGCAGAATGTACCCATGCAGTGTGTAACCTGTAGTATATGGCTGATTTCCAGTGGCTGGGGTCTGGGGTGAGTGAGAGTTCATATTTTATTTTGACGAACAGATCTAGACGGGCTGTCATGCCAAGAAAGCGATGTGATGGAGACACACCATATGATGTGAAACCACATAAAGACCTGGAATGTCTTGGTTTTGAGCTGCATTTTTGAACACAGTGTCCCAGTTATCTCTTCATCCCGATGACTTTTGAGTTTATGTCTTCATATTAACATCAGAGCCTCGGTCGTGATTTCGCTTGTTTGTTTTTGAAGCCTGGATCATATTTGGAAGCGTCTGAAGTCTGGCTGTGTCTTGGCATTCGCTTTCACGTTCAAGTTCGTCACACTGCTGGCCGAGAGGTTGACATTGATGGATCAGAGGAAAGAAAGATGCCCAGAGCTGATTGGTCAGGTGTCACGTTACCGTTCAGAATAACGCACAAAGATGCTGGCAAGCTGGGCTGAATCAGAAGCAGATGGCAAAGCAGGCTGTTGCCTTTGTGTCCGTGCCAGTAAACTTTCCTTCTGTCTCAAATGTTTCAGCCGACTAATTTCACCAATTTTGGCAGGATTTGCATGGAAACATTGCTCTGTTTTTGAATTCCTGTGAATTGTGCTATATGTTTACACTGGGATAAGACCTGATATTAGCTGTAGGGACAGACTGTGTACACTTCAAAAATGGATTTTTGCTGCTAAATTTAATTTATTAAAATGAAGTAATGTAATACAAATTATTTTGTCTTAACCTGATCTCATTGTGTGAAATCAATTTAAATAGATGTTTCCTTAATCCTTGTGAATTGGGAATACATGAATGTTCACTGGAGAAAATCCAGCAGAAATCCAGATCCAGACCCACACAGACACAGAAATTGAGTCAAGCTTTATTCATTCATCCATTCATTCATTCTAACATTACCTGCCTGTGGTTTATTTAAATTAGTACTCTAAATTAATATATATATATATATATATATATATATATATATATATATATAATATACATATATATTATTTTTTAAATATTTAAATGTCATTTAATATATTATATATTTATATAAAAAATACAACCCAAAGCCATGTTTGATTAAAAAAGGCAAGAATTTAAAAATATAGTTCTAATATTTTTATACTTTTAACTTTATTATCTAAAATGTAGTTAAAACATTAAAAAAAAATACATGTATTTCTATTTAAAAATAAAAAGGCAAGAATTTAGAAATGCATTAAAATGTGATATTAGTTGTGGTATTTTTATACTTAATTTGATTAGTTTACTTAATTTAGTACTCTGCTAAATTAAATATACTATATATTATTTATTTTTTGAATGTTTATTTTTTCTTAAGTTCTTAAATGTGATCTAATAAATAAAATAAAATACATATAAAATATTTCTGTTTATAAATATAACCCAAAGCCATGTTTGGTAAAAAGGCAAGGGTTCAATATTACATTTATTATTGCATTAAAATGTAATATTAGCTGTAGTATTTTTAATACTTTTTGACTTTATTATCTAAAATTACCTACATGTGTAGTTTATTTAATTTATTACTCTGCTGAATTAAACTTTTTTTATATTATTTATTTTTAAATTATTTATTTTTTTGACTTGTTGTAAAAAGGCAAGAATTTAAATATGCATAAAAATGTGATATTATTCGTAATATTCGTAATACTTTTTGACTTTTTTTTAAATCTAAAATTACCTGTAATTTTTTATATTATTATTATTTTTTAAACTTTATTTTATATATATATATATATATATATATATATATATATATATATATATATCCCAAAGCCATGAGATATATATATATATATTTAAAAATGAATTTAAAAATGCATTAAAATGTGGCATTAGTTGTAATATTTTTAGTATTTTTTTTCTTTATTATCTAAAATGACCTGCCTGTGTAGTTTAATTTAGTACTCTGCTAAATTAAACATATTTTATATTAATTATTTTTAAAACATTAATTTTTTCTTAACTTGTTAAATAAAAATAATATATATAAAATACATATAAAGTATTTCTATTAAAAAATATAACCCAAAGCCATGTTTCTAAAAGGGAAAGAAAAAAAATGCATTATAATGTTTCATATAATTAGGTTGTAATATGTTTAATACTGTTTTGAATAGACAGACTTTATCTGAGAAGCATAAGCAGTGAGCATGGTCTAAAACATTATGTGGTGAAAAAATTGCATGGAAATTTCCCTCAGTTTAATTAAGTTCATGAAACCTGGCTTACAGCTGAATAAAGTTTTCCAACACTGTCCTGGCTTTTATTCCATCACCCTGAGAGCCATAATGCCATATCAGTGTAATGGCAGACGCTCATTGCTCAACTAGCACACCTGCAGTTATCAGCAAAGCCCCAGTCAATAGACCCAGGTCACTATTCCTTTGAATGAGACATAAAACCCAGACTTTACCTCTTGCTACGTCTCAAGTGGCACATTCCTTTGGCCCAATGCCCTGCTTCCCCTAAAGAGCCTACCTGATATCCTGAGGCAAGGTGAGATTAGCTGTAGCCGAGTCAGTGCATTAGAGCTGACTTATTTCCTTTTCGTAGTGCACATACAGATGATGGAACGTTAAAATAGGTCCAATTAAATTGCCTCCATAGAGGTACCCGCAGAGATGCCTTTTCTTTCTCTTTTTAAGGAGACTGTTGCTAACTACGTAAGCCTTCTCGGTTGCATCAAAGGTTTGGCGATACAAAAACGGTTGAGAGGTAATTATTTCCATAAGGGCTGCTTTCTCAGGCCCCCTGCCATCTCACACCCGTAACGTGATTAATTATAGCGGAAATGTTTAATCTCTTTCTCCCTCCATTGCATTTACATTCAGTTAATGACTGTGAGAAATATTTACTTTACACCAGCATGCTGTGTAAGGTGAAGCCGAGCCTGTTTATTATGTTTAGCCAGACGTTAATTGCCAAGTCAGTCGAACGCCTTGCCAAATTGGTGCGTGATGTCGGAAAGCCTGTTCATTAACTCCGTCAGTTGTTGTGACTGTGGATTTGGGATTGATAAGACATGATTGGCAGATGGAGGACACTAAGGGGCGTGGCAGGAACAGCTGGCGGTGGTGAAATGACAGATGTTGACCGACGTGTTGCTTTAACATGTATTATGTTTATGTACGAGTAGTCCTTCATTGCCGTATCATTCTGGTTGACATCTGGTTTATCCTTCATCAGAGACACCAGTGAAATGACATTAATGTATTATTAAATTACACTTGAGAAACAGTTTTGAACGATCAGCATAGAAAGTCTCATCTTGAAACATACAGTTGAGGTCAAAAGTTTACATACACCTTGTAGAATCTGCAGAATGTTAATTATTTTATCAAAATAAGAGGGATCATACAAAATGCACAGAAAATACATTTACATATAGTCCACAAGAGAAGATAATATTTGAATTTATAAAAATGACCCCATTCATACTGTGTTGTTACCTGAATGATCCACAGCTGTGTTTTTTATTTAGTGATAGTTGTTCATGAGTCCCTTGTTTGTCCTGAACAGTTAAACTGCCAGCGGTTCCTCAGAAATATCCTTCAGGTCTCACAAATTAGTTTTTTCAGCATTCTGTAATAGTTTTTGCAACTATTACAGAAGGTTCAAACACTCACTGATGCTTCAGAAAGAAACACAATCCATTAATGCTGGAGGGTGAAAACTTTTTGAATTTGATCATCAGGGTAAATTTAACTTATTTTGTCTTTTGGGAAACATGTAAGTAGCTTCTGAAGGGCAGTACTAAATGAAAAAAATATGATATTTAGGCAAAATAAGAAAAATGTACACATATCCATTCTGTTCATAAGTTTACACCCCTGGCTCTTAATGCATCGTTTTACCTTCTGCTGCATCAGTGAGTGTTTGAACCTTCTGTAATAGTTGCATATGAGTCCCTCAGTTGTCCTCAATGTGAAAAGATGGATCTCAAAATCATACAGTCATTATTGGAAAGGGTTCAAATACACAAAAATGCTGAAAAACCAAAGAATCTGTGGGACCTACGTAAAGGATATTTCTGAAGAATAGCAGGCAGTTTAACTGTTCAGGACAAACAAGAGACTCACAAACAACTAATACTAAAAAAACAACAGTATTAAGAATCAAGCGTATGTAAACTTTTGAACGGGGTAATTTGTATAAATTCAACTATTATTTTCTAATGTGGGCTATATATAAACGTCTTTTATGTGAGATATCATATTCAGGTCAGTACTAAATAAAAAAATAACGTGCATTTTGTACGATCCCTCTTATTTTGGTAAAATAATTAACATTTTGCAGATTCTTCAAGGTGTATGTGAACTTTTGACCTCAACTGTTTATCATTGATAAAAACAAACAAACATTCACAGACATTTAAGTGATGTGATGCTCTTTTTTAATGTCCAAATCTAAAAACATAAAAAGCAACAAGACTAAAATTCATATAAAATTTTATTACGAACAGCTGTAAAATTTGTATTCTATTTGTAAAACTGTATACACAGAAATTCATTCTTCATAATGTGTTTGTTTCATGAATTAGACCTAATGACTAGAATGCATCAATTATGCAGTATGATGAACAAATTTTAGATTTTTATATTCTATAGGACATTAAGTAAAAACATCAAGGTGGTGTTATGTTTCTTGAATTGTATTGGAGGAAAAAAAAATGTTAATTTAAAGGGATAGTTCACCCGAAAATGAAAATTCTGTCATTAATGAGTCTACCTCATGTTGTTCCAAACCTGTAAAATCTTCGTTTATCTTCGAAACACAAATTAATTTTTGATCCAATCTGAGAGCTTTCTGACCCTGCATAGACAGCAATGCGGTGTTCTGACGTATAACATCAATCTCTCTTAGTTTATCATCTGTATATTCTGGTTCAAATAAATAAGGCTAATAAAGGAAAAGTCCACTTCCAGAACAGCAATTTACAAATAATTTACTTACCCCCTTTGTCATCCAAGATGTTCATGTCTTTCTGTCTTCAGTTGTAAAGAAATTATGGTTTTTGAGGAAAACATTTCAGGATTTTTCTCCATATAATGGACTTTATTGGTACCCCGATTTTGAACTTCCAAAATGCAGTTTAAATGCAGCTTCAAAGGGCTCTAAACGATCCCAGCCGAGGAAGGAGGGTCTTATCTAGTGAAACGATCTGTAATTTTTTTGGAAAAAAAAAAAATATGTGTATACTTTTTAAGCACAAAAGTCCACGATGCTACGAATTAGTGATGGGTCGTTCTTGAACGATTCGTTTATTTTGAACGAATCTTTGATGTGACTCGGGAAGAACGAGTCGTCTCGTGGAGTAATTCGTTCAGTCGCACGTGCGCAACATCCTATTAGGTTCTGTACTGGAATTAGTTCACCTGTTTCGAGTCTTCGAGTTTTTCGAGTCGTTCGTTCATCTTATGGGCTGTCACGTGATGCTGATTTTGCTAAAATGAACGAAATGTTTAGATAAAAGATTTGTTGATTTTGCTGAACGAGACTCAAAGGTCCAAGTCGGTAAAATGATCCGAACTTCCCATCACTACTACGAATCATGTCTAAGTTCATCGTCTGTGTACTCCAGCACATGAACTATTTTAACAATGTCCTTACTACCTATGTCTACCCAACTACCCTGTCTATGCAGGGTCAGAAAGCTCTCGGATTTCATAAAAAAATATCTTAATTTGTGTTCCGAAGATAAACAAAGGTCTTATGGATTTGGAACAACATGAGAGTGAGTAATTAGTGACAGAATTCTGTTACTATCCCTTTAAATAGAATAAGGAATGAAGCCGTTTGGTTAACATTACTGATATTTGAAAAAGCTTTCTAAATCACTTTCTCAAAAGTTCTAAAAGCAATCATGTGACCAAAAAAAGAACCCAATAAAACTGGAAATAATATCACTGACAGGACTCTGTCTGTAGACCCTTATGACTGTCACGCCATTTCAAATGGCATAAAATGATAACTATTCAGAGCATTTCGAAGGGAAAACAATCACAGCAGCTGTTGTTGTAGTGTCTTTCCAGACAGAAGTGCTCAAAAATAACTGCTTCAAAGGGCCCTTCAAATCAAACGCTTTCAGTGACTCAAAGCCTGTAAGTCTCTCAAAATAACAGTCAATTTTCCCTTTTTATGACATGGGAAGGTTTGTTCAGGTTCAGATAAAATGGCAGTACCCTAATAAAAAACTTAAAAATACTTTTTGCATGATTAAGATGTGTCCATGTATATATGTTGTCATGTTATTTCATTAAATGACAATCATTGTTGAAAACCATATAAAGATTTTACAAATACACATGAAAAGAAATTAGCATCACATCATTTGCTCACCCAGCGAATGGGTGCCGTCAGAATAAGTTCAAACAGCTAATAAAAGCATCACAATAATCCACATGTAATCCAAACACACAGCTTTCACTTTACAAGTTGTTAATTGTTGGACTGATGTTTTTATCAGCTGCTTGAACTCTCATTCTGACGGCACCCATTCACTGTAGAGGATTCACTGCTAAGCAAATAATGTAAATAGTCACATGCAAGAGATACACAGCCATGTCTAACTCTGTCTGAGCCCTTTAATCTTACCATTTCTCCTCTTCCTCAGTATCAGACAGTCAGTTTCCGAAGCAACCGTTGTCGGTTGGGGATGTGGATCCTGCATCTAATTCACTGGAGGATTTGGAGCGTGATGACAGGTGCCAGAGATTCGCGGCGCTTTGCCATCACACCTGCATCAACACTCGTGACTCCTACCTGTGCGCCTGCCTCCCTGGATACACACTCCTGCAGGACGCCCGCACCTGTGTGCCAGGTAAGAGCCCCACTTTGAGTTCTGATGACTCAGTATACAAATAAAAACCCATGTATGTATTTCATACTGTATATACAGATAAAGTTTTATATGTGTTAACCATTTTTAGATTAAGCAGGTGTAGTTCAATAAAATATCCTGTTTGGATATGCATAAAGGTTGTTGAAAACCAGCAGGGTTTATGTTATTCATAGAGTTTCACAGCAGAGATCTGCTTGTGTATACAACATAGCATATGCAAGTCTCATCTTCATGCACTCAAAACACACACTGTCAGCCCTGCATTAAATAGAGGAATTAATCTTAATACCTGCTCAACATCCTGCCTGCACTGTGTGTGTGTTATTTAGATCTGATTTGGATTCAGAATGACCTCAGATAACTCTGTGTGTGTGCGCTGTGAATGCCTTTAGGTGCGTGCCTGTGCATACAGCAGTCGAGTAAAGATTTTTATGATGAGTCAGGGAATTAGATGTCCGGATATATTATTTTTCAAATCTTTGAACTCTAAGGAACCACATGAATAATATTCATTCATTATATAACATAAGTGATTTTACATCGAGATGAAATGCAGTAAAATGACAGTCAAATATTATTCAAAAATGAAAGTTTTAGCCATTTTAGTACTTAAATTTAAAATTTGTTGTATTTATTTTGTCATATTTTATTTATGGGGTTTCCACAGGTCTTAAAAAGCCTTATAAAGTCTTAAATCGCTTTTTTCCGTGATTTAAGGCCTTACATGGCTTAGGTCGTGCAATATTAATTAAACAATATGCGGTAGATGGTGGTATGTGCTGCTTCATATTGTCATTTTGATTCTTTGATAGTAATAAAAATCATTTAGTACAGTTAGAGATTTTGGATTTTGAAAAGCCTGTTAACTTCTGCCATTTATCTAAGGTGATAGTGGAAGTTTCATATTTATTTGGTTCCACAGACTTCTATTTATTTAATATATTAATATATTTAATATATTTAATATATTTAATATATATATATTACATCAAGCTTTCTTATTTGTTTTGCTAATAAATGTTTTAAGTTTCTTATTTATTTGGTTACACAGTGTTTACTGATTTTCAGTTTTGTATACCTATTTAAACTTTGTGTAAGTTATTATTTTATATTAGGCATATAACATGGTGTATTTTTATTTGTTATGTTAATAAAATTTGTTACGTTATGTTAATGCCGCTAATTTGAAAGTGAAAGTAAAATGCGCACAACGCTTTAACAAGCTACATTAAGCTGAAGGAAAGTGAAGAAAAGAGGGAAAACTCAAACAAACTAAAAACAAACAACTGCTTGATGGCGAAATTGCTGCTAATTCGAAAGTGAAAGTAAACTGTGCACGGCCCTTTTACAGAAGGAAAATGAGGAAAAGAGGGAAAACTTAAACAAACTAAAAACAAACAATTGCTAGAGGCTGAATTGCTGCTAATTTAAGTAAAACTAAAGTAAAACTCAAACTATACTTAGAGAACATATTGCTGTATTGTTTTCATACTGCTGCATATATAATAACCCGTAGCAGATCTATACAGGTGGAGCTAGGGAGGTGGAGGGTTTCAGATGAACTCGAAATGCTCTAGTGAATGCTAACCAGCAATTTAAATGTAAAGCAGCAAGCTCATTGGCTGCGTATGCAACACGAACCAATCAGCTTGTGCCAAGTAGTTTAACGCAGGGAATATAATCAGTCTGCGCCGTCTAGAGTTTCATGACGGAACTTGGTATTTGTACGTTTTTTATCTAATATTTATATTTTATTTCAGTTTTATTTCAGCTAAAACTTTTGGGTTTTGCTAACAGTAACAACGCTGCATGGTTTTTAAAACTTTATTCATTTTAAAACACAGAACATGAATTTTTAAAGAATATTCTGCATGGTCTTTTCAATATTATAAAATCAAGAAGAACTTGGGCTGTCTAGATGGGGATGTCTAATGAAAAACCATCATAAAAGTATCCTTAAAAGTGGTCCGTACAACTTTTATTCCGAGTCCACAAGTAGATAATGTCAAGAGTTCATTTTTGGGTGAACTTTCTCTTAGATAGTATAGCGATAGGCTGATAGTAACAGGCTATCTTTGTTTTGCCTGATTCACTGCAGTTTGTAAGTATTTGTCTTGTTTCCCTGGTTATATGGCCAAACCCTAACAACGCCACTGCAGGATGGGATTGTCATCATGTGTCAATATTGTTTTTGTGTCTCTGGTGACATGAGAGTGTTGATAGAGATAGTGTTGTGCTGCTCCAGTGAGAAACTTGACTCATGATCTCGTGTCAGGAATGAACTAATGATACAACCACGGTAACTTCTCTCCTGCAATCTTCAGCTGACTTTAGAAACGGTAGGAATTCTGATGACAAGATATATGTTGGTCAGTGTCACAAATCAAAGTGCTTTTCACAATTTCTCATCTGGTCATGATTAAATGTTGGAGAGAAACTCTCCATCATATGCAGTTCCTCTACCAAAAAGAGAGGAAAAACAATGACTCACTGTTTTTTTTTTCTCTCACAGTTTTCACAGAGAACCAGGAAGAAGACAACAGAGTTAGTGAGGAAGACAGGCTGCTTACTGTACCTCCAGCAAGACAAGAAACTACAACTCAAAAGCTGGTTTTACATAACCCATGTGCAGGTTTGTGTAGTGCCATATATGTTTTAACAGTGCATTAACCGCTTTCTTCTGGAAATAGAAGGACTTTAAATTTAATTAATGTCACTGATCTCATAGATTTTTTATTATAATAATAAAGATGGTATCATATTTTATTATTACATTATATAGATAATTATGTAATATGTTAATAGTTAATTAACTAAAAGGTTATGTATATTGATTATTTTCTCCATTTATCTATCACATGCTATAAATACACATGATAACCACACACGTATAAAATACCGGTTGTTTTTGAAAGAAGTCTCTTATGCTAATCAGGATTGCATTTATTGAGGTCATTAAATATATTTTAAAATGTAATTTATTCCTGTGATGGCACAGCTGAATTTTCAGCAGTCATTACTCCAGTTTTAAGTGTCACATGATTCTGATTTATAATCAAAAAACATTTTTTTTTTCCTTTTAAATTATCATATATGTATGAAGGCTGTTTCTGCCACTGAATAAAAAAGAAAAGAAGGTAATTGCAACTTTTAATCTTGCCTTTTTCTCAGTATTGAGTGACACAAACTCGCAGTTCTGACTTTTTTCTCAGAATTGCGATACAAACTCGCAATTCAGATATTTTCTTAGAATTGCGTGATACAAACTCACAATTCTGACTTAAAGTGATACAAACTCGCAATTCAGGTTTTTTCTCAGAATTGCGTGATACAACCTCTCAATTCTGACTTAAAGTGATACAAACTCGCATTTCTGACTTTTTTTTCAGAATTGCATGGAACAAACTCGCAATTCTGACTTTTTTTTCAGAATTGCGTGATACAAACTCGTATTTCTGACTTTATTCTCAAGATTGCATCATACAAACTCGCAATTCTGACTTTTTTCTCAGAATTAAGTGATACAAACTTGTATTTCTGACTTTTTTCTCAGAATTGCATGGTATAAACTCTCCATTCTGACTTTTTTCTCAGAATTGCATGATACAAACTCAATTCTGACTTTTTTTCCCAGAATTACATGATAAAAAACAATTCTGACTTTTTTCCTCAGAATTATGTGATACAAACTCGCAATTCTGACTTTTTCTCAGAATTACGTGATATAAACTCACATTTCTCACTTTTTTCTCAAAATTGCAAAACAAACTCACAATTCTAACTTTTTTCCTCAGAATTGCATGAAACAAACTCACAATTCTGACTTTTTTTCTCAGAATTATGTGATATAAACTCGCAATTCAGACTTTCTTTTCTGATAACTGCATGATACAAACTCACAATTCTGACTTTTCTTATTCAGTGGTGGAAACGGGCTTCCATACATATGCAACATATAAACCTATATAATGAATATAAAAAAATATTTATTTTGTGATGGGACAAAATTATGCAAATGTGTTGTGGTTTGCAGAACTCAGAATCCTCTGTTTGAAATGAAGTGGTTTTTGATCAGCAGCTGGTCTATTAGTCACGTCTTGGCATAATGGGTTGCTTTGATGTGCTCATAACATTGTTCTTTCAATTGTCATGAGACTAACAGAATATTTCAATGATCTGTAACATTCTGGCACCATGACAGAGAACTAAATTCCAGATTGTGTAGCCTCACAGGTACTGTATGGTCATTCCGATGGTCGTTCTGCACTACATATGTTATTATAATTGAAACATGCTGCACAAAGGAGAAAAAAACTCATCACTGACTCCTTTCCTCTTCATCCAGCAGTCCATCCAGAAGATATAGCACTTTACAAGATAAGTCTGTAGTACGCCACAAGGTTTAATGTATATCTGGTTTGGGATTGATGGAAGACGTTTAAGGACTTAAGCATTTACTGGAAGTCTGTGTCTTGTCTGGAGCGCTGTCGTGTTTCTGGAGTATCAATCAGCACGGAAATGATCTGGATGTATCTGGGCGACTCATTAAGTCATGCTGATTACAGTTTAATTTTTAACTAAATCCGTTAGGGCCATACATAAGACCCACGCTCAGCCTGATGAAGGCTGTGTGCTTTTATATCTGGGCTTTTGCTTGTAAAACTAAAACCATAAAAAATGTTTCACTATTTGAAATAAATGTAAACTAAATTTAATTGATATAAATATTGCAACTTTTAATAATATGGCTTAGGGGGTTGTTCAGATTCTTATAACCTTAAGTATAAACAATGATAACGGTGATCCTTGCTGTTTTAGGTATGATGTAATAAAAAAGAAGTGTGATAGATGCATTAACTGAGTTTACTATGGTCTGCAGGTAATGGGCCCTGCTCTCAGCAGTGTTCTGTGGTTAGAGGTCAGGCCCAATGTTCCTGTTTCCCAGGATTCTCTCTGAAGGCTGATGGACACACCTGTGAAGGTAAAGTACTCTAAATTGCTCTAAAACTACACATACACAATCTCTTCTCAATGCAGCTGTCAGAAAACACTGATAAAACTGTCATACCACACTAACCAATCCCTTATTGGACTGAATCACTCATGTATAGCAGTTATACCCAAGGGATTATGACAAGAGATTTTTCATGGCCTGAACATCACAGTCTTACCTGAGGATCTGCTTCCTTCAGCTTCACTGATCCACAACCAATTACTCTCCTTCAGCCCTGACTACAATAATAAACAGTGACCTCAGCCCTGGGTTCGACAGCGCCACTCTCTCACAATACATCTTCCTGTCTGATCTGACGCTTTTACCACATGTTTATTTACAGTTCTGATAGTGTTGTAGATGATATATTTCAAGGTCTTTCCATTCCATATCCTAAACTTGTCATGGAGGTTGCTAATAAAATTGCCATGCACAGATGTTACTATAAACCAGATCAGAAATACAATATTTTGTTGGTGCAGATTTCTTTATTCAGTTTACAGCGTAACACCTGACTGACATATCGTTTTTTATCGTTATCATTGTCCAACAGTGACACCAGCAGGTAAAGTTACAGCGTGGGGTTACATCTCTCTCGCCTCCCTTGAGCCCATTGAGTTTAAACAGACCCCCTAAAGCATGGCGTGAGTTTTTGGGGAGTAATTAAGAATGAATGGGGGAAAGCGACGTGAGAGGACGCAATTCCTCCATCGCGATATGATTGGATGTGACTGGTTATGATTGGCTGTGATTGGTTCATGTGATAAATCCCACCTCTTTTGTTTGTGCACGTTCCGCGTTTGCGAATTAGTCTGAATGAACAAAATAACAGTGCTATTGGGAAGACTAATAAATAAAGTAAGTAAACAACTCACACACTTAGATAAAACCACTTTGTTAGGTCAAAATATGACTTAAAATGACATGAAAACATGAATCTGTGGGAGTTTTATAGTGAGTAATCAGCTTGGTGAAATTTAAAGTAAATCTCTGTGTCTGTGACTAGTTTACCGAGCTTTAATGACTGATGATCCGAAAAATTCAAAAATAGTTAAAAGTTAAGTGTTAAAAAGAATAGCTTAACATAAGTTCACAAATAAAAATATTATTTAAATAGTCACTGCCTTGTGTTATTAATTTGGAATGCATGTAAAATGCTTAAAAAACTGACTTGACGAGATTCATACTTGGGTTTAAACAGAATGTGAATTACATTTTAATGTAAAGATATAAAATAGAATTGTTTTTTTTTTTTTGAAAAAGAAAATATGACTGAGACATGAATTTACATTTGATTAAAAAAAACAACCAATGTGGTACAGTAACATGTAATTAATTAATTGAATATAATAAAAGACATATTTAGAAACGTTCACTAAAAAATAAGTCTTAATGTCTTGTCTAACTTCTTAAAAACTTCTTGTGTAAATGATGTTTAGATATTTTTACTGTCTATTTTTTTGTACTTTTAAACCAAGAAATATAATGTTTAAATATACTTTTTCTTAAGTACATTTTATAAATTAAATACATTTTTCATTAATCTTAGGGTGTGTTCACACTTGTAGTTCGGTTCGTTTGGTTCATTTGGTCCGGACCAAAAAGGAAAATTATACATTTGGTCCTGGTCCACTTAGCGTTCACACTGGCATTTTTGACAGCGAACATAAAGATACCAAACCTAAAGGCATAGTGATACATTTATAACCTGATTGGTCGGTTTGAATGACATATATTTTGGAACTCCCCGAACACTCCAAACAGAGTGTGTTTGACTTAAAGTGGCGCTGTGGGTGTATGACATCAAAGTACTCATTCACTGATCGGTCTGCTTCGTGACACTTTAAGTCGAATACACCTAATGCTGTCTGCTGGACTAAACACACTCGTTGCGCATATATGATTTTATTTTCACCACCTGCGAGCTCACAAAGAGCTCATAAAACGTACTTTACCTCCTCATTGCTCCACGTTTGCCCTTAGCTCATTTTGTTTTGGATACACCACTTGTTCCCTTCATAAAATCATGTCGCATAGTGTAACATCTTGTCATTACTTTCTGTTTTTGGTTCGTTTGGTCCTTAGGGTGTGTTCACACTTGTCATGTTTGGTTCAATTAAAACGACTCTGGTGCGATGGCTCGGTTAGTGCAATTCATTTGGGTAAGTGTGAACACTGCCTTTCGAACCCTGGTGCGCACCAAACAAATTCTGTTGCGGTTCAAATCAAAATTATGAACGCAACACGGACCAAACACTTCTAAACGAACCAAAAACAGGAAGTAATGACAAGATGCGACGCTATGCGACATGATTGTTACAAAGGGAACAAGCACTGTATCCAAAACAAAATGAGCAGAGGGCAAACGTGGAGCAACAACGAGCGCGCTAGGTCCCGCAGATGGCCTCAGGTATACTTGGCTTTAAGTGGCGCTGAGCAGACCGATCAGTGAATGGGTACTTTGATGTCATACACCAATTGGTCTGCGCAATGGCGCTTTAAGTCGAACACACCTTTTCCTTTTGTTTGGAATGTTCGATGAGTTCCGTCACAAAATATACATCATTCAAATGGACCAATCAGGTTGTGAACATATTACTATACCTTTAGGTTCGCTGTCAAAATTGCCAGTGTGAACGCTAAGTGGACCATGACCAAATGTATAATTTTCCTTTGTGGACCAAATGAGCCAAACTACAAGTGTGAACACGACTTTAGACTCCTACTTTGGCAGTTTTTTTTCTATTTTTCTATGCAAAACATCCAAAGGGTTTATGTTTTGCTATTTCAAATTCCAATGAGGATATCAAAACATGATGTGAATTAATGCAGTTAAATAGCTGGACAATGGTGACCAGTATTAGCTGTATATCATGCAGTCTGACATAAAATACTGTTTATGTTGCACTGTCTACTTGGCCTTTACCAAGATCTCACTGGGATCATATTCTACAATCTGACAAGCAGTGGTCGTAAAGGACAGAAAAATTTGTAGTCTACACCACTCTACATCAAATGTAGAAGTAACAGCTAGTCATTTTCTATTTTACTTCAGCTTATGCTGAATTATTAATATAACATTCGACAATTAATACAGTTTATTTGACTAAAATGTGAATTGCCTACAGGCACAACATGAATATCAAATTTTACTTTGTGTTAACCTTGATTCAGGAGATGTAGATTGTAAATCAGTGCAATTTTTGCATGTGAGGACAGTTTAAGGGATGATATAATCGAAATGGCTTCAGCTGAGAGGGCAGTTTTCACTGTTGAGTTATCTCTATTTCAAGAGTTTATTTCTCTCTCTCGTTCCGTGTCTCTCCGTCAAAGCGTTCCCATATGCTGAATGCGGGTGGGCAGAGACCTTGATTTCATTTTGGCAGAAACAAAATCAAGCTTGACTAGCTTTGCTGTGGAGCCAAAGACTTAAGTCACACTCTACAGGAAACTGGATGGATTTTTTCAATAAAATGTTTTGGTATTAACTTTCGTTCAATTTATGATCGACATTTACACTTCCAAACGCACGCTCAAAATACGAGACTGCATATGTACTGTATATCCTCCGTGGAGTTTCTCTAGCATCTGTTTCTCTTCATAAGCCATATTCACATGGTAAACATTAAATTGTAGAATCGTAAAGCCAGACATGCATGCGATTTTGCCACGAAGAAAACCCACTTCGAACAACAATAAAATGGTTGATTAATTGAGAGCAAACCTCACTATTAGAAAGAAAACCTGATCTGATCTCGCACCTCATAAAACACTAGTATGATTTTATGATGGTGGAGGTGGTGTATATGTATTACATGTGTGTTTGCATCTGTGCATGTGTTTTTTTTTCTTCAACTGAACTGTTATGTGTACCGTAGATGTGAATGAGTGCACGAGCGGCAGACAGAATTGCTCTCGGGACGAGGTGTGTGTGAACCGGGAGGGCTCCTACCAGTGTGTACGACTGAATGAGATGTGCAATGAGGGCTTTATTCTCAACCAGAATAGAGATTGTGTGGGTAAGAGGTTTCAACTGGCACCATGGGAGCGTTTCAGCTCACTGTCGGGGCATGTTTGTCCATCGCTTGCCCAGATAAACACACACTAACACGCAAGGAGGAAATACAAAAGCTCATCGGCATGCTCTTACAACTAGCTCGCATACGTATGGTTGCATTATGGATATTACGTTTGCTCAGATTTCTCACCAGAAGCTGTGGGGCCCTGCTGAACTTGTGTTGCCTTCCTCCAGACATAACCAAAACATAGCAGGCATTAGTGGTTAGCGTACACATATGTCTTAGTCTATTACAAAACAGTTTGATTCTGGAGGTTGTTAATGAGTGTCTTGGATTGGGCCCGAAACAAAATATCAGATATGCTGTGGAGGAGTGTGTAGGCTTTGAAAATTATTGTTCGTTTTTTACATTTTGTCAGTTTTCTTAATGGTTTGAATTAGGGCTGTCAAAAGATTAATCGCAATGATAAATCAAATTTTGAGTTTGCCTAATATATGTGCGTGTACTGTAATTATTATGTATATGTAAATACAAACACATTCATGTATATATTTAAGAAAGTATATGTATTTATTTATATTTTTATATCATTTATATTATATATACATAAAAATATTTTGTACATAACATATTTCTCTTAAATATATAAATTAATTTGTGTGTATTTATAATATATATATAATATATATATATTATATATATATATATAATATATATATATATATATATATATATATATATATAATAATTACACACAGTACACACACATATATTAGGCAAACTCAAAATTTTATTTTGTATGCGATCATCTGATTAATCTTTTGACAGCCCTAATTTGAATTGACGATGAAATAAATAATAATTAGTATCCATGCTCTTAAAGGAACAGTGCACCAAAAATTAAAGTTACTAGTACTACTGTTACTATTTACTAGTCATTGTTTGACAGATCTTGCCATCCTTATATTTGTATTATTTATTTATATATTATTATTAATTAATTGATTTATATATGACTTCTTAGTATTCCCATAATTCTACAAAATTGAGTTCATAATGTTATTTTAATGTTACTTATATAGTATACTTATACTTATATAATTAACTTGAGCTTTATTAGCTACATTAGTATTTATTAAAATTGGCTCTTTTTTAATTTTCAGTTTTAGTAATTTTACACGTTTTTGTTTTTTTTTTTTTCTTTTTTTTTAGGGCTTCTATTTAGCTTTAATTTTTATTTAAATTTTTGTTTTTAGACTTAATCTTACTAATTTCAGTTAATTACCAAGGCAACATTTCTAATTTGTCGCTAAAGTTTTAAATTTGTTTTGTTTTGTTTTTTTAATTAGTTTTAAGTCTAGCATTTATATTTTTGTTATGCCTGTCAAACGATTAATCGCATGCAAAATAAAAGTCTGTGTTTACATAAAATGTGTGTTAACTGTGTATGTTAATTATGTATATATAAATACCCACACATATACATGTAATTTAAAAATATTCATATGTATACATATATTATATGTACATATAAATATTTTTGATATAAATATAACATTTTTCTTAAATATATAGATGCATCTGTGTATTTATATATACATAATAAATATACAAAGTACACACACATATTTTTTGTAAAGACAATTATTTTGCATGCAATTAATCGTTTGACAGCCCTAATTTTTACAGTTACCTGCTTTTATCTAAAGTGAAAAGACAACCAAAAGCAATTAATCAGAGAGCCAATTATATTTGAATTATGCAATATGTATCCCTGAACCACAAAACCAGTCATAAGGGTCAATTTTTTGAAACTGAGAATTATACGTCATCTGAAAGCTGAATAAATAAGCTTTCTATTGATGTATGGTTTGTTAGGACAGGACAATATTTGGCCGAGATTTGAAAATCTGGAATCTGAGGGTGCAAAAATATCAAAATATTGAGAAAATCGCCTTTAAAGTTGTCCAAATGAAGTTCTTGGCAATGCGTATTACTAATCAAAAATTAAGTTTTGATATATTTACAGTAGGAAATGTACAAAATATCTTCATGGAACAATAGTATTGTTGGCTATTGCTACAAATATACCCGTGCTACTTAAGACTGGTTTTGTGGTCCAGGGTCACATATATTTCAGCTTTATTTCAATTAGCAAAAACATTTTTAATAGTTTTAGTTTTAGATAAAATAACAACACTGGGTAGGAATTTTGAAAAAAGAGAACCCAAGCTTGCAACCATCTTAGGTGGTCATCATCACCCTCTCATCTTAACCCTTATCGATCACGGCAGCACCATTGATGTAGAAATAATGTTGACAGACCATAATCCTGATAGCTTGCACTGCAGTCACATCCCTTTCCAATAGCACTAACCCTTTGCCTCCAGTCTACAGAAATGCATTATTCATCCCATGCATATCGTCTAATGCATTTCAGAGCACCACATTTTGAAGGCAATTCACCGTATTGTTATGATAAAGCAAATTTTTTGAATAAGTGCCACTGCTCGTGTATGTTGATGAGGCAGCTTGTTGACACCTCTGTGCTGGATCTACAACAGAGTGCAAGAGGGTGTCACAGCTGCTTTTTCTGTGCCTTTTGGGGCTAAATATCATGCACATGAATGCAGGAACCTTTAAAAAAAGACAGAGCTCACAGTGATCTCACTTGCAACTAAAGTACGGACATTTAAAGGGACCGTCCACTCAAAAATAAGAATTCTATCATCATTTTCTTACATTCATCTCACTTCCAAACTTAGAAGAAGATATTTTCAAGAATGTTTATAATCAAACAGTTTTTGTAACCATAGACTTTCATTGTATGGAGAGAAAAAAGACATTTCTCAAAATCATACAGGTTTGAATGGAATGACATAGGGGATAAGTTAATGATGAGAAAATGTTTAATTTAGGTTGAACTAATTCTTTAACAGCTGGATGTTTGACATATTTGTCCTCTTGTTATGTAAACGTAAAAAAATAATTGTAATTTTAATGAAAAAAAAATGTTACAGTAAAAAAAAAATAGATGAGTAAAGTTTGAGAACAAACTTTAAGTTGGCTTGAGAAAGCCTAGCCTGAAAGTTTGAAGCAGTTGTAAAAGTATGAAAGCAGCTAGCATGATTTAACACATTGCTTACATGATTTAACATTTTGTTAACATGTTTTAACATGATTAGCTTGTTGCTTGTATTTTTATAGGCTGATTACAATGTTGTTAGCATGATTAGCATGTTGTTAGCATAATTTGCATGTTACTAGAATGTTGTTAGCATGATTAGCATGTTACTAGCAAATTTGCTAGTATGTTTGTAGCATGATTAGCATGTTACTAGCATGTTTCTAACATGATTAGCATGTTACTAACATGTTGCTAGTATGATTAGCAAGTTACTAGCATGTTATTAGCATGATTAACATGCTGCTAGGATTATTAACAAGTTATTAGCAAGTTGTTAGCATGATTCGCATATTAATAACATGCTGTTAGCATGTTAGGATGCAGAATCCTTGGGTACGAATCCTGTGAAAAACACAATGAAAGAGCTGAAATATCGAAAAACAAGCTAAAATGGCATGCTTGCAATTGCGTTCACATTCACATTCGCTTTTGTTCGCATTCGCAGGTTGAAGCGACCCCAATAACGTGATATTTAGCCCTTGGAATGCGAATTTTACCTGGGGTACCCCACCCAAAATTGTCTTTTTTACCCCCTAGAATGCACTGTTGGAAACCCTCCGACATGGCTAGCGTTGAGTAACAATTAGGCAGGTTTTGCTGTGAAAACCTGGCAACCCTGGGACTTACACAACAGGTACAGAGCAGCAGTAGTAGTTATCTCATGAGAAGAACTTAGTAAGCAAAAATATTTCAACAAACTAAAGTTAATACAGGGCTCAATGCTAAGCAGCGATAGTGCTTCCTTGGTTACTGCTGTACACAAAGCTGTGCTATGCTTATTAACACATTTTTTCACTTTATAATGCATTAGACAGATCCTAGAGGAAAAGAAAACGCCATGTAAACTTTTCTGAAAACAGACCGTTCCCCTCAGAGATGCATTCATATAAACTCCTACCCCCAATTCATTATTTAGGAGTTTCTTCCAATATTTCGTGCATCGTGAACAGTGAGATCTGCCTGCTACAGTATTTTCTCCTCTTTATTTCCATCTTCAGCATTTCTGGCCTCTGTTAACAGCATTTTACAGACTAAATATAATAATAACGTAATATTTCCACACAAATGGTATTTTGGAACATGAATGCAAAGGGCAGTCCGTATCGTTGAGCCCTGTAATAGGTGGTAAAATATCCATACGATCTAGCTCATTTGTCGTAGACTGATGACCTAACAATTCTTCCTTCTATTTCTTATCCTGACATAGTGAATTACTTTCAGTTCTTCATTTTTTTGCCAAGCCAATGCACAAGTTCCATTTGGTTCAATGGCATTGTTTACATTCAGTATGTATGTAAATGCAATGGCCGACTTCCGGGAATAATGACGTAATGTGAAAACACTTGTTTATCGTTAAAGGTTTTTTTTTTTTTAAGAATTCTTTGACTAACAAACATTTACTTTCACTTATGATTAATTTAATGCAAGACAATCAGCGAAGAGCTTATTGACACATCTGGTTTGACACATCGCAATTTGGTTTTCCCACATATTTGGGACTTCCCAGTGTTGCCAGGTCCCAATGACCCCAATAATAAGATATTTTGCTCCTAGAATGCAAATTTTACCAGGGGACCCCCACCTCTGGAACGCGATTGGGCCAGTTTGAGTAGCAATTGAGTGGGTTTTGTTGAGAAAACCTGGCAACTCTGTGACTTCCACAACAGGTACAGAGTAGTTATCTCATGACGGAAAAAATGTTAGAAAGAAATGTTCTTGTTATTAATGTGCGTAAAAACACTTCTCACCACACAAAAAAACATCCTCAGAGTAATCTAGAGAAAGTAAGGCGATGCGAATATTCGTTTTGCTTTTGGAGTACACAAACCATTTAAAAAAATTATCCTTTAGAAATCAATCTAATATGCTGATTTGGTGCTTAAAATGATTTCTAACCAATATGATTACAGGTTTTGTTTTGTTTTTTGACATGCTAATTGACACATCAGGTTTGGCACGTTGCCATTTGGTTTTCCAGCATATTTGAGACTTCCCAGTGTTGCAGCATAATTGGGCTACTTGAACATTGTTGCTGTGGGTTGTTTTTCATGTCCACAGGTTGAAGTGACCCAAATAATGTAGTAGTTAGCCCCTGGAATGCGAATTTTACCAGGGGAACCCCACCCCCTGAGCACGATTTTTAACCCCTCTGAAACACGATTGGGCTAGTTTTGAGTAGCAATTTGGGTATATTTTGTTGTAAAAAAAAAAAAAAAAACCTGGCAACCCTGGGACTTCCACAGCAGGTACAGAGAAGCAATAGTAGTTATCTCATGATGGAAAAAATGGTACAAAGAAATGCTGTTGTTGTTGATGTGTGTGAAAACACTCCTCACTGCGCAAAAAAATACATCCCACGAGTGGATGCAATGCAAATATTCGCTTTGCTTTTGGTGTATAATTATAATTACCCTTCAGAAAATCATTCTTCTTTTCTTCTTCTTTTTTTTTTAAGATTTCTTTGATGAACAAACATTCTTTTGTGACAATGTAAAAGTCCTTACTTTCACTTGTGAACAATTTAATGCAAGACAATCTATGAAGGGCTTATTGGCACATCGCCATTTGGTTTTCCCATGATATTTGAGACTTCCCAGTGTTGCCAGGTCCTTGGTTTTCCTGCGGAATTTGGCTACTTTAACACTGTTGTCACAGGTTGTTTTTCATTTCCGCGGGTTTCAGCGACCCCAATAATGTGATATTTAGCCCCTGGAAATGCAAACACGATTTTTATCAGTGAAACTTAATTGGGCTAGTTTTGAGTAGCAATTGGGCAGGTTTTGTTGTGAAAACCTGGCAACCCTGGGACTTATACAACAGGTGCAAAGCAGCAATAATAGTTATCTCTTGACAGAAGAAATGGTAGAATGAAATGTTGTTGTTGTTGATGTATGTAAAGACACTCCTCACCATGCAAATAAAACATCCCATGCAATGCAAACATTTGCTTAGCATTTGGTGTACACCATTTAAGAAAATTATCCTTCAGAAATCATTCTAATATGCTGATTTGGTGCTTAAAAAATATTTCTGACCAATATGGTTTAAGTTTTTTTTTTGTTTGTTTGTTTTGAACAAACATTCTTATGTGACAATGTAAATGCCTTTACTTTCACGATCAATTTAATGCAAGCCAATCGGCTAAGAGCTTATTGACAAGTTTGGTTTGACACGTTGCCATTTGGCTTTCCAGCATATTTAGGAATTCCCAGTGTTGCCAGGTCCTTGGTTTTCCCAGAGAATTTGGCTACTTTAACACTGTTGCTGCGGGTTCTTTTTCATGTCCGCGGGTTGAAGCAACCACAAAAATGTGATATTTAGCCCCTATAATGTGAATTTTACCAGGGGAACACCACCAAAAAAATGTGCATTTTACCCCCCCCGGAACGTGATTTTTACCGGTGGAATCCCTTCTAAACACAATTGGGCAGGTTTTGTTGTGAAACCTGCCAACCCTGTGACTTCCACAACAGGTACAGAGCAGCAATGATAGTTATCTCATGATGGAAAAAAAATGATAGAAAGAAATTTTGCTGTTGTTGATGTGCGTGATGACACTCCTCACCATGCCAAAAACATCCCACGAGAGATCCAAAGTGAGTTACGTGATGTGAATATTCGCTTCGCTTTTGGTGTGCACACAACATTTAAGAAAATTATTTTAACATATTTTAATTTAAAGTATGTACCACCCAATAATCTACAGTGAAAACAGTAACTTCATTCTTAGAAATCATATTTAAATATATTGTATCAAAAGCCTATTTTTAGTGAATTTCTGGCAACACCACTGCCATTTTTACTGTAAATTACATTTTTACAGTGACTTTTACAGTTAAAAATACCCAGAATGGCAGGAAAATAAACATTACAGATGACTTTCTTTATTCCCAATTGGCCTGACACAGCAACAACCAAAAGCATAAGTTCAAGTTACACTCGGTTTGGCTAGACAGTGGAAAATGAGGGATTTTTTTGGAAACCTGTTTGAAAATTGAGCTTGTTTTTGAGCTGTTTGGGATGTCCAGCTATTTTTTGTGAGTCATCTCTTCTCCTTTTCAACCTTATCCCTGTTTCACTCAAAACAGCTCAATAGACTTTCACATATTTACATATTTAGCATATTCAAGGCCATGTATTGTTTTAGAGTTTTTTAACAAAATTTGTATTTTGAAATCACTCTTGTCTACTTCAATATATTTAAAAATGTACAGCTGCCTCTACAAAACACAGTGACTATTATTGTGTGCTGCTGGCTGAAAACAAGGTTCACAATGTGTGGTCCCTCTCATGACAACAGCAAAGTGGAACTGATTTACCTAAAATACCAGTTTTTGTTTCATTCTGGAAAGTCCAAAAATAGTTGTCTAAAAAAAACTCATTTCATTGTTCTGTCTACGGTGTTACCAGCTGTTCTATGGAACAGATAAGGTACCATGTGCTCTTTTTTTGTCTTCTGTCCTAATGTGGCCAGGAGAAAGCACAAACATTTCCACCCAGTCCCCTAAAATTATTTACTCTGGCAATAGCATGACAGATTGAATCCCATTCTTGGCCCACAAATCAGCCATTGTCTAAGCTTCAAGTAATTATTTTCTCGTCTCTCTGGGCCGCGCTGGCTTTCCAATCTTGTTTAGACTTTTTTTCAACATAGTCCATGGTTATTGCCTTTAATAAATCTGGCCAACCGAAGATCTTGACAGTTCACCACTGTGCCAGAACTAAAGAACGTGAAGCAAAATGTCTTATGTGTGCCACGTCTAACGGAAATACTCAACTGGCTTTTTACACTGCTGTCTCACATGCTTGCTTCTTCATCAGCTTCAGCTTCTCCATTCCAGGTTTTTATGGATGTAACTTTCCATTTGTGTCCCTGGCTCTGTGTGAGGATGTTACAGTTTGCAGCTCAGTAAAAATAATGCTGTGCTTTTGCTTTGCAGATGTGAACGAGTGTGTGACGAACACGCACACCTGCCAGGCCAACGAGCGCTGCGTGAACCAGGTAGGAGGGTTTGTGTGCGAGAGGCAGATCTCATGTTCGAGCGGTTACCAGCTGAGGAATGGAGTATGTGAAGGTGGGTACAACATCAACAAATGCTCACATGTACACACACACAAAACTTTAATTTCACTAAGAGTCCATGAGAGCATTATTTTATTAATTCAAATACACCAAGAGTCATATCTACAGGAACTTTGCTTTTACATGAGATCAAATCAGCAGAAACATGGCAGCAGTCCAACTCTCCCCCAGCTATAGGAGCTATCCAGTGATGCATATGGACAAAATCAATAACAAATGGTCTTCCATCCTTGTCAGAGTCCCCTAGCTCACACTACTGAGCAGATCTCGGACCAGCGCCTTCATCATCTAAATACAGCACCGTCACCACTGCAGAAAAGAACCAGAAACCGTGCGTTAATCTGTGCAGTAAAATGCGAAATTTGCAGGCCTTCGCAGTTCGAAAGAGGCCACAGCTGATTGCCTCGGGCTCTCACTTGCTAACATCTAAAGCATCCCGCTCTCTGTTTTTACACAAAGC
The DNA here is from genome assembly GCA_036247105.1 of Cirrhinus mrigala. Classification (NCBI taxonomy): domain Eukaryota; kingdom Metazoa; phylum Chordata; class Actinopteri; order Cypriniformes; family Cyprinidae; genus Cirrhinus; species Cirrhinus mrigala. Next base: position 12,766,230 of record CM070017.1, on the reverse strand, counting down.
AGATGCCTAGACACATCTAACCATTTCCTTTGAAGAGAGAAAACTTTGCAAGAGTCTCTGATTCTTGTCAGGACTTGGCTTGGTGCATGCTAATAAGTGTGGAGGGGTAATAATCATAATAAGTGACAGAATGGGAATAGTGGATTTTAACTAATTGCAGGCTTTGAGATGTTGATAATTCATGCTCTGTTCCTATAGTGCAGATGCAGAACTTGGAAAGGCCACCGTAAAGCTGTAATTAAGGGCTCACCAATACCCATATTTAGGTTTTATGTTTATGTAGTGGTGCTAAGATTTCATATTTTACCTAAATTCTGAATATTAAATATAAGGTGTTGAAAACTGGTGTACCGGACAATATCAATGTTGTTCAAAATACCAATATCAAATACCAGTGCAGTATGATTTATGAACAAATGACTCATGAGCCGATTCTGCTTTGTGAATCAAAACATCAGCATGACTATGTTCTGGATCCCGAATGAATCACTCTTATGTGTTGACTCTTTTTAGTGAATCAAAAACATACAGTATGACTAGTGCAGTGTGATTCATAAACAAATGACTCATTATAAGCCAGTTCTTTTAAGTGAATCAAAAACACACAGCATAACCATGGTAATCTGATTCCCAAATGAATTCTTCTTACGAGCTGTTTTTTTTTTTTTTTTTTGTGAACCAAAAACACAGTGAGACCAGTGCAGTCTGATTCATAAACAAATGACTCATTATAAGCCAGTTCTTTTAAGTGAATCAAAAACACACAGCATAACCAGTGCAATGTAATTCTTGAAAAAATGACTGATTATGAGCTGATTCTTTTTTGTGAATCAAAATATTGCATGACCATGGTAATCTGATTCCCAAACGAATCACTCTTATGAGCTGTTTTTTTTTTAGTGAACCAAAAACATACAGTGAGACCAGTGCAATCTGATTCACAAACAAATGACTCATTATAGGCCAGTTCTTTTAAGTGAATCAAAAACACACAGCATAACCAGTGCAATGTAATTCTTGAAAAAATGACTGATTATGAGCTGATTCTTTTTTGTGAATCAACAAAAATTGCATGACCTTGGTAATTTGATTCCCAAATGAATCAATCTTATGAGCTGGTTCTTTTTTAGTGAACCAAAAACATACAGTGTGAGCAGTGCAGTCTGATTCATAAACAAATGACTCGTTATAAACCAGTTCTTTTAAGTGAATCAAAAACATACAGCATTACCAGTGCCGTGTGACTCATGAACAAATGAATCATTATGAGCAGAGTCAAAAAATCTGCTTGACCCAAGGTAATGTGATTGCCAAACGATTCACTCTTATGAGCTGGTTCCTTTTATTGAACCAAAAACATACAGTGTGACCAGTGCAATCCGAATCATAAAGAAATGACTCATTATAAGCCAGTGCTTTTTAGTAAATCAAGCACACACAGCATAACCAGTGCAATGTGATTCATTAATGAATGAGTCATAATGAGCTGATTCTTTTTGTGAATCAAAAAATTGCATGACCATGGTAATATGATTCCCAAACAAATCACTGTTATGAACTGGTTCCTTTTAGTAAACCAAAAACATACAGTGTGACCAGTGCAGTCCAATTCAAAAACAAAATTTAACAAACAATTTTTTTTAGTGAATCAGAAGCACATGACCAGTTCAGTGTGATTCATGTACAAATGACTCATTATAAACCAGTTATTTTTCGTGAATCAAAAACACATAGCATGAGTGCTGTGTGATTCATTAAATCAAAAAAAATCTGCATGACCATGGTAATCTGATTCCTAAATGAATCACTCTTATGAGCTGGTTCTTTTTAATGAACCAGAAACATAAAAAATCTGCATGACCATGGTAATCTGATTCCCAAATAAATCATTCTCCCTCAAATGAATCTCTGTTATATTTAAAAAGAAAATGGTGAGTTCAGAGACAGAATACCAGTTTGAATCCTTCTCTGAACGGTTACCGAATCAACATTTGACTCATTTACTGAACTGCAGGTTATTATTGCTTTCAGTCAGGTCTGTATAGATGATGATCGTTACAAGTTGTGAAATACAAAATCGTTTTGTTTTTACTTTATAGCATACAATTGTGGACGACTGTGGAGAAACTAGGGTTTGATCCTGTGAGATCATCTGCCTTGAAGTGTGAGCATGCTTTCCCAGCCTGTTATTGAGCCACAGTGCCACCTACTGTGAAGTTCTAACTTGTAATTGAGTCCTGTTGTGATCTCTGTCCAAACCCATCTCCTCCATCAGATGTCTCAGATGAGCTCCGTCTATTCATTATGCTGCTATGCTTGCCAAATTTGGAGAGATTTACAGATTTTCCTGAAGGTTTTAAGAGAGGAAACTTCATTTGTTTGGACCTACTAACAGCATCGGTCTCAAAAGCTAAACAAATCTATCAAAGCAGGAACCTGACTGGGTGGCGTCTTGCTGTCCGATCCTCTGGCCTGTTTTGACATCTGGTGCACTCTTTCTCTTCTAGACATCGATGAGTGTGTTATGCGAACCCATAACTGTGGGACGGGCTTCCAGTGCCAGAACACAGATGGCTCATTCACTTGTAACCAGAAGCAACGCTGCCTCACAGGCTTTACACAGGACTCACATGGCAACTGCATCGGTAAGACAGGGAAGAGCCGGCTTTAGAGTCGCTCAGTGCCCCCTAGTGGACAGATGCATGAAGAATACCAAAATCTGCAAATGACAGTTTAAGCACAGACACCTAGAATTGTTTTATAAGAAAATTGCTTTTTTGTTTCATTTGCCTTTACATTTATTACTTTCATGCTCTTTCTCACATTTTTTTAGACGTCGATGAATGCAGCAGTGTGACAGAACCATGTACGACCGGATTTAACTGCATAAATACTGTGGGCTCTTACACCTGTCAGCGCAAGATTATCATGTGCAGTCGGGGTTACCATTCCAGCCCTGATGGAGTGCGATGTGTTGGTGAGGACGCACATAAATATACACACCTATATCGTAACACGCTACCATACCCTAAACCCTACAACTTCCTACACTTAAAGGAGAACTCCACTTCCAGAACAACAATTCACAAATAATCTACTCACCCCCTTGTCATCCCAGATGTTCATGTCTTTCTGTCTTCAGTCGTGAAGAAATTATGGTTTTTGAGGAAAGCATTTCAGGATTTTTCTCCATATAATGGACTTCATTGGTGCCCTGATTTTGAACTTCTAAAATGTAGTTTAAATGCAGCTTTAAAGGGCTCTAAACGATCCCAGCCGAGGAAGAAGGGTCTTATCTAGCGAAACGATCGGCCCTTTTTTTCGGAAAATAAAAATTTGTATACTTTTTAAGCACAAAAGCTTGTGTAGCACAGGCTCGCAGAACGTAGGCGGAACTACAGACCCAGTGTTTACAAAGTGAACACGCAAAGACTGAGAAAGTGCAAATTAGTCAAACGCTGTTTACAAACAAAAAGGTACAACGACGTCGGACGATTCTGAAGTTGTAGGAGAAAATAAGATGGAGTTTTTCGCCATTCTCTACCTTTTTGAGCCTGAGTACACAGGCGATGAACTTAGACGTGATTCGTAGTAGTGATGGGAAGTTCGGATCATTTTACTGACTCTGACCTTTAAATCTCACTCAGCAAAATGAACGAATCTTTTTTCGAGTCATTTCGTTCATTTTAGCAAAATATAATTAAAATGTTGCGTGTTACTTCCCTAACACATCTACTTCTTACGCAAACTTTGATCACACTACAAACAAGACATAACTATAATGCTATAAGAAACAGAACAGATTAATTCATTGTTTACCTTTAGTCTTTAGTCTATGATTAGCTCACCTCACCTCTTATCTGACAAGTTTTTGGGTTTGAGTCGTTCGTTCATCATGTGACAGCCCCATATGATGAACGAACGACTCGAAAAACCCGAAGACTCGAAACAGGTGAACTAATTCCAGTACAGAACCTAATAGGATGTTGCGCATGCGCGACTGAACGAATCCCTCCCTGAGATGACTCGTTCTTCCCGAGTCACATTAAAGATTCGTTCAAAATGAACGAAACGTTCAAGAACGACCCATCACTAATTCGTAGCATCATGGGCGCGCATCCTAGAGCCTGTTCTACTCGAGCTTTTGTGCTTAAAAAGAATAAAAAAAAATTTTTTTCGAAAAAAATGACAGATCATTTCGCTAGATAAGACCCTTCTTCCTTAGCTGGGATCGTTTAGAGCCCTTTGAATCTGCATTTAAACTACATTTTGGAAGTTCAAAATCGGGGCATCAACAAAGTCCATCATATGGAGAAAAATCCTGAAATGCTTTACGACAGAAAGACAGGAACATCTTAGATGACAAAGGGGTGAGTAAATTATTTGTAAATTGTTGCTCTGGAAGTGGAGTTCCCCTTTAACCCTTTCAGACACCTTTTTAGTTTTTATTAACCATTATTATATTTGACCATGGACCACAAAGTTTTTTTTTTTTTGTTTGTTTTTTTTATTACATATAAGCTTAAAATAAGCTTTCCATTGATGTATGGTTTGTTAGAATAGGACAATATTTGGTAGAGATACAACTATTTATAAATCTGGAATCTGAGGGTGCAAAAAAAAAAATCTAAATATTGAGAAAGTCACCTTTAAAGTTGTCCAAATGAAGTTCTTAACAATGCATATTACTAATCAAAAATTAAGTTTTGATATATTTACAGTAGGAAAATTACAAAATATCATGCAACATGATTTTTACTTAATATCCTAATGATTTTTGGCATAAAAGAAAAATCTATGATTTTGACCCATACAATGTATTGTTGGCTATTGCTACAAATATACCCGCACACTTACGACTGGTTTTGTGGTCCAGGCCCATATATATATATATATATATATATATATATATATATATATAGATATATATATATATATATATATATATATATATATATATATAATATATATATATATATATATATATATATATATATATAGAAGTTCAAAAGTTTGGGGTTAGTCTGATTTTGTTTTTTAATTTATTTATTTATTTTTAAGAAACTAATACTGTTATTTAGCAAGGATTCATTAAATTGCTGTAAAGACCTTATAATCTTTCAAAAGATTTTTATTTTAAATAAATACTGTTATTTTGCATGTTATATTCATTTAAGAAGCCTGAATTCATGTATCATGCTTTCAACAAAAATTTAAGCAACACAACTGTTTTCAACATTAATAATAATAAGAAATGTTTATTGAGGAACAAATCAGCATATTAGAATGATTTCTGAAGGATCATGTGACACTGAAGACAGGAGTAGTGATGCTGAAAACGAGGCTTTCCGCTCTTAGGAATAAATTACATTTTAAAATATATTAGCGAGAAAACAGGGAATTTAAATTGTAATAATATTTCACAAAATTACAGTTTTTATTGAATTTTTGATTCAACAAATGCTGAACTTGAAAGACTTTTTGCAAAAACATTTTAAAACATCTTACCAACCCCAAACTTTTGAATGGTAGTATACAATATTTGATAAAAAATTATTTATAGATATATGCCTATTATACATATAGATCTTACATGTTTATTATTTTATTTTAATTTAATTTAAATTGTTTTATTTATCCTTTTTTTGTTTGTTAAAGATTCTACAAAGATTCTACCTAACATTTCTTCTGAAATTTATATTTTAGATGGATAGTTCACTCAAAAATGAAAATTCTGTTATTAATTACTCACCCTCATGTCGTTCCAAACCCGTAAGACCTTTGTTCATCTTCGGAACACAAATAAAGATATTTTTAATTAAACTACAGAGCCAACTACCACATTCAAGACCCAGAAATGTAGTAAAGACATCATTAAAATAGTCCATGTGACATTAGTGGTTCAACTGTAGTGTTATGAAGCTACGAAGAACACTTTTTAAGTGCAAAGAAAACAAAAATATCGACTTCATTCAACAATTTCTTCTCTTCCGTGTCAGTCTTTGATGCGTGGGTACACAATGTTGTATGAAGTCGTTATTTCTGTTTTCTTTGCACACAAAAAGTATTCTCGTAGCTTCTTAAATTTAAGGTTGAACCACTGATGTCACATGAACCTTTTTAACGATGTCCTTACTACCTTTCCGAGCCTTGAATGTGGTCGTAGCATTGCTGTCTATGGAGATTCAACTCGGATTTCATCAAAAATATTTTAATTTGTGTTCTGAAGATGAATGAAGGTCTTACGGGTTTGGAACAACATGAGGGTGAGCAAACTGTCCCTTTAAAGCGAAGCTTGACTAAAGCCAGTTCCACTTGTTTAAACAACATACCTAGGAAATACTGTGGCAATACCATGGTAAATTATTACCTCAATGGTATGAGGTAATAATACCATGATACTGAATGATAACTTCATTCATGTACCAAAGAACCTCATAAATACTAAGCTAAAAAATGATGTACAGTACAATTATGAAAAACCACTCTAGTAGCATGCTACTTTTCGTTACCGTTTCCATTAGCATAGGCTAACTGGACTTGTGAACTCTGAAAGAACTAGTAAGACTTTTGAACATGTGCAGATGTAGATGAATGTCAGGCGGGCACCCACCGCTGTGGAGAGGGCCAAATCTGTCACAACCTGCCCGGCAGCTACCGCTGTGACTGCCAAACCGGCTACCAGTACGACGCCATTCGCCAGCTCTGTGTGGGTGCGTATCAATACACACAATGACACAAACAACAAATACACAGCCAAAACGCATCTATAGTCAGAATAGCAAGTTCACACAGTAGGCCTCGTAAACAAAACTTCACTTCAAAACGACCTTAAAAAATAGTATGCAATAGAAGTTTTTCAACATTAGCATTAGCATCTGTGACACAGGAAAACTTTCGACCTTAATCTCATTCAAGTTTTACCCATTTTTTGAAGCTCCAGCTGCAAAATAAAGCACTTTAAGGTTTAAAAAAAGTTTGGATACCGTGACTGAATTGCCAAAAGGACGTCGTCTTCTCTGTGGTTAGCCAGACTAACAGTGTGCATATAGATGAAGCTGACAGCAGCTCATGCTCCACAGAGCATGCAGATTATCCTAATCTCTCATCTCTTCTGCTCCTACAGCATATTCAAAGAAGACAGCAGGGTAGGGAGATAGAGATGCTCCCCAGACTAAAGTATGTTTGTAAGCTAATGCAGTTCTCTACATCTTTTCCGTTGGCAGATGTAAATGAGTGTTGGCGGTACCCGGGCCGCCTGTGCGCCCAGACCTGTGATAACACGCCGGGCTCCTACCAGTGCTCCTGTACCACTGGCTTCTCCCTGGCCTTTGATGGCAAGAACTGTGAAGGTACATCCATTTGCACTAGCAGAATTGAACACGGATCACTCTGGCTGTAAAAATGTGTTGTGCTCTGACAGTATGAATGTTCTCTCTTTCCAATTAAAGCGAGACACAAATAGAGTGCAAAACAAAAATAGACGAGTGAGCTGTCAGCCGAAGAGTTTTCTAGGGGGCTGAAGCACATTTTTTTACTAGTTCCATCACGGACAGATTCATTTATTTATTCAGAGTTTGTTTCAAGGACTTGGCAGGTGACATAGCCTGAGGAACTTTTCATGAGGTGACTTTTAGTTCGGTTTCAGAGGGACAACAGTGTTAAAGTAAAAATACACTCCATGTGTCATTTTGCAGAATTAGTAGTTAAATATGACAATTTCCATGAACATGACAGCTTAAGTGAAAAATTAAAACTGAATTGAACATGAAAACTTGATGGTTATTCAGCATAGTCTAAGAATAATCTGAAAAAAGCATCTTCAATTGAGGAAGAACATGCTTAGTGTGTCAGTGTAATAGAAATAGTGTAGAATTATAAATATTCACTTTTTTATTTTATTTTATTTTACAGCCTTTTCCACAGGTTTTAGTTGACATATTTTCATTGTGGTCTCAGACTTTTGGACCCCACTGTATATTTGCAGTAATATGACACACGGCCAATGTGGACAACACTATAATTTATGCAGATTTGTTCAAACAAATGGTTTTTAATCCAAAAACTTGATGTTTTCTATGTTCTCTCATAGATGTTAATGAATGTGACAACAATCCGTGCAGTCAGGAGTGTGCAAACATTTACGGCTCTTACCAGTGTTATTGCCGAATGGGCTACTACCTGAAAGAGGACGGGCACACGTGTGAAGGTTGAGTGTTTTTAGTGTCCTTAAAATGGAAAATTGATTAAAATTAGTCTTCATCATTCCATTCATACCCATTAAGGATTAAAACACAAGGACACTTTCACATTATACTCTATGTTGATTAAAGAGATGATGGAGATCCTCTGATGGGGATATAAGATCGATAATGTCTTGAATATTTTAATAACGATGGATTGTTTTTTCAGCACAGTGTAGCAAATAATGTATTGTTGGCACATTTTCTGAAATATATAGTATATTTTTTGGTAAATTGACAAATCCATCTCAGTGGCTTGTTGTGTTATAAATGGCTAGTGTTCTGAGTGATAAAGATGAAATGCTCTCATTTGTTTTCTAGATATCGACGAGTGCTCACAGAGCATTGGAAACCTCTGTGCATTCCAGTGTGTGAATGTCCCCGGTAGCTATAACTGTGCCTGTCCTCCCCATGGCTACTCTATGTCATCTAATGGACGTACCTGCCAAGGTAACACTAAAGTGATGTATTACTTTATCATATTACATATGTCTTTGCTACAACTTCTGTAGAAATAAAAGCACATAGCATAAGACTAAGGGCCAGATTTACATATCTTTTGGCATTAAAATACTACAGTAAGGATTTACTAAAGATGTGCAGTGAAGAATTAGCGCTGAAAAGGCATGGACACAGTTATTTTTGTGCCTGACCTTATGGAATATACATTTGTAGGAGTTTCCCTTTCAGACGCAAATTTGTGGGAGGAGAGTATTAAAATGAATCATGCAACGTGATTTACTAACATTTGCGCACGTCACATTACTGGTATTTGTGCAATTATTTAACGTCCAAAAAAGCATGTCTTATAGCAGGTGGTAATTTGCGCTGCTCTTGGTAGATTGTGCTGGTCATTATGGAAATGATCTGGCTGCATATGTGTGAGCATTGTCAGTAAATCACACACAGAATTTTTCCCTCCCATCGGCACTTTTATAGAATTGCGCTCTGATATTAATTTGCCTTGTTTAGTAAATCTGGCCCTAAATGTTCAGGATTTATAACTTTTAAAGGGATAGTCCACCAAAATGAAAATTCTATCATATTCTCACTCTCATATCATTACAAACCTGATTGCAGTTTCTTCTTTTTAAAAGAACAGAGGAAAATATTCTGAAGAATGTTGATAACCAAACAGTTTGGCTCCCATTGACTTTCACTGTATTTTTGTCCATACAGTGGAAGTCAATGGGAATCAAACCAGTTAAGTTAGCAGCATTCTACAAAACATGACATTAGGACAAGTTAATGATGACAGAACTTTTATTTTTGGGTGGTCTATCACTTTAGGAGTTCTTGTTATGTTGTTTTACGTTGTATTATTTTATTTTTCGCAGTGCATTATTTGGTGCAATGGACCCAAGTTCGAATCCTCCTTTTGTCAAATTTGTTCTTCTTCCTTTTCACATCACATATCAGATCAGAAAGGCAATTATTTTCAATGAAATGAAGAAAACAAATCAAAAAGCGTAAAATAATGTACCTCATGGGTGTTTATAGTTGAGGGTTAGGGGTAATGATAATTTACACTCAACATGTTATTATTGCATACTGGTTTATTATGTACTACAATGCTGAGGTGCAAATATCTGCCACTTGCACTAAGCAGTATAAATAGCATCTAACTAATATTATTGCAAAGAAAATACTGTTATTTTTACATAAGTGTAAATAGAATCCAGAGGTTGCGTTAGACTTTAACATTCTCCGTCATTTTGACGGACAGAGTCATAAAAATTCTGTCATAATCTATTATTACCCATCATTTCAATTTTCATATTTGAATCATAATAACACATTAGTTGCTTTTATTTTTGTTCACATTTTCATTTTTAATTATAAACCTACAGGACGATATAGGCTTATGCATTTATTTTGAAGAGAACAAATGAACTTTTCATGTTCGACACAACACACCGCATTGACATCAATTTTAATATATTCTCATTTTTAAGAACCAATATTGATTCGTAAATCCCAATCGATCTTTTTTTTTCAGTTGATGAATGAACAGTAAATAGTGCGCCTCCCATCCAATAAATCGCAGTATGCTAAGCTTTGTGTTACTTTTGATATGAAACAAAGTCTCAGATTTCAAATTCTGTCCATTTCATTAGGAAATTTAAGCAATAAATACCGTTTTGGCGCTCTTTAATGTGGTGTGATATATCGTTGTAGCTTCTACTTGCCTGTGCATAATCAAATGCATAGCAAAAGATTCGTGACAGTTTCATTTTTGTTCTGGATCCCCTGCTCTGCTGCCACACTGGAGCGCACTCGCCACCAACTGGACAGGGGTGGGAATTACAGTTACAAATTACAATAGATCACCCTCAGTGTAATCTGTCAAAGTGACAGACAAGCTTCAAATTTTGTCAATGACGGACAATTTTCAGATAACGCGACCTCTGATAGAATCTATCGCTATTTGCATTTAGTGTAAATAGCATCTATCACTATGCTGTCATTTTATATTTTTAGCAGTGACTAATCAAAAACCTACCCGATCTCATGACGAAAACGTACCTGTGGGAACTTTTTTGCGAGACGTGAAATACGTAACAATAAGTGCATATCAATGCAGTTTCCAACAGAAATGAACACTAGCTTGTTCGGTAGCTCAGCCAGCATGTAATTGGAATTTGGATGCAGAATCCTTGGGTACGAATCACGTAAAAAACATGATTGACGATGAAAGAGCTGAAAGATGAGAGATCGAAAAACAAGCTAAAACGGCATGCTTGCGATTACATTTTTACATCAAATGTGCTTTTGTTCATGCTATCGGTTAGGTTTAGGTGTAATGCCAGATGGTTCGTTATTTTAAAACATCACAAAGCATTAGAGTTATATGCCACTCAACGGACATTTCAAGTCAGAACTGAGGTGACGTGTACAAAACCAACGTCACATAAAACATACCATATGTACGTTCATCTGTTCCAGAGGAAAAAACCAAACACTCTTTTAGCGCCACTCAGTGGACATTTCACATTGAATATGTCACGCAACGTACCTATTTCTCGTCTTGTGAAAAAGTTCTAAATAGACAAACTCAAAAGTCAACATAAACAAAATAATGGCTCATCCACATTGTAATGTAATGTCATATATTATAATAAAAAAAAATTCCCATTAATGTCCTTGGTCTCCATTCACAAAAAGCAGATTAGACATTCTACTAAATATCTTCTCTGTGTTTTACACAAGAAATGCATATGGATTTGGAACGACACAAGATTGAACAGAATTTTTGGATGAACAGTTCCTTTAAACTCTGGTTCATATTCTCGCCAACACCTTTCTAAAGCCAAATGCTACAAACTCAATTCCGAGCCTTAATTTCTCTAATTGGCACATTGTGTTGCGAGGAGCTAACCTCAGGTTCAACACAGCGCTGCTCGGTGTCCTCCATCGCTCTCCGAAAGATCACGAAATTGACGAAACTCCCTCAGGCTCTCAAGATAGGAAAGTCGATGAGAGGTGAAGAAGAGCCTGTACATGCTCCCGGAGGTTAGCGCTAGCCTGCACCAAACGAATTAGTCTGCGGATTGGAGGCGGCGAGCTGTAACGAGGACTTTGCTTTTGTAAAATGAGATGCATAATTAATTACTTCTGGAGGGGCCAAAATTGACTCCTTCCAGAATGAAGCCTGGCGGTTAGTCACCACAGACATCAGTCGCCCCTGACAACACTGCTAGCATTGATTGGGGCTGGGTAAAATTTAACATGCGCTGCCATTTAGATATTTATTTATGTAATAAAGCCTTAGAAAAGTCTAATAGTTTACTTTTGATTCACTATTGAATTTCCATTTACTCTTTTTTATCTTAGAAGTGGGAGCTAAAAAGAATGCTTAGGAGAGGAGTAATGACATAAAAGTTTTAAGGAGTCTCAGAAGCCAGTTTTTGATCGAATGGTTGTATAACATCTGTTTAGCCGTTGTCTTCTCTTTCTTTCTCAGATATTGATGAATGTGCCACTGGATCGCACAATTGCTCAGCTTCCCAGACCTGCTTCAACATCCAAGGAGGCTTCCGTTGCTTGTCATTTGCATGTCCAGACAACTACAGGAGAGTGTCGGACACGTAAGTATGGCCTGCTGGTTTTCTTCCCAATCACATTTATCATGCAGAACACATGTGGCCTCCAACAGTGAACCTGCCAGCGTGGCTGGACCAGCCCTGTCCAACTTACCATAGTAATCAGAAGTCTCAAAACACTTAAAGGCCTAGCTCACCCAAAAAATTAAAATTCTTTCAACATTTAAGGCCTGTTTACACCAAGAACAATAACTAAAGATAAATATAACAATAACTGTATTTAACGTTCTGTTTATTATAGGTACGCACTGTAGTTATGTCAGCTGCCACTTTGAATGCTCAAGCTCTTTAACGGAGAACTCCACTTCCAGAACAACAATTTACAGATAATATACTCACCCCCTTGTCATCCAAGATGTTCATGTCTTTCTTTCTTAAGTTGTAAAGAAATTATGTTTTTTAATGAAAACATTTCAGCATTTTTCTCCATATAATGGACTTCTATGGTGCCCCAAATTTGAACTTCAAAAATGCAGTTTAAATGTGTTTTCAAACGATCCCAAATGCGATTGTAAATGATCCCAGCCAAGGAAGAAGGGTCTTATCTAGCGAAACGTTTGGTTATTTTTATAAAAATAATACAATTTATATACTTTTTAATGTCAAACGCTCGTCTTGTCTTGCTCTCCCTGAACTCTGTGTATTCTGGCTTAATACAGTTAGGGTATGTTGAAAAACTCTGATAGTATTTTCAGAATCGTCCTATATCGCTGTTTTACCCTTTTTGTTAAGGGTGTTTGATCTTCTTTGCATGTTCACTTTGCAAAGACTGGGTCGGAACTTCTGCAGTGATGTAGGATGATTTTGAAATGATTTTTGAAGTTGAGGGAGAAAATACGGTCTGAGTTTTTCGACATACTCTAACTGTCTTGAGTCAGAATACACAGAGTTCAGAGAGAGCAAGACAAGACGAGCGTTTGAGATGAAAAAGTATTTAAATTGTTTTTTTTAATGAAAATTACCAATTTTTTCGCTAGATAAGACCCTTCTTCCTGAGCTGGGATTGTTTACAACCGCATTTGGGATCGTTTGAAGCCACATTTAAACTGCATGTTGGAAGTTCAAAATCGGGGCACCATATCAGTCCATTATATGGAGAAAAATCCTGAAATGTTTTCCTCAAAAAGCACAATTTCTTTACGACTGAAGAAAGACAGACATGAACATCTTGGATTACAAGGGGGTGAGTACATTATCTGTAAATCATTCATCAGCTGGAAGAAAATCGTTGTGAAAGTCATTCTACATTCAGAATGATTTCATTAACACTATATCATTAACATTATCGTTACAGTTATTTCCCTGGTGTTTTGTGTTCCCGTTGTTACCTTGTTAGCCTTGTGTATTTACCCTTTATGTTTGCACTGTTTTAGGTCAGTCATTCCATTACAATGGGTAGTTAAATATGACAGGAGAAACTCAAGTGCTAAATACACATAAGGGCTAACAAGGTAATTGTGGGAACATGAAACACCTGTGAAATCAGTCAAGGTTAAAAACTACAAACTACAACTATGGCACATGTAGGGATGATATTTTTACATACTGGTAGATATTTGTCAACCGGTAGAGATTTTCGACTATCTTCTATATCATGGTTACATGCTCACATGACATTGCTGTGCTAAAACATTGCAGTTTAAAAGCAAGTGATTTTAAGCCACTGAAATGCAAAGCGAAAGAGAACTTATTTCGCTATATGCGCATGCTGTCCGTGAAGATGATGCTCATAGAGCGTGGGAGTATTAACCCAAATTCTTTTTGCTGCTTTATACACCTTGAACAGTTATACACAGTTATATACACACATGTATGTGTCAAAATGTCTGTCTTTGTAAGTATCCTTGTAAACACAGTAATTTAGGTCAGAGAAAGAAAACACAAGTGTAACAGTATATTGGATCCGGGCAGCTCTTAAAGTGACAGCAGTCTAAATATTCCTGCTGTCTGTCATTCATATTAAAAGAGAAAAAGAGAAAAAATCTCTCACTGCTCTTTTTTTGTCCTATTGCTTGTAATTAGTTTCTTATTCTTATTTAATCGCTGATGAGCTTGAGTTTTTTTTGTTTTTTTATTTAGGCTAGTATTCGTTTTTTGTGATATACACAGGTGACAAGAATTTTGAAATTTCTATGGTATCAAAAATCTAGAAATCATAAACGCCTTATTTAAAGGAAAAATAACTATATTGTGATATATCATTACCATGAAATAAAATTACTCAAATCATGACATAAGATTTTGGTGATACCGCCCACCCCATGCCACATGAGACAGGAAGGAGACATATACACTGCAGCTAAATTTGGTTGTCAGTTCACCTTTTTCTTCTTAATCGCGTTCTGTACACACATTGGCCACGTACACACTGAAATTTTCAGGAGTGACAACTGCATTTAAATCCTAAATTTAAGTCCTGTGAATTATCGTTCCATGTGTGTACAGAACAGCAGTCACTCCTGCATTTGTAACCATAGCAACATTTCAGCATCTTGCAGGAGTGAATAAGAATTTAGCCATTTGGTATCTGCCATTTTTTGGCTAAAGACTCTTTTTGTCCATCGATTTTAACTAAACTACGGCTGATAGACGTGCTGTTTTGTTTACGCTTGGGAGGCTGCTTTAGAGAGTGCTGTCTTGCAGTGTTGCCATGTCCTCATATTTACATGCACTTTTAGGGATGTTGTTTGGTCTTAGCTCACAAAGTTAAGCACTTTATGGGGTTAATATAGTAGTCTGTTGAGGATATGAGATATGTTTTTTTTTTTTTTTTTGGTGTTATAAAACATAAAGCATTTGGGTGTTTTAGGGTTTTTTGTGCTTGTCCTTGCTTGTTGTTGTTTGTTCTATGAACATCTGGCAACGCTGACGCTTCACCACAGGGCTTGTGAGCGCACCTAGCCCCGTGTCAAAATGTGCTAAGGTAAAGACTTCTTTCACTGTTATTTTCTTGCATCTCACATACAGATGGAGACACAGTTCTGTACACACTGTGTAGAATTTCTGTAAATGTAAATGTTGTCACTTCCTGTATTTTTCGGTAGTTAATGCGGCTGTCGAATGCAGTTGTCACTGCCGTATTTTAGTGAATGATGTGTGTACAGAACGTGATTAAGGAGTAAAAGGTGAACTGTGTACAGTACGTGGCCATTATTTATTAAAATACAGGGGTGACAACTGCATTTACAGAAATTCTACAGAGTGTTTACCTAACCAAAGTAAACATCTAGTTGTTAATGACATTTAAACACGCATCAGAAATGTGTCTTAATCTGCATCTGAGATGCAACACTTGAAAGAAGTCTTAACCTTAGCACATTTTGACACGGGGCTAGTTGCGCTAACGAGCCCTGCAGTAAAGTTTCAGTGTTGCTAGATCTTTATAGAAAAAAAACACAAACAAGGACAAGCACCAAAAGCACTAAAACGGCCAAATCCTTTGTTTAATAAACACCAAAAAAATCATATGTCTCATATCCCCAACAGACCACTTTATTAACTCCATAAAATGCTTAGCTTTATGAGCTAAGACCAAACAACATGCCTAAAAACGCTTGTAAATATGAGGACATGGCAACACTGCAAGACAGCACTCTCTATAGCAGCCTCCCAAACATGAGCAAAACACAGCATTTTAGCAGCAGTAGTTTAGTTAAAATTGACGGACAAAAAGAGTCTTTAGCCAAAAAATGGCAGATACCAAACGGCTAAATTCTTATTCACTGCTGTTTCGTACACGCATGGAACGATAATTAACGTGACTCATTCCTGCATTTAAATGCGGTTGTCACTCCTGAAACTTGCAGTGTGTACGTGGCTGAAGTGAAAAAAAAATTCAAACAAACGAAGAACATGTAACACCTTGGTGTGAACAGGCACCATCATGTCATTCCAAACCCATAATATTTTTAGTATATTTTTCTGTCCCTCCACTAAAAGTTAAGGTAACCAAAACATAAAACCTTCAAAAAAAAAAAAAATCATAAAAACAACATAAAACCAATCCATATAAATTTAGTGGTTTACTCCCAGTCTTGTGAAGATATATGATCGCTTTATATAATGAACTGATTTAATTTAGACTTAAATTCACATATAAGTGCACATACATAGAGCACGTCACGTATGGTGAACATGGAAGCTTGTGTGTGTGTCAAGCACTAGAATAAACCTCACTGGTTCACGCACGTTTACATGTTTACCATATGTGATGTGCTCTATACAGTGATGGAGAAAGTTACTTTTAAAAGTAATGCATTACAATATTGAGTTACTTCTTTAAAAAAGTAACTAATTATGTTAGTTACTCTTTATGGAAAGTAATGCGTTACTTTTTAAATCTGGGCAGGGCTTGCTTGTTTGTTTTTAATATAAAAAGTTCTATTTTTGGCAAATGTAAAAGCCTTTTTACACCAAAAGCGTCAGGCTTTGAGAAAAGTAAATTCACGTCTGTACAGTAGACCGCAGAAGAAAAAAATGTCAACTCTTCAGCAATTAAAAAAAAAAGGAAAACAACTGTTAGATTATCTTGAGTAATTTTTGCTTATTAGTATGGTTGAATTGGATCATCGAAAGTCGGCAGCAAAGACATCGGTTAATAAAATGGGATTAAATGGGATTAACATATTTAATTAGGGTTGCGTCATATTCTGAGTTGAATTTCACTGTTTTTATTCATTTTGAGGAATACTGAATCTGTTTTTTGTGAGTGAGATGAATTAATGCATGTTCACATTTTATTCTAGAACTAACATCTTACTTCCAATTTCTCTCAACATGGGGACAGGAGAGCTTTTAATCAATAAATGGGGGGGAAAGTAACTGGTGTTACTTATTTGAAAAAAGTAACTCAGACTATATATAGACCCAACACTGGCTCTCTCTCTCTATATTTATATAAGAGCCTAAATTAAATCCATTCATCAGCGATATAAAGTGAACTTATCTTTTCATAAGACTTGAATTAAACCATTCGATTCATACGGATTTGTTTTAAGATGCCTTTATTACCTTTCTGGAGCTTCTAAGTGTTGGTTACCTTGACTTCCAATGGAGGAACAGAAACCTGTCAGGTTTCATTAAAATATCTTCATTTGTATTTCGTAAATTAACCCTAAGACTTACGGTTTGAAAAAACATTAAGGTGAGTAAAAGATAGCAGAATTTTGATTTTTGTGTGAATTGTCTTGATTTTATCAAGAAAATAAACTATTATTGGATAATGGTAAATCTGTAAATCATACAGAAGCACACTTACTGTACTGATTCTGTTCATCTGCACTGCTTAGAGCATAAATACATTCACTATAGCATCCCTGTGCCATCTGTATTGACGCTGGCTCCTTACAGAGCATGGTTTCTGCTAAGCAAAAGGAATAGAGGCAGATTGTCTTGATTAGGCAGTAGTTCAAACACACACGTCTGGCCAATGTCAGCATGGACTCTGATTGGTGGGAACTCCCACTGCTCACCATCAGCCCTCCTGAGATTCACAGCTATATCAGAGATTTAACAGCACCTTGGAGTCAGCAGGTCTAAAAACACCAACACTGACTATGACAGTATCACTGTATTGCTTTAATGTTACCTATGTACTGTACGTCGTGCTGTACGACATACTCAGTTAATCTGCGGAATCAAGTGGGGCTGTTTTAGGTTGGTGGTCCTTATTGATCCAAATCAAAAGAGCCACCCCTAAATGTCTGTATGGCTCCTAGGTAAAATCTGACCATTTAGAAAAGTAACAGCACATCTTCAGAGTTCCTAACCAAAACTCTGACATCTCCCATGCTTTTAGACGCTGCGAGCGAATAAGTTGCCCCAACTTCCAGCAATGCCAGACCATGCCGTTGCGCATCACGTACTACCAACTGAGCTTCCAGACAAACATCATCATCCCAGCTCAGATCTTCCGCATCGGACCCTCGCCCGCCTACTCGGGCGACAACATCATCATCAGCATCCCGCACGGAAACGAGGAAGGCTACTTCAGCACACGGAAGCTCAACAGCTTCACGGGCGCCGTATATCTGCACCGGCAGGTGCGGGAGCCGCGGGACTTCCTCATCGACGTGGAAATGAAGCTGCTGCGTCAAGGAACTTTCACAACTTTCCTGGCCCGCATCTACGTGTTCATCACAGCAAACTCTATGTGATATTACGCGCGTCTGACGACGCCTTTGATTGCGCATGGTGCTAAACTCTTCAAGCTTTTGCCTTGAAGTTGTTTGTCATCTGGCAGATCTTTAGGCTTCTGTTTGCCTAACGGATTTTGCTCAGAGAGACTTTGATGGGACTCTCCCACTGGGATCCAACCGCTTGTTTTGAGTAGAGTGAGAACAAACAGGATGGAGTACAGAGACTGACAGAAACATTTGGCTTTTAAAAGTCCTAGTTTTTCCTCTTCAAAGTATTGAAAGTACTCTACACCAGATGCTATTTATACTGTACCAATTTATCTTGATTGCCTGAAACTGCTTTTTATAGCACTTCATTACTTTTCTAACAACACTATGTTTCTCCTCGGGGGTTGGCAGAATAGCTGAGGTAGAGTTACACATTTGTAATAGCTGTCACAATTCCTCCATGGGCCATTCAAGTACTGTGGCATTTAAACGTCGAATAATTTCACAGCTCGTTCGAAACAACTGCCAACTGTATCCGTGATCATTCCCATGAGTACCTCAGTTCAGAGCACACCAGCCTGCCAAAGAGAACATCGTGTGGTCATGTCTGTAATCATTGCGTTAAACATAAAAGGTGTATGATTGTTATTATTATTTCTAATGTTTGTTTCAAAAGCGCACCCTTCGTAGCTCTTGGTGCTAATATACCGTTTTGGAAACGTCTGACACGCATACATGAAGAGTGTGTAAGCTCCAAAGCAGCACTGAGAATGTTTTCATTGTTACACGTCTTTTCGTATGTACTGGACCTGCTTTGATGTATTACTGTCTTGAAAATCCATCTCAGGGTAAAAGCATAAAATCATCTCGATATACTCTCACGCACAGCATATCTGAAATCATAACACAATTCTACTCACTACCGAGAAACTTATCAACATAAAAGCCTTTTACACTCATTAAATTCACAACCAAATGCATCAGTATAATAAAGCAGTACATATTATCTGCCTTAGTGGATTCAATCTTTCAATAAAGCAACATCAATCCTTTTATTAGTATCTTAGCGATTACTTGAGGTGTTTGTCACTTAATTTGTTTGGTCTGTTTGATTATTTTATTAAAAGTTAAATATCACCTCCTAGTGGTGGAAAGAGGAACTATAGCTTGTGGCCTGAGGCTCCTTTTGCTTTCAGCGTGTTGCATAAGCTATAAACCATCATTAAATTTCATGATCATTTAACTGCACTAGTAATGAAGCATTTTATTGTACTATTAAATGCATTTCAAGTCAACATGAAATCAAAATCGACCCTATTTTTGTTCTTAATCCATTTTCCTCCTGGTATTTTTGTGAATGATTTCTCAATGCGTGTTATTAAAAAGAAAAAATGCTTGTAATCTTTGATCAAAAAGCAATAACTTGCTCTTCCTCTGACAGGACTTTTCTTTGGGGGCTTTTGAGAATGCTAATTAGTTGCCTATGGAAGCTTTTTCTGCCACAGAATACAAAATGGATAAAGAGGTAAATTCTGTAAATCTCACAATTCTGACTTTTTTTCCTCACAATTTCTAGTAAAAAGGTAATTGCAACTTTCTCACAATTCTGACCTTTTTCTCACAGTTGTGAGTTTATATCTCAGACTTTTTTTTTCTCACAATTTTAAGTAAAAGGTAATTCCGACTTTTTTTCTCACAATTCTGCCTTTTTTCTTACAGTTATGACTTTATTTCGCAATTATGACTTTTTTCCCACAATTCTAACCTTTTTCTCAGAATTGTGTTTATATCTCACAATTGACTTTTTCTTGCAATTCTTGCAAAAAAAAAAAAGGTGTGTAACTTTCTCACAATTCACAATTCAAAACTTTTTTCCCCTCACAATTCTACATTTTTTACTCAGTTGTGAGTTTATTTCTCACAGTTATGACTTTTTCACAATTGTGAGTTTATAATCTCAGAATTCTCACTTTTTTATCACAATTCTCACTTTTTTCACCCAATTGTGAATTTATATCTCACAATTCTGACTTTTTTTCTCACAATTGTGAATTTATATGTCATAAGTCTGACTTTTTTTCTTGCAGTTCTGAATAAAAAGATAATTGCAACTTTTTAACTCACAATTAGGACTTTTTTCTCACAATTTTGAGTTTTCATAAGTCTGATTTTTTTTTTTAGCAATTCTCAGTTAAAGGGTAATTGTGACATCTCACAATTATGACTTTTTTCTCACAATTACATTTATATCACACAATTTTTAATTTTTTCCCATAATTCTGAGTAAAAAGGTAATTGTGACTTTTAACCTCGCAATTCTGATTTTTTTCTCACAATTGTGAGTTTAGATCTTACAATTCAGACGTTTCTTCTCAAAAAGGTGAGATATTTAAAAAATCTGAATTGAGAGATATAAACTCACAATTTTTTTTAAATGTCAAGTGTGAGATAAAAATTCACAATTACCTTTTTTTATTTTGTGGCTTTATTTTGTGGAGATACAAACTTAGAATTCTTAGAAAAAACATGGAATTGTCTAAATTATGAATTTATATCTCACAATTCTGTTACCATCTTGCAATCTTAAGAAAAAAGTCGGGATTGTGAGAAAAAAAAAAAACTTAATCTGGTGTTTAAACAAATAACTAAACAAATTTAGTCATTGTTTTAGCAAATTCTCATAAAATCCATTCTGGTAAAAGCCCCTTTGCACAAAAATTCAAAATTCTAATATCAATGGATAAAAACTGCCACCCTCCATATTTTCTCATGTCCTGTTTCACTCGTCATATTACAAATGTAAAATGAGTTGCAAACTCATTTCATGTTCAGGAAACTGCCTAAAGACCAAAAACAACTCTGTATTATGTGCTGGCATTTATATTGGAAAGGTGGGCTGTTTTTGGCTTTCGAAACAGCCTGGAGAGTCGAGGTGCTATGCTCTTTACTCCTCTCATTGTGCTTTCCATCGCAATTCTCATCAGACCTCAGCGCTATCACTTTCTGTCGCACCCTGGAGGCCGCTCAACCCTGCCTTTCATTGTGTAAGTATCGGAAAAGGGCGTGCATTGTTCAAAGCCGGCAGCATGGTCGTGTATGTAGTACATCCCTACAGATAACCTCTGGCTGCTATCGGCTAAGTGGGATGAATGATACGATTCGTCAGCTCAGCAGCATACCGTAAATCACACTTAAACTAGCCTGTTTAAAAAAACACCAGTCAGGAAGTACGCGTGTAGTAATTGCTGTCAAGAGCATATTTATACCTTGAACTCACTGACATGTCTTATTAAACGGAACGGCTTTAATAAAAGTGACTAAATATCAAAACAATTACAATAGGATTCATATATCACGTAATGTGGCCATAGATCACTTATGGAGCAGTTGCAACAAGTTCCATTTGATAGTGTCGCACGGGTGGCCCCTGTCCTCCCTGTCGACAGTCATGGCTCAAACACTTCCGCCCATTGAGATGCCATCCTACACACACTTAGGAGTGTGCTGCTTCTTACAGATTATCGTCTTCCCTCTTCATGCTTATCAGTGAGGCTAAATATACATTATTGTGTTTTTGGGAAGCAAGTGTTCAGCCCAAGGAGGGGAAGCCACTGAGAGACACATTGGCTATTCCCATGATAAAGATGCTCACAGGAAGTTATGAACCTTGTGATAATATTCACATAAAGTTTTTGATTCACTTACACTCTCACTTATTTCATTTTGGCCAATAAACAGGCTTTACACAGTGACCATATAGAATTTTTTTTTTTTTTTTTTAATGTCTGAATGCCATTGTAAACCAGTGTTATTTCTGTATATTTAGAACTGGATTTATTTTTATAGCTTTAATTTTAACTGTATTTTTATGTGCATTTTGTCATTTATATATATTATATAGTTATATATATTATATAGTTGCAACTTTTTTTTTTCTTTTTTTTTTTAGCTTTATTTCAATTCATTTTTTTTGGCTCAAATGCAGAGGTCTGAGGTTTGAACAAAATATCTTTTTTTATATATATAATTTATATATATTTCAAAACCCAGCAAATTTCTTTTAGTGATGTGTTTTGTAGGAAATAGTTCTGAATACAATTTATTGACCTTCATCTCGTTTCAGCATTTTTGAATAAATTGTTTGAGTGAATGAATCAATGATTCACTCAAGTCGATTTAATGACTCATTTATAAAGACGATAATCAATTTCTTTCACTAAATAAACCAGAGACTGAATTTGGAAGAGCATAATTCCATTATTTCTGCCTTATATGTGACCCTGGACCACAAAGGGTCAATTTTTAAAAAATTTAGATTTATAGGCCTGAAAGCTAAATAAATAAGCTTTCCATCAATATATGGTTTGTTAGAATAGGACAATATTTGGCTGAGATACTATTTGAATATCTGGAAAAAAAAAATAAGAAAATCACCTTTAAAATTGTCCAAATGAAGTTCTTAGCAATGCATATTACTAATAAAAAACTAAGTTTTTATATATTTATGGTAGGAAATTTACTAAATATCTTAACAGAACATGATCTTTACTTAATTTCCTAAAAGAAAAAGAAAATATCCATAAAAGAAAAATCGCTAAATTTTGACCCATACAATGTATTTTTGGCTGTTGCTACAAATATACCTGTGCTACTTCAAACTGGTTTTGTGGTCCAGGGTCACATATTTATATAACAGTAGTATACTAATACGCTATTCCGAATTCAGAATAAACTACACAGAATAAATCGACTCGTAACACTCATAAAGTCATTTGTCTCCACCTACTGGTAGCTATAATGATGCAAAAAGAGTCATAAATCCCCACCGCACCATTAAGGTAAACTGACAGTCTGTTCTTTGTCTTTTTTTATATTACATTTTGATACCGATCTAAAGCCAATAAAAAAGATTGACAGTCTGTCTGGAACGCATAACCACAGACAAGACAAATTATGCAAACAGTGAAAAGTCCTAGTGCTGCACAACATTATAAAAGTGAAACCTTTAGCCTACTTAAATGCTTTGCTTCTCTAAAATTGTAGAACTGTCAGCCCCAAGATTTGATATAATTAATTTTGATGGCCACTGAAAACGAACATACGTCAAACCTTCTTTTTTTAAAAAAAAAAGACTGTTATGTAAAATGCATAGCTGAGATCTGCAAGTGCTGTCGTGCTTGTGCCAAAAATGCAAGTTAATTACTGAAGTGGATCATTTACTGTGCTATTCCAATGCCCTTCAGCAGCATCTGCTTTGATTCTTTGATGCCAATCAACTGAAATTTACATCTTTAATCTGCGTGCCTTCAGCTTCACAATTTAGCTCTTTTCACCCTTGAAGCTTTATACTGTTCTTCATCCTTGCCTCCAATCAATGAAACTAGTAAACCATCTGAGCTCAGTCAATAAGAACCTAAAAAGGTAGTAATTAAATGAAATTGAATTGCACAAAGGCGGTTTCTGTGTAAGAGTGTGTAGGAAGCTGGTACTCACATCGGGCCACCCTTTAATCCAAAACGGGTATCTGAAGATAAAAGGCGGGATCATTACCTGTGCGTGGTGAGCTGGGTCAAATCGAAGGCTTTCATCAGTGCCTGGTCATTCCAGATTGATACTAATGTTGTACTTCAAACGCCTTGGAGTTCGACATCGGTTCCCCTCAGATGACCTTCCCATGCTCCTCAGGTCAGCATTAAAGCATGGTTCTTAATTGCTTTGGCTGTTGGCACTGACATCGACAGGCTGTCTGGCCGACTAACATTAGAACAACGGTGTCACTATCTGTTTATGTCCGCTTTCATCAATCAGACATGCAGAATGTTGGAATCCAGCAAACAAATATACAAACCCAACAAATATATATCTTTTTTTTTTTTTTTTGTGAAATGTTGTGACTTCTAAATGCCATATTAGCGAGAGCGTTTTTTGTTTGTTTTGTTTAATTTAGTTACTAAATTAAACAAACCTGCTACACACAGTAATTACCTTGCATTTTAATTTAACTAAATTTGTTTAATTTAGTTTTTGAGCGAATCAGATTCACTTAGGCTATAGAGGGTTTGGATTATTACGATTTGTGGAAGCTGCTAAATCGTATAGAGAATGACTTAGTAAGCAGGAAAGGGCGGAATATTTTGACAAACTAAAGATGGTAAAGATACATACGAGCAGTATTAATTAAGATATTGAATTAAGATATGAATTGTTTGAGTGAATGAATCAATGATTCACTCAAGTCGATTTAATGACTCATTTATAAAGACGATAATTAATTTATTTTACTAAATAAACCAGAGACTGAATTTGGAAGAGCATAATTCCATTATTTCTGCCTTATATGTGACCCTGGACCACAAAGCAAGTCATAAGGGTCAATTTTTTAAAAATTGAGATTTATAGGCCTGAAAGCTAAATAAATAAGCTTTCCATCAATATATGGTTTGTTAGGATAGGACAATATTTGGCCGAGATACTATTTGAATATCTGGAAAAAATAAATAAATAAGAAAATCGCCTTTAAAGTTGTCCAAATGAAGTTCTTAGCAATGCATATTACTAATAAAAACTAAGTTTTGATCTATTTATGGTAGGAAATTTACTAAATATCTTCACAGAACATGATCTTTACTTAATTTCCTAAAAGAAAAAGAAAATATCCATAAAAGAAAAATCGCTAAATTTTGACCCATACAATGTATTTTTGGCTGTTGCTATAAATGCACCTATGCTACTTAAAACTGGTTTTGTGGTCCAGGGTCACATATTTATATAACAGTAGTATACTACTACGCTATTCCGAATTCAGAATTTTGAGCGAATCAGTTTCACTTAGGCTATAGAGAGTTTGGACTATTAAGATTTGTGGAAATCTATTACGATTTTTAAATCAGTGCAACTGGTCATCCTTTTGCTGTTTGTGGGTTTTACAAATATTTAAATTATAAATACAGTGCGCACATACCCAAACAAAAATTTACAGATAATTTACTCACACCCTTGTCATCCAAGATGTTCGTGTCTTTCTTTCTTCAGTCAATAAGAAATTATGTTTCTTGAGGAAAACATTCCAGAATTTTTCTCCATATAATGGACTTCAATGGTGCCCCCAAATTTGAACTTCCAAAATGCAGTTTAAATTCAGCTTCATATGGCTCTAAACAATCCCAGCTGAGGAAGAAGTGTCTTATCTAGCGAAATGATCAGTCATTTTCGAAACAAATTGACAATTTATATACTTTTTAACCTCAAATGCTCCTCTTGTCTCCTCTCTGCGATGCGCATGTGTAGTCTGTGTAATCTGTGTCAATACAGTTGGGGTATGTCGAAAAACTCCCATTTAGTTTCCTTCTTCAACGTCAAAATCTACATTGCTGTTTTACCATTTTTGTAAAGGGCGTTTGATCTTCTTTGCATGTTAACTTTGTAAAAACTGGGCAGGTACTTCTGCTAAATTATCTGTACATTTTTGTTTTGGAAGTGAACTACTCCTTTAACACTGTTGCCGCAGGTTGTTTTTCATGTCCGCGGGTTGAAGCGACCCAATAATGTGATATTTAGCCCCTGGAATGCGAATTGTACCAGGGCAACCCCGCCGAAAAATAAACTTTATAACCTGTAAATTGATCAAAACATAATGCGATTATTAATTTACTTCCTCAGATACGGCCATTTTAATGATGGAAAAGCACATACCTCCATTATTCGCTGGCAAAAAAAAACCTTGTTGACTCTTTTACTTAGACTTTTTACTTAGCAAAACTGCCGCGGCAGTAAAAAAAAAAAAAGTTGGGAAACATGGTCTGTGAAGCTCCGCTTGTTTTTTCCGGGACCGACCGAAAATGGTGTGTATTACCATATTTAAATATAGCCTATTATCTTAATTATGAACGCACTGGTTTGTATCACAAGCTGGTTATTTCCCTACAGCAGCTAATGAACCAGAGGCAAGGTTGCAAGGTTTTCACAACAAAACCCACCCAATTGCTACTCAAATCTAGCCCAAAACTAGTCCAGTCGCATTTTGGAGGGGGTCCCTACGGTCAAAAGAAGCATTCCGATGGTAAAATAGTCATTTTTTGGAGGGGTTCTCCTGGTAAAATTTGCATTCCAGTGGCTAAATATGACGTTATTGAGGTAAATTTAACTCTCTGTGTTAAATTCAAGATGTTAGAGTAGCCACAGACTTGGCAACACTGACCGGATATCTCACACATTCACAGAAAACATTACTTGTTACACGTTGAAAAACAAGGTGGATCAGCTAAATTGCGGAATATCATGCTGACAGTACACTTCTTATTCGTTGTAGGGCTAAGTAAGAAATAGAAAGAATAAAAAGTTTAATGAATGTTTAGATACATTCACTAATACTCCTGCTTCGTTTCTGAATGAATAAGGATTATGAACGAATCGTTTGAGTAAATGGTTCATTCACTCATATAACTTTAGTCACTTGTCGCCATCTGCTTGCATGATATAGAATCACTCAAAATTCCCCACCAATAACTTCCTTTCCCTCTGTTATAATACACTTTGTCACTCAAAATATAAACTTAAAAAAAAAAAAAAAAAAAAAAAAAGACTGACAGTCTATCTTGAATGTACAAACACAGACAAGTTTAAATAATGTATTTAATATTTCACTGGTTGTCTAATGTAGAAATTGTTATAAGCAGTCTAGATGGTTATCAGTAGGTGACTTTGATAACTCAAATGGTCAGCACCTTAGGGGCTGGTGCATGTTAATGCTCATTCTGCTCAGAAAAGCTTCCGGGGGAAACTTGGCCAGAAAATACACATACATTTAAACTCTTCTAACTCTTTATATGTACAGTTTCTGTACATTTCAGTGTTCTATAGACAGCCATAATTAAATGATTTAAACATTTTTCTTTGTTTTGAAAGAAAAAAATTAAAAATGGTAAGATGTCCTACACTTATCTTGGTTGTTGATTTTTCTATATCCACTGTGACAGAATTATAATAATGCTCAGATTGAGAGACGGATTTGCGGAAGGCCAGTATGTTCATTTAATTACTATCCTGTGGCTGGTGAAGGAATGTTCACTTGCACAACACACTTGCGTAACCTGTTTTAGTGTCAGCCCATCAAATACTATATGCTCACATTTTCCATTCCAGCATGAGCGAAAACACAGTGCCTGTATGAAAACACCAGCGAGCACAGAGTTCAAACCTTTGACCTACTGTAGAGTGTCAATATCTTCTAGGATCAAAAATTGTAATAAAAACACAGATATAGTGTCTGCTCTTGGTAGTCAATCTGGCTGTTTTGTCTATCTAGTGAGCTTTGTTATATGGGTTTCAGTCTTTAGCATAACACCACCAGTAAACCCTATGCGTGAGAATAATCCATTTGTTTGTTGTTATGTTTTAATTAAACAGGGATAATCTGTTAAGGATAATCTTCCTCACAAAGCATTCATTTGTCTCACAATATATCTTTCAAGCATAGCTTTTTGTTTTGCAATAATTCATAATAATTCATCTGAAATACAGCTACAGTTAAGTCTTGTTGTGTTAGATACAAACAGTAAGTCATTGCTCCCATTTGATTTTTATCTCTTTGTAATAGGTATAATTACACCGATTTCAGTAGTGAAATATTATTCTTGGAGAAGGCCACAGTGGAGAGAAAAAAATCCCCTAATTTACACATGCCTGTTCTTTTTTTTTTTTTCTTCTTCTTTCATTTTTTCTGTTTATAGATACAGGATGGTATTCTGACTGGAAACCTAGAAACCTATTCCACAATGAAAACAGTTTATCTGTTATCTAAAACATTTGCAGTGTGCCATATTAAATAAAAGACTCACTCAAGACACTACATGTAGAGCATCCTAAAGATGAAATCAGAGAACTGAAGAGTAGATTGTACATTTATACGCATTTTATACTTAGATGTAAGAGAAGGCTGAGCAAAAAAGTTAAATAATTTATTATTATTTTTATTATTATTATTATTTTTTTTATAAATTAGTTTTATGGGTTTTTTTTTTAACAACATACATAATATTGATTGTAATATATATTATTATTTGCATATTTCATTATAAAAAAAAAAAAACATGGTTGCTAATTAAGCCAAATTAAAGTTGTAATTTAATAGAGGCTAGTTAGTTAGGGACAAAATGTTGGATTGCACTCATACATTTTAATTCTCCATAATTAAGAAAGAAAATAAGAAAATATTTGTTACAATACAATAATTTAAGGTACAGAGTTAAATAAACAAAAAACAAAAAACAAAAAAAGATTGTTTACATATCTAATTGTCTTTCTTGTCATGCTCTAATAGAACTATGTGGGACACAGCTAAATATTACATTTTTGGCAATTAAAATTAGTTTGATATTACTTGTGTAGACCAAAAGTGTACAGTATTGCACAAACTGTGGTTAGGTGTGAATGACAGTAATGACACATGTTGTGTGGTC
The DNA here is from genome assembly GCA_036247105.1 of Cirrhinus mrigala. Taxonomy (NCBI): domain Eukaryota; kingdom Metazoa; phylum Chordata; class Actinopteri; order Cypriniformes; family Cyprinidae; genus Cirrhinus; species Cirrhinus mrigala. The sequence goes on along the minus strand of CM070017.1, from coordinate 12,737,302 downwards.
TACAGGAGAGCGAAGGGCGATTTGAGAGGAATTTGCTCATGAGGAAACACATCAATAAATTGAGCTCCTTCATTTGAGTCGCTGTATGTGTGTGTTAAATTGTCATCTTCTCAGGTGCAGTTCTGGAATCAAATCTCAGGCGATTAATTTACCTAGTGAGGAAGTGCAACCGTTCTGAGATTATTTGTAAACTGGAGCAGGATTGAGGCATGAGCAGTGTGAAATTGTTATCGTAATGCCTATACGGGCTGATTTTCCTTATCTATTCTATCCAGCTGGCGTGTAGGTGTCATGAGTAACACACATTTATGCATCAAAGATATTTTGCAACCCGTCCCTTCACTCTCTTCACCTGTCAAAATAAAGCGAGAAAGATGTTTACAGAAATCCATCCAAGACAGGTGACACACAGTACAGAACACTTCACATCAGGAATAAAAACTGACAAGAATGATAGCATAAATCATTTCAAAAAATTATTTTAAGGCAGGTCCAGTTTAAGGCACAATGTAAATTTTGTTTTTTTATTAAAATATCCAAAAAACACTAGAACAGTGTTATATATTTTGCTGACTCATGTATTTACATTATCCCAAATGTTTTAAAAAATGTTTAATAAGTCTTTAATACATTAGCTCATCCATGGACATGATTTCTGCCGGAGTGCCGACGGATTGCATCGGGCTGTGGGGATGAAGACAACACCTATGATTCCACACTCAATGAAGGCGTCATCAAACTACCCCTTTGTTTCTCTTGTTTGTTTTGAATATGCGCCCTCTAGTGGCGAAAATTAACATATTGTGCTTTTAAGCACATTTAGACGTAAACAAACAGACTCACCCTGCCTCCCAGTGTTCATACTATCCATCCTAAATAGTATGTGAGATTACAGTAAGTGTCCCAAAGCATAGTATGTTGAAAAGAGTAGGCAAAAAGTGCCCGGATGGTCTACTATTTCACGTCGATTTTTAAAGTGTGGATCGTGCACACTCTAATGGCTAATATTCGGTCCAGAACTACAAACACGAATAAAACATGTTAAAAACTACAAACATGGCGGACCGGCGGTTGGGTAGAGATGTTCAGAAATGGGGTTTTAGTTACTAATAATCAACATTTAACCTGGTAAAAAAATAAATAAATAGCAATGTGAACTTTTATAAACACCCGTTTGGTTGTTAACTTTTAAATGCATCATTATGCAGAACATATGAGCAGAGTTTTCGGCATGAAAGACCCGCGACTGGCAGATCAATGTGCTACTTCTTTTCTCTCCAATACGGTAGGAAGTTCAATGAAATGAAATGTGGAGGATACTGTGACAGGATGATTGACTGAGATTTGCTATCTCCGACAAGCCACAGACAATACAGAGCAGGTTTTTTTCTGGTATGAAATAAAGTCTTAGATTTAAAATTTAATTTTTTTTAAAGAAATTCAAACAATAAATACAGTTTTGTGGCTCTTTAATGTGTCGTGACAGATCGTTGTAGCGCCTCAGTGATTCCAAGCCAAAGCACGTAATAAACTTTGCGATGGCGGATTCGGCGTTGTGATTGGTCAGATCGCCTGTCAGTCAACCTCCTGCGAAGAGTCAATTGACAATTTTAACTGTAAAGTCAAGCCAAACATACACAAACCGAAAAGCTCTTTTGATAGTTTTGGCTAAATGTCTTCCTGGAGGTCTGAATCTTGAGTTATTCCGGAATTAATCCACTTAGCTGCATCCCTGCTTTAGTTAATAAATCCAGCTACATCTTGGTGGTCCGCAGCAGTTCCTTACCTGATCGTGTTCCGACAGGTCAATGCATCAGTTCAGAGAATACGGTTCAGAGATGAGGCTTCAGTGGGGCCTAAAATAGCTTAAAATTCTGCTGGTGTACTGAAGGCTTGTCATTTAATCAGCCATTGGGTGGGCTTTGATTCATCATCTCTGGACCTGTGAGATCAAGCATTCATTATAGCTTTTTTTTGTCTTTTATCATCTCATCTTTTAATATATCTTCTGATGGATGGGTTACTTTGATTTCCATGCACATGTACACTCTTATCCTTTCTATCTTTTTGTTTATTTTTGTGAATAATTTAATAACTTTTTAGAATTAAAATAAGGGAAAATTATAACATCACAGCTGTCTTTCTGAAAGCCTATACGTCGGGGAAAAAAACACTGGGGGAGGACATGCTATTTTTTATTTGAATGATTGAAAATAAGTGACCTATGAATTAATTTTACCATCAGGTCAATCAGTTAAAAATGTTTTGCTATAATATTTTTTTGCACAAGTAGGCACCATGAGAGAGGGAAAAAATAACAATAACAGCGGAACATTACTACTTTCATACTCAAAATGAATGATAAGAGCTTTATGGAATGCATCTCAAAAAGTTTTCCGACAGCAAATCATCTCAACAATTTTCCTTTCATATCTAATGTTTTTCTACGCACAAAGTCTCTCATGAATAATGATTGTTTTTCCATGTTTCATGGATCTTCATTATACCCACATTCCATTCCGTTCTCTCAACTATTCCATCTTTAATTAAGTAAGAAAAATAGTTTCTCACTTAGATTTTAAAGCTAAAAGCATCCTTGAGTAAATGCGTCACAACTTATCATTATAGCACATATTTATTTTGTCTGAATTGTTGGGGTGAAATAATTGCAGTGAAATATGCAAAAAAATGCACTAATACTTTCTAGTTTAAATAGTCACAGAGCTGTTAAGACATAAAACAACTGTGTTCCCCCCTCAATGTCACAACACAACCGAATAATAATGATGGAGAGTGCTTCATTGGCTTCAAAGATCTCTTTTTAATACAAGGCGTAATGTATTTTTACCACTTTAGGAAATGAGTGTCATTTAACTTTTTTAACATTAGGGACTTAATTAGACAAATAAAAATATCCTTTGTTGGGTTCAGTAATTACGATTTACTTATGTGCAATTCATAATACAGAGCATTGTGCTATTGGCTCAGCTCAAAAAATGCTTAGGTATTTATAACCGATTTCTTTATCTAAAGTAGACAGTATGGAAAAGACCAGCAAAAGCCTTTCGGCTTTTACTTTTTAATATGTTTGGCTTGATTGCGTTTTATTAATGAGCTTGTGCTAAGCACAATGCCCAAGAGTAACTAAGAAGGGTTTTTATATTGCAGGAGTGATGCAAACAGCTTCAGCATGGGTTCTTTCGATCCCTATTCAGTGAAATAATTAAGTATGAAGCATGAACTATAAAGGTGTGTTGTTTGGGACGTTGTCCAAGCTAAATAAATTCAAGAGCTTATTTATATCATCACAGACTCATCCATTTAAATCTGTCACACAAATATTAATGTAAACAATGTGTCTGCACTCTACATTCAGTAATAGATGGTTTGTTCTTTCAGCTAGTGGCATGAAACAAAAAGAATGATACTGCAGTTAGTTTTATATTCGCAATGTCAAGGAGAGAAGAGAAGTGTCTTATCAGCTTTGTTTAGAAAACTTTATTTGCTCTCTGAGAGCTTTGAAATTGATTTGCTTCGTCTTTGAGCGCATCCCTCACAGTCAAATCCATGAGTAACAATCCCTAGTGTTTTATAAAACACGTGACCCCTGATCCATACCCATGCAATTGCTCATTAAATATTTTATTATTGTATCTGTAAGCAGCGCATCCATGCATCAGCATATCTGTATGTGAATCAGGCATTGATTTATGGATAAACACAGCCGTGGCAGAACTCGTAGACAAACAGTGGCATGCTTGTTTGTGTTCTCCAATGTATAATGAAAATGTTTTCAACTATGAAGTGTCAGATTGATTGATGGGTGGGTGTATATTCATACGCCATGTGCTACCCCAGATCTGTGCGATAAGATGTGTTTGTTAGACTAATGGATAGAAACGCTGTGTATGACTGGAATGTTCTTGGTGAATTCATACTGTCCATTAATCACTCTTTGCTTTGGTTTTCTAAAATAAATTAAAATAAAAAAAAGGATAATTAAAAAATACGGTATATGAAATTTATTAAAAATGATCTATAATAAAATCAGAATAATAAAAAGTGGTACATTTCTGGATAATAAAGCGATTCATTGTCTTTTGCAATCTTATATGTATAGGCCTGAATGTGACAGAGCTACACTGTACTCTTATCCACTAGAGGGAGCTCCACCAATACCAAGAGCACCAAGAGAAGCGGTCAAAGCCAAATGCATCCTTGTGTGAACATCAAGTACGGGAGATTCGACCTCACTGTATCACCTCGAATAATAAGGTGAGGTCACTCAGATGACCAGTCCATAATGATCAGAATAATACTGGATCACTGCAATCTTACGTAGGCAGTGGTTTAAGTAGACGAACCTCACAGTTATGAGTTAGGCTATCAAACAAACTAAGTTGTCGTGCTTAAGTGACACTTTCAATTAGCTTCTACACGGTTGACGGTTGTTCAACCTAATGTTTTTATTACAGCGTCTTGCAAAGTATATCTTACAGTAATACTACATCCAAAGGGTATCTTATATCGGGCCAATGTGAGCATTTCACCTTTTTTTAACACAAGTAAACAAGGAAAAGCCTTTTTGCGCATGCGTTTAACAAAAGTGCGCCAATATTTCCCGCCTGTGTTTTTTTTTTTTTTTTAAATACGGGCAGTTTTAGAAAATAAAGCACACTTTTCTCTCCCTTATTCGTTTATTTTTGTCAACTAACAATGTCCAAAATTGGATGAGAGGGAAATTGTTCATCATTTTTGTTTTACTTGCTTGAAAGTCAAATTTCCACCACAAGTTACTGTATGCGTTGTGTACTATTATTCTATGGTGAAAATTGTACAAACAAATCATTTTAGTTTAAATATCACTTTTAAAACGCTAAGGCCTGGTTTCACAGACAAAAACCATGATTAGGCCATAGTTCAATTAGTACATTTAGGTAATTTTTATAAACGTGCTATAGAAAAAAAACATTACTGGTGTGTATCTTGAAACAAAACAATGGCACTGACATGTTGTTAAGATCAAACAGTGCAAGTTTCTTTCAGCTGAAACAGCTCAGACTTACATTTTAGTCTGGGACTAGGCTTAAAGGAGTAGCTCACTTCCAGAACAAAAATTTACAGATAATTTACTAACCCCCTTGTCATCCAAGATGTTCATGTCTGTCTTTTTTCAGTCGTAAAGAAATTATGTTTCTTGAGGAAAACATTTCAGGAATTATCCCCATATAGTGGACTTCAATGGTGCCCCCCAAGTTTGAACTTCCAAAATGCAGCTTCACATGTCTCTAAACGATCCCAGCTCGAGGAAGAAGGATCTTATCTAGCAAAATGATTGGTTATTTTCAAAACAAATTGACAATTTATATACTTTTTAACCTCAGACGGATAGACGCTCATCTTGTCTATTCTCTGCTATGTACATGCGTAGTCTGGGTATGTCAATACAGTTAGGGTATGTTGAAAAACTCCCGTCTCGTTTTCTTCCCCAACTTCAAAATCATCCTACATCACTGCAGAAGTACCGACCCAGTGTTTACAAAGTGAACATGCAAAGCGATGTAGGACGATTTTGAAGTTGGAGAAGAAAATGAGATGGGAGTTTTTCGGCATACCCTAACTGTATTGACCTGGATTACACATACTACACATGCGCATCACAGAGAGAAGACAAGATGAGCGTTTGAGGTTAAAAAGTATAGTGTATAATTTAGTAATATTTTCACACTTTTTGCATAATTTGGCAAGAGTGCAGCTAAAATGGCAAAGACACTATAACACATTGACTTTTGATAAAACTTTTTTAAAAATTGTTGATCTTTGTAGAAAATTAATATCATTACACAATTAATAACTAAATAATGATTTGCATTTTTTTCAGTGTTTGTTGAGATGATCTCATAACAGCAAAAAGAAAATAAGATGATATTTGTTGATTTTACTGAAAAACAACTGGGGAATAAGTGTCAAAAGTACAAAAACACAGACTCCTCCTTTTCTTGTAAATGCATGAGCAAAGTTGTGTGTGACGCTTGGGCTCATCTTTTCAGATCTCTGTGGGAAAGGTCGGAAGTTGGAGGACGTCCCCTGAGAGCAGTGGTTTTTGTTATTTTCCGTAAATTGGGTTGTTCCCAGGAAGTGGTGTTCCAAAGCAGGCCATGGAAAATACACCACCTGTTAGGAGTGGTACCGCTGAATCACACAGGACGATGTCCAGGCACTGACCTGCCAGTGGGCTATTTTTGGATGACAGTGGCACAACTGAGGTCAAGAATTAGTTTTTGTGTGTGTTTATGTGTATATATATGTATGCCATTATGGTAGTGATCTTAATTTTGCAGTTATAAAAAAAGCTATATTTTTTTTTATAATTGCAAAATTAAGATCACTACCATGATTGCAATGGATTTTTTTTCTGTGTTCCTGCTCTGAGAGTTCTGATTATTGTACATAAGTTTATTCCGCATAACTGAATCACACCACCTGAATGACTGGAGTTGCATTGTTTCAGCTGCGCAGCTGTCTCACCTCAGAAAACACAGGGAATGTGGCTACATGAGACTGTGCCTCTTGCATTTGGTCTTTGCAACTGCCCTTATGTCTTGTGCAATCTCTGGCATTGTGGAGCTGTGCACCCTCCCTATCGGCCTGATCTGTTCGCTTTGAGGCCTCCGATAAGGGGAAGGGTGATTCTCATCTCGACCAGTCAATGGCCTGCACTGCCTGAGTACAAACACTTTCATTCATGCTCTCTTATCTCCACTTAAAGGCCTGAGATGTTGTGAGACACAGGGACTGTGTTCTTTGTTGGATGTGTGGGACAGTTTGGTTTTGCGTCTTTGAGTTATCATTGTACTCACTTGTATAGAACTGATGTAATGTGTTGATGTCATTTGTCAGCACACACTATATTATGAAGCAAGAAATGTCAGGAGTGAAAATGTCACTACATAAGAAAGGCAAGACGTGGCCTGCATTAGAACAGGCGTTTTAGTTTGTTCCTTGAGAAATTTGCTTGCTGAAATGTGCTGAATTGTATTAATTAGCGATGAGCTCTTGATTAACCCTTGTTGTCTTTGCTGTTCCCCAGAGGCTGGAGAAAAATTGCTGTTCCGTGATGTTTAGAGAAGCGGCAACCTGTGGATTAAGATGCGAGCCGACAGAAATCTGGCTTACGCAGTCTGTCAGTCTGCAAGCTCATTCATCCACCGCCGTCGTGCAAGATCCCATCACACCTTAGAGTTGCTTTTGTCAGGTGAGCAGTACCAAAACAAGCAATTCTCTCCTGGGCATTTTTCGAGAAAGATGGCAAAACTCCACTGATGCATTACAGTAGCGAGGCACACATTCGTGTTGTGACATGTACACGAGGTGCGAAGATCAGATCGAAATAAGAAAAATCATTTAGGATTTAAAAAAAATAAAAATTAAGATCTTTGACTTGAGCTTGACAGGTTTTAAAGACAAAATCTAGGTTTGCTACCAAACCGCGCTCTGTGTTTTGACATGCAGTGTCAAAAGCATTCCTAACGTGCATAGTCGCATCAAAGCATAACATACATTACATTCTATAGGGCTTTATCTTATGGACTGTATATTGTCTGTGTGTGTGTTTAATTTATGTGTACAGCAATTAACTAGAGTTGATCTAGAAAGTGGAACATAAATTTTGCAAGTCACAGAAGAACATGTTTCATCATGATAGTGAGGATCTAAAATTAAAATAAAAACTTAAAACAGAGACATTGATCCAAACATGTACAGCAAGACTGACTTCCTCCTGTAGAGCATAAAAGAAAATGTTATAAATGATTACTGGAATCCAAAGATAATTGGACCCCATTGAGTCAGTTTTTAAAATATCTCCTTTTTTTTTTTTCCTCCACAAAAGAACAGGTTTGGAACGGCATGGAACGTACATGATGACATTTTTTATTTTTAGGGATGAAAACTAACCCTATAATTAACCCTTGATTTTGTTTTCAGGCCAAGGATTGTAAGGTTGTAACATCTTGAATTTTCCTTAATGATGATGACTGATGAAAGTGGTTTGGTGCGATGTCTTTATTCATCTTTGTGTGAAAACCCCTAAGACGTTTTTATTTTTTTTTAAATGCCCTGATTAGTGTGCCTTCATTTGCAGGTGATACGTTAACGAGAGTTCACCAAACCACTGCGGGAATTTCCATCAGCAAAACCTCACAAATACATTCATCTGTGTTTCACATTTTCAACTCTGTCTGATCCGGCGTCTTGTTTATTGTTCCGCGAAGGTTTTTGCGAAATGCTTGCCCAAGGCATGTTATGTGCTCTGAAGACAAACTTCACCTTTTGTGTTAAAAGACTCTGCACACCTTCCGTTAGACAGGGCATAATGTTTACTTAACCAGTTGTGATAACTGCGAAATCAGAACACAATTGTGTTGTATAGTTATGAAAATGAGTACGACCATGAAAGATTTAAGAGACTTCACGTTGAAGTTCATGGCAAAGTCAGTCTCAAAACATCATAGTCCATTTCTCTGCTTACATAAACGAATTCACCAAGAAAGTAGTTTGCGACTTATGAGCAGACAAATGTTCTCTGTAAAGTGAACCTGCCAGATGCACATAAAATTGATTGTTGAGATAAATGGTTGGGTTACACAATTCCTGTTTTGTTATTTGGCTAATTTCAATTATCTAGATGCGCATGGCTTACTCCGCTCAGCTCTGCATCTCTTTAAAGACGGCGTGGTTGTTCAGTCATTCAGTCAAATCCTTACATGATTTTATTCAACATCACATTCAGACGCATTTACACCCTGCACACAAACCATTGAGGTTGATCATTCAGCTTCTGTGAGCTCAAGTAACACAGCCAATTGCAAGCAAATTGTTTAATGAAACCTCAAAGATGTGAATGTATCGCAGTGTTACGCGCTCATTGTGCATGGATCGGAATGTATTTTGAAAGGCTTTCACTCAGGCTAATGGTTCAGATTGGGTTTCTCTCTCACTCCAATACAGGCCTGGCCCAGAAACCACTAATGGTAGCAGTTTAAACCTAAGACTACTCAGTCGCTGCCCACCTTGAAATGACTAAGTTGGCTGTGCCTGAAAGACAGCATTGTGTGTGTAAAAACTATCACGGTGACAGACAGCAAGACAGGCCTTCAGTGGACTTACTTGAGGTATTGAGGCAGAGATTGTGTATTAGTGTTCATTTCATTTTTTATTATCATTGTTGTGCAGTAACGTGGCAGATTATAGCCTTTTTAATTTTATTTAATGCATTATTAAAGCAATACACAATAATAATATGATTTTTTATAATGTACACCACCAGTCAAAAGTTAATGAACAGTAAGATTTTTAATGTTTTTAAAGAAGTCTCTTCTGCTCACCAAGCCTGCATTTATTTGATCCTAAGTACAGCAAAAACAGTAACATTTTGAAATATTTTGAAATATTTTCTATTTGATAATATTTTACAATGTCAATTTAGATCAAAGCTAAATTTTCAGCATTATTACTCCAGTCTTCAGTGTCACATGATCCTTCAGAAATCATTCTAATATGCTGATTTGCTGTTCAAGAAACATTATTATTATTATTATTATTATTATTATTATTATTATTATTATTAGCAATATTTAAAACAGTTGAGTACATTTTTTCAGGATTCTTTGATAAATAGAAAGATCCAGAGATCAGCATTTATCTGAAATAAAAAGCTTTTGTAACATTATAAACTATATTATTCAAAAGTTAAAAGTCAGTATATTTTCCTTTTTTAGGGGGGAAAGAAATTATAAAAATTAATAATTTTATTTAGCAAGGATGCTTTAAATTTGTCAAAAGTGATGATAAAGACGTTTATAACGTTACAGAAGATTTCTATTTCAGATAAATGCTGTTCTTCTGAACTTTGTATTCATCAAAGAAACTTGAAAATATTCTACTTGGCTGTTTTTGACATCATCATCATCATAATAATAATAAATGTGTTTTTGAGAAGCAAATCAGAATATTAGAATGATTTCTGAATGATCATGTGACGAGTGATGATGCTAAAAAAATACAGGTTTGAAATCACGGAAATAAATAATTTTTTAAAATATATTCAGATAGAAAACAGTTACTGTAAACATTACAAACATTTGAAAATGTGACTGTTTTTGCTGTACTTTGGGTCAAATAAGTGCAGGCTTGGTGAGCAGAAGAGACTTGTTTAAAAAACATTAAAAATCTTCAAAACCTTTTGACTGCCTATATAACCTCAATAAAACTATGACAATACTTTATTATGACAATAGTTTATTAGCCATTAGTCATTTTTAAACATAGTCTGAGGTATTCTTTCAGTATTTTTTCTAAGAAATGCTGAATGTTTTGATTGGGGGTCCATCTTGCCTCCCGGGATGTAACTCCTCAGTCTGTTTACTATGCGTGAAGCACTGTACCATCCACGTACTGGACAGCCGGTGTGTTCGAAATCAACATGCGTATCATTGAGCCAGCAGTTTCCATGGTTATTTGTGCTTTTGAACCCCAGCCAAATGTGGGAGATGAATTTCAGCTAGGGATCATCAATCCTCCAATTTCTCCTCTCCAGAAACAGTGCTTTGTGCAGAGGAAAGCGGTTTCTCTCAGTGCATGCTTCACACTTTGACAAGAAATTCCACCAGGGTTTCATTGTAGTTGCATAGTTATCCAACATTTCTAGGAATCTGTCTTATTTGCGAGCGTTTAGTTTACATCTACAATGTTAAAAGCTACAGCTTTGTGCATTTTGGCAAGCTGTCAGATTATAAGTATGTATTTTGACACTTAAGCTACATTTAAACTGCATGAATGTCATTGAATTAGATAACGGCATATCAAACCAAAGCGCCATTTATTTTGCTAAAAGATGCTTTACAAGCAAACACTCACAAAAATGTGTTTTAAAAAGATATACTATTCAAAATTTGATAGACTATTCAACCAAAACTTTTTAGTTGTCAAACTTTAAGCATTTCACACTCAGTTAATGTGATGAACTGCACTTGTGGTTACTCTGCCAGGGCATCTCTATGAACTTGACTTAATATTTCCACTAAAATGACCTGGGAACCAGTTTGTTAAAAGTTACTAAAACTTAAAAACATTAGTTCAGAGAAAAGCTTATTCATTTCCTATGGCCTAATCTAATGCAATAACACTTACACAGTTTAAGCACCGAAATACTTAAACACCGGCAACTCTTGTGTGTAAAAACCAGACAAAAAAACCCCTAGCAGTCCAAGTCTAAGTCAAGGTTATTGCGTTAGGGGTCATTGCAGAGTGGAATGATGGGGTGCCACCTGACCAGCCAACAAAGCCTGCCAATGCTTCCGTTCCATCAGATGTCTTTCGACACGGCCCAAAGACACTCCGCCTCTGCTCCCCTTGAAAAGAAGCTTGAGGATTTTTCCCTCTTTTAAGCTGAGTGGCAGGCATCTGCGCTCTTCTGTTTACTAAATAAGCCACGGGAGCTCAAGAATCCATTTCATGTAATAGTCATCATCACGTCAGGGGAAGATACTGTTTGTCTGGTGTGAGATGACTCATCTTTCACAGAGGGAAACTGAGAGCTAGTCAGTGCAGGTATAATTAGGGAGGTTTGAATGATGAAGGGATTTTAGGTAGAACTAATAAAGCTTCGGTTTTTTGATGTGACCTTTGATAATGAAATTACAAGTGCTAAATCAAAACATTCCTGGGAGCTGAACCTTACAGATCATAAAACTCTCAGTCAATGAAAGGTCAGGGACCTCCCTCAGCTTGCTGGACAGGTAACAAATCTACATTCAGTGTGATTTAAAGGCCAAAAAATTTAGGATGCAATCTCAAAAAGTACTACTATAAATATTATCATTGTCCTTCTGGAATGTGGTTGGAAAATATAGTTCTGTATATATACAGCGTCAGTTTTATTCAGCAACAAATGACTACATACTTGACTTTACCATTAATAGTTACAACCAGATTTAAGTTACATGTGGAATATCAGAGACGAAATGTTGACCAGCCGCTTTGCGCACGCTTGCACTATTTACTCTCAAGTTCTTGGGCAGGTGGAAAAGTGAGTTCTTATTTACTTTGGCTCTGAGCTTATCAGCAAAGATGGGAACTGTGTTATGAAAGACATATTTGTGGGTGGCCTTTTGCATGTTTGTGGTTGCAGAGAACTTAAGCCTTTATGTTCAGCAAACTGTGTCCGTGTGCAAAGAATAAATGTATTTCAAATGTTTTTTTGACGATGTGCGATAACATTTGATGATTGTCATCATTGTGAATATTCTGCACCAGTGTTGTGAAGTCTGATTCATTTTAGTGAATCGTTCATTCAGGTTTTTCTTGCAGCTTTACCCTTAAAAGATTAGTTCACTTCCAGAATGAATTTACTCATCCATGTTATCCAAAATGTTCATGTCTTTCTTTCTTCAGTCAAAAAGAAATTAAGGCTTTTGAGGAAAACATTCCAGGATTTTCCTCCATATAATGGACTTCAGTGGGAGCCAACGGGTTGAAAGTCCAAGTTGCAGTTTTAATGCAACTTCAAAGGACTCTACACAATTCCAGCCGATGAATAAAGGTCTTATCTAGCAACACGATCTGCCATTTTCTAAACAAAATACAAATTTATACAATTTTTAACCACAAATGCCCATCTTGCACTAGCTAGACTTCACGCATTACGTAGTCACGTTGGAAAGATCACGTGTGACGTAGGCGGAAGTACTGACCCAGTGTTTACAGAGCGAACCTCCAAAGATAGTCAAACGCCCTTTTCAAAAAAAAGGTAAAACAATGATGTTGGACGTGTTTGAAGTTGAAGGAGAAAATGACATGGAGTTTGGCACTACCCACAAAGACTTAACCACGCATGACTTTTCCAATGTTATTACGTAATGCGTGAAGTCATAGACATGCATCACATATATGTTTTCGTTTCACTAGATAAGAGACTTATTCCTCGGCTGGGATCGTGTAGAGCCCATTGAAACTGCAACTTGGACCTTCAACCTGTTGTTTCCCATTGAAGTCCACTATATGAAGAAAAAAACTCGGAATTAAAATTCTGGAAGTGAACTAATCCTTTAAAATTCTCTTCAGTTCCCTTACAGTTGAAAGATCTGCATATGCAGGGCTCTACAGTGTGACCATTCCAGTCGCATTTGCGACTGAAACCTACTGCGTGCGACTAAGAAAAAATATTTAGGAGTACCATGTGCGACTGACCCCATCAGCATATTTGTGTTTGCGCTGAGGGGAGCTTCAAAGGTTTCTACGTGTTTTTGCAATGTTGAGTAATGTATCACAGACATATCTCACAAATCCTTTCATAAAGTGTAGAGAGTGTAAATTCATTGTGCAGTGTAGAGAGCTTCGTTGATTATAATGAACTTTGTGAGATCACGATAAACTAAGATGAGTGACAGCTTTTAATAATTTTTAAGGGGGTTTGTAAATGAGATATTGATTTGATACAACAGTTAAATAAACAAGAAGTTAATATTAAGTGACTTACATTGTCTGACACTATTGCCTGATTTTGCTCTATTTCGTCATCAAAAATAGTCTAAAGCAAGTCACAAACGAGCCGCTGCACATCTCCATTCAAACACAGCGTTGTTTAGCTTATGAATGAACGTGCGTTTTTAAACGAATCAAGTGAGTCAATGATTCAATTTCCCATTCATAAAGAGAGTCACTTGCTTTATTCCTGAATGAATCTGCCGTTTGAATAAATCAAATAAATGACAAGCCACTTTTGTGTTCTTCTGTGCCATTTTTACATTTTGAAGAGAAAAGTAAGCATAGGGCCCTGATATGTGATTCAGATTGAAATTGTCAAATTGGAAATTGCAATTTGCAAATTGGAAATCACTGTTCTTGACACTACTGTTCAAAAATTGGGGTCATTGATATTTTTTTAAAGAAAGTAAAACTTTAGTAAGGATGCATTATGTTGATAAAAAAGTAACAGTAGGATGTATGCATTGTTACAGGAGATTTCCATTTCAAACAAATGCTGTTGTCTTAAAACCTACTATTTATTAAATGGCAAATGAGTAATGGCTGCTAAAAATTCTGCTTTGCCATCACAAAATAAATGATATTTTGATAAAGTTTTTTAAGCTATTAAAATAGAAAGCAGTTATTTTAGATTGTAGTAATATTGCACAACATGACTCTTTCAGAGCAAATAAATGCAGCCTTGCTGAACACGAGAACTTTTAAACAGTAGTGTAAATATCGTGAAGTAGTCCTGTTCACTGATAGCTGCGACTATATACAGTATCTGCCGTTTTATAGCAAAACTATATATCAAACTCTGCTGTTTGCCACATTTTGCCATCAAAACGTATATACCGTCATACTGCCCAATCCTAATCCATTCACGGTATTTAGCATGTTTCGGAATAAAGAAACTCACATTGAAACTTCCATGAAATCCATCTCCCTGCAGACTGACTTTACCTAAAAGTTATTCCCATCTCAAGGTCAATGCTCTGTGATTGTTTAAGTAAAACAGACTGCTTTGTAATTGATACAAAAATATCCTTCACTTTGCAGAGCCTCTATAAAAGGGAATTAATTTGGGGATTAAGGAAATCGGAGAAGGGAAGAGAACTACCTCTGGTGAATGCTCTTTAACCCAGACTTTCAGCACCTGACTGGCTACAACAAAGGGTAATGGTGGTGATGACGGATGCTGCTGCTGTCTCTCTGTGTGGCGCACAGTCTGCGCCTGTTTTAGTGTCACGGTTCTCAGAGGCTCAGACTGGCTGCTACATTACCCCCAACTCTCAATCAAAGCCCACTGTCAGACCCCGGGCAAACACAGGAGTGTGTTTCATGTGTTTGTAGTGGTCTGAAAAATGAGTCGGTCATTCCAGTGGATACATAGAGTTATGATTACAGGTGTCAGACTAATGTTTTTCTGTGACACTTCAAAGTGCAAATTATATTGGAATTGGAATTGCATCCACAGATTCATCAGACTGTAAAATGATAATTATCATAACGTGAGAATGCGTTAAACTGAATTGATGGTATCACGTATCATCAGTATTTCAATAGTGAAGAATGTGATTTTAAAAATATTCTACACATCCTTCATAATTGTTTACTACATATGAAGCTGATACAACTGAAATTATATTATTTGATATTATTTCATTTAAATGCATATTTAATAAAAGCAGAAGTATAAAATAATCACGTAATTAAAATATGTGATATTATATATTTTGCATATTTGTTTATTTAATAATAATTATTTATTTCATATATTTTGGATTTATACTTTGTTATATAAACTATATATACACTGTGCTACATTTTTTGATGAGAAATACAGTAAAAACTAATATTGTTACAAAATATTATTACAATATATTATCTAAAATAACTTTTTTTCAGTATTGAAAAGAATAGCATTTATTTATTTATTTGTTTGTTTATTTACTTACCTATTTATTTATTTAGAAAAGGCTCTTATACTCACCAAAAAAAAAAAAAAAACTAGTATTGTTACAAAATATTAAAACAATCTAAAATAACTTTCATTATTCAGAAGAACAGCATTTATTTATTTATTTATTTATTTATTTATTTATTTATTTATTTATTTATTTATTTATTTATTTCGAAAAGGCCCTTACGCTGACCAAGGCTACATTTATTTTATGACAAAACATAATGTCATTACATTACAAAATATTATTACAATCTGAAATAACTTTTTCAGTATTCAGAAGAACAGCATTTATTTATTTATTTAAAAAAGGCTCTTACGCTCACCAAGGCTATATTTATTTTATGAGAAAAAAAATAATGTAGTTAAAAAATATTATTACAATCTAAAATCGTTTTTTTAATATTCAGAATAATAGCATTTTTTATTTATTTATTTACTTATTTATTTATTTAGAAAAGGCTCTTACACTCACCAAGGCTACATTTATTTTATGACAAAAAATAATGTTGTTACAAAATATTATTACAATCTAAAATAACTTTTTCAATATTCAGAAGAACTGCGTTTATTATTTATTTATTTATTTATTTAGAAAAGGCTTTTACGCTCACCAAGGCTATATTTATTTTATGACAAAGTACTAATGTTGTATCTAAACAATCTAAAATAACTTTAGCAACATTCAGAAGAACAGCATTTATTTATTTATTTAGAAAAGGCTCTTACCAAGGCTACATTTATTTAATGACAAAAATAAACAACACTAATATTGTTACAAAAACATTATTGCAATCTAAAATAACTTTTTCAATATTAATATTAAGAACGGCATTTATTTATTTATTTATTCAGAATAGTCTCTTACACTCACCAAGACTACATTTATTTGATGACAAAAAAAAAAACTAATATTTTATACTAATATATAATTTTACAGTCTAAAATAACTTTTTTCAGTATTTATTTGAAATAGAAATGTTTTGTAACATTATATTTTTTTTTTACTGTCATGTTTTATCAATTTAATGCATCATTGCTAATTATATATATTAAAAACCCTGGAACAATGGAATAAGAGACAACAGTATGAAGTAAAACAGTGACAAAAAGAAAGTATGAACGAAAAAAAACAAGGTTTATTTTGTGATTACAATTTTAAACTCCAAAACAATGTATTTTATATACTAGTTGATTCCAAGCATTTGTTATTGTAAAAGGCATTTTTCTCCTTTAAGATGGAATCTTCCTCAGGTTACAGCCTGTGCTGCAACACGTCCCGTCAGATAGGCACAACTTGCGGCCAATTACAGGAGGAAGCTGTGTCTTCTGCTGGGTGATTTACGCTATGTGCCCCGACCAGGAAAAATGTGGAATATTGCTATGTTAAATCAACACTGCAGAGTACTGCGGCCCAGGTGATGAATGTTAAAGCAATTTATTGAGCATTAAGACCAGTTTTTTATGCCTACAGCATGCCATTGATACATCCGTTGATGGTAATGATGAGACTGCGGTAGGTGTTTGCAGGTGTAAACAAAGAGTTTTCCTTGCAGAGAGTAACTGTAAGAAATCAGGCTTGTCTGTGTGGCTGCAGGGCGAAACACAAAGCGCAGTGGTGGTAGCCATCATCGACTGAGCAACACTCTAAGCAGCTGGTGACAGATCTGTCGGGATGCATGACCACTTTACACCATGCACTGTGTGTGTATGCATGTGTGGGTCACACGCACACACACAGTGTTTTTACTGGAGACTTCTGCACAATGCACCTGAAGAATTCCACCAGTGTCCAGTGGTAAAAAAAAAAAAAAAAAAAAAAAAGCAACCTCCAAACATACTACTTGTGTTCATGTGAGCTGCAGCATGTTCCCTCCGCCCATGTTTGCGATTCCTACATCATTAATAAGCACAACATGTTATTTGATCATATGGAGGTGGGTCGGTATTCCTTTGGATCAGTGTGTCAGATGGTCTTCAGGAGTGACATATCAAATAGGAATGCCCATATTTAGAGTTAAGGGTTAGGAATGGCTCTGAGGTGAAATAATTTGTTTTCACATTAGCTCATCTCCAGGCTTCATTCCTATCCTCTGACCATTAAAGTGTACTCAGGTGCATTCTTTCATCTTGTGCAGAGGCAGAGAATGTAAAGGTGTTCAGATATCAAAAACTATTAGCCTTTTCATGCTTCACATCAGGTTGGCTCCCAGGTAATGACGCTTTGTGTGATCATCATTTGGAGATGTCTGACTGGAGACTAATTTGATGTGGCTGATGTGTTTTCACAATGATTGCAAATCTCCTTTGATGCGTCTTGCTTTGGCAGAGCGAAGAAAAGAAATATGACTTCTCGATTCTGACATGAGGGATATGGAACTAGTTTGTGGTACATACTGACCTGTTTACCCAATTGCTTAGGCTATGTTCCCTAATGGGTATTTCACATGACTGCTGTTGTTGTTTTGTTAAAGAGATAGTTCATCCAATGAAAATTCTATCATTGTTGCTTAAAACCTGTATGACTTTCTTTCTTATGTGGGACATGAAAGAAGATATTTTTGAAGAGCATTGGTAACCAATCAGTTTTGGTTCCCATTGGCTTCCCTTGTATGTGGAAGTTATAAAAAGTTAGTACAGTAAAAGTAAATGGGAAGCGGAACTGTTTGGTGACCAACATTCTTCAAAATAAATTCTATTTTGTTCCACAGAAAGAAGAAATGTATACATTTGTAATGACGTGTGTCAGACAATAGACAATGCTCAGGACTTTTTTTTTCTCCAAATTCCATTTTATTTCTTTCCAAATTCCATTTTTTTCTGTTTTAATTTTCCTAGACTAGTTTTAAAGGTTAAATCAAATTGTATTAATCAAAAAGCATGTCTGTTTAATTGAGATCATGAAACTTACACAATTTAACAGCAATTTTAACAAGTTTAACAAAAATTACAATTTTAAGGCCCTATGAAATACATTTTATGTTTTCTCTCAAATTCCGTTTTATTTTTACCATTAGTTTGCCATTAATTTCATTTTAATGGTTTCATTAAATTTTAATAATCAAAAGCATCTCTAAATAATTGATTTTATAGAAAACAACACATTTATTATTCTTTTATATATATTTTATATATTATAAACAATAATTTCATATATTTATATAATTTTTTTTTTTTTTTCAGTCATGGACTACTGTGTTTACATTTTTCTGGTAAATTTTGGTAAATATTCCTTAAAAATAATGTTTTAATAGTAATTTTAATATTAGTAGTAGTATTATCATAACATTAAGTAATACATTTCTGTCACAGTTTCTTCAAGTTAATTTAGGTTGCTGTGAAGACCTTTAAGTTTCTGTTTCTATTATGATATGACGATATAGTTTTTCTCAAAAGAAATGGTAAAATTCTCATAAAGTGACACTCAGAGCAGTTCTATATTGTTTATGTGTTCATGTACTCATATATTTGAGTTAAAAATAATAAAAACTAAAATTAAATTTTTTTTTTTTAGTAGTAGTAGTACTATCATTACATTAAGTAATACATTTCTGTCGTAGTTTCTACAGGTTAAACCAAACTTTTGTTTTCATGGATTGCTGTGAAGACCTTTAAGTTTTTGTTTCTGTTATGATGTGGTGATAGACGTTTTCTCAAAAGAAATGGCAAAATGCTCATGAAGTGACTCTCAGAGCAGTTCTATATTGTTTATGTGTTCATCCACTCATATATTTAAGGTGGCAGAGGCTGAAAACACTGTGTGCATCATGCGCGCTTTAGTATGTGTGTAGTAAACGAAACCGTGCGTCTGCATCATTCATTCACACAGAGACACACAGAACATGCAGGATTCATATTTAAATAGTATTTTTGCAGCTTAATATTCAGACACTATATGGTGTTTTGATTTAAGTGTACTGACCTACTTTTGATTTATTCATCCGTGATACAATAAATTCCATTTTTGTGAACGGTTTCCATGATTCCATCTGCTTTTTGCATTGTGAATTTTTTGTATTTTATGCATTTTATGCATTTGTGTGCAAATTATTAAAAGTATGTAGTTATATTATGAAAAATGTGCAGTTTTGCACATCCCTACCTAATAAGCTGTGTATAGTACCTAAATGATAGTTTATCGCAAGATCATTCTATAAACATAATAAAATAGCAATAGAAAAGGCGATAAAGAGAAAAAGAGGTCAGGATATTTGAATAATAATGCACTTTCCTTGTGCACATGGGGTTTTCCGTTGATTAATCCACATCAAAGCTGAGTGAGAGAGGCAAGAAGTCACGGTTCATCACCCCAAGGCAAATCCAAAGCCTGAGTCAGAGCATGTTTGAGAAAAGGCAGCCATCAAGTGAAATAGTTTCATAGCGATAAACGTGATTGGTTGAAGTTTTTGACATACTACCAAAACTGCATGTACATAATTCTGGTCTGAAGATTGAGGGGACTTTTTTCCGGTCCATTCCAGTCTACTGGCATGAAACCGATTAATCCATTCCGGATCGTGATTTCCCCATCCAATACCACCGCCGCTCCAGAGATTAGTCTCTTCGTATAGCACGAGGGCAGAACAATCTCCCACCTTGATTAAAAGCTTCATGTAAAAACATATTAGGCAGTGGAAGTATGAGCGCCTGAGGGTGGAGAGGTAGAATTCACTGTTTGCTTTGTGAAGACAGGGAGAAAAAGAGAAGGAGAGGGAGAGGTAATGGAAAGTTCAGTAGCAGGTGAGACTCACCTGAGAAAGCCAGTGACCTGTAGGCCTGTCTGACTCTGACTGCAGTCGGGGCTGGGGAAGGGAACCTGTTGACAGACACTCAGATATCCCAGGCACTATGGAAAAGATAAAGGCAACATTGTTGTACGGAAGGGGCTGGTCTTAATCTGGGTGAGCTGAAGATCAGTATCATAGCTAGTGGGAGTATTAGTACTTGGTGTTGGCTGTACAGTGCTGCAGAAAGGAAAATCCCTTTGGTCTGTGAGAGATGGAAACATTTGGCAGGTTTTTTTTTCCCCAGGAACATTTTTGTAATCATGTACGATGATGAGGACACTGCTGTTTTAGACATATCTATGTTCACACTTCCGATTTGGTGTCCATATTTGAACTTTAAAGGGGTCATCGGATGCCCATTTTCCAAAAGTTGATATAGGGTCTTAATGAAAAATCTATAATATACTTTGGTTAAAAATTCTCAATGGTAGTGTAAAACAACACCCTTTTTACCTTGTCAAAATTAGCTCTGCAAAAATCAACCCATTCTGATGGATTGTTCCTTTAAATGCAAATTAGCTCTGCTAGCCCCGCCCCTCCCTTCTCTCTGTGGAGTGACGAGCCTGTTTACTTTAGCCGCATTTAGCTTGTTTAGCCGCAAAACTTGCTAACTAGCACGTTATTAGGAGAAGGTGATTGCAGAGATTCATAAAAAAAAAACTTACACTCACTTCTGCTGTAGGTGAAGCTGTATCACAAATGATTTGTGCAAACATAGATGCATTTATGTAGATCAGGAGGCACACTGCATCTTCAGCCGCTCAGATGTCGGGAGTAAATGACAACCACTATGTTCATTATTACATCCAGCAACAGAACACCTCAATCTGAGATATTCTTGTCTAACTTGCATCCCTGCTCCGGCATAGAAACAATGGAGGTTGGACTCTTACAGCTGATTTAAGGGGGTCTGAGGTAAGACGCTCATGTCAATCAACTATTGTGGGAGCGGCCTCTATCGTGGTGTGACGCCACACCGACAGGCATCTGAAAATGGCTCAATTTGAAAAAGGGGATTTTTTTTTTTTACAGATTAATAAAAAAACTGCATGGATTTTTATCATTATAGGGTAGATTTGTACATACACTGCCAACACGCATTAATGTTCAAACAACATGTAAAAGTGAACTTTGCATCCGATGACCCCTTTAAGAATGACTGTGATTTGCAAGAGATAAAATCTGATGCTTTTGTTCAGACAGTGTACTCGATATCATGCATAACATCATTGGCTGCTCTAGTAATGATGTAAGAGACAGTATAATGCCAAGAGACAATGGAAATCAAGAAGTTTGCCACTGCTCACGTCATCATGACATCTTGGCGTGGCGATAAACTCACAAGGGCCATAAAAGAGCATAATGAGAAAATATACTGTCAAAAACCATGAATACTAGTTTGCAGTATAATGGAAGAGTGTTCAGACACATTTAGACAATAGTGTGCACTTTGTATATTCATTGCATCCCAAATGATGATCAAACAATTCTTGAAATCCGATCTGACTATATATATGGAGACGTATTCCCCCAACAAAATCTAAATTTAATTGGGTTTTAGGCCACATGTGGAAGTGGTTTTGCCTTGTTTCTAAACATGGGATTTCTAGGTGTTTTTATGCTATTCAGACTACAAACAAAAAGGATTTGAGTTGGATTTGCCAAAAAGCTGCCTGTCTGAACAAGGCACCGGTGACTGAGAACGACGAGCACTCAATTAATCAGTTCTGTTTAAGACTTGATGCTGACTAAGCCAACATGCCTGTCTAAAAATGCCTTAAAATTATTGTTTATACTGCTTTACCCCAACATATAATTATATACCTGTAGATGCACATTGACTTTGCACTAAGAGTAATTACCAAATCCAGGATGTAAATGGGTAGATGACTGTCCGATAAGAGAGTATGAATGAAGATGGTCTAGCAGTGCATCCCTTGGGCCAGGACATGTAGACATTATCCATCCGTCAGGTGATAGTGATCTCAGTTCAAAGAGACGCAGACTGCCCTGTCATTAGGTAAGAGGTTATGATCTATAATTAAGGAAATTAAATCAATTAGAATCTCTCTGAAAAGATGGAAAGTTGATGGTGTAATGGCATGTCGCTGTGAGATTAGTCACAAGAACCTGTGAGATGAAGACATGGTAATTGCAATATATGCACTCGTGCACACAAACACAGAGCCAATGTGGACAGCGTGCTGAAAATGAATGACATAAACCAGGTGTTGAACTTCCTGAATATAGATATTAAGCAGGCCTGTCAAACACCGTCATTCCCCCCTCTCATTACACTCAAATACCTGCCGCCCTCACACATTCAAAAACACTCACTATCTCAGTCTTGTTAGGCAATATTAAGTCCACAATGTGATGTAATTCTGATATTCAATGGGAAATCATGTACATTTGCAAAGAACTTTTTATGATTTCTCAGGATTTAATTAGCTTTTAACAGAGATAGTTCACTCGAAAATGAAAATTCTGTCATTAGTTCCAAACCCGTAAGACATTCATTCATCTTCGGAACACAAATTAGGATATTTTTGATGAAATCCGAGAGCTTTCTGACCCTGCATAGACAGCGATGCAACTGACACGTTCAAGGCCCAGAAAGGTAGTAAGGACATCATTAAAATAGTCCAGGTGACATCAGTGATTCTGATGTTCTGAAGCTACAGAAATACTTTTTTTGCACAAAGAAAACAAAAATAACTTAATTCAACAATTTCTTCTTTTCTGTGTCAGTCTTTGTCACACGTTCAGGAGAGTACCACAACGCATGCATGTGGTGCTGCTGACACAGGAGCCAGAGCTGCCATTTTTGAGTGAACTATCCCTTTAAATGACTCTTTTTATTTCATTTAAATTGCTAAAATAAACACACTAATAGTCCTACTTAGATCTGAGATTTAAACAAACCCCTGAACTTTGTATTGTAACCCATCCTGCACTGGCTGTGTGATTTAGCCACAAGATTATCATTATAATCAGTGGTCGAATTGTAAAAAAAAATTTCAAGGGGGATGGTGGAGTGGGGGGTTATGTGATTTTAAATGATTACAAAATTTGTCCAATTTTTAAACACATTCTTATTCAACGAAAATAAGCTTTATCAAAAGAAATTTGATATGAGCTGTTTTTGCCATTTTTTATTTTTATTGTGGGGACATTTGTCCTCACAATGTAGGTTAAACCATTGTACACACGCACATGCATGCACACTATCTCTGTGTGTCTGTATGCCAAATGACCAAAAGGATTATAAAAAATTATTTATGGGTGTGCGATGTGGACAAAAATTGTAAAAAAAAAAAAAAATGTTTTGTCAAAAATGATAATTAAACAACATTTAGCTGTGTGTTTTTGTGCTAGTTTGGACTTGTCATTAATAAATAAATAAATATGACACTAAAACCACCAATAGGTGGCTGCAAGTGTCTGTTTTAATGAATGATTCATTGAGTCCTTCAGTCAAACGATTCTTTCAAAATGGCTTCAATTTAGTTTGAAGCAAGTGGGCTATTTTTATGAATGGGTCACTGATTATTTGGCTCACTGGATTTGTTCAAAAACAGATTCATTCAAGAAAGAAACACCGCAGTGTTGCTCTGAGACGCATAACAGCTCCGCTTCAGCTTTGTTTTGAACTATTTCATTACAAAACAGTAAAAAAGTCAAAATATGTCTAAAATGTAACTCACTTATTTAACTTCTTGTCTGTTGAACTGCTGTATAAAATTAATTTAAGATTTGCGATCACACACGTGCTGATTCTTTTGTGATATTACGTCATATAAACATTTTTAAAAACTCACAAAGGGAGTCCTTTATTTTTTTTAATTATAGAGGTATTAGTGCATTCTAATAGGCTTCATCATGCAATGAATGCTTTTGGACTCTCAAGACGAGTTTTTGTTTGTTTTTTTTGCGAAGTCACTGAAATGATAATGTTAGGTAGCGTGAATTAGAACGGGTGATTATTTCTGAATGGTACACATCCTTTGTCTCTCTCTCATCCCTCTTCCTCACAGTCACGCATAGTACAACACAAAAACATTATGTCAGGGGAATCTCTTTAAACTCTAATCAAGGAAATATCATACCTTATTATGTTGTCTTCTTTTTATAGAACGTCAGAAGTTGCACTTGAAACTTTTTGCACGAAAAATTACGAATACATGCGTGAGCTTGCACGCAGCTTGGTAATACTGAGCTCTGATTGGCCAATTGCTGTTATTTTGTTTCTTAAGTATTATACGTAGAGAACATTAATGTTTAATTTGCACAATAAGGTTTACACAATACACAGCATTATAAATCTAAAGAGGATGGTAAGGGGGGATGGTGGCTTTACAGAGGGGATGCTTTTTGTCATTTTTTTTCCAACAAGGGGGATGCCATCCCCCCGCATCCTCTTTCAATTCAAGCCCTGTTTCTAATATATTTTGCCTGTTAGGTCATTAGTTAATGTTCATTCAAAGAATGTTTTATACGTCTTATATGTAGACCTCTTGTTGAAACCTTGTGTTTTCAGCTCTTGTATCCATTTTGCATAATTCCACCTGCTTCTTTCATGATGCTCTTATCCTCTCTGATCAGAGGTTTCAGAAAGTGACAGTTCTTTCATCACTCGCTGCAGGAAATGAGTGCCGTCCCGCTCCTAACAGCTGTGTGATGAGCTACTGATCCAGCGTAGCGCTCACCCATGATGGGTTTAGACTGCTCAGTAATTTTCCTGTTTTCTGGCCCCATCACGCTTGTGAAGGCATAATTAGCCTCACACTGAGATTACCTGCAGTTTCCACTGAGAAAACCACAAGCTTGAAGTTTCTCCCCTCGGCTCAGTATTTGTGGTCAAAGTACCTGTTTGCAGGACTCACTTGTCTCTTCAGATTCCCTTGAATTCCCCCAAATTCCAGTCTCACTGTGATCTGAGGCTACCAAATACGTATGAGAAACTGGAGCATGATGTGGCCTGGGCAGATATGGGAATCAAAGGAGCCCTGGTGGGGTTTTTCAGAAACCATTCTAAGACTGTTAGCCAGAGATGCTGTCAAAAATGATCTTTGATCACAACCTTTGATATTGGAGGACCGCGTACAATACGGGTACGTATTTTCTAATATCCATGGGTGGTACCTTCACTGTTCACAGCACTCTTACATCTGATAAGTGGTCTGAAATGTGTGACTTGTGTCAGTGCAAACGCTTGACTTATCTGTGATGAGGGTGGAAAATGAAATTACGCGACTATTTATACGCAGCCAACAAAATCCTGCTGGAAAATGGAGAGGCTAAATATTTTTCTTCAAGGTGTGTTAAGCTAACATCACAACAACACCTCACCTCCCATTTTCCCCCATGCCTTTTTTCAAAGGGCGCATCTAGAGATAATTGTTCATTCCATGACTTCACACGTCTTTTTTAGTAGTACGTAAATATGTTTTGATTGAGACCTTTGATATTTAAAGAGATCACAGGCGAAATTTAGTTTGGTGATTAATCAGCTCTGCCTTAATAATGACATAAAAACCGTTTGATATATGATATAATGACATATTAAAACTCCATGTTCCAGCAGGTTTGCAACAGCCTTAGGTACCTCATAAAATATACAGCCAGACCGAAAGTGTGAATCATCTAGTCACATGGATAATTCACACTTGATGCAGAAAACCATGCTTTGTCACCGCTATTATCCCCATCGAACCCAGACACCCTGATCTTTAATGTCTTGCTGCATAGAGTGTAGCTCTCAGGTATCCAGTTTTCAGGCTTTTACCTCTGCTGTTGATGGACAAACCGTACCTGCTGGGAAGTTCAAGCTAGTGCCATTAGTCTTTCAGCATTTAGGAGTATGGCTTCAGTGCAGCCTAGCTGTACTGCTTCGTGTTGACTGCCATGCTTAATTAAGATATCCTTGTCTGTTAGCAAACATTCCATTGTCTGAGGAATCTTTCTCTCACTCTTTACAACACTATCGACATCCATGCACCTCCTCGATGTTATCTTCGGCCATAGATCTGGGTGACTAATTACTGCACGGGATGTGCAGAAAAGAGTTTACTGATGACTAGTTGCAGGCCTGTGTTACACACATCTTGGGCCTCAAGCTTTCCACATCTAGTTATAACACAAAATGTCAAAACTAACTGAAGAGTGAGCTCAAGTCACATACATGTCCACAAGGCAGAAATATTTCCACTGTCAGCGCAAACATATGTCAGCCATCAGACCAATATAACTGTAGTCTGCTCACAAATGTCTGCTGTATACCTGATAAAGAATTGCCCTCAGGTGAGAGCGCTTCTTGTAAACTTCAGAAGCATTTTGAAGTCTTAAAAGCTGAAGAATTATTCTAGAGATTTCAGAAGGTAAAGTACTTATTCATTCAAGAGGGCATAAATTGAATCCTAATTCCTTCATCAAAGGGTTAGTTCACCGAAAAAATGAAAATTCTGTCATTAATTACTCACCCTCATGCCGCTCCAAATCTGTAAGACCTTTGTTCATCTTCAGAACACAAATTAACATATTTTTGATGAAATTCGAGATCTTTCTGACCCTGCATAGACAGTAATGGAACTTGTTGTTCAAGGCCGAGAAAGCTAGTAAGGAGAATGCTACGAGAATACTTTTTGTGCAAACAAATAAGCAAAAAAACAATACCTTTATTCAACAATTTCTTCTCTTCTGTGTTAGTCTCGACTGCGTGGCTTTTTGTCTTCAAAATATCAGCAAAAATATCTTAATTTACGGGTTTGGAACTACACGAGGGTAATTAATGACAGAATGTTCATTTTTTTCGGGAACTAACCCTTTAAGGAACACAAAAATTTACATTTTTAAAGAAATTTAAAAACATTCCAAAACTTAAATAAGGTCAATTATCCTGTTGTTAAACTGTACCCTTAGCTTGCGTAAGACAATGTTTATGTAGTACTGAACAACCTTTCATGCACTCCAAAGGGATATAATTGCTCCTTTGAGGAGCATAGTTGTGTTGCGGCGATCGGCACTGTGTGTGTGTGAAGGTGTGCAGTGTGTGTACAGAGCAGCCAGGTGACAGTGGAGTGATGACAGGTGTATACACAGCTGTGACAGGTGAGCGTTGGACACTGTACCAGGCGGAAAGCTTTGATTTGGATTCAGTAAACAACAACCACAGAGTACCAGGTTTAATACTTCAAAGACTTCAAAGTCCTGCTGTTGTGTTGTAAACTTGAACTGTGACGATGTGACAGGCTGCTTTACTAGATATACATTACCATTCAAAAGTCTGGGGTCAGTTATATATATATATATTATATAACCCCTTGCAGAATCTGTGAAAATGTGAATAATTTTAACAAAATAAGAGCGATCATACAAAATGTGTGTTATTTTTTTTGTTTAGTACTGTCCTGAGTGAGATATTTTACATAAAAGATGTTTACATATAGTCCACAAGACAAAAATAGCTGAAATTATTAAAATAACCCTCTTCAAAAATTTCTTAATACTGTGTGTGGTTACCTGGATGATCTGGTTACCTGGTTGTTCATGAGTCCTTTGTTTGTTCTGAACAGTTAAACTGAGCACTGTTCTTCAAGTCCTGCAGATTTTCCAGCATCTTTTGCATAATTGAACCCTTTCCAGCAGTGACTGTATGATTTTGAGATCCACCTTTTCACACGGAGGACAAATGAGGGACTCCAACACAACTATTAAAAAAAGATTTAAACATTCACTGATGCTCTAGAAGGAAACACAATACATTAAGTGCTGGGGGTGAAAACTTTTGAAAAGTATGAAGATGTCCAAATTTTTCTTATGTTAAAATATCTTTTTTTTTTTTTTAATTAGTACTGCCCTTCGGAAGCAACAGAAGATGCTTGCCTGTGTCCCGGAAGACAAATTAAGTACAGTTTACCTTGATCTTTCAAAAATTCAAAAAGTTTTCACCCCCCAGCTCTTAATACATCATGTTTCCTTCTGGAGCATCAGTGAATGTTTGAACCTTTTTTAATAGTTGTGTTTGAGTACCTCAGTTGTCCTCAGTGTGAAAAGATGGATCTCAAAATCATACAATCACTGCTGGAAAGGGTTCAAATATGCAAAAGATGTTGAAAAAATCTAAAGAATCTGCAGGACCTGAAGGATTTTTCTGAAGAATAGTGCTCAGTTTAACTGTTGAGAACAAACAAGGGGCTCATGAACAACCATCACAAAACAAACAAACAAAAAGAAACTGTCGTAGATCATCCAGGTAACCACACACAGTATTAAGAACCAAGGGATCCCAGACTTTTGAAGGGAGTTAAACTTTGACTGAGAATGGACATGATATTGAAAATATCTGTCAGATTGTTACATGGTCTATTTTATTTTTTTCTTTTCCTAAGCAGATTAACTCAACGTGACCAATCGCAAATTCAAACAAGCCATCAAATTGATTCTGTCAGTCTGTAGGAAGTGACTGGGAAGCAGTACAATAGTAACCAGAGAAAGCATAATAAATTTGGAAGTATGACTGGGTGTCTGCCAAAACCTGTAATTGTATCAACAGAGTCATGAGATCATTAGTTAATGCACACTTCTGAGTTACAGATGTGAATGTCCAGTAGTTGAATCGGTCAGTCATGTTCCACGTGTACTCCCTGTGGAAAAGAAACACATTAGTTTTGATCGTTATGAAAGAGATGTAGCGTAACATATTACATGTGATTTATGCCTTTCTTAATTCTTGTCATTTCGTATCGGTTTTAAGAATGTAAAAAAAGCAAAAGGTTGTTTTACTAGATTGTCAAATGTTTAAACTGTCATCGCTTTATTAGTAAAGTTTATAGTAATGGGAATAAAAGCATCCATCAGTGATATTTAATTACAAACTAGCATTACTTTGCTTGGCTCCGAGAAATTTAATGACAAATTTAACAGTGCCTTAATTCAGGAACAGTGCGAACACCAACTTTACATGACCTTTTATTTTGGTTTGTCAGGTGCGTGCCATATAATAATTAAGAGTGCATACCCTCTGAAGGACACTATATCTGTCAGCACTACCGTCAGAGGGATGCCATGTACATTAATTATCATGTTTACGGCTCCAAAGATGTTCCTATATGGTGCGTATTAAACTTTAGCTGATATCTTTTGATGTCCCAACATGTCTTTCAGTTTCTGTCTTGATTGTCTGTCTGACAGCATGCTTCCACCTGTTTAAAACAGCAGCAGTTTAAAATGCTTTGTTTTAAACATCAAACGTTAATTCATAATTTATTTATAACAGCTCAGATTGTTTGAAATTCACACATCAGAAAGTTAATTCATAATTTATTTATAACTGTTCAGACTGTGTGAAATTAACAGACTCACGATTTCAGAAAAAGTCTTGGTGGTGTCTGGGAAGGTTGAGGTTTTTAGAGACACAGCCTGCAGATGGCACTCTTGTCCCTGGACCTTAAATCTTGGGGACATGGGAAAGCAGATCATTAGGACATTAAGACATTTAAAAGTGACAGCCTAATTTTCTAACCGACGCTGAAAGCTGAGTGCACTAATATCGATCTGTTACACTTGAAATCCTCCGCCCTTCACGTCGCAGATAATGCTTGACTGACTTCCCCAAAATCAAATCATTGGCAGAACTAGGAAATCATTCTCAAAGTACAGTGGTTTAAGTTTAAACTAATATTGATTCAAAGAATTATATTCTCCCATTTCTACATGTATCTGCCTTAGCATTTGCTCTGGCTTGCTTTCTTTTATCCAGGTCAGATTAAACCACAGAAAGATTTGGGAAGAGGTAACAGAGTGTTCAACCAAGTACAATTCACCACAAGAGCATACAGCAGCAAAAACATACCCTGTTTTGCTCTATAAAAACACCATAAATGGTAGAACATCCCTTCAGCCAATTACTTTCAAGTGTCGGGTTTTAGAAAAACTAAGATCCGGAAGAAAGTCCTACAATTAGTTTATTCAAAAAGTGCAAATGATATTTAGAACATTTAAACCAGCATGTGAACTGTGAAGAGGAATGAGGGTAAGTGAGTAGGATTGGGTAAATAGGATCAACCTCATTATGGATTCTGCACTGACGACGAGCCTTTAGACAACAGGTCACCATCATTGGCCTCCTGCCATTGGGAACGATGGGAGTCTGACAAATGCAGCAAGCCTTTGCTGTTTGGCTGCAAACACGTTTCTTTTCTCTCTCTCTCTCTCTCTGACTCACTCTCTCTCTTTCTCTCCCACACCCACAGAGACCAACGGACACACACTCTCACTCTCACATGCCTCCTCTCACCCGTCTCAGTGTCAGGATTCAGGGGGAACTCTGTCGCTTTGACCTAATCCGCTTTTCCGCCCAGCTGTGAGGGAAAGTCACCTTTTGATTTGATCACATTTGAATGCAGAGAGGGCCGGAAAGAGGTGACTGTGTGGCACTCCTGGAGATGCTTGACACAGGCCTGAATGGGAGCTGTTGTAGTTAGGGACAAAAATGTGACAGGCAGCTTTATCACGCTGACCGTCTGAAAATTATTGCCTCCTTTACATGCATTTAAAGGGGCCTAACCCAACAGAAACACACGGATAGACGTACAGACACTGCTCTGTTTGTTCAGCATATTGACTGTGTTGGGACTTGGTTGGATGTTGCTTTTGGGAAGACGATGAACTCAAAGTGGCCAGTGACAAATTTAAGCAAGGCTTAAATTGATTATGTCAGTGTTTTGGATCGCTCATGCCATAGGAAAATACACCTATTATTTTGTAATTATTAAGTCATTTGTTCATAAACATCAAATTTTACATGATATCACAAATTGCAGGTTTAATATCCGTAAACATAGTCACAAATTGTTTCATAGACATACATACAAACAATAAAGGGTAGCTGTACAATAGTTACCAAGGAAAGCATTGCTTAATTTGGAAATATGTTGAAGCGTCTGCCAAAAGGCGTAATTGTATCAGCGGAGTGATGAGATCATGAGTTCATTTACACTTTGTTGAGTTGCAGATGTGAACGTTCAGTAGTTGAATTGGTCAGACAAATAACACCATGTCCCTTTTGGAACACGCATTGTGGTCTTGGAGACAGAGTCTTTTCTGTTATGAAAGGGGTGCAGTGTACCATATTACATGTGCTTTCTTTACTGAATTCTGGTACTTTCCGTTTGCTAGTGTTTAAGCTGACAGTTACATTTACTTTTTGGTGTGTTTGTGCAGCTCTATTGTGAATATTGTGGCATCCGGATTTAATTAGCAAAAAATTAAGAAAACAACCATCAAAAATGGACATATTTCAAAAGGATTTTCCCTCAGTTTTTAGCAGTGGCATGCAGTGGTGTTCTGAAATAGGATGCAAATTCCTCACAATTTTTTTTTCAATGTAATGTAAATTCATTCTACTAGAATAAAAATCTGTATTTTTTTTTTTTTTTTTTTTTTTTTTTTTTTAACATTAACACTGTATTTAATAGGCTGTTCTGTTTATTAAAACCAAGTATAAATCTCATCAGTTTAGTGTTTTTAAGCATTTTACATTTGTTTCAAAGCAATAACTCAAGGCTGTAACAATTTAAACAATATATTTTATTTAAACAATTCTGTTTATTTATTAACTGTTCTGCTGTCCTTTTTTATAATAAACTTACTTGTGACCCTGGACCACAAAACCAGTCATAAGGGTCAATTTTTTTTAAAATAAAGATTTATACATCATCTAAACACTGAATAAATAAGCTTTCCATTGATGTATGGTTTGTTAGGACAATTTTTGGTTGAGATACAACTATTTGAAAATCTAGAATCGGAGGTTGCAAAAAAATCAGAAATCGCCTTTAAAGTTGTCCAAATGAAATTCTTAGCAATGCATATTACTAATCAAATAAATAGGTTTTGATTGGGGCTGTCAAACGATTAATCGCAATTAATCGCATACAAAATAAAAGTTTGAGTTTGCCTAATATAGTGTCTAATTATGATGTATAAATAAATACACAAAAATTAATGTATATATTTAAGAGAAATACGTAATGTATGTACAAAATATTTTTATTTATATATATTATAAATTATATAAACATTATAATAAATACATATACTGGTAAATAATTCTTAAATATATACATAAATGTGTTTGTATTTAAATATACATAATAATTACACACAGTACACACACATATATTAAGCAAACTCAGACTTTTATTTGTATGCGATTAATCATTTGACAGCCCTAGTTTTGATATATTTACAGTAGGAAATTTACAAAATATCTTCATGCAACATGATATTTATTTAATATCCTAATGATTTTTGGCATTAAAGAAAAGTTGATCATTTTGACCCATACAATGTATTTTTGGCTATTGCTACAAATATGCCTGTGCTATTTAAGACTGGTTTTGTAGTCCAGGGTCACATTTTTGGATCATCAAGACGTGAGAGACGTGGAGATCAACCTTTGTTTTTTTTTTGTTTTTTTTTTAAGGTTACTGCTCACTAAAAAAACCCCACAGATCATGTTTTCAGGCCATTTGAAGTTTGATTTTGACTTGACAAAGTGGTAATATATAAGGCTACGTTCACACTGCAAGCCTTAGTGCTCAATCCCGATTTTTGCTCAGATCCCTAACATTGTTCTTTTAAATGTTGCCAATAACAGATTTCCATTGTGAACAGATCATGATTCTGAATTGACCCGTATGAGCAAAAGAACAATATGAACAGGTTGCCATGTTTTCACAACAAAATCTGTCCAATTGCTTTCCAAAACTAGTCCAATCGCATTCCAGGGGTAAATATAGCATTAGTGGGGTCGCTTCAACCCATATAGTTGGGAAAACAACCCGCAGCAATAGGCAAAAATAGCCCAATTCTGGGGGAAACTGTGGACTTGGCAACACTTTATGGAAGTAAACACGGAGGACATTTATGTGTTTATTTAGTGATTATGTGTTTATTTATAGTGTTAAGATCATGTTTTCAGGGTACAAAATGGTTATATATAAATGTGTGAGTCGTTTACTTACTTTTTTATTAGTCTTCCCATTAACGCCATTGTATTTACCGCGCATGAGGCGGAATTTATCGCATGAACCAATTACAGCCGATCATAACCAGTCATATCCAATCATATCATGATGGAGGCTTTGCCTCCTCTCACGTGACTTTCCTCCATTTGTTCTCAATTACCCCCCCACCAAACTCACCGCAAGCTTTAGGGTGTCTGTTAAAACTCAACGGGCTCAGGGGAGGCAAGAGAGATGCAGACTGTAACTTTACCTGCTGGTGTCACTGTTGAATAGTTTTACTTTAGAAAAACGAGTGATTTATATGGTTTTTTTTTTTGGTTTGTTTGTTTTTTATTTTTGTACTATGAATGTTTTTCTTATCCAATTTTTTGGGACACTGGCTCTCTTGCCGCCTTGGAGGAAACGCCCCTGGTTTTTTGTTATATATATATGTTATATAAGTTTGAAAATTTGAAGGAAGTCTCTGCACATGGCCGTATCTCGGTAATTGCCACTATGACTCAATCTGCTGATTTAATAGTCCTACCGATTCTATAACATTTGAGAGACATGTCAATGGCAATTGTTTGATCTGTCACTCTGTGATAGACTGAATAAACCCCATCATGCATGCCTTAGTCGCGGAGTGTAACAGACCTCCAACATAATTCAGCAACAACAGTAGGTAGGTGTGACATTCCCTATAGCATTTACATTTTACATCATTTACTTTGATGTAGAATTTAGTACCAGAAACAGCTATACTATGTCAAGTTATTTAAAACTTTTCTTTTCTTTTAAAAATGCAGAGTCAAAATGAAACAGAAATTGAAAAAATCTTAAGGTTTCAAAGAGGTTATGCGTTTGCTAAACCAGTTGGTGGTTAAGCTCTTTAATGACACCTCTTTAACTTTTATATTGACTCATCAAGATGTCTGTGATAAGAACAAATGTATACCATAACCGGTTGTCACAGCAAACCATGCAACAAAACATAATTCATCAGACAATAATCAAAACAAAAGTCTGTGCTGGTGGCTTATGGAATAAAAATGATGTTCAAAACCACATCATAATTTAGGGCAATCCTAAAGCCACCACCACCCTTACCATCTCCGGCTGGTTGGGATGATAAATGGTTTTAATAAGTCTGTAGCTTCAGGATACGCTACAGGAAAATGAAAGTAAAACAGCTTATGTGTGCCCATGCTTTGGAGATTTACAAATAGTGTTTTTTTTATCATGTGTAGACTAGCCCAAAGTCTGAGTGACAGACATACAGAGGAAGGCATTTCTTCTCATAAATGTTTGTGTCACTGAAGCCATGTTTAGAAAACAACACATGGTGCAGTGGGATTTATTAATTCCATTCATGTCCTCTCTAATATTTATTCAATTAATTGCTTCAATCTGAATGTCTTCAGGACATATTCTGCACTTTTGTAGCATCTTCTGTTGTTGTTGGGTTTTTGTATAAGCCCAGTTACAGTACATGACCATTTTCTACCCTCTTTTGATCCTTAAATTAGATGTTCTGTTATTGTACTTTTAAGACTTCTATATGTAAATAAACTCAGTTATGACTATCCCTTTTCAAAAGTTGACAAATAATTTTTAAAACAATAGCACATTTTGTTGCTGCGTGCATTTTGGATCTGAAAAGTTGTTAAATCTAGCAACAAAATTGCTAAATTGGCAACACTGTACAAACAGGGTCACTTTGAATGGCTAACAGTTTTGTAGCCGTTCCTCCAGTAACTGGAGATCAATGTTCCCGCGGAGCTGCGAATTATTGTGGGTTTTGATCGCACAAGTATCGGCTGACAGTGCCATGCCACATTTTATTTCAAAGAGCTCGCTGTGACAATGGCTTCTGGTAATAATAGTATATGTTTCCCCTCCTGGAGAGGCCGTGAATGCTATCTCCCCACACCATCTCATTCCATCTAAGCCTCACACAAACCGCTGACATATCACACAAATACCTCCTTTATTAGCTGGCAGTGATTGTTTGCTGAATGGGAGAGTGGCCCCAAGGACCCCAGTAGACATTCCAGCACAGTGTTACTCTTTACATGACATAAGATGAAGGTATATTTCTGTGGAACAGGTCTGTACTGGCTGGATTTCACTTGCCAGGATGTGGTCTGAACTGAGATGCTCACTACAATCGTGAGGGAAAAACTGCTGGATATCATTTTCCTTACTCAATATGTTTATTGGCAGTGCTGGGTACTTGGCAGTGATTACTTACAAACTGTAGTCTGTTACTGATTACAAATTATATTTTGTGATGTAATCTATTGGATTACACACGTTCGGTAACGTGTTCTGATTAGTTTTTGATTACTTTCAGAATAATTTTGACCTTTTTCTTACCATAAGAATAGGTGCGGCCATTTGTAAATTTTATGGGTGTGGCTTCCGGTCTCATCCACATCCAGCTATTTTTAGCTGTACAAAACAGCTCATTTTGCTGCTTGATATTGCATGATATTGAAATTGCTTGATATTGCATGTTTAACATCATAACGTGTGTTAAACATTACACTTTGGCAGGTTTTCCCAAACTGGGATGATGAAAAGCTGGAAGATTTTCCAAATGTCCGTCAGAGAAACAATTGCACAGCCATCTTTAGTCTTTGAATTTATATTTTTGTGGTAGTTCTGTAGCATCACAGTTGAAGTGTAATTAGCTGGTGAAGTGGATTTACTTACTGTCATGTGCATTGTAATGTTCAACACAGATGTCATAACAAACGTCAGTAGACCGGGAAGATTTTAAAACGAACAGTTAATTCAGATTTAACGTTCACGCTGATAGAAGAGGATGAGGGCAGTGCTGAAAAATGGGCGGAGCTACATAATGTCTATAAAAGCGTTAGAATTTTAGAAAGGAAAATTAAAGGGATAGTTCATGAAAATGAAAAAAATGAAAATTGTCATTAATTACCCTCATGTCGTTCCGAACCCGTGAGACCTTCAGTCTTCTTTGGAATACAAATTATTTTTAATGAAATCCGAGAGCTTTCTGACCCTGCATAGACAGCAATGCAACTGACATATTCAAGGCCCAAAAAGGGAGTAAGGACATTGTTAAAATAGTCCATGAGACATCAGTGGTGTAACCTTTATTTTATGAAGCTACGAGAACACAGTTTGTGCACAAAGAAAACAAAACTAACAACTTTATTCAATTTCTTTTTTAACAGTGTCCTTACTACCTTTCTGGGCCTTGAACGTGTCAGTTGCATTGCTGTCTATGCAGGGTCAGAAAGCTCATCATCAAAAATCATCAAAAATATCTAAATTTGTGTTCTGAAGATGAATGAAGGTCTTACGGGTTTGGAACGACATGAGGGTGAGTAATAAATGAAAGAATTTTCATTTTTGGATGTACCATCACTTTAAGAAAGAGAAAAAAAAGAATTGGGGCTAGGGCTGGGCCATATGACAAAAAGTTAAATCTTTTTTAAAAAAAAAAAAAAAAAAAACTAGCCACATTGAAAATGTAATTACAACATGATTCAAGTAACTTTTTCTTTATTAACCTTCTAGTGCTCCACAAATGAAGTTGTCAACATGATGTAAATGTTAAACAAATCACTTTTTAAATATCTTTGCAGAAAAGATGCATGAACTACAACTAAAGTTGTACAAACTTGTCTTATACATATTATATGTTAAGAAATAATATGAGGAAAATCCTTTAAAAAAAAAAAAAAAAAAACATCTGTTATTACCTATAAATGTTCTGTAAGAACAATGAACAACAGCTTTTGAGCCTGTCACCATGATGCAAACATGTAGTAGTAGTAGTAGTTCTGTACAGGTTTTTTATCCAATTGTGCTGCTTTTCCATTGTTTTTTTCTATGTAAACAAGGACACGTTTGACTGTTGCACTCATATCTCTTGCAGCATCTCATGCATGGATCTGCTTTCTAAAAACACGGCGCTCAAGTTAAAAGAAGTTCACTCCCATCTTCTTGCATGTTTTTCCTATTCCACTGCCCGTGTCGCATCTTTGTCAACACAAAAGCGCATTCTGCGTGAATGGCGCCTAGCGATATGAGTGCGCCACACGTGAGTGGTTAATCACGTGAGCCAACATGCTGTTGGATTGCTCTTTTCTCTTTACTGTTATCACGGTCATATTGTCAAAGTGTCCTATTCTAACATTTGGTAATATTTCTATTCAAAATCACGATTCCTCAATTTCTAAAAAAAAAAAAAAAATTGTGGCGAAACAGTAAATTCGAAATAATCAATGAAATCGAAAAATTCGCCCAGCCCTTATTGGGGCAAAACAGTTTATAGTTTACTGCCATTGTGTCAATATATAATCTATGAAAAAGTAACTGTAATCTGATTATGGGTATTTTAGAATGTAATATAGTTTAATTACAAGTGCTTAATTTTTGGAATCTGATTATGTAATCCAGATTACATGTAATCAGTTACTACCCAGCACTGTTTATCAGATTCTACCCTTCTTTATATAAAGATCAGCACAACTGTCAATGGACTAATGTATTTTAAACTTTTTCGATACAACCGAATTTGGTTCGACTTGATGCTCTTCACTAGAACTGGTGCGTAAAATGTCATCTTCCCCCACCATTTAATTCCACATTAGTCAGCCAGTGCAGGAAGAGTTATTTAATTAACGTCTCTCTCCTCGTGTCTCCATCTGACATCAGTACAGGCTGCCCAGCTGTGTTTTTCTGAAGAGAGAAGGACATGTACACAGTCTCCTCTGACCCGGCGCTGAACTGTAGAGGCAGCCAGTGGAGTTTCATGAAGCTCCGTTACTCAACAAACCTGAGCATGCAGAACTGACAAGGAAAATTGTAACATACAGGCCAATCACATGGAACACATTCTTGCGTTCATAAACAACAGAATAGAGCATGATACAAGAATCTCGGCATGCATTTTTAACATTTCAAATGTGGTGCAGCAGCATAAAAATGCGGTTGGCTGGAAAACAGTAATAGGTGACACTGCAAGGCATCCATCATGTGTATTTACTTAAATAATTAAAATTGGGACAGCTCAATGCACAAACAATCCTGTAACCAGTAACATCAACAAGCATCAACAAAAACAGTTTATATATTTATTGTGTTTTAAAGTGACTTATTTTTAAGCATTTGAAGACCTCCTCAAAGTAGAGATCTGACTGTTCCAGCAAATGGTCATTTCGAAGGTTTCAATCTAAATATCAACTTTCCATTCTTGAAGAAGCTTCAAGCTGTCCAAACAATGATAGTGGGGGACAGCAACAAGCAACATGAGGCAACCCTGGGAAAGGGGAATGCACCACTTGGAATAGGGGTAGAGGAAAACAGTTTTATTTTCCTTTGACTCAGAAATATGAACTTGCTTCCCACATCTGTTTGCTTAAACTTGCACCATTGCCAGGTGCACAGATCTACCAGGCCAGGGCCATCCTGATGACTTCATGCAGTACATATCTTTCTAAGAAACCTATTAAAAGGATTAGTTACTATTTAGAAATTTATTAGTAACACAATTGTGTTTACATATACTGCACAGCTATAAAAGGTTCAAATGTGTATCTTTAGTCTCCACAATTAATTTGCTTGTGCAACCTGAGCAACCATAATTGTATTATAGCACTTCAAATCTGAGTGCGATCCATTACGCTCTCTTTTTTGCTGTGCCAAAGTTGTCAGAATATCAAACACAGAGACAAGTTGAAAGGTCATTGCCAAGTGTGTCACCTAAGCCAGAAATTCAGCTCGCCAGTATTGTTGGTTCTTGAAAGAGCCGCTCATTTACCTGATATCCACCAATTTTGGAGGCCTTGTGATATACATTACATACACATACTCTGTCTGTATTCTTGTGTATGGCTGCGATAGTATGAATGCAAAATGTTGCCACTCCTTGAAATCTCTCCTGGCATGCAGTTGAGCCAAACTCTTTTCCCTGAAGAATCTGCATCTTGTTGCTTGTTCAAACTTGTTTTCTGGAAGGAGCTTGACAGATCTGTGAGTTCATTGAAACAGTACTCAGCTGGTGTTGCCAGTTAAAATTACTAAGCCACGTAGTCAGAGTCATTATGCTATTCACCTCGCTTCGCAGTGTCATAAAGGTGACCTCGTATTGAACTGGTAGATGGAAGGCAGTGGTTTTTATCGCTAATCCAGAATCCATATTTGACAATCGATAAGTGATCCAAGCGTCCTACATAAAATGGCAGCTTACTCGGAAAAAAATGGGGGGGAAAAAATTCTTCCACTAATGGAAAGAACATCCAAACAGTTTGAAGAGTCACAGAAGTATTATGCAATGTTGGAATTTGTCATGTGTACTTGTTCTTGTTTCTCAGTAGACATGCATGATGAGACACATTTCAAGCCAGTCTGAGTTGATGATGCGTTAAGTTCTCAATAAGCCTCGCTCCGAGGTTTTCTTTGTCTTAGTGAGCAAACACTGCAATCATAAGCATCTTAAGGGATTAAAGGTAGAGGCGTTCTTTTGGAAAACATCTTTATTGAATTGTCATCCATGAAGGTTATACAGTAATGGAACGCGCAGAGTATTGAGACCCTTTAGTCACCGAAGTCTAGTATAGCCAGAGTCATTACTGTACTATGAAATATGACTAGTCAGAGTTGAAACATATCGAACAGGTAAGCCCCAGAGCCAGGTAGGTCACATAACTCAAAGAGGAAAACATTGCTCATGTTTCCTGAGCGCTCTTAAATCTCTGGGGTGTGGTGGTGCTGGGAGGGGAGGGGGTGCACCAAAAAGAGGGCAGCAAAAGTCCCTTGAAGCCCTCTGGGCCTAGAAAGCCTTGGCTTGATGTGCTTATCATGCAGGACTCGGGTTAGTCTGGTGCCTTTGGCGTTGAAATCAAACACTTGGCCTTGAACTAGGGTGAACTTTAGGTGATCTTAAATTGCAATTATTGCATGAATTCGTTAAGAGGCGTTTAGAGAGAATAATTAAGCTTTTTGCTTTGGGGCTTCTCTTCGCCAAGTATCACGCTATAAAATCATCATCTTTAGCTGTGTTATCTATCATAAGGAGTTTTATAGGATATGCACTAAACCTGAATGAGCCAAGAAATGTTACTCTAATGGGTACTTTTTGAAAGCAGCGTGCGCTAACCCCACAGAAATACAGTCATGTAGGTATTGATGTGAATAATGAAGTGATTTCTCTTGTATTTGTCACTAAACACCTTTTGCGGCTGACTCAATTGTTTAAAGTGATGCAGAGTTCATCTGTCATCAAATGGTTCAAAATACTGACTTGCAGTGGTTTGTGCTGTCACTACAGTCCTAATGTTTTTATTTCTTCTTTCAAGGAGACCATCAGAGATGATTGACTACATTCCTTTCAATTACTCTGCTTGTGCAGAGGTGATGACAAAGGGTGAATTAATAATTCTAATGCCGTGATGGCATATTTGAGTAGTAACAAAATACTAACACCTTAAAGAGATACTTCACCCAAAAATGAAAATTACCCATGATTTACTCACCCTCGAGCTGTCCTAGGTGTATATACCTTTCTTCTTTCAAACGAATACAATCAGAGTTGTATTAAAAATGTCCTGTCTCTTCCAAGCTTTATAATGGCAGTGAATGGCAGTGAGATTTTGAAGTCCAATAAAGCAGTGGTTCTCAACTCCGGTCCTCTGGACACACTGCTCTGCACATTTTGCATGTGTCTCTTATCTGACACACTCAGTTCAGTTTATGGATCTCTCTGCTAACAAGCTGATGATCTGAATCAGGTGAGTACATACAAAATGTGCAGAGCAGTGGGTCCCGAGGACTGGAGTTGAGAACCACTGCAATAAAGTGCATCCATACATCATAAAAAGTACTCCACATGACTTATCAAAGGTTATCAAAGACCTATTGATGTGAATCGATGTGTTTGTGCAAGAAAAACATCCATATTTAACTTTATAAGCTGTAATCTCTAGTTTCCATAAACTGTCATCTCACATTCACAAGAAAGAGGCGTTCCAGGGGATGACATAGGATGTAGGCGAACACAGAAGTGACGAATGCGGAAGCGCAGAGGAAAGAGCAAAACAAAACAGCAGTCACGAATTAGAAGTACAAAACAAGGATTTGTAAAGAAAAATGTCTGAGGTTTTTGATATAAGCCAAGAGGAGACTGGTTTTCCTTTGCTGTAAACAAAACTTGGTTCTTGTGAGATTGTGTGAACGCGCGTACAACAGTGATTACGGTTTATAAAGTTTTAAATATAAATATTTTTCTTTAAACGCATTGATTCACTTCAAATGCCTTTATTAACCCTCAGATCTGTGTGGAGTACTTTTATAATGGATGGATGCACTTTATTGGACTTCCAAAATCTCAACACCCATTATAAAACTTGGAAGAGCCAGGACATTTTTTTAAAAATATAACTCTGAAAATGCCTGAAAATACATTCATATACACCTACACTGATAAAAATGATTTTGTGGTGAAGTAAATAATACAGAAAAACAAATTTCTACATTAAATAATTTAGTTCAGGCAAGAATTACAAAAAAAAGAATAAATTCAATATTTGTACTCAATTTTAGCTTGTATAATTTAAAGGTTGAACTTATAAATATATTTTACTTGGAATTGTTTGTTATTTTTACAAAGATTGTTTAAGTAGTTTTCAAAGACCTGATCCTGTTGCTCCCATCATGCATGTGGGCATGAATAATTAATAAGGTTAATATTTTTTGCTGTTTTTGAGATGTATTTCCACTGTTTTATGGTTGCTTTTGTTGTTAGGTTTAGTAACTTGCTGTTTTGTGAAAGAATTTGAATCTAGAATTCATTATCTACTCAAAATGACCCATTCATACTCAAACACTATTCACTGATTGTTACCATCGTTGTGTATCATGTGCCAAGTTTTGACGTCTGTGTTCATTTGGTTAGTAAATACACTGAGTCAACATATTACCTTAAAAAGAATAAAGAGCTGTCTACTTGCATACGTACATGTTTGTAAGTGAACCACATCCTTTAATAGCATGCTTTTTTTTTTGTTATAAACCGTGATTGAGTGAAATGTACTTGAGTATTGCAGATTTAACTTAAAATAATTAGTAGAAAATACTCATCAAACTCTAACTGACTACATTTAATCTACTTATTTGCTTTGTTAATTTTACTTAACTTAGTTAAGTAGATTTTACTTAATTCAAAACTTAAATTTTACTTAAATTATGTGTGCAAAAACTTGCAAAACAAAAATTAAGTAAATCTTACTTATTGATTTTTTTCAGTGTAGGATGGCTTGAGGATGAGTTCATTTTCATTTTTGGGCGAACTATCCCTTTAAACCATTTTTCATGCTTCACCATGCGATATTATTTGTTTATTTTGCACTTTTTTCACCCCACATTTTTATTCCGACACTATCAATATTTTTGTAATACTTATTCAGACTTATTAAGGTTTATGGCACAACTAGTATGACTTTGATGATAATCTACTTGAATCTTATCTCAAATCTCATTTCCAAATATTAAGAAAGGAAACATCACAACCGCCCATTTATCTATTCATTTCATATACCACAAGTAGCAATCAAACACTTTCAGATCATACAAACACATAGATGAAAGTCATTCACACAAACCCCAATAAAAGCAACCAACATCCTCCTCTGTTTAGAACTTGAGGCACGGAAAGAGCAAATGTACACTTATCCCTGTGCTTTAGGCCACGGACATGGCTGCTTTACCGCCATAATCCTGCTATTATTTCTGTTCCTTTCTCTGAAAATTACAGTTTTCACCGCATTAAGTTGGAACTGCTCCCGTGCTGATGTATTCACAGCCTTCTTTTTCGTTTGGCCTCCAGTGCTCAGGTCGTCTTTGACTGGAGTCATTAACACATTCTTTACACATCTAAAGGGATGAAGCGAAGAAGCGCACTTCAGCCTTTTAATGCACAAACCCCTACCTCCACCTGGGCTGCGCGCTTTAAATACCCCTCCAATATTGTTGCTCTATATTCCACAAATTGGGTTGAGTTACAAGCTGGCACAGGTCTGGGAAGACATTATACATGGAGTGTAATTTTAGACACATGCCACACATGATGAGGAGAGGCCAGCAGGGAGGGAGAGCTGTAATTAAGAGCAGTTTGATGGTATTTCCTATAGCAACATGAGCGATCAGCTTCATTGTCAGGCCTCGCGGGACCTCCTGTGTCGCACGCCTCGTTCAAAACTCATACACCTCGCAAACATCGGAATGTGTTTTAAGTGAAAGTCCAAATCCCCTCTACCACCCAAGCCTCCAAGTAAACACAGATCACCACGTACACACAATGGAGAGATTATGTTGTATTGAGGACTATTAATTTCAAAGCTAGAAATATTGTTAACCACATTATAAGTTTGGCATTTCCTTTACACTTTTCACTTTTAGTAAACTTCTGATTCATTAAATTAACTGTTTCCTGTCCTAAAAGGAATAGTTATTAATAAAAAAAAAAAAAAACAGGAAAGTCATACAGGGGTATGTTTCCCAAAAGCAAGGTTGGTTGAAAGTTCCACCAACATAGTTCAAATATTCAATGTTTCCCAGAACCATAGTTGCAAAAATCAGTCACAAATGGCATTGGAAAGTTGTGTAGCTGGAACTACAATTCTTAACCTGTGGTTAGAAGCATAGTTTTTTGTTAGTATGAGTTGGACTTAAACAGATTATGTTTTTGACGTAAGAGAAAATCTGCACTGGATTCAAACAACTGGAAAAGAGGCAAAACAAAGCAAAATAGTTCTCCGATGCCATTTCGTTATTTGCATCAATAATCTGACATACATTTGATCTCAGATCAGTTAATTGGCAGTAGTTATCACTCCCACAATTCTAGCCAATGTTGTTTTCAACAACGGATGAGCGAGCGAGCTAATTGGTTTCTCCATTGTACTATTGTAGCTAAGCAGTGGGTTATGTTGTTGTACAGGAAAGGCACCTCCAGTTTGGAACAACATGAGGTTGAACAATGCTAAAACATTTTATTTTTTAGTGTTTTACCTCCTTAAAATCATGGAAACAATTTTTTGAGAACAGATCCTGCTCTAATTTGCATATATGTACAAGCCAGTCCTGTTGCATAATACTTTTTTTTTTTTTTTTCTTTTTTTCCATGATCACAGGCTCAACTTTAATCTTCTGTTATTATACCAAACATCTCGTGTTGTGGTTCCATAGAGGTGAGATATACCGATTGTAGCTATCTTCGTCTCATGTGACATGTAAAAAGAATGCATACAAAGGACGGTGATACTCCAGCACACATATG
This sequence comes from Cirrhinus mrigala, assembly GCA_036247105.1. Taxonomy (NCBI): domain Eukaryota; kingdom Metazoa; phylum Chordata; class Actinopteri; order Cypriniformes; family Cyprinidae; genus Cirrhinus; species Cirrhinus mrigala. Next base: position 12,692,695 of record CM070017.1, on the reverse strand, counting down.
TAAAATAAAAGTCGTATTATGTTTGAGGAGCAATCTTGGTTCTACACATACATGTTTGCAGTTCTATTCACAAAGGAAGTCAACAGTAAGACCACTAATCCTTTGTCAAAATACCATGAGTTGCCTTTGTCCCTCAGGCTCCGATACGAGACAAAATTTGAGTCGACTTTTCTATATGTCCTTTTGTCAAGCTCTTCTTGAAATGAAAGGCTATATGACACCCTAATGCTGTTTTTTTTTCTAATTACTATAGAAATGTATGGTTGTGCACCTGTTGAGCAACCATAGATTCTTTCCTACATGCAATTTTGTGCTGTGCACAAAGAGTCTAAAGAATCCTAATGCACAGTGTCAGATCTGTAAAACCACATCAAGAGGATTAGAGAGTCACTGTAGGCTGAGTTGTATGGTCAAGCATTATATACCAGAAGGCCATCCGTAAGACATTAATTATAGCTGATCAAGCAGTAAATAGAAATCAAATACTTTCGAAAACTGAAATTCTCAGAATCATCACACAGTAACTTCACCCACCAACAACTGTGAGCATTTTATGTGACCACATAATCACATTTGTAAGTTTTATGGACCACATTTATGGAGCTTTTGCAATTTGCCTTGGAAAGCTTCGGTTTTCATTCAGTGTAAATTGCATGGATTAGAAAGACTAGCAGAGTCTATTTTTTTGGATGAACTATTCCATCAGTAATTTCTCACAGGTGTTTGTACTGCACTACATACAGGGTTGCACCATTGGCACTCCCACTAATATAAATGAATGGATGCCACTGGCAAATTATAAGTGTGCCAGTGGAACATTTCGAGTGTTGCTCCGTGCCCTGATTTATGTTTGATATCCAAGGAGTGGAACTGGAGTCATCAGTTCTTTGAAAGTTCATTCTGAACTATACCTGTTGTGCTGCATGTATGCTTGTGCTGTAACATAATTTTTTAAAGAAATGTTACTGCTCTATGCATGACTCAAGTATTTTAATAGAGTAGGGGGAGTGATGGCAGTTTTCAGACTTGTTTCATCTTGTGAAAAGTGGGCAGGCATTTAGACCCAATAAAGGAATGACACACAACTACTTAGTAACCTACACTGAATTAACAGCTCATCTCACCCAAAATGAAGTCATCTCACCTCTTTCCCTGAAACTCAACTCTGTGAAGTCACTAATGTTACTCACTGATTCTAAAATGGACTGTAAAGCCTGATGTAGAACTAAATAATGGAAATGGAATGATTTATTAAACATTTAGACAAGTTTCAGGCTTTATGGCTCATGCCAAGTTCTGTCATGAAACTCTAGATGGCACAGGCTGATGGGTCCTTGATGCAAACTGATGATATACGCAGTGTTAAATTACTTTGCACAAGCTGATTGGTTCATGCTGCATACACAACCAATGAGCTTTCTGCTTTACTTTTAAATGGCTGGTTTGCATTCACTATAGCATTTTGCAGTATGCTTTCAGAGTTCTTCTGAAACCCTCCACCTCCCCAGGTCCACCTGTATAGTTCTGCTATGGGTAATTATATATGCTACTTGTGCAGCAACAGTACATCTCAAATACAGGGCTGTATCAGTGTATATATTGGCAGTAGCGAGTTCCTGTATGTGCTTTGCTACAACAGCAGCATAATCTACAACTACAGCAATTAGGGCTGTGACGGTGGCAGATTTTTTCCACCGCGGTGGCAGTGCACCAACTACCGTCAGTGGCGCGGTGTTGGGAAAAAGAAAAAAAAATAAAAATATTAGGCTCAAAAATGATTAACAAACGTGTGTGTTTATTTCAGCCTACAAAACACTAAAGAAAGTATCAAAGAAATTATACAGTTATATAAGAAAGTAGCCAAAATAAGAACGGTAAATATTAAACAAACATTTGTTGCATAAATTCGTAACAACCTCGCCCAACCCTTGTCCGACGGCTCATCAAAATAACCGGCCCGACTCCTGAAACCTGAGTCTTTTCTCTCTCTTTCCCATTACACTGTTACATCCATTAACATAGCTCAGTTTTGTGTTTAATAGGAACGTGGCTATGTATCTTTTCATTTCTTTATAAAGTTAATTTAGAAATATGTTAGGAACATTTTTTGTTTGTTAAATTAAGGTTTTTGCTTTTTTAAAGTAACGACCAAGCGGCCAGAGGCAGGCAGTGAGTGGATCACAGCCTATGTTTAATCAATTTTGCCTTCTAAAATCATCACGACTTGCCTAAAATAAAATCTTCATGCACTGAATTATTTTAAACGTTTAAGTTAGATAAATGCACGCTATTTTGCACATACAATCGTTTGTTGGAGAGTGGAAGCTAAATGCGCTTTCAGGACCTGGAGGCGCCAGCGCAATCACTTGCAAAAAAATTAAAATCCGCCATAATCTTTGCTCATAAAGGTAAGCGTAATATGTCATCCGGAACTGTAAAGGGTCTAATTTTATTTGCGTGCACTCACAATATCAACAAAATGTTGTGCTTTTGTAAAAATAAAGAAAACAAACAAGATGTGCTTTCTGATGTCTCGGTGTTGAACAGGAGCGCTGCACAAAAATGAAACGAAACTCAGCGAATGCTTGCCTTACAGTCAGGATAAATATATCTACAGAAAGCTTTAAATTATTACTTTACTACTTTAAAACTAAAAAATTAAAATCGAAAACAAACTCTTTCATTATAAAATCCGTAGAGATGCATTTCTCTCTAAAGGCACGACCAATGAGCAGATGGCGAGTCAGGATCGTCATTTTTGCGACACTGGCTCAGAAAACACTAGTTTATTAATAATTCATTCCCCCCGACACATTCATGGTAGTTAGTTTTCCCGGAGCTTTGCAAGCTTTAGCCTATTGTGTGTGTTTGAACACGGATCTCTTCAAGCAGCTGCGAAGGCACTTGCGCTCACTGCTGCTGCCGGTGGGGACACTAAAAACGGCCATGGCAGAGTAATTGTTGCAGAAACACTGTATTTTATGCTTGTTATAGATTGTGTGACGTCATGTGCAGTACTGCCGGTGGCAGTCGACGACCGCGGTGGTGCGGTTGTCATTGCGACCGTCACAGCCCTAACAGCAATAACTAACAGCAGTGTTGCAGATTTCATATCCATTACCATGCTAAAATCTTCAGAGAGTTGTCATGACAGAACTATTGTTAACACAGGAACATATGGAGCGAATACTCAAGGAGGAAAAAAAACACCTCAGTGTTATTTAGAGGCCCAAAATGAGCAAAAACATGCAATTTGGTTCAATTGCTTATATTTATATGGCCAGAAAGTAAGATGATATTCCAATATTTTGAATTGTAAATCAGTGAGAGATTTTTATAACAGTATTCCAGACTGCTTACATAAATACTCATAAATATCAGTTGTCAGTCTGTATCTCCCAAAAATATGTCTTCGTAAGATGATATTCAAATGCTTAGTTTTATGATCGAAGCTCTACAGTTTTTATTGTGGGGTAAAACATGTGATGCAATAGAATACGATGTTTGAGAGATAAAATAAGCCTGATGTATTGTATTTGAGATATTTTAATGTGGTTTTCCTAACACATGATGTATGGATAATCAAGTAAATCTAAGTTGCTTCAGTGTAGCAAGTGTTCATCTTGAAACATTATTAACAGTTAGGGCTGTCAAACGATTAATCGCGATTAATCACATACAAAATAAAAGTTTGAGTTTGCCTAATATATGTGTGTGTGCTGTGTGTAATTATTGTGTATCTATAAATACAAACACATTCATGTATATATTTAAGAAATATTTACAAGTATATGTATTATCATTTTTATATCATTTATATTATATATAAATAAGAATACTTTGTACATAACGTATTTCTCTTAAATACTTACATTAATTTGTGTGTATTTATATATACAAAATAATTACACACAGTACACACACATATATTAGGCAAACTCAAACTTTTATTTTGTATGTGATTAATTGCATACAATCATTTGACAGCCCTGTTAACAATATTTTTGGTTTATATAAGGCTTATAAGGCTTTCAATACCAATCTGACAACAGAAGGCATGTAGTAGATTGTATACAACAGGACTTTCACTAAAGTTTTGATCATGTTGATGATTAAGAGGCCTTATAAATTAGCATTTTAAATGCAGGAGGCTTTATAGGGTTAGATATTATATGGCACGATGGTCATCATGACATTTAAAGTTGATGTAGTTACTAGGCCAGGAAATTTCTTGCCAGTCTTTTGCCCTGCACAGCTCCAGCAGTAGCTTCAATTAGACGTGCTGGCAGCTATAAATCAAAGGCTTCTGTTGAATTCCAGGTGTGCACAGGTGCGCCCAAAGTGGCCCGTAAAAGCGCGTGTTAGCTGGGGAAGACTCAGTTCACAACCATCACCCTGCTAGACAGGCGTTGACGTTAAACGATGAATGGTTTGGCAGCGAAACAGCACAGTTTATAGGAAAACATTGCGGGAATCTTAATTAGCCTTTCAATGATAGCCTCTTGGCATTAACAGTTGCTGGCAGACAGCGTGATATTAAACACAGTCGGAGTGAGGGTGAAGCACACAGTCGACGTTCTGCCATCATGCCGAACACCTGGCTTGCAGTTTCTTACAGTGCACCCTAACAGGTGGCTTACACGCTCAACTGCAGCACGAACGTATTACGAAGAAGTTGATATTTTGATCCTTGCACATCTGAAATTAAGCAGGCATGATAATATAATGGGGGGCGACCCATTGGCACGTTGACGAGAGAACTCAACTCTGAGACGTTTTCACAGAGAGTCTCTGTTAACTAAATGGCTTCATTGTGAAGGGAAAGTGAAGGCGTAACGAACGGAGGCAACTAGATGTGGAATTTGTCTCCCCTTAATTGTTCTTCTAACACTTCTTGTCTCCTCCATCTACAAGTGTTAAGCTCTCCAACGTCATGCCATTCAGAATGTGGAAAAGAAGCAGGAGCCTGAGCCAAAGAGAGTAACATCCAAAAGGTTTTTCAAAACCACACAATATTGTGATTCAGCTCATGGTGACTGGGTGTTGATGTTACTTTAACCGAGGCTGTTTGGCCAGCTGCCTTTTCACGCTGCTGCCTATTGATGAGTTTTCATCCGATTCTCAAAGGAGCGTTTTGTGGTGATTATTCAAGGGGTGATGCTAAGATCTTTTCTAACTTTTGGATTGAAATTCCTCTTGACATCATCCTTCACAATGGCAAAGCCTCTCTTTTTTTCGCCTTTGGGGGGGACAAAATAAATAGCATCCAAAAGTTAGCTGGATTTTGCATAGTTAACATTTCGCTAATGGGCAGGCCTGCTTCTCAGGGAGACTGGACAGCATTTTTGGGGGCCACAGTGGCGTTGTTGTGGTGACGGCGCTGGGAAGTGAATGAAGCAGATGTCAGAGTAATCCATCACCCCGCCCCCCCCTCCCTTCTATCGGCCCATTGCTGACACCCTCCTTGCTGCTACTCATCAATTAAAGCCCTACACCAGCCCTACCATTAACATGCAAGTACTTTCGTTAGCTTCCTCCCTGCCCTACAGTCATCCATGTAGTAAAACCGTCAGAACCAGTAGTCAACCATAACTTAACAGCAATGTATGTTTTGCCACTTGTTACTGCTTTACTAATTTGAGGGACTGTCAAGCTGGTGATGACTCTGTTTGGTTGTAAGATGGTATGGGAAATCTGATGATTCAAACTAACAGTCATTAAGTTTAGCCCAGTTTTGACTTCACTAACTAGTATGCCTTGAAATCTATGAAAACACACTTTTTTTCTCATGAATGTGAGTTTGCATCTTGCAATTTTGACTTTTTTCCTTGCAATTGCATGTTTGCGTCTCGCAAATTCTGACTTATTTTCACACAATTCTGACTTTTTTGAGATATAAACTCGCAATTGTGAGTTATAATGTCCAATTTTGAGGGGAAAAAAGACTGATATGTTCTCAGAATTGCGAGTTTATATCTCACAATTCTGACTTAACTCGCAGTTGCGTGCTATAAAGTCAAAATTGTGAGATATAAACTTGCAATTCTGAGAAAAAAGTCACAATTGCGAGATATAAATTCACAAGTTTGAAAAAAAAGAAGTCAGAATTGTTTATATCACCCAGTTCTGAGAAAAATTTCTGAGTTTATATCTTGCGATTCTGACTTTATAACTCACTAACTTACATCTCACAATTCTTTTCTTTTTTTTTTTTGTCATGCAATTTTGACTACTTTTCTCTGAACTGTGAGATTGTCGCAATTACGTGTTACAAAGTCAGAATTGTGAGATATAAATTTGCTTTTCTGAGAAAAAAAGTCCCAACTGCAAACTCACAATTCTTAAAAAAAAAAAAAAAAAATCACAATTGCGAGATTTAAACTCGGAATTCTTAATAAAAAAGATGTCACACAGTTTTGACTTCATTTAAGTGAAGAATTAAGTGAGAATTGCATGATATAAACCTAAAAATTGTCCGAATTACAAGTTTGTATCACACAAGATGTAAACTCACAATTGTGAGAAAAAAGTCTGAATTGTGAGAGAAAAAGTCTCAATTACCTTTTTTATTTTTTATTTCAGTGGCAGAAATGGGTTCCATAGAAAACTGTTGTGTCCCTCCTGAAAAACAAGTCGGTACAAGCCAAGGAAATATTTATTAACACTGTTGAAAACATAATGCATAACAGTTTTCTTTATCATTTATGATGACACAATCATGAAGTACAATCAATTTGGCAAAACATCTGTTGAAATCACAGACTTTTGTAAAACAGTAATTACATCAAGGCCGTCCTGCTTTTACGCTCTCGACAAAGAGCCATGTTCAAATTCAGATGTTCTTTGGTAAAACCCTCAGTCGTGAATTTTTCTCAGTACCAGAGAGTTTTGTCCCAGGATTATTTAACTATAGTTTCCCTTATTGATCCCACAGGACCTTTGTCATGAAAATGCTACGTTTAAAAGTTTAATATTTGAACACCAGTATGATCACAATCTTTTCATCATTACATACTTGGCAACTACATCACTATGAGTGGTAGTTTACATAAACTGCTCAAGCTGGTACCATGACACAATCACACTGTTTTCTAGCTTATCTCTCTAATTTCTGTCCATCTAAAGGACATCGGTAGTGGGTTTTTCCTTTACACAAAATAAATAAAATATAAAAATAATCTCTTACAAAATATATGTCAACACAGGGACAATCTGTCTGGACAACCACATTTGCTCACAACACACAAAATACTACTAGTATTAACTACAGTTGCAGAACAGAACAAAACTAGCAGCAAAAAAGTGTTATATTACCTATAATATATAACATTAATAGAACTGGTTATCTGATCACAACATTCCACATCAGTAGCAGGTGTGGCATCTGTATTGAGGCTATTCCGTTCGAAAAAGTGAATTACTGATTCTCTTTCTCTGCCAACAGAGCAAATATTAGCCAGATGCGAGGGTAGCGTAAAGCTTTGTGAGGTCTCAAAGTTTAAGTGGGTAGAATTTAGATCCCATTTAAATGTGCTTATTTTAATTGCACCATTCCAATTTAAAGACAGTTTGGTCACAAATGTTCTTGAGGACCAGTGTTAATACTTGTTTATTCACTTTGGAAGGAATGAGCCTTTAAACACGATGCACAATTCCAGTGTGTAATTGTACATAGGAATATATGTGCAAGGGTTGACACTTAAGGAGATGGGAAAATGGCAGCACAAAGCCTTACAATGATACATCAAAGACAGTAGAGTCTCTTTCAGAGACTAGTAATTACACCTCGAGTGCAGCGCACTTGTTTTTGTATTTTGCATTGTCGTTGGTTCCTCCCTAAGCTAAAGCACGTGACATACAGTGTAAAAGTTGGTCAGTTTATTTCTATGCAAAACGCACAATATTAAACAGGAGAAGAGCTAAATCTAAGCTAGTAAACACAATGAGAAAAATCAGTAGTTTCCTTATTAAATAAATTAACATTAGCCATTTTCTCTAAATAAAAAGTTAAATATCGTTGTTGTGTCCATGTACAGTTTTTATGTTGTAAGATTTGTAGTGTCAATCACTCAGGGCTAAAGGTTCCTCAGAAATACCTTCTGTGCCGTCTACGGAGCAGAACACCCTTAATAATCACACCCCATATCTTTCTCACAGTCTACAGATCACGGGCTACTTCGCTCTGTTGCTCAGTACTGGAACAGAAAGGTGTCTACTGGTACCAACACCAAAGTCCACAGCAGAACTCCGTCTAGACTCCACTCCACGTTTTCCAGTGCAAATGGCTCTTTCCTCTCAATACCTGGAATCCATAGCAGTGGTCATCCTGTTGCGACACTTGCAGGCCCTCTACCACCCTAGTCACAGGTGTGTTATCAATTCCCCAGCAATAAATATTTCACTTGCACGTGTACACTTCTGTCCGTTCGCTGCAGGTGTTGCACTTGACGTAGCAACACCAAAGAAACTTGCAGTTGCACTGCCATACGCGCGAGTACTGGTGCGTGTTATATCCTCGGCCGCAGCACATGAGGTCGCAGCCGTTGGCCTGCTGCGCAGTCTTGTTGCAGATCCTGCCCTGGGTTCCCATGCTACCCGTTACGGGATCAGCCTCGCAATAGTTGGGCGACTTCTCGATGTACACCAAATCCGTGTCCATGGGCTTCCGGTACGAGTAAGGCTTTTTAACCTTCAGAAATGTAGGTCTCTTGTTCCGACTGGCTCGGACCGGTTCCACGTGTACGGCGTGGTTGTACTTCTCCTTGAGGATGTAACCCAGCTGCCGGAACTTTGGGAGAGTGGTCCAGCAAGTCTTGGTGGTGCAGGATCCAGAAACCCCATGACATTTACACTCTAATCGCATGTTCTTTTCCAAAACCTAAAGTGGGAGGAAAAATAAACAAGTCAATACCTTTGGGATTACTTAGGCACCTAGGTTCCTTTTAGGAACCTTAGCCTAAGGTAATTATGAAAGTAGATGTTTGATGACTCATTGTTGATTTAGTCAGTCTGACTGGTGACAAATTTGAAGTGTGCAATCATCCGTTACAAAAGATAGAATTACTGATGCTAAGCGGAGAATGTATGAGGAAGGAAAATATCTTGTTTACGAAAAGGTATGTGGTAGTTTAGGTCATAAATAATGTTTGAACATTTGCTTATATTCACCTCATCTAATAAAAGGCATATTCCAGCAAATCAAGATCTGGATAGACTAACAATAGAGTAGGGATTAGTGAAATCACCCTCTGTGGCATACAGTTGGGTATTTTAAGGCACATTTCTGGGAATGGTTTAACAGGTTGAGACAAAGGTTTTTTTTTTAACATTCCGATTTGAAGAATGCAAGGATTGTTAAACTTGCAGTGCTAGACTACCTCATTCCTCTCGCTGCGTAGAGAGCGGGCCTGCAAAACACGGCTTGTGTTCACAGGCTCTCTGACTACTTGTAGGAAACCGTTTTATTTGTGTACACAACACACGCCACAAATTGTTGCAAGGGGCAAACTATCAGAGGTTGTCTGTAGGAGTTTCTTGTCTTGTATAAGCAATAGAGCGGAATCTGCACAGGATATGATATAAACACTGACTGAACGATGATCGCAGAGTTCCTACAACAATCAGCCTGTGTGTAGTGTACACAGATAAAGCTCAGGAGTCAGGTTTCAGGTGCCTGTGTGCTTCCCCTTGTTATACGTACAGATGTCAAACCCCACAGGTAAAAACAAAACATTTTGAGCAGCAGCGTAACTGAGGGATGCTGTATCGTTTCTTGTCCTGTAGTTATTTTTCATGCTAAACAGTAATGCATTTTACATACCCCAATCTGTAGGTTTAGAAATGCACCAAAAAAAAAAAACATAGGCTGGCTTAGAATAGGTGAATGAATGGGCAAACGTAAGCAGAACTCAGTGAAGCAGAGTGCCTGTTTAGATATGGAAGATATCCGAGTGGTCTGATTGGCATCAGTGGATTGCCTGTTCGAGGCGACGTGATCTTTGGTGTGGTTGGTTAATGTGTCTTTTTTCTCCCTCTATTTTTCTTCCTTTCACTCTTTTTTCACTTTTGCTGTGGGTGGGAGAGGCTTTACCTTGCCTTTTTAATTATTTTTTTTCTCCCTCTCAGACTTTCAGGAGTCTTTTTGGCAATTGTCTGCAATCTGGGATGCATATCGGGCTTAGTGTGTTCATGCTGTTGATTCCTGATAAACAGTAAGTCTCAGGAAAAGTTTACAAAGGAAAGATCCTGGGACTTAAGAGAGGCCACGCCCCTTGCACTTACACTAAGGCTCTGTATTGCAACCCATTAACCAATCACAATCATGGGTGTGGCATGTTGATGCCATGACCTTAGTTTCATTGAGAACTGCTCAATGCAAAATTGCATCTGTGAACTTCCAGTGAATTTGTGAGGTGACAAGTCTTTGTACTTGCCATACAAAGAGGATTGGTGTATGTGAAGCGCCAGAGTTTTTTTTAATGATAAAAAGTTACAAAAGGTTACTGGTCAGGCTCAGGGTTTTCAAGCCCCAAAAGAAGCTCTGTCCAGAGTGCTGAAACATCACACTCTTCAGATTGGCACTGAATGACGAAAAGCTTATGAAGGTCAGTCAAACTTCCTGGGCATTTTGGGTATGCATTCTGATGTTATTTTTACAATTACACAACAAATCTTTTGGACTTTTCTGACTTTAAAATTCAAAAGTAGTTGAATGTCTTACCAACTGATCCTTAAGGATTAGTTCACTCCTGAATTAGAATTTCCTGGTAATTTACTCAACCCCACATCATCCAGGATGTTCATGTCTTTCTTTCTTCAGTCAAAAGAAGAAAGGTTTTTGGGAAGAACATTTTCTTCATATAGGGGACTTCAGTGTGGAACAATGGGTTTAAGGTCCAAACTGCAGTTTCAGTGCAGCTTCAAAGGGCTCTACACGATTGCATCTAGCAAAAAAGTATATATATTTGTTTTTTGTTTATTTATTTATTTATTTATTTAGAAAATGGCAGATCATTTCACCAGATAAGCCCCTTATTCCTTGGCTGGGATCCAGTAGAGCCTTTTGAAGCTGCAATGAAGCTGCAATATAGATCTTCAACTCATTGATCCCCATTGAGGTCCACTTTCCTGCAAAGACCTTGCTTAGCTTGTTCAGGTGTGTTTGACTAGAGCTATAGCTAAACTCTGCAGAAAAGTGGACCTCTAAGACCAGATTTGAGATCCCCTTAGTTTAGGACAGGGGTGTCCAAACTCAGTCCTGGAGGGCCAGTGTCCTACAGAGTTTAGCTTTAACTTGCCTCAACACACCTGTCTGGAAGTTTTTAGTATGCCTGGTAAGACCTTGATTAGCTGGGTCAGGTGTGTTTAGGAGCTAAACCCTGCAGGAAACCAGCCCTCCATGACCGAGTTTGGACACCCCTGTCTTACAGCAAGGGGATCTCAAATCTGGTCTTCGAGGTCCACTTTCCTGCAGAGTTTGGCTTGGGGTTGGAGCTAAACTTTGCAGGACCTTGGCCCTCTAGGACAGAGTTTGGACATCTCTGTCTTACAGCAAGGGGATCTCAAATCTGGTCTTTTAAGGTCCAATTTCCTGCAGATTTCAGCTTAAGTTTGGGGTTGGAGCTAAACTCTGCAGGACACCGGCCCTCCAGGACAGAGTTTGGACACCCCTGTATTACAGCAACAGGATCTCAAATCTGGTCTTCGAGGTGCACTTTCCTGCAGAGTTTAGCTTGGGACAGTGCACGAAAGTGACTCTCCAGGACCGAGTTTGGACACCCCTGCTGTGGTCCTGTCTTAGGGATGTCCAGTCACGTTTTAGCAGAGCTCTAGCCCCGATCAAACACACGTGGACCAGCTAATCAATATCTTCAGGATCACTAGAAACATGCAGGTGTGTTGGAGTTAAACTCTGCAGGACCACCATGTCCTAGTGATGTTTTTATGCATGATTATACAACAAACATGCCAACTGTGCCACATACCTTCCGTCCCACTTCATTGTTATGGAGGTTCATGAGCGTCCTGGCATTCTGCCTGATCTCCCGTGCGTCTATGAACACCTTTGAGAAGCTCAGACCATAGCGAATATCAGCTGAGCATCCTCCCCACTTCCAGCCCTCCTCTTGGTTGTAGAAGCCCTGCTTCTCTTTGTCACATCCACAGCCGCTCAGCGTACCCTGAGTGCAGGCCGCCGTGATTGCATGGGCGACTCCAGCAGCGATAATGGCGTAGGTGAAGGCTGCTTCCTTACTTCCTGGATTCAAAAGAACATTCTTCGTCAGTACTGCTAACCCCCCTACATACTTGACATATCTTGACACTCAAAGCAATAATGAAATGTGATAGTTGAGTCAAAGTGTTGTTCATTTATCACGCGCACCTCACACTGATTAACAGTAGATGGTGTGGGGGCTTACTGAGGAAAACATGATGATCTAAAACCCAACATAGGCAAAACAAACGCAGATCACATACCTGTGATTACTCAAAACACAAATAATTGTCCTTCAGTTGTCAAAGAGAGGAAACAGAAAGACAAATAACTGTTTGCACACAGATGAGCAAAGGAAGGAATGGTCCATCTCCTTAATAAGCACAAAGGACAAGGGTTTATTTCAGAGACAATAGAATGGTAGAGATAGAGGGTATGTGTTTAGACTCTAGCCTGGCCACTGTCCCAGCTTCCGTCAGAACGAGGGATCCACCCTGTGGAGATGAACTCCTCAGGCATGCAGTGCCTCCCTGGCCAGAGCACTGCTATAATTGATTGCCACTGTTAAACAGGGCACTTCCAGGTTAACGGCGTATTTCATTTATAAGGACAAAGATAGGTCTGAAAGTCCGCGAACAGTTATTTCAGGTACTTTTTTTGTAAGGTGACAAAGAATGTTCTAGAAGTTCCAAGTTAAAAAAAAAAAACTCCCAATAAAGCACTGGAATTAAATTGAATGCAATGCAGGTCACTCTGGATTAAAGCGTTCACCAAATATAAAACCTGAACGGAAAAAAAAAAAATTAAGATGCATTCATTGTTGCTCAGTTATGTTAACATTCCCGGAAATGTGCATATCCTTTTCTGGATTAATGAGTCATTATGTATTGACTGTCCTATGAATCATTTACACACCTGAACCCAAGAAACACTTTAAAAAGTTAACCTCCATAGACCTCATAAAGAGTGATGTCATGAGTTATTACAATTAATATCTTTTCTATCTTTTAATCATTTCATGGCAAGAAGTGAAAAACACACAAACATGTCAGGCTGTTAACAGACCGGCTCAGCAATTCAGGAATTTTCTCCTTCAAGCGATCGAGAGCGGCAGCAACAGTCTTCAGCGGTTTCCTGAAACTTGCTAACATTGGTATGTGTTGACCTGCTGATGATAAACATCTTGGAACTCTGCCCATGCAATTTAACAAAGGCCAGTTTGGGGCATCAATTATGTGGAGATTTTTATGAGTTGTTTGGGCTTGTCGCCAGAGGAGAAGGGATGTATCCTGAAGAAAGAAAGATGAAGACCGTATTGACGCGAAATCTTAAAATTCTCATCAATACTGGAGTTGAATGCTCCTTGTCTTTGTATATCACTCGAGTTGTGTTTACTTAAATCGAGATATTCTGAACACAAACACAGCAGATAAGACTTCCATAAAACATGTGTGTTATGACATGAGTGTCATTTATTTTCAAGCGAAATCTGAATCAGTGGCATTGCACGATTCTGTGCGAGACGTCTCTTGCCAAAACTGTAAATGCAAGAGGTTAATTTATAAACCTCATACAATGTACTTGTCTGGACTTGAGGCATTAATGCTGTTGGAGGAAAACTATTTTTGAGCATACCAGAGGGTGGTTAAGTCAGAGAAGATTTAGGAGGGTTGCGCTCGAGCAACATAAAGTAACACTAGCACAAAGATGGTATGCCTTTCGCATATCAGTCCAACTGCTGATTTCCAGCAAGCTATATTTCAATCGGAACTTCATTCACATGTACGATAAAAAGGTGAACGGGTCCATGGGTAGTGAAGACGGCAAAATGCGCAAAAGAGCACCTAAACGTGGAATCCATTGCCGTGTGTGCCAAATGTGGACCTTGGTACCAGGCCCTGACAATTACTGCACATTACTCAACAACTTTTCTTTTTTTTTTGAGTTTGAGTTTGAGTTTTCAAACCCCTCCCCACAGGATTAACTACCGCTTTTTATCTTCTAGCTTCTGCTACTATGAGCATGACTGGTCATACACCCACTGAAACCAATCACGTTTGAATGGTTGTCCACTTTATTTAATCCTCCCTATACCGACCACTGACAAAAAGATTCTGGGTAAATAAAGCAGTTGGGCCGCTTCAGAAATGGAGACCACGGTCTGTCACTCTAGGTCAGCATCAGCTCTACCGTGCTTAGATGAGAGGGCACACAACACAAGACCCACAGCAGCTGTCCAAGCAAGACAGCATTAAATAATATAATCAGCACTCAACAACAGATCCAGGCTGCCATTCAAGTGTGTACAGCTCCAGAATGAGATGGAAAGAGACGAAACCTGTGCTTTTTTTTTTCTTAGGAGGCGCTTTTCTTTGATGCAGAGGGATAAAATACAGCTTCACCTTCAGCGATAGATACAAGTCTATACAGATCTAAGCTTCTCCCCTGGGCCTCAACCACACCATCGCAACACTGACTGGATCCTAAGAGCGTGCGGCAGAAGGAAAGAGGAGAAATAGTATCTTGGAGTTTATTTCCAACAGAGTTTGGATATTTGAGGATCGAAAAACCATGCAATAATGCAACCTCTTATTTGCTAGCAGGGTCTGAAACTAAAGCAAAGTCCTTCGCACCACCATTCATCAAAGTGTCGCTGGCTCAATAGCACTAAAGGACCCTCTAACAGGCCAAAGTTTGCCTTAGGAAAATGGATAACATTACCCCAAGTGAGAAACTTGCTTAATTGCTTATGCTTTGTCTCTCTAAGGTGACATATTGTTACATTTCTTCACAATACTGTACTTTCTTTTGGTGCTACTATTCAACCGCTGTAACTTATACCCGTGGTAAAGTGAAAACCCTGACTGCCAAATCATTAAAATCTACAGATAAGACAGGACGACTAGAAAGAGAATTCTTTTGAGAGGGTGGACTGTTGAGAGGGCTATAAATCCAGCCGCGTTGGCACTTGCTCCATGAATCCGTGCAGCTGAAACCTACCTGACATTGTTACTGTGGTGCGTGAGACACTAAACATTAGCCTGACATCCAATGACAAATCTTTTTAAAAGAGATGTTAAAAAAAGACACGAAATAGTGCCATTTCAAGACATGAAAGTTTTTGTGAAGATCTTATTTTTGCATGAAAAAAGTATTCAAGTGACCTCCGATTTCAGTGTTAAATTTCAGACCGTCAGTCTGTCTTTCAGCAAAAAAGATGATCTAAAGTTCTCCTCATTCACAAATTTAGTCTAAAAACAGCTTTTTTGTGTCATTGACACTCCCCAGGGCTTGAAAGAAAGTGATTTTAGTCAATAACATTCTTTTTCTTACTTGTTCGAACTCTGTTCGGACGCTTGTTTAGAAATACGAACAGTTAATTTCTGAAAACTGTAACAATATAAATGTAATAATTTGGTAACATACCCACTTTCAACTCTTTTCCAAAGACAGTTCTTTCCCCAAGGGCCGAGCAGTTCCACCTTCCATTTTTGAATTGAAACTGACACTCATTGATTCCCATTTGCGCTCCTTCTCCAATGACAATGATAGCGTCAGGCCGGCTTTGACAGATAGTCCTTTGACGAGGGGCCAAACCAGGAATTTTGTTACAGATAACACTCGCTCCCAACGCAACCACGGAGGAAAAGCCCCTGCAAAGTTTAAAAATAATGGAATGTTTATAGAGGTAAATATTGAATACTTAAAATACAGTTTGGGTGGAATGGGCCATGACTAAAACTTGATTCACAGTATACATGGATGATAACAAAACTGAGAACTTAAGCGCTTTGGGAGACTTTGATATAGATATATGGATGTGTTATTATGTATTTATAACTCATAACAGATTTAAATACTGTTCTTGGTGACTTGTCACTAACAAAGAACCAGAAAAAGAAGAAAAAAGATAATCTCATGCTGCATATATGAGCATATATGGGTCAATGACAATGAAGAAAGTACAAGAAGATAAAAAGGAGGAATCTTTTTTGAAAATCTCATGCTAGGTTCTTAGAAATCTTATCTTTGTAGTCATGTTGGTTTTTGTACAAAAATCAAATTTAACCATCAAGTAAACAGCAGTTTATTACTTTCTTTACACAATGAAAACATGCAAATTATGCAACTGTTTTTTATTTTTCTTTTTAAAAAATGAATATATTCGTGTATTTTTTTTTTAATTAATAAATATGCCATTTAATTAAAAAAAAAAAAAAAAAAAAAAAAAAAGTGATGAGGGTCAAGAGGTCCTTTCTGTTTTTTTGATTAGGCCAAACTGTAAACTACACACTTTTTTTCTCAATTTAAGATTCTTGAAAATAATCCAGAAATTAAGAAACTTAGAACGTGAGAACATATTTTCTGTATGAACTGCATCTTTTAGTTGAAGAAATCAAACGTTACTGACCCATACATCTGAAGTAAAATTACATTTCTGACACATACAGCAAAGAAAAAAAAAACTCTTCAACTCGTCTTGTAGATCAGAACTGTGCATTTCAGTTATTTCTTGACTATATATTTTGGTATTTCATCAAATAATGTAAGTGTCATAATGGCGGTAAAACTGTTTTTGTAATAATTAAATGCAAATTAATATACACCTATATTTAAAGCTAAACTGTCTTTATGCATAAATGCGGCAGCAGTACTTAACAGGTTAAAACAGGTAAACACATTCCATTTTACCCTACTTACCCAATCTTCAAATATATAATCCCCAAACAGAGGAAAATGTGAAAAATCCAGCGGCGTGTTTTTCTGCTCATGTTCAGCCTGTACTTTGTTAATAGACTGTGAAATGATAGTAGTCTCCTGATGGGTAGCCTAACCGGTGGACGCGAGGTTTTATCACAAGCAAAGCAAGTCCTTGGAGAGATGCAAAACTCCGTGAGAACTTGAGGTGAACACCTGAGCTGATATCCTTCGGGACGTGTGGAGATGAATGTTATTCTGCATATGTACGACTTCTGAATCACTTTTACGCGTCTCGATTTACTAGAACAGACTACAACAACCCGCTCTTACATTCACAGCACACTTTCCAGCAGATCCTTTATCTGTTAAATCTATCAGGGTGCGTTCTGGAGGAAATTAAACTTTCCAATATTCCTTTAATTCGTCTGCGCTCCTGAAGCCGAGTAGCAGGTTGATAACGCGACTAATGACTTCAAAACACACCGCGAGCACACGCGTTCAACCAAACGACACACATGCACTGAAGTAGCCTAGAGAGGTAAAAAATCTGATTTGAGATACGACAACCGAGTAATAAGCGACAGGCGTGTCACCACGATATGTATCTATACGCTATAGCTATAATACCATAATCAATCTAGGTAAGAAAGGTAAATTCTCTGTGCGCTCCTTGGCGAAGATCATATCGCAGTAACTCCAGCTTCTTAAACAGAGCTTTTATCTATTTTCCTGCACCCGTTTGCTCCTCCCATGAGAAAAGAAAACTTGTTCGACTTTAGATTTCCCCCTCACCCACCTCAAGTCCTTAATTGCGAGGTGAGAGATGTGTTCATCTATGCACCTTCCAAAAAATAGATGTCAAAGAACCATGTGTACTCACTGACCAAAAGTAGTACAACAAATATTATAATGAAACAAACTTCTAAACTTTGTATATGTTCTAAAGGTTAATTAATAACAATAAATGCATGCAAAGTTAGATGAAATGTTCTTAACTGAAGGGTCATTCCAAGAAAAGTTTCCCTTGTTAACATTTAAGCAATGACTTTAACAGGACAGCAGCTCATACTATCTTTCCACATCAGCAAATCGTGTTACCATCATAACATAAAAAAAATCCATAAATTATAAAAACATATTCAAAGACTTAATGGATTCCTTAGTGTCTCTTTTTCATCTAATTTTCATATTTTGTTTGGTTTGCCAAACACAATCTGAAAATGTGAACTCTTAACAATTTTTGCAAACTGGATATTTGTAGCTATTAGGTGATAGTGGTTAAATGAGAAGGCACAACACAAATTAACTTATAATTTCTAAGTAATATTATATAATTATATTATTTATTTCTTTGTTTCTTAAATCAAAGTGCCTGTGCAACCTTTTAAAAGCCATGTCCAAATATGAAACATCAGACCCATTATTGGAGGACTTCAAGTTTTTAAATATTTCACTTAAAATGTGAACTATAGACAGATTAAAAAAAAAAAAAAAAAAGATCAGATGAAATGTAAGCACAGCTCAGAAAAAGTCGTGGGGCTGAAGATTTAAATATTGCAAATTTAACTGCTAGTTGCTAAGCAACCACCCATCCCACAATCACCCACACTGCTATTACCTGCATATCCTTCATGCATGCAAAGTTTGATAAGTTTACAGAATATAAAAGTATAGTGGAATAAGCAACTGTAGCAATAAAATCCAGCATATGCTTAATATAAAATTAAAGACACCCTCTTATACTAAACTAAGGGCTGATCATACATGTAGAGGACATGCAGCTCTATCATCCTGTCAAGTTCAGCCATGTGTTCAATATAGACAATACAAGAGCGCCATCTCCAGGTTGACAAGAACACCCTCTTTCTATTAATTAATAATCGTCTTTCACTCTTAACCTGCAAATATTTAATTTCTTTGCTAAAAAAAGACATTAAAACAGGGAGCCCTGAATACTAGTCATATGTTTTAAATCAAAGAAAACCACAGATAAATTTGAAAATCTTTTATTGTGTTAGTAAAAAAATAGTTAGCTTACACAAGGAAAAACTGAAGCTTGATTAAAAAACAAAAAACAAAGAGACATTGCATCATCTTAAAAAAAAACTGAAGTGTTCATTTGGTGTGTGTTTATGCCCCTCAGGGAAGGCAATAGATTGTATAGTTATCTTCTACACAGGATAAAATCACTACCCTACAACTATACAATCTACTACCTCACACTGCGCAAGCACTGCCGTCTCTTTTAACAATCGAAAACATTTCAGCTTGCCGACACATACCGCTGATATAACTGATATTAAACATCAGGAAATGTAGGCTGTTATTCCGTAGCTCCGTTTTCACTTTGAGAAAGACAGTAGGCTGTATAGTTATCTCCCAGTGTGGGTGTGACCCTAAAACTATACAACCTACTACCTCATCCCACGGTGCACATGTCACCTTCTTCCCACCTGGAAATGAAGTAATGCAACTGGATAGTGACAAGTAACCAAACTGATTTTCCGAAGTCCCTTTTGTCCGCCATGTTAGGATTCTCGTCTCGGCATCTACCACATTTCCAAATGCACAGTCGGTCTGTGGACGAGAAAAACGGTTAGTAAGTTTCATCAGTCTGCTGACAAAATAAACCCACTCTTCAAAACTCAAAATAGTTGCTGCCCTCATCGCACATCATTAGACGTTACTGTGAAAGAACGCATTACGAAAAAAAAAAAAGACTCCAACCAGGCGGCTATGGGACTACAAAACGCTCCCTCGAACTGCATCAGACAGCACGGGTAATGCAGCAAAATGAAGGGGCTGGCCAAGTTACTGGCACCCTCTCGGCACCAGGAAGCCATGTTGACATTGTGTGTGACTTGGCTACGTACTAACATCTCAGTCAAGATTAAATGCCGCCACATTCGGACTTGGGCCCAGTTTGGCTCCGGGATAGATGTCGTCAGTAACAGCAGGCAAGCGGGAGGGAACCAAAGCACTTAAAGCCTTGTTTTCAGCCATCTTGTTGGTAGCTTGTAGGTACGCATCATTCGAAATGCAGTTTCGTGTTTCGAAACTTAAAGGAATAGTTCACTCGAAAATGAAAATTTGCTAAAAATGTACTCACCCTCACGCTATCCAATACGTAGATGAATTTGTTTCCTCACTGGAACAGATTTAGAGAAATTTAGCATTGCATCACTTACTCACCAATAAATCCTCTGCAGTGAATGGGTGACGTCAGAATGATTAAAAACATCAATAATTCAGTAATGTGAGGAATCCACATAATAAATCTATCAAGACATTATAACCTGAAATCTTTGCCCTTGGCTAAAATATGAGTTTGCTTTCTCTAGTGAAAAGGTTGTCTGAATCAGGAGAGAAATATGCATAGCTCAATCACTGTTTGTAAGCAAAAACTGTTCAAAACATATGTTGGGGATATACCTTTTCACTGGAAGAAGCGTTATTGTGCATTATGGCCTCATATTTTGGCAAGAAACATTTTAAATTTAAAACGCCTTGATGGATTTATTTCTTACAAGCACCGCTTTCCGCTTCACAAGATGTCATTGTGATGTTTTTATTAGCTGTTTGGACTCTCATTCTGACGGTACCCATTCAATACAGAGGATCCATTGGGTGAGCAAGAGATGTAATGCATATTTTCTCCAAAAATGTTTCAATTAAAAAACAAACTCAACCACATCTTAGATGACTTGAGTAAACTATTCCTTTCATTTCTTTATGTTAAGTCAGCTTATAGAAAATGCATTCTGATCATTTTTCATTAAGACATGCATTTGAGTTTATAAAATGTGACCCTGGACCACAAAACCAGTCATAAAGGGAAAAAATAGTAATAATAGTACTGAATAAAACTGAATAAATAAGCTTTTCATTGATGTATGGTTTGTTAGGATAGGACAATATTTGGCTGAGACACAACTATTTGAAAATCTGGAATCTGAGGGTGCAACAAAATCTAAATATTACAAAAATCACCTTTAAGTTCGTCTAGATTCAGTTCTTTGCAAAGCATATTACTCATCAAAAATTAAGTTTTGATACATTTACGCTAGGAAATTTATAAAATATCTTCCTGGAACATGATCTTTACTTGATATCCTAATGATTTTTGGCATAAAAGAAAAATCAATCATTTTGACCCATACAATGTATTTTTGGCTATTGCTACAAATATACCTGTGATACTTATGACAAATGTGTTATGATAAACATGCATTTAAAATGCAAACTTAAGTGTTAGGCCATAGTACATAAAACAATTGTAGCTGCAATATTAGAGTAATAAAAATCTAATAGTGTTTCCTACAGGATGTTGTTTTGGCACTGACCACCAATCTTTTCATACTGGTACGTTACCCAGTTGACTAATTTGTTCACAAACTGGACAGTGTATTGCACTGTAAGACCATTTTTTTTGCATGCTGTCAGCAAGAATAACGCAATAATACGTGACAATATAATATTGTGTATTATGTGCCTTGGGCTGCAGATTCAGCTGCGATGCAGCACATCTTCTGAGTGCAGGAAGCACTGACAGATGAGCTGGTTATTGTAATGAGAGAAAATAAATTCAGGAAGCAGGATCTCGTTCAAAACACTGTCAAAGTAGAAAGACAGTGGCTAAAGATCCATCCCAAGGATCTGGCAGTGAAACCACTGAATTTGCCCACTTGGCATTTGGCAACACAAGCCTAACAATACACTCTGGCAGGTCTGCAAGTTTTCCGATCATTCTGCAAATTCATCTTTGAAAGGACAAGTTTCTGAGGACACCAGTGAATGTGATCCTAGTTCCTCAAAGTGCAAAAGATGATCAGTTAATTGCACTTAAAAAAGCGGTACTAAATTAGCTGAGCATGCTATCAGTGTTTCATGGGAACCTTACTTACCTTAAATTCCTTCTCTGAAAGCTCATGACATGATACAAAATACAGCAGACACACAGTTCAATATTTAAGATATATATATATATATATATATGCAGTTGAATGCAGTTTGCAGAAATGTCATTGGTGAGATTCTGCTGCACAAGCTGGGTGTCAAACTGACTTACTAAAGAAATCACACTTCAGTCTTTAAATAACGGACTCATCTTGGTTGGTGTAGTACTGAACAAGTCCAGATATCTTGAAATAGTTTACATAGCGTTAGATTTCTGTATTCTAGCTCACAGCTAACAGTGCGATTCATCATCCACATGTATTAGAATTCCAAAACATTATTTTACACAGAGAAAAATTAAAGACAGTCAGAAAATCATGGTGGACTCTTTAGTCTCTTAGTTTGTCCTCTCAAACTCTTTGTATGTTGCTCAAATTTCCCTCGCTTGATTCATAAAAAAATGGCGGTCTCCAGTGGCTAGCCTGCTAATACATCTATCGCCCAAATATAGCGTCCCTCGGAACATGTAGAAACTGCACGAAATTTTTGACATACACGACACTATTAAAATCTTAATAGGACAGCATGTGATATCTATTATCTCTATCCAGATAGCATGCTCGGATAAGTGTCCCTTACAGACTAGCCAGCGAGCTAGTTTACATATCGCTATTAAATAATGCAGTAAGCAATGGAAACTTCTTGTAAAGTTTATCGGACGTGAGAAAAATTAAGAAATGTGTTATAAAATCGACGTGCTATTCTTGTTAATAAAAATTAACTGTTTTGAAACACAAACGCTCTATCATACCTTCACTGTGTCCTCAATGGAAGCTGAAGGCTAGTCGGCTAATAGCTAATAGCGATGAACACCCGCGGTCAGCGTCTGTGCTGAGACTCCAGGACCCGGATGAACGCGTACAGGACTGACGGCGGGGACCTCCCTCTCACCTCGCGCGCTCCGGTATGTGAGGGAGTTGCTACTGATAAAGTAAAATAAAATACTAGTCAAGAAGTTTTTGGACAGTAAGATTTTTAAAGTTTTTAAATACGCCTCTTGTGCTCACCAAGCCTGCATTTAATTAATCTAAAGTATAGCAAAAACAGTAAAAATGTGAAATATGTTTACTATTTAAAATAACTCTTATCTATTTGGATATATTTTAAAATGTAATTTATTCATGTGATGTCACAGCCGAATTTTTAGCATTATTACTCCAGTCACATGATCCTTCAGAAATCATTCTGATTTGCTGCTCAAAAACATTATTATGATGATGTTGAAAACAGCTAATCTGGATCTTTCTTTTCATCAAAGAATCCTGAAAAAGAGAAGTTCTCAACTGTTTAAAATATTTTTAATAATAATAATAATAAAAGATGTTTTTTTTTTTCAACAGCAAATCAGCATATTAGAATTATTTTTTAAGGATCATGTGACACTGAAGACTGGAGTAATGATGCTAAAAATTTAGCTTTGATCACAGGAATAAATTACATTTTAAAATATATTCAAATAAAAAGTAGTTATTTTAAACAGTAAAAATATTTCATAATATTACTGCTTTTGCTGTTTTTTTTTTTTGGATGAAATAAATGCAGGCTTGGTGAACAGAAGAAAATTCTTTAAAAAACACACACAAAAAAATCTTTTAACTGGTAGTGTAAGTAAAATCTATTGCCTATATATACTTACTTGAGGAAATAATTATATAAATTATCATTCAATTTTATTTTCATCGACGAAACAATTAGAGCTTTGTACAGAAGATATTATACATCTACTTGTACGTATTCGGGAGGTAGGTAGTTAATATGTGTTCCAGTTAGAGAAAATATATTTTTCATACAGTGTAGTATGAATATTTCTGGAATATTTCATATTGACTGACTGACTGTGCATTTAGCCTCAATGGACACTGCAGCTTCCCTTGCAACAAATTTCAATCTTGACGAAGACTCACAGCAAAATAGATCCACAGGATCCACTAAAGGTAGGCTTATTTACATTTTCTGCAACTTATTTACTAATTGTTGGATATATAATATACTAAAATGGAATGTTTACTTAGAAATGCATGTAATATACTATAAGTTGTGATCGATAGTTATAAGAAATTTGATAAAGTTTACTACCACAGTTTAGGAGGGAAAAAATATGATACTACACCGGAAGCTCGCGTAGCACTGAGATTTTACACGCAACAACACGTAAGTGGTTGACGAGTTCTTTGATAAAAAAAAAAAAAAAAAAAACATTCATTTGATTTTTCTAAATGAAGTTGCTGTGTTCACCAACCACTAGATGGGGCTGTTGATCTGGATATAGTTCTTGCTTCAATCTTCTCTTGATGAACGTATAACACTGCTGTTTTTAAACGCTATAATTATCTATTAGGCCTACTCCTCATCTGGTTTAAAAAATAAATAAATAAATAAATAAAAAAAACACTCACTGTTGATTCAACCAAGCAGCAACACGCTGAATTTTACTAAGCAGACTCATTAACAAAACTGGAATAAAATAGTATGTTAAACCATGTAAGTGTAAACAGCTTTGAACGCTGAGCAAATATCCGAAAGAGTGTATTAGAGTCTTCCATATATATGTACATAACCATTAAACGAATATTGAAGGAGATACAATAAAGTAAAATGTTTAAAGTGTCAAAAAATTAAAATTAACTTACAAGACCAAGATTTTTCAGCCAGTAGCATATTGGCATTAAATTACCTGAGTTATTAGTATTCAGTCATTTTATTTAATCATCGGACGTATGCATGTAGGGGCAAAAACATTAAGAAATGAATATCTGTATTATCTGTAAGATGATCTTAAAGTATTTTGAACACATGAACAATACTTCCTCTGTTTTAGGCCTGGCACATGTCCTGATCTATGAATCACTAGTAAAATGCTGTTGTTTCGCACTCTCCCAAGATACTACAAAAATTATTTCTGAAGACAAGGCGTACAAATATTTTTATTTTCTGTAAAATGATAAAGAGCGGGCAAGCCTAAAAACAAAATAAACCAGAGATGATTTGCTTCATAGACACAGCAGCACTCTGGAAAAAAAAAAATGCTTTAAAATGATACAAAATAGCACATTCCTAAATTCAGAATCATCTTCATATCTGGCATACCTTTCAATTAGAATATAAAACACCATTTATCACACTTTGGTGGATTTATGCACAGAAAATTACTTTCTGACCTAGCAGGACATGAGGCAGGGAAAAGGGCACCCTTTTGCGCAACTCAAGTTTGTTTGATGCACTTCTGGCAATAATTACAGCTGCAGGGCAGCTCCAGAACAGGCCGAATGAAAAGATCCAGACACACAAGACAAGACAGAGTCTCATATAGAGTGTTCTGCTTTTCAAACATGCTAAGCACTTTTTAAAATTTCATGTGTTATCTTGCCTGGTTCAAAAACTGGAGCTGGTTGCTGAGCAACACTTCAAAAGCTACAGCGGGACACAGAACAATCAGAATTATTATTCGCAACATTTGCTGACCTCAGTAAAATTGATGTTTTCTTTGATGAAATATGATCCACACACATGCAAATAAACACGATTTATTTATAAGTTTAATAAAGAAACTTGCTTAATGGAGGCAAAGTTGAATTAATATGTTAAGACAGTGTGCCAAAGTTACATTCAGAATGTTTATTTTGTAGACTTGAATGAAAATGTAATAAATAAAAAAAGAAGTGCTTTGGAAAATCCACAATCTATCTTTAGGATCTGGATGAGAAAACATTTTACAATTCTTCCATAGACATGAATGAATAAACATGTATTCTGCTGGCTACATGATATTTACTTAAAGACAATGATAGAATTTTAATCAACAAATGAGGTCAGTTTCAACACCACAGTGTTATCTAGTACTAAAACACCACATGACAAACATATTTGTATATTTTCTTGTTCTTTTTAAGTTAAAGAAGCAGCTTAGTAATAAATAATGCCAATAAAAGGTAAAAAGCATCCTGCAAAAGCATGGAAAAGTCTAAAGGGCAGTTTTTTGCTTCATTTTAGCAGGAATTGTATTGATACATTCTCAGATTATTTTTTGAAAATGGTGGCCAAGGCCATGCTGAGCTATTTCTAATATAAACTGCATTGCATTATGAATAAAAGCATTCAATCGTCCTCTATTGTACCTTAAATACAAATTGCAAAGGCAAGAATCAGCAAATCTGTCAATTTGCTTCATTCGATAAAAGCATTAAAGATTGTATCATAAAATGAGATGTTGCACAGTGATATTATTTGGTTTAGTAAATAATGAGGTCCACCTACCATTATCTCTCTACTCAAAGACAAAACATATCTTCATGAGAATCCTCAGTTTGTTAGAGCCAAACAGAAGCATAAAAATAAATACGTGACATACTTATTAATAAATAGTTTCCTCAGTTAGCTAATAAATATTGTGTATCAAAAATAAACTATTAAGAAAAACAAATTAGAAAAATAGCCTAACAAAACCTTGTGGCACACACATGTATGGCAGGACTTATTGTTCTCTCACAAATAAAAGACATTAAAATACATTTTTGAATAAGTAATCATGGCAAAGACACCACTGAAACCAGAAGAAGAAAAAAAAAAAAAAACAGTAAATCTGTTAGTTTGTGTCTCTGTGTTTTATGTTTCCTTTTTTTTTTTTTTTACTTCAAAATTAGAGTGTACACTCCAGATTTTAGTTTCTCACCATCTTGATCAGGGTACATGGGAACAGTGGCAGGTCAACTCAAGCTCCTCCATTGCTTTTGTCCTCAAATCACTGAGGACGGGAATCATGACGTCTTTCAGAGTCTTATAAATTAACTGCCCGTTCTCTGAATCTGAGGAAATCTGGAATAGACAAAGATTAGAATCACATAATTAGGTTTTTTGTGATACTTTTTTAAAGATTATTTATCATTGACTTATGACTTACCCAAGTAAATGCTTTGATTGTGCGTTCAAAAAAGGCATTCTCAACCTCTTCTGGTATTTTTAGCAAATGAGCAGCGCAGTCAAGAATACACAGAAGGGTTTGTTTTTGTCCCTAAACAACATAAAAAGACACACAGATGTTTTAACATAAACATAATCCATTTAGATAGTGTGGAAAAAAATAAAAAAAAGTCTCATTTGTATTAAAATATACTCTGAAGCAGTGGTTCTCAACCAGGGGGCCAGGGCCCTCTAGGAGGTGTCTGCACTCTGCAGACTTCCAGAGGAGCAGCAATAAGTCTTAATATGAATTAAATTACATTTAATTAATGAGATGCAAGCGTTGCTCTAAAAAAAAAAAAAAAAAGGGAGGCATATGAACGTGACAAGTCACCAAAAAGAAGTCTGTCTGACACTTTTATCAGATGGTCCAGTGATGGAATTTTGAACAATAAAAAAAAAGAAAAGAAACATTATACACAATAAAATTTCTAACATGCATTTAGAAAGTAGAGTGTAGGAATGGGACGATAAATCGTTGCAACGTGAATCGAGAAATGATTCAGCATCGATTCTGAGATTTTCCGAACACATAGCTATTTTTTTTCTCAAATCGATTCTGAGCTTAGTTTTTAACAGCAGATGGCGCTCTAATTTAGTTTTTATCCGCACACTCAAACGCTCACGAAGAAGAGTGCTGAAGAGCACTTGTGCGTTCGGCTGAGTCGTGTAATTTCACCTTGGCTCAGAATGCTTTTATGACGCGAGATTAATGTAAACAACCCACTGCGAACAACCTTGTAATTCGCTTCAACCTTTTCGAATTGTATGAATGATTATTTTAGGTTCAAGTGCGTGTAAGGATTTGGAAACAAGCAGAGCACGGCTAGGCAAAGACTAGGGCTGGGCAAAATGGCCAAAAATTATCACAGTATAATTTTTTTTTTAATCAGTCGATATCGATAATTATCACAATAAATTTTAGCTTGAGTTAGGATGCAGATGTAAATGTATATCTGTTATCATGAACAGTAACATCTGCAAAAAAAAATAATAATAATAATAATTGTAACAACCTTGTTTTATAATGGTGAAATGTAATTATTCTGACTGTTTGAGATTTGTGACCCTGGACCACAAAACCATAAGAGTCAATTTTTTGAAATTAAGATTTATACATCATCTGAAAGCTGAATAAATAAGCTTTCCATTGATGTGTGGTTGGTAGGATAGGACAATATTTGGCTGAGATACAACTATTTGAAAATCTGGAATCTGAGGGTGCAAAAAAATCTAAACATTGAGAAAAATCGCCTTTAAAGTTGCTTAGCAAGTTCTTAGCAATGCATATTACTAATGAAAAATTATGTTTTGAGATATATACTGTAAGAAATGTACAAAATATCTTCATGGAACATGATCTTTACTTAATATCCTAATGATTTTTGGTATAAAAGAATAATTTTGACCCATACAATGTATTTTTGGCTATTGCTACAAATATACCCATGCTACTTAAAGGAACACTCCACTTTTTTTGAAAATTGGTTCATTTTCCAACTACCCTAGAGTTATACAGATGTGTTTTACCGTTTTTGAATCTATTCAGCCGATCGTCAGGTCTGGCGGTAGCACTTTTAGCATAAATCATTGAATCCGATTAGGCCATTAGCATTTCACTATAAAATGACTAAAGAGTTTTGATATTTTTCCTATTTAAAACTTGACTCTTCTGTAGTTGCATTGTGTACTAAAACTGGCGGAAAATGAAAACTTGCGATTTTCTAGGCCGATATGGCTGGGAACTATACTCTCATTCCGGCGTAACAATCAAGGAACCTTGTTGCCATACCATGGGTGCAGCAGGCGCAATGATATTACGCAGCCGTCAACTCTGCATCTACACAAACTCAGTGCCGGTCACTTTCAGGTGCTGCGTAATATCATTGCGTAATATCACTTTTCATTTTCCGCCAGTCTTAGTACACGATGCAACTACAGAAGAGTCAAGTTTGAAATAGGAAAAATATCGAAACTCTTTAGTCATTTTATAGTGAGATGCTAATGGTCTAATCGGATTCAATGATTTATGCTAAGCTATGCTAAAAGTGCTACCGCAAGACGCAGCGATCGGCTGAATGGATTCAAAAACGGTAAAACACATCTGTATAACTCTAGGGGAGTTGGAAAGTGAGCCTATTTAAAAAAAAAGTGGAGTGTTCCTTTAAGACTGGTTTGGTGGTCCAGGGTCACATTTATTGACATTAACCATTTGGCCTTCCATAGTAGCATACATTTAGATTACACAGTTAAACAGTTAAACCCACACATGCAGCTTCTCAATACCATGGTAAAAATTTAACTATATGGCTTCTAGGTATTTATATAAAAAACAGTAATCTAAATATATTTAGTATAAATGCACAAATGCTGTAGCTTAATACATGTCTACATTAATAATGTAATAAAATTCTATATGAATATCCCACATTTCTTCTACAGTATTAGTGTTACTACAGTAAATCCATGGTAAACGATGGCGATTTGTATACTGAAATCCTTCTGACTGTATCGTTGTGCACAGTGTTTCTCCTGTTTGTCAGCGCTGTTTCATCTGGCTCCAAAACAAGTTTAAACCACCGAGTCATTTGTGTTCTTCGCTGAATTCAAGCACTTCACACTGGATCTCACAATGCTTTTTAGTGGTCAGGTGATCAAGACTTATCAGCGAGTAAATCCATCTGCTCTAGTAAACTCTATCTGCCGTCTGAACCTTGAGCCAAGCGGATAAATGGTCTATGTGGCACAATTCGAATGAGTAGTGTGTGTTTTGTTCCACTTTTGCCACATAAACATTATAAATTATATTCTGACAATTATCATCATTTTAACACCCCACCCTAGATAAGACATCCAATGGTTCATGCCAAATTCAATCAAAATGCTAAAAATTAAAGGATTAGTTCACTTCCAGAACAAAAACGTACAGATAATGTACTCACCCCGTTGTCATCCAAGATGTTCATTTTTTTATTTCTTCAGTCGTAAAGAAATTATGTTTTTTGAGGAAAACATTTCAGGAATTATCTCCATATAGTGGACTTCAATGGTGCCCGCGAGTTTGAATGTCCAAAATGCAGTTTTAAAGGGCTCTAAACGATCCCAGCCAAGGAACATGGGTCTTATCTTGCGAAATGATTGGTCATTTTCTTAAAAAAAAAAAAAAAAAAAAATTAATATACTTTTTAACCTCAAATGCTTGTCTTGTCTAGCTCTGCCATGCATACTCTGTGTAATCCGGGTCAATACAGTTAGGGTAGGTCAAAAAACTCCCATCTCATTTTTTTCACCTCTTTTCTTCCTCGGCTGGGAACGTTTAGAGCCCTTTAAAGCGGCACTGAAACTGCAATTTTGGAAGTTCAAACTCGCGAGCACCATTGAAGTCCACTATATGGAGATAATTCCTGTACATTTTTAAATCTGTAAATAAATCTGTACATTTTTATTCTGGAAGTGAACTAATCCTTTAAGACATATAACATTTACCTGACATAATGTTTTTGAGTTTATCTGGTTTATTACAAAAGTAATACAACTGAGGTACATATCAGCTTAGACAGTAGGGCTTTCGATTAAGGGAAGCCCTAAACACACTACTTCATGTGGCTTCATACCTTGTCGAGTGAATTCAGAGCATGTTGAGGATTGAATCTGTTTTCAGCCAAGGTCTCCACATCCTCTTTTGTGATAACCGGCTCCTTCAGTTGTTCTAGCCAAGACCACATGAGCGTAGAGAGCACCACGGGATCTCTCTCGGTGCACAACCTCTCCCACGCACCTTCACGGGAGTTCAGCTCTGTCTGTGGGGCAACGGCAATTGCAGAAGTTACTAAATAAATATCTGAGGTTGTGTTATAGAAGAACAGGATATGGAATTGAAGTTCTGAGACTCTATCCAGACTATCTTTGTTGTATAGTACCTACCTGCCACATTGAGACTGTGCCCCTAAGGTCTTCTCCATCGATGTCCATCGTCAAAGCTTTGGCCACAAACAGATGACGAGTCTCAGGTGTCAGTTCACTTTGAAGCGTTAAAATAGGAACATCTGACAATTGTTGTGTTGTGTTTTCATTAGGGCTGAGGTTACTTTTGCCACCTTGACATGTTGAAAACATGCTTTCACTGGTCCTCCCTAGAAAGCCATAGGACATGCTGCGCTTTGTCTCCTTCAGAGGTACCCGTTTTACAGAGACAGGAGAGCAGGATACTTGGCCTTCAGCTTTTTTGGATTGTACCAGGGAGCTAGAGGAACCAGTTAAAGAGCCATGTTTGGAACTGTTGTTGATTTCAGTTGTCAACGGGGATGGGAGAAGATCAGGGGTTTGTGTTGCTAATCTGCTCTGTGACACATAAACTTCTGTAAAGTTTAATCCAGATTTGCTTCCAAGAGCATTCTGAGGACGTTGTAGTATTTGCACCCTGGGGTCCAGTTTGTGCAAGGCTGAGTCGCTGTAGCTAAGACATTTGCTCAAGATGAGCTGAGACTTATAGGTGTTGTCTACTGTCGGCCACCTCCAAAGCACATCGAACTCCTGGTCGCTACAGAGCGGCCGATCGTGAGGTGGATCACACTGGGTTTCTTTAAGAAGCAAGCTGGGTTGGTCGGGAGAGCGAGGCGAGGAAATCGGAATCCCTTTTCCTCTCATTTCCTTTCCTAACTGCTGAAGGGCTTGCAGCGAGACTGTCTTCTCCACTTCCTCCGTGAGGTCTGGGATGTCCAACACCTCCTCTTCCACCGTTTGCCGGTCCTCTGCTATGTCCAGTAGGAGCCTGCAGACCAGGTGTACGATCTTTGGCACGTTCTTCATGAGACGCGCTTCGTAGCCATGCAGCAGGTGCCGCTGACGAGTCATGTACTGCGACAACGTGACCGCGTGAGCTTTGGGCTCGGCACATGAGAACACACTCCGCAGTGGCACAAGGAACTGGGCGAACTCGCGCACACACAACAGTTGGCCACGAGTCTGGATGGAATTTGGACGTTTAGCTCTAACGAACAAAATGGCCTGATCTGCACTCATCCGGGATGTGAATACTAGGAAGCATGCTATTAAGACACCTGTGAGAAGATTAATGTGCATTAAGGGTAGTTAATCATCAAATAAATGTGTAAGGATTAAAACAAATCTATTGCAGTTATCAGCTCAGTTTTCAAGACAATCAAGATACTGACCTGTCCTGCCAAGTCCAGCATGGCAGTGAACAGCCATTTTTCCCTCTTGCATGGCAAATGACATCACCTTCACCATGTCAAGGATAGTAGTCAAGGATGCCACGCCATAGTCCTTCCAGCCAAAGTTGTAAAAATAAACTGGAAAAAGTCAAACATACGTATCTTAGAAGCCACTGAAAAAGTGCAATTCAAAAAATTCAGTTCAGACAGCATCCATGTTTTATCTATTGTCTTATGTTGCTTTATTTATAGATTTATTTTCTTACCCTTGTCCAAAACCCAGACTTTCAATCTTAAACTATTAATATTCTTTATAAACATTACATTACATGTTAAAACAATGCTAATCATTAAGTACTATAAACCATTTCATTGTCTGTGTGATTATATAATTTATATATTTGTGTACTTAATAATTGTTTCAAAAATGTCATGTTTCACAGCTGTGGTGTAATTATTACACTAAGTTTTTTTTTTCTTGAAGTTAAGACATCACTTGTAAACATTTCTAATTTACAAGCTGTTATTCTTTCAAATTATGAAGAAAAAACAAAACTATTTTATTTAGGCAACAAATACTAGTTATGATTTTGGCTAGAAACAATCTTGGCAAGATATTTTATTTTAAAATTAATAAAAATGTCGTCATTTCGATCCCAGAGTGCAGTTAAACAAACCATAATCACGGTATCTGCAGGGTTTTTAAAATCAAATTGAAGACTTTTTCCTTTTTTTTTTTTTAAGACCTGCACAATTATGATTAATACAATATAAGCAGACATATGAAACATGTAAAATCATCATTTACAGTTCAGACACAAGTTTTCACAAAAAAAAACAAGTTTTATAAAATTATAAACTTCACAATTTAGACTTTAAACATTTTTTTAAGAAAAGGGATGTGTCAAAAGTATCAATTATAAATATAGCTGCTGCAAGCAGCTTTTACTGGGGTTCAAACACTTTAAGACATTTAAGCACATATGAAAAAAGACATTATATATTATCTAGCAACCCTGTTTTAAAAAAAAAAAAAAAAACATTTTTGGCAAATCCTGATCATTTACCACAGAAATATGATGTTTTTTAGCGTTTATGACTGTTATAGCAGCAGCTGTGGTCCGATCTCCCTAAAACTTTGCTTGTTTAGAATCACCAGGTTTCGTGCAACAGGAGTTTTCATTTAGGCTTTATAGGCTTTTGGGTATATTTGGACATGCCCATTTTCTAAACAAGCCTGTTATAGCTTCCCAAATGGTAAATTGCAACATTTTTTTGATAACTGTTGACCTACTGCAGTGGAAAAACCTAGGACTAGATCACAAAAGTAGGTTTTTCACATCTTCTCAATCATTTACCAAACAGTTTGATTGACAGTAGAGGTTCCAGAGGCAAAGTTGTTTGGAATGAGGAGGTCTATTGTATGATATAAATATCGTGCATTGAAAACCGTGCAACATACAATCGTTTATGCCCTTAAAAAATGTGATATCGTCCCCCAGTGGCCAATTTCTTTAAAAATTTCTCAGACCTTTAGGGTCGTTAGTCAAACAGGCCCAACCAAGTTTCGTTCCAATCAGCCTCCATTAAACTTGTCTAATAGGTGCTTAAAGTTCATCGGCCTATGGTGGCTGTGTTTTTTGAGATATGCAAATGTCCTTATAGACGCTTGTGGCACTTTGGACCAAGGCAGTGTTTCGAATGTTTTGACATCCATTTGTGATGGAGAGTCTAAAGTTCAACTATTTTTGATAAAATTCACTCTCCAGAGAATCTTCTTGCCCTGGTTTGGTTCTGATCGGGCAAAAAAACCTTAAGACTAGCTCGCAAAAGGTTTTTCAAAAACTCCAAAATACCTGAAAATTCCGTGACAGACAAATCTGATGCATGTGTTTTGTCTGGCGTGAGCCAAGAATTTCGACAACATAAGACACTTGGGTCTGCAACAAACGGTTTTAGGAGTTATGAGCAATTTTGCACTTTTGATTGCTGTAGTGCCCCCATCAGGCCGATTGGGTCGAGCCTTGGTGGCATTGTACTACTATCCCTCCAAGTTTCAAGTCTCTACGACTTACAGTTTGGTCTGCCCAATCAGTTTTATGTGGTGATTGCTGATCCTTGGCCATTCTAACAATTACAATAGGGTTTCAGCGCTACGCGCTTGAACCCCTAGTAATAACTTAAACACTTATTACACTTATACACTCATAATTAAGATAAGACAGTAAAATATAGTAAGACACACCAATTTCCAATATTAAGCAGCAAAACAAGCTGTTCTGTACAGCTTAAAAATAGCTGGATGCGGATAAGACTGGCAACCAGACCATAAAAATATACAAATGGCCGCACCCAATCTTACAGGAAAAGTAAGGTGGATATGTTGTCTATTTTTATGTAAAATCTTACTCAGTTCTTTGTGGATACCTGGGAATATCAATTATATAACACACATCAGTGTCTCTCATCAGCGCTGACTCTTCTTTAATTTGAGAGACGTTTCATGCATGTTCCAACATGCTGCGCTTTTTGGAAATTGTGCTTTACATAGTTTCCCAGAAGGCGCTGTGTATAAGCACAGCACCACTCTCAGGAGATCTTGTTAAGTGCTGCCAATCCCCCTAAGCCTAAAAACCTAAATGAAAACTGAACAACTCCTTCAAACATGATCATATCATGTATAGAAAGGAAATATTGCATAAAAGGCTCATTAGCTTGTGACAACTTAATGTGATAACAGTCAGGATTTATCTAGGCCTGATTCCCCTGACTACTGAGAGAGGAAGAGATGTTTGTTTATCTGCATGTGTGAGTTACTCACTCCCTGCTTCCATGAAAGCCTCTGGGCGATAGGTGAAAGCGCTCTCTGGCTCCAGAGTGCTGCCGCAGCTGGCGTGTTCCCCTGGACGCTGCAGGTTGATTACTGTCTTTAAGCCACACCTAGAAGGAAGCAAGATTAAGCATCAGCAAAGCCGTCCGTGGTGCATCTTGGGAATCTGTTATTGGTAGTGGAGTACAACATACGCATGAAACTGTTCGATGATGTTGAATTTTTCAATGATTTCAGTTGAAGGTCTTGCCATGGCTAACAGGTTATCAGTTATCCTGTGGAAAGAGAATAAGATATATAGAATAAGATATCAACAAAATATCTGACTTAATAACATTAATACAAATCTTACAAAATAAGTACAGAAAAATGGTTAAAGATGGAAGAATGGTTAAGAAAAGCAAATGGTTTATATGCAAGCAAGAATTTTTTAATTGTCATATCAGAATCAAAAGCAATATTCAATAAAGTAATAAAATAAAGTAAATAAATAAATGAATAAAATGTAATCGACTGGCCATCTGCCCAGGATTTACAAGCAGATTAAATTAAATTAAATTAAATGTCTAAAATGTTTGTTGCCTTTGTTGCCTTCAACAATATCTTCAACTATTTTCATGAAAAACGAAATAAAGAATATATAAAATGTAATAGATTAAACTTTAAAAAATAAAATATAAAATGTAATAGATTAAATTAAATGTCTAAAATTTGTCACCTTTGTTGCCTTCAACAAAATCAGTATCAACAACTATTTTCATGAAAAATAAATGTGTGTGTGTGTGTGTGTGTGTGTATATATATATATATATATATATATATATATATAGATATAGATATATAAAAATGTAATGGATTAAATTAAATTACATTAAAAAATATATATATAATATAAAATGTAATAGATTAAATTAAATGTCTAAAGGTTTTGCTACCTTTTTTGCCTTCAATAATATCAAAAGCCATATATATAAAAAAATACATAAAATATGCCAAAGTCTATACATATAATATAATGGATTAAATTTAAAAAAAAAAAATTATATATATATATATATATATATATATGAAATTTAAAATGCAATGGATTACATTAAATTAAACAATCAAATTTAATTAAATGTTTAAAAGTTTTGTTGCCTTTAACAATATTAGTATCAAATGCCATTTTCATGAAAAGTGAAATAAAAAAAATATTATTAAATATAAAATGTAATTAACTAAATTATTAAATTAAATTAAATGTCTAAAAGTTGTTGCCTTTGTTGCTATCAACAATATTAGTACCAAAGTCTATTTTCATGAAAAATAAAATATAAAAATTATATCAAATATAAAATGCAATGAATAAAATAAAATTAAATGGCTAAAAGTTGTTGTCTTTATTGCTATCAACAATATTAGTACCAAAGGCTATTTTCGTGAAAAATAAGATACAAAAATATATCAAATATAAAATGTAGTAAATTAAATTAAATGTCTAAACGTTTTGTTGCTATCAACAATATTAGTACCGAAGGCTATTTTCATGAAAAATAAATACATAACAATATTAGTATCACAAACTACTTTTATAAAAAATAAAATATAAATTAAATTTAATTAAAATTAAATGTCTAAAATTTTTGTTGCCTTCAGCAATACATCCGAGTTCCAAACTGTTTAGGACTACAACAATGAATGGCTGCTGACTCTAATAAAATATTTGACATGTTCACTTCAAACAATGCACATTTGTCTGTTTCATTCGACCAGAGAGCAAGACAGCTTACCAGGAGGAGTACAATCCCTTGATGGCTTGTTCTTTGTCGCTCCAGCGAGAGGGGTTTTCGTATTTGCAAGCTCGACCACCACAAGCCATGGAACACTGCATATGTCCGGGGATGACATGCCTCAAAGTCTCGCCCACCTTGGTGTACTTTGCAGTGGGTACTCTGACATTTACTGGAGAGATACATGAAGAAAAATTAGTTTTCAGAATTCAGTCATCAGAATAAGTAGCTCCTTAAAGATGACACATTACATCCACAGTGCGTGATGCCCGTCTGTGCCTCGGACATGCTAAGCACCACAATAACTCTTTGAGAAGAGGAAGTCAGAACTTCCATGACTGAGCTACGCCTCCTCCTCAGGATCTTCAGCAAGATCTCTGAAGCCGAGTGCCGGCGCGTCTTTCGAAAACCCATGAAGATCTCGTCCACCAGGGAAGAGCAAGCTCGTCTCTAGTACCAAACTAAGCACTGACCCCAGAGCAGTGAATCATCGCTACACAATCACCACGCTGCACAAAAGAGGCATGAGAGACCAATACAATCCACCCGGTTCATCAGTTGCACTTGAAGGGGGTCTCCATGGTGACCAAGTCCGAAGTCAGTGGGAGGCTGTGCAGAAGCTTGTGTGTGCTGTCTCAGGTGGATGAGAAACAGGTTGGTGTGTTTTATGGAAATGCTGTGGTTGCATAACCCTGCATACATTTCGACAAAACAAGGCTAGAATTACACCTTTTCAACTAATGTACTCCATCTGCTGCATTGAATACAAAGATTTTATGTAACTCAGAGAACAAAAACTAAATGCTACATAAAAGGAAAAGTAGTTTTCTCATACGTCAGTCGACTCAACATCTGAAGAGGCTTATGAAAGTTTCTGTTACCATGGCCATTAGAGTGTCCTTTCTCACCTAACCCACTTGAAGAAATTAAAAGGAGATGCATTATCTCTGTACTTAGAGAGGCTAATCAAGTTGAAATGAGTCATTTAAAATAGATTGGGAAAAGAGGATTACAAAAGACTTTACAATCAATGTCTGCACCAGTCTAGATAAGTTATTGCAGCCGTTTTATTAACCCTTCATGGAAAAATGGCAGTATGCAAAAATATACTTTTGAAAAAAGATCTGCACACATCCAAAATTGTCCAAAAAGCTCATATCAATTTATAATACAGAGGTCAAATACACATCAAAGAGCAAAAAAGTGCAGCAAAACCTTTACTTTAACCATATTTCACAGTTTTTTTTTATCTATTTTTTTTTAAAATGACTTCAAATATATATATATATATATATATATATATATATATATATATATATATATATATATATATATATATATATATATATATATATATATATATATACACTACCGTTCAAAAGTTTGGGGTCAGTACATTTTTATTTTTCCTTTTTTTTTTTTTTTTTTTTTTTTTAAGAAATTAATACTTTTATTCACCAAGGATGTATTAAGTTAATAATTAAAAGTTTATTAAAAGTTAATAATAAATAACATTTACATTGTTATAAAATATTTATATTTTGAATAAACACTGTATTTTCTAAACTTGTTATTCATGAAAGAATTCTGAAAAAAAAAAAATACAGGTTCCAAAAAATATTTGGCAGCACAACTGTTGATGTTATCCAACACTGATCATTCTAATAATAAATCCGCATATTAGAATGATTTCTGAAGGATCATGTGACACTTAAGACTGGAGTAACAGCTGATAAAAATTCAGCTTTTCATCACAGGAATAAATTCTATTTTAAAGTATGTTAAAATAAAAAACATTATTTTATATTGTAAAAACATTTTGTAATATTACTGGTTTTTTTCTATATTTTTAATCAAATAAATGCAGCCTTGATGAGCATAAGAGACTACTTTAAAGACTATTACAAGTCTTACTGACCCCTTTTGAACGGTAGTGTATATATATATATATATATATATATATATATATATATATATATATATATATATATATATATATATATATATATATATATATATATATATATAAATAAATAAATAATAGCAGTGAGGCAATAACAATTAGTTGTATTATAAACAATAGAGCTAAGGTACATTATGTGTTATAACAAATCCTGCAGAGGGGCGCCAATGGCCTGACGATTGTTTTTACACTTTATAGCTTGATCTAATCCTTGTTTAATATTGACTAAACAACATTTAATTTAGATGTTACAGAAATGTTACAGCCACTGTGTTTTAATACTGATGTATTACATGTTTGCCTAGGTTTATAAATTATTTACCTTACAAATATGATGAAATGGCGCACGTTGCGTTCCCAGATGAACGTTATAATAAACCCAAACTCACAACAATATGGAGAGATGGTGTTTGAGATTCTCCACACATGTAAATGATAACAGTTTGTGTGGAGTAGCATTTATGGTACATTCACCAGGGTTGCCAGGTTTTCACAACAAAACCCGCCCAAAAAAATAAATTAATTTGAAACGTTCTGGGGGTAAAATACACATTTTTTTTTTGGCGGGGTTCCCCATGTGCAGTTTGCATTCCAGGGGCTAAATATAACATTACTGAAGTCGTTTCAACCCGTGACAACAGTATTAAAGTAGACGCAGAAAAACCACGGACTTGGCAACACTGGTATTCACATGGGTTGTCGGCCTTAACGCCTCGTTTACTTTGAATGGAGCGACGTCAAGCGTTGCCGAACTGAATCATGGTTTTTGAGGAAAGCATTTCAGGTTTTTTCCCATATAATGGACTTCATTGGTGCCCCAATTTTGAACTTCCAAAATGTAGTTTAAATGCAGCTTCAAAGGGCTCTAAACGATCCCAACCGAGAAAGAAGGGTCTTATCTAGCGAAACGATCTGTCATTTTTTCGGAAAATAAAATTTTGTATACTTTTAAAGCACAAAAGCTTGTGTAGCACAGGCTCTGGGATGCGCGTTCACAACGCTACTTACTATCGAATCAGGTCGAAAGGTCACGCAGAACGTAGGTGGAACTACAGATCCAGTGTTTACAAAGCGAACGCGCAAAGACTAAGAAAGTGCATGCAAGTCAAACGCTGTTTACAAACAAAAAGGTACAACGATGTTGGACGATTCTGAAGTTGTAGGTGAAAATAAGATGGAGTTTTTCGCCATACTCTACTTTTTTGAGCCAGAGTACACAGGCGATGAACTTAGACGTGATTCGTAGTAGTGATGGGAAGTTCGGATCATTTTACAGACTCTGACTTTTTGAGTCTCGTTCAGCAAAATGAACGAATCTTTTTTCGAGTCATTTCGTTCATTTTAGCAAAATCAGCATCACGTGACAGCCCCATAAGATGAACGAACGACTCGAAAAACCCAAAGACTCGAAACAGGTGAACTAATTCCTGTACAGAACCTAATTGGATGTTGCGCATGCACGACTGAACGAATCACTCCCCGAGACGACTCGTTCTTCCCATCACTAATTCGTAGCATCGTGGACGCGCATCCCAGAGCCTGTGCTACACGAGCTTTTGTGCTTAAAAAGTATACAAATTTTTATTTTTCAAAAAAAATGGCTGACCGTTTCGCTAGATAAGACCCTTCTTCCTCGGCTGGGAGCCCTTTGAAGCTGCATATAAACTACATTTTGGAAGTTCAAAATCAGGGCACCAATGAAGTCCATTATATGGAGAAGAATCCTGAAATGCTTTCCTCAAAAACCATAATTTCTTTACAACTAAAGACAGAAAGACATGAACATCTTGGATGACAAGGGGGTGGGTAAATTATTTGTAAATTGTCGTTCTGGAAGTGGACTTCTCCTTTAAAGCACATATATTAAACCTGCATCAAATACATTTATTTAATTGAATCATAGCACTTGTGAATTCACAATAGCATTGTGTTTTATGATTTTTAAATGGGTTTAATATATCAAGCAACCTTGAAAAACAGGCTAATAATGCGTATTTTTGTCTGTGAAATGTGCCACTTCCGTTATTTTGCCAGTTAATCGACACAGGCAAAAAGCAATCCAGATTTTTTTTTTTTTTTTAAATAGAGATGATTCAAGGAGTTGTGGCAGAGGCAGGAGTTGTCTTTAGTGTCACATGATCCTTCAGAAATCTTTCTAATATGCTGATTTAGTGCTCAAAAAACATTTCTTATTATTTTTCTTTTTTTTCACAGTTTTTTTAATGAACGAGGTTCAAAACAACAGCTTTTATTTCAAACAGAAATATTCTGTAACATAACTGTCTTTGCAATCACTTTTGAATAATCTGAATAATTTAATGTGTGTGTGCTAAATTAAAATACCTTTTGAAAGGTATATAAGTAACAATGAATCCATTAAAAAAAATAACTTATCAGTTTATCAAACAAAAGGCTGTTAAATATTTCTGTCCGTTGAGTACAGGTACAGAAACAGCAGTATATTACCTGGCTCCATGTCAGTGCTGGACTCTCTGCTGTTAGCTGAACTGCCGGTGGAGTAGGGCAGGTCACTCAACAAACTGACGCCTGCTGCCATGGCCGACACTGAAAGGTGGGAGCAAACATGGTGTCAAAGCCTCAGACACAAAACAATGGCAGGGTAAACAGTCGAGACGCAACATAAATGAAGAAATGAAGGCCGGTTGCCTGGGAGTTTTCTCTCCTGAGAGGAACATGTATGAAGTGTGGTGTCGTGTCACACACTGCAAGTGGCATTTATAATGAGCAAGGAGGTTACAACCTCCTCCCTCCATAAGCTCTAAATAAGAACAGCGTGTAAAACAAATAACTTTACATATTTGAAGGAAATCCTGACTGTTTAGGAAACCAACAATGATGAAAAACATTCAAATCATCAAGATTTAACCTTATACATGTTAACCTTATACTTGTGTTCACTAGGTGAGGGTTTTTTGTTTTCCTATTCTATGCTTGTATGTACAGAGAAGCTATGGAAGCCTGAATGTGTCAGTTTAACCCTACACTCCACTGTATATCAAGTGTCAACTGTCGACTACTCACATTACCATTGTGACTGTAATAGCCATTACTTTAATCACAGGTAGGAGTGGCAATGGCTGTAACCATTGTGCCCTTAAACAGAGATATTACTACTAGACTTTCACAACTTATTTAATATTTTGCATGCTAAATTATTTTGGTCTGACAAATCTTTATACATCTATTATATCTAATAAATAAATGCAGTCTGAAAGCACAAAGAGGAGTTACATTCAATGAACTTGGCACAGACCTACAACCTGTTCTGACTTTCATATACAGCATCTAAGTTGCAATAAAAGCTGTAGCTCATAATCTAAATTCAACTGAAAATTCTTCCTAGAGTTCTCAATGTTATACTGAAAAAATGGTGTAAAAAAACAAACAAACAAACTATTCTTTTAGTATCATTGAGATATTTATTCTTTTTTTATACTTTGTTTTTTATTGTAATTTTAGTTAGTTTTAGTTATTTTGTAGTGTTTGTCCTTTTTTTATTATTTGCAGTATACACAAACTGTAACTAAAATTGTTTTATGATTTAAAAATGTTTTAGTTTAATTTAACTATTATTACCCT
The DNA here is from genome assembly GCA_036247105.1 of Cirrhinus mrigala. NCBI lineage: Eukaryota > Metazoa > Chordata > Actinopteri > Cypriniformes > Cyprinidae > Cirrhinus > Cirrhinus mrigala. The sequence goes on along the minus strand of CM070017.1, from coordinate 12,650,529 downwards.
GGTGTAAAAAAACAATTTTCACTCAGAGGTTGCTAGTAAATTTCACAAATACACTACCAGTCAAAAGTTTTTGAACAGTAAGATTTTTCATGTTTTTAAAGAAGTTTCTTCTGCTCGCCAAGCCTGCATTTTTTGGATCCAAAGTACAGCAAAAACTGTAAAACTAACAATATTTTTTTTGCTATTAAAAAAAAACCACTTTTTCTATTTAAATATAATTTAAAACGTAGTTAATTCCTGTGGTCAAAGCTACATTTTCAGCATCATTACTCCAGTCACATTAACCTTCAGGAAACATTCTAATATGCAGATTTGCTGTTCATCAGGAAACATTTATTATTATTTTTATTTATTATTATTATTATTATTATCTATTATCTATTATCTTTATTTTCATCTATCTTTATTATTATTATATCTAATATTTAAAACCGTTGAGTACATTTTTTTCAGCATTCTTTGATGAATAGAAAGATCCAAAGATCAGCATTTATCTGAAGTAAAAAGCTTTTGTAACATTATACACTATACCATTCAAAAGCTTGGAGTCAGTATCATTTTTGGGGGTGGGGGAAGAAATTATAGAAATGAATACTTTTATTTAGCAAGGATGCTTTAAATTTAAAGTAAAGTAAAGTAAAGTAAAGACATGTATAATGTTACAAAAGATTTTTATTTCAGATTAATGTTGTTCTTCTGAACTTTCTATTCATCAAAGAAACCTGAAAAAAAATACTCAGCTGTTTTCAACACAACAATAATTATAAATGTTGTTTTGAGCAGCGAATCTGAATATCAGAATGATTTCTGAAGGATCATGTGACTGGAGTAATGATGCTAAAAATTCAGCTTTTTAATCTCAAAAATAAATTACATCTTAAAATATATATTTATTTAAATAGTAAAAATATTTCAAAACTGTACTGTTTTTGCTGTACTTCGGATCAAATAAATGCAGGCTTGGTGAGCAGAACAACATGAAAAATCGTACTGTTCAAAAACTTTTGACTGGTAGTGCAATCACAAAGAAACATAAAGTGACACATTGTTACATAGTTATAGATCAATATATAAAAATATATAGCCTTCAAATTATTCTTTAAACCGTTTCTAACAAGAATTTGTCAAGCCATCATTCAGACTTCTTTAAAAATAATCGAAAGTGGATTACAATAGTGCTGCTTTAAGTAATGACTATTTGCGTTGGGTTTCTGTAGCGATCTTTGGCACATTCAGGATGATGTTAGCAGTCATTTGATACGCCATGATTAATTCACACCGTAAAATGAGAAGACGCATGACAGCAGAGTGACATTATGAGACTCATTTGCATTGTAACGTACACTTCTCCTTACACACCGATCCAACAGAGACAGAGTGAATCCCCACACGAGCCGTCCAAAAACTCAACCTGATACTAGTCAATCAGTGTGTGCTCTTCATCTGATTAGGAATGGATTTTTCCTAATCCTGATCACCACTTCAGTATAAAAGAGACAACTTATCTGTTTTCAAGTTAAGTTCCTTAATTCATTCCTATTTTAGTCCTGCAGTTCAGATGTTTAGAATCGCTATAATGTATTTTAATAAATTAACATCATGAACACACTTGCAAACAATATTCCAGCTGTCACCCTTACAAAAGCTGTTGGAGTCTGAGCTTGAACGCTGCCCACTGGATTTAATCAAAGGGCGGCGATCACTTTCATCTAAACTTTGAACTGATTTTTCAAAGCGTTTCCGAAACCAACAGAGTTACAAAAAGGACTCTATACATACTTTATATCAGATTAGTGTTAGTGCTAAATTATTATGCATTAGACTACCGACTGCTTTCAGTTACCACTAGCTACTATTTTGATGACTGTGTTGATAAAATGACAATTGTTTATGTAATAAACCATGAAATTAACCTATAGTTTATTCAGCACACCCTTTTATTATACTGTTAAGCCACAACCTCTCAGCATACTGCAAATGACAGCTTAAATGTCTTAGTAAATGTGTTTAGTTAGGCTTACATGGCCTTTCAGATACAGTGTTACCTCAGCCAATCATAGCACTCAGTGAAGCGTTTAGAGAAGTCTTGCTGTTGTTGCTGGCTCAGTGTCTGACCCTTCACATGCCCTCGTCTTTAGAAACCACCAAGCACACGTGATGTTTCTGTAGCTACTGATCTATGCAGATATCTATCATGGGAAACATTCGGCTGAGAGTTTATTTACATCAGTATAAGACATCCAGACTAAACTGCATCATGAATTCCAGCCCAAGGTCAAGAGGATTTGTTTTTGTAATGTACTGCTTCCCTGATTACAGAGTGAAGTACATTTTATATGCAACATGCAAAAATAAACACATACATGATATATTGTTATGTTGTTCAAAGTGTATGACAATGCAATGTTGCTTATTTAATAATAATAATAATAATAATAACTGTAAATTAAATAAAATGTTTTTGTTTTGTTTTAATCAGGGAATGCAAACTTGCCAAATAAACACAATAATACTAGATTAACACATACAAGCCACTAATAAATTATCTTCTTTTGTATGTTTTATCTAATCAAAGACACAAATTTAGCTTGAACCAACATTACAATAACAATATAAACACATTGGAGAAATTGCCCGTTGAAACAATATACTATTCTGCATATTGGAGGATAAAGCCTTCTATACATAAACATCTAACATTGTTCTTAAGATGGGGCTGACACTCTTAAACAGAAGGCTTAACATAAAATCATACAGTACAGTATCTCATCTGTGTGAACTTTCTGCTTTGATCCCAGAAATGAATGTCTAACATTCATCACTTGCCAGTAATATGCATTACAGCTCACGAAAAGAACAATGCAGCTTGTTTTCCACATGCTCTGTAGATCTAGCGTTGCTGTATATGGATGAATGTCCTTATATACATTGTCTCAAAAAAAACCGATACGCAAAAACACAATAAAAGAGTTTAAAAAGCAGATCATTAGAATAACTAATAGACTGTATGGTTAATCTCTTGCGGTGCATCTCTCAGCGAGCTAACCTTTAATGCTATTGTGCTAAAAAGGCTAACATTAGGACTCGTGTGTCCGGTTGTTACATACCTCGGTCTCTGTATCCGGTTTTTGTTAGCTACAGACCATTGTTGCCATTGGAGTCATGGTGAAATGCAAAAGCATGAATCAACAACAGAGAGTGTCGCGTGCATTTGTATCAGTTTCGCTGCTCAAGGGGATGTTACATTGTAACAGGTTGGAGGAAACAGATAAGGCTTGTCATTGGCCGATCTGTGGTCATGTGATCAAATGAGGGCTATAAAGCGCGGATGAAGAGCACTGAGCGCATGTGAGGAAATGGGACTAAACACTCGAGGAACTGCACATTTGGATCCTGGTTGAGTTTCATGTTAAGTGTTGTTGACTCATCTTAAGAGAGTACTTAATCTACTTGAAATAATGAAACTTAAGTACTTACAAACAGACATCGTTGCCATTATAAATGATGAATTCATATTTCATAAGGAGGTTACGAACGCAAACCTCATTGCCATTAATGTATAATAATCAGGATGACTATAATATGTAATAAAACAACAGTGCCCACGTATTTTCTTCTTCTTATTATTATTTATCTAATGTTTTATTATAAATTATAAGAATAACAATTTGAGTACAAAGTTGAAGTGAAAAATTACATGAATTTCAAAACGAGTATTTGCTATTTGATTGTGCCTTAATATCACCAGCACTCGAGCTGTGTGAATTCCATATTTGTGACACTGGACCACAAAAACCAGTCATAAGTAGCACGGGTATATTTGTAGCGATAGCTAAAAATACATTGTGTCGGTCAAAATTATCGATTTTTCTTTTATGCCAGAAATCATTAGGATATTAAGTAAAGATCATATTCCATAAAGATATTTTGTATATTTCCTACCGTAAATATATCAAAACTTAATTTTTGATTAGTAATATGCATTGCTAATAACTTAATTTGGAAAACTTTAAAGGCGATTTTCTCGCACCCTCAGATTCCAGATTTTCAAATAGTTGTATCTCGGCCAAATATCGTCCTGTCCTAACAAACCATACACCAATGGAAAGCTTTTTTTTCTTTTTTCTTTTTTTTTTTTTTTTTTTTTTTAAATTGACTCTTACGACTGGTTTTGTGGTCCAGGATCACATTTGTGTAAAGCCTAATGAACATGTTATCACACATGATCTGAGAATGATCCAAATACCATCTTGTGCTTTAATAGAAACAAGAACATCTGAGCTTTAGTAAAAGGAGCTCACATAGTCAGTAAACCAATAGAGTCAGAGTGATATTCTAAAGATAGCTACAGTGAATTCAATTAATTGTACTGTTGTTTAACAGCAAGTTTGTTTACAATCTGGTGGGCCGTTTCAAACATTTCAAAATTCTAGAATTCCCTGTGTTATTTCCTCAAGTTAAATTAAATTTGGAATCCCAGATTTTCTTTGTAGACTTTTGAACTCCACTTTAACCATGTAATACAAGGCATGCCTGATCAATTTAGATGGAGGTTTATGATGACCAGGGGTGTCTTGTAAGAAGCTTGGTGGTGCACATGGTTAAGCACACATTAGATTAACACTCTAAGCCTTTTGCTAAAGTGGTCTCATTCCTACAATACTTCATGGTTTATGGCTATTATCTCACTGGTTAATTATGCAGTTTAAAAAATTATCTGAACAGTGATTGAAATGCACATATGCATACTTAAATTATTATTATTAATGATAATAATTTTTAAAAAGATCGATTAAATCTGCTCAGGTATATACGCTGATGCTTTGCAACCAGCATTCACATGATGTCGCCTAGTGGTTGAACTACAGAAGCGCTCCCACCAGAGGCCACCTTGCCTATACGTAGAATATTATCTTAGGTGAATAATGAGAAGGGGTTGAATGTGCTTTATGACTTCTTTCTTTTTTTCCCCCCTTTTCAAAGAAAGAAAATATCTTTACAGAACTGTCCCTGACAATATTGCTGTAATGCGCAAATATGCAAATTCTATATATTTTTTAAAAATAATAATCTCTCAACATAAAGCAGCAATAGTAATTATAATACTAAATATTTAGATGTACCTACGCACTCTATGTTGTAAAACAACATAATTTCACATGATGAAACAGAAATTTAGTAAAGAAGAAAGAAGATACAAATAGAACGAAAAAGAAGACGTACATTCTCTGGCGTAACGATTATTGTTAAAATCGACAACGCGCTGTAATATGATATTATTAACAGTTTAAAACAAAAAAAGAAACATCCATTCTGTCAAAAGACTGTAAACGTGACTCAGTTCATTGGTCAATTCTATGTCCGAAAGAAGTGACTTTACCACTGACCTGCAGTGTCTTACTTTACTTGTATTATTTATTAAATTTAAAATGATTTATTAAATTTTCAATATGTATCGTGAATAGGTAAACAACAAATAAATAAATAAAAAATGCGAAATCAAATGTAAGCATTTGCATTTTGTCTGATGACCATGCGGGAAAATGCTACTTTAAATAAAAGAGTGCAATGGGTATTTTGATTGTAATACTTGGATCACCACGTCAAAAGGATTGAAAGTATTTTAAGGAAAATATAGCCTATTTCTCGTCTATATGAACTAAAATTTACAAGAATTTCCTGACGACGGTCGGTGCATAACCTATAAATAATTCACCATTGTTTTATTCGTCATCGAATTATAAAGAGCAAAACAAGACGTCAGGTTTTTTTTTTATTACAACATCACAAGCAAAATTGGAAATTGTGTGCCAAGTATAATATGCAATTAAAAAAGCCAGTTAAAACCATTTTTGAAATAAATACTTTATATATCGATGTTTAAGTGGCGTTGCATCAGCGCAAATATTCACAATATGTTTATGTTCCATCAATTTTCGGAAGACATTTTTGCGAACGTGTTTTTAAAGACCCCAGTCTCTTTAATTTGAATTTAAAATAAAATGTAATAGGTTTATCTAATAACGATGAAAGGCCTTATTGTTTAAAAAAAAAAGTGATGTGACATTCTATAATAAGCTCATATCTTTAATTAGAGAGGATTATTCAGTTTTACTTTGGCAAGACTTTCGTTTATTTTAATAAAAAATAATGCGTCTCTAATGTAATTTAATTTTATAGCCTATTTCTTTGTGAAGCTGATAGACAGTACAGAAGTACGTGGGTGAAAGATATGCGATGAATCTGTTCTGATCTGGGTCAGTAACAAATCAAATTCGAGACTATATAAAAAGAGAAATCTTGTAGAAATTAAGCGCCAAAATCACATGTAGATCTATAAGACTTACAAAAGGTTTTTTAGTTCGGAAATGGAAACATCATCATAGAAGAAGTGTATTCAAATCATTTTGTATGAACGCCTCCTTAATGGATTTTAGGATAATACAATAGGCTATATACGACCACAAAATGTCACTGTCCCGCTTTAAAAGTAAACTTATTCAAATGACCGAAGACGTTTAAAAAGAAGTCGCTCGACAAGTTAAATGTTTTGACTATGTGTTTTCCCTTTATTTACAGAGGGTGCCCAAGCATGCTGAGGAGGAGGTGTGGCGTTGTGCTAGACCTCCTTAAACTCAGATGTCTATGTTCCTGATTCAGAGCTCGGGTTGGTGCGGTAAGAACAGAAACAGGCTGCCCTTACTGGGCGGATCAGACTTCTCACTCCAGCTGCGTGGACGGGACCACACATTTCGGAACTTCCCGAAAGAAAAGCGAGCAATTTCACTTTTATTTTGAGCGTTCAAAGACCGAGCATCAGGCAAAGTCTTCTTTGCGTATTTCAAAAGTTCTCCACAAACGCGAGGATGTTTTTTTAAATGATCATCGCATCTAAAAATCTGAATGGACGTTCATCTCTCAGTGCTTCACAAGGACATCTGAATCCTCAATGTGACCTCACGGTTTTTAGAGGCTTTAAAGGAGGTTCGGAGAACATCTGCTACATTTAAACTATAATAATGCAACATCCTTTGGAGATTGGGGCGCACTACTACCCCCCGGATGTCCATCCAGACCAAAGGTCTCACAGGTACAGGAGTTTCATGATTGAAGAGATTCTTACAGACCATCCGGATCACAAGGTATCAAGTCCCACTGGAGACCTTCTAAAATTTGGAGTACATGCCCTTTTGTCCGCCAGACCATACCACAACCACTTAGGTAAGTACCGTGACCTTTCAGTCAGACGATATTTTGAGATCCGGCATGTGCAATCCCTTAATCTTAACCTTCTTATAATACAGGGACATTCAAATTGCACCACCTCTCGATTTGCCTACTCAAAGAGAAAAGACTCCACAATGTCTCTGCGAACCAATACAAAACAAATCAGATATCTCAGCTCGAATGTATGCACTGCAGTGAGCCGAGCAAGCTTGTAAAAATCGCAAATGCACGGCCCCAATTCATGCTTTCTTTTGTACTGATACTCTAGAAAAGAAAGTTATTACCAGCCCGTGCAAGAAAAAAAAAATAGTGTTTGATTTGCCAACTTAAATTGTAAAAAAAAATAATAGTGGTACCAAAGTTACAAACTGCATTGATACATTTATTGCACTTTGTCAACAATTTGTCAACATGTAATTACAGATGAAGAAAATTCAGTTGCGAAAACTGAGTACAAAAGAAATGACTGACAAGTTAAACGTTTGGAAATAAAGATGTCATAATGAAAACATTTTTACACTGAGGAAACATATTGTATCTTATTTCGAGGTTGGCGTTGAAATATTTATCTATGAAAAACAATAATGACCATTTTTAATCAAACACCCGTTATGGATGGAAAGATGTATGCAAAAACTATTCTAAGACTATGATTTAAATAATCATTAGTCTGTTTTGTTATTGAATATTTTCAATATCTTTCGTGAAATCATTATGGAATCAAAAGCACACAATTCAATTATAGCTAATAGCAAAGACTAATCAGGAAAGCAATGTTATATTATGCAAATGATATTACTTTAGAAGCCTAAATAAATTCGCACATAAAATCCATCGTCACCATTACGAACCATTATGGATCCTTCCAAACTATTTTTTTCCCCCTGGCATGAAAATGTCACTATCAACAAGTCGTAGTTCCTACTAAATTATCATTACTAACGCACACAAATATAATTGTTTTACTTCCAGTCCTGAAAGCAGACCAGACCAGTATCTTGAAGTTTCCAGTGTCTCCTCTGTCCTGCTCGCTCGGGGCGCCGTTGGGCTCTGCGCTTCTGTCCGGAGCTGCGGGTCTGCAGGTGGGCTCTTCATCCCATCATCTCCCGCTGGACCTCCACCTTCGGGGTAAACTCGACCCTGGAGTTGATGCAGTAAGCAAGACTAAGAAAGGAAGAAGGAGTAGGACTGTGTTTACCGAACTACAGCTGATGGGCTTGGAAAAACGCTTTGAGAAACAGAAGTATCTCTCAACCCCTGACAGGTAAACACGCTTTTAAATGTCAATTATTTTACGCGTTGACCTTTTTACCCAACTGTATTATTTAATGGACTTAAAGTTTACATGCAAAGAACATATTGGCGTTGTCTAAGAAAAGGCTTAGTCGACAACTTTCTTATTTACAGAATAGACCTGGCAGAATCTCTAGGCCTGAGTCAGCTTCAAGTCAAAACATGGTATCAAAACAGAAGAATGAAATGGAAAAAAATCGTAAGTTCTAATAACTGACACACAAATTACGATTCAGCTGTCATACTTGGGAAAATCTAAACTGATGTGTACCGTTGTTGCTTTGAAGGTGTTACAAGGAGGGGGACTAGAATCTCCGACCAAACCCAAAGGCCGTCCGAAAAAGAACTCAATCCCCACCAGCGAGCAGCTGTCGGAGCAGGAGAGGATACGAGAAGCGGACCGCTTATCTGACGGCGGTGCTTCTTCACTTTCTGATGCAAACCAAGAGGAATAAACGGGAACACCCCGGTCCGTGTGAACACGTTTGTCTCCAGGACGCAAACGGGCCTGTAATAGGCCCCTTTTTGGATCAGTGTGCACCGATGCCTTTATGTTGGCACTTACAGACTTAACCACTTGGCCTGATTTTATACTACCTATGTTTTGTCTGTTTGTTTGATTACGCCAACTTTTGTGGGCCTCGAAAAGTCATAGTGAACTTTTTTCCAGGAACCAGAGCGGGTGGTTGGTAGTGAATGATTTTTCTCTCAGCATTGAAGGCTGTGGTATCAAGGACTTTTTATCGGCATTTACTGTGCTTTTTTTACGCTTTTCATTGGTATTTCAAAAATATTTTAGAAAAATTAAAATGTCAATTTTTCGAAGACAGTTTGACCTTTTTTTTTTTTTTTTTTTTTTTTTTAATATGGCATCACAAATGACAGCAGCAAAGTCAACCATAATAATAATAATAATAATAATAATAACAACCATGAATAATGTAAAATTCCTCGTTGCTGTTTTTCGTTTCATGTTTAGATTCTTGCTCCATATCTGTGAGTCTCCTCGAATGCGGGCTGTGTAATTTTATGCGGAATTGTTTATGGCCTAACTGAGCGCCATCACACCGCGCATTAAACTTCTTTTGGCGTGTTTACGCAGTAAAAGTAAATATGTGGTAACACAATATTTTCGAAGTGAGGTTATTTATTTTCACAGAAAGATCCTTTTAATCAAAGACACTGGTTATGGTGCCAAGAAGAAGTGTCTGAAGTAAGCGATTTGCAGTTTGATGAATGTGCAGGCCTGTTCGTTTTGCACCACAGTATTTGCAAAATGCTAAAATGATCTTATTCTGTTGATAACTTTGGAATTGGGCTGTTTAGAAAATACGTATTTTTTCTCGATTTTCTTTAAGTCGCCTAACATATTTACCGCCCAGGACGCCTCAAGAAAATACTTGATCTTGAAATAAACAGTAGGCGAGCACTTTATAATGAATTTTATTAATAAATATGATTACGTTACACTTAAATAAGGCTTATTAAGTTGTACATTCAAATCGTTTTATTAAACTTTTAATAAATAGTATAATATACGGAATACGTTTCTGAGTATTGGCCACACCAGCTACTGCTTTGCTTATTACTTACAAAATATTTGTTAATGATGTGACCAAATGAATTTTACCGTATGAAGTAATAAAACAAAATCGCGTATTTTGTTTCTAGACTTCTAGACAAAATATTTGATAGCAGCCATCAGCATCATCCTAAATACACAATCTGGACATGAAGTTTTGCTACAGCAGAACCAAAAACGAAATAATTGATAAAAAAAAATTGAAGAACTGTTATCCGGTCAGATTAAACTCTTGACGATTTATTTAAATATTTTATTGTAAATGATATTACAAATTAGAGTTTTGTATATAAAATGACGTGATACATTAGCAAGTAGAAAAGCAAAAATACTTGATGTTGCTTTCAGTGATCTTGTTCTGTCATTGAGTCACTGTCTGTACTCTCTAACCCTTACAGGCGTATTTGCTCTCCTACCATACGATAGATATATGTAGCTCTTTCTAGCGAACACATATTTTATGAAAAACTCGTTTTAATATAATTTCATTGATGAATGTAACGGAATCACGAACGAATCACAATTTGCTCAGTTTATCAGTTACAGTTATAACATATTTGGCTGTAGCCTACAACAAGAAATTGAGACGGGACATGGTGGGATTTTCATTAAGTCCATGTTTATTTTAATACAAAAATAACAACAGTGACTAATAGCTGTCAAAAAGCTCATCAGATGATCATCGAACAGTGCAGGAAATAATTAGCCTATGAGAATTTTTTAATACCAAGTCTATATTACAGGCCTAATAATAATTTGGTCTGGGTGGACGAAAGTTGAGAAAATTAGCTTCCTGATACCCTGCCTGGAATATAGAGGAAAATATAGCCTATTTTACCTTAATGATTTGGTACAATTAATTTCCCATGCACCTGGTTTCATATTACCAATGAGAACTCCAGACAAGGCTATTAATCTAAATCATATATTAATGAAGGAATAACGATGCGCTGCAGTGCACAGTTGTCTTGGTTAATTTGATCCTAATATAGGAACTGTTCGCTTGATTCTGTATAAATTCTGGAGACTGGAGTTACAGTGCCAAGACAGGATCATCATTCAAGAACACACATAAAACAACGGCACTCATCAATAGCCCATAATGTGGTTGCGCACAATAACAGTAAAAACATTAATTAGGCTTTATTTAGCCGCGTGGCAAGGCTCCTTTCTTTTTTCCCTTTTTTTCTGAATTAAGCAGCCGCAAACCAGCCCACAGTCTCCATCCGCCTTTTCCGAAAACTTCAATGTAAATTCAAATTACATATAAGCTATTTATATTGACAAAATTTAAAGGTCTTCACAACACATATTTTTCTTAAACACTGAAAAGAAAAAAATTAGGCAATATTCATAGGTTATGACCTTCCTGACATCATCAAGCTCACACACATTTGCATTTGCTGTTGCGCCAGGAATTTCACTAATAAATCTAATCACATAGGCCTACATGTTTAACTGTATTTAAGTGCAAAGTGAAATAACTCTTTTATGTGAACGCCGTATCTTGGAAAAAGTGACATAAATTATGTTACAGGCCTATGCAGTTACAGATAACGTGGTCGCACTTTATTTTGAAAGAGATTTATGAGCAGATAGCTTAGGCCTATTAGATATTGAGAATCCAGCTGAGATTTTTAAGTATTCTTTCCAATTAAACAAACGGGGCTATTATAAACATTGGAATTTCTTTCCAGCGTACTATAGGTTTTATTGTAGTCTTACGTGACGTTGGAAGTGTTTTTTTTTTTTTTTTTTTTTTTTTAAGATGGGGTTACGTCTCTTCGCCACAACAGCATGTAAAACACATCGTGACTGGAGCTGTCAGATCCAAATGTGATGAGTAAAAGACAAGAATATTGCCTCTAGCGGATGTGTCACCCAAAATGAAAAGAATTTACATGCGATGAAAGTTATTGAACCTTATGAAGTATATACTGTAGTAACAAAAAACGTAGGATATGGGTTTCAGGAATTGTAATAGATTTTTTTTTTCCAAAAGAATCTCAGATTTCATTAATAAAACAAAAACGTGGTTTTAAAATATCAAATATTTTAAACATTTTATAACAAGGCGCACGGAGTAACCCTAAAAAAACTTGATATTAACGACTATTGATATTTGTACAAAATAAATGACACATTCAACATTTATGAAACTAACGTGCACACGTACAGTTCTTTAAAATCAAATTCTTTTTATTAAAAATTGGTTTAATAATGGCAGTCACCAACACACACACACACACATATATGAGGAAGAGAGGCTCTCATTTGAAATCTCCTTAGTTAGGGAAACATTTTGTTTTTATTATACTGTGAATATTATTGCCTCCAACAGAGAGAGATCTGTTGAGATCTGTGAGAGACGCTGGGCATCTGAAGTGACTTTTCATTCGTCACCTTAACCAAATACAAAACTACATAAATATCATCACATAAAGCTGTTTTATAACAAAAATGCTGTCCTGAACTGAACCCCTGAATATTTTCTTTGCTGTAAAGGGCACCTGCACCATACGCAGGTCTTTCCACACAATATAATAACCAACAATTATTTCCTTTTGGTGTTCACAACACTAGTTTAACTGGATTACAAGGAAACAAATGCTGCTGACAGAGTCATTAGAGTTAAGTGATGCAGAGGACGCCATAATCTACTGTTACAGACAGATGTTTACTGCAGATCACGTTTTATTTACACATTTGTAGCAGTTAAAGAGCCTAAAATGTCACGGAAACACGAGTACCGATCACTCTGGTGGTGCGAGGGACTTTAAGAGACGTAACCATAGGATGGTCATTTTAGTTCCACGAGACACTTAATACTGTTAAGTGCACAAAGACAACCGCGCTAGTTTTAGGAAATAAACCCTGCGCAATCCCGTACAGCTCTTCCTTCCTAATGCGACATTTAATGGTCTTTGCAGTCTTTCCAGTGTCATTAGCATGGATTTCATCTGAACAGAAGAGATGGGTTTACAATGCAGGTGCTGATATTTCGCTCAGAAGTATTTAGCTTGAGAGCTCGTGGAAAATAAATGCACGCATTGTCCTCTGGATTGAAGGGAATCCATAGTGGATGAAGTCATGGGCAGGAATGCCTAATGCACTCAAGTGAACAAAACCTCATCCCAGAAACAGACTTTCAGCCTGGGCTTGATAAACTCCAGGTCTCTTCAATCAAGATCAAGATTTTAAAATGATCCCACAAAGCCGAAAATATATTTAGCTCCATTGTGCGAACCTCTTTTAGGGAGATCAAAATACTTAAAAACACAAAATCCCAAACTCTCCATCAGTGTGCATTATCTTCACTAGTGTTTTTGTTTTAAACGACTGAGCGAGCATGCATATCGGCAGGCCCCACAACTCCCCTTGTCTCGGTTAAACAGTTTATCCATTCGTCAGTATTCACCCATGTCATAATCAGGTCTTGCTGCAATCATTATGCAGATTAAGAACAGGTGCACACACACTTCTAGCAACAGCATGAAAGGCGAGCATGGCAACTTTCATTACCTGTAATCACGTGTTGTACGGACTGCGTGATGCCAACTCCAGACGTTCAGCACACGGCTAAATGCTCCACATGTCTTTTCTTTCCTGTCTGGACCTCGTGAAGGCCGAGCGTTGGACGGCAATGACTTCCGACATAAATTACAATCAGCAGGAAGAGTCAGCTACGAGGAATCTGGTGATTTGGAACTTCCACGTGAGATGCAATTTAATCATTAAGTGGACCCTGTTGTGGTGGCATGTTCGTGCGCTGATGCAAGAAGCGAGCTAGGATGGGTGGGTGCGGGGCAGAGGACCCCCAATTTCAGAGATGGGTGTTTGTGGAGTCAAAAGGTGCGCACTTAAACAGAACTCAACTTAGGGGCCCACAGTTGAGCGTCTGCCCAGCCACACACAGGAGAATTCTTCACGATTAAAGCTCCTCTGATTAATCTAACTTATGTGCCAAAACTGCACATGCTGCGTATGATCCCAATTACGCTGAAACTCGATTCAGCATGGAGTACCTCTATGGTCGCCCTGCCTCCCCCCTGTTTTCATTGGACTATGTTTGACAGCATGCTTTAATGTCACTCTGTTCAAATTTTAAGTGATAACATCAAACGCGTGTTTTCGCGCTTTGAACTACATTTACATTTATTTAAACCAAGCATTGTTTACATAAAAATGAAAAAAAAAAAAAAAAAAACCCATAAAACTAACATCAAACCTCACTCGTTCTCGCACAAGGTTTGCGTCGCTATATTCAAAGTATTAGTTTACTTCCATAATTAAAATTTTCTGATAATTTACTCAACCCCATGTCATCCAAGATGTTCATGTCTTTCTTTCTTCAGTCAAAAAGAAATTAAGATTTTTGAGGAAAACATTCCAGGATTTTTCTCCATATAGTGGACTTCAATGGGAGCCAATGGGTTGAAGGTTCAAATTGCAGTTTCTAAGCAGCTTCAAAGGGCTCTACACGATCCCAGCCAAGGAATAAGGGTCTTACTTAGTGAAATGATTGGTCATTTTCTAAACAGAAATTAAAAAAACGTACATACTTTTTAACCACAATTAAATGACCGACCCAGTGTTTACAATGCGAACGTGCAAAGAAAGTCAAACGGCCTTTGCAAACAAGTTAAAACAACGTTGGACAATTTTGCAGTTGGAGGAGAAAATGAGATTGAGTTTTTCACCCTACCTTACCTTTTTGAACCAAAGAACACAAATGAAGAGCTAACCACGTGTGACCTTTCCAACATAACGTAACATAACATAACGTAATGTTATCGTTATAATATTATATGTTATATAAAGTCATGGATGTGCATCGCAGAGCTAGTGCAAGATGAGCATTTATGGTTAAGTATATTAATTATTATTTTTTTTTTTTTAGAAAATGACCAATCATTTCGCTAGATAAGACCCTTATTCCTCGGCTGGGATCGTGCAGAGCCCTTTGAAGCTGCATTGAAACTGCAATTTGGGCCTTCAACCCATTGATCCCCATTGAAGTTCACTATATGGAGAAAAATCCTGGAATGTTTTTCTCAAAAACCTTTTTTTTTTTTTTTTTTTAACTGAAGAATAAAAAGACACTTTATTCTGGAAGTGAACTAATCCTTTAATGGGACCCCAAAATTGTAAGGACCAAAAAGGACATCTAAATGCCATTAAATGAATCCCTACTGTATATTACAAGGCTTCTAAGCAACATGATCAATTTTGATGACTATGTATGATGAACATACCAAAATGTAAGCCTTTATTCACTTAATAACTTTATTCACTTACAAACATGTTGTAAATAATGTGATAAATGAACATGTATCACAAATGGTGACGTGAACCTCAAACGCAAACTAAAATCAAACCTCACTTTCGCACAAGGTTTATGTCCTTTAAATTACATTCATACAAATGCCAAATCCAGAGACAGGACATACAAGCTTATGCGCATTTTAATGTGTTTCAAAGTTCGAGTTTGGTGAATCTGCAAACTTTGTATCATGAAAAAAGCCGGGGAATAGAGCAGATTATATATTTTTACATTTGTAGTTGTTTTAATTATTAAATGTATTATGTTCAATTTATTGTAAAGGGATAGTTCACCATAAAAATTAAAATTCTGTCATTAATTACTCACCCTCATGTCGTTCAAAACCTGTAAGACCTTTGTTCATCAAACACAAATTAAGATATATTTGATGAAATCCGAGACCGTTCTGATCCTGCATAGACATCAACGCAACTGACACGTTCAAGGCCCAGAAAGGTAGTAAGGACCATCATTAAAATAGTGACATCAGTGGTTCAACCGTAATTTTATGAAGCTATGAGAATACTTTTTGTGCACAAAGAAAACAAAAATAATGACATGAAGTCATATGGACTTTTATATCAATGTCCTTACTACCTTTCTGAGCCTTGAACGTGTTAGTTGCATTGCTGTCTGTGCAGGGTCAGATTTGCACGCATTGATCAGTGTTTTGATTCCTATCATGTTTTTTTAATTTCCTTTTGGAACTTAAAAGATTTGAGTCACACTGACTTCAGAATGACACGAGGGTGGGTAAATGATGTCAGAAGTTAAAACTAATAAATTGAATGAGTTCACGCATTCTCTGGGATTCGATCCCATGACCTTGGCATTGCTAGCACCATGCTTTACTAGAATGCTAAGTTGCTCTTAGTTGTTGTCATGCCAACATACACCACAGCCGCCGGCTGCATGCTAAAATACAAAAGTCCTATTCACTGAAAATACATTGTGAAACATTTGCAAAACGTCTAAATAAATGCCTATAGCCACGGCACATTTATCAAAGCACATACTAAAAGACCTGTGAGGTGATGACATTTTTACGAGAGAGGAAAATTCAAATATAGAGTGTATACGGTTTAAGGGTCTCTATGCCTCATTACTATACATGCTCATTATGACCTATTCATCGGGTCGAACGCTCTGAGCTCCTGGGCGGCGCTGTTCAGATCTCACTTGCCGAGCTCAGCAAGCAAGGTGTGAATAAGGTCTCCACTGTTTCTGTGTTCTTAAGCGGCCACGCCAGCAAGAGGGCACTCTCTCAGAGCCCAGCTTTAAAATAAACACAATTTGTATGTGTCTCAAAGCCTAACAGCCGTAGTTTGTAATTCCTAATGACCAAAATGTACACACTACTCGCCGTAATGCTCAAAAGCAGGCTTTATTGCGTCATTGTACAAACAGTACCAACACACGTGTTGTCTTCGCCTCCTTCGCTTTCGATCGGTTATTGTGCGAGTCACATTTTATGCACTCATTTTCGGCCTGACCTATTCCATCGGCCGCAGCAGTTTCCCTGCAGTAAGTCAACAGAAAATATGTTTTGACGTAGCATGAGTGAAGAGGAATCGTTCTGGAAAATGAAAAAAGAGGGAGATCTAAAATTCATTAAGGAAAAAGTACTTCATTTCCCAGTCCTAACGAAACCCTATCAAAAGTAATATTTCTCCATGTAAGTGCTGAGACTTTCCTAAAGTGCAGCAAATGACTTCTCAAAGACATCAGACTAATGGGAGAAGGCATTAGAGCACATAAACAAGGACATCATTCCAGCTGTTCGGCTGCCAATTTGATGTTCCTTTTTTTAGCCGTGACCCCCCTCTTCCTCCCATCCCCAACCCGTCCATTTATCCTATGAGCACAGTTTGCAGGAAATGTCAGCTCCCTGTGATTGATTTGAGATGGGCGATTCCCTGACTTCATGGTAGTATAAAGCAAGACAGCTGTTGGAAGAAATCAAATTCCAGCAGGAGCTGGAAAGACGTATTTTTTCCATCTCTTTAACGGAGCTATTGGCTCTGACCAGACAAGTAAATAAAAAACACGGCCACAATGTGGCAGGAGGTGACCGAAGCGCTCATTATATAGCAATTATTGCGCAAAAAAATCTTTCCTCTCCAAATCTGACTTGAAAGTCAATCCCCCTTTTTAAAGACTTTTCAGAAGACATGACAAGCAGCGAGGATATGCTTTTCTTTGGACCCACTTGTCTAGATTTTCTGTAACAAGTTCAAGACGTGAACACAGCATATAAGAGAAGGATCTGACCCAGTGTTCCTGTTTATCCTTTTTCGTGGGGATCCTATAATGCTGTTGGTTTACAGTCTGGCCTCAGGAACATCTTACACGGGGCATTTTGTGTTTTATGCATTCTAAATCAAGATTTCTAAGACTAAAATTCCTCTTGTACTACATAAAGACAAATCATCATTTTGTAAATGCTACAAAATTGCTTCCCAAAAGACTCATACGGAAATGAGGGGGGGGGGGGAATAGAGGCTGTTACACAACTTTTCACTTTTAAAAACACAAAAATAAAGAAGGAAAAATCATTTATTTGGCTGATTATAATGGAAATTTGATTAAATCAACTGAAAATGACTTCCATCCTTGATGCAAGACTGACTAAAAAATACATACAAATATTTAAAAAAAACATTTATATATATATTTTCTCATTTCTAATTTGGAAACTGATCTGTGATGTTTGTAACAATGGTTTTTGGCTTTGCAAATGCAAACTGGGCAATCACACCACTGCTCTATTATATACAAATAATTATCAAATAACATTATTTTTGGGCATAATTTTAAGCAGACATAGATATCAGTTCATCTAACCATTTACCTGTGGTTAGGAGTCAACTGTGAAGGTCAGCGAAGTGCATCTTTTTATCAACTTAATAAAAATTAATCCTTAATTTGTATAATTTGCCATTTGTAAGTCATTGATCTATTGGCTTATATTAGATTTCAATCTACATTTCGTAAAACTTCCTACAAACAAATAAATCAAGCACCCCTTAAAAGTCCAAATCTCTCCATGTGGTTCACACTGACACCAAGTATCATATAATGTTGAAAAAAATACAATTGCATAAAACAATATTTCTTAGCTTACAGCCATTTAACAAATGTAGCCCGCTTTAAATTAATTGATTTAAAAATCAGTCATATTATTAATTACATTTTTGTCCACATTATATCTATGACTGGCTCTCGTTTAGAAAAATGAAACAAAAATAAGAAAACAAAATACTTGTGTGCAATGAATTTAAAAATACATTAAATACATATGTTCTTCATTAAAGCTGCAGTCTGTAACTTTTGTGTTCAAAATGTAGGCTACAAAATTGATATAATAAGCAAGTACATCATGAAGCCATTTTCCATTCCATGTTTTTGGCTGACTCACTACAGTATACCTATAATAAGTTTTATATTCTGACTACTTTAGACTGGTTCTACTTTAGACTAGAACTGCTGCAGATTAGCCCAGATTTGTCATAGAGGTTAACAGAGAGAAGTAGCTTAAGGAATACTCCACTTTTTTTTGAAAATAGACTCATTGTCCAACTTCCCTAGAGTTAAACAGTTGAGTTTTACCATTTTTGAATCCATTCAGCCAGTCTGGCGGTAGCACTTTTAGCATAGCTTAGCATAGATCATTGAATCTGATTAGACCGTTAGCATCTCGCTCAAAAATGACCAAAGAGTTTGGATATTTTTCCTATTTAAAACTTGACACTTCTGTAGTTACATCATATACAAAGACAGACGAAAAATGAAAAGTTGCGATTTTCTAGGTCGATATGGCTGGGAACTATACTCTCATTCCGGCGTAATGATCTATGAACTATCTGCCGTACAATGGGTGCAGCAAGGATGATGATGTTACACAGCCGTCAACTCTGCCGGCTGCAACTGTGCATCTACACAAACTTAGTGCTGGTCACTTTCAGGCGCTGCGTAATATCATTTCGTCTGCTGCACCCATGGTACGGCAGCAAAGTTCTTTGATCATTACGCCGGAATGAGAGTATAGTTCCTAGCCATATCAGCCTAGAAAATGATAACTTTTAATTTTCTGTCAGTCTTAGCACACGATGTAACTACAGAAGAGTCAAGTTTTAAATAGGAAAAATATTGTCATTATATATGGTCATTTTTGAGCGAGATGGTAACGGTCTAATCAGATTCAATGATCTATGCTAAGCTATACTAAAAGTGCTACCTCCAGACCCGGAGATCGGCTGAACGGATTCGAAAACGGTAAAACTCAACTGTTTAACTCTACACTGTAAAAAATATTCCGTAAAATTTACGGTAAAAAACTGGCAGCTGTGGTTGCCAGAATTTATTGTAAAAAATACGGTACCAACATTTTGTGTTTTGCAGTTTTCACTTAAATTTACAGGTAAATACCGTAATTTCATTAACTGATATAATGTTAATATACCAACCTATTGAAGTACTGAAATCTTTTTTTGTACCTTTGTAATACACTGATAACCACCAAAAGTAGGTGGTGATGAGAAAGTCAAATGATGAACCAAAGCTCATCACAAACAGCTTTTAAAAATTAACATGTATAGAAGGTGCACAGTGTCATTCACACAAACACTAAACACCATCATGGTAACAGACATGAAACTGAAATAATGCATAAACATTAATTTAACAACATTAGATGCAACATAGAACCCTAATGTACAAAACAGCTACGAAAAATCTAAGAAGAATGGGTTATTTCAACAAAAAAAAAACATCAAATTTAAAAAAAATGTAACACAAGGAATTCTGGGAATGTCAGTTTATGGTCAATTTCACTGTTCACTGTAAATTTTACGGCCTTTTACCATTAACCATTTAACAGGTTTTTACTGTAGCATTTTTACAGTATTTTTACCGTTAAATTCACGGTCATTTTTTACAGTGTAGGGGGGTTGGACAATGAGCCTATTTTTAAAAAAAGTGGAGTGTTCCTTTTAAGGGTACAATGTTCTTCAGCAAGACACAGTTTATTAACTGCTAGAGCGCCAAAAGTTACGTACTGCTGCTTTAAAAACATTCTTTTTTAAAAGCTGCATTAAGTAAGCTTTGCCTCATGTCGCCATCTCTGTTTGAAACCTGCAATTGCGGATATTTGTGGAATTATCTTCTTTACGTGGGTTGTTGCACGGCTCCTGAGTGTGGATATTCACTGTACTTCAGAATTACAGATACCTCGTCTTAAAAGTATGTCCAAAATAATAAGTTTCACCCGATAATCTCATCTGAACAAGTAAGTAACTGGAAAAAAAAGTTTTACAATAAATCTCAGTACTAATGGTGATTAAATCTAACGATCGCAAAGTTAGCTCAGACTCAGATTACGTCAAACCATACAAATTGTTGTTATAGGTTGTTCTCAAATGGTTAACGTTAACAACATCAATATTGCGTGACTACGTGCATTTAGTGTGTATTAGCATTCTCCGTAGATTTCAATTTAATCTCTAATTGTTATACCATTCAAATGTCATCGAAAGTTTAATTACTCCAGCTGCTGTAAAAAGAGGCTACAAATGATCCGCCACTTGCAGCATCCACACACAATATAGCCAAATAGCCGGGACTGCTTCTTTATGTTTACAGACGTGACGTAATGACACATAGACGAACGAATTATAAAGCTAAGCTTGCCGTTGTGAATCGGGCTAAAGCAAGGAGATCTGGACACTGAATAGTTATGTACTTGCTCAGTAATTGATTTTGGACCATTTTTAACCAAAAACAGTTAAGCAATGCAGCTATAATATGTCTGAAAAAATTCTAGAAGCTAATGGTTTCATACAATCATTTTGTTTCCAGTCAGACATATTAAAAAACCATCCACTGTGCCCTTCTCTCCGGAAGATGTATGAACCCAGCCAAACAGAAAGGAACTGGAGAGTTCAGTCAACACATTTTATATACAGTATGTATCATATGGTCAGTGAACGGACTGGACGTCCATGGGAATGCGGTCTGAAGCTGAGACTAAGTGGAGTGTAACTGCTACAGGCTATATTAAGAGCTTTCAAATCAATCAATCACAGTCATATAATGACAGATGGACTCTGTACAAACACACAAAACAATACAGTTCCACATAAGAGCCTCCAAACCAGGCTACTCAGCATGCAGCAATGAGTGGTCTGCACCACACTTCTTTTCACTTTCATCAATTTATAGCATGAGTATATTAGCTATGATTTATGCCTTTTCCTGCCTTTAAAGGTCTGGATCTCATAATATATTACTTAGCTCGCTCTGTTCCTGGTTCCTCAAACCACATAAACATTTTGCAGTAAGAGATGGTCATTGAGCAAAGTGTTATTTTAGTTTTTAGCATTCTAAATAAAGCAGTCAGGGACGACGGGCAGCTGGATCAGTACATGCTGTGGGTCAGCATGTAACTCTGTGGTTGTGGTCGACAGAACGCCAGTCATTAAGAGTTTGAAATAATGCAATATTGTTTCTCCCTATTCTGCAGTTTCGTGTCAGAGATGTTATCACATGTCTTTGAATGACTTCAGGACTTCCGGTCATTTTCATTTAGTGAATGCTACGTAATCGTAATGGTCTGGAAAATAGCAGCAAGCCGGTCACACTCGCTTGTTCTTTGTCACTGTTTATACTATAAGATGACGGATAGTTTAAGTTGGGAATAGAAAGCCTTTAACACTGTAATCACTTCTTTTTTCCTTTGCAATGTGTACACAACAATCAGTGGATAAAAATGTGGGTTACAAGTCCATTGTTGTAGACTTAGGAAAGAAATTATTTTTGTAGCATCCAGATGGGCTGCATTTGCACACATAGTACAATGGGGACATTGCATCATTGACAAAATTAAGAACTGTAGTCTTTTAATGTGATTTACCTACTAAAAATACTAATATTGCGTAACATGAGATCAAAAAGTGTGCCTAAAGTCCTATGAGTGTTGCGAGAGCAGAACGATATAATGAAATAATAACCGCACGTTATTTTATTTTTATATATAAAATAAAATGTAGAAGTCTTATGTTCACCAAGGCTGTATTTATTTAATAAAAATAGAGTAGAAACATCCGTGTTGTGAAATATTATTAGGGGTTCAAGCGCGTAGCACTGAAACCCTATTGTAATTGTTAGAATGGTCACGGATGAGCGATTTCCAGTAAAACTGATCGTGCAGACCAAAACGTAAGCCGTAGCGACTTGAAACTTGGATGGATGGTAGTACTCACACCGCCTACAACGTGACCGAGGCTCACCCCAAACTTTTGCAAACTAGTTCTAGATTTTTTTCGGAACCAAACCAGTGCAGAAAGATTCTCTCTCTTGAGAGTGAATATAAATAATTATCAAAAAAAATGTTGAACTTTCGACCATTGCAAAGGGACGCCAAAATGTTCGAAGGGGGCAGGGCCACTTTTAGTAAAATGCCTATAACTCCTGAACAGAATGGGGTATCTTTGCCAAACTCAGCGCACTTATGTAAGAGCTCAAGCTGAGGTCACAGGAAAAAAGATTGGCCACTTGGTGGTGCTATAAGGGGGAAAAAACCCATAAAAATGCCAACCATTTGTCCTATCAACATGAAAATCACCTGCACGCCACAGTCATTCGCGTGCATCTCAAAAAAACATGGCCGCCATTGGCCGATGAAATTTGAGCACCTATTAGACAAGGTTAATGGAGGCCGATCGGAACGAAACTTGGTGGGCCTGTTTGACTCACAGCACCAAAGGTCTGTACATCGGTTGTGCATTGCGCGGTTTTCCGCACATATACGCAATATCCATACCATATGATCATTGTTGTGCAAGTTACTTCCAAAATGTAATGCATTATATATTACTAGTTACTGTCTTTTAAAAGTAATTAGTTACATTACAGTATTACTGTCTCTAAATTGTAATGCACTACTTTTAAGTTACTTTTGAGTTACTTTCACCAAAATATCCACAGAAGTATGACTAGGCATTATAAAATACTAAAATGTAGTTTATTGCTGCTCATTATACATCCAGTGGAGGGTAATGAGGTAGGTCAATATAGCATCAAATTATAAAATTATATTTAGATAGGCTAATGTTAATGTAAGTCTACATTAACATTACTTGTAGTTTACGTTAAACACAGATAAGCACAAAATTATTACATTTCTAATTAACGCTGGTAAATAAAGCGAAATGTTATAATGTACAAACAATAAACACAGTATAAAAACCTATAGACTATTAAACGGTTTTTGGAACAAAACAAGAATGAAATATATAAACAAGCCAAAACGAATTAGGCTAATTTAAAGCAAAACCGATAGCAAACGCAGCCTACCTCTCTCATCTGTCATGAATCCAATTAAATGTGTCCATATTCGCGATGTATTTGATTGCTAAACTATTATTTATTAGTAAACCAGGCTTTGTACTTTACGCGCGTAAAAACATCCTCACATGAGCAAATATGTGTTTGGCCCGACCTCAGGCTGAACGGCACGGATTGTACTACGCAGTACGCACTATTTTAATTATTCAGTGTGTATGTTTGGTTGACTGTTGACTGATTCTGATAATGAACAGGCTGCAACGTTTGCAATACGGTATGTGTGCGCGTGAGGCGCCGCCACGATCAAACAGCGGAAACAAACAACAACAACGACAAAAAATACAAAAAAATAATTACTTTTATTTCTGTCATCTCGTTTTTCTTTCCGTAAACTTTCGACGAGCACCGCGCCACACAAACATGAACCAAACTCAGCAGCATATGTCACTCAGTCTTTTCCTTTTGTTTTGTTAATCTGTTAATTAGGCTATTTAAGTTAAATATATTTCGCATATTCATTCATTTGATATATAGACTATGATTTGATAAAAACAGATTTTGTTATTTTTAGTTTAACTTAATTTTTCTTGCTTCCCTCGTCCGCTGCATTTTTCTCTTTTCCGACCCCGCAGCTCTCTCTCTCTCTCTCAGTTAGCTTAGTGTTAGTGGCACCAGTCCAGGTGTTTCCAGGAGTTATTCGTGCTATTTCTCCTTGTTGAGAGTTTGGAGTCGCACATAGATTACACCTGATTATGCATTCTTATTCTTTTCTCTGATGAAATGAATAAAACGGGAGTGTGTCTCACACATGCAGAATCCGTCTCAGCAGTCATCGAATTTCAGCAACAGGAAATAGACAAACTTTTACACACGGATTTTTTTCTCTGGCGCTGTTTTGCGTGTTGGTAAATTCACTACTTAATTTTGAGTTAAAATATGTTGTCGTAACTTGCGTTACTCAGATTGTAACGTGTAATATTATTACCCAAAATTGATTAGTAATGCATTATATTACTGGGTTACAGCAAAAAGTAATAAACTACTGTAATATTATTACTTTTGTAATGCGTTACTCCCAACACTGCATATGATAGACCTCCTTGTTCCGAACAACTTTGCCTCTAGAACCACTGCTGTCAATCAAACCGTTTTTAAATGATTGAGAAGATGTGAAAAACCTTTTGCAAACTAGTCCTAGGTTTTTCACTCAGTCTGGAAGAAACCATTGCAGTGCAATTGTCTGGACTCCCTAGGTCAATAATGATCAAAAACACGCTGAAATTTACTCTTTGCGAAGCTATAACAGAATCCTTTAGAAAAGGGGCCTGTCCAAATATACCAAAAAGCCTATAAAGCCTAAACAAAAACTCAAAACTTCACAAAACCCGCTGAGCACATTCTAAACAAACATGCAAAGTTTCAGGGAGATCGGACCACAGCTGGCGCTATAACAGTCATAAACGTTATAAAAACATCATATTTCTATGGTAAATCACCTGGATTTGACAAAAATGCTTTTAAAAAAATTTATTTAGGTGGTTACATGCTTGCTAAATAATATGTAATGTCTTTTTCCTTATGCAATCGCTGTTTGCAGCTATATTTACCGATTAGAACTGTTCTCTATTTGAATGCATTTTAAAAATGGAATTTATTTGTATGATGGCCAAGCTGAATTTTCAGCATCATTACTCCAGTCTTCAGTGTTACATGATCCTTGAGAAATCATTCTAATATGCTGATTTGCTGCTCAAAAAACATTTCTCATCGACTTCTTTGATTGTCATAGTCAGTTCTCCTCATTTTTAGCACTGTTGTTTTAAGATGATGGATAGTTTAAGTTCGGAATAGAAAGTCTTTAACACTGTAATCAGTCTATTTTCTGTAATATGTGTACACAACAATCAGTGGATAATATGTGGGTTATTTCATTGTGGTAGATGTGGAAAGAAATATTCTATATACTGTAAAAAGAGGCCTACATAGAAATACAATATACAGAACACAATGGGGACATTGCATCATTGACCAAACTGGATTTTACTAGCATCAGAAAGAACTATCGTTAGTCTTTAATGTGATTTTAAATACTAAAACACCATTTTTCTAGCAACAGTAGATTTACAGTATATGCTAAGCATGATGGTCAATCCTTCTTACTGAGTCACATTTAAACAGCTGTGAGATCCTCCTAATGTTGGCCAAGCCAACAGCTGACCAACTCTGTGAAATAAAATAACGTTCAAATTCATTTATGTAATTTGCAAAGGCGTATTAATGTTTATGGAATTATCAATGCAGCCAAATATTCCAGATTGAAATTGCTAATGGCTAATGAAACCCTTCTCTGTCTCTCTCTCTCTCTCACACACACACACTCGCTCAGTTGTGACTGATGAATATTACTTCATCAAGCAGAGCGAAACAACGCCAAGCGGCTGAACCAATCAATCTGTCGGTTAGAATGATCAAGTCTGTTTATATGACGCTGCAATGGACAAATACAGCCAGTAAGGCACAGTTTACACCCATAAACAGCTGTTTTGCATCAGGTACGTGGTTTAGCTGGCCGTTAAGGGTGGCTTAAATGACCCCAATCAGGGAATGACAGAATATTTGCCAAAAAAAGCCGCTTTTGGTTATTGAAACCTCAATTTTAGACTCCTACGTTTTCCGTGAAACGTTACAGCGCACGCCGTGTTTTGAAGGAAGGATGAATGAGAGCGATTCCAATGAAAATACCAAACAAGCTTTCAAGTGTGAGTCAAAAATGGAAAAAAGTTGTAGAGACAGCAAAGGCAATTTTTTTTTTTTTTTTTTTTTAAAGCCCACCCAGTCCATACTCTTACATTCATCCTTTTAGGACTCATTCAGTGATGGCTAATTGGGTATTAATGTGCCAAAAAAATCTAAACGAAATAACACAGGATTTGCCAAGAAAACCTAAGAGGAACACGTCTCGCGATTCAGCCGCACTGGAGCTGGCAGGAGATTTATGACATGTTAAAGCGGTCGACGACAGGGCAGTCCGCGCCAAGGCATCCCGCCGCGTGTGCATTAAGGAGCCGGGTCTCTTAAACATGCTGATCAAAATATTAATGCTAAAAGTAAACACAGGCCCTTTATCTGACAGTGATTTACATTACAAAGACTTTAATCCAAGAGCGAGCCAGTGCTTTCCTCATTAGCTGCAATCTTTACCTCACACTTCCCTGCGATGCACACAGGTGGATGCACTACTCCGGGTGACTCTTGTGTTTATGTTATCTTTTCATAAGCTCTGCTTGAAATTTGTCAAACTGCATCATTGTTTAACTATGTGCCAGTCAAACGCAGGCGTGCCAGATGCTTGCCTCTCCCCTAACCTTGCCCTCGGCGGTTTCAGTCACACCAAATTTCAAGAGTGAAGTCGGGACCATTGACTTGCTTTTTCACACCCTTTTTTCATTTGCTTCTGCCAGGGTCTGCCCATTGAAAAGGTGTAACGTCGTTCACCGAAGCTGACAGGGCGACTAATCTAAAATGGACAGATGGAAAAAAGCGCTCTCAAGTAGATGCACATAAGTTATGACTGGTAAAAAAAAAAGTATAATTGCTGAATTGTTTAACATAGTATTTTCTCATAGGGGTCAAAGTTATGGAAACTGTTACTGACATATTGCACTGAAACCGAGACCATGGAAAGTCAGAGAAATTTGTCACCATTTCATTAAGTAATATAGAGGACCTACCGCAGATAGGTGTACTTTCCAAAGGGACGTGTTTCACAAAAAAAAGTGTTAACTTAATGCAGCTACACTCTTAAATATAAAGGTTCTTTATTGGCTTTAACATCCATGGAACGTTTTCATTACACAAAAGGTTCTTTAGATTATTCAAATGTTCGAAAAAAGGCGAAAAAAGGTTCTTTTTAAGAACTGTTGACTGAAAGATTCTTTGAAAAACTTAAAATGACTTTTCACTATGAAAAAAACCCTTTTGGAACCTTAATTTTTAAGAGTGTAAGAACAAATTTAAAGCATTGTAGGAATAAATCAGCGACTGACAAAAAAAACCTGGACCTGGAATGGACACACTTTTACTGAGAGGCGTTTTTCCAGATGAGAGTAGGAGTCAAGAATGTGTTAATGTGTTTAAGACAATCAACTGAAGATTAAGCCTAATAGCAATTGCAGATCTTTGTTTTGACAAGTGGAAAAAAGCCCCCAAAATAATATTTACAGCAGGCCGGTATCTTTTTACTACATGGTGGATGATCTTTGAATCAGTTTAGCTAGGTAATGTTTGATTCTTTTTTTTAAGTTTGTATTTTACCTTGTGCTAGTCAGAAAGTTACAAATGAGGTCTTGGGTGATCCATTTTCAGGGTGTGCTGGCCATGAACACGGACCAAGGCTGGATGTCATGAGTGAAGGTCCAGATGGTCCTATCAGTGTCTCTGCTTCAAATCTAAACAGGTTGACATTTTGCAGGTGCTGGAAAACACTGGGATCAAGCGCAACTTCCTCCGTGGTTTATAAAAGGAGACAAAGGTCAAGGCCTCCCAACACTACATCTGATCAGTCCCATCATTCTCTGTAAGTTCTCCGAGCTCCGGCGTGATACTGAGGACACGGTGCTTGATAATGTGCAGTTGCAGCTAGAGACTCTGATTGATCATAGACTTAAAAGAACTTCGGTATATAATTCAACTCCCCACTTCAACATGGCTGGGTGTTTTTTTTTTTCCAGAGAAGGCAGTGCCTGCAAAAAACTGAATTATCATCAGTACCAAAATAAACCAATAAAAGAAATATTACATTAAATGTGTAAAAATAAATTTAAATAATACATAAATAGAGTGTTCAAAACAATAGTATTAATTAAAAAATAGAAATCCTCTATTAAATTAAAAATATTTATACTGTCACGTTTGATTAGTTTATTTTAATAATATAAATTGTATATAATATTTAAAATGTAATATATATATTATTACATATTTTTATATATATATACATATTATTACATATTTATTTATATATATATATATATATATATATATATATATATATATATATATACACATTTACACATTACGTATTTTTTATATATATACATTTAAAAATAAATAAATTTTAATATATACACACACACACACACACACACACACATAAGATAAACAGATAAAAATACGTAATAATATGTTAATAAAAAAAAAGAAAAAAATACAAATATTATAGTACTGGTTGCCTGTTGTTAAGTCTTTAAATCTTTAAATCTGTTGTTAAGTCTTTGTAATCTATACATGCACTACCAGTCAAGCTTTTGAACAGTAAGAGTTTTGATGATGTTGTTTTTTTTTTTTTTTTTCTCTCTTCTGCTCACCAAGCCAGCATTTATTTGATCCAAAGTACAGCAAAAGCAGTAATATTGTGAAATATCTTTACTATTTAAAATAACTGCTTTCTATTTGAATATATTTTAAAATGTAATTCATTCCTGTGATCAAAGCTAAATTTTAATCTGAGAAATTATAGAAATAAATACTTTTATTTGCTTTATTAGGATACTTTTAACTGATTAAAAGTGATGATAAAAACATTTATAATGTTACAAAAGATTTATTTTTTAGATAAATGCTGTTCTTCTGAACTTTTTATTCATCAAATAAACCTGAAAAAAATTCTACTCCGCTGTTTTCAACATCATCATCATAATAATAATAACAATAAATGTTTTTTGAGTAGCAAATCAGATTATTAGAATGATTTCTGAAGGATCATGTGACTGGAGTAATTATGCTAAAAATTCAGTTTTGAAATCACAGGAATAAATTACATTTTAAAATATAATCAAATAGAAAATAATTGTTTTAGATAGTAAAAATATTTTAAAAATATTACTGTTTTTGCTGTACTTTGGATCAGATAAATGCAGGCTTGCTGAGCAGAAGAGGCTTTAAAAAACATAAAAAAAAAAAACCTTTTGACTGGTAGTGTATCTTTCCTTTAAATTATTTGAAAATGAATAGTACACATACGATAATATGACACATAATAATCACATAATAATCCAGCTCCAGTGGCATTATGGAATGTTAATAGGATGGTTCACCCTCCGGTGTCGAGTATGAATGAAACAAATCACATGTGAGAGTTTAAAGGGATAGTTCACCTACAAAACGAAAATTCTGTCATTACAAACCATTCCAAACCTGCAAGACCTTCGTTCATCTTTGGAACACAAATTAAGATATTTTTGATGAAATCCAAGAGCTTTTGACCCTGCATAGACAGCAAGGGTACTACCACAGTCAAGGCACAGAAACCCAGTAAAGACAGTGGTTCGGTGGTTCAACTGTAAATTGAATTACGGGTTTGGAACAACATGAGGGTGAGTAATTAATGACAGAATTTATTTTTGGGTGAACTATCCCTTTAAACTCTCACATGTGATTTGTTTCATTCATACTCGACACCAGAGGGCGCCCTCGAGCAGAATTTCCACAAGCCAGATTCATAGGTATAATAAAATGCATGACTTTCCGAGAAATCCCTTATATGGACAGGGAAGGGATCCGGCAATCACTGTAGCTGAATACAAAAATGCAGAAATAAATGTTTTGTATGATGAAACATATTAAGAATCATCACACGATTATAACAGTACATAGTTTATCTGTGTTCTTCAAGCCATCTCAGGTATTTTCATATGGATAATGTAGATTCATATTGCAATGCTAATCGACATAGCCTTTATCACTGTATAGAATACTATAAAATAAGAATCGGTTCATAGAAGGAAGTTAATTCAAACACTCAATTGACGTTATAACTCAAGTTTGGAGTAAAAATGCAGTTGAGGTCAAAAGTTTACATAAATCTTACAGAATCTGCAAAATGTAAATTATTTTACCAAAATATAAGGGATCATGCAAAATGCATGTTATTTTTTATTTAGGATTGACATGAATAAGATATCTCACTTAAGATGTTTACATATAGTCCACAAGAGAAAATTATTGTTGAATTTATAAAAATGACCCGTTCAAAAGTTTACATACACTTGATTCTTAATACTGTGTTGTTACTTGAATGATCCACAGCTGTGTTTTTTTGTTTAGTGATAGTTGTTCATGAGTCCCTTGATTATCCTGAACAGTTAACCTGCCTGCTGTTCATCAGAAAAATCCTTCAGGTCCCACAAATTCTTTGGTTTTTCAGCATTTTTGTGTATTTGAACCCTTTTCATCAATGACTGTATACTTTTGAGATCAATCTTTTCACACTGAGGACAACTGAGGGACTCATATGCAACTATTACAGAAGGTTCAAACACTCACTGATGCTACAGAAGAAAACATGATGCATTAAGAGGCGGGGCGTGAAAACTTTTTGAATTTGAAGATCGCTGTAAATTTATTTTATTTTGTCTTCTGGGAAATGTAAATATCTTCAGTAGCTTCTGAAGAGCAGTACTTAATGAAAAAATGTGATGTTTAGGCAAAATAAGAAAAAAATATATATCTTTATTCTGCTCAAAAGTTTACACCCCTGGCTCTTAATGCATCGTTTTGTAAAATAATTAACATTTTTCAGATTCTGCAAGATGTATGTAAATTTTGACCTCAACTGTATGTAGTTATTCTCATAAATTGTCTTTGACACTGTGCTAAACTAAAAACGGTTAGCATTTTAGTCTCATCTGTTTAGTGTAATTGTTTCTTATATATGCAACAGTGTGATTCATTGGTCAAAAAAAGAAAAATAAAGATTAGTGTGACTGATAGCATCATTTAATTGTTGTTGTTTTTTTTTTTCCAAGAATCAAGAAAGACATCACGATATATTGCCATTGTGAATTTTTGAGGCCACGATAATCCTCCTTTAAATGCAACCAGACCATGAGTTTACTTGAACTAAGCAAAACCCAAACACAGAGAGAGGGAACTTTGCCTCCTCATTTGCCTCCTCCTCAAAGTCCCCCACGCGGCACTGATATAGCCCCTCCTTTCAGAGGTACAGAGGTGAAGTAACAGCAATTGCATGCGCCGGAGTGCTGAAAGGCTCAACCTCTGCGCCCTTCTTCTGTCACGCTGAAATTAATAACCGTTGATTTGTATTTAATGCTCAATTTCCTCTCTATTATTACAGGCAGTGTAGCGATGGGCTTGGTTTGAGGCAGAGTTCACATGACAGCCTTTCTCTTTGCCTCTCTCTTTCCTTTCTCCCACTCTCGCTCTTTTGCAGCAGCATGCCAAATGGCTTGCACAAATGTTGCATGCATGTCAAACAACATCTCATTACAGAGTCACTTTTGGGGCTGTTAGTGCGTGCATGGAAAAATGGCAGAGTGTGTTTTGGGTTTAGTGTTCAGACTTTAAAACAGGAATGAAATATATCCCTTACGCTGCTCAAAATACACTTATGACATTCGGCTGAGAGAAGTGTGAACATTTTGGATGATATCTTAGGCTCTGCGCCCACCGCGAAGGGAAAGTCGTGGGCATTGTGTCTCAGGTCAGCTAAACAAAGAGAATCATTACAAGAGTCATTACAAAAGCTGACTGAAGTACAAAGCGATGTTGTTTCATGGAGAGAAATGCCCTAATTTGTCTTCGGATGTTCTCGGAGTTAATGTTTATTCAAATTGGGTGAAACATCACACCTCAAACTATTAAAGGGCCATTCAAGTTTTGTTCTGCATCATGTACTTTAGTTGGATTTTTATGGTGTCATTTGTCAAACTTCGTACCTTTCAGTAACACATTTGTCAAAATGCATCAAAGTCAAAAAGAAAAAAGATTTCAAACACATGGAGTCTTAGTACTCACGCTTAAGAAAACAGGGGAAAATGACACATTGTTTAATCAGGCATAATGTATTAAAGTCATGTCGACTGTGATACAGTACTACAAAAATCACGGAGAATTGGGAAAACCCCGTCAGTCATCTTTTAGCTATTATGTAGATTCAAATGTGTTTATTTTTATTTAGCTATTTTGAAGCAGTCAAGCAGCAAACCACACTTGAATGTCTGGCACAGATCATCTTTGATTGCTGTCTTGTCCTACTAATAGTTTAATAGAGAGCATTCATAAGACTATTCACAAGTTCTTCCTACACTCGTTGACCTCAAAGCAATCAGTGACTCAGGCCTTTTAAAAACAAGCAGAGCATGAGAAACCAGTCATGACTTATTTGTATTCACTATTTTAAACCACAAAGGGGTTAAGTCAGAAGCTGCCATCATTTGCCTTCGTGTAAGGCATGTAACCTGAGGTTGCTTCTACAGTAGACTGCTCCTCTAGTAACAATTTTCTTTCTACATAAGTGGTAAATCAAGGGTAGTCTTGATTTTCCACGAAACATCTTTAAAAAATTTTAGAGCTCTTGAGAATGTTCTTAAAGGATTAGATCACTTCCAGAATAAAACATTTGCTGATAATTTACTCATTCCTATGTCATCATGTCTTTCTTTCTTCAGTGGAAAAGAAATTAAGGTTTTTGAGAAAAACATTCCAGGGTTTTTTCTCCATATAGTGGACTTCAGTGGGGATCAGCAGGTTGAAGGTCAATGTAGCATCAAAGCACTTCACACATTTAAAAAATAAAGGCTCCAAAAGGGTGTTTTTGCAGTGATGCCATAGAAGAACCATTTTTTGTTCCACAAAGAACCTTTCAGTGAAGAGTTCTTAAAAGAACCATTTTTAAAAACATTTTAAAAATCTAAAGAACCTTTTTCCACTATAAAGAAGCTTTTCTGCATTTAAAAGGTTCCATGGATGTTCAAGGTTCTTCATAGAACCATCGATGCCAATAAAGAACCTTTATTTTTAAGAGCGTAGGGTGAAAAATCTAATTTTCTCCTCCAACTTCAAAATCGCCCGACATTGTTTTACGTTCTTAAAAATAAAGATGCTTCACGATGCCATAGAAGAACCTTTTTTGTATAAATGGTTCCATAAAGAACTTGTAACATCTGAAGAACCTTTCTGTTCTTCAGATGAACCTTCTCACAAAAGGTTCTTTGTGGCGAAAGAAGGTTCTTCAGATTATAAAAAGGTAAGAAAGAGATGGTTCTTTAAAGAACCTTTGACTGAATGGTTCTTTGCGGAACCAAAAATGGTTCTTCTATGGCATCGCTGTGAAGAACCTTTATTTTGAAGAGTTCACCTTTTTTTGTAAAGAACGTTTGACTTTCTTTGCACATTTGCTTTGTGAACGCTGGGTCGGTACTTCCACCAGGCACCTTTCAAACGTGAAAAAGTATATAAATTTGTATTTTTTAGAAAATTACACATACCGATAAGAACCTTATTTCTCTGCTTGGATCATGTAGAGCTCTTTCAAGCTGCATTGAAACTGCAATTTGGACCTTCAACCCATTGGCTCCCACTGAAAAGAAAGTCCACTATATGGAGAAAAATCCTGGAACGTTTCCCTCAAAAACCTTCATTTCTTTTCGACTGAAGAAAGAAAGGCATAAACATCTTGGATGACATGGGGGTGAGTAAATTATCAGGAAATATTTATTCTGGAAGTGAACTAATCCTTTAACACATACACTCTGTATTTATTTATTATTTTTTTTTTTTCAAGTTATCTTTGCAGAAGTACCTTAAATATTTATTTTATAGAGTATATTATTATTATTATTCGATAACATTATGTTATAATATAATCAATTAATATAATAAAGAAATATAATAAATTATAATTTTGGAGAATACATATTTTTATTTGTGCATTAATACAAATATTATATGATATAAATATCATAAAATATCTATATATATATATAATTTGCAAAAAATATTTTCAAGCTGTATTTCCAGTCTATATAATTTTTACTGGAAATTTAAACACACTATGTCAAAAAAAAAAAAAAAAAAACTGACTGAGACTATGACTTGCTGTCTATTTCCACATCCTCACACACCCTAAATTTCAATTTCAAGATCCCCAGTATTAAAGCAAATGTGTAAAAAAAAAAAAAAAAAACTTTTGCAATGTAAAAAATGTACAAGTTACTTTTCCTGTGTATATAGTTCTACATTTATGCCATCTGAACATTACTTTGACACAGTCTCCTCTAATAACAGATCACTCTAAATTGTAAACATTCAGTTTTTGTAATGCTGCTTTGGAAAGCGCTATGCAAATAAATCTGAACTGAATTGAATGCTACAGTTTTTATTAGATATTGAAAATAAATGAGCCACGCCATGTCAAAAAACTGACTCCGAGCCTGTTACCTGCTCTTCAAACAACATATCTTCACACTTAGATCACACCCTAAATTTTAAGCTATTGTAAGTAATCCACAAGTGTGAAAAGACATACTTTACGCCTCAGTCATCTTTTTGTAGCACGCTGCAAGCACTGATAAACATTATGAAAAGAACGAACTCAAGTGGCAAATGATATTAGAGTTGCCATTCAAAGGCATCAGTGTCTGATGCTTTCCTTTCTCTTGGCCATGTGTCCTCTTTCTCAACTCCTGCCCTGACTTTAACAGCCTAATTAAATCCTCTCAAGTGCATTCCCATTCATTTTTTTTTCTTTTTATTCCCTGTACCTGTTAACACCTGACACATTACGGTAATTCCCAACTGTCACTATTATTCTCTCATCTTGTAGCCTGGCTTTTTCAATTACGCCACAAACAAATGGTTTGTTTGTCTTTCATTAACATCAGATCAGTCATCCGGCCACGGTTTGCCTATAAGCCGAGGCACTAAAGCATGTTCCGTCTTATCCTTTCCTGTTTGAGAAAACGTCTTTGTGGCATTCCAGAGTGACAGGCCCTGGGATGCAGATTGGGACTTTTCATTATTCCTCTTGTCAGGTTCCCCACCTGTGGCAGTCACAACACAGTCTATCCTCCCTCCATCTCCCTGACAAAACGCTCTCCTTTGTTTTGACAGATGATCCTCAAAACAGCTGCTGCGAGAGAACGAGTTAACATCAGCGAGGAAGAAAAACAGACAAGCGAAAGCCATCTTATAAAGACTGTTGAAAAACTGACTGGCACAGTTATAGCATAATCCATTAAGAACTGCAAAATAAAAGGTGATGCAAGCCAGTTTGTCAACGAGTGTCTAAATGGCTTGTGGTGAACAGTGATGTAATTGTATAAGCTGCAGAGTATGTGTGAGTGATAGACCTATGCCTTGACTTGCAGTTCTGGAAAAGCAGTTTGCATTGAGAAATACATCATTTACTGCACACAAAAACCAAAAAATAATGAAAATACACGGAAAATATGCAATGCTACCATCTGTGCCTTTTTTAATCAACGCAGATTTTGGTAGTACTCTATTTTACAGTCCTGTTCCACATGTGCATACTATGAACTTATTATAGCAATTACAATAACTGTAATTTTTATAATTGTAATTTTTAATTACAATAAAAAAGCACACTGTAAGTACACATACTGTAAAATAAAGTGTAACCCCAAATTTTGCACACATTTGAGCATTTTTTTGAGCAGCAATGTTAGAGAAACTACTTTAAAACCGTATAGCTTGATAAAACTACAAGCTAATTATTTTCAGTAACTGAAATGAAATTAAAAATAAATAAATAAAATACATTTTATGCTGATTTACTACAATTGAAATGAAAATAATTTAAAGTTATATAGAAATATTTTGAAAAAATCAAACACAAATGACAAAAGCCAAAAAGCAAAATTACAAAACATTTGAATAAAAACCTTTAAATATAAAAATAAAAGCTAGCAGAATATAACAGCAAAACGTTAATAAATACTATAATAGTATATAAATAATACTAAAATAACACGGCAGTCAGCTAACTGATCGAAAATGTATATTTCTGAGGGATGGAAATTTTTTTTAAATACAAAACTCAAATGACTTTGTATTATTTTTGCAATCAAGGAGTAATTACGAACACAAAAAAGTTCAGTAAAAAAGTTCACAGACATTACATATGTATATACAGTCAAACCAAAAATTATTCAGACACCAGATATAATTATTTTTTTTTTTTTTTTACTAGTGGGTGCAGGACAGTTCAGTTCAGTTAGTTCATAGTTCATTTATGTAAGTGAGGATAGCAAAATTAAGTAAACTGTGACATATTGTACCCAAAAATTCTTCATACAGTGGACTACCAGTAAAACTGATAAAAAATTTTGGACCAAAAATTATTCAGACACTTTGACCTGACCGTGTTTTGCTTAAGTGTTTATTCTTTAATTGCTAATGCAACCTATTTACACCACAGATTGAACAAAATTAAGCATTGCTTGGTAAGTGGTTAACCTAAATTGGTACTTATCTAATTGTGTACTTAAATTTAATCACAGCTATTCTCCCTAATTCATTTGTGAGACTAACAGAAGGATGGCATTATCAAGATGAATTTGTTCCGACACAGTTTAACTCTGAGTTCTTGTCATATTTTATTACCGTTTTTTAAACTATAGCGAATAAACTATGATAATGTGAGAAATGTTAAAGGTTTTCTGATTAAATTTTGGTTTGACTATGTCTTTTCAATGTTGCTCCAGTTTATTGAGGTTTGTGGGCATTTGCTTATGCACAGCTCTCACCACAGCATTTGAGTCAGGATGAGCTCTGAACTTGAACTGGACTATTGCAACACCTTGATTCTTTTCTTTTCAGCCATTCTGTTCTAGATTTGCTGGTGTGCTTGGGATCATTGTCCTGTTGCATGACCCAATTTTGGTCCAACTTGTGGGACAGATGCCCTTGCATTTGACTCTAGAATACTTTAATTTACAGAGGAGCTCAGAGGACATTATTCTAGAAGACTTGTGTTTTGTTCAGATGCAACTTTGCAGACTTAAACTGTGCTGCAATGTTTTTTTTTTTTTTTTTTTTAGATAAAAGAGGCTTTCCTCTGCCAAGCCTTCCAAACATGCCATTTTTGTTCTATATTTTTCTAATGGTATTGTCATGAACTTTATCATTTAACATGTTAACTGAGGTCTGTAGAGTCTGAGGTGTAGTTCT
This sequence comes from Cirrhinus mrigala, assembly GCA_036247105.1. Classification (NCBI taxonomy): domain Eukaryota; kingdom Metazoa; phylum Chordata; class Actinopteri; order Cypriniformes; family Cyprinidae; genus Cirrhinus; species Cirrhinus mrigala. The sequence goes on along the minus strand of CM070017.1, from coordinate 12,612,769 downwards.
TGGGTTGTCTGCCATTTCTCTGAGCTTTACACGGTCTGATCTTGGGGTGAATTTTCTGGGACGTCCACTCCTGGAAGGAGAGGTGTCTGTTTTAAATGTCTTCCACTTGTGAATAAACTTCAAATTGTCTGGAAATGGCCGAATTACTCTTCTCAGATTGATGGCAGCAACAATTGCTTCTCTAAGATGATTGCTGATGTCTTACCTCCTTGGCATTGTGTTAACACACACCTGAAGGCTCCAGGCCAGCAAACTGCCAAAGCTTATGCTTTTATAGAGGTGATCAGACTTGCTTGATGATCAGTTAATCAAAGGTTTGATTTAATTTTGATTATTAGAGCTTATAGCTCATGAAAGTCAAAAATCCAGTATCTCACATATTAGAATATTTCCTACAATCAATCAAAAAACGGATTTGCAAAAGAGAAAAGTTCAAGTTCTTTAAAGTATGTTCATTTATGCACTCAGTAACTGGTCGGCAGCACAAATTACAGCAAATTACTTGCTCCTAGCACAAATTACAGCATCAGTGAAGCACGGCATGGAAGCGATCAGCCTGTGGCACTGCTGAGGCTCTATTGAACCTTGAGCTCGTCTGTATATTGTTGGATCGACTGTTTCTCATCTTTCTCTTGAAAATATCCCATAGATTCTCAATGGGGTTCAGGTCAGGCATGTTGGCTGGCCAATCAAGCACAGTAATATCATGGTCAGCAAACCACTTGGAAGTTGTTTTTGCACTGTGGGCAGGTGCTAAAGTCCTGCTGGCAAAGGAAATCAGCATCTCCATAAAGCTTGTCAGCAGATGGAAGCATAAAGTGCTCCAAAATCTCCTGGTAGATGGCTGCATTGACTTTGGACTTGATAAAACACAATGGACCAACACCAGCAAACGTCACGGCACCCCAAATCATCACTGACTTCAGGAACTTCACACTGGACTTTAAGCAGCTTGGATTCTGTGCCTCTCCAGTCTTCCTCCAGATTCTGGGATCATGATTTCAACATGAAATGCAAAATTTACTTTTATCTGAAAAGAGGACTTTGGATCACTGAACAACAGTCCAGTTCTTTTTCTCCTTAGCCCAGGTAAGATGCTTGTGACGTTGTTTCTGATTCAGAAGTGGCTTGGTAGCCCTCTTCCTAAAGACATCTGAGCGTGGTGACTCTTGATGCACTGACTCCACTCCTTGTGAACCTTTCCAAGTGTTTGAATTGGCTTTACTTGACAGTATTTTCAAGCTTGCGGTCATCCCTGTTGCTTGTGCACCTTTTCCTACCCAATTTCTTCCTTCCAGTCAACTTTGCATTCAATATGCTTTGATACAGCACTCTGTAAACTGCCACACCTTTCAGTAATGACCTTCTGTGACTTACCCTCTTTGTGGAGGGTGTCAATAATTGTCTTCTGGACCATTTGCAAGTCAGCAGTCAGCCCCATTATTGTGGTTTTAAAGAACAAGAGATATCTGAAATTTATACTGTAGGGATGGACATTTAATGAAACTCAAATGTAAATATTCTAATATTTTGAGAAACTGGATTTTGGAATTTGTGAGCTGTAAGCTCTAATCATCAAAATTAAATAAAAAAAAAAAACTTTTGAAATGTTTTACTTTACATGTAATGAATCTAGAATATATGAATGTTTCAGTGTTTGAAAGAAGTTACAAAAAAAAAGTATTTTTTCACAATATTCAAATTGTTTGAGATGCACCTGTATATATACAGGGGTTGGACAATGAAACTGAAACACCTGGTTTTAGATCACAATTAGTATGATATTGGGCCTCCTTTTGCAGCCAATACAACATCATTTCATCGTGGGAGTGACAAATACAAGTCCTGCAAAGCAGCCAGAGGGATTTTGAGCCATTTTCCTCTTGCAGAACAGTGGCCAGGTCACTATGTGATGCTGATGTGGGAAAACGTTTCCTGACTCGCTCCTCCAAAACACCCCAAAGTGGCTCAATAATATTCAGATCTGGTGACTATGCAGGCCATGGGAGATGTTCAACTTAATTTTCATGTTCATTAAACCAGTCTGTCACCAGTCTTGCTGTGTGTATTGGTGCATTATTATCCTGATACAGAGCACTACCTTCAAGGTACAATGTTTGAACCATTGGGTGCACATAATGAAACTTTACACTCTGCTCTAACTGGTGTAATGTACAGTAAGTGAAGATTGGGCACCAGACAGCGCAAATATAGCCATGAGACCTCCAATACTATATTGGCGAGTGTTTCAGTTTCATTGTCCAACCCCTGTATATGTGTGTGTGTGTGTGTGAATAACTCTGAACACATCAATAAATTAAACTTCTCATAGCTAAACATGATAGAGAAAGTCCACAATTTTGGAGAGAATCTATGATTATTACCTCAGTTTGCTCTGGTTGCAAAACTGTGCGTGCAATACAATAACAAAAATCAGCAATGTAGCATTTATTCTACACCACCAGTCACTGGAAAGAGTAGCTTGTTACTGGAAAAACAGTGCTATTTTTAAAAGAGCTGAGCTACTGTCACACTACTGAAAAAAGAAGTTAGCAGCATCGCTACTTTTAGTTAGTTACTCTCCGACACGGGCGGTGTGTGCATTATGTAGTGTATGATGAGTCTAATTGCAGGGATATTGCAATACTACAAGACATCTGGAAAGGGCATTATGCAACAATCTGCTTCCTGCCCAAGAGCACAGGAGCTTTTCTAAATTAAAGCATATACTTGACAGGATATCATGCGGCAAATGACAGTACTTTCCTAAATGATGTGTTCCATTACACAGTGATGGGGCTAAACGCCTCTTGGCAAATAAGAGTGTCGCATGAGAGTTATTTTAGAAACTGCACTAATAGCTGTTCTTGCCTTTGATAGCTGTTGGGCAAATGCCTGTGTCATTCCAAGTTTCTAAAAATTGGTGATTGGTTTACCTTTACACTACTTTAGTCATAACCTGCTTGTGTCAGTTTAAGGTTAACCAGGAAATGAAATAAATATTACAGAGCACTTTAAGTTAAAGGTGCACTCCAGTACCTCTAAGAAATGTTTGGTATACTTGAAAATCATTCTGCAATGATGTACACTAAAAATAGATACTGACTCATACTGCATCACTGGCCAAATAAAAGCTGCTACTACTACAACTGCTGTTTAATTTTACATGAAGCAGGTCAAATCATGGAGACAAGGCATGTTGACATCACATGTCCAGCCAAATACAGAGGCTGTACTCAAAATTGCATAGTCGGTACATCTTTTGAATAAGTATTTACTTAGTGACCCTCAAAAAGTATGCACTATGTAGTATTAATGTAAAAAAAGTGTCAGATGCACACCATTAGAATCTCACTGGGAAATATTAAGCCATCTAGGGACTTTTTGCCTACTGTTTTATGAATACTGTGAATTCAGACATGGTAGTCTGTTCATATACAGATTTTTTGCCTATTGTATGGATGGGAAGTATGCAGTTTTGGATACAGATTAACATTTATTAAAATAATATTATAGGTAGCTAAAACGGTAGCTTTAGCACAATGCTGCATTCATGTCGCTACATGTTAGTAGCCTAAAACTATTACCACCTCAACTACTGCAACATAAACAAAGAATTACTGAGTGCACCCTTAAAAATAATAATAAAGTATTTTATGCACACAGTGGGTCCAGTAACATTTCTCTGTTTTTTCACCTATCTGTCAAATCTAAATCTTTTCATTCCTTAAGGCTCTTAAGAGCCATTTAATGTTTTAGTCAAATAGTCCAAATGTAGAGATTCACCTCATGTGGACGGCCACGTTGAGATCACATGACCAGCCGAATACTTAATGTATTTTGATGCATTTATTAAATACTCCATTGGTAACTAAAAAATGTTAGATTTAGCACAATGCTGCATTCATGCTGCTATGTTTTAGCAGCCTAAAACGATCCACATTGACTACTACAACATAAACAAAGCTCTGAGTGCACACTTAAAATTAATTTAAAAAAGTATGTTAAACACACAACCGGTCCAATAATATTTCACTGTATTTGTGCTGATCTGTCAAATCTAAGAATCTCTTCAGTCTTTCAGATCAGCCTCATGTGGGTGGCCATGTTGAGATCATATGACAAGCTGGATACGGAATGTATTTTGATACATTTTTTAAAAACTGTCGGTAACTCAAAAATATTAGCTTTAGCACAATGCTGCACTCATGTTGCTATGTGTTAGCAGCCTAAAATGATTACCACATCGGCTACGGCAACATAAACAAAGCACTGAGTGCAATCTTAAGGCTCTGAAGAGCCACTTCATATTTTAGTCAGACAGTCACAATGCAGAGATTCGCCTCATGTGGGTGGCCATGTTGAGATCACATGACCAGCCCGATACTGAACGTATTTTGATACATTTTATTAAAAATTGCATTGCTAACTCAAAAATATTAGCTTTAGCACAATGCTGCAATGATTTCGCTACGTGTTATCAGCCTAAATTGATTAGCACATCGACTCCTACAACATAAAGCATTACTGAGTGCACCCTTAGAAATAAAAAAGGTATGTTAAACACACAGTAGATCCAATAACAATTCACTGTTTTTGCACTGATCTGTCAAATCTAAGAATCTTTTCAGTCCTTAAAGGCGTCATCGGATGAAAAGTTCACTTTTACATGTTGCTTGAACAATAATGTGTGTTGGCAGTGTATGTACACATCTACCCTATAATGCTAAAAATCCATGCAGTGGTTTTTAAATAATCTGTAAAAATAACATCCCCTTTTTCAAATTGAGCCATTCTCAGATGCCTGTCGGTGTGGCGTCACACCAACATAGGCCGCTCCCACGACAGTTGATTGACATAAGCGTCTTACCTCAAACTCGCCTTAAATCAGCTGTAACAGTCCAACTTCCATTGTTTCGATGCCGGAGCAGGGATGTAATTTAGACAAGAATATCTCAGATTGAGCAATTGAGGTGTTGTGTTGCTGGATGTAATAATGAACACAGTGATCGTCATTTACTCCCGACGTCTGAGCCTGAAGATGCAGTAGATTAGGTTTGTTTGTGAAGGGAATGCACCTCCCGATCTACATAAACACGTCTATGTTCGCGCAAATCATTTGTGATCCAGCTTCACCTACAGCAGAAGCGAATATAAGGGTTTTATTATGAATCTCTGCAATCACCTTTCCTTATAACATGCTAGTTAGCAAGTTTATCGGCTAAACGCGGCTAAATGCGGCTAAAGTAAATAGGCTCATCACTCCACAGAGAGAAGAGAGGGGCGGGGTGAGCAGAGCTCATTTGCATTTAAAGGAACAATTCATCAGAATGGGATGATTTTTGCAGAGTTCATTTTGACAAGGTAAAAAGGGTGTTGTTTTACACTACCACTGAGAAATTTTTAACCAAAGTATATTATAGACTTTTCATTAAGACCCTAAATAATCATTTCAGCTTGTGGAAAATGGGCATCCGATGACCCCTTTAAGGCTCTAAAGAGCCACTTCATGTTTTGCTCAGACAGTCACAATGTAGAGATTCGCCTCATGTGGGCAACCATGTTGACATAACATGACAAGCCAAATATTTATTGTATTTTGATACATTTATTAGATTATCTGCATTGCTAACTAAAAAATATTAGATTTAGCACAATGCTGCATTCATGTTTCTACGTGTTATGTGTCAACTACTGCAACATAAAGCATTACTGAGTGCATCCTTAAAAATAATAAAGTATGTTAAACACACAATAAGTCCAATAACATATCACTGTTTTTGCTGATCTGTCAAATCTAAGAATCTCTTCAGTCCTGGCTCTGAAGAGCTGCTTCATGTCTTAGTTGGACAGTCACAATGTAGAGATTCGCCTCATGTGGGCGGCCATGTTGAGATCACATGACCAGCCGAATACAGAATGTATTTTGATACCTTTTTTAAAAAAAACTCCTTTGTTAACTTGTTAACAATGCTGCATTTATGTCACTACGTGTTAGCAGCCTAAAGCAATTACTACATTGACTACTGCAACATAAAGCATTACTGAGTGCACCCTTAAAAATAATAAAAAAGTATGTTAAACACACAATAGATCCAATAACAATTCACTGTTTTTGCACTGATATGTCAAATCTAAGAATCTCTTCAGTCCTTAAGGCTCTGAAGAGCCACTTCATGTTTTAGTCAGACAGTCACAATGTAGAGATTTGCCTCATGTGAGCGGCCATGTTGAGATCACATGACCAGCCGAATACATAAGACGGCAATCAACGAGATTAGCCGAGAGGAGTCGGGGGCGGAGTTGAAAACGGAGGTGTCATGTCGGATACTTTCTGCTCTTGTTAGTGAAGCTCTCGCAGTGTTTGCATGCTCTATCACAGATGAAGTGAATTAAATCCAATATTTGTCAAATACAAATGCTTGTTTCAGAAGCATTTTCATGAGCAACAGAAACACTTTTCACACACTGCTTAATACAGCACCATCTGAACAAGAATAAAGTTCAACATAAACATATACTATTTAAAAACTAATAAAGTGGGGTTATATATGCTTTTATCAGTGTTTTTTGATAAATGTGACTCAACATAACATTGCGACTACAGTAAAAAAGTTTTACTGTTCTAAAAACACAGATTTGTGGGCATTATTGGATTTGATGTTAGAATAAACTCGAAACACACATGATCGTTGTCAAGCAGTGAATCTGGCCAATCGTGAAACAACTGTGTCGTCATCAGGGCTCCTGTAGCCGCTCTGAAGAAACTGCGGGGGCTGAGTCAGCCGGCTGCTCTCGAATCGCTATCACCGTCTCAAGTTGGACAAAATTACTAACCGGCATGCACTGCTTCAAGTCAGAATTTGATCGAGCTGTGCAGCGCTGCATTAAGTCGAACACACCTAATGTATTTTGATACATTTATTAAAAAACTGCATTGGTAACTAAAAAATATTAGCCTTAGCACAATGCTGCATTCATGTTGCTACTTGTTAGCAGCCTGAAACGATTACCACATCGGCTACTGCAACATAAACAAAGCACTGAGTGCACCCTTAAAAATATTAAAAAGAAAGGATCTTAAACACACAACTTTAAATAGGTCCAACAACATTTCATTGTATTTGTGCAGATCTGTTAAATCTAATAATCTCTTCAGTCCTCAAGACTCTGAAGAGCTACTTCATGTTTTAGTCAGACAGTCACAATGAAGAGATTCACCTCATGTGGGCGGCCATGTTAAGATCAAGTGACCAGGCGGATACAAAATGTATTTTCATACATTTATTAAAAAAACTGCATAGGTAACTGAAATAATAGCCTTAGCACAATGCTGCATTCAAGTTGCTACTTGTTAGCAGCCTAAAACAACTACCACATCAACTACTGCAACATAAACAACCAATGAGTGCACACTTAAAAACAATAAAAAGAAGTTATGTTAAACACACAGCTTCAAATAGGTCCAATAACATTTCATTGTATTTTTGCTGATTTGTCAAATCTAATAATCTCTTCAGTCCTTCAGAGCCACTTCACATTTTAATCAGACAGTCACAGTGAAGAGATGTGAGTGGCCATGTTGAGATCACATGACCAGCCAGATATGAAATGTATTTTGCTACATTTATTTAAAATTGCATTGGTAACTAACAAAATATTAGCTTTAGTACAACGCTGCATTCATGTTGCTACATGTTAGAAGTCTAAAACGATTACTACATCGACTACTGCAACATAAACAAAGCTTTACTGAGTGCACTCTTAAAAATAATAAAGTATACTAAATGCATAGTTTCAAATCGGTCCAATAACATTTCACTGTACTCTGTCAAATCTGAGAATCTCTTAAGTCCTTAAGGCTCTGAAGAGCCACTTCATGTTTGTTTAGTCGCACAGTCACACTGTGGAGATTCGTAGGGGCTCATAGAGAGGGCAGACTGCAGAGCCATGGAGAGCAACTTTTGAAGGTCATCAGTCACATGCAAAAGTCTATCTAAGAGCAACTTACCAAGCACAAAAAAGCACAAAAGTAGTAAGCCAAACCAAAAGGGACTCTCCAGTCAAACCATGCCATCTATCGCAGTCTAATTCCTGCAAACACGAACCACAGGCATGTTTTAGGAGTGTTCTCAGTTGAGATGAGCCAAGCTATCATAACAAATGTAACCACTCCTTCATTAGGTGAGGTCTCTGGCATAGTGTTGTTTGAGAAGAGTGCTTACGAGGGTACATTGAGCTTTGTTGCTTGAGTGACGTGACCTTACGTTGGCCCTCTCTCACAGAGGATACAGTGATTAAGTAATCACCTGTGTACACAACCTTTCCTCACCTTTCCTTCCAGGCACTCTGTCAGAGCTGAAGGGATGACACACAGCCTGCTTTCACACACCCCCTCTGCCTTCTTCATAGGAAACGGATTAACACCACCGACGAATGCTGATGGCAAAAATGTCTTTAGTGCTTTCAGGCAGAGTGCAAGACTGATCATTTCACAATTGTGCGTGCAGGAAATGGTGAAAAGTTAAGCTTTTAATGCACACCGGTACATCATTCCGATTAAAACAAATGCCTCATTGTACTTTAGTGCTCTGCTGTTTGTCTTGCGCACTGTGAGTAATGAAATATCCACAGTTAACTACATGACAAGTATTTAGCTGTTTTGTGTGTGTGTGTGTGTGTGTGTGTTTAGAAGGCTAGACAGAAGGTAATATCAGTTTACTGATGGTGTTAAAATGATGTAAAAATTATTACGTTTTACTCTAACAGTCAAAACTAGACAGACCTACTCATACCATTTTTATCATTACTATTTTAGAATAATTAAGTTAACAAAATTACGCAATACCACAAATGAAAGTATGGGAAGTATGTAGCAAAAAAAAAAAAATAAATAAAAATCAATGAACAAAATATTCTTAAAGGATAATATAAATATATATAATATATATTACTAAAATTCTAAATACCTGTTTTCTATTTGAATACATTTTAAAATGCAGTTTATTCCTGTGTTGACAAAGCTGAATGAAGACTCCAGTCTTCAATGTCACATGATCCTTCAGAAATCATTCCAGTGTGCTGATTTTTGCACTTATTTTGAAACAGCTGGGCTGTATAGTATTTTTGTCAAAACAATTTGGCTATACATTTTTGAGGGGGATTCTTTATTAGAAAATTCAAAAGAACATTTATTTGAAATTAGGCCTGTCAAATGATTAATTGCAATTGTCTAATATATGTGTGTGTACTGTGTGTAATTATACATATATATATATATATATATATATATATAATATATATATATATATATATATATATATATATATAACAAACACATTCATGTATATATTTAAAAAAAATATTTGTATTTATTATAATTTTTATTACAAATAAATACAAATATTTAGTACATAACATATTTCTCTTTAATATATACATTAATTTGTGTGTATTTATATATACATAATAATTACACACAGTACACACACATATATTAGGCAAACTCAAACTTTTATTTTGTGTGTGATTAATCGCGATTAATCGTTTGAAATGTTAAAAAATGAAATAATTAGAATAATTAGAAATTTGTAACATTATACTGTCACTTTTGATCAATTTAATACACCTTTCCTTAGAAAAAGTATGTATAAAAATAAATCTTACTGACCTCAAACTTTTAAATGTCAGTGTGCATATACAGTATATACAAAAGTAATTTCAAACATTTAAGCCTAATACATAATTTAACCAATTTTCTGTCAAGTGTGTGTCCAATTTTTTGACTGGTAATGTATATATAGGTATATAATTCAAATGATTTCTTGCAGACTTTGTATTTTTTTTTTTTTGTGACCACAAAAAAGCTGGTATTTTTGTGAACAAAATCCACAGAACACTGTACGTCGTGTTAGAGAAAGGAATACTTTCCTTTGGGAAAAATGGTACTGAGGACATATTTTCCAATTATTAGGTCATTTACTGTGCCCAGCTTATTTTTTTACTCCGTGTCCGTTTGGCAGTAAAAACAGTCATTAGGCCAACAGTAACTGACGTGTCCTTGTCGAGGTTACAAACATTATTTGAACTGCGGTGTCTAGGGAGGTCATTACAGTCATGCTCATTTAATTGTGGGCTCTGCATGTCACTTTTTGCACACTGTAAATCCAACATTACCAGCTTACTCAAACTCGCTCTATTACGTCGAATTTAAAACCATTTAAGTCAGGTTTTCAGTATGCCACGTGCAATTAGGCCAATCGACCGATCCAATTGTGCGATTGGCTTTGTCTACCGTTTGCGTCACGGGCTATTTTAAAAAAATACGGCACAGTGTAGGTCTAATAAAAGTCCAGCTGTAACTCCCGCGTGTTGGACCGTGACTCTTTTAATTTCAACAAGCGCTTTGATGGATGCTGGTTTAAATTTCTTTAACACAGGAAATTAGCTTTCGTTCTCGCCGCGTCAGTCGAAAAGTCACTGTTGTGTCGTCTCCAGCCCGAAAGAAAACATTATCACAGCGCGCTTGCCGGTTCACCTTTACCGCGCCTCCCGCCTCTACCTCGCCACCTCCCAACGAGCTGCCAAACTAATACAAAGAGCGCAGCGGTTCGACAGGTCTGCCTCTGTAGCCTGATACGCCACAGGCTCGTCCGAGCTCTCCCAATTGATTCAGTGGCACGCTCCTTGTTTAAAAAGGAGCATGACGCTGGGGGGGTAAGAAGACTTTTAGTTCATTCATTAATCACAGAAGTAAACAGCCCATCCAGTGACACCTGGTGAGGTTAATGCTCGGGACCCTGGAGTAATCACCACCTCCCCCACGCACCGACTCACAGAGCCACTCACATGAAAGCTTGTGATTATAGAGGAAATGGGAATTAGCAGAAACATTTCGGAAAGGCGGTCTCCAGCCCGCTTGGTAGCGAAGGATGGATCGGCGGGAAAAACGGAGAGGCTGTGGGCTGATTGGAGCGTTCCCTTGAGGGGAGAGACGGGGGGCCAAAGGTCGAGCCTACACCAAATTAGTAGTGTCTGTTATTCGAAACCAAAATAAAGCAGGAGCAGAAGTAAGCGATTTCCCCCCCCTCCGATGCTGGAGTGCTTTCTGGGCTCTTTCTTGAAAATTACCGAGAGGCCACATCGCAATTAGTGGTTTGTTTCTTTTAGACTGAAATATGGCCATAATTCATAGCTTTCAAATCATTTCATTGGAAAGATGTATTGGCTTGCTGGACTGAAGAAGTAATTGTAACACATGATATGGCAATTTGTTACCCAGGCAGCAAGTACACAAGGTATTTGCATAGTGTCGCATAAAACGTGGGAGAGCGTATAATTCGTTTCCAGTATGGCGTGTAACAGAAAACTGCCTGTGAAAGTTATTACACCTCTTTCATTAAAGAAGTATGAGGCACTAAACTTTGCTATACAGCTCGGCTTGTAATGGCTCCAGTTAGTGTCTCAAGTGTCAAAATATGCTTGGACTTACAGTACATTTTCAGGTTTTTTCCTGTACCTAACGCAACGTGACTGCCGAGCAGCTGAAAGCCAAGGTCGCTCGATATTTTGCTGGAATATACAAACACGATCCGCTGTTTAGAGCCTGTTTGGGACATTGACCGTGAAAAATTACTCTCATGTGCGACTGATAAATGTTGAAATGCGCTGCGTGCCAGGGCTTTGTTTAACTGAGATTTTAAGGGCTAATCCGTTTGACATGAATCATTAAGTTCTCTATGCTATAATTACAGCATCCACGTAACGTTCCAAAAGCGTGTTTCGATTCACAACGGCCTTGCCTTTCCCAGAATGCAGAATGCCGATGAGAAACCAGTGCATCCGCTTTCCAAAGCATGAATAAGGATTCCTGCTCCAATGCTGCCTGTTCCTCATTATGGATTGCAGTATAACTTGGGTATCAAATATGAATCATGTTTCCATCTCTATTACATAATCACCTTTACTTTAAGAGCAATGAACATGTTAATAAACTATTTAAAATCTGATTGCGAATGCAGAGGCGTAACCAAAGATGTGCTTGTTTCAGGTCAGTTTATATGATGCCATTAAACTATAAAAGAACAGGCACTGTAGAAATAGCCTCTCGAAATCATTCTCGTTTTACTTATGCCTAAAACCCAGGCTTGAAGTGATTAAATATCAATGGGCTGAAGGTCCAAATTGCAGTTTCAATACAGCTTCAAAATGCTCTACACTATCCCAGCTGAGGAATAAGGGTCTTATCCAGCGAAAACAAATGGTCATTTTCTAAAAAAATTTATATGTGACTCTGGATCACAAAACCAGTCATAAGGGTCATTTATATGTCACCTGAAAGCTGAATAAATAAGCTTTCTATTGATGTATGGTTTGTTCAAATATGACAATATTTGGCCAAGATACAACTATTTGAATATATGGAATGTAAGGGTGCAAAAAAATCTAAATATTGAGAAAATCACCTTTAAAGTCGTCCAAATTAAGTTCTTAGCAATGCATATTACTAATAAAAAATTAAGTTTTGACATATTTACAGTAAGAATTTTACAAAATATCTTCATGGAACATCATCTTTACTTAATTTCCTAATGATTTTTGGCATAAAAGAAAAATCAATAATTTTGACCCATACAATGTATTTTTGGCTACTGTTACAAATATACCCCAGTGACTTAAGACTGGGTCACATATTTATATACTTTTTAACCACAAATGCTCGTCTGCCATTTGCAATTTGTACCTTCAACCTGTTGATCCCCACCGAAGTCCACTATATTCAGAAAAATCCTGGAATGTTTTCCTCAAAAACCTTAATTTCCCTTCAACTGAAGAAAGAAAGACATGAACATCTTGGATGACATGGGGGTGAGTAAATTATCAGGAAATTTCAATTCAGGAGTGAACTTTAACTCTTCAACTCTTTAGCACCCATAAACTCCCATGAAGCATTGCAAATAACCTAACGGTGTTAGTCTTCCAACTAAATAAAATATTAAACATTAGTATATAAATGAAGTCATAAAATCGGTATCTTTAAATCAGTAGTTGTTTTTTATTTGATTATGTTATCCGCAGTGCTTCATGGGAATGCATTCTTTCCCTCAATAAAGCTGTTGAATATATAACCTTGTACTTTTATGGTTTCACCCAATTTTAAATACTTTTTTGCTGTAAATCAAAGTTTATAATGTTGGATTGGTTTATGGCTTATAACTCTTTAAAGAAACATTTGAAAAATACATATGGGAAAAGGCAATATGATAAATATTTCCGGTGTTGAAAATGTGGGTGGGAACTGTTGCACTCTATTAGGAAATATCAGGCCGTTGGATGGCACGACTGACCAATCAGAATCAAGTATTTCAAAGAGCCTTGTAAGCAATGAAATCGTTTCTTTGAAAGACTTGGCAGCGTTGCCTGTTCTGCACATCTGCCTGGCTGCATCGCAAGCAGTGATAAATAGCAAACTACACTTAACGTCCTCAACAGAGGTTCACTGAGGGTTTTTTATGTGAAAGTTTACAAGTGCTCGGCAATAAATGAAGCCGCAGGAGCACTTTAAATGACAGAAGAAGTGGATTTAAACATCTGCTTTGCAATACAGATTCCTGAACGCGGCGGAATGAGGGCTGCTTGCTCATCCAACGCAGTCGTTTTGGCATGGCTGGATCTGGCCTAGTCAATGAAGACTGCACATTCATAAGAGTTACATTACAGGAATTACATTAGCGGCGTGTCATAGAAACTAATTTACACTTTAAAACTGCGCTGTGTCTGGCAGCTGTGTTTAAGATGTTTGGAGAAGGAATGTTTTGCCAAGAGCTCCTGGCAAAAATGACTGTACTCCGGAATCATTTTAAAATATTTAACAGCGCATAGAAAATTCATGCTGTAAATAAACCCCAGGGTTGGTGTGAATGAATACAGCTCAATTAGGACAAAAATGAAACATTACCTATGGTAACACTTTACAGTAAAGTTTGATTTGTTAACATATTATGTGTATGCACATAATGCACAACAATTCTTTACAGCATGTATTAAGCTAAGTTAAAATATAAACATTGTTGATTCATGTTTCTTCATAATACACTTTGAATGCTAGAAAAATTGACTAGTATACACTACCAGTCAAAAGTTTTTGAACAGCAAGATTTTTAATGTTTTTTTTTTTTTTAAGAAGTCTCTTCTGCTCACCAACTCTGCTTTTTTTTATCCAAAGAACAGCAAAAACAGCAAAATATTTCTACTATTTAAAAGAACTGTTTGAATATATTTTAAAATGTATTTCATTCCTGTGATCAAAGTTAAATATTCAGCATCATTAATCCAGTCCTTCAGAAATCATTCTAATATGCCGATTTGCTGTTCAAGAAACATTATTTTATTATTATTATTATCAATATTTAAAACAGTTAAGTACTTTTTTTTTAGGATTCTTTGAATAATAGAAAGATCCAAAGATCAGCATTTATCTAAAATAAAAAGCTTTTGTAACATTATACCATACACTATACCATTGAAAAGCTTGAAGTCAGTATACTTCATTTATTTACTTTTGGGAAATTATAGAAATTAATACTTTTATTTAGCAAGGATGCTTTAAATTGATCCAAAGTGGTGATTGTAATGTTACAAAAGATTTCTATTTCAGATAAATGCTGTTCTTCTGAACTCTCTATTCATCAAAGAAACCTGGAAATATTCTACTCAGCTGTTTTCAACATTATAGATGTTTTTTGAGCAGCAACTCAGAATATTAGAATGATTTCTGAAGAATCATGTGACTGGAGTAATGATGCTAAAAATTCAGGAATAAAATATATTCAAAATAGTTTAAAATATATTCAAATAGAAAACAGTTATATTAAATAGTAAAAAATAAAACCAGGCTTGGTGAGCAGAAGAGACTTCTTTAAAAAACATTAAAAAATCTTGCTGTTCAAAAACTTTTGACCGTGTATGCTGATAAATTCATTATGCCCAATTATATCTAAGTAACTGAACTTTACTGTAAAGTGTACTTGAGGGCTAGATTATTTATATAGTTCTGTTGAATAATTACATTTGAATAACTGTTGAATAATTACATTTCTGCTCCATCAAACCTAGAAAAATAGAAATTATGACATCAACATTAGGGCTGCTATAACTGAAATAATTAACCATGATTAATCTCATGATTTCTGTCCGTTTCTTTTTAAGTAAATAAAACTAAATCATACGCTTAAGCTTTGTTGATATGCGTGATCTGATTCGTATGACCTGTGGGTGATATTTCATACTTGTTGAGCTTCGCTGCTAATTAAATTCCACCACACCAAGACTGCAAATGACTCTTGTTAAACGTCCCATCTGGATTTCATTTATAGATAAATTTGCCATTGAGAATGTTTCTCAAAGACTGTCCTCCGAACTGTCAAAACGTGTAATTAGAGAAGCTCATGTGTCTTGTCAAAGAAAGACGAAGCTACTCGGTGGGCCTTTTTTTCGCCCACAGTATTAACCGTTTTAATCAAAAGTGAATCACTGTAATAATTATGCCTTAAAATCAATTATAATGCGATACTATGGGAATGGAAATCATCTCTGATTGGTGTTGAATAAAGAAAACAATACAAGAAACGTTGGGAAGCAAACTAAAATTCCTGATAGAAACACAACAGCAAGTACAGTGTCGCTCACACTTGCTTTATCCATCCTAAAAGAACATTAAAACACTCTGCGAAGGTGTTGAGATGAGGAACTGCAGGTACCATGATAAGTTATGTAGTGAAAAACAAAGCCAAAAATATTGCAGGCCAAACTTCCTCCGTCATTCTCTGTGCAGTAATTTTCCACAGCACTGTTAATCCAAATTCACGGTCGTTGTTTATTTCATTCCGTAACATAGAACAGATTTCATAACAGGTGATTTATTTCAGCTAAAAAGTACGCTAAAGCTGATTTTCGACTGACTTGATGGGAATGTTATTGAGGTGTATTTGCTTTATTCACATGGGGAAAAATATGTGAATCGATGAGAATGTAATTTTGCTTGATTCTTTGTCCTTCTGTGACTTCGGAGGCCGTAACCTCTCCTTGTCCTCCAGTATTTCTCTCTATTCAAGAAAATCACTGATGGCATCGCTACTCACAGATGAGGTTAAAACAGTTAGCCAGCTATCTGCCTGGCTCATTGAAGAAAGCATACTAACCTTGTACGCTGAATTAGCAAAGGGTTTCTGCATCGATAATCATCAATCTTCCATGGCAGCGGGTGCCTTCGGTGCAGGTCAGAGGCTGCCATGTGCAATCAAGAATGAGCTGGAAGTCTTCGGGGTGCTTGGAGAGACTCTTACCAATCCCAGATGAGAGCTTTACTTTGCCTCGAATTAGCTCATGAGTGTGTTTCCAGCGCACGGCACGCACCTGCAGGGACAAAGGATAAACCACGAGTGCGTTTCAAAGCTTTGTTATGAAACAGAGCAGAACTCGTTGGTCAGAAAGCAACTATTTCACACACAGCCGTTTTCAAACACATTTTCTCAACACCATGAAGGTGACACAATGCTTAATCACCATCACCGCTGACGTGTTCTTGTCTAAACTCTGAGCTAAAGATAAAATGCAAGCCATTGAGCTTCAATAAGCTGTACAGTGAGGTAATTATTTAGAAAGTATAAAAGAAAGAAAGTTAAAAGCTAAAAAAAACATCTCACCTTTTGAAAAACAAGGCAACTTATCTTACCTAAGAAAGATACACCAAAAAACACATCTTGACCTTAACTGGTCTAAAAGTTCTATGGAAAGGTTGTAGAAACTTCAGTCACGGTAAATTAAGCATTCTGACAATCACAAAAGACTTCATGTCTGACTTTAAACATCTGCATGCTCCTCAGCTCAAGTTTTCTCACGTGTTTGAAAGGTAAATAAGTCAGAACATGTTAGATGTTAAGGGAAAGTGAACCAAAAAAATAAACTAATTATGTTGTTGTCGTACCTTCATTGCAGCAGATAATATAGCGTTGTCTAAGCCTAATTGGTTATTTTCTTTTGATGTAATGTTATCAGTGTAGTGTGTCAGCAAGCCTTGATTTGATTTTGTTTTGTCAGTTAAACGTGTTCCAGACCACAGCATGTTCATCTGATATAGTGGTTGGATTTTCCGCTCAATTTTTAATCTGTTTTTTAAAAGATAATACATATATATATATATATATATTTTATTTTAATAATAATAATAATATCATAAATTATGTTTAATAATTTTTAGTACCATTCCTCTTAGCTCATACTTTATATAAAGGCAGCGTATATTTGCACTAAGTGCAAATAGTGACTGATTGATGCATATTTTCTTACCCTTAGGTGCTATTTACACTAAGAGCAAATAGCTAATGGATTCTATTGAAATAAAAATAGTAGTATTTTTAGTGAAATGCAATTTACACTAGTACAAATAACAATATATTCAATTTGCACTGTAAAAATAGGAGTATTAATAATAATTAATAATTGCAATAATAATACTTACACACTGTTTATACTACTTAGTGCAAACAGTGTCAGATATCTGCACCTCCATATTGTAGTACATTATAAAACTATGCAATAATACTGTATTGAGTGTAAATTATATTTTTTATTAAAATTATTAAATGGCTGCCGCTTTGGGACAATTAAACCCTCCCTACACCCCTAACCTTAACTGACCAAACACCCGTGAGCAGTGTGGGGCATGTTACTTTAAAAAAGTAATTAGTTATAGTTACTAGTTACTTCTCAAAAATAGTAACTGAGTTAGTAACTGAGTTACATTATTATAAAAGTAACTAATTACCAGGGAAAGTAACTATTGTGTTATTTTAAAAAAAATAACTTGCCCCCAATATAAAATACGTTAAATGAATGAAATTTAAATGAAATTAATTTAATTTTTAGTTTACTCACCAGATATATAAAGCTTAATGGCACAGTTTTTTAAATATCTGAATGTACACTTACCATCAGTCAGTGAAGCATTATAATATGACATTATAATAATTTAACATAAACTTTAGTGATTAGAACTTTAGAAAAACCATGTATGAATGCATATTTGTCATTTTGACTGAACTTAGAACTGGTGGTGGTGCTTAAGATATTGTTTGTAATTTACTGTTTCTATAAAAAAAACTAAAAATAATACTGAAAAGATAACAAAACTACTATGAATTCTACTACTAATGACAATATAAAACTCACTAAGGATTAATGAGCTGCTGGGTTCATGAATATGAATCTGCATTCGCTCAAACTGATTTGCTGAAATCAAAACAGGGGTGATAATAGGGGAGCACCAGCCAATGAAATTTGCCGTTTGTGCATTAGTTCCACCTACTACCGGAGAAACTGGCAGTTCTTAAAAGCTGAAGAATTCCAAATGAACTCCGTTATTTTGACAGGAAAATACAGCAAAGAATATTGTTTACATGTAGCGCGTCAATTCTGCATGGTATATAAGACTCTCTTGCTTTGTATCTTTCTTTGCATGTGTGTGAGACAAAGCGACGGCTAGTCGTGTCCCTTCACATTTACAGTGGTGCTATTCCCACAGAAATGTGATGTGAGATAGGAGAACAAATTTAGCAAAAAGGCCGATTCCAACTCGGGTCAAAAACGTAATCGCTCTGCACTTTACTGAAGCTCCTGCATAATAGCTGTCTTTTGCAATGTTGTCTAACCCTACAACACATTGGTGGGTGGAGCTAGTGTAAATAGCCTCTGCCAACAAGGCAGGCTTTTTGCACTTAGGCTGCGTGTTCACCAAAGCGTTTTTAGCCAGTTGAAAACGCCCAACCATAGAGACGCTGTGGTTGCTATGATATAAAATACAAAGTTCTGGCATGAAACTCTAGATGGTGCAGTCTGATAGGTCTAATTCAATCTGACATAATGACATCAATATCACATGGCACAGCTGACCGGTTCTCTCCTGTATCGGTAGCCAATGAGCTCGCTGCTCAACATCCAAATATATGACTAGTTCCCTCCACCTTCCCCAGCTCCACCTCCATGAGCGCAGCGTTTTACTCAAAGTTGAACATTCTTCAACTCTCGGCGGCGAGGAAAAAATGCCCGAGCGCTCAGCGCTCGGCACGCTCCCGGCGTTTTAAAAACGTGCCGCTCCCATTGAGAACAACTGAAAAAATCCGCCAGCCTCAGGAAAAAACGCTTTGGTGGACACGCGACCTTAGTGTAAATTGACATTCCGTAATATAAATTTTCAGAATTATTTTACTGAATATGAACACTAATAATAGTTTAAATAAATTCACAAGCCATTCCACCAACTGTCTGTACTCTTCATTTTAACACTCTTATTTCGAGTAGCATTATCATTCTGCAAGTGACCTGCAAAAATTAACAGTTTAAAAGACACCTCTGTTGGGTTCTGTTTCTACACGTCAAGACCAACAGAAATGGATCTGTGACCCCCTAACCTCAATAACATTGTACAATAAAGTCATTTTGGTAGGAAATATGTAGCTGAAATGCAATTAGATCCTTATACATCATCTCCAGAGTAGGTTTATCTAAGGGGAGGACAGGGCTTTTGAAACTGCACTCTTGCTGTGGAAATGTCTTCCAAGGGCTGACACCGTGCAGTCAAATGAAGAAAGATGGTGCTTGTGTGCAGCAAATGGCCCATGACCAAGCTTAAACACCAACTGTGGCATAAAACGAGTTGATAAATGTATCATAAATCTCTCAGACAGAAAACCCAGCAACGTTTCATTCATATTTCACACTTTTTTTCCACCTCAAACACCAAATAGCCGGTTGTTAGCTGACCTGCGCGCCAATTTAAGTAGTTATTGGACGTGTTTACAAAAGCCTTTGTATGCAGCGGTTCCCTCGGAAAGAGTAATTACTCCAGTTTAAGTGTGATCTGGAAAGCATTTGATTAACAAGCTCGATCCCATCCGTTGGAATGAGAGCTACCTTCGGATGCCATGTTCTCCTTGTCGTTCAAAAGCGTTTCGACAGGGTAACCCGAAGGGAATGAAACGCAAACATGCAATTAGAGGGGCAGCGAAGGAATGAACAACAGAATAAAACAAGCCACATTAAAAAAAGAAAAAAGAAATGATTGTAGCACATAGCGATGCCAGAGGTTATGGTTTTCCCAGGCAATACATCATGCTATTTTGATAAGTAGTTAACAGAGATTTTTAGTGGAAAGTTTGTGGTTTCGTACAAGGTTTTATCAGAACTACTACGGGTTGTAGTGAATTAATCAGCGAGATCAGAGCGCTCACAATGCCAACGAAAAGGAAAACACTTCATTATCAAGCGAGGTTGAGCTTCTCATAAAAGTCCAATCACATTCGCAGCAACTTCAACTGAGTCACAGCGTACAGACTTGCCAAGTCGGACTTTCTTAGTGGGTGGTCCTTCCTTCGCTTGATGTGGAAACTGAATTAGCACAGAGCCAGCTTCGCCCTCGATCTGGAAACATTTTCTACCTTCCAGAACGCGCTTAATATAGAGACGTAATAAAACACCTTCGGCCTCTGGCGTGTTGTTTTACCAAATAACATCTAACTGGCCATTACTCCCCATTAAGGCTAATGGTTAGACTAATTATGATAATTCCATAAAAGGTGCTGTGTTTAGCCCAAACTGTGGACGAACATTAACTTAATGACTAGGGTTGACCTCTCTTGAATGCTGCCAGGGTGCACGTCTCTGATAGGCTATTAGTCACTAGCATTTTGCATTATCCTGTTTATGTAAAAGCCCCTGAAGAGCTATACAGTCATAATCGTCTGGAGGGTTATCAGATTGTTGCCAATATCTGTTTCAAAATACAAATGAGGAGGATTTGCCCTCTGAGCCGCAGATCTAGCGATTTCAAGTGATGCTTGAGGAAAAAAAGGAAGGAATATTTACCATGTGTCAACTTGTGTCGTTGTAAACGGCAGACTAAATAGGTGTTAGACAAGACGTTCCAACCTAGCTCTTTCACTGGAGATTACGGCGGAAATCCCCTCCACACCCTCTGAGTGGAATCAATACTGGAATGTCAAACACTAAGACGGCCTAGTCATGGATACCTTCATGTGAAACGACTTGTCTTCCCGAAGAGACAAGCGTCAGGGTATGTTTTGTCTTATTGCCGAGGCAATGGACACACCGCAGCTCATGAAAGAATGCATTAGGGCCGCTTAAATATTTTTCTTCGCCACTTTCCCTGCAAATTCTTCGAGATCCTTTCAGCAATCAGGAAGATTTCCGTAAAAATGTTGTCATTCGGCCTCGGCTAAACGCTGGAGTCGTGGCACTCTGCGGTATTCTGTTTTCATAAGAGCCGCGGTATCGGCTGTTAAAAGTCAGGGCACAGTATTAATTGTATATACGAGCCGCTGGCAGGCATGCATTGCTGCTGATTAACACTGGGTCTGGAACCAAAGCTGTTGTCCCAGGTGCGCTGTGTTTAGAAAGGGACTGTATCCAAAATGAAATACTTTGCAGAGGAAGTCCATCACAGCCCGTGCGCTGGCGAGCCAGACCACATTTAACCACTTTTGGTGTGCCTCCGCTTCCTCAATTGCATTGTTAAAAGAAGATTTTTGTGAGAACGATCAAGGCCAAGTAAAGATTAAGCCAGATATACAAAGAGGGGTTTTCCTGCCCTGATACAATCTGTTTCTACAGGCCAACACACTCTGAATGGTTTTAAGAATGTAGAAGGATTATATGCAAGTTAGTTTCAGTCCTCTAATCGGATATGTACAACAGCCCCGGGATGCTTTACTGTTTGTATCACTTCGATTGCTTGTGTTTGCGCTGGTCAAGACCAGAGTAAGTGAGCGGCGAGTGAGCAATTTACTGTTTTTTCTTGCTTTCTTACCATTGAGCAATAAATGGAGAATTAAAAAAATTAATCCTGCCGCTGGAGTGGACAGATTACACTGCACAAAAAAAAAAAAAAAACTAAACTAAAAAAATTTTTTTTAGTAGATTTTTTTCCATCAACTTGTGTTAAGCATAAACAAGATAAAAAATATGGTTTTAAATTAAAAATTGTAAAAATTTTATACACTACCAGTCAGAAGTTTTACGTTTTTGAACAGTAAGATTTTTAATGTTTTTTTAAAGAAATCTTTTCTGCTCACCAAGCCTGCATTTATTTGATACAAAGTACAGCAAAAACAGCAAAATGTTGAATTATTTTTACTATTTACAACAATTTGAATATATTTTCAAATATAATTTATTCCTGTGATCAAAGCTAAATCTTCAGCATCATTACTCCAGCCACATGATCCTTTAAAAATTATTCTAATATGTCGATTTGCTGTTCAAGAAACATTTTTTGTTATTAGCAATATTTAAAACAGTCGAGTACTTTTCTTCAGGATTCTTTAATGAATAGAATGATCTAAAGATCAGCATTCATCTGAACTGAAAAGCTTTTGTAAAATTATATACTATACCATAGACTATACCATATATATATATATATATATATATATGTTGGAGTCAGTATATATTACGGCTGCACGGTTATGACAAAAATCATAATTGTCGATTATTCCCTTGAAATTGTAATCGCGATTATTAATTATGATTATTATGATTATTATTTACATTTAATGTTTTCAATAGCTTTATACCATTGTTTGAAGCACTGCATGCCACCTTTTTACATATAGTTTCTTCTTTAAATATAAAAAAAAGTAAAAATTAAACATTTTTAATAATGGGGGAAAAATAACCTGTAGGAAAAACACACACACCCGCACATCTTAAGCAAAACAATTTTTTTTTTTTTTTTTTTTTTGTAATTGTGCCTTTGAACGATTACATCATTGTGGCATCTGTAATTGTAATAGCGATTAGAAATTTGATTAATTGTGCAGCCATAGTATATATATTACAGAATATATAATATATTATATATAATTATAGAAATTAATACTTTTATTTAGCGAGGATGCTTTAAATTGATGAAAAGTGATGATAAAGACATTTATAATGTTACAAAAGATTTCTATTTTAGATAAATGCTGTTCTTCTGAACTTTTTATTCATCAAAGAAACCTGAAAAAATTCTACTCAGCTGTTTTCAACATAATAATTATAATAATAAATGTTTTAAAATTTTGAGCAGCAAATTAGAATATCAGAAAGATTTCTGAAGGATCATGTGACTGGGGTAATGATGCTAAAAACTCAGCTGTGAAATCACAGGAATAAATTACATTTTAAAATATAGAAAACAGTTATTTTAAATAGCAAAAATATTTACAATTTTTCCTGTTTTTGCTATACTTTGGATCAAATAAATGCAGGCTTGGCGAGCAGAAAAGACTTCTTTAAAAAACATTAAAAATCTTACTGTTCAAAAACTTTTGACTGGTAGTGTATGCTTTAACCAGAAAAACAACTTGCAATGCTTGATGCTGTTATTGGCTTACTTTGAAACCACTTCAATTTGGAAAGCTCTCAAATTTCATCAAAAATATCTTAATATGTGTTCCTAAGATGAACGAAGGTTTTATAGGTTTGGAACGACATGAGGGTGAGTAATTAATGACAGAATTTTCATTTTTTGGGTGAACTATCCCTTTAAATATTGTTTAAATGCAATATTTCACCCCTAAACATGCTGTCGTACTGAATATTCAGTACCACGGCACGCTCGTATGAAATTGCTTTAATATGCATCTCAGCTTGGTTCTTCAGTTAATTCAAGGATACATAAAACTTTTAACTTTTATCTGGCAACCAACCAGGAACACTAACATAATAAGCATTATTGCTAATGACTGTGTCTAAGAGTTGCAGGCCGCGCCACCGCTCGGTTGCACCATGTGCCGTCTCTGCCTTCAACAAAGCTGCCAAGATCATGGTAAATGGTGTTGATTAGAGCAACACTGGTACTCTGAGCCAAAGCAGCTGCTTTGATTCTGACTGATTGCTGGACGTAGGGAATTAAATGAAGTATTCACTTGTCAGGGATTGTTTGGCTGACTACATATGTACTACATTATTACTTTTTTTTAAGCTTCACATCATATCCTTACGGATGTCTAAAGTAATTCTGGCTGTCCAAATCCAACGTGTGGGAGTCCCGATGTCGCTCGCTTTCTTGATACTGCATTATAGTTTGCTGACAACCATAAAGCTAGATTATCCGACAGCTGTCTGGTTGGGTTGAGAAATATCTGTGTGGAAAAAAAAAAAAAAAGTGTTGAATAATTATAATAATAAAAATAATAATAAATGCACAAACTGAATTACTTTTCTCTAAGATGGAAAATAAGAGTACAATATTTGGACATGTGAACAGTTTTTGTTTCAGGTTTGCTTTTTTATGAGTTCTCATATTCTTGTTCATTTTCTCACATTGCTGGTATCTCAATTTTAACCTCTCCACATAGTCCCAAGTTTGAATTGGTTTGAGAGCAAAGGACTGTGACAACCGCAACCTGCGGTTAATGAATTTACATGCTTATATCTGACTTCATTAGTCCTTAAAGCATGGCATCTGCAGCTCTTTCCAATCAAATGGACTGTATATTCAGTGTCAAGTTGCTTGATGAAGTGCCAGGGAGTTCTGGCTGTCAGTCTAGGAACTGCAACACATTATTACTTCAGCAGTACCGCACATAGAGTAATTAATGTCCATACATGCTCCTGTTTCCTCCCGTCTCCTGGCCCCACGCTCCACTGTTGAAACATGAATGACTCTCTAAGGGGTCACAGAGCATGTTTTTACAAACTACCCTTCCTCTCTTGGCACAGTTTAATTTACATGTCATCTGCAGAGATGGACACCACAGACACTAAGAATGTCCATTTATGTAAGAGGTCTTGATGAGCCAGTGACAATTACATTTGGAACAGAGAGTTTATACAAGACAAAACCATCCAAATTGCATACGTGTATGTGTGTGTGTGCATGCACACACAAGAGAGTAATAATCAGGTTCTGTAAACAGGAATATTAAGTCTATTGTTTCTTACTTCTCTTAATAATTACACGCCCAGAAAATGTGGAAATTTAGCCAAAAATCTTTGACATAATTGCAGTCATTACTGTGTCAACGGAATGTATAACTTAATTAAGTCAGAACAAAATTAAGCTACAAGTACACAAAGACCAATGTTACAATCAAACCGCCTAGGCTGAAAAGGAAAAATGCTCTAAAATAAAACTGAAAACAGGTGAAACATCTATAATATGAATTCATATTTTGTGTGACATTATTAATCAAAACAAAACATCCTCAAAGACTAGTTATGTCATATCAGATTACTGAAGGTGAGCCTAGTGTCATAAGACTATAGTATTTGTAAAATATCTTTCAATAAACTTGAAAAATATACTTAAAATAAAATGCAATTTTATCCCTCATCTACACTTTAATATTAACAGTTATGGCAAATAGATTCTGGGTTGCTCTATGTGCATTCTGAATATTAGTAGATCATACACTGAATTAGGGGTGGGTGATGTCACCAAAATCTTATATTACGATACAAGTAATTTTATTTCATGGTAACAATATATCACAATATAGTTATTTTTGTTTTAAATAAGGTCTTTATGATATCAAAATATTTAATACTATAGAAATTTCATAATGCTTATCAATGTGAATATAACAAAAAACTGCATATTCTTCACTGTGTAAATTAAAGATATATTTCTTCTTAGTGAAGTTACAAATATGATTTAGTCAAGAGCACTGAGAGATTTTCTCTTTTGTTGTTTGATTAACATGAATGACAGACAGCAGGAATATTAGACTGCTGTCACTTTAAGAGCTGCCTGGATCCAGTATACTGTTACAAGTGTTTTCTTTCTCGGCTGTTTTTTTTTCCACGTAAGACTTAAATTACTGTGTGTACAACGATACTTGCAAAGACAGGCATTTTGACACATACAAGTGTGTGCATTTAACCATTCAAGGCCTATAAAGCAGTAAAAACAACAAATTTCAATACTCTATGAATGCCATCTCCACGTGTGCGTGCCTCTCCACACATATAGCAAAATGAGTTCTCTTTCACTGCTGATTGTGTTTTAACGGCTTGATAAATTTCTACCGGTTAATTGTGTCTACCAGTATATCGCTGGTATAACATTTCTGATGTTCTCATGAAAACAGGACAATTAGGGAAATAATGTAACACTGCTTCTAATTTTGACCCCAAAACAATACAAAATAGGGCTGTCAGTTTAACGCATTAACTTAATTATGAAAAAATAACGCAGTTGAAATAACACAGTTAATGCGCTGGCACCGCCCCCTGATCTGTACATCATGTTTTATTTCATATAGTTGATTGTTGACAACAACTCCATAAAAGCAGTTATGCCCTAAAATTCAAGATATTGGTGCAAAAAATGCCCCTGTGTGTTCCGATCTATCACAAGCTTAAATGTGATTTTATACAACAGTTCAGTTAATAAGAAGGTGATATTTTGTTATATTTTAAACACAATATTATGTGTTTTTGCTCAATTTTGCAGAGAACATATTACCTTCGAAGCCATAGCAGAATTGTTGCTCCGAGAAACACAGCAGTGTTTAGTTTCTGAATAAATCCACGTTTTGAACACATCGTGTGAACCAATGATTTAAATGCCCATTCATAAACAGAGCATTTACTTATTTCCTGAATGAATCAGCTGTTTGAATGAATTGAATGAATGAATGACTCATAAAGACACTTACCTGCTGGCAGATTTAGTTTCTTATTTAAAATATAATTTCATTAAAAATAAATAAATAAATAAATAAATAAATAAATAAATAATAATAATAATAATAATAATAATAATAATAATAAATCCATTAAAGGGACAGTTCACCCAAAAAATTTAAATTTTGTCATCATTTACTCACCCTCATGTCGTTTTAAACCTTTCTTTTGTGGAACATAAAAGAAAGTATTTTGAAGACTGTTGGTAACAAAGCTGTTTTGGTTACCACTGACTTTCACTGTATGAACAAAAAATACTGAGATGTTTCTCAAATTATCTTCTTTCATGTTCCATAGTTTAAGTTGGGTCATTGCAGCCTAAATGTTTATGTGTAATAAATTTTATATTGAATCAAATAAAATATTTTGTTCTAAAGCTACAATTTGTAAAGTCTATACTTTCTCATTTATCACAAAAATAGCTTTAAATAATCTTTTGTGATTATTGTCACAGTCAAATTTATTTAGCAATTAATTAGATTAATCAAAACATCATGTAATTAATTAGATTAAAAATTTTAATCGACTTACAGCCTTAATACAAAACCATCTGTAATTTCTGAAGTAGAGATGAATTTTGCACAAATTTTGCATAATTGCATAAATAAAATGTACACCAAAATTGAAAATGACATAAGAAAAAACATTTCACTGCTCACAACTTATTTTTTTTTAATATCCACATTTAAATATACACATATTGCTACCGAAACTATAATTTTGGGAGGAAGCAGAACACTGAATTTAGCTCAGAGTACATTTAACGGACGTTGTGTCATCATTAATACATGATGTGCGACAAATATGTTATTTATAGAAACTCTATACAAGAAATATATAGTTATTGTATTCTGTTACAGCTTATTTTCGGTGCATGTTCTCTACACTAGTTTTCTTTAAACATTTTCCTAAGGAACATAAAGGATAAGTTCCATGTACCAGTGTCAACAAATGTGATAAATCTGCCTGCAAAGAACACAGCAAAGTTCTTCCTGAAGGGTCAGAGTAGGCTGAGGTTTTAGATTATGTGTGTGTTGGAAGAAAAAAGGGTGCCGTGTGCAGTAACCTGAGCATACACATCTATTGCGCGTGTGTGTGAGTACGCTTGGGGGAAGGAGCACATCTGAGAGCAATCCCCTCATGTGACAAAATGCAGACATAACAGTCTGCATCGACACTTGTTACCAGCACATAAACACTTGCCTTAGAGAGACTGGGTCGAGAGAGGGCCTGCAGCAGCTGAATGGGGCTAGAGCAGATCTGCTATTTATCAAGCCCTAATTAACTGTTAATTTGCCAACCTTTAGGTTCAAGCATGTGACCAATTTATCACACCCAACAAACAGACTCTCCAACTCTCCCAAGGGGTGGTCGACAAGACAGCCTATGCTAACACCCTTTAGATCCAAGCCTATTAGGTTTTTCTATATATAATGAAAGATTAAAAAGCTGTGAGTTGCTAAAAGCCACCACCACCAATAAATAAATAAATAAACAAACAAAAAATAAATATATTAATATACTAATAGTAGTAATAACAATTAACCTAAAATAAAATTTAAGGAACCTGTTTGGATTAAATTTGACACAAACTGAAGCACAAAATATTGTGTATATAAAATGAATACTTGTTTGAATATCAATAAAAACTCCCACAATTTTGAAGCGCTGTTACGCAACTCTTGTCATTATCAGGTGCTGTCAAGCTCTCAAAAGAAAAAACTAAGTCTTAACAAAAGTTTTGCGTTAGTACCAGAGATCAATTTAAGTTGTCATGATAACCAGACGAAACACCTTTTGATTTCGGACACACAAACAAAACAAAACAAATCCATTCTCTAGATGTGAATACGGGTTTGGCACAAGGGAGAGTAAATAACACCAGCATTTTCTTTTGTGAGCGAACTATTTCTTTGTCCTGTTTCCAGACACTATGAATTATACGGTGTCTGAACATTAAAACACCATCTGATTGTTTATGAGCGAGATGACTGACAGCAAAATATTTACGCCATTATTGCGCTATAGAGCGCACCGCTGTGCCTGTTAAAATATTACTACAATAAAACATTAACACATTATTGTTAGTATAATTATCATAATCACGCTAATCTGAGGATACGCAGGATCCTCACGGCATGAATAGATTTGACTGCAGCAGCGTTGCCAACTTTTAGGTTCAATTTTTCACACCCATCAAATGCACTCTCCACCTTTCCCTGGGGACAGCTGAGGTGACTGTTCATGTGTTCAAATGTGTTAAAGAAGACGTCACAGGCAGTACACAAGCATATGGAGTTCTTTATAACACACTGGTGACAGCAGCTGTCAATGAAAAGGTGGACATGCACGCAAAAAAACATCTTCGTTGAGAGACATGTTATTCTATCCTTGTGTTTGAGTGGGTCGTGTCTATTAAGGCAGACATCACTAACACCTCACAGACAAATCACGCTATTAGCGTGTCACATCGAGCGGAATTACAGATGAAAACCACTGATGGGAATTAATCTGTGACGAGCCATGAATGAAATGAAACACAGTTTTCATCAAGCAGTGTGTTTGTGCACATAAACCATTCTGGCAAGGCTAATGAGGGAGAACATGTACTGTGGACGGCTCAAATGTGATGTGAAGACAAAAAGTTTGCTTAGATTTTATGTTCCAGCACATTTTGAAGATCTAATCAAATAGTAGGAGTAAGACGTCTTCCCAACTTTAAGTTCTACTCCATGTTACAATTTCACATTTCAACATGTTTATTGAAGCAATACACTACTAGTCTTAAGTTTTTAAACAGGACGATTTTTAATGCTTTTTAAAGAAGTCTCTTCTGCTTCCACAAGCGTACATTTATTTGATCCAAAGTACAGCAAAAACAGTAAAATTTTGAAATATTTTTACTATTTAAAATAACTGTTTTCTATTTAAATATATTTTAAGATGCATTTTGTTCCTGATTTCAAAATTTAATTTTTAGCATCATTACTTCAGTCATGTGATCCTTCAGAAATCATTCTAATATTTTGATTTTCTCCTCAAAAAACATTTATTATTATTATTATTTTCATTTTTATGTTGAAAACAGCAGAGTAGTTTTTTTTAAAGGTTTATTTGATGAATAGAAAGTTCAGTAGAACAGCATTTATCTGAAATAGAAATATTTTGTAACATTATAAATGTCTTTATCATCACTTCTGATCCATTTAAAGCATCCTTGTTGAATAAAAGTATTAATTTCTATCATTTAAAAATTACTAGCAATTTTTAAGTGAAAATTCTTTCTACACCAAATTTTAAATGTATCTGTGTAACCAAATGTATATCCATTTTTGATATCCATTTTTTAAAGTAAAGATGCCCCCTCAGAAATAGTGCAAAAGTGAATAATTTAATAAGGTACTCTTAATAATAAACTTACACTTTAACTATCTTTATTATTCATCGTAACTGAACAGAATTTAATAATGTGATTTACAGTCATTGTTGCTTTTTCATGATATCTTATCATTGTACAAAAACATTTAAACAAATATAACAGCTCTTATTCAGTCTGAGTAAACAAATTTAAGCAAGGTTTTAAATAGAACATTTGATTTCAATATGTAGAGATTTCAAATATATATATATATATATATATATATATATAATTGAAATCTCTACATCAGCTATTGTTTTAATATTTTTTTAAGAATATAATTAGACAATATTAAATATATTAAAACAATATCTGATGTATTTTAAGTCTAATAGAAGTTAACAAAATTACTAGCAATGTGAAAAATTATTTACCAACATGAAGAGTTTTACGCTATACTTAAAGTGCTCTATTTTCACACATTCATTTTGTACTTAATATACTAAAAATGATTCTTTAGTACTTCTTAAGATACTCTTAACATCTAAGTGTACTCAAATGTGCTATTTAGGGACACCATGGATATGAACTAAAATGTGCTTTCAAAATACTATTTAAAAATGTATTTAGTTACCAATTTAGAGTATGAAAGATGGGCTCAGGTGTACTACAAGTGGTAACAAAGAGATAGTATGTTAAAAGCACATTTTAGTTCATATTCATTGTGTCCCAAAATAGAGTACACTTAGATGTTATTAATGTTATCTTAAGAGGTACTAAAGAATAATTTTTATATTAAGTACAAAATTAGTGTGTGAAAACAGAGCACCTTCAGTACATTAAGGAAGTGCACTTGTTTATCTGGGTTTTAATCTAGAAACACACCTAAACAGCATCTTGCAAAAATGGTTCAACTTGTACATGTCTACAGGTTAAACTTGTCAAAAAACAACCGTAAGATGTGATTTAGATTTGCCTGCAGTTTGTTGGCGGTATTGGGGGAGGGTGTGACTACAGATAAAGAAATAATAAATGCACAGTCCCACAGCAATTAGGATCACTCAAGCATACAGCTAGAAGCTCAATGCCAAATTGGGTAGTTCTGCTGCAATTGCACTTCCTAGAGCAATTATCATAGGTACTTTTGAGAAAGGACAGACTGTTTACAAACAGTCAAGGCTTAGTTTGAGAGGTACATCAGCATTCCGAGTCACACACAGTCAATCTTACCAGAGGATGTCAGATTGTTGGGTTTGGCAATTTATATAAAGTAATGACACGTTAGAAGTCAAAATGGCGTGAGAGTTTTTTTTTTTTTTTTTTCTTGCCTATTTCCAGTTCTCAAAAATGGGATTCATGTTATTTATCCAATGACAACTGTCCGCTCTAAGTGAATCTGACTGCAGTCATCCTAGAGAGCAATTAACAGAAAACCTGTAAACACAAATATGCTACTGACCGCTCGTTCTCGGTGTGACTCGCATACGGTGGGATTAAAGGCGAATATTTAAGGTTGATGAAATACTGCTGCAGTGTGCTCTCCGGGCAGCTGCGTTTCCCCCAGGCTGCTCTCGGTCAGTCTAATGCGCTCTGATGGTCCCACCAGAGTATTTCCTTACACACTCGCCTGGCCGGCCAGCTCTTGATCAGAAGCAGAGCTCGGTGTGGCCATTCATCCACCCCCCCAAGCCCGGCGCACGTGCGTCCGTGTGTGGGGCTCCGCGTGTGAGAGCTTTAGCATAATGACATCCCGCTGAGAAGAAACCTGCGGCTGAAGCGGATCACCGCGTGCAATCAAGCGCTCGAGACCGTGTCATTGCTCTGCTCAGACTGTTTCGAAACAACATTTTTACAATTCTCCCCAGCTTTCGCTGCGCAAGAGTTATTCAAACAGAATGCAGTTTCGTTTGATGCCAGTAGTGGCGTTGTAATTACGCACTTTACGTTACTACTTCGTGTCAGAAAGCTTTGAAACCGGTCGAGTACCCGAGTTGTCAGAGAAAAAAAATAGAGGGGGTTTGCACTTACATCACGGTTTGGTCAGTTACCCGGATGTGCGGCCATATTGGCGATACTCTGATGTATTGCATGGATTGCACGGTTGTTCTGCTAATTTATGCTGTCTAAACCAGGTGGAAACGTGTGGAAGCTGCTAAATCATATAGAAAAGGACTTAGTAAGCAGAAAAGGTGCAATATTTTGAGAAACTAAAGTTATTAGGTGGTAAAGACAACGTACAAGCAGTATTAATTAAGATATTAGCCTAATATTTCACCTACCTTACCGGAAATTATAAGAACAAACACAAAAGTTGTCAAGATTCTTGTCCTGAAAATCCTGGTTCAGTTTGACCAACCACAACGCCTTTTGTTCCTCAGACAGTTTTTTGCACTCTTTTCCTTGATTTGTTATAACTTTTGTTTTGGCATATAGTACTCCAAATCTTTTTCCCGGTCTGACCAATTAGTGAAGCCCAAAACATGACAATAATTGACCATTTTTAGAAGCAATAATTAACAAGATACGCAAGTTTTGTTCAGTTCAGTGGCATTGAGTTCTGTGCCACCAATATGGCTGACTGATGATGCGTATTGTGGATGCAATGGATGCATCATTTAATTTTTTACAATCAAACTAGCTTCACTGAATGTACAAAATACAATAGTATTACACAAGTACGATAGAATAAAGGTCTATCCATCTTATTTTTCCCATAAGAATGGGTGAGGCCATTTGTAAATTTTATGAGTCTGGCTTGCAGCTATTTTAACTGTACAAAACACCTCATTTTGATGCTTGATACTGCAAACTGGTATATCTTACCATATTATTTTAATGTATTACCTTAATAATGAACACAGTGGTTTGTAGTGCAAACAGCTTTACCGTTTACTGCACCTTGTTATTCTTCTCGTTATCTCCCTACAGGGCAGCAGCTAATGAATCTGAAGTCTCGCACATTCACAGAAAACGGCTTATGTCCGTGTTGAAAAATAAGGTGGATAACGATATATATATTAAAAAAAAGCGAAAACACACCTACAAATCCAAGTGATTTGAATGCACATGACATCATAATTACAGTTTTCCAGCTCATAAATGCGGTTTTGTATTACTGATATATTTAATAATAATAAAATGTATTGATATTATTCCATAATCGTTAATTGACAAAGATGGCCAATGCTAATAAAACAGTAGCTGAAAAATACTGCTTCTGTCCTGTCCTGAAGTGCGCAATTTCATAAATGTGGACAATAATGACACGGTTGACTTTATAGGTCAACTGACAATACCCAGTGTTGGGGAAAGTTACTTTTAAAAGTAAAGTATTACAATACTTTATTCCCTAAGTTATTCCCTAAAAAAGTAACTAATTGTGGTACTTAGTTACTTTTTGTTGAAAGTATGCGTTACATTACTTTTGCATTACTTTTTTTCATCTGGGCTGGTCTTGCTTGTTTTTTCTTCTATTTTCGGCAAATGTAAAAGACTTTTCACACCGAAAGTGAAATGAATAAGCCTCAGGTCGCAAGAAATGTAAATTCACGTCTGTACAGTACTACAAACCTTTCAATTGTGCTGCCATTCTGGATTGCAGGATTGTATGATGCAGGAGAAGAAAGTTCAATCCTCTTCAGCACTAAAAAAAAAACCAAAACAAGAAACAACACAAATTATATGTTTTTGTGACACAAATGTCATTTTTGTTTATTAGTATGGTTGAACTGAATCACCGAAAGTCAACAGCAAATAAATTGGTTAATAAAATGGAATTTGTCATATTCAGAGTTTGCATTTCACTGTTTTTATTCATTTTGAGGAAATTCACATTAAGTCTAGAACTACAGTAATCATCATATTTACACAGTACACAGTGCCACTGCACTTACTCCCGATTTCTCTCAACAGGGAGACAGGAGAGCTGTCAGTCAATAAATGGGAAAACAAAGTAACTGGCATTACTTATTTGGAAAAGTAACTTTGATATTTTCCTGTAAATTAAAAAGTAATGCATTACTTTACTAGTTACTTGAAAAAGTAATCTGATTATGTAACTCACATTATGTACATTTTCTACCCTAAATATATCAAAACTTAATTTTTGATTAGTGATATGCATTGCTAAGAACTTCATTTGGACATCTTTAAAATGCGATTTTCTCAACATTTATATTTTTTTGCACCCCCAGATTCCAGACTTTCAAATAGTTTTATCTCAGACAAATCTTGTGCTAACAAACCATACATCAGTGGAAAGCTTATTTATTCAGCTTTTAGATTATGTATAAATCTCAATTTTAAAAATGACACTTATGACTGGTTTTGTGGTCCAGGGTCACATATAGTATTCACATTCGGTTTGCTGTTTAAGAACTCAGTAGCAGGTGGTAAAAGGAAGGGCACGTTCTAGAAAGCATTTAATGAAAAATATGAAAAATTTAATAAGCCCCTGAGTTCAAGATAAGTCATCAATATTTTTGGTCTGGTTTTCTATTTGCTAAAATATTCTAAAGTTGACCCTGTTTTGTCATCTTTAGAATATCGATAGCCTTAAAGCTAACAGACATGGTCTAAATGCCACAAAAAAGAAAACTTTGCTCAAACCTGAGCCAGTCTGATGATTTTTCATATGAATGAGTGGAAACATAAGCTACACCTTATCAGAGATTTCTATAGTGTTTTGTCATAAATGCACAACTTAAACTCAATCGGTTTGACACATAATCGCGCATTCAAAAAGACCAGCACGCCTATTGTCACGGCAAAAGCTAAAACTTAAATGGTTTGTGCCAGATGCAGGAAAAACACTATTCAATCAAAGCACTTTCATTTGAATGATTCTGGTTTCCTCTACAGTCTGGAACACACACTTTGAAACCAGAGAAACAGAACATAAACACGCTTCGCAGGTAGAAAAACATGGCACTAAGTTTTCCCTCTTTGTCTTCCTGACACCCCACCCACTCGCACACACAAACACGTATACACGCACACTAAAGCTTGTGTGCTCTGCGAGGTGTCGTGTTATGAACCAGAACACTGGGCTGTGCGAGCGTACCAAGGTTCTGGGTACTGGTCTGGACACTGTGCAGGCTCTAGACTGGCCGTTATTATCACAGCTGCGAGTTGCCAGGGAAATTTGTCTGCAATTCACCTGAATTAGAATCACTCAGGCGGCTTGCAGCACTATAGTTCCCCTCAGAACACAGCCTAATGGTTTGTTTATTTTAAAGGTTTTGCTTCTAGCAAATCATTCCTTATCTGTCATTGCCTTATTGTCCCACTGGGTCACCCAAAGGAAGAGAGAGAAGCAAAAGAGGTGGGGTGAGAGATGGCGAGATAGCCAGATACCTGTTGCTTCATTTTAAGGAAATTTCACTTTGTTTACTGATCACTAAATTTTTTTTTGTATATGAATTTATTTATACATATATAGGCGTTTTATCAGAAGATACTGGAAAACAAAAACAAAACAAAAAAAATTCTTTTCTTTTTTTGTCTAAACATTTTTAAATCATGATATATTTACTTAAGAGCCAAAATGAAACAAGCTTATGCTTAAAACAAGAACAAATATCTGCCAATGGTCTAAGAAAACGCATAATTTTTACACATTTTTCATGTGTCATGACTGGCATGTAAATGTATCTTAATTTAGGAATGTTTAGATGTTTGTACTCTAATAAGATCTCAATTTTTTTTTTTTTTTAGTAGTGAACTTAAATAGGCCTCAAATAGGTAAGTGGTCAGAAAAACAATATAGAGATTTTTTTCTTGTTTTAAGCATAAATACATAATTTTGACACATTTTTCAGATAACGACTTCATATCTTATGTAATTTTAACTGTGATGTAAATGTATCTTAATTTAAGAATGTTAAGATGTTTGTGCTTTAATAATATTTAAAATAAAATGTGATCTTTGACCACAAAACCAGTCATAAGTAGCATGGGTATATTTGTAGCAATAGCCAATAATACATTGTATGGGTCAAAATTATAGATTTTTCCTTTATGCCAAAAAACATTAGGGTATTAAGTAAAGATCATGTTCCATCAAGATATTTTGTAAATTTCATCCCATAAATATATCAAAACTTAATTTTTGATTGGTAATATGCATTGCTGAGAACTTCATTTGGACAACTTTAAAGCGATTTTCACATTATTAGATTTTCTTTGCACCCTCATATTTTCAAATAGTTTTATCTCAGCCAAATATTGTCCTATCCAAACCATACATCAATGGAAAGCTTATTTATTTAGCATTCAGATGATGTATAAATCTCAAATTCAAAAAATTGGCCCTTGTGACTGGTTTTGTGGTCCACAAACAGTTTTTTTTTTTTTTTTTGAAGTGAACTCAAAAAGGCCTTTTGGTAAATGTTTTTTTTTTTCTTGTTGTAAGCATAAACTCATATAATTTTGACACAGTTTTTTTTAGAACACAAGACTTCATATCTTATGTCATTTTGATTCTCATGCAAACATGTTTTATAAGATGAAGGTAAATGTCCATTAACAAAATTATGATGCTTATAGCCTCAGATATTACATTCAATTCATTTCGAAATGATTTACATTTCCCTTATAATGAGACATTTGATATTTCCAGTGTCATAGCATTTCCATAAACAGTGAACTACAGTTAAACAATGTGGGTGTTTACATAAGACACAATGATTTAGTGATTACAGTGGGCTGCAAAATAGTATATTTTGAAAGTGACTCGTCTATATAACAGCATAGCAAATGGTCCCTGACATCATAATTGTCGGGCGTAATGGCCTCTGCAGATGTCTGTCAACTCACTCTCTGGTGTAAAATGGTAAGGAATTCGAGTGGAGTGGCTGTTTTGTTCTCCGCCGATGTTCCTAAGAGCCATGACCACGTGAAAAGAGCTGAAAGACCACTCTGAATCTGTCTGTCACGGCCGGCTGCTTCTGTGTCCTATCTGCTACCACTTACTCAAACATGCAACAAATTTGCTTTTAATTGCAGGGATTCTGCTCTGCTTGTAAATAGTTTTGCTTTGACAGTTCATTTATTTTGTGTGATTGCTGCCATCTATTTATAGGTTTAATTCGGGGGGAATGCATTGCATATGAATTCCTTGTGTCATCTATGCCCTGCTCAAAGACAAAAAACGCATGAATTATTATTGCCTGGTGGGGAAGTGTTTATTTATTCATAGACCCCAAAATTGTGCTTCATCCACGCTTGGCAAAGCAGATGGCATTTCCTAAGGACTCCACGGGTTTAACAAATGAAATGGTGTAGTGTAATTACTGTGAATTACTACAAACCCAGACTCTCTTTTATAACTCCTAATTCTGCATTCTGTTTGGGTTTTATTAAATCACTGTAAACCATTAAGATGGAAGTCATTTTTCCAAAAATATGTATTTTTTTCTTTTTGGGTATTTTGAATTGGACATAAAGAAACAATTAAAAAAACATTTCAACACATTCAGCATATAGTTGATTAAATACTATATTTAATTATATATATAGGCCTACCAATATATTTAATACAAATTTTAACAGGTCTCAGGATTTCATACAAGTTCAGTTTTCAGTTTTATACAAGTTATTACTTATGTTGTCCAAAATAGCTGCCATTTTTTCGTGTTCCCTTTTACATTTTTGCTTTTTAATAAATTGTTTCATAAAGTTTAGCAGAAAAGTTCGAGATTTTAATAGCAAATTCTATTGTGATAACTCACCTAAAAAGTACAAATGTCCCGCTAAAGAAGAAATCATTTTATTTTTTAGATGGTGGAAATGTTCACTAGCTTTTTGTCAAGATACAAAAAGACTATAGATAGTCAAGATACTATCTATACATAAACTATTTAAAAATTAAACCTACCTTGTGAAATATTTACTGGAGTAAAAAGTGACACCTATCCCCCTGGTCGCCTATAATGCTGAAAGCGAATTGTTAGTGTTAGTGAGCACGCATTGCCTGCCACAGAATTGCGGTAAAAGCAGCATGTTTACCGGGCACTAGAGGGCAGATGTTCCGCGGTGCTCCTACAGGTGTTGTTGTCATCCAGTGTTTGACCACCGCAGACGGTAATTAGCGGCTCAGCCCTTCACGCTGGGCGCGATAGCATCAATTGGTCACGATGCGCCCTTATCCATCTTCCCGCCATCAGCAGTCACGGTCCATTTCCGCTGCACAAACGCCCGCGGATGTTTTCCTGATTAAAGCGGCAGATAGAGCGCGTGTGGGCGGGATGAGCCGAGTCAAGTGCAGCCTGTCACTGATGATGCGGGGTAAGTGTTAAAATTATATTTACCCTGCAGAACAGAATGGATTTGTATCTAGTTTATCAGAGCTAAATACTTAACTTTAAAACAGCTGTTAATAAATCAAATAAAAAATGCTAACAACATCATATTTAAGATTATAGAAGGGATTTCACCTCAAGGAGATGAATTAAAATGAAGAGAAGACCAATTATTAATTGTGTTCAAATGTGTTCGTGCGTACTGTGTTTTAGATTTTCACAACCTATAATAATAGCATATTTAGGCTGTCTTATTCAAATTAGTCATTTAGAAATCTATTATGTACGCCTAAACTACAGCCAAACCAAAATTTATTCAGACACCTTCTCACATTATAACAGTTTATTCGCTATGGTTTAGAAAATGGTAATAAAATATGACAAGAACTCATAGTTAAACTGTGTCAGAACAAATTCATCTTGATAATGTCAGATAACTTTGATAGAAAGGTATGTAATGGATTACAATCAACCAAAAATTCACACAACAGTTAGTGTGACAGTTAATATTTACATAACTATCAATAGTTTGTTGACCAGTTACCAAGCAATGCTTAATTTAGTTCAGTCTGTGGTGTAAAAAGTTAGCATTAGTAATAAAAGAAAAAAACCCTTAAGCAAAACATGAGCAGGTTAAAGTGTGAATAATTTTGGTCTCAATTTTTTTTTTTTTATTTATTTATTTTTTTTTCAGTTTCACTGGTAGTCCACTGTATGAAGAATTTTTGGGTATGATATGTCACAGTTTACTTTTGTGCTATCCTCACTTACATAAATGAACTATAGTGTCCTGCACCCACCAGTAAAAAAAAAATGTAAAAAATTATATCTGGTGTCTGAATAACTTTTGGTTTGACTGTATATAAATGTCTGTAAAGTACAAAATGCTGCTGTTACAATGACTACACGATTGGGTTGTAACACTAATAGAAACAGTTGTACATGATCTTGTGTATGAAGTTACTGTGATAATCAAATTTTGTTAATAATTATTAATTTTGTTAATAATTATTCCACCCCCCCCATCACCACAACTACCATTTTATTTGCATGTTATCATTTCATTTTTTACAACAATTTTAATATACATTTTTAATTCAGAATAGTATATATGTGACTCTTTACAACAAAACCAGTCATAAGGGTCAATTTTTTGAAATAGAGATTTATACATCATCTGAAGCCTGAATAAATAAGCTTGTTAGGATAGGACAATATTTGGCCAAGATACAGCTGTTTGAAAATCTGAAATCTGAGGGTGCAAAAAAAATCAAAATATTGAGAAAATTGCCTTTGAAAATTTGTCCAAATGAAGTTCTTAGCAATGCATATCATTAATCAAAAATGAGGTTTTGATATATTTACGGTAGAACAAAATATCAAAATATCTTAATGGAACATGATCTTTACTAAATATCGTAATAATTTTTGGCATAAAAGAAAAATCAATAGTTTTGACCCATACAATGTATTTTTGGCTAGAAAGAAATGCAAAATACATTCTTCTAGTAAACTGTTCTTATTAGATGAGATATTAAGATATCCTTCTTCAAATGATACCAGTCATTTAACATCCAAAAACATGATCACAAACCAAATGATAATCCATATATGTATTTTTAATTTCAATTTATTCAAATTAGATGCCATATCCCAATTTCAGGTTAATTTAACAAGAGTTTATTTATAATTTTACAGTGTATTGCTTATTTATAATTCTGGCTGAATTATAGCGTATTAGACTACAGAATCAGCCCTTTAAAAACCCCCTCGAGTGTCTGTAGTTTTATTTATTAATTTATTTCTGCACATATGTATTTAAATAAATATAATGATGACTTCTTAAACACAAAGTAAAGATGTTCTGCTAAATCTGTCAAATCAAGCAGTTCAAATACATTGCTGGCTTTGTGTGATGACGCGAAAGCACCAGACACAAGAGGCTAAACCAGCTGCTGTTTCCGCTAACTCTCCAATTTTGTTTAAAGAAAAAACTCAACAATTATTTACACTTCAGAAAGCCAAAGGTCAGGCAAGAGAGTTTGGAGAATGAGCACCTTGCGTCTGCTGCATGTTCCAAGGTGGAGAATGTGACACGGGTGATTTTTGCCATACACCCTTTTGGTGTTAAATGAGATCTGACCTGGGCAAGGGTTCACTATTACCTGCAGAATCAGATACACACACAGGCCTTGGCTGTTCAGATGAGCAACATTTTTATTTCATATGAATAACTTTTAAAGCGTTTTTGTTGTCATCCAGAATCGGTGTAATTGAAGTAAAATACCAGTGATAAATAAATATCAGATCTCGCAGACAGAATCACATACTTCCAAAACAGATGCCTGTCTT
Organism: Cirrhinus mrigala; assembly: GCA_036247105.1. Classification (NCBI taxonomy): domain Eukaryota; kingdom Metazoa; phylum Chordata; class Actinopteri; order Cypriniformes; family Cyprinidae; genus Cirrhinus; species Cirrhinus mrigala. The sequence goes on along the minus strand of CM070017.1, from coordinate 12,572,011 downwards.
CTTGTAAGAACTTCAAAACTCATCTGAAACAGAACGCCTGTCAGAGCTCTGATAATTATTTAGATATGCCGCATACTTGTGGTAACCAGGCTGAAATGCTCCCTTTTAAACGCCCCACTTTAAACTGACCAAAATTGAGCGAAGAATAATCCCTGTCAGTTGTAGTGGTCTGCCTCACATCAGCCTGGAAAAGCTTTAATACGACTGCGCCACATTCATTTCTGTAACATAAACGAACTCGATTCATTCTCCCATAGCCTGAAAGTGCAACTGAGCTGAATTGAACTGAGGCATTACAGCCGGCGGGCATGTGACCACATAATTTCTCCTCAAAATGCCCCACACTTCCTCTCGGTGTTATCATTATGCCTCTCAAACGAGACACTTGAAAGCCTCGGCCGCTCGGAGGCCGAAGCGCTGAACTCTGGAGCTGATTGGGCTTTTTCCAAATGAGGCCATGGTCTATATCAGGCCCGGTTGACGACATAACAAGCCTGTTAATATTCGAAGGAAATGCTGGGGGTCACAGAGCTCGCAGCCGTTTGACCTTCAGGGTTCAGAGGGCAGAGAACCAAGGGGTGGCACATGGCAGAAAGAGAGCCCTAATGATTTAGATATCTGTTACACACTCAGCAGAAAGCCAATCTCCTCTTATTAACCGTCTGGCCTGAAAGAGTCGAGCGCCTGTCCGCTAAATAATAAACCAACTTTGTGGAGAGCGAGGCCAATTTTGAATCGGCATTGCCGAAATGACGGATAATGAAAGGCAGTTGACCACCGTCGGTGTGTGGTACGATGACGTTTCATATTCGTCCTCTTTAAAGGCCTATAGTTGGTATACAGTAGGTGGTACAGGGAACGTCAAATATTATGGAAAATTATAGAGTCTTTTGGACCCGTTTGTTTATTTGCCTTGCGCTCAAAGCACTCTTGCACTTCAGAGTTAAGGAGGGTGCTCAGCCTTTGTGGCTTCTGACAATGTCATAGAAGCCTCTCTCTTCGGCTGGATTAAGCGTGCATTTGCTAAAGGTCGGCTGAAAACGGCCCGGTGCACGGAGCGGTGCTCGGTTTCATCTAAATAATTTTGTGCACATGAGTCTTACAAAACCGTGTCCTTGGAAAACACTTTCAAAAGCAATTTCCGTCTTGTACTACTGCATGTAAACAGAGTAATTGTATTTGGGAAACTCCCAGCGCCAGCTGAACGCAATCCTCGCACAAGGCTTTTTTTTTTTTGATTTTTGCGGGGGCAGAATGGGATTACAGTTTTAATATCATGTATGATTACGATAGCGAAAACGATAAGCAGAAAATGTGTACTATTAGATCCGGGGACAGACGGTGAAGGATCATTGCGTTAAAAATATAAATATGATACTATGCACTTTTTTGATAAGTGGAAATGTACGATCCACTAAATGCTAGTTTTTTAAATTAACTTGCAGGTCAAACCGTTGTTATTTGGGGACACTGACTCTACTCTTAAGTTACAGCCCAAGTGTTTCCTTATGGTCATTGGGGTTGCTTACATAGAAAATGGCTGGTTTCATATGTATGGTAAAAGACCAGATGTTTGCATTTGCGAGCCTCAACCCTAAATTTGTTGCATCTGGCGCTGGGCTTCTCTGTTTATGCCAAACTGAAAGGTTGCGATTATAGATGTTTATTCACGTCACAAGGATTTGATCACACTACAGTGTGAAACACTTCACAACCGCTCATGTGAATGGGGGTCACGGAGAGTTTAAAGACCTGATGGGAAAAGCTTATTGGCTAATGGAGGCATAGATATGCCCATTCATAAAGTTCTGGCACAAAGTATGCAACATTTTCAACTTTTTTTTTTTTTTCAAGTTTTTTTTGCAGGTGGAATATTCCACTCTGTGTGACCCACTTATTTAATCAGCTCTGGTACCCACACTTATGACCTCATAGCTAGTCCAACAGCTTTAAAACATCTCAGTGTGTCAGCTCATTTAGTTTTAACCTATTTGTGTCATCAGTGGTTATTGTACAGCAGGGGTCTTCAACCTTCTTTAAGCCAAGGTTTCTTAGTCACTTGTTGGATACAGAGACAAAGCAGGCTGTACCTGTAACATATTGCATAAAAATGAGTGTTGCAATTTAACCCTGACCTATAAAAACATGCATATAGTCCCATATTGATATATACATTATATAAATATTTCTTCTTTATACACTACCGCTCAAAAGTTTGGGTAATGTTTTGTAATGACGTCTCTTATGCTCATCAAGACTATATTTATTTGATCAAAAATACAGAAAAAACAATAATACTGCAAAATGTTATTACAATATAACATAATGTTTTTTTTATTTTAACATACTTGAAAATATAATTTATTCCCATGATGCAAAGCTGAATTTTCATCAGCTGTTATTCTACTCTTAAGTGTCACATGATCCTTTAGAAATCACTAATATGCTAATTTATTATTAGAATGATCAATGTTGGAAACAGTTGTGCTGCCAAATATTTTTTTGGAACCTGCGATTCTTTTTTTCAGGATTCTTTGATGAATAACAAGTTAAAAAGAACAGAATTTATTTAAAATATAAATCTTTTCTAACGATGTTAAATCTATGCTATCACTTTTTATTAATTTAACACATCCTTGGTGAATAAAAGTATTAATTTCTTTAAAAAAAGAAAGAATAAAAATGTATTGACCACAAACTTTTGAACAGTAGTGTATATTGTTAGAAAAGGTTTATATTTTAAATAAATGCTGTTCTTCTTAACTTTTTATTTATTAAAGAATCCTAAAATAAGTATCACAGCTTGCAAAAAAATATTAAGCAACACAACTGTTTCCAGCACTGATAATAAATCAGTATATTAGAATGATTTCTGAAGGATCATGTGACACTTAAGACTGGAGTAATGATCACAAAAATAAAAAACTTTTTTTAATGTATATTAAAATAGAAGAACATTGTTTTACATCATAATAATATTTCACAATATAACATTTTTCTGTATTTTTGATCAAATAAATGCAGCTTTGATGAGCATTAGAAACTTATTTAAAATAAATTAAAAATTAAAAAAATTAAAAATCTGACCGGCAGCATATATTGTTCAAAAGTTTGGGGTTGGTACGATATGTTTTTTTTTTTTTTTTAATAAAAAAAAGTATCTTTAATTTAAATTTAATATTTTTAAATATTTAAAAATGTAAGTAACTTATTCCTGTGACAGCAAAGCTGAATTTTCAGCATCATTACTCCAGTCTTTAGTGTCACATGATTCTTCAGAAATTATTATAATAAGCTGATTTGCTGCTCATGAAATATTTCTTATTATTAACAACCTTGAAAACAGTGCTGCTTTATATTTTTGTGGAAACGGTGATACATTTTTTGAAGATTCTTTGATGAATAGAAAGATGGAAAGAACAGTATTTGAAATTGAAATCTTTTGTAACATTATAAATGTCTTTACTGTTACTTTTGATCAATTTAATGCATCCTTGCTGAATATTAGGGCTGGGTTACAAATCGATTGGATTTCCAATTCAGTATCGATTGTTTTGGAAATATATCAGGTACAGTACATGCCAAATTTTCTCAAGGCAAAAAAAAAAAATAATAATAATAAAAAAAAAAATCATTCAACTAGGCTAATGCTGTAAAATATACATGAGAGTCAGTTGGTACTACATTACTGTAATATTTAAGGTTAAAATGAACTCCTTTGTATACAAACACTTCAGTTACACTCAATTAAATGTTATATTAATAAAGTTACTGTTACATTATTATATTTCTACTCCAAATCGTTTTTTGAAATATAAACATTTAAATGGTGGCTGTCATAAAAACTTGAACATAAAATTATAATGTATGCGTTATATGGATTTGAATATATTTAGCTTTTTTTCTAGAGTTCAGTTTTCTAGCTGACTAACAAGTTTATGGTCACCTAATATTTTTTTTGTCTGAGGTAAATGTGTCATGTGACATTATTTACAAACTGTTATATTGACATCTTTCTGTGGTTGAAACGCTGATTGAGCAATTACATTAGACAGGGTATGAATTTCGGTACGTTGTACTCTTTTATTTAACGTACCTTCGGATGTTTATTCAGTGCTGAAACTGGTTAAAGTGGAGGAGACGATCAGTTCACGTTCCGCTTCTCTTGAACTGAGGCGCTAAAGCAATCTGTCACTCCACATTAAACAAAGCCAAAATGACATTTACTGTTTGAATATGGTAATAAAATAGACAGAATTTTGAATCTCAGTCTTTGTTTGATATCAAAAGCACAAAGCTTACTGCGATTTATTGGATGGGAGGTGTGCTACAATTTTTCATTTATTAACTGAAAACAGGCTAGACCAATCGCTTCTTGGGATTTAAGAATCGATATTGTTTCGTAAAAATGAGAATCGATTAAAATTGAGAAATCTGTATTTTTTACCCAGCCCTCTCTTTTAAAAAAAAAATCTTACTGAATTGCCTATACTGTATTGTCCTCATAGACATATGAACATAAAACAGAAAGTCCCTAAAGGATTTCTTCAGGGGCATCACTGGGATCTTGTTCCCCTCTGCACAATCTTCTTGAACCATAAGGAATGTAACTCCAGGACCACCAATAATCCACAGCGGTGCCTGCATCACTGTTAGGCCACACAAAGACACGACTTACTCAAACATTCCAATGCAATTAAAGCATCTTCTGCATGGCACGTTTCACTGAACCACTGGGGGCTTGTTAATAAGACCGCAGGGCTTTTACTGAAATCACAGTGAGAGGCGGGCGGTCCGTTCACATCTGTGACCGCTACACCGCATATGATCACCATGAGATAAGCTCAAATATGACACTCAGCAGATCCCACCTGGACTCCCCTGACACTGCAATTATGAAACCACTTGCCCTCCTTAAAGGCACCTATAATTAATTCCTAATGGACTCAGAAATGATTTTAAGCCTAGTGACAGTGCTGTAAAACAGGTATAGACCTAAAGAAAAAATGCTACATAAAATAAAAGGATAAAAAGAATGTCTCCTCAGTGTTAGTAGGTTTGTAGATATTGTCCTTAATAAGCATAATCTGCAAAATGTTAATTATTTTACCAAAATAAAAGGGATCATACAAAATGCATGTTATTTTTTATTCTCAAAATCATACAGTCATTGTTGGAAAGGGTTCAAATACACAAAAATGCTGAAAAACCAAAGAATTTGTGGCACCTGAAGGATTTTTCTGAAGAACAGCGGGCAGTTTAACTGTTCAGGACAAACAAGGGACTCATAAACAACTATCACTAAACAAAAAAACACAGCTGTGAATCATTCAGAGAACAACACTGTATTAAGAATCTAGTGTATGTAAACTTTTGAACGGGGTCTTTTTTTATAAATTCTATTAAAATTTAATTTGAATTTTAAATTCTATTTAAATTCTAAAAACTATTATTTTCTCTTGTGGACTATATGTAAACATCTTTTATGTGAAATATCTTATTCAGGTCAGTACTAATTAAATAACATCCATTTTGTATGATCCCTCTTATTTTGGTAAAATAACATTTTGCAGACTCTGCAAGGTGAATGTAAACTTTTGAACTCAACTGTAAATAAAGTAACTTCAAATAATTATTTGATTACTTGTAGTGTTTCATCAGAACCATTAAAATATTAAACACATGTCTTCTATTTCCACTGAAAACTAACAAAGCAATGAATTTTACATTTATTTTTTTCTCTCTCTTTTTCTCATTGTAGCCATCATGCCTGTTTGGGTGTTTTTTTCTCTGGGATTTTTTGGTGAGGGAACATCCTGCATTGCTTTAGCCATCTGCCGTCCACAAGCTGTACAATAACACACACACTGAGGATATCGGACAAATGTCTCTGTGGATGAAGAATACATTTTAATTGTAAGTACTGCCTTATTCATATTTGCAAATCTATCTAACAGTACCTCTAACAGTACATTTGGAAAAACTAATTTGCAAGTAAATTTTTACTTATTTATTTTTTAAATCAAATTGGACCAGATACTGAAGAACTAAATCTGAAATCTATGCAAATTTTCATATTTTGGTGAATTTAATATATTCTAAAAGTAGTAGTAGTAGTAGTAGTAATAAAAAAATGAATGAACACAGTTAATGTTTTCTTTTATCCTAAAAAGTGTTCTAAAGGCTTACAGTATGCTTAAATAATTTAAGTTAGTTTGTAAAAATTAATAAATAAAAAATAAATTTGTATTTATTTACAAGTAAATTTCTATTTTTTTTTTTGTATTTTTTTATCAAGTTGGACCAGATACTAATGAAGAAAAAAAAATCTGTAATCCATGCAATTTTTCATATTTTGGTACTATTCTAAAATGTGGATAGTATTAGTAATTAGAAAATAAATAAAAAACAATAAGTAGGTGTGTCCAAACTTTTGAATGTAAGATTGAATTAAAATACATAAAATACTTAAGAGGTTTATTTATCAATCAGTTTAAACAGTATTAAAAGATATTTGTCCACAGAACCTATAAATGTAGATGTTAGGTCTTCTCTGTTAATATTCTATTTTATAGATATTCAATATTTTTTTTAAAAGTTATATTTAAATAAAGAGCTTAACCAGTCGTCGTCTTCTAAATCAGTCATACTAAATCTTTCTGAAATGGCACTGCTTTTTCTGATGTTAACTAACTGCTAAAACAATGTTTGCTAAACACTGCTGTGCACAGACAAACAAACTGGTGGCAGGAACAAGTTAGGCCTGATATACGGGCCTCTTCTGCAATTCCTCTCCGAAATAAACATCATTAATACGCTACAAAGTACTTAGGGGGGACATGGGCGCTACTTCGCTGGGGGGGGGTTTGGTTTACCGTGAGGCAATGAGCTGTGGCGCTTTCTGCGCTGCGTGTGATACGTGGCAGATGTAGATGACAAAATCGGCGTTTTCATGTAGAGAGCGGGAAGCCTGCCACATACTCCAACAATAACAAATACCTACTCGAATATGGTTTTATCCCAAATTATTTGAAATGTATGTCATGCCGTTAAGATTTATGTGGGATCGTGTGCAACGTCAAAGACCAAAGGGAAGAACTAAAGGAAAAAGTAAACATAAAAAATGTGAAATTGGTTGAGGCCACATTTTTACAGTAATTGTTTGCTTATGGACAATTGTTTTTGAACATTTTTCTGGACATCTGTCCTCTCCAAATGAGCTCAAAAGAGACCCTTCAATGACAAACCTGCCTTTTGTTTATACAGCAGTTATCGTACTGTACATTCTAAAGCATAAAGTCACAGAAATTACATTTATTTTAATCTGTAAAAATCCTAACTGACGTCATAAGTCGAGCAGATGTACCTGCCAACCCTTTCCGCCAAGAAGCAACAGTATTTTCTGGGACGTCTAACTCCACCTGGTGGCTCTCTGCATGTTCACCTCCAATCCTCGTAGAGCGGGGCAAGACGAGAGCTAAGATGTTGAAACGAGAACAATTGGAAGCCACTAGGAAACAAAGACAAACACAGAAAGACAATTTACACATATCAGGAGAGCAATATTATTCCACACACGTCCTCTATACATATGCAGCGTGTTTCCGAGTATATTTGAAGTACACGACGGCAACACGAATAGAGTATTAACAGTGTTGACCTTGGCTTGGTTTATGTTAATGATTTGGCCGGAGCCGCCGGCTGGACTCGCCGGTGTTTTGGCTTTAGCTGTGTATTAATGAACAAGAGCAAAAAGTGCAGCTTGGCTCCCAGCGGACAATGTGGTTCTAAATGGGGGGATTGTGTGCGAGTCGAGAGTTTCTCCAGGGCATCAGACCTGAATGGTACAGTAGCATGAGCCCATTTAAAAGTAATTACCACAGCATGTTCCAGAGAGCGTGTGTAGCCCTGCCATTCCATATGAACGGTGGGAGAACACGTTACCAAAACTGACTTTTGTGTGCCGTTATGGCACGGGAACAGACTTAAATACATAACAGGCAAACAAATTATGCATGGGACAATAAAACCTAATAGAAACGGATAAAAAGAAACAATGACATAGACAGAGGTTAATTCAAAACACATCTTTGTGAGTCAGGAAAACAGAGTGCACTACTACAAAAGTATCATTCACTGCCATGAAACAGTGGATGCATTTAATTGTTTGAACATATAAAAATAAACCACAACAAAGCAACACACATTTTGTACAAATAAAAACCTGAAATAGTTCCATTGACAAAGATTCTGAGTGTTTCTCGATTCGGAAAGGTGGATACAAGATTTACATTGGTAACTAAAACACTGCAATTTATGAGCACAGTAAACCTGGTTAAGAATGTACATACTCTATTACCAAAATAAAACTCATGGCATGATGGTATGGATCTTTAAAATAGCTGCTTAATAATAATAATAATAATAATAATAATGTAACATTTCGTATTGATGAGCAGTTGCACTTGATTTGATGAAAACAATAAAGACGTGGATTTGCTAAGACGGAAAAAAAAAAAAAAAAAAAAGGAACTATTGCCCAATGTTAATGATAGAAGTGTCCTAAGGGGCTCACAGACTGATAAAATATTTAAAACAAAACCTCTTAAGAATTATACAAGTATAAAAGGCTACAAACATTAATAAATTACATCACTGACACAGAAAACACTTCACAAGGTGCTAGTAAAATAACTTTAAAATCCATCAGGGGTATTTTAGCTCAAATGTCAGGCTGGTCATAGAAACGTTGATTTTTTTTTTCATTTTTTTCCTTCTCCCCCGTCATAAATGAATCATAATACACATGGTTTTCTGCATGTAAGGCCATATGAGAATAAATGTTACACTGTTTATTTTGTTCTCCAGGCAACACCTTTTGTCTAATGTAACAGAATGAAATGAAAACAAAACAATGGTTAAAAAAAGTTCAGCTATTGTGAAAAAAAAATCTAACCAAAAATTTCAAAGGTAATGACTATTTCTATATCTTTATATATATTTTTGTCTGTAATTAGCAAAAACTAGTAAAAATGTATAATGAAGTATTAAGGAAAAAAGGATACAAAAAGTAGTCATTTAAAAAGCTATATACAGGCTACATTCTACATACTGTACTGTGAAGCAATATAAATGCATATTTCATTCTAGGGTAATTGGTGCTGCCTGTGAAACAAACAGAAGAGAGAAAGTATCCCCATGTAGTGAAATGTCATGGATGAGGCTTATCATCAGTGCTAGAGATCCCATTCATGTAGTGTTTCGTCATTTTGGCGCGTTTTTGTAACGTAAAACAGAACCGTAATAAGAGCTACATTGTCAATAGTATGACATAAAACTGATTGTAGTATCAATGTCTAAAAACAACAAAATATATATATATAAATAACAACTTTAGAATGACATCTTCATGTGATACACTGATTTGCAAGACCAACGGGGGAAAATAAGATATTTCAACGACGTAATTTAGTGAAAATATGCTTTGTTATCGATATGCGTTTAATGATTTGTCAAAATATACACGGACAGTTTTTTTTGCCCTCAAAAACATACGTTTTTCCTATATTTGTAGAAAAAGAAATGAAATAAAAAGCTGTCGTTTTATAATAGCTGTTATGATATACATTACTAAAAATATGAGTTCATATTTGTGCTTCACTGAAGTTTTGTTAAGTGCCTTCTGGCGTTCAACTACCTATGACATGTACAATTATATTAGGTCAATAAATATTATCTGTGATAGTGCTTAGCAAGCAGAAAAGTACTTTTCAGTTGTCCATGTAGGTAATGCGTATAAAAAATGCTTTTTTTGCTGAAGGAGTAAGGAAAGTAAATTCCAAATGGGGGATTTTACAATCACCCGCCAGTTATGTCTTTAATACTTGTTTAAAAATAAAAAAAGACAATGATAAGCCACATCCAAAAAGCAGTAATGAATTTCTCGTTTGCAACCTCTCACCAACCCTTTTCCCCCCTCGAAACAATGCATGCAACTGGAATACATGCAAGGGATACTTTCTTAATCTTGGAATGACTGCTATGTACTGTATCTTATAATATATTAGCAACCCCTGATAAACTGATAGCCGTAGTAAAACAAGACAAATTCTTCTTACAAAATATTAATAGCAGGTATTCTGTACATTTTTAATATCTGAAAGTTATAAAGTAAAAGAAGAGGCAAAAACCTATCTGAGCTATGTTCTTCTTAGAAATTGAAAACTTGTGGGATCCTGTTGGCGTTCCCGTCCGTTTCAGTCCTTACGCTCTCATCCCGGCTCATCGAGGGAGGGAGGGATCAGTCCACGGGTCCATAAACATCAGGAGAAAGTCTGAGTCGCCCATTGTCCACGTTACAGCAGGAGCTTGCCGTTACGATGAATCTTTAAGATTTTTCCAAGTCTCTGTTTGGCTGTTGCCATTCCTTTCTTTAGCCGCTTGGCTGCGGGCGAGACGAAGCGAAATGGTTAGCATATGCAACAACAACATTGCAACTCTATGATCAAGGCGATGCATTATTAAGCCACAGCTGTGTCAATAAATTATTAAAGATCCAGAAATTGCATCTCTCATACTGGCCAGTGCAATATAAACAAGCCTTTAAACATGAATTAATACTCATCACCCAAAATCACCTTTGGCGTCCGTCGAGTTCCCACGTTCGACTTTTGCTGGCAGGACAGATGAGGTGTTCTGAGATGTCGATGATGACGAAGGCCGTCTCTGGCTGAGGAAGACTCCGGGGGCCATGGGTTGCGAGCTGCCGGTGGTCTTGCTCGTTCCAGTGCTGTACTCATGGTCGCCCAAGTTGGTCTCAGAGTCCGGGGTGGGTTCTGGAGAGCTGCTGTCCTGAGAGAGTTTGTGAGGCTCCTCTACAGCCATGGGCTTCTTTTTGGTACTCTTTTTCTTCTTCTTGATCTTCTGCTCCTCCTGTAGAAAAAAGTAGTTAGCTGGGTCATTTAGCTAAAATCAGTCTTACAGATGGTTCTATAATAATGGAAGCTATTAGAAATGATTCAGAATTTCTTGGCATTCGTCTCTTTTACTTTAATGACACTCGAGCTGCATGAACTCCACAAGTGTGTGTAAAACCTGTGATCATGTTCTACAGCATGAGTTGAAAATGATCCAAAACGTCTGCTGGTCAATGCCACAAAGTTGTGACTTTAAATAGTGCAGGATCTTAAATATTTATTCATTTTACATCAAAATCCTAATCTAATCTTTCAAAATCTTGAAAATGAATGGCATGGTGCAATGTAATGGTTGCAAATGCAACGTCCACAAAATTGTAAATAAATTTATTTCTTTACACAGTATTTACTAGCAGTGTTGGGGGTAACACATTACAAGTAATGCCAGTTACATAATCAGATTACTTTTTTCAAGTAACTAGTAAAATAATGCATTCTTTTTTAATTTAGAAAAAAATATCTGAGTTACTTTTTTAAATAAGTAATGCCAGTTACTTTGTTTTCCGATTTATTGACTGACAGTTCACCTGAAATGATGTTTACTGTAGTTCTAGACTAAATATGAAGATGTATTTACAAATTCAGTTTTCCTCAAGTGAAATGCAAACTCAGAATGACACAAACTTGCAATAATTAAAAATGTTAAATGATGCAAATACCCTTTATTAACCAGTCTTTGCTGCTGACTGCTGCTCTCTTTGCTGCTGCTATTAATAAGCAAAAATGACTTTAGATAAACATCAATTTTTTTTTTATTGCTGAATGTGCCAAAAATATAACTTTTTTTTTTTTAATAAAAAAAACAACCAAAAAGACCAGTTCAGTTGAGAAAAAATAATGCAAAAGTAATGTAATGCATTACTTTTCATAAAAAGTAACTAGATAACACAATTACTTACTTTTTTAAGGAAGTAACGCAATATTGTAACGCATTGCTTTTAAAAGTAACTTTACCCAACACGGTTTATGATTGGGGAAAAATATAATTGCAATTTCCCTGGTAGAAATTGAGATTGCAGATTTAATTGGATTAGGACTGCTGTGCTTGTTTGTAAAGCTGCAGAATTAGGCCAAAATTGTGTGATTATCAATATGATTATAAAATAATTATTATTTTATTCTGATTATTATTACTAAAATACAAAAATACAAAACTATATTGTGATCAGAGGTCATGTTAACCAAAAATTGTCCGTCATTGACAGAATATTTTTTTTTTAATCAGTGATGGAAAAATCCAAAGGCCATCCTTTACTTTGACAGATTACACTGAGGGTGTAATATTGTAACTTTTAACTGTAATTCCCACCCCTGTCCAATTGGTGGCGAGTACGCTCCAGTGTAACAGCAGAGCACGGGATCCAAAACAAAAACGAAACTGTCACAAATCTTTTCCTATTTGTCTGATTACACACAGGCGAGTGCTCAGAAGCTACAACGATCTATCACGCCAATCGACAGAATTTGAAATCTGAGACTTTGTTTCATATCAAAAGTAACGAAGCTTAGCCTATTGCGATTTATTGCATGGGAGGCTCACTATGTGCTGTTCATTCATCAACTGAAAACAGCACAGACCAAAACATCGATTGGGATTTACGAATCGATATTGGTTCATAAAATTGAGAATCAATTAAAATCGCTGTCACTGCGGGGTTTGGTGTTGAACATGAAAAGTTACGCAGTCTCATCTGTTAATTTGTTCTCTTCAAACTAAATGCATAAGCCAATATTGTCCTGTAGGTTCATAATTACAAATGAAAATGTGAATAAAAATAAAAGCAATTAAATGTGTAATAATTAAAAATTAAAATGACAGGAAAAAATAGATTATAACGGAATTTTTACAACCCTGTCCGTCAAAATGACGGACAATGTTAAAGTCTAACGCAACATCTGATTGTGATATATATCTTTACCGTGAAATAAAATGACTCATATCGTGATATAAGGTTTTGGTTATTTCGCCCACCCTTAAGTACAACTGTGAAATTACAATACTAATACTAGCTGTCTTAAATTCTTGGTTTTCAAATATTAATCCAATTGAGCTTTTATTTTGGTGGAAAAACCTCAGACCCAAACTCAGAGCAAACACATAAATGAACGTTGTGTGGTACAGCCAAAAGTTTGAACCGCTGCTGTGGAAATGAACACATGTTTCCTTCTGAAACATGCATCATATGTTTTTATTTAAATAATTTGCAGCCTTCGTGATTTGGTAATCAGAATAAGCCACATTGCGATTTTGGTTTTTGTAAAACCCTAGTATTTACTTCATTTAAAAACAGAAATTAATAGAATGTTTTAACAAGCCGTTCTGCTTATAATTTATGTAATTGTAATGGGTACAGTTATAGGAAATGTAGACAATCTTAAAATGACTCAATACCGACACATTAAACAACCTGGCAAATATCAGTTTGTTTTTAATTTGACATGTAAATATTTCAGCTGCATTGAATGAAGAACGTAAAGCTTTAACCTGATGAGACAATTTAGCTGCCGCAGCTGCCAATCCTGTCTCTATGGACGCCACACGTGCCCCCTCCCGAGCCGGTCTCTCCTGTCGTGGTACAGTGGGCCCAACTCGTGCTGCAACAGCGTGAATATAATCCCGTGTGATTAATTTCATGTTTCAGTCAAATTCCCATCTGAAACTGTAGACTTTACACTACCTGTTGGACTATATGGAGTGTCATCTGTATTTTTCCTTTTTTTCGATCTCGATTTGAAAATGGGGCTGTCCTCTTCAGATTCCAGAGATGGATAAACTGAAAAAAAATAAAAAAACAAAGAAACAAAAACACATAATTTTCATTTAACGCCATATCTGCATCTAAGTCTATATAAAAAAATGCTTTATTAATAAAAATGCAACATTCTACAGATGTCACTATTTTCATTCCTTCCGGAATGCCATATGTATAGTTTCAAGTCACTAAAGAAAGCAATATAAATGTGCCATGTCGAAGAACATTAATTTTAAACACACAGCTTGTACATGAGAAACCACCCTGTTTTTGCACTCCATAAACTACAGTGCTAAGTATTTTCTCATTGGACAGGATGTTAGCGTGACACAGATGCACGGCAGCTGTTCCTTGCTCTGCCTCGGCCTGCATGCACCTAGCTTCTTTGAACTCAACTACTCAGGAACACGCAATTTCCAACAATTAAATTATCAAGACAAAGAAAAAAAATGTTTACAGAAAGGAGGAATGCTCGTGTGTTTGATAAAACTCTCTGTTAGTGTGAGTCCGGACGGGAATGTGCGTGCTAGTAATGACTAATTAGGGTATCAGATCAAAAAGCATTTAAAACAACAGTTTAAAACTCATGCTAATGGATTATTAACAGGCTACTAATGGTCTTGCTGTTCTTGGAAGGGGTTCACAAAAGCTATAAAAGAGACCACTCAGAAAGGAGGGATTGAGAAGTTCTAGCTGAGAGTAAACACGCCTGTCACTTTGCCGTGAATGAGAACCCTTAAGTCAAAATCAAACTCTAATCAGAACGTTGATAGAGCAGATTTACACTGTTTGGCTTTGCTCTAAGAGCACCTGGGCAATTCCAAGTCATCATGAAACATCCTTGACAAATTGTCTCAGAGGAACTAATTGGTCTTGATAATAGTGCAAACAAGCTATCCAAGATGAAGGTATGAGAGAATTGCAATCTGTTCTCCAAATGGGTTCTTAAAGGGATAGTGCAGCCAAAAATGAAAATGTCATCATGTACTCACCCTGATGTCATTCCTATGACTTTATTCCCTCTAAATGTTGGGGTCCAAACAACACTTTATTGTGTGGACAACAAAAACACTGACGAATTTTTTAAAATATCTTTTGTGTTCCTCAGAAGAACGTAAGTCAATTTTGCATAAACTATCCGTTTGAAGACTTACCGTAATCAGAATCCTTAAAGCAAGCCTCCAGGTGGTCCTGGTCATCATCGAACATGTCCAAACTGTCCACGCTGCTGCTCTTTTGCGTCTTCTTGGGCAAGCGTTTGGCCGGTCGCTTGCTGTTGCTCGCTGTCGCCCCGGCCACGCTGCTCTGCTTCTTGCTGGCTGTGCTGCTGTGCGAGTTGTTCTTTGCTTGGCTATTGCTCCAGGACGTTTGCAGACAAGAGTCTGATGACTGCAGGTTAGCCATGGACAACATGCCCTGGATGGCCTCCTGTGTGCTGGGGGATGCAGGTGGCTGACTGTAAGTCCATCAATGAGAAATACACAACACACACGTACATTACTCCGAGTGTCAGTGGCAATGAGAAGCGATTCGAATTTTAGGTAGTGAGTCGGGTGATGGGAAGCAACGAGGTTGGAGATGGATACTTAAAGGTGAAGTGTGTAATTTCTGGACCGCTAGTTTATCATTCAGATTTCCCATTCAAATAGTCCTAAATGGACGCCATATGTTGGGTAGGTCTAGGGTGACCGTACGTGCCATTTTTCCCAGACACGTCCTGGTCAGGATTGCCTAAAATATCCAGGTTTTGGCTTTGTTTTGCTGTTTTCATACTTGCCGAAGGTAATGACAGAACAGTAGTTTGACCAATAACATGCAGGCACTGTATATAATCGACCAATCGTGGTGCGTGAGAAGGTGAGATCTACAGAGAATGGTCAAAGTGATGCAAATACGCGCACATATTAGATGTGTTATTAGATGTGCTGCGCAGACCAATTGGTGTATGATATCTCACGGTACGTTAATGTCATACTTCGATTAGTTTGCGCAGTGCAAACAAAGCCAAAACCTGGTTATATTAGGCAATATAAAAAAACCCTGATCAAGATGTGTCCAAGAAAAATGGCATGTATGGTCACCCTAGGTTGGTCAAGATGCTTTCATACAAAAAATCTCAGAGAAAAGCTATTTGAGTATAAAGCAGTATTTCCTGGCCAAATTATTCAATCACATGATATGAGGCATTTTGATGCACATTTATGAATTCATTATAAAGTAAATGTGTTTCAAGTGTAGTTAATGGTAAGCCTTCAACCACTGAATAAATACACACAACTATGTTTTTTTATGTGCACTGTTAAATTTCTATTTGCATATTTCCATCCAGCATTTTTTGCAATATCCAGTGTTGTTACTGTTAACTGCAACAAAAACAAAAATGTGTTCTTGTTTTTTTTATTAAAATAAAGCTCAAATAAAATTTTTAATCTAATTTATTAAGGGCTGTCAGACGATTAATTAATCTAATTAATCGCTAAATAAATTTGACTGAAAATACCCACAAAAGATTAAAGCTATTTTAGTGTTAAATAAGAAAGTATAACATAAGCTGCAACAACTTAACTATGGAACATAAAAGAAGATCATTTGAGAAACATCTCAGTATTTTTTGTTCACACAATGAAAGTCACTGGTAACCAAAACAGCTTTGTTACCGTAACAATTAATATTAATATTATTTAATATTAATATTATTAATATTATTATTATTATTTTTTTTTATATAATGATACTCTAAATAAGAAACTAAATCTGCGAGCAGGTGGCGGTAAATGTCTTTATGAGTCATTCACTCATTCGATTCGATTTGTTCAAACAGCTGATTCATTCAGGAATTTGGGAAATGGCTCTGTTTATAAATGGACCTTTGATTCATTGATTCACATGATTCATTCAAAACGCAGATTCATTCAGAAACTAAACAGCGCTATGTTGCTCGGAAACGCGTAACAATTCTGCTATGGCTTCAAAGGTAATATGTTCTCTGCAAAACTAAGCAAAAACACAATATAGTGTTTAAAATATAACACAATATCAACTTCTTATTTACTGAACTGTTGTATAAAATCACATTTAAGCTTGTGATAGATCGGGACAAAATTTGCATTTGTGTCATATTGCTCTTTTGCTGCCCCTGTTATATCTTGTGTGTATGTATATATATATATATATATATATATATATATATATATATATATATATATGTATATTTATTTTTTTATATATTTATTTTTTTGCACCAATATCTTGAATTTTAGGGGATAACTGCATTTATGGAGTTGTTGCCCTGCATCATATTTGTCAACAGTCAGGTCTGAGGGCGTGTGTTAACTGCTTTAAAATTTTAGGTATTATAATTACAAATGTTGCATTGCCAACTAAATAAAATTAAGTTAGTGAAGTAATTGTAGTTAGTTGAAGTAGTGGAAAAAATAATGCAAATAACAAAAGTAAATAAAATTTTACTTCAACTAAAATTGAAATGAAAACTGAAAATAAAATATAATATTAATACTAGAATAACACTGGTGATATCCCAAAATCTGCATAAAAATAGGATGGAAAATTGTTTGCACTTTTCAGGGAAAGGTTTACATATAGTCAACCGTGTATATTAAAAATAGTAAAATAAAAAAGTGTAAAATATTGAAATATTATGCATACTGTAATATATTTTAATTTTGAGAACATTACACACATCACCTTTAAACCACTATAAAAATGTTTGACGTTATTTCCACTGCAACTGAGGTATAGCATTATTATCTGGACTTAAATCTAAAGCCATGTTTACACTAGTGCGTCTTCATTTTAAAATGCATAACTTTTGCTCTTATTGTGTACACTACTTTGGCATTTTGGAGAGTTTCGGAAACACTGCAGACCCCGTTTTAGTTTGAAAACTCTGGGGTTGCGTTTCAGTGTAAACGTACCAAAATGGAGACTTTTGAAAATGGCGTGGCTGCCCACATTCGCTCTATATATCCTTCACTACAGTGTAAACAATAACATCATGCTCATTATTATGAATGGTCATGTGACATGCGTTTTTTAGTTGTGTAGTGTGGATGGAGATTGTTTCTGAAAACGCCAGTGTAGACGAGGAACGCCATTCTAAATGGAAAACGCACTAGTGTAAACGGGGCCTAAGGCCCTTTGGTAATCAACTGAACATGTAAATCTAGTGGGTGAGCCTGACAAACTAACATGAAAATCCAAGTTAAAATTTAATGCCAGGTATCCCGGCATTATCTGTAACGTCTCTACTTCCATTCAACCAAAACTGAAAGCACAAGCCAGAACTTACCTGTTCTCTCTTACAATCACATCAACTCAAGCAATAAACCAGCAATCTCACTCCTGCTTTTCTAACTTGCCTGTCACTAAACGTTCATCTCCCACAAATTTAATTTGCTCATAATATAATACTCTTCATGTGCCGTAGATCTTTTCGTGTCAGAAGAAGAATCTGCCGTGTGAACTGAGAAGACTATTGTGTCCACATCTGCTTTTGAGCTTGAGGTAACCAGCAGAAAATACAGATTTAGCCCGTGCAGATTACCACCTATTAAGTGATTAACCAGTGAGGTGGAACAATGAGTCAAAAGCTCGTTTAATGTGGTCACAACTGACTGGAGGCATTTCCTCCCCACAATCCTGCAGTCGTATGTCAGGTTTAAAAGCACAAAAAATAATTTGAGAAATTAACATATTTTAGCCATGTTTTCGTTCTCATTTTGTGTTTGAGCTGATTTGCAGCTTTCAGCGCAGTGGAAATAGACCATCAAAAATGTGCCCAAAACAGCAAACAGTAAAATGAAGAGGAATGGCCTGAAGCTTTTGCTGTATTTGACAAATTAATAGTGCAGAGGGATTAAACAAATAATGCCAGCACATGTAAACCGCTTATAAAGAGCCGTGCAAACTATTACTTTCGCCATCGTTCGACAGATGAAGAAATGCCTGTGCTCGATGTGTTTACAGTGGGAAGTTTAAGAACTAACAGTTAAGCTAGAAATATGACGTGTTTCAGTTCTTTAAGGGTCGGGAACATACTTCATCATAAATTGTGTGTTCCCCATGGCCCTCTGCCAAAGACAAAACATATCCATACTACACACTCCGTCACATTAGCGTGTGTGATGTACAAAACATACCGCGTGAATCATAAAAAAGTATGAACTAAGGATGTCTAAAACTGACCAGTCGATGGATTGTCTAAACAACTAGTCGCTTAAGGAAGCCTTGTATAATTACACCAGTTTAGGGTCACGTACATCAGATACTAGTCACGATTCTTCACATAAGACACATTCTTGTGTTCGAAAACAGTTGGATGGAGTAACGCAGCACGGAACAGAATGCGAAGTCTCAAGCCATGTATTTTTAAACTGTTTTAACTTGAAACAAACACTGTTAGATGCAGCGCAAGGGCCAAAGATGTCTGTCTACATGTGTAACGCATTTAAAACATTTTAAAAATATAAGCTAAGCTTGAATGCTAAATTGACAGATATTCAAATCAACAAATATATAAGCTAAATATTTAGGACATTTTATTACACACGACTATTTAAACCTACACAAAAAGCAGAAGGCTATGGATTATATTATGAAATTTTATACTGAACGCAACGCTGTTCCAGACGGAATGAATTCCTTGGAAACCGTTCACGATGCTGAAAGTCTCACCATGCTAAAATTCACGTAAACAACCTTTTAAAGAGATAGTCCACCCCAAAATGAAAATTCTGTCATTAATTACTCACCCTCATGTCGTTACAAACCAGATTTTCGTTCATCTTCAGACCACAAATTAAGATATTTTTGATAAAATCTGAACGCTTTCTGACCCTGCGTAGACAGGAATGCAACTGACACGTTCAAGGCCCAGAAAGGCAGTAAGGACGTCGATAAAATAGAGAAGCTATGAGATAACTTTTTGTGCACAAAGAAAACTAAAATAAAGACTAAAAATAAAGAT